>OX421278.1:125000-1394226 GCA_949125355.1 Agriopis leucophaearia | reverse complement strand
CTCTTTTAAAAAAACTGAAATAGAAATCACTGAAAGGAAATAAAAAACTATAATAGGCAATGTATTTAAAATAACATATTTTTTATTATTCTTTATGTTTCTAACTAGTTTTCCTGGTGATATTTTCTATTTTGGTGGTGGAGTAGAAAAAAAAACAGTTTAATAGAATACTTTTCCTTCTCCTACGCCAAAATAGAAACTATCATCATGTTTTTTATTATATTCCAAACATGCTATTTTGTTTGCACATACCAGGCGGTGTTTTAAACCTTGTTCAAGTAGCTGGCTTAGTGTGAACCCGCCTCGAATGCCGCCGCATGGAACACGCCGGCAAAAAACTGATGATTATGATGAATGGTGGCATCCCCCCCTCCATCCATCACTCCCGGATGTTTCCAATGTATTGCCGAGTAAGGGTTTAATTTTACTTCCGAGTGGCAAATATTTTCTGGTTACCTTATACTTACTACCTTAATTGAAATTGTTACGCTTTTCTTGTTAATTTTACTACTTCACTTTGGTCTAACTAAAATTATGTTAAGAATACCTACCTGTATCTTTTCACAACAAATATCTATTTAGTATGCATTTAAAAACATATATATATATGTATATCAGTCTCTGGCAGCCATATTACAAGCTTCGCATAGTTTGGAGTCAGATGACCGTGTTAAAAATATGATAATGAAATAGGCTTGTCTTCTAATCAGGGAAATACTAATTAGTTCTAATGTTACATTTATTACGAATAACTGGCTTAACGAAAGATATTATGAAGGATATAATTAAATGCATAATACTTTTTTAAAAATTGGCTGATAAATTTTTGAGATATAGTTTTTGGTGGGGATACAATACAATGCAATGCAGTACAATGCAACACAACACAATACAATGCAATGCAATGCAATGCAACGCAATGCAACGCAACGCAATGCAATGCAACGCAACGCAACGCAACGCAACACAACACAATACAATACAATGCAATATATCTTTATTACACACCAAGAAATATAGTCTATATTTGTAACATAGGCTATATTACTCTACATTTATCCCACTAAATAAAATTAAAATCTCCACCCGTGCGAAGCCGGGACGGGCGGCTAGTCTTGTATATGAATAAAGTGTTTAAAGGTAAAAAACGCGGCCTAAGCCGAGGTTAGCTAGTGATATAGAAGGGGGAGTATGAAAGCCTCCACGACGAGGTGCATTGAGCGCGGGGTCGCGTAGTGCAGGCGCGGGTTCTATTCCATCACGGCTCGCTGAACGTTCACCACCTTCTGTGCACGGGAGATACAATTTCCGCCGGTAAATGGCGGATTTTGAGCGGAGCGCACAGAGACGTATCGAGGACCTTCGAGGGAAGCTGTATTAGATGTGTAAATAAAGTAATTAATAACAAAACTAATTTAAACTTTACCTAAAGTACAAATTTGTACGGGACACTCAGCAGTTTTCTATTCACTCTAGCCTTGAAGATGCCTAGATTGTAGTTCTCAGGTAGCAAGGAGGATGGCAGGGAGGGAGTCATAAATGACGACCCAAATCGTGTATGAATTTTCGGAATTTCCACGAGGAATGGGTAGGTAGTGTGCAGTCTTTCTACTTGCCCTATGGTAAAAGGGGGATAAAAGAGCGTCAAGCATTGCCAAACATTGTTTTTACCTTATGTACTTATTCATTGTTTTTGGCAATAAAATAAACCTTACTCTTATTATTCTTAAGCCGCGACGTTGTCGGAACTATCACTGGCAGATAGCTGATGTTATAAGGAGTAATCCCCGCGCGTGAAACCACAGGGCGCAGATAGTATATATATATAACAATCAATGTGTGTATGTTCCAAAAGAACCCCAAAGCGGCTGGACCGATTTTGACGAGACTGTCTCTGGCAGATAGCTAATGTTATAAGAAGTAACTTTTAACAAGGGTATCCACGCGAGTAAAACCGCGGAGCACAGCTATTTAATCTATAAAAATTGCACGAAATATTTATCGCTTTGAAAACAATTTTACAAAATGTACTAAAAAGTCATAACAATTTCACGAGCACTCGCTCAATCAGTGAAATGTTGCCACAATTAAAAATTATTTCCGAATATCTGCTGGCAGCACTCCAGTCGACGCGGGCTGGGAACCCGCTGGCGCCAAAATAATTGTTAGATTCAAAATTCTGAATAATATTCCTCTTATCACCGGTTTTTATACTGAAATACGAGTAAAATAATTGTAATCTGTCTCGATATTAAAATATTACGTACTTATTTGAATATTCGTGATTTTTTTGACGGTGATAGCTTACTTGGCTGCCCCTGGCTTGCACTGGACGCGGGCCGCTTCCAACCGGCCCTTTTAGAGATCGAAGGGGGAGGCCTATGTTCAGTTCAGCAGTGAACGTCCTATGGCTGCAAAGATGATGGTGGATAATTGTAGGTTTATTTTAGCACGCCCAATAAATGTTACCTCCCGCTAGATGGACCGACGACACTGTGAGAGTCGCGGGCATCCAGTAGATGCAGATGACAGGATGTCATTTAGTGTGGAGGTTAAAGGGGGAGGCCTATGTTCAGCAGTGGACTTTCTATGGCTGAAAAGTTGATTATGATGGATAATATTTGTAGGTTCATTTTAGCACGCTTAATAAATTTTGCATATAGAGCTACAATAATAATACTTCACATAACTCTTGTCGCGTTATCTCTGTCTATCGCGTGGCAGCGGGCACGGCAAGTCCGACCAGTCGACTACTTGTAGCTTCATACCTATAGTGCGTAGTGGGCCAGTCCTGGCCTGGATACCTAGGCCGGCCGACGAGAAGGCGTATCTAGGAGTTCCCGCAGGCAGCCTGCGAGATCTCCAAGATACGAATTGACATTTAGATCCTCCCCCTTTTCAGCAGGGCCCTGATTCACTCAAAATGTTTCAGCCAGGGGGACCTGGTCTGCCACGCTATAATGTTGGCACCACAAAATAAAACGAAATACAAGCCCACTAACCTCTGGCTGGACAGCGACGCTATATTATTTGCTTCGGAAGAGTCATCCGATCGTCCACGGCCATAGACCAGGGGGCAGGGAATCCCAACAGAACAGCACAGCACAGTTGAACAGGAACTATTGAATGTCAGTCTAATGATTTTTCACGGAAAGTCAAAAGAAAAAAAAAAAATAACAAAAGTTTCTGTATTTCTGTATAAAAATTCATGTACGTAATATTTTACTGACAACTCTCTTAATCCATCCCTGGTACGTTTGAAGCGAGTCTACTGAACCCGATAAATTGGGATTCACGCTCGTTTCCGGAAAATGGAGATGCACCCAAGTAATTATATATGAAACTTAGCCTGGGCTTCCTACAGAAGTGTGGATGAAATTCCTTTTTTTATATTATCACGAATAAGTCCGCGTGTCGTTTGACCACAAACTCGCCCGTTGGCAACCCTCAAATTTTACAGCACCTTATTAGGTACGTTTTACATATATTTTTGAAATTGGCTTTCAATGTAATCCACTTGTTTTATAACATTTTCATTACTCATACTCGGAAAACAGGTCTGAAGTTGCTTGAGGAGCGGGTTGAAAGTAATACATTTCAGCCCTAGGGAGAATCACTTTCAACTGACAGTGACAGTTGACAACTGACAGACATTCAAATTATTAAAAAAATGCTCTATTTTCACATTTGTATTGAACCATGTTTCAACTTTTTTTCTCCTCAGAGGATTACTTTCACCCCTAGGCTAACAATGTACTATTGTTGGCTCTCTTAAATCAATTATAATAAGATTTTGATAGTGCAGTAAATAAACTTGCCACATGTCCAATTCTGTAATTGAAAAATAGTTTAGAAAGACCCGGGGCGCATGATCAAAAGCAACTCTACGTGCCCCAACCGTCCCTGAGTCCGTCTACAAAACGAATACCTACCTATACAAAACGTTCAATTTTGCGGCAATATAATAAAATGGCATTAAAAGTCCTGGCAATAAATGCCGGGATCGCGGTATTGTACAATTAATCATATGTTTTGAAACTGGTGTTGCTGGGATTATGTGGTCCATGCAAAGATCGTACCTATTTATCCATGGTTATCAGGAGTGGATATTATTATGTAAGGGTATTTGACCAGTGTGTGTTGCCAGTGATGACACATGGTACTGAGACGTGGTCCTTAACTGTTAGCCTTTTCGAAAAACTCAGAGTCACACAACGAGCAATGGAGAGAGCTATGCTCGGAGTTTCTTTGCGCGATAAAATCTGGAACGTAGATATTCACCGAAGTACCAGAGTCACCGACATAGCTGCTCAGATTTGCAAGTTGAAATGGCATTGGGCAGACTACATTGCTCGATGGGGAAGAAAGGTTCTTGAGTGGAGACCACGAACCGGAAACGCAGCGTAGGTAGGCCTCCCACTAGATGGACCGACGACATTGAGAGAGTCGCGGGCATTCAGTGGATGCAGATGGCAGATTCTGGCTGATGATGATGATTATGATCAGGAGTACATAGAAACTTCTAATTTACAATAATATAGGTCATATTCAAAACTTTCATATAAAATTATTTTGAACATTATCTGATTATGACTTGATCTTTACAAAGAATGATTCTCAATCAGTTTTCTCTATGGTTAAACCATAAAAAGTACAAGCTATATCGGGATGATTACATCTCTCGAATTTGGCTAAGTCTTTACAGAGCTTCGTTCGTTCGAATTTTTCTATAACTATAAATATCTGAACTATGACTACAATTATATGGCTTTAATTATATGGTCAAAAATTCGGTGGTGTCTTTTTTTTTATTAAGAATAGGCTTGCGTTTGACCGCCAGCTTGCCTGATGTTTAAATGATTTTTTTAATGATTTTCATGAACTTATTGGAGTCTCCGTAAAGTCGTTTGTAACTTTTTTGTAAAAATTTATTTCATGCTTATTTCCAATCAAGAGTCAAGGAAAGTGTTTTAAAATAATAAACGTCACATATTTATTGCAGTGCCACCGACGTATCTTTCAGCTTTGATAGACAAAGTCCTATGCAGACCCTAGAATTATTAAATAACGCTGGTTAAATACATTATGAGGTGTGGAGGCAAAAATCACAACATCAACAACAGACAAAATTAAAAACAATAAATTTTAATTAAAAAGTTTCAGAAAGAGAACTCAAAATGAAATTGAATTGCTGTTAAATGCGGAGATCACGTACGAAAACCGCACAATGAAAGGTTTTTAATAATGGCTATTATACTTTATTGGTTGGTTATTACTGATTCAATTTACCTACATTAGTCATCGAGATGAACTGTGGAAGGAAAAGAAAGAAGGGTCAAGCAACTTGAATGAACTATAAGCAGCTACCTGTGTGCAAAAAAGTAAAAAAACATTGAAATAAGTACGTATATTTTACATTTTATTCCAGACGTTCGAACATTTTGCAGTGTCCGTGGTGGCAAGCAGACTCATAATGACGAATGACTATAAAAATATGAAATTATTTACAAGTATCGCCAATATTTTTTAGTCAAAACGTTCCATATATACTAACCTCTTTTCTTTACCTTTACCACAAGGAGTTTGTATGACTAGTCTGTAGGAGGTAGGTATTCTTTGCACAAGGAGTTTTGTATCGAGTATTTTTTGCGCAAGAAGGTTGTATAGCATTGGGATGGAGGTCGAATATATTGGTGTGTTCTAAACTTAAACACCAAAATAGTGATTATGCTTTTTATTCACTGTTTTCAGTGAATAAAATAAGCTTTTTATACTCCGTATAATAATCTTAGATATTTTATGTAAACAAAGAAATGACACGAAAAGTCACTGTCAAAGTTACATGCCAGTTGCTCTAAACATTTTACACTTATGGAATTTTTTTGACTTTCTATGTTCCCCGGCTTTGCTCTCGTGCGGTACAATGGGGGATTTTCTGATAGTTCAAAAAATTTACAATTTGCAATATTAAAAGATTGTAATAGTTTGCGTTGATAGAGGCGTTGACTATATTATGATAGAGGCACAACGAACCGACATGTTTATTTTCGCGTTGGCCTGAAATGTTTAGTACCCCTACAGTCTTACCAGTATAATTAAATATTTTCTATCAAAAATTGTTTTTCTTTATAATTACATTGTAAAGAACAGATATTACATTAAAATAAATAGTGCAAAACGATTTTAATTTTATAATTGATCAAGAAAAAAGGATTAGAATTTTTTTTGGTCAAATATTGTAAACTACCATTTAAAAGATATTTTATTCACTGGTAACTCTTTTGTTTACATAAAGTATCTAGATTTGTGGACAGAGTATAGAGGGGGAATGGGGGAATGGCACGGGAATGGTATAAACTCCATTTTGAAACTATTTTTATATTGTTGTGAGAACTGCCATCTATGATCCATCGTAGGAACTAGATTAGCGGTTAGGAAGGTTAGTTAACTACGTTTTAGGTTGTTACTGGAAATACTTAGACTTTGGACATAGCTGGAAAAAACTATTATTACTGGTATGTAAATAATACCAGCATGAAAACTCAGATGTCGCTTTATGCAATATATTACAAAATATAAATCAATTAAAAAATATATTTTTAATCTGAACTTATTATTCTATTGCATCATGATATTAATGGCATAGGTAGTTTTTTTTTTAGGTAGAATAATTATTACCTTTTTCCAGAGTCCTTTACGTTGAGCAATGAAACATTTCCTACCATGTCATATATCTTTAGTCAGAAACTTGATCTTATTTTTTTCTTTACCTTGAGAATGCGGAAAATTTGAATAAAGTGCAAGCCGGGCTCGCGCACTGAGGGTTTCATACCACTGCAAACTACAATAATTATCAATTTAAAAAAACTGACTTCAAAATTACCTAAGCGATTGCGTTTACTTAGATTGGGTGACATTTTTCCTGTTTTTATTTTATTTAAAAACCAAAATCCTAAACAGATAAACCGATTTTGATGAAATTCCTATGGAACCAGTCTAAACGTATCCTTTCCAATAAAAAAGTATTTTTCTAAATCGATATTAAATGACAGAAATTTGAAGTAGGTAACAACAACATTAAAAAACTCCCCTTTTATTTTGGAAGTCGGTTAAAATAGGACAGACAGTACCTATGATTTCTTAGTAAGAGTTCCTTGAGCCTCTGTCACATTATTTATTATGATGACATAGCTAAAATCATGGCTCAAAATAAAACTGGTAATAATTCTCGCAGTTAAAAAAACTGAAAAACACGCTTTAAAAACGCTAATCCTGAGTAATCGGACAAACTATACAAGTTATTGCATTGTCATCGATCCTTGATAAGTGTGCAAAGTTTCAAATCTATCCGTCGTTTTGAAAGGTGTGAAAATCACGTTCAAATATTCCGTTACATAGATACATACCAAGCTAATAAAAGCGTGTTAAAAATGTTATGTAAGTACATAATAAAAAGTAGTAAGTAAAATGTAGGTAGGTACCTATAGTTATTTCCAAGGTTGCGTACCGCTGGCTAGGTTAATAGGTCGATCGTCGACCGCTAGTAGGACAATTAATAATCTTGCGATTGTTATGAATAGTGGTACCGTTAATAAGCTTGGTATTTTTCAATCCAATCCACAATCAGCTGTTTACATATTATCATCATCATTTCAGCCATAGGACGTAGGTACACTGCTGCTCAAAAAGTTATTATCAGAGAATGTTTAAAATCATTTTTGAATTGTGGTTTTTAATACGTATTACATAAGGAACCTACCTTTCATGATGGCAAATTACAAGTATCTATGTCTCATCATCATATCAGCCATAAGACGTCCACTGCCGGACATAGGCCTCCACCATTGATTTCCAAAAGGGCCGGTTTTAAGCGGCCTGATGCATCCAGCGTTTTCCTATGCGGTCTCTTTTAGGTCGTCTGTCCATCTTGTGGGTGGACGTCCTACGCTGCTCTTACCTGTCCGTGGTCTCCATTCGAGAACTTTTCGTCTCCATCAGCCATCTGTTCTGTCATCGGCATGCATTGTTTAAACACAGTTGTGATTCAAAACGAAAGAACGATGTGTGACAACAAATTCAAGCAAAAATATTTTAATACAGTCGTATTGAGAACCACCTCCTTTTTGGAAGTCGGTTAGTAGGTAGAAATATATTAATATTGGTCATGGAAAAACCCAAAAATATTTAGAACGGACTTTATTCTTTAGCAAATGTGTACCTACACCTTCTTCTAAAAGCTAAGTTTGAACATAGAAATTTGGAACTTTGCATTAAAATGCGATTTTAGCATTGAAGTTTGCTTGTCACTAAATCGCAAACCTAAATAGGTATAGCCTGCTATAGAAAAAATACATTTTGGTTATCCATAGCCTTATCAAACACCGCTTGCAGATTGTACAAGTCGTGTGACGCCGATAAGAAAAAAAGCTTCGTCAAACTAATCAGAGTTTAAAAATGGAACAAAACAAGAATGAAGACATCTGCAAAAACCACCGCAGCATCTGCGGAATTCGCTACCTTTCGCGCGCCACACCAACCAGTGCGTTTGCGCGCGCGCTTCTCGCCGGCTGTATACCAGTCACGTCCGTTCCCAATACGAAAAAAAAGATGTGAATAATTTATTACCGCTTAAATTTACTAGCTGAAAATAATTTACGGTTTAAAAGTAAGAAACAAACAAGTGAAAAAGTGAGCGGAAAATGCCCGTACATATTTCTCATGTAAAAATAAATAAATTACCCTCTAAGTGTTTATAATTTACAAACAGTTGAATTTAATTGACTGCCAGTTGACAGAGAAAAAACTAATTCAAAGAGTAAATCTAATCGTTAAGTAGGTATTTTATATATTATCTCAGCTTAATTAAATGCCTACACGGTGAATAGTTTTAAACAAACCATAACAAAAACAAAGGTGTCCTTGAAAAGATCTGACCTAAAAATACACCAATTTTATATAAACACTGTACTTATGTAAAACAATTATTGTAAACCAAAACATTTATTTGGATTCTTGTATTTAAAAAACATGACAATGCAGTGGATTTACTTAGTGCTAGTTTTCGTGCCAGTGCACTCGCATTTCAACTCGCCTGGAATAGGTGAAAATATTAGGTAAGTTAAAAAAAAAATGTGTTGTTAATGCCATTGCTCTGCACATGTCCTTAAATAAACCGGTCATGTGCGAGTCGGACTCGCGCACTGAGGGTTCCGAACACTACATAAAATACAAATAATTATCAATAAAAAAATTGACTTCATAAAAATGACAGAACTGGACCAAATTGAAACGGGACCACATGGGAAGCACCAGCTTACAAATAAAATAAGAATTTTCAAAATTGTTTCACCTAGTCGAAAGTACTGAGGTAACAAACATTTAAAAAACTGTCGAATTGAGACCCTCCTCCTTTTTGGAAGTCGGTTAAAACATGTTGTACCCGTGCCGGTAGTCGTTGGGAACAATACTCTTGAAGTTGTTGACCACATGTCAGATAGGTCCAACTTAGCCTAGGCAATGAGGCCGCCCGAAGAATCCAACTCGGATGGGCACCACTCGAGAAATTGCGTGACATCTCGTCAAAAATACAGCAGTGCCTAAAAAACTTTCTTTAACCAGTGTGCATTTGGTGTCAGTGATATGGTACTGGGACGTGATCCTTAACTGCTAACCTTTAGGAAAAACTCAGAGTCGCACAACGAGCAATCGTGAGAGATATGCTCGGAGTTTCTTTACGCGATAGAATCCGAAACGCCGAAGAACCACAGTCTTCGACATAGCTGCTCAGATTTGCAAGTTGAAATGGCATTTGGCAGGCCACGTTGCTCGAAGAACCAATAACCAATGGGGAATAAAGGTTCTCGAGTGGAGACCACGAACCGGAAAATGCAGCGTAGGTAGTGCTCACACTAGATGCACCGACGACATCGTGAGAGTCGCGGGCATCCAGTGGATGCAGATGGTAGGCTGTCGTTCAGTGTGGCTGTGAAGTTCTCAGGGCGAGGCCTATGTTCAGCAGTGGATGTCTTCTGGCTGACGATGATTCCTTTTGTTAAGTTACCTTCTCCGTTCCATTATGGGTGAAAAAAAAAGAAAAATTAGTACCTACTTACTTCATGTTTTCAAACACTACCCACTTCTGGAAAAACGAGCGTTTTCATAACATTGCATAGTGACGAGACGCTTCGTCGTAAATGACTTTTAAGGTTCCGTAGCAAATGGTGAAAAAGGATCCTTTGGCACGTCTATCTGTCGCATTGACACACTCTCAAATGTTGTCTTTTTAACCGACTTCCAAAAAAGATAAAGTTATCAATTCGACTGTATTTTACTGAAAATAATGGGTGAAATACTGCTGATGATTTTTTTAAAGGCTTATCTATGCAATAAATTAGGGGTCATAACGCCTGAATTTAAGCAATCCAACTCTGTTTTTCTTTTTATCTTAGATATTTAGTTATTTATATATGCTCATAATCACATGCATACAATTTATATTCAGGGCGTCCCAAATTTTTTGATCGACTGAATTTCGAAAAACAAGGCAGGCAAAACAAATCAAAAAAACCTGTGCAAACCACCTAAAAATACTTAATAATAAATTGAATTTTTTTATATTATTAAACGGAACCCTCCATGCGCTAGTTTACTCACGTTTGATGAATTTTTAACCGACTTCCAAAAAGGAGGAGGCTCTTAATTCGACTGTATAATTTTTTCTTTTTTTAATGTTTGTTACCTCAGAACTTTCGACTGGGTGAACCGATTTTGATGATTATTTTTTATTTGATAGGTGGTGTTTCCCATGTGGTCTCATTTTAATTTGGTCCAGTTCTGAGATTTTTATGAAGTCGGTTTTTTCTTGTTACCTACTTACCTCAAAACTTTCGACTGGGTGAACCGATTTTGATGATATTTTTTTATTTGAAAACTGGTGCTTCCCGTGTGGTCCAGTTTTGACATTTTTATGTAGTCGATTTTTGGTATTTGAGCTATTCTAAGACCTGTGACATTACTCATTCGTATTAACATAAAGTGTGACGGGGCCAGAATAAGTAAATATCGCATGCACAAAAATAGCCGGCCAGTAGTTTACACAGATGTTCAATCAAGTATAATAATATTTCTGAAACATGTTAGCTGATTACAATGCCATCGTCATATCATCATCATCATTTCAGCCATAGTACGTCCACTGCTGGACATAGGCCTCCCCCATCGATTTCCAATAGGGCCTGTTGGAAGCGGCCTGCATCCATAGCGTTTCCCTGCGGTCTCTTTTAGGTCGTCTGTCCATCTTGTGGGTGGACGTCCTACGCTGCGCTTACCGGTCCGTGGTCTCAATTCGAGAACTTTTCGTCTCCATCAGCCAACTGTTCTGTCATCGGCATGCATTGTTCAAACCACTGCTGTGATTCAAAACGAAAGAACGATGTGTGACAACAAATGCAAAAAAAACTCAGCCTGTTTTGATTCGTCATTTGCATTCAATGTTAAAATATTGTTATAGTTTCAATAAGTATAAAACAAAATAATAATACCGTGTACTAATAGGACGCTCCTCCAGTAGTCCTATAATTCTTGCTTCCTGCCAAATAACTAGGATAGGTACTCAGTTAAACGCAGGCCCCAAACAAAGCTGACTCAGAGATTAGAAAGTATTTTTTTTTATTTGAAGTGGATATCCAATTAAAAAAAAAAAAAACATACCACTGTTACCTTAAACAGTCGATATATTTAATTCTAACCGGTTGTTTACTGTCTTAGAACTACCGGCATCCTTTGAGAGGCCTATAACAACATGATCTTCGTGTCTCACGTGGGATATTCAACAAAAAAATCTTACCATAAACACAAAATAAATAGGTACATAAGGCTGGCTCCATCCAAAGAGCGTTAACATGCGCACGCACACAAAGATGCGTACGTACAACAATCTCGGATCAAGTCAGTAGAACGCCAGTCGCGAATGCCCGCGCTTTGACAATAAAAGTAATTATCTTTTTGTGTGATAATTTTCATAATTTGCAATGATTTTTTCCATTGTCAATTAAGGCAATCAATTTTATTTAGGAACTAGTGCTATTGTAGATTTTCATATAAACTTTCAACCCATCTTTCGTTCCTTAATCCGGCCCTTGCGCAAAATAACATAGCGTATACTTTAATCTGGTCATAGCTAAACATATTCGTGAACAGTGGTTTAGGAGATGTGCGTAGACAAATAAACAAACAGACAAAAATTCTAAAAACTGTCTTAACGTGTTCAGTTGCTTAGTGTGATTTTTTTTATATCTCCCAATTACAGTTTTTTTTTTAATCTGTACGTTTTTATTATATGTATAGATAGGAAATAGATGAGGCTTTGTTATACTTTTAAATATAATATACCTGCCTTTCGTAGGTGCCGTAATCGTTGAAAGTACTTTTCGGTAACCAATTATTTTACTTGGTATTTTTTTTTTATTGGGACTTTTATTTGAATACCCTTTTCTATTAGAAATAAATGTGTTTAAAAGTAACGTGTAGCTCATCATCATGTTTTAATTGAAACTCCCAAGTCTAAACTTTTCACATAACATAAAAAAAAAACTTGTACATTTGAAATATCATAGTTATAACTAAATCGACAACTATTTTTTTTTTTGCCAGCCCAAGCGCTACGGTGCCGCGTAGGTAAAAATCAAGGTTAGCCGAAGCCGGCTTTCTGTACCTATTTATTTTGTGCCATAAAACTTATAATTCTATTGTAATCAGTTCTAATAATGGTCTTAATGGCAGCCTTGATTTTACGAGCCTCCATACAAGGAAATGGTTAGACTCCATTGCATGTTTTTTATTCCTTCGTGACTTCTGCAAACGATTACAAGCCCTTCTAATTATGGATGATGAAAACACGTCAATTACAAATAAGTCAATATTACAAATTAAATGTAATGTTATATTAATGTGTTATAGGTCTGTGGTAGCAACTTAGCAACTAATCTCCACGCATTTGAGACCCGGCAAACTTAGAAAGAACGCCTAAGAACCAGAGTCACGGACATTGTTATTAAAATTTGCAAGTTGAAGTGGTAATGGGCAGGCCACATTGCTCGAAGAACTGATGACTGATGGGGAATAAAGGTTCTTGAGTGGATACCGCGAAGCGGAAGACGCAGCGTATGTAGGCATCCCGCTAGATGGACCGACGACATTGTGAGAGTCGCGGGCATCCAGTGGATGCAGATGGCAGGATGTCGTTCGGAGTGGCGGGTAAAGGAGGAGGCCTATGTTGAGCAGTGGACGTCTTCTGGCTGATAATGATGATGATGAAACTTAGAAAGTATGATAACCCTTTTGCCTTAACCCTTAGCCGGGTCACCTGCGCCAAAAATCTAACAAAACATAGATAGGTAAACTTGTTTTGTTAGATTAGAACCCGGCAAGTTTCATATTTTCAAAACTTCCACTAACAGAAAAGCAAAAAACAAATTTATTCGCATTCTTACGTTAATCCTGAAAATCTTAATTAACAGTCAAAGCCTCGTTATATTTTTGGTTCAATTTGTAACAACTCATTCTTATTGCAATTTTGGGCGCTAAAAGCTATCGTAGACGTAGGTTATTCATACATAGCATTGGTAATACCCACAGAACAGACAAACAAGGGAGATATGGTAAGGAGGAATGGAGGGTGCGACCACATCAGGCCTAAATAAGACCTGATGCCTTTAGTCGATCTCACACTGACGACCTTTGCGCCATTTCTTTTTCATGTGGACTATGAAAAAAGTGGGTGAAACACAGATAAAAACATAATTCTTCGTCGATATCAGAAAACACTTAGCTCGTATTTACCAACTTACAGTCGCCGATCTCTGTTTCAGCACACCATGCACCGACAAGAACCACTTCTTCCTGGCCCCGGGAGTCCTCACAGCTGGTGGTACCAACAGAGCGTGTATATCCAGGTTCTACCCTGACGGGCCAGCTAGGATGCTCTTATCACTCATCGCTGAGAACAACCAGACGGTCACAGCTTCTAGAGAGCTTCCTCCAGGTAACTCAAGTTTCTACTGCATACGTCTTATCATTACCAATTTTAAACCATACTTTTCGGCCTGCTTTTAGATGGGTAGAGTCAAACATTATTTTAACAACCATAAAAAGAACTGCGACGTTACGGCTGGTTGGTAAGCAAACCGCCGCCTAAGAGCTTCCTCGTTTTATTGCTAGACGGCTAAAAATGATCTCGTTTTCAGGTGATGGTGGATGTCTGGATATATCAGTGCCATTACTTCCAAACACGAAAGCTGATCTAGTCATCAATATCTGGTTCGTTAACTTTATCAAAACAATAAACAAATCACATTGTCTGATAATAAATGGTCTACCCCTACTATGATAATAGTATCTATGATTGTATTTCTGTTGACAATCAAAGAGCCC
This sequence comes from Agriopis leucophaearia, assembly GCA_949125355.1. NCBI lineage: Eukaryota > Metazoa > Arthropoda > Insecta > Lepidoptera > Geometridae > Agriopis > Agriopis leucophaearia. Next base: position 1,379,796 of record OX421278.1, on the reverse strand, counting down.
TCAACTATTTACCTACTCTGCTGGCACAGCGATGCTAAGTTGGACTTGTAGTCTCCAAATCCAGAGGACGCAATCGGTTCCAAAGTGTCGGCAGTTTAAAGTTTGAGCTAGTCTAAGCGCCGTGGTGTCATATGCAAGTATTTTCACGGGGTTTTATAGATTCGCCTGGCGGAGTTGGACCAGAACGGTCCATTCTTATGGAACTCTATTCCATCCTGGTACCCTCGGTCAGGGAAAAAAATACAAAGGGGTGTCACGATTAGGGGAAGGAGTGTCGGTATTTTGGATTCATTCTACAAAGCCCATGCAGTCAAGCATATTTCATCTCAAAAGCGAAGAGGGATGTCGCGAAACCATATATTTGGAAGCACCAATTTGGCATAGCAGCACAAGCGGCGCAAATATGCTAACCTCGGCAGTGGTTACATATTTGAGGAGTTTAGGGTCGAGACATTGGGTTGGGGAGAGACAGAACTAATTTTCAAAAATCTTTCAGTGCGCCTGGTTAAGGTTAATGCGACGCGTGACCAAAATGCTGGCGTGTATCTGGCTCAATGCATAAACATTGCCATTCAGCGTGGTAATGCCGCCAGCACGCTGTGGACTCTGTCAACCTTCGAAAAATTTGATCGAAGCTGCCAACTGATAGAGCATTTGGGTTGTCTTTAGACCTCCAACTGTCTATGGGCAGTCTGTTTTTGTAATGTTAGTTTATAATTCGTTTAGTTAATGAAAGCACTTGATGACCTTCAAATTTAACTATTCCAGGTATCTACAAGTTAAATGCTCCTGGGAGAGGAAAGTCACTCTCCGCATATCCAGCGGGAGGGTTGTAGTGGTGCATACAGAGAGGGTCAGGTACAGGCCTGGAGAGACGCTGCGGGCTAGAGTCTTCGCTCTGAAGGCTGATCTGACGCCTGCACCAGGAAATGTAAGACTTTGAATATTTCTACAAGTACATTTCTAGAGTTTCGTTCCCAAAGGTTGTAAGCGGGACTCTATTACTAAGTGTCTGTCCGTCTGTCTATCTATCCTGCATGTAACAGCTTTATCTTTTGAACCGTAATAAATAACCAGTTGAAATTTTCATAGAATATGTTATATTACGAGTTATGACGGATTAAGTAATAAATTAATTAATAATAATAAATTATGTCAATAAGACAAACTTTTTTAAACGTTTTCTGGATTTGTTCTAATGTAAAAACGATATACGCACAAGCGTCAAACTTGGCATGATTATAATAGTACCTACACACTACAAAGAAAAGCAATAATTATCAATATTCAAAAACCGACTTGATAAAAATATCAGAACTGGCCCAAATTTAAATGGGACGACACGGGAAGCACCATCTTTCATATAAAAAAAATATCATCAAAATCGGTTCATCCAGTCCAAGTTCTGAAGAACAAACATATAAAAAAACAGTCGAAATGATAACTTCCTCCTTTTTTGGAAGTCGGTTAATAAATTGTAAATGCTGGCCAAGTGCGAGTCGGTGACAAATTTCGTAAGCCATCGGTACGCGGTCGGGCGCGGTCGGTACTTGTGTGTGCGAGATGTTGTCTTTTTGCACTACATTTTGTATTTTGTGGTGGTACTGAGTCCAGTACTTGGTCGGTTATTAAATAAGACTCTCTTCGCCCTTCGTTTAAAGCAGCTCATATTATATTCCGGAGAGAAAAACAAAGGTGGTAAACCATATGCAGCTCTACGCTGGCAATACTCACCGAACATTGCCAGTTAACAGATTTTTCACTTGGCTTGCGATAGAGGATAGTTTTTTTAGAGTATTAATGGATTGTATCGACATAAGTTGCGTCCCATAACATACAAAGGGCCGACCTGTTTGACACGCGACAAAATTGATTTGAACTAATTTGAACTGATGAGGTTTTTTTTGCTTTCGCGCACGTGATAATTTTCGTCTGCGAAAAGTTGATAGAGCAGGATTTAGCTTAAAGCATATTTTAATAAGTACTCATCATCATCATCATCATCAGCCAGAAGACGTCCACTGCTGAACATAGGCCTCCCCCTTTAACCTCCACACTGACCGACATCCTGCCATCTGCATCCACTGGATGCCCGCGATTCTCACAATGTCGTCGGTCTATCTAGTGGGAGGCCTACCTACGCTGCGTCTTCCAATTCGTGATCTTCACTCAAGAACCTTTCTTCCCCATCGGTTATCAGTTCTTCGAGCGATGTGGCCTGCCCATTGCCACTTCAACTTGCAGATTTTAATAGCTATGTCGGTGACTCTGGTCCTTTGGCGAATATCTACGTTCCGGATTTTATCGCGCAAAGAAACTCCGAGCATAGCTCTCTAATAAGTACTATTGAGAACTAAAATTGAATTAAAATGTAAATGGTAAAATTCAACAAAATAATAAAATGCAAAATTTGAATAGTACAGCAATATTCAACGGAAAACTCGAGGCGAATGGAAAAGATGGAGGGGACAAAAGAAACTGAACTGATTTTAGAACATACCAAAACTTTCCGAGCCCATTATGATTTTTACAGCATCATCTAAATAATAGAAGTACAGACGTTTAAGTAATAAAGATTGTGTATTAAGAATAGTTGAGGTATAATTAAGAGGGCATTGATCCATCACAGTAACTAGTCAGTAAGCTGTGGTGCAGTTAATTGAAGTGCCATCTATTTTTAACTGTTCGCCAACTTGTTTCTCCGTGGGGTATCGCCATTTTGCCAGTGTTGTGTTTTGTTGTGACTGGCTATTCTAATCTTCGTCAGAAGGAGAAAAAAAAATTAAATTGACATTTTAGTCGAAAGAGGTTGTTGTCGCGACCATAGATATACCTTTGTCTATGTCGCTACTAAGGAGAATGCAATGTTATCATGTTTCACTGGCAGATATCTGATGGTATTAAAGAGTAACTTAGGTTATTTTTATCCCAGATATACCGCGGGTGAATCCACGGGGAGCTAGTTATAGTAGCCTATAAATATCACAAGAGTGATCCCTTTGAGTAGGTACGCATTCTCTGGAATGTGTATTGTATACCCTTTAAATTTTTAAGAAAAGATTCCTCCTAGAAGCTTGAAAAATTAGGGGATTAATAACGTCCACCACAATATATGGAACAGGGGCCAGGGGACAAACTCTAAACGCAGGCCCGAATAGGTGCAGTTTGCAAAATCACGCGACCGCGAACCTTAACGCGCCGAGATACGGTTTGCGGTCGCATGTTTTTGTAAACTGCACCTATTCGGGCCGCGTAAGGCTATTTTATTTTTATTTTTATATAATTAGGTACAACAATAATCAGCAAACTATAAACTTAAAAACAATTAGGTGTAGAAGAAACATTATAAATTTGCTAACCTAAACATTGTACACAGCATTGTTAAGAAATAATGTTTTACATACAACGTCAACTACTTCAATATTTGTACTAAGTAATTTTTAAAGTGAAACAAATTCATATGAAAAATATCGAGTTCATCACATACGTTAGTGGATAATAAATCATTATATAACTGGCACATACGATGGAGCGGGTTGTTGCGCCCAACATTGTTATTTGAGGGAGGAATACTAAAAAGCGTACGAGTGGGTCTGCGTTTAGACATTTTACGTGTAGCAAAGTTAATGTTCAAAAGTAATTCCTCACTTAGCAAGCCGTTCGCAATCTTGTAGAGGGAGCATACATCGGTAATTTTATGTGTTCTATGTTATGCCCTGTTATTTTTCGCGATTTCAGGGTTGGTCCCATGGTAAAAGTTGTTAACAATTACAATACAATATATCTTTATTACATACACACCGAAAAATACAAAAGAAACTTAAACATCAAAAATAAATATACGGCAGTATAATGGGCGGCCTTATCGCCTAGAGCGATTTCTTCCAGGCAACCATTGGATGGACAGGACTAAATAATTATGGGGTCTTAATACCATCGTTCTGTGTAACTCTGCATTTTGTTCTACTTAAGTTAAATTTCTTCGCAGTCACGATCACCATATCGACTTGAGTTTTGGAAGCCTCATTTCTAGTCCATATACCGAGTCCAAGGTAATTTATTGAGTTGTAAGAAACCTTTATAACCTGCTGCGAGTGGTTTTGCAGCTTTCCAGTAACTCTCTTAATTCGCTCGACCGTGCCATTGGACTTTACTGCTTTTTGATAGAGTTACAAGTAGCTTGATTGGGTTTTTCAGTCTTTGTGTCACAAATTCTACGGTAAATTATCTATCAAATGTGTAACTTGATTATGGTAATTTTTGACATGTTAACACGCTTTTATTAGCTTGGTATCTTAACTGAATCTTTGAACGTTATTTTCACCCCTTTCAAAACGACGGATTGTAATGAATCTTTGCTTACTTATCAAGGACCGATGACAATGAAATAATTTAATTAGTTTGTCCCATTATCTTTACCAGTATCTTTAAGATTAACGATTTTGAAGCTTATTTTTTAAACTGCGAGAATAATTTCTTTGCTATCTTCTATTTTCGCCAAGTACGTGAGCGAAGAGATTCCTTACATTCTAGGCTTATGCTTATACCCAATTGGGTTAAAATTATTGTTAGATCGGATTCGTTTAAAAGTGGTAGAAAACAATGATACCGTCGAAAACATCCGTGACCTAACCGAACATCCTGTAGGTTATACTAACGTTGGTTATACTAAGTAATCCATCCGTATCGCAAAAACCTGCTCTGACCGGTGCCTGTGTAGAGATCATAACGCGCGCGCGCAGCTACCGTAACACTGACACACATTGAGATGAGCTATCAATGCAAAACGTGTGCCTTTATCATATCAAAATGTTGATGTTTTTTTCTGATGCAAAGTTTACTTTGCATTATCCGTGGTAATGCTGTCACCATGTTCGATATGCTGGCTTTTGGATCGTCTATCTCTACCTATGTTAATTTGTTTTCACTTTTGGTCCAGCCTGAACTTTTCAGAGGCATTGGTGGAGCTGAAGCCAACACCAAGAGGCCCTGTTGAATATAAATTACAATTATGGAATTAATAAATAAATATATACTTAGATTAGATATATTTAATACACAAAAAACTCATTATAATATGAAAACGAATGAATGAATAGGTATATTTATTGTCTAAAACTGTGTACAATTACATGATGTCACAGAATACATAATACACTTAAATTAAGATGCAGCGTGGGTAGGCCTCCCACTAGATGGACCGACGACATTGTGAGAGTCGCAGGCATCCAGTGGATGCAGATGTCAGGATGTCGTTCAGTGTGGAGGTTTAAGGGGGAGGCCTATGTTCAGCAGTGGACGTCTTCTGGCTTATGATGATGAAATAAAGATGATGATGATTTTTACGTTTATTGTTAATTTGTATGAAAGGGAGTATTGAATTGACGAATTGCGAAATTGACAAATTAAGCTTATGACTTATAAAGGATATGGACAAACAAGTATTTGACGACTGTCTGCGAATCGGAAACTATGGTACAGTAAAGTAAAAACTAATTCCATCTGATGTTGGTCAACTTAAGATAATCTGCCCTTTACCTAACTTTGTTTTCTTTTGATCCAAACAGAATATTAATATTGTAAGTAAAAAGATATGTACCTAAGTGAATATTTCATGACACTCGATTTTTCCAACATCGGTTATGAGGTCACTAGGTCACAGTACAGGCTGCTGATCAAAGATAATTTATACTTTGCACATATGGTTCGTACAGAACCACTTTTCTATATTTCATTTCAAATTTTGAGATTCGCGCGTAATGAACATCTACTATCACGTGACCACGCATAGAGTAACATTAGTTTCCAAGTATTATGGTGATGGTAGAATGGCTACGAGCCGTGCGTTTTCGTTGTGTTGGTACTCCGACCTTCGGGAACCTTCGGGACCCGACCTCGAGCAGTTGGAGATAAACCGTCGTGCGTGATATACGTCTCCACCTCACGAGTGCGCAACCTCGGACCATACGAGGTGCGCGAGCGCGTCTAACGCCACCCCATCTTCTGCATCAATTACAAAAGAAAAACTGTAAAGCGAGCGTAACCGCACACCCCGAGTGCCACCTTCGGATCCTCACAGGTCAGTGGCTTTTCTTCCTCACCATATTTTGATCCGTTCGAGCCGGATATCTTGTTTTCTGTGTTGTGGTTACATTTTTACGTCCATTTTATCATATTGAGTCATATATTTCGAGTCGCCATACCGCTATATCCAAGTGTTTGGTTTTGATACTGCGTACTTTCAATGTAATTGTGCATATTTCGTGTATTATCGTTGCGATGTTACTAATCCCGATAATATTATTGAGTTAAAGTTGAGTTTACACCTTGTTATTTGCTTTATTTTGTATTGCGCCGAACTTCGACCTGCAAAATGGCGGAACAAGATATTTACGAGCGAGATATTATACTTGACGAAGTCAAACGTGTATTAGAGTATCACGAGAAAGACGAACAACAATTTCGAATTCGAGCTAGAGATATTTTACAAACTCAAAGAAATTTCATTAAATTGCAAACTAAAATTGAGAGGTCATTGTTGAAATTGCAAACTTTAAATCGAGAAGAGCAACTGCAAATCAGAAATGAATTTAACGATTATTACTACGCGATACAGGGTCATGTAGACGAGCTGAAGCGAAGGGATGATGAGGGCAGGCGAATGAGCAAAGCATTATTACTAAATAATTCCATGCAATCTAATCACGGACATTGTCATATTAATAAGTTGCCTGTTTTACCGTTGCCATCCTTTTCCGGCGTGTCCACGGAGTGGACGTCGTATCACGATTTATTTCGATCAGTTGTACACAACAATGACAACTACACAGATGCGGAGAAGTTTAGGTACTTACTTCTTACGTTAAAAAACGAGCCATTTAATCTGATCAAATCAATACCTATCACGGATGAGAATTATTCAATTGCATTAGAGATTCTTAAATCGAGATATTCGAACAAAAGAGCTATTGCTTCCAAACATCTTGATTGCATTTTTGATGTTGAATCGTGTTCTGAGAGGAACGTTACTGCAGGTCTGCGTAATGTTTTGAACATCTATCAGGAGAATATAAAGGCGTTGGAAGTAATGAGGTTTCCCATTACTGAATGGAGTTTCTTGTTGTTACATATTTTATTACGTAAAATACCTACTTCGATACGCAAACGTTTTGAATTGTCGTTGAAAAAACCTTCCGAGATACCAAGTGTTGAGTCATTGATTCATTTCCTAGAAAAAGATTTAATTGCAAGCGAAATTGTTGATTCCGGCGATAAAAAATCTCAAAATGTGGGTAGTCCAAAAATTCCTCAGTCGAGTGGCAGAGGCAACTCGCCATCTGCTAAACGCCAATCTTTCCGAGCGTTGAGTGCAAATGCCTCGAATACAAATAAAAAGTCGAGTTCAAGCGAGTCTCGACCTTCATGGTCTGAGAATAAAGATGGCAAGTGCGTTTGTTGTGACGGTCAACATTCGTTGACTAGATGTAGCAAATTTATGAGTTGGTCACCGCAGGTGCGTTACGAGTTTATTAAACAGCGAGATGTATGCTTCAATTGTCTAGGCAGGTCTCACACCGTATCACAGTGTACGTCGAAGTATCTATGCCGATCGTGTTCGAAAAATCACCACAGTTCGATTTGTTTCAAAAATAAAGGCGAACTTCCGAGTACTGATAAGAATGCGTCCTTATCTTTTTCTGAGAAATGCATTGAGTTTGAGACATCACCGCCATCTAATGCAGTTACATCGAGTGCGGCGACACAAGTAGATTGCGCGTCATCAAGTACTTGTTCTGTTCCGACAGTGCTGCTTGCGACCGTACTAGTAGATGTATATGTTGGTGGTGAGAAATGCTCGACCGTTCGTGGTATGGTCGACACTGGCGCACAGATTTCTTTTCTTTCAGAAGCGTGTGCAAACAAATTGGGTCTCAAGCGTCGTTATTCGAAAACTCCCATATATGGCATAGGAGATAGCGCGCCTATTCGTTCGAAAGGAGTAGTATCATTTAACATCACCCCGAGAAATGAGTCACAGCCGTCAATACCGATTGATGCGCTGGTTCTGCCGAAACTTACGCATGCGTGCATGCCAAGTGTCAAATTACCTACTTCCGGTTGGCCACATATAAATAATTTAAAACTTGCGGATCCTTCGTATCACTTACCACAACCGATCGAGATGATATTAGGAGCGGATATTTTACCTCAGGTATTTTTAGGTGACGTGATATCTGGAGGTCCCGGTTTACCTATAGCCATGAACAGCGTGTTTGGCTATGTGTTGTTAGGAAAGCTAGCGTTCGATTCTCCGACTTTACTTCCAGTTCAAGCTTGTTTTAGCTCATTTTCCGATGACGGCGACTTGAAAAAATTCTGGGAGCTCGAGTCAGTACCTGAAGTGAAGGTACTCACCCCCGAGGAACGTCTATGCGAGTCCATTTTCGAGAGTTCACAGTCTCGTGACTCCACAGGTAGGTACTCAGTTGCTTTACCCCGTAAACCTGATGCCTCACCTCTTGGCGAGTCACGTGACATTGCCCTTGCTCGGTTCCACAAACTGGAGCATCGTTTGGAGCGGAACCCGAGTCTCAAGGTTGACTATCATTCGTGTTTACAAGAGTATTTGGAGTTGAGTTACATGGAGCCGGTTTCAGACCCTCCATCAGCAGGTAGTACATACTACATTCCTCATCATTGCGTGATTAAAGAGTCATCTACGACTACTCGAGTTCGTGTAGTTTTTGATGCGAGTTGTCCCAGTTCTAACGGGACTTCTCTGAATGACATACTTTTGACTGGTCCAAAACTTCACCAGGATATTGTAGACATCCTTTTGAAATTTCGAATGCATAGTGTCGCGATTTTAGCTGATATTCGGCAAATGTATTTGAAAATAAAGGTTTGTGAATCAGATCGTGACCTTCAAAGGATCTTGTGGCGTACTTCGCCGAGCGAGCCTATACGCGATTATCGTTTGAGTACGGTGACATTTGGAGTTGCTTCGTCACCGTACTTGGCGCTTCGTACTATGCGGCAGTTGGCCCAAGACGAAGCAGAGTCATTCCCACGTGCGTCCAAGGTTTTATTGGACCAAATGTTTGTCGATGATGTGTGTTGTACTGTGAGTGATGAGGAAAACGCACTTTTATTGCAACAGGAGTTGATAGGTATTTGCAAATCAGCTGGTTTCGAGTTACACAAGTGGCATAGCAACTCGCCAGCATTACTTGCTGCAGTTCAGGCGCCAGTTGTTCATGGTGAGCGGCAGGATGAGGTGTCCTTCGCTTCCATGGAGAAAGACAACCAAACTAAGGTCTTAGGTCTTCAATGGAAACCTCAGAGTGACCATTTTACATTCAGTGTGCAATGTACCTCGAATGTCGCTACGAAGAGGGCCATTCTGTCGCAGATTGCGAAGATCTATGATCCGATGGGTTGGATTTCACCAGTCACAATTTTTGCAAAGCACCTGATACAGCTTTTGTGGGTCCGAGGCGTCCAGTGGGACGACCGACCTCCAATTGACATTATAAATGCGTGGACAGCTTTCGTCCAAGAGTTACCTCTTTTATCGCGAGTGTCAATACCGCGTCAGGTATTTTTTCCATCGAGCAGTGTTCAGCTCCATGGTTTCTGTGACGCTAGTGAGCGTGCCATGGCAGCGTGCGTGTACGTCCGTCTTACTGACGACGACACGAAACAGGTTCGGACGTTTCTTATTCTCGCGAAAACGCGTGTCGCCCCGATATCATCGTGCCTGTCCATACCTCGCCTCGAGCTTATGGCAGTCGTGATGTTATCTAAACTAATCGAGAAGGTGCAAAATACCTACCGCGATCGCGTCAACATTACTGAGACATACGCGTGGTCGGATTCGTCCGTAGTGCTTGCGTGGCTCCGATCACCGCCGTATGAGTGGAAAACTTTCGTTTCGAATCGCACAAGTGAGATTCTCACTAGACTACCAAAATGTCGCTTCCAGCACGTTCCGTCAGCCCAGAATCCGAGTGATGCACCTTCTAGAGGTCAATTACCTTCGACATTCTTACAAAATGATATGTGGTTTCACGGCCCGAAGTGGCTTCATGAGGAACCCGCTGCTTGGCCAAGGTCGAAGCACATCCCGAGTACGAGCGAGGAGAAACGCAACGTACCAGTTGCGGCACTACCTTCCATTCAGATTGAGGAGATTGAGATTGTAGACAAATACTCGACTTTAGGTAAATTAGTTCGAGTCACATCTTATGTGTTTCGTTTTTACAACATTTTAAAGTCGAGAGTTAAAAAGGAGAAAATTTCCCATCCAAATTTCATTACAGTCCATGAGTATAATTTTTCCCTAAATAGATTGATCTATTTAGTGCAACATCAAGTCTTCGACGAGGATTTTAAAAACATTTCAAAAGGTCAACGACCTTCGAATCAGCTGAGACGGCTTGATCCGTTCATTGATGAGTCACAGTTCTTACGTGTCGGGGGACGCTTGCACAAGTCGTTGCTTCCCTACGAATCAAAACATCAATTGATTTTGCCTAAAAAACATCGGCTTACGAGTTTGATTATTGACGATGCCCATATTTCGCATCTGCATGCGGGCACTCAAACTGTTCAATACCTACTTTTACGTAAGTATTGGATTTTATCGAGTCGAGACGCAATACGTAAACATATTTTCCTGTGTGTGCGCTGCTTTCGTGCGCGGCCGGTACCGTCGCGACCAGCTATGGCGCCACTGCCTGCCGCTCGAGTACAGCCGCAACGTATCTTTAGTCGATCTTCTGTAGATTATGCAGGCCCATTCTATGTCCGGGCTAATAAAGTGAGAAATGCAAAGGTCATTAAATCATGGATGGCAATTTTCGTAGATTTAAGTGTGAAATGTTGCCATTTTGAATTAGTGAGCGATTGTTCGACAGAGGGTTTTTTGGCAGCATTGCGGCGATTTACGTCCCGCAGAGGCATGATAACCGATCTATATTCTGATTGCGGGAGAAATTTTGTAGGGTGTGACAATTATTTAAGAGAATTGTACGAGTTTTTGAGAAACGATTCAGTTCAAGCTGTTTTGAATTCTCATACCTTGCAACAGGGAATTACCTGGCATTTCCAGCCACCGAATTCTCCTCACCTAGGAGCTTTACACGAGACGTGGGTGAAGGGAGCCAAGAGACATCTCTGTCGAGTTGTAGGTACGCGAGTACAGACCTACGATGAAATGCATACCTTATTGTGTCAAGTTGAAGCCGTGATCAACTCGCGGCCGCTTTGTGTTCTGAGTTCTGACGCAGCTGATCCGCTACCCCTTACTCCGGCCCATTTCCTCATCGGCGGCCCTCTGACGGCCCTTCCGGATGTTTCCCTGACCGAGTCAAACCCCGATCGCCTACCTAGGTGGCGTTGGGTACAACAATGTGTTCAACATTTTTGGAAGCGATGGAGCCGAGAGTACTTACATGAGATACAACAACGTAGCAAATGGTATACGGATATTGGATCCCCCATCTGTGAAGGTGACATTGTTGTTATGTGCGATGACAATTTGCCTCCACTCAAGTGGAAGTTGGCTCGTGTACATGCCCTTCATCCTGGTACTGATAATAAGATTCGAGTTGTAACTTTGCAGAGTGGCCGTAGCTTTTACAAGCGAGCAGTTGCAAAGGTTTGCAAGCTTCCTATAGAGTAATTAAACGAGGAGGGTTAGGTACCTTTCCTTCAGAAGTACCTACCACTTAGCTTAGTGATTAGAGTTAGAGTAGACTTAGTGATCATAGAATAGTTTCATATAGATGAGTATGAGTAATTACGTTGAAAGAAATTACGTTCTTTCAAGGTGAGCGGTATGGTTCGTACAGAACCACTTTTCTATATTTCATTTCAAATTTTGAGATTCGCGCGTAATGAACATCTACTATCACGTGACCACGCATAGAGTAACATTAGTTTCCAAGTATTATGGTGATGGTAGAATGGCTACGAGCCGTGCGTTTTCGTTGTGTTGGTACTCCGACCTTCGGGAACCTTCGGGACCCGACCTCGAGCAGTTGGAGATAAACCGTCGTGCGTGATATACGTCTCCACCTCATGAGTGCGCAACCTCGGACCATACGAGGTGCGCGAGCGCGTCTAACGCCACCCCATCTTCTGCATCAATTACAAAAGAAAAACTGTAAAGCGAGCGTAACCGCACACCCCGAGTGCCACCTTCGGATCCTCACAGGTCAGTGGCTTTTCTTCCTCACCACCTACGTAATTAAAATGTACCGTTATGAGGTACAAAAAGGTTTCCAATAAGAACAGTTAGGTATGTTTATTTTGCCTTAAATATTTGAGTTTCTTAAAGGAGCTTAAAGTAAAGGTGCATGAGCTTTTTGGTTTGGGGACATCAAAAATTTCGTATAAGTACGTATACCTACTACTACAGAATATACAGCGTAGGTAGGCTTTCAACTAGATGGACTGACGACATTGTGGGAGTCGCGGACATCCAGTGGGCAGATGGCAGGATGTCGTTCAATATGGAGGTTAAAGGGGCAGGCCCATGTTCAGCAGTGTACGTCTTCTAGCTGATGAGGCTCAGGTAAACAACGACTATCTGAGCTAACTTTACAATACGTGCTCCAACGAGCACGATCAAGTGATGCTCACAAAAAGATGATAACTAAAAGCCGGCGCTCTGTTATAAGCAATCAGCCAACCATGATAAAATATTTCGATTTCGGACCGCTACACAGTAGCTTACCATAACATAGTACCATAGCTTCTTATAGCTACACAGGCAAGCGATAAGAAGCTTCTATGGTGGCCACTATGTATGAGGGTGGATTCTAAAATCATATAAATAACCCGGCCAAGTGCGAGTCGGGCTTGCACACTGAGTGAGAAGATTTCGATGATTATTTGCTCATTCATTCATTATGTTCTAATTATTATTTAATAGAATAATAGTGTATATTGCACACTACTTTCTACTTCTTTCTTTTCACTTTTATAGACAGTATATCTATCTATATCTATCTATCTATATCTATATCTATACATATAATAAAAACGTAGAGATAAAAAAATCTGTAATTGCGAGATAACAAAAAAATAATCACACAGGTCGTCTTAAAATAAGCAGCTGAACACGATAGGACAGTTTTTAGAATTTTTGTCTGTTTGTTTGTTTGTTTGTTTGTTTGTTTGTTTGTTTGTTTGTTTGTCCGCGCACATCTCCTAAACCACTGGACGGATTTAAATGCGGTTTTCACGAATATGCTTAGAAATTACCAGATTAAAACATAGGCTACCTTATATCATTTATTTTAATTCTTTATTTTTACATAAACGAAAATAAAAATCAATGATTTATTTCTTCGTTACACGAAACGTAATATGAGAATCGTCACATAGCCTCAAGCAAGGAGATCCAAAGTAAAGATAATGTTATTGACATAGCCATGAAAATTTTGAAACTGTCAACTGTCATTCGGTTAATCAGTTTAAATTTAAAAAAGGTTCCTTAACCTTCTTAGATGAATGAACGTGTAGATCAAGCATGTTATAGGCCTTACAACCTCTTTGGTGGTTCATTCCAGTCCATGGAGTAGGAGTATTACATTCTCTTGGTTTTATTCTATGTTAGCATTTAAAACACAAAATATACCGCATCCTATTTTAATTCAGTCCCGCGAATAGAAATATTCAAAAAAGGCCCTTTGTACATGAAAATAAACCTATACAATAAAATTCCGGACGCAATAAAGAAAGAAAGAAATAATAACATTTTTCCAGAACCAACTTCGTAAGTTTCTAACCCAAAAATGTTATTACGAGATAAAAGATTTATTCGACGATAAATTTTAGAAAATAATAATTAGAAAATAAATATCGATAAGTATATAAATAGTTAAGAAAGTAGCGTCATAAGTTTTGTATCATCTCATATATAATTCAGTAACCTATCACACTAAGTATGTTTTTTTTTTGTTTTGTAAAATTACTTCACCCTAGGTTAAGTTTGAATAGTATATATATATTTATGTAATAGATTTAACTATACTTAAATTTATATGTTTATGTCTGTGGTCTGGTTTTGTGAACAGACACTACATAAGTCATTGCTGCACCCTTTATGCAGGTTATATAAACTTAGCTTTTAGAAGAATACAGTGTATATTTGCAATAAGAATAAGAATATAGAAATAATTTCATTTTACTGTGATATTTTAACAGATAAATAGAGTAGTTCCATTTCATGGCTTTTTAATCAAGGTACGAGTATACATACAAATGCACGCGAAATAAGAAATAACTAGCCAAGAGCGTGTTAAGACAAGCATTATGTCAGGGTTCCGTGGCCAGCGAAACTGGACAGTCAAATTTCAGAGATGTATATCATCCCGACATGACATGATATACTTTTAATGGTTTAGACAAAAAGAAAATTTCAAAACATGCTCTGCACTGTGGTCACATTATCTTTTTGATTTGAAAACTGTTGACGGTGTTATTTATTACTTTTATGCTTCTATCAATACTTCACACAGGGCGACTTAAAATAAGCAGCTGAACATGTTAAGGCAGTTTTTAGAATTTTTGTTTGTTTGTTCACGCACATCTCCTACACCCCTCGAAGAAAATGCGGACGGATTTAAATGCGGTTTTCACGAATTTGCTTAGCTATGACCAGATTGAAGTATAGGCTATGTTATTTTGCGCAAGGCCGGATTAAGGGAAGAAAAAAGGATTGAAGGTTTATATGAAAATCTACGCGTACGAAGTCGCGGGCAAAAAAGCTAGTATGTAATATATATGTAAAATATATAAAAGGCGATGTATTGTAGATATGTATTCTACATGGATTCCTAAACGGCTGAACCGATTTTGACGAGACTTTCACTGCTGATGTTATAAGGAGTAATAAAGAGGGCGTCATAAGGGCAAGTGTCCATTAAAAAATCAAATAAAAAAAAAATGAAAACAAATAAAAAATGAAGATTTTATCTCACTAAACCCAGGACATCAAAATGCTTCAATAGATATGATATTTGATATCTATTATTTTCTATACAAGACAAAAAATAACTGTCACCCAAATATTTCAGGTTGAAGAGATCTGGATAGAAGGCCCGCCCGGCGCGTGGGGGACCCGAGTGGCGCAGTGGAGTAAAGTGCGGAGCAAGATGGGCCTGGCGCAGATTCAGCATGACATCGACGAGCTGGCGCCACCGGGCCGGTGGACTGTCAGGGCTAGGCTTGGGGATGGTAGTCAGGTAGGCATTAAGGGTAGAACTCCGGTTTTGATGTAGCCACTGAGTTTTGAAACATTTTCAGCTAATCGTTTCAAAACCAGAACTAAAAATACTATTTTTAACTATCACAACTTATTCTAAGTATCACGGTTTGTTAACAGCAGTTATATGATTATTCACTGCATATTTACCGTGATTAGGTTGTGGATGCATCGGTGTAGTGCGTAGGTAGGCCTCCCACTAGGTGGACTTACAACATTATGAGATTCGCGGACATCCAATGGATGCAGTGGAGGCCTATTTTCAGCAGGTAGATGATAATGATGAGGTTGTGGATGAAGCTCTCGATACTTCAGCGCAGTTACATGCACCACGTTCACTCCACCCACAACTTAATCTCAGTTAATATTCATATAGCTGCATAACAGCTTAATCAAAAGAAACAAGTTATCTTAGCATAAACCAAACAATATATATATTTCAGGGTTCATCAGTATTCTGGGTGGGCAACTACGAGCTACCTCCGTTCCAACTGACAGTCCGTCATGCGCCACGAGTCCTGAGAACCAGCGAGAGACTCGTGTGGACTGTCTGTGTCAGGTAGGAGGCCTTCGGGATTATATTCTTTAAATTTAAATGTTTTGTGGTTAGGTACAAGATATAATTTTACCAGATAAATTTATCAGAAAATTACGTGATTATTTCTCGTCCAAAATACCGTAGTAACCAGTGTGTGTTGCCAGTGATGACATATGGTACTGAGACGCGGTCCTTAACTTCTGGCCTTTTGGAAAAACTCAGAGACACAAAGCGGGCAATGGAGAGAGCTATGCTCGGAATTTCTTCGCGCAATAGAATCCGAAACGTGGATTTTCGAAGAACCAGAGTCGCCAACATAACTATTAAAATTAATAAGTTGAAGTGGAAATGGGCAAGCTACATCGCTCGAAGAACCTATAACCGATGGGGAAGAAAATTTCTTGAGTGGAGATCACGAACAACTTCTTGTTCGGACCCAGCATAGGTAGGTCTCCCACTAGATGAACTGAGGAGATTGTAAGAGTTGAAGAAGCGAAAGAATACCAGAAGGCCAGGCTATCGTTCAGTGAAGAGTACTAAGAGGAAAACCTATGTTCAGCAGTGGACGTCTTCAGACTAATGATGATGAAGTCGATTGAGTTGGATCGTATATTGCAAGATGTGTGATATTTGTTACGAGTGCGAATCTTGTTTTTCGGTGCAGTTATACACGCTTTATATAGGCTTCATTTGTAACTTACAATGTACTTAAACAAATCTTAACCTTCTACTATCGATTTAAAACTTTGCATTTATACCACAGAATACAAATGTAAGTACTAGTACAGAATATTCACTCCGCAAAATCATTTAAATAAGTAGCGACTCTTGCTACTACACAACAACGTGCATTTTAGGACGTGCGAGCGCTAACTACCTACAGCTATATTAACCTACAAGTTGCCTCTCTGTCTATCGCGTAACTTTTGTCGCGTTACCTCTAGGCTGTCTATTTCGCTGTAGAGGAAGCGGCAGGTTCGATAAGTCAGGTCCACCCACGAAGGTACTTGTAGCTTCATACCTAAAGTGCGGGATGCGCCAGGCCTGTCGCATAATTTTACCTTTTACTTAATTTTCATCTTTAAATGTCTACTTGTCAGATACCCATGGACAGAAGCAGTGGAAGGTATGTTGGTAATTCGCCTCCGTGGAGCCGGCAGCGACAGCAGTGGCATCAGAACTGCAGTCAGACTGCGCGCCCCTCGTGCCTGCCACCGACACGCTGCAGCCGCCCGAAGAGTGGGACTGGGTGGGGAACATCCGCCGGATGTGGTCGTCGCTGACTTCTCCTTTCAGGTGAGCGTAGTACAGACGTCACAGCATCAGCTTCAGGACTGCCTTTAGAATTGGGTCACAAAGATCTTCCCAATTTCCTTCTATAAATCTTAGTCTTCCACCACTCCTTGCGAACCTCTCCAGAAAGAGTGAAGATCGCCACGCCAGCATTTCTTAAGCATTATTCCTTGACTGCGTCATTCATCAGGCACCCACCGTGTGACGATCCTGGCCCATCCAGGTAAGTTTTGTCGTACTTTCTCGCTCTCGAGAAGTCAATTTAAGGTTATTATAAGAATGTTTTTGAGATTATGGTACTGATTTGCTGGGATAGTGTTATAAACAATATGCTTATTTTATGTGCTTATTTTCATTATAATAATGTGTACCTATTGTTTACAGGAAGAAGGCACCAGGATCTGGCAGAATACTACAGTAGTATCTCAAGTGGTGGACAAACCTGTCACTCTGGAGTTTGTGACCAAACATCGTACTGTTATTTCACCAGCCCTGCCTTACAAATTAAAGGTAATAATTTTTTATTTTTTTAACCTATACTGTCCCACTGCTGGGCAAAGGTCTCCCCCAAGGTAAGGTAATAATTATCAATATAAAAAACCGACTTCATTCAAAATATCAGAACTGGACTAAATTGAAATGGGACCACACGAGAAGCGCCAGTTTTCAAATAAAATAAGAATCATCAAAATCGGTTCACCCAGTCAAAAATTCTGAGGCAACAAACATAAAAAACGGTCGAATTGAGAACCTCCTCCTTTTTTGAAGTCGGTTAAAAAGACAACATCTCACCCATCCAAATACCGACCGCACCCCACGTTGCTTAACATCGGTAACCGAATTTTTTTGCCGACTCGCACTTGGCCAGCATTTATAATTTATTGCTTTTATTAGGAGTGTACTATAAAAAAAAGACGTCGGTTAAAAAAGAAATAATTTTATATTTTAGGTAAAAGCAACTCGATGGGATGACAAGCCAGCTGCCAACGAGAGAATCCGCGTCTGTCGCTACTCCTCCCAAACTCACAAGACTAACAGTGACGCCCCCACGTGTCTCAGTGGAGACACTGACAGTGGCGGACTGGCCAGGGTCATGTTCGCTGCTGAGGATGACGGCAGCCCGTTTTATAGATTCGAGGTGAGAACTCATTATACAAGGTTAAACGGAAAAGTTGTACTAAGCCGGAAAAAACTTAACATTATTAACTTTTACTATGGAACAACCTTGAAATTGCGAAAATAACATCAGCGTTTCCATAGAAGACGCTTATTTAAATTCGGATTAAACTCTGACATTCAGATTGTCATCTGCGTAGCAACCCTAATGGGTCATTAGGTTTAATAACGTCCTTGGATCTCACAAACTCACAAACTTTTCCGTCTTTAAGTAAAAAAAAAAACATCATCAGCCAGAAGACGTTCACTGCTGAACATAGGCCTCCCCCTTTAACCTCCACACTGAACGATATCCTGCCATCAGCATCCATTGAATGCCCGCGACTCTCACAATGTCGTCGGTCCATCTAGTGTGAGGCCTTCCCTACGCTGCGTCTTCCGGTACGTGGTCTCCACTCAAGAACCTTTCTTCCACATCGGTTGTCGGTTCTTCGAGCGATGTGGCCTGCCCATTGCCACTTCAACCTGCAAATTTTAAAAGCTATGTCGGTGACTCTGGTTATTTGGCAAATATCCACGTTCCGGATTCTATCACGCAAAGAAACTCCAAACATAGCTCTCTCCATTCCCCGTTGTGTGACTCGAAGTTCTTCCAAAAGGCCAACAGTTAAGGACCACGCCTCAGTACCATATGTCATCACTGGCAACACACACTGGTCAAAGACCCTTGGCTTTAGGCACTCTGGTACTTATCTTTGAGTACTTGCTAATAATATTTTTCCCACAGGCGTCTCTATACAACGATTCTACCACCTCGACCGGTCCACTCACGCTGGACACGCGTCGCTCTCCCATACAAGCGGCTCTCGGGCCACTCAGAGCTGATTCCAAAGGCACGAGAACCTTTGTACCTCTATATCTAAGTCTCCAAAACGTGACCAATCCTGTTACTGTACACTTTGTGGTAAGTCATTTAAGATCAACTAATGAACCTCCTTCGTTCTCATAAACTTCAGTAAATCGACTAACTAAAAGTACTTACTCTAAGAACCTCCCGTTCCCGCATTCTCGGAATGTCAACCATAAACTATTATTTATGTTTGACATTCCGAATTTCCGTATGAATCGCTTTGATTCCACTTTTATCGTGCGCACTGCTAGTCTGTGATATGCGCTGCCTGAATGGGTGTTCCCTGATAGTTACAACCTGGGTGTTTTCAAATGGCAATCAAGCTGACGGGTCGCCAGATGGTAAACAATCATCGTCGCCTGTGGATACCTGCAACACCAGGGGCATCACAGATACGTTACCGACCCTTAAATACTTATTAATAGCCCTTTTGAAGAACCTCATATTATAGTTACTCGAGTGAATCGGTTTCTTCTAGGCAAGCATGCTCCAGCGCAGACACATAATCGTTAACCATCAAGCGGGGTGACTTGCGTTTAACCGTCACTTCGCCTGATGGTAAGCGCACTTGCTTTTTTGGGTCAGATTTATAAACCAAACTAATGTCATAACCAAAAGTAGACTAAAACCATAGTACGAGTATCTAAGGTAATCTCTTCATTTAGTCTACATTTCTTGCAAACTAAATTAGACATTGTTATAATAATGCAGGTTTTTTATTACCTTATTTGTCAGAATTTCCTAAATGTATTTTAATTTACATAGGTAAACTTCGGCCACTTTTTTCATGAATTTTGCTCTAGTACGGTAATCGTTGACGGCTAACTTCAAGCTACCTCTTTCAGGTGATCACAAGAGGCGGTATCATCTACCGTTGGGGTGCTACTACTCAATGCCCTATCGCCAGTACCGCCACTCACATCCAAACCGCCGCTAGAAACAGCAAATGCTACGATCCAATGGCACAATACGACGAAAACCACCCACATGACATAAACACCAATCAACGTGACAAGAACAATAATCAACATGACATGAACAACAATCAACATGACAAAAACAACCAACATGACAAAAACAACAGCAGAATTGGAAATGATAAAGACAAAAGCAGTCGTAGCTATGACGTTAACATTAATCTTTACACCAACAAAAATATTAATTCTGACAACTATTTCAACAAAACCGGTGGTTATTTTACTAGAAATATGAATCAAAATGATAAGAACAACTACCTACACAAAAATGATGACAAGAACCATACAATTTATGACAGATTCAACCCAGTTCATATCACACCGGACTTGTTTGACAAGATAGATGTGAATAGTATACAGTATGAAGCAAACGCGTCTGATTCGCTTCTAGATAGATATTTGCTGAGAGTGATGTTGCCGATAAAAGTGACCCAACAAATGTGTCCGGATAGCCATTTAATAGCGTATTTCTATTATAACGGAGAATTTGTCAGTGCCAGCAAGCATCTCGAAATGGACGACTGCTTTGTTAATAAGGTAAGTTTTGATTTGCTTATATATTCCGCTCCGGTGCTGTATGATATATGATAACAAATCAATTGTTTGTTCTAAATTGAACCTTATTTAATGTAAGCCCCAACCTCGACTGGAGAGTCAAGGCAGAGTACAAATAGCCATGGAATAGTTAACTCTTCCCGCTTTATCGAAAGTTCAAAATTGTACCTCATTTCATAATTTTTCATCTTTTTAGGGTATCCATGTTCCCACTGCTAGAGAAGGCCTGTGTCCCAACACAGACCTTCTCTCAGAGTTGTTGAATGTCATTATGTCATTATAATCTTAGAACTTTAGAGGTTCTTGGACATATCGGTTGCTGAACGATGGGTGCCGTAAGATTGTAAAGCGCACATGCTACCTCCCGGTCACCATCGCTTCTTAAATACTCATATTATAAATGCGAGTTTGTACGTAAGTGTGTGGGATGGGAGCCAAGTGGTAGCATGTGCGTTGTACAATCTGACAGTCTCTAGTTCGATCCTCTGACTTCTTGAAAACTTAAGTAAATTGCTGATGATGCCATCGCTCAAAAAAGGTAAAGGAAAACATCGTGAGGAAACCGGTATGTCCACGAACCTCAAAGTTTTAAGACATAACACATTCACCAACATGCACTGGACCAGAATGGCGGATTTAGTCTCATCCTCTCTCTCTCTCTCTGTGAGAGAAGGCCTGTGTCCCAGCAGTGGGAAAATGATAGGCTGATAATAATGATTATAATGTAATGAATAATGATGTTAAATAATAATGTAATGTATATCATAATAATTATGATGTTATGTTGGCTGAAATAGCTGAATTTTTTAGTGATGATTTAATTGTGATATAAGTGTGATTAAAGCCTCTAATATTGCAGGTGGAAGCTAGCTTCATCTCCCGTCAAACCCTACCTGGCTCTCTTACCACTCTGCAAGTATCCACGCCCGGACCAGCCCTCTGTGCCCTTACAGCCCTAGACAGCGCAGCCAAATGGACTCCCAACAACGCTGTGAGAGATGTACTGATACGAGGGTTGAAGAGGATGATTGATGGACATAGGAATGTGACGGAGTATGATGCGGCGGGAGACTGCTTCTTGAGTAAGTTTTTTTTAATTGTACACTAGCTGCACCCCGCGGTTTCACCCGCGTGGTGATGAAAATCGAAGCTGATGATGATGCTGAAAAGTATCCCATGTGTTAATCCAGGACATAAGAAATGTATATTCCAAATTTCATTCAAATCCATCCAGCCGTTTCTGCGTGATTGAGTAACAAACATCCATCCATACGTCCATTCAAACTTTCACATTTATAATATTAGTGGGATTAGGCTTACGTTTGACCGCCAAATCGCTTGAATTAAGCGAAGATGTGATATATAATGGAGCACGCTTGCTTAGAAGGAACCGATTTACTCGTGATTTAGTTATAGTCTGGGTGAAGATACCCAAATTTTAACTATTTGAGAGCACCCATTCAAGCTGCGCATTCCACGGACTTACAGTTCGAATTCGAACACGCTAAACTGAGGTATCATCGCTACAGATAGTCACTGCTCCATTTCCAGATGCAGACGTCCCACAGCCGTTAAGCAACAGCCTAGAGCTGACAGCCAGCTGGCTGGCAGCCGCCGGAGTCAGAACAGTTGGGGACATCCCTGTGATGAGGAGCTGTGATGCTCTTGCCTCGCTGATTGATGAGGGAACAGTGCCGAGGAGTGATTTCTCTGAGGTATTGACGAGCCCAGCAAATCTGTTGTACTCTGTATTGTTTTCTCAAACATTGTATTTTTATCATTGTGTGTCCATTAATTGAAATAGACAGATAGAGAGACTTTGACCAAACTTAGACTCGACCTTTCCAAAAGAAATGAACTGCCAATTATTGTTTCCTCTTATATCTTGCTTATTATTATTATTTTTATTTGTTTGCTAGGTTGTGTTCTAATGTAATGTGAAAATAACTTCAAAATTTGTATGTGAATTGTAACGTTACGCCTGTTTGCTAGCTTAAACAGGCGTCCCGCGACAATTTCTAGGTGTTGAAAAATTAAGCCTGCCTATCAGTTCCTGCAGATCCTAATGGGTGGTGAGGAAAACAACAAGGTAACGGATAGATAAGTTTAATTGACCAGTACAGTACAGTAATATAAAGAAGAAAGCTAAGGGGCTAAGGGGCCTAAGCGCTCCGCAGTCTCCGCACGGCAGGTATCCGGCGAAGTAGTGGGCCGGAGATGTAGCCTTCGGAAGAGGTACGGAGGTCGTAGCTTCTCTTGCGTGTATCCGGAGGTCGTTTGAGCGAGGATTTAAGTAGGAGGACGGCAGCGGAGCAAATTCCAGGTCGAAGAATGGTAAAATACTAAGGGACTCACGGTTTGGCGTGCCGGTCCTCTTTTCTCCAGGTTTAGAGCAGCATCAATATTCGAAACATTTCCTCTAGGTTCAGAGCCGCGGAACACTATTACTCGCGGAGTTCAGATCAGCATCAATATTCAAAAACATTTCACCATTTTGCCATTTGATGTTCTTCCTTTCAAGATTGTTTGGAGAATCCCCGACTCTGTTTGCCGTCACGGCTTTCGCTCTTCCTTTTTCAAATTTTGAATTTTGACTTGCGGAGCGTGTGCCCAAAGAGTTTTACTAACCGATAAAAAGTTTACAAATTTTATATAAAAATGGATATGGATGAGGATGAATATGAAGGAATACTACATTACCCCAAAAACCCCGGAAAAAAAAACTTTTTACCAAAAAACGTTTTTTTTTTTTATAAAATCATGTAATTTTGAGGTTAAGGATATCAACTTGACACATGTATTCATCGTCTCTCAAAGGTATTCACTCTTCACTTTCATTCTTACATTCAGAGGTAGGGGATACGGCTCACGCTTGCAAGGTCGATGGCACGTACTCCTTCAAGGAGATATCGAAGTTTAATGTTAGGGCTTATTTTTGGGGTGTCATCACCCGCACCGCTTAGAAGACCCATAAAAAAAAAATATTACAGGGGTAAGGTACCGCAGAGGAACGTGTCCAAGTCTGGGTATACCCAAGATCCTGGATGGGTTTAGATTCCATCCAAGAGAAGTCAAGGCTTAAGATTAATTTGGACTTAGGGTCCATTAAGGGTCTAGGTTTAAGATAAAGTGGACTTAGGATCCCTCAAGGATTAGGAGTCAAGGAAGGTTGAATAGGAAACCACAGGGGAACGTGTCCTAGCCTGGGCTCTATTCGAAATTAAAGCTAAGTTACTACTAAAAGAATATACAAGGAGAGTGATAATATACAATGATACGAAATTGCACCTTCGGCTTTCTTAAAGAGTTGTGCCACCGCTCAGATGATAAGGAAGATTGCCAAACCAGAAATGACGATGAGTGATGATGAGGTGATTTACATAGTCAAGATAAAAAAAATAAGGTCTAGGTTTTTAAAGTTAAAGATGATATTACAGAATAGTATAAAAAAAACAGAACTAGTAATAAAAAGTTAACTGAATTTAAGCAAAGTTATGAAAAGTTAAGTTTAGATAGGAAATAATTGAATTAAGAGAAGTTACAATAAATAATTTAGAGATTGCTGGTTTACAACAGTTAAGAATTTATACCAAGAAGTTACAAAAGATAAATAATTTAGAAAAAGTTAAATTTTAATATCTTTAACGTGCCATTTTCCTCTCACACCATTAGGATCCTCAAGGACAAAGACAAGTGGCGATAATTTCTCAACTACCGTGCACTTGACATTACGCCAGACTGTGTCACCTACGTTAAACTCTTTAAAATTGTGTCTCATGTTGTAGTGAGCAGCGTTCTTAATGTGTGCAGTGTGTAGTCTGAACTTTATCAAAGGTGGCAGATAGTACACCTAGGTTAGTGGCATAACTATTCAAAGAACTATTCAAGGAACTATTCAAGTCACTAATTAGTTTTTAGTTGAGATTGTGAAGCGCATTTAGGACAATTAGTGATCTTTACGCCTTTACGGCCACATTTAAAACAAACCAAATATCTAGGTTGGGTACAAGTCTTTAAAGAATGACCTTTAACTCGACAACTAAAACAAAAATCTTCCACTAAATTCTCATAAGTCTGTGAAGAAGTATGCGGCTTCACATTATTTTGTACAGCATTAGTATAACTCATCTTTGAAGAAGTCTTAGAAGTTGAAGGACAATGGTAAGCAAATTCAGCAGCACAAGAAGCATCTCCGCATCCAGGTTTGCGAAAATAAATTTGTTCATAGCTTTGACAAGCTGAGACCAGAGAATTGATTGACGTTATTTCCTTACAAAGCAAAACAACAGAGTAGCACGACCTTATATTATGACGGATAATCTTAAGTTGTTCGGCTTCACTAAGCTTCTCTGAAAGTCGTGAAAACATTCCAGACATTATGGAAACATATATGATAATGGGCTCTGAATCGCCTTGAATTCTTTTCATTATCTCTTGTCGAAGATTAAAATCATAATCAATTGATCCAAAATCTTTGATCAGTAACATATGAATATCATTCCATGTTAGATTAGGGTTCTGTTGATAAATAAAACGAAACCAATGAAGTGCATTTCCAGAGAAAATTTCGAAGGCATGTTTACAAAGCATCTCCTCCGTGATATTTCTAGAAATCCTGAATTCTTCCAGCTTTTGAAGGAATGTTCTAGGGCATGTTTCGCCATTATAAGAAAAGGTTTTCAAATCTTTAATAAAATTGTCCGATGTACGACAATTTTGAAACATTGTTGAGACTTGAGGCATTGACGAGTACGGAACCGTTATACTAGGTTGAGGTGTGAATGAAACTTCAGGAATTGATTTAAGTTGAGAGGTAGGCTGAATAGCAGGGAGGGTAGCAGGGAGGGTTAAAGAAACCGTGGGAGAGTCAAATTGAGCCTGAGGAGGAGGACTGTGTACCTCCACCAACACCTCTTCAGAAGAAAACCTTCCATCATCATCAAGAGTTAGTACATCGAAGCGTTTTTGAAGTGTGAAAAACCGTGATCTTAAATTTGAACAAGTTTCAATCAAGGATGAAGTCGCCTTAAGACGGTCCAGGCGGTAATAAAGATGGTTTACAAAGGCCTCGAGTTTTCTCAAACCACTTTTGTCTCCAGAAGATTCGATGTGTGAGATTTTAGTCTCAATGTATTCAAGAGTTACCTCTGCTTGAGAGAGGTCCACCTTAAGAGGTAAAGAAGAGGACTTAATATTCTCTGGAAAAATGTGACAAAGTTTCGTCATCTGTTCTTTAAGATTAGATAAAGTATCTGTTGGTTTTTCAGCCCTAATAGACACTTCATATTCAAGTTCGTGTTTATTCAAATAAGAATATTTGATAGATCTAGCCATGATTAAGTTTTAAAACGTTAAGTTTAGAGTTAAGAATTAAAGAATTATTTATACGCGTTTGTTTCGGGTTAAAATATTATAGAATTATAGAAGTATTCTATAATATTCAAAACACCCTTAACAAAAAATAAATAAATAAGACGCTGCAAATGTATGTTGAGCGTTATATTTTATTAAGATTGTCGTAGAAAGTACCTACAACGAACGTTATAATATTAATAACGAATTAAAGAGATGTCTCGTCCATGTATATATACGTCGATGGAAAAATCCTATGCCGTGTCCACCATTAATAAGTCGATGGTAAATTTATGCCGCATCTACCATTTATTATATCGTTGGTAAAATGTGATAGTTTGATTAGACGTGTAAGAAGATTATGTATGAAGCGTAATAAGGTTTTATGCGTGTCTAGACTTCAGTTTCCGTGAACTTACAGTGCACCTGTTAGTCGACCTCGAAGATCTAGAAGTACACCTTCTTGTAGATGGAAACTTGCATGAACGTTTACTACAGGATATTGTCCTGCAGCACGCCGTAGAGTACTCCAAACCTCAACTTGAAAGTGACCCGAGGGTTTAACACTTACAAGAGAAGAATGGATGTAGATTGCAGTGGCAATCAGGTAAGTAATGTATATGTGCGTGGGGGTGTAGCATAATGTTGAACATAGTACTGTAAAGTGTAGGGTTTAGTGTTAAGAATGAAGTGGAGTGAGAGTAATAGGTAAAGATGTATAGATAAATATATAGAGATGTTAAAGCCGAAAGATTAAGTCAAAACGGAGCTCCCTGGGCAAGGTTTGTTTTAGAATTTTGAGATTAAGGAGCATGAAACGTGGGTTTTTAAGAAGGGCGCCAAACTGTAACGTTACGCCTGTTTGCTAGCTTAAACAGGCGTCCCGCGACAATTTCTAGGTGTTGAAAAATTAAGCCTGCCTATCAGTTCCTGCAGATCCTAATGGGTGGTGAGGAAAACAACAAGGTAACGGATAGATAAGTTTAATTGACCAGTACAGTACAGTAATATAAAGAAGAAAGCTAAGGGGCTAAGGGGCCTAAGCGCTCCGCAGTCTCCGCACGGCAGGTATCCGGCGAAGTAGTGGGCCGGAGATGTAGCCTTCGGAAGAGGTACGGAGGTCGTAGCTTCTCTTGCGTGTATCCGGAGGTCGTTTGAGCGAGGATTTAAGTAGGAGGACGGCAGCGGAGCAAATTCCAGGTCGAAGAATGGTAAAATACTAAGGGACTCACGGTTTGGCGTGCCGGTCCTCTTTTCTCCAGGTTTAGAGCAGCATCAATATTCGAAACATTTCCTCTAGGTTCAGAGCCGCGGAACACTATTACTCGCGGAGTTCAGATCAGCATCAATATTCAAAAACATTTCACCATTTTGCCATTTGATGTTCTTCCTTTCAAGATTGTTTGGAGAATCCCCGACTCTGTTTGCCGTCACGGCTTTCGCTCTTCCTTTTTCAAATTTTGAATTTTGACTTGCGGAGCGTGTGCCCAAAGAGTTTTACTAACCGATAAAAAGTTTACAAATTTTATATAAAAATGGATATGGATGAGGATGAATATGAAGGAATACTACAGAATATCCTCGCAATGTTTAAGAAAAGTATTGAATAAGCCTTATGGCAACTAAGAACTTATGGACTCAGTCAGCTTCGGTCTAGTTGAGAAGCCAGAGGCTGCCCGCCTCACGCAGTATAGTTATAGGCGCGCCACGAATGTAAAAAAATTATATATTTTGACATCCTGTACTTAGTCATAGCATACATAGCTGTAATTGAGCCATTGAGAAGAGAAGAATTGTGTTGAATTGTATCATAATTTTCGAGATTTAGCCCTTGATCTATGGCCAACGTGTACGTATTGCCGGTTTTTTGAAGTCACAAAAGTCATAAGACTAAGTAGTCTAATTTATAGCGATATCTTGATTCCAGGCATGGCTCTGGCGCTTAGTGACAATAGGTGCTAACGGCTCAGTGCTGACCACCGCCAAAGCCCCGGACTCCATCACCAGATATGAAGCCAATGCCGTCTGTCTCTCCAAGACTGGAGTGGCCGTGTCGCAGCCTGCTGTTTTACAGGTATGTGAGATCATTGTTCTTACAGCTGAGCTAATGAGCAAGATGCATGCATAGGTTTGCAAGATTTTCAAGTTGAAGTAGCGATGGGCGTCGCTCGAAGAATCAATAACCGATGGGGAAAAAGGTTCATGAGTGAAGACCACGAACCAAAAGACACAGCGTAGGTAGGCCTCCCACTAGGTGGATCGATGACATCGTGAGAGTCGCGGGCATCCAGTGGATGCAGATAGCAGACTGCCGTTCAGTGTGGAGGTCTAAGGGGGACAAAAGAACATTAAAACTGTCGCTTACTTTTATTATTATTTTTACATGCAATTATTTTGGTCTGCTGAGGAAATCCTTTTGTTTTTCAAATAACAATTCTAGCAATAAAAGTGTCCCCTGTTGCAGGTGTTTCGAGAATTCTTCATTCACGCAGACAGCCCCAGAAGGTTGCGTCGTGGAGACTCCACCATCGTTCGATACCGCCTCTTCAACTACCTCTATGAACCTCTCAGCGTAAGTGCTCTTAGTTATTAGAAAAATCACAATAATATCACCAATAGCCTGAATCTACCTTTATTTTATCAACCGACTCCAAAAACCGAGGAGGCCTCAATTTGTTTTATCTTATTATGTACCTATGTTATTTTTGGTGTGAACAATAGTTATCTATCTATATATCTAACCGTTGTGAATTCTTTGGGTTTCCAGGTCCAAATCCAATTCCTAACCGGGCCAGGTCTCCAAGGTCCCTCAGCCCTGGTGGAATCCGTCTGCGTTCCACCACGGGCTTCTTCTGCCCGACGAGCTTCCATCACTGCCACTAGCGCTGGAGAAGGAAAGGTCATGATCAGAGCTAAAGCTGTCAACGACGGAGGCTGTGGAAATAATACCAACAGGAGAGGAGTCGGGTAAAAGACTATAATATTTAATTAATTAATCTGTCTTTTTCTTATGTGTAAATGCGTTGTGTGTATGTATGTATTTATGTTCTCCCTATGGGCTCTAAAATTGCTGGACCGTTTGACGGGACTTTCACTGGCCTTAGCTCAAGGATGGATGGGTTCGGCATTTTTTTTTTACTGGAAAAAATATGTCATCAAAGTAAACGAAATAGAGTAGATGACTGATGACATTGAAAACTTTGATGAGTAATTTAAGTGAATATGTTTATTGAAAAAATAGCTTAAATCGGTTATTAATGTTCTGATATATATTAGCGTTTAAAGTTTTTGGTAGAGAAAACTGTCCCTTTCCCACAGAACAAAAAATGACGTTACGCCTCTGTGCGCCATACGTGACAGAATAGAATTTATATGGCGTAAAGAAAAGTGACGTCATAATTTGTCTAGCATGATATTAAAATGCTTATAAGATGCTTTTTTTTATTAGATTTTCATTTTGTTTTCATTAATCAGCTATATTTATAGGATACATTTTAATAGGGCAGTTAAAAAAACAGTCATCTAACCTATTGCGTATTTACTAATTATAGAATTGGTTTAAAAATTGTAAATTACCTAAAGTTATATGATTATTTACGGGATATTTACCGTGGTAAGGTTGTGGAAGGAGCTTCCCGTGAACATGGTGCATGTAACTGCGCCGAAATATCGGGAGCTCCTTCCACAACCTTACCACGGTAAAGATCCCGTAAATAATCATATAAATTTAGTGAACAACCGTGATAGTTTAAAACAGTGTAAATTACCTATTCTTTTCAGCGATGAAGTCATCATGAAAATAGTAGTAGACCCGGAAGGGGTGCCTATTCAAGAACAGAAGTCTATGCTGCTCTGTGGAAAAGGTAAGGACAATATACTAGAGGAAAATAACTTTGACGATACGACCATTTAGCTCAGTGCATCTGCCACCAAACAAACCCAATAAGGGTTCGAAGCCAGACTATGAAATCTAGGATATCGAAGCAGGTGTCGAGCTCATATACTCATTTAAGTACATACCCTTTATTTATTTACAATATATATTACACTTCATTTATATATTTATTTAGATTCCTAGTACTTACAATTACATACATAGTTTTTAGTTTTTCATAGCTTGTTGCGTTTATTTTTTATTTTAAACTAGCTGCGCCCCGCGGTTTCACCCGCGTGGTGATGAAAATCGGTGATGATGATGATGATAAAAAGTAGCCTATGTTTTAATCCAGGCCATAAGCTATCTCTATTCTAAATTTCATCCAAATCCGTCCAGCCGTTTTAACGTGAAAGAGTAACAAACATACACACTCACACACACACTCACAAACTTTCGCATTTACGAGTATAATATTAGTGTGATGTTAGTTTTTCAAATATTACTTATTATTTTATTTTATATTAGTCTGTTTTGTTTTGGCATAATGTTTACTGTGTTATAGATATGGGAGACGACATTGGCTCTGAAACACAGTGAAAAGTAGCTCGGAGCCAATGGGTTCGATTTTACTTTGTGCATATTATTATTTTGTCAAATAAATTAATTTTGTATTTTGTATTTGTATAAGCTGAAGATTTTGTTCATGTTCGATGCCATCGCTCAAGAAACGGAAGTGGATTGGAAACGCTTACTGCATCTGAATGGGATTTACATCTCAGTGTCTCCTATTGAAAATTCGATGTTACTTTTGCAGTTGCTTCCACTGTACCAACCATAGGTTCGGTTGTGCAAGTTGCACCTTTTGTGGTGGATTCAGCCAAGTACCAACATGAGGTGTAGAGTCAAGTCATAAACGTGCCAAGAAGCTCATCAGCAACGAATCCCTGTACAGGCTAAGCTATATACCAAGCCTTGAGCATCGGCGCAAAGTTGCTAGTCTATCGGTTTTTTATCGGCTATATTTCAGCGAGTGTGCATCAGGTCTGCATGATCTATTTCCCTCCTGCCCATTTTTCTATCGGACGGCCCGAGCTGGTTGATATTTCGATAACGTGTATGAAACGTGGAATCATAGCCACTTTTATTTTAACCGCTAAACTGTGGATGCCAGAATCGGGGGTGTTCCCCGATAGTTACAATCTGGGTTAGTTCAAGTCGCGAGTGAATCGGTTTCTTCTAGGCAAGCGTGCTCTATCGTAGACTGCATCTAGCGAGGTGGCAGTCAAACGCAAAGCTATATTTAAATTTAATAAAACTTTGTAAAACGACGGCATCGTAAAATCAGGCATTTTGATACCATTCTCATAAACTATGTAGGTATATTTAAGAAACCTTATAAGAAGCGTTTTTTTTTTCTTTATATAGAATAGATATACGTTTGGCCACCCACTCGCCTGCGTAATCTTTAGACCGTTCTCTATAAAACTCCACTACTTTTATAAAATATATTTTCATTGTTCTCAGATAAATCAAATTCCACCAGTTCCCAAGTGTCCTGGACCTTTTCGCAAGCTGAAATGATTCCTGGCACTGAAACCTTGACTGTATGGGCAGCCGGAGATATCATCGGACCTTTACTTGCTGTAAGTTTTTTCTCTTACGAGTATTTTTTTCTGATAGCCAACCTTCAGTAGTTGCAGATGATGATGAATAATGAATGCCTCCCGTCGAGGACTTTATCTTTTTGTCGTCATAAATCTTAGTCTACTGCTGGACTTAAGCCTCAAGTCAGAAGAAAGAAGCCGAAGATTGGGCTGAGTGGCATTTCAAGGCCCGAAAATCAACCAAGTGACGTGACAAGTGATCTAACAAGTTTTTGCCACTTGCCACGCGTTTTATGGAGATTTGTCAGATTGCGTGTTACGTCACTAAGATGGGTTTCAGGCCTTAGAAGTCACCTTACTTACTGGGGAGCACGATGACTCCAAAGTTCGTAACCTTCGATAATAAGACGCCACACATGAGCCATGAGTGAGTCATGGCATTGTGCGACCTAATGCATGTTGAGCACTAACAGAAAAAAAAAACATGTTGGCTCATTATATAATTTATTGTATATTTTTAGTTATCATCAACAGCCAGAAGACGTCCACTGCTGAAGATAGGCCACCTTTAACCTCCACACTGAACGACATCTTGCCATCTGCATCCACTGAATACCCGTGACTCTCACAATGTCGTCGGTCCGACATAGCTATTAAAATTTGCTTGAAAACTTGTTGGTAGGTTGACTACCAACTGAGCCAACGGGGCAGTTTGTAAAGCTTGTATAATTATATTCCCAGGATGCAGACTCCCTAGTGCTGCTTCCTCGAGGTTGTGGGGAACAGAACATGGCGCGGCTCGCCACAAACCTGGTGGCACTGCAACACCTGCACCCACATTCTGCCGCCGCACTCGCTGCGAGGGAACACGTCGCTAGAGGTATACATCACACCTAACACCTGATAGAAAAGAGAAGAGAAAGAACGGAAAAGAGAAGAAAAAGTTGTAGCCAGGCAATACGAGTGAACATTGTTTCCTTGACGAATCTCTAGTGTATTTCCACTTCAACGTCGCATTAAGAACAATAAGGAATTTGAGATCAATTATTTTCATCAACATCAGCTAGAAGACGTCCACTGCTGAACATAGGCCTCCCCCCTTAACCTCCAAACTGAACGACATCCTGCCATCTGCATCCACTGAATGACCGCGACGCGAATGTCGTCGGTCCATCTCACTGAAGTGAGAATTTTTCTATTCTCTTTTCTGTGGGTCCATCTAGTGGGAGGCCTACTTACGCTACGTCTTCGTACCATCGCTCCGGTTTGTGGTCTCCACTCAAGAATTCTGGGGTCCAATATCCGGGGTTTTCACACGTCTTGTCCTAGTTGCCAAATTTTAAAGATGGCAACCTTAGGGATAACATTTAAATTTTCACCACCCTTGTATCATAGTAGATAGAAAATGCTACATTGTATCTATGTATAGGTATATACGTAACACGTTCTGACTTTTTTGAAGTGAAAACATCTTTAGGCGCTTTGAGCACTTTTTGAGTGAACAAAAATCATGGAATTCGCATCATCGTTACGCTGTCACAGAATACACAGTACCGTGTATTTTTAAATCAGCGCCATCTCTTGTAGAATCGGCGAATTACTACTTTAGTTTTCACTTTTGACGTGCAGTCTTATGACTGAAGTGTTTTTTTTTTGTAATTTAATCAATTTGATCGTGTCTCCCAGGGTTCACTCGACAGCTTCAATACATCCACCCTTCGGGGGGTTTCAGCGCGTTCGGTGCGTCTGACGTCACTTCCTCCACATGGCTGACAGCCTTCTCGCTCAGATATCTGCGGCGGGCTCATCAGGTGGGTGAACAACTTCATCATTAATATAATTATATTAGTTGGTAGTTAGACAGACAGACATAGCAGAATTCTACTCTCGGTCCATTGCAAAATTATTATTTTTTCTAGGTTTTTTTATATGCCATAGCGGCATCACAATTACGTTGCCGACCCTTTAAGACTCTATTAACTTTCCTTTCGAAGAACTCCATGATGTAGCTTCTCGGAAACACCGCGGAAGGTAGCTCATTCCACATTTTGCAGGAGTGAGGCAAGAAAGATCGAGTGAATCGCATAGTATGCGATTTCCAATGATCTATCTATGATTTATGTGGATGCACTTTCAAACGGTGGCGGCTAGTGCGAAGATAAAACCGCGACGCCGGCATTAGATCGAATAATTCTTCAGAACACTCCCCATTGTAAATGCGATAAAAGATTCAGAGAGAACCAAACTCTCTGCGCATGTTGAGCGGCTCTAGGTGTTCGATGAGCTTGAGATCATCGACAATTCCAAGTAACAATAAAACAACACTTTATTGTGACGACAGAATAGTAGAAGAATACATGAAACAGAGGCAAAAAATGCGGTCGCCTCATGCAATGCCTCGTGGCGATTATGATGATCAATTTCTAGGTTTCACGCATTCTCAAGAATACTAAAAAATGCTGGCATCCAAAGCATTTATTTTCCAACGCGTTTCTTGTGGATAAGATCCAAAAGGTCTCATAAATTAGCAAAAAAACTGTTTGAACATTGAATTTCCCCGTCATAGGTGAAACGCTTCACCTTAAGGGGCCTCTATTCGTCTGCAGCTTTCTCGCTCGCACATTTGTACATTGTTGACGATATGAAATGGTAACAAGTGATTTTTCTTGTTACCATTTCACTCCGTCAAATTAGAAGATATCGAAACGAAACATTTTAATCGTCAATAATGTAAAAATGTGCGAGCGAGAAAGCTGCAGACGAATAGAGGCCTCTTAAATAAAATGGAACAATGTGAGGGGAAAGAGACGAAAGGTTTGTCTCTATTCACCCCGTCGTTTCTATTTACTCTGTGTTACCGTACATAGGTAACTTGTAAACGGTGTAAATAGAAATGACGGGGGTGAATAGAGCAAAACTTTTGTTGCTTGACCTGTAAGGAACTATTGTAGCTATATTTTTTGACAAAATATCATAAACAATGTTTCCCCTCAGGTCCTGTTTCCAAACCAGCCTATTCCGCCAGCGATAGAGAACGCAGAGTGGTGGCTTCTGAACCAGCAGATGGAGAACGGATGCTTCAGGAATGAAGGCCAGGTGTTCCACAGGGAACTCAGGGTAAGATGGTGAACGCAAAAATATATATTTTTGTTTGTATATTTGAATATTTTTTTGTTTTAATAGATACCGTATCTATAGCATCGCCTTAGTCTATCTGTTAAACAATACAAAATAACTTAAAATTTATACAAAAACCGGCAGTATAATAGGCGGCCTTGTCGTCTTAAGCGATTTCTTCCAGGCAACCTTTGCATGGACATTGCTGAAAGAGGAAGGGTTGGCGGTGTAGATAATATATAATATACATATATACAAATAATACTATAATAAATAAATAAATAATATGTGGCCTTGAAAACTTGACGAGATCACGGTTTCTATCCTTTATAAAGGTCTGTGTTTTATTGATCGTAGCTATACACGTAAAAGAAATAGACTCAGCAATAGCTTTTTTTTTTCAGGGAGGTCTCAACGAAGAAGGCGAGATAGCCTCAGTAGCCCTCACAGCCTACGTCATCACCTCCCTCCTAGAGAGTACCTCCCCCCTTCCTTCCCGAGTACTCCGCAACACCCTCTCCTGCCTCCGAGCGTTACCCCCCCTTAAATACAACCCCCCTGCCAGGGTGTACGCACATTCTCTACTTGCATATGCGTTCATAAGGCTCAAGAAGTATGAAGAGGATTTAAGAAGGTTAGTATTTGTGCGGCTACGATTTTTTTCTACCTTCTTTTACTCAAAGGCGAGTTCTGAAATTTTATAGCAATTATACCAACTTAATGATATTACTTATAACGCACTAGCCGTCCATCCCGGCTTCGCATGATGAAGTTTTTTTTAAACATTCTATTAATAAATATAGCCTATGTTACTCAGGGACAATGTAGCCAGGGCCGGATTAACCCTATCGGGGCCCCTAGGCAATGCAATTCTCGGAGCTTCTTTTCGATAAATTTCGATAGCATACTTCCACATTCAACCAAATACCGTTAGATGGCGCTTTTTTTACAGTAAGTAAAATATTTTTTTCTTCAAGACAACATTACTGGATGTAAATAATGGGAAATGTCACGATAAAACGGCTTTTTTCTTGGTGCGGGGCCCCTAGGCAGTTGCCTATACCGCCTAATGGATAATCCGGCCCTGAATGTAGCATTGTAAAGGTGAAATAATTTTTAAAATTGGTTCAGTCGTTTTTGAGTTAATTCGTTACAAACATACTAATCTTTCCTCTTTATAATATTAGAGTAGATTGAAAAAAAAATAAAAAAGTTGCACCCGGTATAATTAGTGCGGAAATAAACCACAAACACTACATAGCGTAGCTCTTCATAAATGAGCTAAATTATTTGATAAGTTAAATTTATTTTATCAGGACCAATGAAGCGAGGTCCGAAGACCTTCGAGCCTCTGAACCCAAGTCCGAGCGAAGCTTCGAAGTCAGTCGGCTGGAGAAGGCCGGCCTGAAGGAACATGAAGGTCTATTAGAAGTGATGGAACTTGTTAAGATGGCCACCAGGGAGGGAGAGTTCTTGTGGTGGGAGACAGGTTGGTAAAACAGTAGAAATAAATAAATAAAATATAAATAAATAGATATTCGGGATATTTTTGCACACACGGGCATCTGACCCCCAACTAAGCAAAGCTTGTACCTATGGCTGGCATAGACTGATATACATTCTTAAATAGATGTTAACACCCAGATATAGAACAAAAACAAATGTTCGTCACATGTATGTTTATACTAGGTGGGAATCGAACCCACGTCCCCAAGTGCAGAAGGCAAGTTCACTACCAACTGGGCCAAATGGGCTATCATCAGGCCACCAGACTGTTTTTTTTTTTTCCTCAAGTGATGCGCTTAACAACAAACAGCATTGCATTTTTGGTTATATAAATCATAATCTATATACCTACCTATATACTACATTTTTTCATAATCCTTTTACCACCTCAGTATTTCTGGTCTCATTTTGGGTATAATGTTTTTGTTGGAAATATAATTATCAATATAAAAAACCGACATCGTAAAAATGACAGAATTGGACCAAATTAAAATGGGACCACACGGGAAGCACCACCTTTCAAATAAAAAAAGAATCATTAAAATTGGTTCATCCAGTCGAAAACCATGAGGAAACAATACAAAAAAAATGTTGATTGATAACCTCCTCCTTTTTGGAAGTCACTTAAAAATGAAGTATGTCAAAGAAACAATGTGTAAGAGTCGGTCGCGTATTCCCCAGGTAGTTTATCGACGTCGATAGAGGCGACGAGCTACGCGCTGCTGGCGCTCCGCTCGAGTCCCTCCGCGCTGCGCGAGTTCGGCGCCGGCGCCGTGCGCTGGCTCGCCGCGCACCGCGGACCTTCCGGCGGGTTCGTCTCCACGCAGGTCAGAACAACTACTCTCCAGGTTGTGGAGGCAATGCCGGATTTAGAGGTCTAAAAGCATCGGGGCAACAAAGGAGTGGAGGCCCCCTGGCCCCTGATTATTTTCCAAATAAAATGGACAATAATTTGAATACTTTTTTCCGAAGTCTCTTTTGTGAAGGGCTGTAGCCGCTTTTTAGGGGAGGGCTACACCCTCCCCTAAATCCGGCCCTGTGTGGAAGGTGTGGTCTGCAATCCTATATCTTCATTCTACTAGCTACGTTCCGTGGTTTCACCCGCGGTATATACCTCCTTGAAGCAACCTCCTTGGTAGCGAAAGCAACCTCCTTTGACTTGGATGTCAATTTTTTTATGATGTTCTACATGTCAATGTGTAGACTTGAATTCTTGTTTTTTTTATATGGAAAATATTAAAACAAAAAGAATTTTGTTAATCCAATCCCTACCAAACTATAGAGGATCTCTCTGGGCTAAAGATTGCAAACAAAAATATTAAATCGGTCCAGCCGTTTTGGAGACTTTAAATTCTGCAATAGGGGTCTTAGCAAGTACGATAGTATATCTCTATCTATCTATATAAAAGGAGATTGGTGTATGTATGGATGTATGTTCCCTACGGACTTCGAAATGGCTGGACCGATTTTGATGAAATTTTCAGGCAATCTTCTGATTAGCCCAACGAGTGATCCTGTTATGTTTGATAGCGATCGAATCAACAAATATATTTTTTTTGGTGTTTTATTACTTTCCGTGCAAAAAACAACAATACACATCCATAAATTGACATATTACAAAATATATT
The DNA here is from genome assembly GCA_949125355.1 of Agriopis leucophaearia. NCBI lineage: Eukaryota > Metazoa > Arthropoda > Insecta > Lepidoptera > Geometridae > Agriopis > Agriopis leucophaearia. Next base: position 1,342,046 of record OX421278.1, on the reverse strand, counting down.
TATCTAGATTAAAGGAGGTTACTGTTGCTACCGAGACGGTTGCTTCAAGGAGGTATATTAACGCAGGTGAAACCTCGGGGCCCAGCTAGTTTCATATAAAAGATTACATCGTATTATAAGACAACCCTACTCCTCTTTCAGTTCATGTCCATCCAAAGGTTGCCTGGCAGAAATCGCTTTAAGCGATAAGACTGCCTATTATGCTGCCGGTTTTTATATAAGTTTTAAGTTACTATGTTTATTTTATTTTATATGGTGTGATATATAGTGTGTATAAAGTGATATTGTATTTTAAAATTATCTATTTAGATTGGTATCTACTTATGACAAAACTCTGGTTTCCAGGACACCTTAGTAGCTTTAGAAGCGCTATCAGCCTGGTCATCTCTCCAACCATCCCCCTCCAACCTGACGGTGTCGGCTCGCAGCGGCTCTGTATCCCAGGTTGCCAGGCTTGATCCTGATCTCCACATACCTGAAGTCCTCAAGATGGGGACAGGAGACCATATCACTATTGGGGTTGAAGGTATACTTACTTATCTACTCCGCTAACGCAGCGACCAAAAGTTAGACTTGGTCTCTGACACAAAAGAACGCCATTTTTTCAAATTTACGTCTTGTGGAAATAAATGACGTCAAAAATCACGTTGTTTATCTTCTTTGTCAACACTTGCTTAAAAATGACGTCACATACCACGTCGAAACGACGTGAACACGTGAAGCATGACGGCTGGAGTGACGTGATTCGACGTCTAAAATTTCCAAAATTCACTTCAATAATGCCCGGCTTCGCACGGGTGTTAGCTCGGCCTTCGGCCTCGTTACTATGACTCTCTCCAGGAACACAAATTTTCATCCAGATCGGTCCTGCCGTTTTTAATGTAGCCTATGTGCTATTCCAGACTATAATCTATCTCTGTGCCAAATTTCATCCAGGTCCGTTCAGCCGTTTTGGCGTGAATGAGTAACAAACATTCATCTATTCATCAAAACTTTCACATTTATAATATTAGTGGGATAAATAAATATGTCTGTGTGCAGGGTCAGGGTGTGCTCTGGTGCAGGCCACCCGCAGCTACCACGCTCCATCATCAGCTCGCAGCCAGCAGCGGCTGTCGGTGCAGCTGTCAGTCCACACGGACGGGACTTTCGACTGCGACGCTGCTGGATCCTGCTTCTGTGCTGCTCGCATAGAGGTACCTGTCCTTCAACGATTTCTGTTTACTGATATACAAGCTTAAAATGAAGAGCTGAAGAGCGATCCCAGTCAACATTTTCTGCCAAAAAACGTGATATAAATGACGTGATTTTTAGGGTTTTTTTTTCTAAACGACGTTTTGTGGAAATAAATGACGTCTAAAATCACGTTGTTTTATCTTCTTTGACAACACTTGCTTAAAAATGACGTCACATACCACGTCGAAACGACGTGTACCTACATGTGAAGCATGACGTCTGGAGTGACGTGATTCCTCGTCTAAAATTCCCAAAATTCACGTCGATAATGACGTTCACCCGGTTCAATCCTTGGCCCTGCATTGATGAAGTGATGACTTTATTTAGTGCTTAAATAAATTACATTATGTGCATTTTCAATGTAATCGCTCAGCAACGGTGAAGGAAAACATCGTGAGAAAACCGGTATGTCCAAAAACCTGAAAAGTTCAAAGACTAAGACATTCACCAACATGCAACTGGGCCAACATGGTGGATCAGGGTCTTCTTTCTTCCCTCAAACCTGCAAAATGTAGAATGAGCTACCTTCCGTGAGCTACAACATGGGTTTCTTCAAAAGATGAATTGGCAAAAGGGTCGGCAATTTTATTTGTGATGCCTCTGCTGTAACAAGTAGGCATCCATACGGTGACTGCTTACTATCAGGCAGCCTGTCTGCTTGTTTGGCACATATAGCATTAAAAATACAAGTAAATTCGCTCATACATCATTAGTACATACCTACTACGTACGTCATATTTTTTTGTTTATTTTCTTTATACATAACAATACAATTTATAATACTTTTTCGCAAGTGCTCATACTAAGGCCACTGTAAAGAGTATCTGTGTGAACTCTGTGTTAGGTAGTTATGATGTGGTTTGTCCCAGGCATGTGCAGTGTGGAGTGGGTCGTTCCCCGAGATGGCCCTGATGGAGGTGTCTCTGCCGGGCGGGTACGGCGCAGACGCAGCTAGGCTCTACTCGCAACTTCACCAACATAACACATGTAAGCTCAACGCATGTCCACTCCTATATATTAGGTGCTATTTGTTGTAAGTATTAGGCAGGCAACCAGTCCGATGGGTCGATGACATTACACCCATCGCAGGCCAGGAGATTGGCCCGAGATAGGGATAAAAGGCACAAGGGAGAAGATGCCTATATCAATCCACCGAGATAGGGATAAAAGGCACAAGGGAGAAGATGCCTATATCAATCCACTGTTGGGTAACAGTGGGTTGATACAGGCTGACGATGATGTTTTACTAGGTATATACCTAATTTATACCCAAATTCTGTGCTAAATTTTGCCCCACAGAATTCTATAAGGCCACAGACCTTCATCAAGATATACATCGAAAGTTTACCTACCTTACGTGTATGTGCCCTGTCTTAAGTTGGATCAATTATTCAACCAGCATGCTGCAATATTCAGTTCGATCTCCGTCGTCTTTGCAGTAGCACGTCAGACGTCAATACAGAAATGTCAATTTACACAATATATTGTAAAGATACTACGGTCAACTTTGCCTACTTTTCTTCGAAAACAATTTAGCAGCTCACACGATGATAATATAAAAAACAGACTTAGTAAAAATGTCAGAACTGGACCAAATATACGCCCTCTATCCCATACTGCGTGCATTAATTAGGCACTATCGGTTTTAGAGAGCGCATGTCTGATTTAGTAATGAGGTGTTCCGACAGATGTCTCTTATAATAATTTTGACTGAAAATGACTTTTTAATTGTTACATTGTAAAAAAAATAAACAGTAGAACAGGACCAAATTGAAATGGGACCAAACGGGAAGCACCAGCTTTCAAATAAAAAAAATTAATTATCAAAACCGGTTTAGCTAGTCGAAAGTTCTAAGGTTTAAAAAAAACTTTCGAATTAATAATGTTCTCCTTTTTGGAAGTCGGTTAAAAATGGGTTCGGGTTTTTCCATTTTGTTTGTTTAATGTGTTCCAGTGCTTCGTCGCATAGAAGTGAGCCCGAGGAGTTCTCGCGCGAGCCTGTACCTTGCCCCCCGCGAGGGCTCCGTGCCTGGCTCGGGCCCTCAGCGTGGGCACGCCTGCTTCAACATACACGCTGTCGGCCCCCAGGCCCGCACTAGACCCGCCTACGTGCGCCTCATGGACTATTACAGGCCTAGTGTTAACGATACACAGGTAAGAGCCTAAGAGGACAACGCTAACATTAGTTATAATGCTGACAATAGTGTCTAAAATAACATTAGTAATAATGTTGACAATAATATCTAAAACAAAATTAGTGATAAAGCTGATAATTGTGTCTAAAGCAGCATTAGTAAGAATGTTGACAACAGTGTCTAAAACAGCATTAATGATAATGCTGACAATAGTGTCTAAAATAGCATTAGTGATAATGCTGACAATAGTGTCTAAAATAGCATTAGTGATAATGCTGACAATAGTGTCTAAAACAGCATTAGTGATAAAGCTGACAATGGTGTCTAAAACAGCATTAGTAATAATATTGACAATCGTGTCTAAACTAGCATTAGTGATAATGCTGCCAAAAAAAAAAAAACTGACATTTTATAACACTATAACATATTATTATCCTTATATTATAGTTAAGCTTAATGAGAAGCCTAATGTCATGGTTAAAACCATCCAAAGTCATCCTAAAAGGAACAGAAGATCTATCTAAAGTATAACGCATATCCAAATACTGCCTCCTCAAATTTATTGCCAATTAACAAGATTATGAAATTCCAGATCTACACCATCCCAGAAGAGTGTCCATCACGCGTCTCTCACGAATCGAGCCAAGACATGACATCAGACAACCTCTACAACAAAGCTAGATCAATGTCAGACAAGGACGAAATACTCATCACACACGAGTTCACTTTTGAAGATATACCCGAAGGAATACCGCTGGATGACCCGCTTTATGATAATCTAACAAGAGAAGACAAAGATAAAAGTGATTTGAGGAAGAAAGATAACACTAATCATAGGGATAAAACGAAAAATAGTGACAAAACTAACATTAGTGATAAAACTGACATTCGTGACAAAACTAACATTAATGATAACGCTAACAATAGTGTAATAACTGGCAATGGTGACAAGAACGACAACATTAACCATAGCGATGGCACAAAAAAATATAATAATACAAATTATAGTGATAACACTATCATCCCAAGTGAGACATACAATCCTATTTACATAAATCCTTTGCCTTTTATCCCTAATAGTAATCAAGAAATATCATCACCAATGAGAAATATTTTAGTCAGAATACCCAATATAATTGCCGCATATGAAAATGTAAGACAAAGACCTAGAGTTCAAATTGATGCTAAATTGGATTCAGAGAACAAATTAAAGTCGAACCCTGATCGCGATATAAATATTAAAGCAAAATGGAACGAAGACGAAGATGAAGAAGCCAAAAGTTCTGGTTCTGGGGATAAAGAAATTAATCAATTTTATAAAAGTTTTGATGAAAGTGATGAAGAGCAAGACTTAGAGACAACGACAATAAAGAATAATAAAGATACAACAACACATAAAAGTGACAATGAAAAAGAAAAATCAATCACTTCAGAAACAACAACAAAAAACAACTTGCCAAATGATATTAACAATGCCTTAAATTCAAACAATAATTTAAACAAAGAGAAAATACCTAATCATAGAATAGATATTAGAGATGAACACAAAAATAATCCTAGAGTTGACAACCCATTGCTAACTGACTTCCATGTTATTGATACAGATAAAGATCTAGAAGTACCATCCGGGATCGAAGGACCAGTCCCAGTTGCGGTCTTACCACCTTTGGATTTTATACCACCTAAGCATCTGCCAAATCATTTTGACTCACAGAATGGTGTTTCAAATAATTTCGCTCAATGGGACCGAAATAATGTTTTTGCTCCACATCATTCTCAGCCTAATAATTTTGCTCCACATATTTCACTACCAAATAATTTCACCCCACAGGATGCACTAGATAAGTTTTCACCACAGGCGTCTGTCTCCAATAAACGCCTCCCACAGAGTGCACCAAATAATTTTGCCCTGCAAAACAGTTTTGTCCCTCACAATATACCAAATAATTTTGTCCGACAGATTTCACCAAATGATTTTTCCCCACAGACTTCAGCATCTAACTTTGCCCCACTGAATTCTGTACTAGATAGTTTTGCCCCTCATGATGCACAAAACAATTTTGCCCCACAGAATGCACCAAGTAATTTAGACCTACAACATTTTGTGCCACATAATGTTGCCTCACAGAATTCAGTCGTCCAACCATCCCGCCATTTTGTGCCACCAGTTGTAGCGCAAAGTAATCTTTTCTATGATAAGTCACGGAGATTTTAGGTAGGTACCTAATGTTGATTATTTATTATCATTTTGAACTAAATTTGACAGGTCCAACATTGTTGCTATTTAAATTTAGTTTATTTGTAAGGCAGAATCGACGTCCATATGTGTGGGACATTAAATAAATAATGTTAATTAATTAATTTAATAATGTTTGTAGAAGGTGATTACTGATTCTGCTCACATAAATAAAAATGGAGTACCTATCGAGTTTTGTATCTTAAGCTTTAAGTTGAAATTGCTTTGAAGAATTTTTCTTTTCTTTGAAGGCGCAAACACTCGTTCGCTTCTGCGCGTGCGCCTAAAACTAATAAAAGTATATTTAGTTTATAACAGTTATATTTTAATAAATTGCATTTAATAGGCTAGATTAGAAGTAAGTCAACAATTTTTTTATAGACATGGAGCGACTGACTCTGTTAATGTGGCGAAATAATAGACAACATTTTCCACGGGAAGCTATAATTTTGGTTGAGAAAATACGCTGGTGGCTCTCCAATTCACTCCACAGATAAATTGGTGCACCATAGTTAGAAGAGCTATTGTGTGTTGATTATCTATTGAACAGTGGCCATTGTGTTCTATATTTATATATACCTACCTATCATTGAAAACGTAAACACAAACATAATTAATCCTTGGTTTATTGTATTAAAGTCGCATTTAGCGGAGCAAAATCATGGCTCTTACACACAGTCGTGTATTTCGCTACTTCTATTATTGGGGTTTTTCTCATATTTTTCGAAAAGTATAACTGTATTGTAAAATGTACCTCACCGGTTTCCTTAATAATTATGAAATCTTTATATCAAGATATCGCAGACATAATTTAATAAATAGGTAATTGAATGAATCCATAAAATCAGAGATAAAAGCGCAATTCAGTGCTACTTTGATATTTTTTTTCTATCGAGCGAAATGTGCTTAATCGTGGTTCGGTATCATGGGTTTCCTAGATAAAACATAAAAAAAATATATGACACCATTTTTATAATTTTAAGCTAACCATAGAGGTATGCACACTTAATCTAGAATGACCATAATTGCTAAAAGTCGGAAAAGAGCGTCTTAATAAAAATAGTGATATATGTTTAAACTTTATCTTCATTTCAAAAGACCTATCCAACACAAAGGGGTGCCAGTGCAAAAAAATATACCCATTTCACATGTATCAGAGCTACCCTTTAAATACAAAAATATTTTTGTTATAAAGTTCTCTAAATATGGACAGGGGCCTTACCCCTAGCTTAACTTTTGCGAGCCAACTTTTAGTAGGTACCTGATAGGTACCTAAAATTAACCAACTCATTTAAGCTGCATCGTTTAAAAGCGTCTAACTTGAATGAACTAAAATCCGTTTTACTATGCGTGTGATTGTGATTATCGTTCATTCAAGTTAGACGCTTTTAAACGATGCAGCTTAAATAAGTTGGTTAATTTTAGGTACCTGATAGGTACCTACTAAAAGTTGGCTCGCAAAAGTGAAGCTAGGGGTAAGGCCCCAGGTTACATGGTTGATTATGGACACAGCTTCTATTATTTGTGTTTTATTTAAAGAAATCGATATGGTAGTCCATGTTTAGAAAACTTACTCTACTTTCAGAAATTAAGATCTAAAAAAGGTCATTATATAATATTATAAATGTTAATCTATAAGTTAGTGGTTTATTTGCCATTGTTCTTTTTACATTATCAATTATATTACTTTATATTTATCATTATCTTCTCTGTTATGGTAGATACTATGCTAATTATATTATTATAGTTTATTTAAGTTTATCAAAATGTCAAAGTATAGATAAGTAAATTAGTTACTTAATTAATTAATTTCTTACGTAAGCGAAATCGTAAAATTTCTTGTTAAGAAATAAAGTTCTTTAACCCGAGATCTAAGTATACCAAATCTGCAATGGGCATGATGACTAATATTTTTTTATTACCTCATAAAAAAGCTGATCATCAATAGAGCCTCACCATCGAAAACCAAATTTATTAAAAAATAAATAAGTTATAAGTACCTATTTTAATTTCATGTTAGACAGAGAGCGCACTATACTGAGCTATGACGTCAAGCCTCAACGCGGCATACAAATGCTATACTAACACACACTTTGCGAAAAGGGATGGAGCATCCCTTCTCTATCCCCACCTAAAACTTTAAACGCTCATATCTCAGAGATTAATCAGCTAATTTAATTTATTTTTTCAGTAGGTACCTATGTGTAATGTATTTAGTTATATTCATCGCTAAGCCTGTTATTTGTAATAAATTCAACATAAGGCCACATGCCTATTCTGCAGTTTCATGCACTTACGTTAATAACTATAGAACTTAGGAAGCTCTAAAAGATGATTTGGCTTTGGTTTGGAAATGGTAGGGACCATTTCCGTCCCTCAACAAGCACTTGGCGCCTGACGGCTACCTGTTAAAAGCGATTCAGTTTAAGTGATTGAAAGTTGCGCGAGCGCAAATCGTTTGGCGCGTTACTTGCGTTCGCGTGATTTTGCAAACTGCGCTAATTCGAGCCCGCGGTTAGTTAGCCGTTAGGATCTTGATAGCCTTTATTTTTAATTATATAATATTAAACCATTTTTTCATACTTTCCATACTCCACTGTTCATGTCAGCTCTCCATAGTTGCTAAAAATATTTTATTTTATGCCTTATGTCTATGGTAGTATTAGTACATAGGTCATGTAGAATAAGAAGTTATTTATTTAAGGCTGTGAATATAAAAAACAAAAGTTTACATCAAAAAAAGTATTCTTTTCTTTGTTTACCTGCCTGCATCTTCCTTCCCTCGTATAGATTACATTATTAAAATCCACTGATTTCTCGTACAAGCGAATAAAGAGACGATGAAGTTGTTCACTTGATGGTAAGCGTCGTCTGCCCAAAGCCGTACTGTTTGTAGTGCCACACGTTGTGAACTTCGAAATCCTGCGCGGCACCATAAAAAAACATTCGTCTCTATGCGCTCGTCAACTTAAAAACTTTTAACTGGCTATTTATTACGGTTTGAAAAATACAGCCGTTAAAAGGTAGGACGGACGGACGGACGGACAGACACACAACGGGACTCAGGGTCCCGGTTTACCCTTCGGATACGGAACCGTAAAATCTCGAAATAATTATCAATATAACCCGAATTTAACCCGACTTCAAAATTAGTAGGTATAGGTAATACATAATTTCGATTAGTTCCTTAGATGGCAACATTATGTCATCCAAGATAACTATTTTTCCAGTTATTTTGAATAAAAAGCCAAACTACTGAACAGATTTGATGGAATTTCTATTGAACCAATCTGAAAGTATATACATCCCTTATTTATATCGTATTTTTATAGAAAACTAGCTGTACCCGCGACTTCGTCCGCGATTTCTTCGGAAAAAATAGCCTATGTCCGTCCTCATGATACCTACCTACTACCTATTACCTCGCAAAATTTTATCGAGACCTCGTTTAGCCGTGATTATGTAGCAAACAGACGGACGGACAGAGTTAGTTTCGCATTTATAATATTAATAATAATATATATATATATATAGTGTGATCATTTTCTTTTTATGAAACTTGGAACTTTTAAACTGCTGTATGGACAGTTTTTTTTTTTAAATCAAACAAACCTTGATGAATCCTGTTTTCAAATAAAAAACCTTTATTCAAATCGGTCCAGCCGTTTTGTATCTGTCGCCAGGTATTGTGACAGAATCTTGATTGAAGATTCTTATTTATGTCAACGCGTCGAACTGCGCGTCACAGTTGCTATGGGTTTATATGGGTGCAAGTGGCTACAACAAATTTCTTACAAAAATGCCTTGACAACCGGTCTAATTGAAACAAAAAAAACTTCTCTGTGTTCCAAACCACATAAATAGTAGGTCAAGTCCTCACATTTGTGTGGAAAGCACACGACTTCGTCATGTTTACTGTTATTAGCTCTGCGGCGGTGGTGACTCACAGCGCGACATTTAGCTGTCATATTTCCACATAGTAAATAAACACAACCACAAACTTATTTGTTTAATTGAAAATGGAGCCACCGCCGCATTTTCTAAACAAAACTAATCGCCTACAAGGAAAATTTTAGTTCTCACAATTAGGCCAACTAACTGATGAGTCGGTCACCACAAATTCATACCGAGCGCTATGCCAATAATACCACGACCTATAAATAAAATGGTGCTATTCAATAATCGAACATTAATAAACTACATTTCCAGACAGAATTACTAAGTAAAGGTTGGTAAAACCTAGAAAACTCTTCGCACCCTTTCGCTTTATTAATTACTAGGTGCGCCCCGCGGCGGTTTCACCCGCGTGAATTGCTTATATCATCCGTCGTCGGCTGGACCGATTTTGACGGGACTTTCACTGATGATATAAGGAGTAATCCGCGCGGGTGAAACCACGGGGCGCAGCCAATATTGAATATTTATACTTTGCCCAAAAATTTGAGTATAGTAGACACCTAACAAATGCAATATCTTGTATATTATAGAATCCTGAATTGACGGATAGCTTATTACCTATATGGAAAAAAATAAAAACAGAACTTAGCAACATTTTAATATATATTTTTATTCAAATGAATTCAATCATACATTAAAGAATACTTGTATTTATAATGTATGTTTTTTTATTAAAATAATTACAAAATAAACCTTAATCGGCATTATAATAGTTATTACACATTATTAAAAAAATTACGCTTTCATACGCACTCGAAGCCATTCTTATGGACAATATTATATTCTTGTAATATTTTTCCTTCCTTTTACTGGAGTGTCATACATTTGAGCAACACTGTTCCATTTGTAAATTGAAAAATATTGAATATTGTGCTCTTCGCAATCATGGCATATAAAGCTAAAGTGGACAAATTGTAAATTAACTATAGTTAAATGCACCATTGAGAGCTTTCCTGTTTTATTCACTGACCGACTGTCATGCAAGCAATATCTGAGAAATAATACTGAAATAAATAATCATTATTCAGTGTAAACTCTACATAGCGACACTCATTTTACGTCAAACTCCCTAAAACATCGAAATTACTTGACTGATTGGTTTAACTTGTTGTCCACACAATGATACACTCCTATGTAGCATCACACACACTCTAAATAATGACAACAATATGTTATTATTAAGCAATAAACGGCACTTTTTAAAACCACATATTTAAAATAAAAGAAAATACTGGAGCAGTAAAAAATGACAGAAAATAATAGACTATATGCAATAAGGGTTATTTGTATCATATTAATGTTTGTCTTTAGCAAATTTTATATTTTACTCGTTTTTTTTTCTAGTTTATCAATAACACCATAAAATGTGCAGTCCCTTAAGTGTCTCTATATAGATTTTACACTGTACTTAGAATAATAGTTTCAACTTAAATGCACAATTTTAATTTTTTTTATCAGATAATGCTTTGATAGAATATCTTTTTTCTGGTAATTGACTTGTATTGTCTTTAGAGACAAAATAAATTCAATATATTGCTCACACAACTATTAACCTTATTTGAAAGCTGATAATGAAGGTAACCATTCAGTCATAAAATGTTAGGACTTGGTGTACTCGGGTCCACACCTAAGTACGTTTACTTTTTATATTTCACTGCTACCAACGTAAACGGACAAAACTCGTTGAATCAACCTCTTTCTATAAGCAATTTGAATTGTCCTTTTGCATTAGACGCGATCTTTTCAATAGTAGGCAGTTCAATCAAGGAAAAAATCCCCACCCTCAACATAACTCCTAACACAATGAGCAATGTTTTGACGATTTCATGACCAAATAGTGGTACTAAGTCAAAAGGATGTCATTGTATTCATCATTATAAACAGCTTTTATGTGACCATAGAATAAAATTGTAATACAAAAAAAATATATGGAATGGCAGGTTTTTTTTTGTAATATTTGGCCTTGCATAAGTTGTTCATAATGATAAGTACACTGGTCCCCATTTGCAGATTAATACCGCCGTAAAACGGAAGCCTGTAACAGTGTAGCTGTGGCCACATAGATAGTAAGTCACTGTCACTAGAACTAGAAGACTCGCAGAATTTGGCATTGTCAGTAGCTAAGAATAAGGGTGGGGTTTCCATGGACTGAGCTACCTGTATTCACTCCGCACTGAGAGTAACAAAACGCAATAAAATTTAACAGTTACGATAGCATTTTCTCTATATATTCATAGATAAATACGCCCCGAGTGCGCGGCGCGCGCCCTCGGGGCCCGTAAACATTTGAACAAGATTTACTCTTACGCGACGTATGTACAGAGGCATGGAGCGGCCGCTGCGGCTCAGAGCGCAGCGGCGGGACATCATTGGCTCTTCAGCTCCTTGCCGATGGTGTAGGAGACGAGCCGCGCCCAGTCGATCTTACTGCGGGTCACCGGCAGCTGCCGCCGCAGCGCCTTGAACGTGGTGTCGCTCATAGTCTTGTAGTTGTCTGATATAGCAGTCTGGTAAGCATTCTCGGCTTCGCACACCACTTTGACGAACTCCTTGGCCGTCGCGACCTCTCCAGCCGCCACAATCGGCGCTCGCACCTCCTTGGAGCTGACGAGCTGCACGTTGCCGTCTTCATAGTAGTGCACCTGAACACGCAGCATGCCGCGCAGCTCGGCGGCTGGAGCGCCCACAGCCAGCGACCATACGGAGCGCCACCGCCCGTTCCAGTAATTCTTGGGCTGGAACTGGTGGTCCTCGATGCAGGCCACTAGCTGCACGGAGCCCGAGTCGAGTGCGCGGCCCACCACGAGGCTGGCGCCGTGCTTGTAGTGCGCGGCCACGTACGCTGCGAGCTGATCGTCGAGCGCAGCGCGCCAGGGCTCAGCGGCGCGGTCCGGCTCGAACGGCTCGTACTCAGACGCCTCCTTGCGCAGGTGGTCGTACTTGAACGAGCGCTTGGAGCGCGGGTCGAAGAAGCGCCCGCCGCCGAGCTCGTTGTGATCGGTGACTAACGTATGCAGTTCCGAGCCCTCGAGGCGCACGGGCGTCAGTTGGTCCTTGTTGTACTGCGCGAACGCGCCGCTCGCACCTTCCTTCAGCAGGGTGTCATTGTTCAGTAGCACCCTCACATCGTTGAACACTTCGTTGAATTCGCCCGGAGGTGAATGTAAAATGAAATCTGAAACGATTCTAACTTTTTCTTGATCGCTAATCACTTCGTCACCGTCCGCCGCCATTTTTTATAAATTTGACACTAATGACAGCTTGACGGACAAGACAATCCAGCCAGACGGAGATCTCACGACGCGTTCAAAATAATATACCTACTATTATCGGCCTTGGTCGCAAAAAAAAAACATTATTTCTGTAATTTCTGTTTTATTGTTTATCAGAATTTTGACACCAACGTGAAAAACATCACCACCTTGTATTATTTCCTTAAACTTGTATATTTTCTAGTGATAATGTATAATAATGGTGGATAATTATTTATTAAGTGTTCATGAATGTGCTCGAGTGTGGAGAGAGATATAATAGGGCAAAAATTTTTTCACGTCGATCGATACCAAAACTTCAAAGGGAGTCAAGTATAATCTCCATAAACATAAATTACTGGAGAAGACGAGGCGGTAACTATGGCCTTAGTAATAGGCGGAAAAAGAAATGAAAAATTGTCATTAAATGTAACTGTCACAAATGTCATACCCTGCTGTGCTTCACGAGTTTTTAGACTTTAGTGTTGTGTAATACGCGAAAACTAACTTTTCTAAAAGAAATGGATAGGGTATTCTCCTACAAATATTACGACTCGCCCGAGGGCGAAGACATTTTCCTCAAGACCATAGCAACGTCTAAATATGCCGCCTTAACAGGTTTCGTAATGGGTTCGTACGATGTTCTAATGTACACCAAACCCACTGGTTTTGCGAACACCGTAGGACGCTATGCTTATTTCATTGGACCTCTAGTAGGCATGGCGGCAGCATTTACGGTTACGGCGAACGTAACTAAGAACTTCCGAGGCAAGAACGACCATTTGAACTATTTCTTGGGTGGAGCGTTGGCTGGGTCCATCTACAGTACATGGCAGAGAGCCCCGGTCTTGGCAGTGCCGGCGATGATGATCTTAGGCGCTGCTGCGGTGGTCAAGAAGACTGCAATCGAAAGTGGACACACATTCTTCCCAGATGCCCCACAGATGACTAAAACAGCCATGTCTGTGAAACATGACTGGACAATGGCTGAGGATATTGAAAATTTGAAGACCTGGTCCAAAGGTATAGTACTAGGAAATTGCGAATAAGTTTAAGTTTACTGCCGATAATCTTTCTACATGGTACATAGTTGTCACACCTTGCTGAATTCCTACTTTTATTTATCACACCAAATTATAAAGCAGCATCATAATTGGCCTTCTTGAATTGATTTGAATTAAATATGGAGCATATTTAGTGTTTGTCACTGCTGGACGTACAAAAAAACTTCACAAAGCTGGTTCTTCTGCTCTAAGCGTCCACTTACCAGGAGCCACCTTTTGTGAGTCGCCACTCCACAAGACCGCAGGGCGTCCTACTCTATACTTGTCCGTATGCGGACAAGCACTCTAGAACCTATACTGCAACCAGGGGGGTTCACTCTGCAGTTTAGGTACGTTCACATTGGCCGCTCTCGCTCGGCTCGCACGCTAGCCACTTCGCACATAATAATCCAGTTCGTTTTCTTCGCATAAAAGAAATTATAACGAAAATGGTTTCTATTATTAGAGAACAGGATTCAGTATATGTTTTTTTGACTGATTATATTCAACAGAATCTTCAAATTAGAGCTCCCAAGTGAGGTCTACATAATTTTTACCTAAACATGCATCAGGATAATAACTTTGCAATAGGCCTCTTAAAGTTTTACTTTTGCATGATTGTCATTTGAAACAAATTCAGCATAAGCATTAATTTTTTTGTGCAGGTTAAAGGAGGTTAAAGTGTGTCATTCTAATTAAAGAAGAATAATAGGTAGAAGTAATAATAATAAAGTAATTGGTAGGTAGGTTAGGTACTACATAGATAGGCTACATAGCTGGTAAGTAAAAGAAATCAACAACAGAGTCGTTTTCAATTAGAACGGGTTGCCCGAGGATGTGGTCGCATTGAAATACATAAATGTGTTTAAAAACAAACTGGACAGATGGATAAGAATGACGATGATAATCTTAACAGATAAATACTAAATTTTGACACTGTGTGATATAGGCACATCAGCTTATGCTGCTGGCCTATAATCAATAAATACTAATAAGTATTCGACTGCCCCGTTAGCACAGTTGGTAATGTACCTGCCTTCTGCGCTTGGGGGCGTGGGTTCGATGCCCACCTAGGGCAAACATTTGTGTGATAAACATTTATGTTTGTTCTATGTCTGGATGTTAATATCTATTTAAGTATGTATTTAAAAATATATATATGTATATCAGTCTCTGGCAGCCATATTACAAGCTTTGCTTAGTTTGGGGTCAGATGACCATGTGTGCAATAATGTCCCAGATATTTATTTATTTATTATTTATTCTGTGTAATCATCAAGAAGACAACACTAACGTTGCGTCAGGTCAGGTTGGTTTAAGGGTTGTGGCGAGTTTAATTAACTAATCGTAATCCACGAGAAGGTAGTATCGACGTTGCGGCTGATCTTGATACAACCGTTGGATATTGTTCAGATTATCATCGACTTCAAACTGATCATTCAGATTGTTAAGTTCGTGTTCATGTTGATTGTTACGAGGTTCGCATGATGACTCCAGCCATGCTGTGGAAACCAACAATAGAACAACTGAAACAGAAAAAGCATAGTTTTTTTGTTTGAAATACAACTTGACTGAAAGCGAAAGTGTCCTTAACTGTGATAAAAATAAAACTATTCAGCAGTTTGTAGATTATCTACTCTTTTATAGGAAGTTCTTAAATAATTTCAATTCATAATAGGCTAGCGTTTGACCAATACTTCGCCTGATGTTAGTCAATGATACGGTCTACGATGGAGCATGTATACTTCGAAGAAAGATTTTGTGAGTGAGTCAGTCATTTAGTGTTTCTAACTTGCAATTATTATTAATATATTAGCTGACCCAACAAACGTTGTTCTATCCATATTCCATGGAAATAAAACCGGCCAAGTGCGAGTCGGGCTCGTGCAATGAGAGTTTCGTACCACCACATAACTTGAAACCGGTGATGAGAACCAGTGGTGAACAGAACATAAATTTATCTCCGACTCATACTTGGCCATTATTTAATTACCGACTTCCAAAAAGGAGGAGGTACTATGTTCATCTGTATGTTTTTTTTGTATGTTCTTTATTATTATTTGTTATACTTTAGTGTGTACTATTATCATGCCAAGTTTGACGCTTATATGTATTGTTAGCTGAGGCGACTGCAGTGCCACACCTACCTTCGCTTTAATATAAAAGCGAGCAGCAAGCGTCGCTCCGCTAATTCTTTTTTTATTATTTTTTTAAAGAGGTTTCTAACAGTATTATCGTTTTTACTTTAGATCAAATACAAAAATACGTTAAAAAATATGTTTATTGTTTGCGGACTTTCCTTTAAACACTGTTTTAAACTATCACGGTTGTTCACTAAAGTTATATGATTATTTACGGGATATTTACCGTGGTAAGGTTGTGTAAGGTTGTTCTTTAGTCTTCCCGTGAACATGGTGCATGTAACTGCGCCGAAATATCGGGAGCTCCTTCCACAACCTTACCACGGTAAATATCCCGTAAATAATCATATAACTTTAGTGACTTTCCTTTAGTTTTACTTTATGACTTTATTAATAACTAGCCTACCGTCCCGGCTTCGCACGGGTGTAAGCTCGGCCTTCGGCCTCGCTACAAAATATAATATAGCCTATGTCACCCGGGGATAGTGTAGCTTCCCAACAGTGAAAGAAATTTTCAAATCGGTTCAGTAGTTTCGGAGCCTATTCATTACAAACATACAAAAATAGGTACAAATCTTTCCTCTTTATAATATTAGTGTAGATATGTAATGTTACAGTGGGTTAAGTTTGAAATAATTCAAACTTAATCCACTGTAACATTACATATTCTGTGAAAATTGCAACTGGCTTACTAACTAGTTGTGTAAGATACAGCCGTTAAAAGGTAGTACGTTGTAGTGGTAGGACTCTTTCGCAGTGGTCCGCCTGGGGGAAGTACCACATCTTAGCCAGTTATTCAACCGCCAAGCGGTATTGTGAAAACACTACTGTGTTCCGGATTGAAGGGCAATGTTTCCAGCGAAATCACAGGGCACACAGAGATTTGACATCTTATATCTCAGGGTGACGAGCTCAGTGCCTTGCCATCCAGGGTTTTGAACTGTTGAAATTCAAAATTCTGAGTGGCGTTGTGCTGTTATGGGCAAGCGTGCAGAGCCATCAGGCGAGCGGCTTCGCTCGTCTCGTCACCCAGTTTCATAAAATAAAAGTATGGACAGACAGACCGCATGAGCTTAGTAAAATATGGTCCTGTTTGCACCTTTTGGATACAGAACCCTAAAAACCACTACAGGGCCCCGATTCTACTAAACCAATTGTTTTTCAATTGTTAATGAATTGCCCCATTTTTTTTTTTCTTTTGACACTTTACTAAAAGTGTCAAAAAGGCAATTTTTGAGGCAATTCATTGACAATTTAAAACCAATTGGTTTTAGTAGAATCGGGGTCCTGTTTAATCCGAATTTTCCAAAAAAATACGTATTGTATTAGAGCAAACAAAACAAAAAAAGTTGTTCAAATTTTTTGAGAAAACCATTTTTGAGATTTAGGAAGACTAACGAACAGCAATTCATTTATAAATGGAATAATATTGTATAATATATAGAAGAAGGTACATTTTACTTACTTGGCAGATACATATTGTGTTGTATTTCAGTAACTTTAGTTTACAAACAGTGGAATTGGATGTTTCAGGTTTAAATTACTTTACTGAATAGAAAAGTTAACCATTCGCCTCTCTTTTTATACTTTTAACTATTTAAAATAATCGATGTTATTTTTATTTGAATATGTTTTTAATCATTGTAACTATGTATGCACATGGTTACTATTAGACACGGTTTTATCGTAACTAAATAAATACCAGATAAATTAACTATTCACAATTTTTATTTATTTTATTTTTCAATAAATTTTATCAATATTTATATACAAACAAGTGGACCACATTAAAAACTGACTTCAAAAATAAATATATCTATTTAAGTATGTATTTAAAAATATATATGTACGTATATCAGTCTCTGACAGCCATATTACAAGCTTTGCTTAGTTTGGGGTCAGATGACCGTGTGTGCAAAAATGTCCCAGATTATATGAAAAACTTAATAAGTGCCTATAAAATTCGAGGGTTGCCCTCGATTTCCTTGGGATCCCATCATCAAATCTTGACTTTGTGACCAAATTCGAAGTACATATACCCTACCGAAATAAAGTTTTTTTTTGTAATTGGTCAACAGTTGGCGGAGAAATTGTTGAGCATACATTAAAAAAAAATACAGTGGAACATAGAACCGTCCTCCTTTTTTGAAGTCGGTTAATAACATACAATATATGGAAACAAAATAAGTTTCCGGTAATACAAACTACTTGTATGATTGGAACGCTGATATTTATTACTAGCTGTGCCCTGCGGTTTCACCCGCGTGGTGATGAAAATCGGTGATGATGATGATGATGAAAAGTAGCCTATGTGTTAATCCAGGACATAAGAAATGTATATTCCAAATTTCATCCAAATCCATGCAGCCGTTTCTGCGTGATTGAGTAACAAACATCCATCCATCCAAACTTTCACATATATGATATTAGTGTGACTAGCTGTAGCCGCAACGTCGTCCGCGATTTCTTCAGAAAAAATAGCCTATGTCCGTCTTCATGATACATACCACACCTTTGCCGCCAAGCAGTAGTGTGCAAACACTACTGTGTTCCGGAATGAAGGGCAATGTTTCCAGCGAAATTACAGGGCACACAGAGATTTGACATCTTATATCGGTCGGGGTGACGAGCGCAGTGCATTGCCATCCAGGGTTTTGAACTGTTGAAGTTCTAAATTCTGAGTGGCGTTGTGCTGTCATGGGCAAGCGTGAAGAGCCATCAGGCGAGCGACTTCGCTCGTCTCGTCACCCAGTATTATAAAAAAAAAAACACTGCCTCGCTAAATTTTATCGAGATCGGTTCAGCCGTTTAGCCGTGATTATGTAGCAAACAGACAGACAGACAGAGTAACTTTGGCATTTATAATATTAGTGTGATATGGATCGAAGATTAAGTGCCATGCTACAATAATTAATTTAAATGCATGCACCCATGCAGGCAGCGCATTACACAGGCTAGCAGTGCAATTATGTGCAGTTTCTATGCCATAATATCGCTCAAAAATGGTGAAGGTAAACATTGTGAGATCATCATCCTTTTGAGAGACGGCTTGTGCTGTGTCCCAGCAGTGGGGACATGATATGATGATATTAATAATCAAGCATTTATTGAAATCTGTTGGAAATCAAGAAATTTGTTGTAGCGCCTTGCTCCCATATAAACCCAAAGCAACTGTGACGCGGAGTTGGACGCGTTGACATAATAATAATGAACATTCTTTTGAATATAATAAGAATGAACATTCTTATTTATGTCACAATACCTGGCGATAGATTTTTCGTCTCATTTCCGTTCTATTTACTGCTCTTTTCTGTGATTTGCTCTGACATTGTAAAAAATAAACTGGCCAAGTGCAAATCGGTCTCGCGCACTGACGGTTCCGTACCACCACAAAATACAATAACTATCAAATAAAAATACCAACTTCAAAATTAAAAAAATATTCAAAATGATTTATTTCAGGAATTGTTACATTTACCTTTTACAATTTTTTGTACACTTCGTCATTTTAGTTTGTTATTATTTATTGAATGTAAATTTATATTTCTATTTAGAATGTGGCATTTGCATTTGGTGAAAGGAATGATATGGTTGTCCAAGTAACGAAATTACCAGTTATAACTTGGTAATGAACAGAAATTTGTCATCGACTCACACTTGGCCATATTTATTATTTTTGTATATACTTTAGAGTATGTACTTGCTAAGTTTGACACTTGTACGTTTTACATTAGAGCAATTCCAAAAATACGTTTGTTGTACCCCCCTTTTGTTGTTACTTTTAGACCTTTTTATTATTTCTTAGTTAATCCGCCGTACATTACATATTCTGCGAAAATATCAACTGGCTATCTATTACCGTTCCAAAGATACAGCCGTTTAAAGGTAGGACAGACAGACACAGCGTAGGCTCAGTAATAGGCTCCCGTTTTTCCCCTTTGGGTACAGAACCCTAAAAAGCTGAATAAACATTTTCTTTTAATATTTTACTGAAGTATATGGGATACAGTCTGAAGCTAATTTCAGACTACGCTATAATATAATAGCATATCATAGCACAAAAATATCGCGCACCATACATTATTATGGACACATCATCAGCCATAAGACGTCAACTGCTGAACATAGGCCTCTTTAACCTCCACACTGAACGACAACCTGCCATCTGCATCCTCTGTATGCCCGCGACTCTCACGATATCGTCGCTCCATCTAGTGGAAGGCCTACCTACGCTGCGTCTTCCGGTTCGTGGTCTCCACTCAAGAACCTTTCTTCCCCATCGGTTATCAGTTCTTCGAGCGATGTGGCCTGCCCATTGTCACCTCAACGTGCAGATTTTAATAGATATATCGACGAGTCTGGTTCTTTGTCGAATATCCATGTTCCGGATTTTATCGCGCAAAGAAACTCCGAGCATAGCTCTCTCCATTGCCCGTTGTGTCACTCTAAGTATGTGTCCATACACGTTCACACACTTAACTGTACTATATATTATTGGCTCCTTCCTTATTTTCCTATACTATATAGCACAATAGTATAGCGTGGTCTGAAATTAGCTTTACATTAAAAAACCTAGTGTAAGTTAGTAGTTTGTGATTTCATTCAACTTTTTTTTTTTTTTAAATAATACAGGGTACTACAACAAACTGTTGGCAATGTTATTGCAACTTCAGAGCAAACAAATGTAGGTGTGGGACTGTAGTGGTAGGACTATTTTGCAGGGGTCCGCCTGGGGAAGTACCACACCTTTGCCAGTTATTCAACCGCCAAGCAGTAGTGTGCAGACACTACTGTGTTCCGGATTGAAGGGCAATGTTTCCAGCGAAATTACAGGGCAAGCAGAGATTTGACATCTTATATGTCGGGGTGACGAGCGCAGTGCATTGCGATCCAGGGTTTTGAACTGTTGAAGTTCAAAATTCTGAGTGGCGTTGAGCTGTTATGGGCAAGCGTGAAGAGCCATTAGGCGAGCGACTTCGCCCGTCTCGTCACTCAGTATCATAAAAAAAATATGTATCGAATTTAATAAAATGTTTCTTCAATTTTATTTTCTTTGTTTCAGGATCTGCCTGAGCGCAGCAACATGAGGAGACATCAGTAGATTGTAAATACTATTATGATCAGTGTAATTTAATTTCATTTATAAGTGTTACAAATAAATCAACTTAAACTGCACTAAATATATTTATTTCTTCCAAGTGCCTGCTTCTTATTACAAGGGCGTCGCCAGGTACGGGCAGGGGGCAGTTGGGGCAGCCCCCCCAGGGTGGGTAAGCTCTCGTTCAAAGAGTTTCCCAAACGAATAAAATCATTTTAAATAACGTTGCATTTGCCCCCAACTGTCCCCCGCCCCCCTCCAGAGATTCCTGGCTACGGCCTTTTTTTTTTAAATTAAAAATAGGCTTACGTTTGACCGCCAGCTCGCCTGATGTTATGCGATGATGCGGTCTACGATGGAGCACGCTTGCCTAGAAGGAACCGATTCACTCGTGATTTGAAGACACCCAGATTGTAACTACCGGGGAACACCCATTCAGGTAGCGCATTCCACAGACTAGCAGTTTGCATAATAAAAGTGGAATCAAAGCGCTTCGTACGGGTTTTCGGAATATCAACCATACAGCGGTGTCGATTTTTCGCCCTTGCCTAGATAACTGTATACATGTGCAGTAAGTTGCAGTCCGTTTGCGATCTTGTTGAATAAGGGTATGTACTATATATCAGTGATTTTACTTTGATACATGGCTATGGAGGAATTGGCAGCCTTATCGCTTCACTAGTTTTTGTCTTAATATATGTAATTGCTGGTGTGAACAATCATGAGCAGTATCTATCTATCTATGGTAGCCTATTCAATCCAGCCTGCATTTAAATTCGTTCAGTAGTTTTTAGATTTTCTCACAATAACAAGAATTCAAAGATATCTATTGCGGAACTATGATAAAATTACTTGACCCATAGGTCATCGACATTGACCCCTGGAGGTCAGTGTTTTTTTTTGCATATGTTAAGTTACTGATTTTTTACCGATTTATAAAGAAGGGGTTCTTAATTGAGTACCCCGTCTTTTTAAATCTGTAAAAAAAATACAACCGAATTCGGTTGTATTTTTTTGTTTGGAACAGGCCTTACGACAAACTAACCACGGGCTCGAATTAGCGCAGTTTGCTAAATCACGCGAACGCGAACATTAACACGCCGAGATAACGGTTAGCGGTCGCGCAATTTTTCTCATCACCTAAATTGAGTCGCTTAAAACCCCTGGTTCACCAGGTTGAGCTACAAACGGCATTTTTGCAGTTTGTAATTTTTTTTATTTTTTTTTCACGAATATGTCGGCGTTTGACCACCAACTCGCCTGTTGGTAAGCGACGATGTGGTCGAAGATGAAGCACGCAAACTTAGAAGATACCTATTCACTCTTGCGTTGAAAAGGCCCACATTATATCTCTCAGGAAACAAGGAAGCCGGCAGGTTGTTCCAATCCTTGGCCGTAAGAAAGAAAGAAAATAAATTTATTCGACATACATAAAAAAAAACACCTTATAACTAAAAACACAAATTATTGTCGAATGGGTCCATCTCGGCATTAATGCTGAAAGTCCAAGACTATCAGCGCCGGTTTTCAGATGGACCCTTGAATTTACAATTAGAATTTTTTTTGGCCGTACGGATTAGAAACGTAGAATCGAAACGTTTAGTACGTATCCAAGGAAAGTCCACAATGTATGGGTGGTAATGGGCCGATTTCCTACTTGTCCAGTAGTAGAAAGGGGATGGTAGGATAAGGTCGCTTAGCTGCGATGCACATTCTCAGAAATAAATCCTATAGAAAATTGACAGATTCGCAACTTTTTTTTTACTTTTTTTTTAATCATAGCATTACCACCATCCCTGTTTCATTTTCAGATCAACCCACCAAACAAAACACAATTTTCGTCACTTCACTTTTATTAGATACAACTAAAAAACAAATACTTCCAAGCAACAACAGAAATGCTAAAAAAATATATGGAACATTCAGAAAAATAACAACGCGAGCCACAGATATAGGAGAAAAAATTTAGGTCTGTCGCGAGCAACGGCTGAATGTAAAAGAGGCATAAGGTTCAACCCATTTCCTAATCTCATTTTTGTTCGGCATAAATATAAACAAACTTAAATGCATATAATTAAATAACAAGTCACACAGTGCAAAATGTTTTTCCCTAATCTAGTAGTTATTACAATAGTTATCAACCGACTTCATAAAAATTTCACAACTGGCCTCCAAATTGACTACACGGGAGGCACCAGCTTTCAAATAAAAACAGAATCATCAAAATCAGTTCATCCAGTCGAAAGTTCTGAAGTAACAAAGATAAACAAAACAGTCGAATTGAGGACCTCCCCCCTTTTGGATGTCGGTAAAAAATTACAATAAACTGACCACAGTCAATCTGTTACAGGATGGTAATATTTATTTATTTTTGACAACCCTGCAATTTTTCAAGATCAAGTGAGGGTAGAAGAACAAAATACGCGCTCTTCTCGCCGGACTCACCCGCAGTTTTCAGTCAGCTCGTGACCACGGCCATTGTAACATGGTCGAAACGTCGAGCGAAAGGTATCTATTTTTACCTATATTTAATATTGCGCGATAAGTCTCGTCCCGATAAACATTAAAACATGTTACAGGTGTTCAATTTAATCCAAATTAATAAAAACAACTTGAGTTTTAAACCAACCTTTACTGAATATACTTTGGCTGCAAGATAACAATTATTACAAGCTGGAAGAAATATTTGGCACAAAATCTGAACACTGATAATATTTTCGTATAAATTCGGATTTTTACATTTTGATACATCAATATAATAAATAAATAAATATAAAAGTCTCAAACAACACATGTGAACAAAATGTACATCTTTAACAAAGGAACTGCCAGATGTCCGAAATATTATAAAATTGAGCTGATATTTTTCAAATTTGGTATTTGGCGCTTTTACTTGAAGGTACTTTTATACTATTCTTAAAACTACCCTCATTATTACAAAATAGTTAAAAAAACACAACTATAAAAAAAAAGTATACTATAGGAGTAGATGAGAATAAATACGGTCTTATTCAAAAACCTCCAATATCCCTATTCTGTCTCGTTCTTGCGCAGATAGGTGTCAGAAAACTTTATATTTTGTATAGATATAGATTAGCTTATCGGACGTTTGTGAATAGAAGTGTTAATATAATAACTACACACGGAATAGTGTTAATTGTCTCCTTTAGAAGTTTGTTAATTGTAGGGTTTGGTGACACGGATAAATTATTAGGGACAATTCACATTGAGATGATGAAAAAAATGGAATATCATACGGAGAAAGTTATTTTTAATGTAATCTTTTCACATGTTATTAGATTAGCTTTGCCAAACGTTGCTATATCTGAATCGGCCCTTATCTTTGATTCCCATTTCAATAAGCCGAACCCGGAGAAATCATATAAGTGGGAATCCTATATCAGATAATTTTTACCCCTTTTTTTTATTATCTCCCCCTCAATTTCACCTCGTTTTTGCCCCCTCTTTGTAACAATTCCGTGCATTACACCTTCCAGTTCGCTCCTCAGTTCCCTTTGGCGTGTTTCGTTTTCTCCTCTTCCACCTCTTCATCTTCTTCTTCTACTTCTTCCTCTTCTTCTTCTTCCTCTATCTCTTCTATTTCTATCTCCTCTTCATCGATCTCCTCGTCTGAGTCGCTGCCTTCTTTCTGCAACACAAAACAAGATTTTTCCTTGAAAATAATGATTGTTAATTTAAATGGTCTGCCACAAAAAATCGGCCAACAATTTGTGAACAGTAATTAAATTATTTAAACTAACGGTAAACAAATACATAATCTAGCTAAGATTATTTATTTGGGCAGCTCGAAAACTAAACCAATATGCCGCAATTTCTTAGTTTCTTTCATTTATTGTTTTTGTTTCAGAATGTTTTAAGCTAATAAGAATTTATCTGTTAAATAAATACTGCTTGCGTTTCACAATCATTAAAAAAGACTAACCACCAGATAAAGTTTCTATTAATTTAAATATCAAACAATTTTACTAACAAAAAAATATTGGTTTGGGAGTTTGGACAGTAAAAATTAAAAATTACGTATAAATGCGGCATTGCCATTTCGCTGCCCGAGTAATGTAGAATTAAGTATCCGGACCATTTTTAACCAACATTAGCCAAGAGTTGTCGTGTCCCAAGAATGTCACGTACGCCTTAAGCGAAGTAAATACAGGCATGTACTATTCAAGAACTGCAGTACACTCCTTGAAGCTGGAAAAGTATAGGGATGTATAAATATAAAATGAAATAAAAATTCTAACCCAGAGCCACAGAATACATATAAGTACAGGTACAGAAGATTCACTCCGCAAAATCATTTAAATATGTAAGTAGCGACTCTAGCTACTACATAATAAAGTGCAATTCAGGACGTGCGAACGCTAACTACCTACAGCTATATTATCCTAGAAGTTGCCTCTCTGTCTATCGCGTAAGTCTTGTCGCGTTATCTCTGTCTACCGCGCGGCAGCGGCACGGCAAGTCCGACAAGACGACTACTTGTAGCTTCATATAGGTCGCGTCATGTAAAAAGAACGCTGGCGGTTAGGCTGCGCAGAAGGCGATTTATCGGTCTATTTGGTGGTATGAGGCGAGGCGCGGGGCGGGTGGGTCACGCGCCGCATGCTGAGCGCCGGAGCGCTATTGGTTCGTCAGTACAATCGACAATCGCGCATAAAAGTTTTTAATTAGAAATGGTTTTACATAGAGAAGTGAGAAAAATTATTTATGACGTTTATTGTTTTATGAAGAGAGAGGCTGATAATAATGCAATTATTAATTTAAAAAAATGTATGAATCGGACCGCAGAGGTAAAGATGAACTAAGGTAAAGGAAATAGAGGCCGATTATTGTAAAAGTGATAACGTGGTTGACACAATGACCGAAACGTTCACAATTCGAGTAAGGGATAATGATTCTGACTCAAATGATGATGAAGTGACGAAAATGAAATGGCAACCTCTAGCACTAACACCATTTCATGTCACCAGGACGACTTAATGGAAGGAGTTTCAACATTACTTAAATTTTTACAAGCTTTTATTAATAAATATTAAACATTCTACACTGAATAAAACATGTTTTAATTATATTTATTATTATTCTATCCAATATATTTTGCCATGTACCTAGCAATAACCAAAACGCTGCGAGCAAGAGGCTAATTAATAATTATTTAAAACAATGGGCCTAGTACTTTTGTGCGCAAGTGTACCCATGCGCAAACACACCCCCTCTACTTTCTTCCAGCGTTCTTTTTACATGACGCGACCTATACCTAATGTGCGGAGTGCGTCAGGGCTGCCAGAGCTAATAATCTTCAAGCAGCTGATGAATTATAGCTAAGAACACTCAATCAAGTCACCTTTAAAACAAACGAAATATCAAAATAATGATTGGTATCTAATCTGTGGTAATTTTTTATGATGCCACAGACAGACATACAGATATACACATCCAGGGCTGCCATCACCTTTGTATTATTATTATAAGACCAATTGCTGGGCAAACATTTTTTTGAGTCTGTGGAAAACATCACAGTACTTACTTCCGCTGGCTGAGTAATTGCACTGGCGGTCGTGAAGTCGTCCACAGTTGATTCTGAAATTATATAAGAATTTCAGGTATTATTGAGGCATTTTAGGTTCAAATTGCAATTATAATAATAAATTACTTTCAGCATTAAACCCCCGAAAAACAAGCGATGAAAATGCAGATGGAGACCGCATCTTTTCGGAGGCTGAGTCCAGCTTGGGATCGTCAACAATAGGCATGTGGCCTAATGAATAATTTATTACAAATTACTAAATATATCACACATACTGAAAACATAAATTGAATTGGCTGATTCATCTCTGAGATATGAGCGTTTAAAGTTTTAGGTTGGGCCTCTCTATCCCCACCTAAAAGTCATCATGCCTATTCTAGTGGGTCGCCTCTGTAGGGAGTCAGGCAAGAGGCTGCAGCTGGTAGACTCTAGACTGTGTCATTTTACTTGTTATTACTAACCAAGGTCCCTCTCGGGCGTGTCTCGCGGGGCATCTTGTATGAGAGACAGAGTCATTTTACCGCTCACCACCATCTGAAAACATCAACATCGCAGTTTTAATTACTTGTACCTACTCTAAGACGTTATCATAAGGGGTGTAACAGAAAATCTTAATTATTTTATTTAAGAAATGTACATCTATATTGTTACTGGCTCATGGACAAACTGTGTGTTAGAAACCCGTGTCTTGGTAGTTAGTTCCTTGCATTTGTCATAATAATATGCTATGATCGTGTACCTTTGATAATATATAGTTTGGATCTACCTTAAACCACATAATACATATAAGTAGAACTAGTACCGAAAAGTCTGCCAAAAACTGAAGGGGGCGAGGTAAACACGTATTGCACACACTGACATATTTTTACTAGTTCTACAAACGCACACTTCAATATCGAGCGGCACACAACTGCAAATAATATGCTCAAAATGTAATCAAATGGACGGGGGGATGTAAGTGCTAAAGGGGAGACTGTAGGTATAACGCTTCCATTTACTTATTTTTCGGAGTCGTGAACATTCATTGTTATCTTTATCTATATTAATACATCATCATCAGCCAGAAGACGTCCACTGCTGAACATAGGCCTCCCTTGACCTCCACACTGGACGACATCCTGCCATCTGCATCCACTGGATGCCCGCGACTCTCACGATGTCGTCGGTCCATCGAGTGGGAGGCCTACTTACGCTGCGTCTTCCGGTTCGTGGTCTCCACTCAAAAACCTTTCTTCCCCATCGGTTATCGGTTCTTCGAGCGATGATATTAGTTACAAAAAAAACTACGTTTGTACCTAACTTTAAAACCTCCTTTAGGGTTAGTGTACGTACCGGCGAGTGTGTGCGTGCATCGGAGCGGTCCTCACAGTCTGTGACGAGCACGCGGGACTGCTGAGGGATCGCAGTCTCTAGGAATATCGACTTCACATCCTCCGCCTCATGCTGGAACATGTTGTACAGGGTTCGTTACTATAAGGTTATACTATACTGAATACAGGTAAATGATACATAATTAATCAGGGAACGGCCACCGTTCATGAGCGCACGCATCTACACTATTTTTGTGGTATACGGAGGGAATTGAACAACTTTCCTATTTAGGTCAAATATATGTAATTTTTTTATTTGCCGCAAATACACATACAATACATATAAAATAATTATCAATATAAAAAACCGACTTCATAAAAATGACAGAACTGGACCAAATATGCGCCCTCTATCCCATAGCGCGTGCATTAATTAGGCACTATCGGTTTTAGAGAGCGCATGCCTGATTTGGTACTGAGATGTTCCGACAGATGTCTCTTATAGTAATTTTTGTGTGGTAATGACTTTTTAATAGTTACATTGTAAAAAAATAAAGCATAGTAGAACTGGATCAAATTGAAATGGGACCAAATGGGAAGCACCAGCTTTCAAATAAAAAATGAATCATCAAAATCGGTTCACCCAGGCGCAAGTTCTGGGCCCCGATTCTACTAAACCAATGATGATGTCAGAAGAAAAGAAGAAGAAAAAAAGAAAAAAACAGTAGAATTGATAACCTCCTCCTTTTTGGAAGTCGGTTAAAAACGTGCGTATGCGGCAGACGAGAGTAGTTTCTAAACCGTGAAGGCTCACCGGTGTCCGCGGTGCGGGTTGCGGGGGTTGCGGCGCGGGGCGCGCGGGGAACACGCCACCGTCCGCCGCGTGCGCACGCGTCTCCATGCCTACCACCTAAGGAAAACGAAGGATTCAACTAAACATTCTAAGTCTGCGTGCTCCATCTTTGACCACATCGTCGCTTTCTAACAGGTAATTTCTAATGCGGGCTTATGCGCGATAAAATAAAAAAATTGCCGCCGTCTTGTTTTGTCTTTACTGTTCGAGAGATAAACCGTAAACATATCTAGGAAACCGTAAAAACCGAAACACGAGGACATTTCACTCCTTAGACGAAAAAAAAGTAACACTCATTTGAGCTTTTCTTCCAGTGCCTTAAATAGGGCTGTGTCAGCGGTGCCCAGGCACAGGGTGCAGACTCTGGAGGGGCGCAGAAATGACCACACCAGGACCAAGTTTTGTTTACAAGGGCGCAGTTATAGAAGCTCGCACCGGGCGCATAAAAGGCTAGTTATGGCACTGTTTTCTCCCTGTTTTTTTGTTAATTCATTCAAATTCCTATTTACTAAATGTTTACGATATGTAAATATACAGTTTTTATAATTACGGAGGGAACCCTATAGGTACATTCTACATTACAGCTAAACTTTTCGAAAAATATAAGAAAAACCTCAAAAATAGATGTAACTAAACGCACGACTGTGTGGAAATCATGGCGCCATGATTTTGCTCAACTAAATGATACTTTAATACAATATATTAAGCTTTATAGTCATCTGTAGTAACAAGCGTTGCTTAAAAGTTGGAAAACCTCGCCTTAACTGCTAGGCTACTTAACCAACACCACCTACCTTACCTGATGCGATTGCAAAATCGAACAGCAATACATATAAGAATACTTTTGAGTTTATGGTGTCAGCATTAGTATCAGTATGTCCCATTGCTGGGATCCCCCCCCCCCCCTATCATGTTCCCACTGCTGGGACACAAACCTTCTTACTGGGAGAGAAAGGAAGGGCCCTAATCCACCATGCTGGCCCAGTACATGAATATCATGTCTTTGAACTTTTGAGATTCTTGGACATACCAGTATCCTTACGATGTTTTTGAGCAATGGCATCGAAACTGCACATAGTTTATCGAAATACTAATAAGTCATTAGTGCAGGGCAGAGGATCGAACCAGGCGCCGTCAGATTGTAAAGCGTACATGCTACCGCTCAGGTACCATCGCTCTAGTCACAGAATATGGTGCATACAGGTTATATAAAACTTAAACTCACCTTAACGCTGGATTTCTCCTGTTCATCATCATCTTTTCTATCTTCTTCATCAATAGCCTCTTCTAAAAGTTCCTTCGTCTTCTCATCTTGTATCCTTTCTACAGATTTAACTTCTTCCTTTAAGAAATCCTCTACTTCCGTACGTATATCACCATTTCTCTTTATATCCACTGGTTCCGTTAAGTCTATTAGATTGTTTATTTCATCTTCTAGTGAGGTTCCATTTTCTTCTGGAGTAGGTTCTTTTTCTCTGTATTTTGTCACTTGGCTTTCTTTTTGAGGTTCTGCTTCTTGAATGTCATTTTTCGTATCAGATTCTTCTGTATCAATAACCCTTAATTCTTCTTCTTCGAGTTTGTCACTTTTGGAAAGTTCTTTTTCTTGTTCTCTTTCTTTTTCTTGGACACTTTCTTTTTCTTGAATATCATCTTTTTTGGCAAGACTGTCTTTTTCCTGGCTTTCTCTTTCTAATTCAGGTTCCTCATCAACTTCTTCCAAAGCTACTTTAGATCTAGTATCAGGACTAGGCTCCTTATCACCAGGACTGGGTTCCTTAGGTTCTGAACTTTTATCTTTAGCCCCGTATTCGCTAGCTATGATGTGGACGGGGCCAGAGTTGTGGATGATTGTACCGTTTGTGTATGGGCGAGTGTGGCTATCCTGCACATCCTGGAAGATAGAAGAGAGAGTTGTATCTTTCTGGATATAGTTTCAAGATAAAAGCACATGTAACAAAAAACTGCTGAGTTTTACTCTTAATGCTTTTTTTTAACTTTATCATATAATATGGAAAATATTTTTGAGTTTATTTTCAATATGTTTTAGCAATTCTGTGTTACGCATACTGGACACACAAATAAAAAGATTATGAGTTAAAAAGCTCACGCGTATATCTACAATTACGAATTAACACATTCATTGCCACACACATTTTTCAAAAAGTCAACAAATCCGCCTTCTCTTTATAACAAAATAAAAGTCAGAAATATTCAAAATCAAAACATGTCTAATGTTCCTGGCTGAAGACTCTGAAGAGGAATTCATGGGAACATGTCAGACGTGTCAGTGGCATTGTAGTGTTAATAGGTACAAAACAAACACACATTCAAACGCAAGAGAAAAACAAAATAATAGGAATACAACTATCACTAAGTATCTAAATAGTAAAGCATTTTACTTCGTTTTTGTACAGCCTATGTTAAACAAAAATCAAACATACTATCGTATTTCTAGAGTTAATTCTTAGTTATTAATACAAAACAAATTAAATCAAGGCAAAAATAATCCGACCATTTCCGTGGCTCATTACAAAAATAGTAGTTTCTGCTTTTGTGAGAGTAACAGAATTTTTCCACTTAGACATTTTGCCTAAAATAGTCGAACCATTAAATTACATTTTCAAGCAAACAAAATTTAGCAAATATGAACAGAAATATTAAAAAATCTTTTATTTTATTTTTTTAGTTTCAATTTATTTAGTGTTTCACTAGAATTATTTGTTATTTTACGAATATAATGATTGTAATAGTTACGATATTTGTATTTTTATTAATCAGGTGCAGAGCAGATAAAGGCGATAATACTGACAACAAATTTATGAAAATTATTTGAAAAAGTAACTAATAATATACCTGAAATGACGACCAATAATCGCCAGAAAATACCAAGGATGAATTTGATAAAAGCATATCTATATACTTACTAGCTGACCCGGCAAACGTTGTTTTGCCTTATAAATTAATAAAAAATAAAAACAAAAAAATTCGTCAAAAAAAATAAAAATTAAGGGTGAACAACCCTTATCACTTAGGGGTATGGAAAATAGATAGTAGCCGATTCTCAGACCTACTGAATACGCATATAAAATTTGGTAAACATCGGTAAAGCCGTTTCGGAGGAGTACGGTAACTAACATTGTGACATGGAATGATGATAATAAAACTGTTACAGGTCCAATTCTGTACATTGAAGATATTTTGAAAAAAAATATTGGACGGCATTTTATAATCGATACTGAAGCCAAAACTGTTTTTTTTTTTTTTTTGTCTCTCTATCTGTATCACGACCGCGCATCACGCCGAAGCTACTGAATGGATTCAAATGAAACTTAGCATGGTTTGAGTATAGGCCTATTGTCAAAGATAGATCAGTCCAAATGAGTCATAGAGATATTGCCAAACGAACAATAAATAAATTAAAAGTAAACAATTTAAATTTAAATCGGCCTATTAAGGGTTGCGCACATAGGCTAAACTGCGCCGAAAAGAGGTAATTATTAAACAGGGTTACGCTCATAGGCTATAATGCGCCTAAAGAAGGTTATTATAAAACAGGGTTGCGCACATAGACTACTTTGCGCTGAAAGGAGGTCACTATTAAACAGGGTTATGCTCATAGGCTACACTGCTCCAAAAGGTCATTATTAAACAGGATTGTACACATAGGCTACACTGCGCCGAAAGGATTACATTATTAAACAGGGTTATATACATAGGTTACTCTGAGCCGAAAGGAGGTTATAATAAAACAGGATTGCGCACACTATTTTCACTAATCTTGATCTGATACAAGGGGTTTGGGTGCATCATGAGAACAATTATGACACTTTAATTATAAAATAAAATGCAGGAAAATGGAAAAAACTGTGGATCATATCTAGATATTATAAAACAAATAAACATAACTAAAATTACAATTCGAACAGAATTATGTTAAATAAAATCCCTAATTATTGCATAATTTTGTTCTTAGAAGTTGATGACCTATCCGAATAACGGAAAATAAAATGAAATAGTTCATCTGAAAAGTAAAATAAATATAAATTCAAAAGTTACAAATTCACAAATAAAATAGCGTAAATCTGCAAATGTGAACAAAGGTGCCAAAGATATTTCGGGTGTTTTAAAATATATATTACTTAGTGTGCCAAATACGTACTCGTACATAGTAGACAAGCGTAATGCTGATAAGGCCCGATATCGACGCAGTTGACGAAAATGGAACAAAGGTGGTATTGTTCTACTACAATGTGGAATTTTATATCGATGGGTTTAAATAGGTTATAAAAACAAAACTTTATAATACCGTTAACTTATAAAAATTTAAAATACGACTATTCATTCATACGCGATAAGTCCCGATAAAATATTTAAAACATGTGTTCAAATCGCGAAGGTTTAAACGTACCTTTTGATTATTGGTTGAGTTAATTAAATACATTTTAATCATTATTTGAATTAGCTTCAAAACTTTTAGCAAATTAAGTTGACAAAAATAACAGATGATATTGGTGTTACAGAACTATTACTAAAATCAAGTGTATTTAACATGAAACTGTAACAACATGGCTAAAACATAAATAACCAATAAAACACGGAGCAAGCAGTGTATGTGCAGCAAGCATGAATACGAATGATACACAACTGAAGACAAACGCGTAAACATGAATAAATATTAAACAGAGTTTAGGTAACAGAACACGAAAAAATAAACACAATGTCATGACAGAAAAAGAGATGGCAATAATACAGCGAAATGAAAATAAAATAATTTGTAGGGGAAATAAAAATCAAACAGTAAGAAATAATGAGGTGAACAAAACTTAAAAGAGGAGAATTATATCGATCTAGCACCATTCTCTGGATCAAAATTTGACTAGATTAAAATGAACTGACTCTTTTATTAACCGAGTTCAAAAAAAGAAGGGAGGGTTCTCAATTCAACCCGTATTTTTTAATGTTATTTCTTAAAGTTACGAAGTATGTTAGCTTTATAAAATATGATGACTGTAAACGCTGTCAGACTATGATATAATACATCGCATCATAGCTTTTCTCACTCTATCCCGTATATCTGGCGTTATTGTCGGCCTATGAATTTTATAGCACGACAATATCACTCGTATCCATTTTTAACCGACTTCAAAAGGAGAATGGTTCTATGTTCCACTGTATATTTTTATAATTTTTATGAATGTTCACCAATTTCTCCGCAAATTGTCGACCGATTTTTTTTGTACGGTAGGGTATACTTCCGATTCGGTCCCATTGTCACCAAGTCAGGATCTGATGATGGGATCCCAGGGAAATCGAGGGCAACCCTAAAATTTTACAGTCACTTATTAAATTTTTCATTTTGAAGTCGGTTTTTAATGTGGTCCACTTGTGTATAGATGCGTTCACCCTTAGAGATACGCTGATACGCTTTGTTAGATATTTTTTTTGTGGGTCATTTAAAGAACGTCTGTGAAGCCATGATGCGGTACATAGCATAGTGTGTAAGCTTTAGAGAATGGTACAACAATCGACATCACTGTGTAGTCAGTTTTTTCTTAGGTGGTCGATTATGTAAACAAATATGGCGTGTTGGGACAATGACAACGGTGATGGTCATTGGCTAAAAAACACCATGTTTCCATAATTGAACATTTAAGGAGAAACGGAGATTTGCGGATTTAGATTAGGAGGCAATCCTAGAGGCGGCATGCAAAGACCTGTCGCTGCTGGTTCTGAGCGTAGCCCGCCTCCATCTGCTGCTGCACTTCGGCTACCAGCCCTGATATGGCCGTGACAACTGCGCGCAAATGACCACAGTTAATTCAAGGTAAGTCTTTAGACTTGGACGATCAGTTAGTGCATCAGAGGTGTTCATTTTGTTCAATCATGTTGAAACGTAGAAGTCATAACCATCATTTCAAACTTACTAGTTATATTTCGTGAAGGCTACATGTATTTTAAACTGAAATGTTGTTGTCAGTATACTTGGTCCATTATACATTTTCATCCCTGTATAAAAAACTTTAATATTGTGTGTATATTAACACTACTTTACTATTGTTATTTTTTACACTTTGTTGTTGATTGTTTATTGTCAAGTACAATTTTACTCATTTATTTTAATACAGGAAATCAAACGAAAACAAAACCCAACAAATATAGATACCAAAAACCAAACCAAATAATGAAGGACGCAGAGACCAAAATAGTCTGGATGCATCGTGCGATTGGGTATTCTCCCATTTGGACCGGGGCCAAGATATGGTTAGTTACGGTACTATGCTAGTTGTCTAAAGCATAGCGGGAATTACGATTCATAAAGTGAATTTTTGGTAAACTTTAAGGTTATTTAACTTTTATTTTGTATTCTGTATTTGAGTTTATTTTAAATCTATGTGGATCGTTTTTCAATTGACTAGCTTTGTAATTTGTTGAGTATCCAATTCACCGACTGGGACACACAACATAAATTGGGTACTTTAAATACAGGAGGTAATAATATAAAGTTTTATAAACATAATACATAAAGGACACAACAATAACAAACATACCAATAACAAAAATCCACTCTATAAACCTAGACATATAGAAAACATTACTATTTTCTAGTCTAGTAAATCCACAATCGCTTGGATGCATCTCGTGCCTTCAAGCAAGTAGCTTTGGATACATTAATCGAATACAAAAGGATGTAACCTTCACCATGCCTCAAGCTACTAAGTAAACAACTAGGAATCCACGCAATCGTACGAATAAAACTGGAAATTATGATGAACTGGCTTTGTAGGACTCGCATTATGAATTCTGTCATAATATATTGCATATCTAGATGATCTGTTGAACTGTCAAACTTTTTATAGAAATGATTAGGTTGGCCGCCGCATAGAGAACCAAACGGAAGTAACATTTTAAGCATTTAAATACTTTTCTAATACACTATGTAACAAATGGAACAGAAAAGTGTCAAAGATAAAGATAACTACCGTTGCCTTTAAACGACTTTAAATGTTTCGTGACGTTTAACATAGTAGCATTTTGTAACGTTGCCAGATCTGATATCTTTGTGTGCGTGTATGATTCTAAAATGTATTTCCTTAGTATTTACTAAAAAGACAGATGCATCTCATAAGTAGAAGTTCCCCTTGATTCTCAAATAGTGTATCTAGCAAATGTTCCAACCAATTTGGCCTATTACGAACATTTCTAGCAACTTCTTGGTTTTGTATGTTTCAACTATTCATATTTTAAGATTGTTTAACAACAATGAAGCGATTACGCTTTACAATTTCACAAAGATTAGCTGCTTAATCAAAAGGCGACAACGACAACGCTACTTGTCCTATACGTTCGTTGCTACGCTACTTCTCCTTATGAAGAGTCCTGCAAGCCATTCCATCACTCTCCCGTAGCTATAAAGTACTTCATCGCGTTGCGCCAGCTGGCCCACGATCCTTTGCATAGCTCGCTCTGTCTCCGCCAGGCGGGCCCTTAAGGCTTCCAGCTCGATGTCCCCTGAGCAAGGCATCAACTCAGTAAGCCCAGGATATAAATATATACACTCTCACCATCAGGGAGTGGATAATTCTAAGTCATTAGAATTCACAGCATACTTTTTTATGGCTAACAGGTGTTTAACACAGCTCACCTAATAGTGATGGTGTAGTTAAAAATGGTGCCTGCCTACGTTTGTATATCGGAGCAGTTGAATGAACAATTTTACGAACAGTATTTTCTCTATCTGTTTTTTTGTTGTTGCTAAATATCCCGAAGTTCTATATGTAATGCACAGCCGTGAAAGTTTAAAACAACGTTGAACTGTCTGGTTTTCAATGTAATTAATTATTACTATGTATACATAGTTTCACTTGTTACCTCAATCGTATTTTTTACATTATTGCGTTTCACTGTTATTCTATCAGCGTTACAAAGTTTCAACAAACGCGATTATGGTTTAATTATAAAAACACAGTCGCGGTCCCTTATCAGTAATACCCTTTTCCTGTTATGTAAAAAATAATACTCATACCTATACAGATATAAATAAAATTTAATACTTACTTGTGTCCCTTTCTTTGTGGCCTGCATGTGCAATGTAAAATAAGTAGTAAATTACATTATAGGTGTTAATTATAACACTTCAAATCATAGTTAATGTTTAGCGAAATAATAATAATAATGTATTAACACACTTACGGCCCTACTTATAAACGTTACTTAAGTTAAGCAATGCTTAAAATTGCTCTGTTAACTTCTTGCTGACGTAGACAGAGCAATTTTAAGCATTGCTTAACTTAAGTAACGTTTATAAGTAAAGTCGTTAGCAATTTAACTAAACAAGTAGTCCGCCAATAAATGTGATCTAGCGCCCATATATCTTTGCAACCCGTGGACCTATTTTGCTCATATTTAAACTTAAAAATGTATCGGAATGAAAAGGACTACTTGCCTACGAAATTTGATGATGATTGGCTTAACTAGATGCAAGCTATCGTCGAACAAATATACAAACATACATACAAACGCCGATGTGTTCCTGTGGACTCTAAAACCTTCATTTTGCTTTGCTCGGTCAATAACAAATATTTTGAAATTAGTATTTAGATTTACTCGTCCACCTTTTCATCCTACCGCTAAGTTCTCCGTGGGTGTCGCGAAGATGAGGTTTGAGACCTCAAAATTACTGATTATGAAAATTTTGCTAAACCAGTTTATTTGTATATAGGCAGATGTTTTTTTATTGTCTATTACTTTTAAATAGTAAATCAAGTATGGGACAACATGGTGGTGACAAGTATGGTGAGCTTCGTGTGCTGGGTATTCCCGAAACACATGAAGATTCGAGTGGGGAAGAGCTCGAGTGCGCGCCGGCGCAACATATTTTTGCATACACCCCTGCCCCCGCACCCGATCAGCATCCGTTGTCATCACGTGCGCGTCGTTCACCTTCATAAAGACCGCCGAATGCTGTTGAAACTGTAGTCGGAGTATCCGGCCTAATCTTACGTAATTCCCGTGTAATATAAATAAAATATGGTACAACAATTCAAATTAAAAAATTACTTTCGTGTGAGCTCTCTCAGTCAGCATTGTGGCCTGTAAAGGTTCTAGCTGAGTAGTAACTTGCAGGTAGCAAGAATTATAGAGACATCACCACCGCTTAAATTGGTTATAAAGACAGCTTAACAACTTTGAGGCCGTAGCTTAGTAGATAGAGCGCTCGGACTGTATAGGTATACCCGCCGATGATGGCGAAGGTTCGAATACTGCAGGTCGTAATTTTTTTTTATTGTCTATAAATTTTTTATAGATAATAGTTTTGGTAGCTTAGTGTGGACTTCTTCTGACCGAAACCACGGGAGGCACCACGACTAAGACCCATCCAGAACCATAGTGAGTGTTCAGACACCAACAACCAAGAAAACGCTAAAAGTACAAGGCTAAAGTCAGAAGTAATTCACGATAACAAAGAAGTAGCTTATTTTTAATGCGATAAGTACTGTAAGCCAAAGTCTTCTCACCAAGTTTATCAGGCGAGGATCTGGAGTCATCCCGGAACACCCTCCTCCGGAACTGAGGGTCGGGAGTCACCGGCTCGTACGGGATCGTGGCGCGTTTGAAGAACAGCTGCGGAATCACATCACAATAATGTTATGAATGAGAAACTAGTAGTCTTCAGTTTTTTAACGGGTACATTTCGGAGAGTGTGCATCAAATATGCATGATCTAATTCCCTCCTCCCCATTTTGCTATCGGACTGCCAGAGCGGGCACGAATAATCGACACCACTTCATGGTTGATATTCCGAAAACCCATACGAAGCCCTTGGATTCCACTTTTATTGTGCGAACTGCTAGTCTGTGGAATGCGCTGCTGGAACGCGTGTTCCCCGATGGTTACAATCTGGATGTCTTCAAATCACGAGTGAATCGGTTTCTTCTAGGCAAGGGTGCTCCATCGTAGACCGCATCGCGCTTAACATCAGGCGAGATGGCGGTCAAACGCAATCCTATTACTGAATAAAATATAATAAAAAAAAGTTTACCACACATTTTTTACAAATTCAATGTACTTTTTGGGCGGCCCGATGCACCAAAATCTTCAACATTTAAGAGGACCTTGGTCCATTAGCCGCACCGAACTGTTAGTCTGCAGAGTGCGTATTGTGCGTCTTAGGGAAATAGTAACATACGTGCTCCATCGTAGACCGCATCATCGCTTAACATCAGGCGAGTTGGCAGTCAAACACAAGCCTTCTACTAAATTTAAAAAAAGTATCGTTGGTTATGTTATGCATTCCTATGTAATACACTGTAAGGGAAACGCGGCCGAAAATGAATACTGGTGATTACTGATACGTTACAACAAAAAACACGAGAATTTAACATTTTACCGTTTTATTGGGCACCTCCACTGCGTGATCATCTGGGCCCAATCGGGTCCGTCTATTAGGGTGCATTCTGAGTAGTATTAAGTCATCATCGTCAGTCTGTATCAACCCATTGTTGGGTATAGCCTATACCCTATCCCCAGGGAGCCCTATATCGTATAGGCGTCTCCTCCCTTGCACCATTGATCCCTGTCTCGGGCCAATCTCATCCACGTATGACCTGTGATGGGTGTGATGTCATCGGGCCATCAACCCATCCATGGGGGACCAACCCATCGGGCTGGTTGCCTGCCCACGGAATGCTTATCCGCTATTGGTAACCACTCTGTCAGGGCTCTACTCCACCTGCCGTCACCACGCCTATATAGCCACTTGAGTCGCATAATACGGTTTCCGACATCCGTGTCTTTTGTTCTTCGTCGGATTTCCGTATTTCGGACTTGGTAATACTAATTAGTACCTACTAAGTTTAAATATCTGGGACATTTTTGCACATACGGACATCTGATCCCAAACTAAGCAAAGTTTATAATATGGCTGCCAGAGACTGATATACGTAGGTAAATATATATTTTTAAATACATACTCAAATAGATATTAATACCCAGTTATAGAACAAACACAAATGTTCATTTAATGCATGTTTGTCCTAGGTGGGAATCGAACCCACGCCCCCAAGCGGAGAAGGCCAGTTCACTACCAACCGAGCCACCGGGGCAGTCAAAAGTATATATTCAGAGTCCTATTTTGAGGTTCACAAATATATTTCTTTTTTGTTGGTCTATAAAGGATCCTGATTGGTGCCTTACCTTACTGATGGTGTACACGAAGAAAACTATGATGCAGATGGTGTAGATGGGCATCACAAAGCCCATGGACGACTTGGGAGCCGGCACCGGGCCCCCGGGGGAGCCCAGTGGTGGGCGCATCCCCGGGATTGGCGGAGGCTGTAGAACATACAGGACGAAAGTCAGTAAGGGAGCTGGAAGTTTATGGTGGAAGTTAATAGAGATGGTCTATCGAAAATTGTTGGTGTATTTATAATTAAAACAAATTTCCAAAAAATTACGGGATATCCAATAAACGGGATGCATCCATTTGTTTTTTTTAGAACGATTTAAGTTCTATTATTATTAAGCTTCGTTCGTACGAATTTTTCTATAACCATAAATTTCTGAACTATGACTACATTTATATGGCCCTACCATATGCGTGTCTCGACATGCTCTGGGCTAGTTATTGTGCCTAGATCCGTCTATTTGTTGTAGCGTGAAAGAAGGACAAACAAAAAGATTTTTCGAAACAGTAGACAATCCATGCAGCTAAATTTAAGGTGTTATTTTGTTAGTCCAGTGAGATTTAAGAAAAAGTCTACTATAATGAACTTACCTTTGGTTTTGGAGAATTTTTCATAGTTTCTCAATATCAAACGAGTATTCACGAGAAAGGAGCCTTCTTAATACGATTTTATCGAAAAAATATATTTACCCAATTCTCGGTAAAGTATACTGGGCACCATAGATTTAAACTCCCTTATGAACCATGCCTTAGTTTAGTTGCGGTTGCATCGCCATCTATCAACTCAGCAGGAACTAATATTTTTTAACATCTCATGCTCTCAAAATTCTTGTTTATGCCCGGTGTAAGCGGGCTAAAACTCTTTTGATGCACTAGTGTATAAAAGTCTTGTTTTCATGCACTAGTGCATCAAAATAAACTGCACCTCATTAGAATTGTTTATTTTTTTTGTTTCTATTATTTTTATATAGGAAGTCAGAGCGAAAATAATTAGTTCAATCTGTCCCCTCTACGGTAAAAGGGGGACAATCCGTTTTTTCCCGTGTTTGTCCCCCTCGAGGGACAGAGAGGGGATAGATAGGAATAAACCTTCAATACCCACGAATACCCTTAGATCGGGGTATTATTAAACATCCAAACATAAACTTTTGTCGAATAGAAATAGAACAAATTTAAGTTCAAATTTATGTTTTAATTTTAATTATTTGAGAAAAAAAGTGTCACTGTTTCTTTTCCTCGCAATTAATGTAAAATGCCGATTGTATATATAACACGTGAATAAAACCCATTTCATCCACGACTTAAATTTCCGTAATTTCCGTCTGCTAAAATTATCAATATAAAAAACCAACTTCATAAAAATTACAGAACTGGACCAAATTAAAATGGGACCACACAGGAAGCACTAGCTTTCAAATAAAAAAAGAATCATCAAAATCGGTTCACCCAGTCGAAATTTCTGAGGTAACAAATATAAAAAAAAAACTAATTGAGAACCTCCTACTTTTTGGAAGTCGGTTAGAAATGGAATGTTTATGCACAGTGAACGTTTACTGACTGATAATGTCATGTGTGATGTTTACACATTTTGCACTCACAACTGGAACTTTATATGAAAAGTGTCTTATAATACACGTTATCACAATTTGTTTAAAAAAAATTGGATCAAATTAAATTGTTTCACAGACGCAATGCTACAGTCTCAAAATCTATATGACTTTTAAAAACCGATACATGTATAAAAACCGTTAAATTCCTGAAAAATCCGCGGACCAGGTAAGTTCGCCTGACTACAAGTTGCTTGCTGAAGCCACTTGAAGAATGCACCAGCTAATCTTGATAACAATAAATTGAAAGCACAGATGAGCGGTGTCCAGAGCGCTGGAGATGAGACTGGATGTGGTGCGTAAACAGCCACTGAGCAGATCCGTTTTACGACGCGCCGCGATGGCTTCCGGTGGTTGAACGGAGGCGGCGCGCGCGCACTCGCGTCTTACACCTATATAGATACTAGCTGTACCGGCGACTTCATCCGCGATTCCTTCAGAAAAAAATAGCCTATGTCCGTCCTCATGATACATATTATTACCTCGCAAAATTTTATCGAGATCGGTTAAGCCGTTTAGCCGTGATTA
The DNA here is from genome assembly GCA_949125355.1 of Agriopis leucophaearia. Classification (NCBI taxonomy): domain Eukaryota; kingdom Metazoa; phylum Arthropoda; class Insecta; order Lepidoptera; family Geometridae; genus Agriopis; species Agriopis leucophaearia. The sequence goes on along the minus strand of OX421278.1, from coordinate 1,299,921 downwards.
TGTAGCAAACAGACAGAAGGACAGAGTTACTTTCGCATTTATTTATAATATTAGTGTGCATAATGCGGATTATCCACCGTCGAGATAGGTTGCAGATCCAACATACTTCAAGCCAGTAGTCGGGACAATATAATTCGAATACGGTATACTTTGGTTTATTAAAAAGGGACCTCTGGTCTTGGGAGATGGAAGTTTTGCTTGAACCATCCATCATAGTCCGGGGAAGACCACTACGCTGCGTAAAAACCGAGGATTTTTGCAAGTCTTGCAACTCTATATAATCTGGATACACTTAAACGCAATAACTTATAATAAGTTGTGATTTTTTACAAGCTTTTTATTAACATGCAACGTATGTATGTAATTATGTTTGTTCGCGAAAAGCTTTTTTAATCACATAAATTGTGTAATGACGTTATAAGTTGATAGTAAAAGTTAATTTTAACCGACTTCCAAAAAGGAGGAGGTAATCAATTCGATTGTTTTTTTTTTAGTGTTTGTTACCTCAGAACTTTTGACTGGGTGAACCGATTTTGATGTTTTTTTATTTTTTATTTGAAGGCTGGTGCTTCCCATTTGGTTCCATTTCAATTTGATCCAGTTCTGATGAAGTCGGATTTTTATATTGATAATTATATTCTTTTTAGCGCATTTAAATAAAAGCTTATTAAAAAAAGTTTTTTTTTTTCACTTTTAAATTATTCTTGTTTAAAATACTTATTGTGTGTATAAAAAGCTAGCAATTCCATTAACTGTTATTAAATAATTAATTTCATTTTGCGAGTATCTATTACTCGTCTCGAAAATTGTCGACAACTTTTTTTTTATTTATTGTAAAATAGGCTAACTTGTAGTTTATTCGAGTCGCGAGTGTGCGCGCGACCTAACGCCGTTAATATCTTCAATGCGTCCTCTGTTTTTTGTCCGGATTTACGTAATTTTGGAATATTTACATCGATTTTATAAAAATAAAGATTTATGAGATGAGACATTGCGGCGGTTCATAAAGATGTTCACATAAAAATTATATGTGCGGGACAGATTCCAGTGTGATTATATGTGCGGGACAGATGCCAGTGTGATTATATGTGCGGGACAGATGCCAGTGTGATTATATGTGCGGGACAGATGCCAGTGTGATTATATGTGCGGGATTAATAATGGGCGCCAGTGTGATTAATAAAATATTGTTAAGTAATAATAATGATAATGATAAATTCTAAAAACCATAGATTTAGGATGTCAAAGATAGCCTATGACAATTTGATAACGTAACAAAAAAACATTTGCGCATGCGTGAGTAAATTAGTGTTGTGAAACGTACAATTTTTTTTTATCGATTGACCAAAAATGGTCCTCCGGGTTTTTGTCGATAAACATAATCGCATCACAATTATAATTGAGTTGTTTTCTTGTTCCAAGTGATACTGCTACAGAGCCAAAAAAAATAAAAACCACTATAACGCTGCTGAGCTAGGCGGATGAGTTAGATGTCAGTGTCACCATGTATCGATATTTATTTATCCTAGCACACTAACGTACGAACATACCAATCGTTTTGGTGGGAATTTAATCCATAAAAATATACATATGCAAAGATATCAAAATTTAAAATCAAAGTTAAATAAATCACTTATTATTTTTTTTGTTGGAATTGCTTCCCCAAATTTTCACTTACGGGTACAAATAAAAAAGGTATTGAATCTTTCATTCACATGCGATATTGATTTCATTGAATAAAACATTTGTCTTCAAAATGTTTATTGCAAATTGTTGAATTTTTGTTTTCTCTACTTATAATCCGTATCCATATTTCACGTATAAGGATGGAATACCTCAAGTACATATTAGAAAGAATTACAATTAATTCGTAATATATTATGTTTTATCTACGAAATAAAATTATGTAAGTACTAGCAATGGGGTAGCGAGTGAAGCCGTGAGGCACTGCTTGTATTTGATTCATATTAACATTTTGCATTTATAATATTAGTGAGCGTGCTTTACAATATTAAATAATTTAACCGTCGGCGTCGTGCGTGAGTCCTAATCGCAATAAATGTAATAATAACAACAATTTATGTAAATGTTTAACAATATTCACGCGTTGCCTAATGATATTTGCTAGAAACTATCGACTCGATATCGATAATAATGACGTCATCATTGTATCCATCTCTAGTGATAACAGAGGTAAAAAAATAATCTTTTTTGCTTAATTTTATCATCAATTTTACTTCTACCTATGAAATACACACATAACGAAGAAAAGATATAAATATACTGTTGTAAAATCGGTTTTTGCAATTAATTTAATGTTACTGTTTGGTCAAAATTTAGATGAAATCATGTCAATGGAAAGATCATATATTTACCGGTGAAACTTAAAATTCTGCAGGTTAGCTCTTCTGTTTACATCACAATTGATAAATGCACAAGACACCATAATTGTACTTAAGCACTATTGCCCTTTTTTCAGTAACTTATAATAATTTTGAAAAAAAATTATTATCACAATGCAACCCGTAGCGCATGGTAGCTATTTGTCATTATTGACATAACAAAAAGCGATTTAGACTTTATTTGTTGTCGATCTCTTTCTCTCTTGTGGAGTTTTCATCTGGATCGCGATATCCCTTTCCCACGCTTTGTTGGTCTTCTGCGTAGCAAAAAAAATTGTAGGTCTATGCTAAAAACCGTCTTCAAAATTAGTTAATACGCAAATTTTGTTTACTTGGATGGCATCTTTTTTTCAGTTATTTAGATTTAAAAGCCAAACTAATAAACGATTTTATTGAAATTTCTACGGGACCAATCTGAAAGTATCATCATCAGCCAGAAGACGTCCACTGCTGAACATAGGCCTCCCCCTTTAACCTCCACACTGAACGACATCCTGCCATCTGCATCCACTGGATGCCCGCGATTCTCACAATGTACCTACGCTGCGTCTTCCGGTTCGTGGTCTACACTCAAGAATCTTTCTTCCCCATCGGTCATCAGTTCTTCGAGCAATGTGGCCTGCTCATTACCACGTCAACTTGCAAATTTTAATAGCAATGTCGGTGACTCTGGTTCTATGGCCAATATTTACGTTTCGGATTTTATCGCGCAAAGAAACTTCGAGCATAGATAGCTCTGTCCATTGTGTGACTCTGAGTTTTTCCAAAAGGCCAACAGTTACGGACCACGTCTCACGTCTCAGTACCATATGTCATCACTGGCAAAACACTGAAAAGTATATATCCTTTTAAATATAAAAAAAATCGGTTCATAAATGACGAAGTTCTAAGGTAACATTTAGGTATAAAATTAAATATTTTTATATATCGGGTAAAAACACAGCGTAGATAGTAAATCAGTTATTTTTTTCTTTAGAAGAAAGGTAATAATTTTATTTAGTAAACGGCCTTCTGTCTATCCGTCCTAGCCTATTAGTATTGTAAGTTCTACCGTTTTCACCAGACGGTATGCTTCCAGCATACTTGCACAGAATGCAAACAGTACCTACGTATAAACAGGGCCTGGCATTGAAGCGGCCCACTTTCGCCGCGGCCTAGACACGCCGCAGAAATAGATGCCAGTGACACTCGTGCGCATCGCTCTAACTACTACTACGGTCTACTTCACGTCTACATATGACTACTTTACACACAAGGGAGATATGGTCAGGTGTAGTGGCTGCTATGAGCGCATCAAAACTGAACAGAACTAAATCAGAACTGGGGCCTTACGCCCAACTCTAAACGCGAGCCCTAATAGGTGCAGTTTGCAAAATCACGCGAACGCGAACCTTAACACGCCGAGATACGGTTTGCGGTCGCGTGATTTTGCAAACTGTACCTATTCGGGCCCGCGTTTAGAGTTGGGCGTAAGGCCCTTGATACCTCTTTTTAACAGACTTCCGGCCGAGTTAATAATAGGCTTGCGTTTGACCGCCACCTCGGTTCATTGGTGTCGCTGCAAGTGTCATTAGAGCCAATTTAGAGGGAATGAGAAAATTTTCTCCTCTCCCGTTGGTTAAACGGCGACGCGGCGGTTCGTCAGCCAGGTTGACGTGTCTGCTACGGCTCTTGTTTACACGTCTTGGCGTGTTTGTGAGTTTGACGAGTATTTGTCTATAAAAAAACACATATTATGTATATACTCATACCAATAATAATCCGAAGTTATGTGTATGTGTGTGTGATCGACATGATTTCTTGCATAAAGACAGTGGGTCAGAGGCAGAATACTAATTTATCCCCAAATAATTATTAATATAAAAAACCGACTTCATAAAATTGTCAGAACTGGACCACACGGGAAGCACCAGCTTTCAAATAAAAAAATAATCATCAAAATCGGTTCACCCAGTCGAAAGTTCAGAGGTAACAAACATTTCAAAAAACTGTCGTATTGAGAACCTTCTACTTTTTGGAAGTCGGTTAAAAAAACTGTTTCTGAGAGTATGAAAAACCACGTGTTGAAGCAAGTTATAATAACTCTATGAGCTTGGCCACGTAATTCTAACAAAGCAGGCCTATAACATCGAGATAAAAAGCATTAAAACCGTAGCTTGTAACCATAAGTGAAGACATGTGGCCCAAACTGGTACAACATCAAAACGGCCCAAAATAATGAAAGTGACATCATCGCGAGAACAGTACAGTGGGCTTCTTTCTAAACGTGGGGAACGAGACATAAGCGACGAGCGACCTCAAAAAGTTTTTTTTAAAGGTCTACTTAACACGCCGCGTTACGTGCAAAGGCCCTGATCTTTCATTTCACCAGATCTGTTTTTCCAGAAATGACAGATATTTTCAACACACCACACTATTATTACAAATGCAACAGTGTGTGTGCTAGTGTATCACTTTGTCAGCACTCAACTCCGTAACAAGTGAAAGGATTTTAATGAAATTTTGATTGGAGGTAGATTATTTATTAACACATAGGCTTTTTATCCTGGCAATCAAAATTTCTAGTTCCTGAAGGATAGCGTGTGAAACCGCGGGGCGCTGCTATATAGTTAAGGCACACGGGACGTGCACGAAAGACGCGGCGCAGGCGACGTGTACTGTCCGTTTTTTTTAAACAATAAAGTGCCCACCCTGCGCCTCCTGTGTATGTCTTGCGTTGCGACGCTTGCGTACGTTTTGTAGAAAATATTAAATAAGCGGCGCATCGGCGACCGACGCCTAGCTCTTATGTTCCTTTGTCCCGCGCCTTAGCATAGTTCTGATTAAATGTCTAGAGAATACTACCAAGAAAAAACTGTTGATAATTTGATGTTGAATTTGAATAAATTTTGATAATTTTACCTGTTTTAAAGTTAAACACTTTTAAGGCGTGTATTTTACATTATTTTAAATTCTGTCGTTTTGAACATGTGAAGAAATGTTACGAAATTTACAAGCACCGCCAATGATTTTTAACTGACTTCCAAAAAGGAGGTTATCAATTCGATTGTCTTTTTTAAGTTTTTTACCTTAGAACTTTTAACTGCGTGAACCGATTTTGATGATTTGTTTGACAATTTCGTCCAGTTCTGATGAAGACGGTTTTTTATATTGATAAATTATTGTCAAAACGTACATTTGTATATGTACGCATTAGTCGCTCACAGTGTGCAAAGTAATTTTATCAATAGTTTGTTTAATTTTTTAAGTAAACATGGCAAGTTTGAATCATTAAAATCTGTTCATCATTAAAATTGTTGTTTGTCGCTCTAAGCGAATAACTTGAACCACGTCAAATGTTCATGGCAACGCACACGCATCGTCAAGTAGGACAATGCATGTATAGTTTGCGTCCACGTTGCCTCACTGTGACCATTGCCGATTCTGGCTAAACCAGCGGCGGGACCCGCTTACTTTATTTACTTACCGACTTCTTTTATTAACCGACTTCAAAAAAGGAGGAGGATCATAATTCGGCTGTATTTTTTTGTTGTTGTTACCTCAAAACTTTCGACTGGGTGAACCGTCATCGTCCCGTTCTGACATTTATTGATAATTATTAATGGAAGATTCTGTAATATTCATTCAGGCGGAATAGAAAATTAAATATAACAAGAAAAATATTATTTTAATAAACTAGGTATTATTGCTATTATCCGCGTAAGTGTAGACTTTCATATCAACTATTGACCCCCCCTTTGCCCCTTTTAATTTAGCTTTCAAGCAAAATCCTTTCTTAGCGAATCTGTACAACCCATAAGGAATCTACCTTCTTTCAGCTTCAATGTAAAGTAGATTTCGAGATTTCGCGATGAGTCAGTTCATTTCGCTTTTTTATCTATGGCTCACAACTTTTTACTGAGCACTGAGAAGTCCCATTTTGATGTTTTTTTTTTTTTTTTTGTTATATGTGTTTTAGTTATATATGCCGACTCAAAATTAAATATGGGGTTTAATTAAGTATCTAAAATGTTGACTATTTTTTATTTACTCTTTTCAGTTTCCTTTTTCGTCGGTATTGTTTTTTGCTAAAAACTTATTACAAATACATGGATTGTAATTTTAATACACCACATATAAATATTAATAGCTACTATCAGCGCCCGCGGTTTTAGCCGCTATTCTACAGAAACCAATTTTTATCGGGATAAAAAGCCTATGTGTTAGGGCCGACACACATAAACGTGTGTCGGCATCATCGGCAACGAAGCCCTGGTTCAGGCTTCTTGAGCATCGGCGCAAAGTTGCTAGTCTATCAGTTTTTTATCGGATACATTTCGGAGAGTGTGCATCGGACCTGCATGATCTAATTCCCTCCTCCCCATTGGATTGGTTTCTATCGGAAAAAGTCTTGGGTGTCTGCCAAAGCGGACACGAAAAATCGACACCGCTTCATGGTTGATATTCCGAAAACCCGTACGAAGCGCTTTGATTCCAATTTTATTGTGCGTACTGCTGGTCTGTAGAATGTGCTGCTTGAATGGGTGTTCCCCGGTAGTTACAATCTAGGTGTCCTTAAATCACGAGTCAATCGGCTTCTTCTAGGCGAGCGTGCTCCATCGTAGACCGCATTATCGCTTAACATCAGGCGAGTTGGCGGTCAAACGCAAGCCTATTTATGCATTAAAAAACGTGTTACGGCGACTCAACGCTAAAAGCTATATCAGACATGTTTCAAAACCGTTTAGCTGTTAAAGAGTTGAATGCGGACATATTATATACAGTATACACACAAACTTTTGCATTTCTACACTAATATTATAAAGAGGAAAGATTTGTACCTATTTTTGTATGTTTGTATGTTTGTAATGAATAGGCTCCGAAACTACTGAACCGATTTGAAAAATTCTTTCCCTGTTGTGAAGCTACACTATCCCCGGGTGACATAGGCTATATTATATTTTGTAGCGAGGCCGAAGGCCGAGCTTACACTCGTGCGAAGCCGGGGCGGACGGCTAGTATTTTATATTTAAGTGTTGCAAATTGAGCCATGGAATTTTAATAAAATTCTTCACAATCTAGGTTTTTAATAACACGGTAATTTTCTTTTGTAATGACGTTCTCTCATCTCGCGTTCTTTCAGTTTGAGATAATATTATCATTCTTTTAAATGTTAACGTCATCTTCCATGATAATATCATTTTATGATAACACACATGTTATGAAGCTTGCAAAGTTATGGACGATTATCTACATCTACTTACACGTTAGGAGACCCAGTGGCAGGCGAAGCTGTACTAGATTATAGTTGGCGGGAGTTTCCAATGGTTATCTAACCAGATGTATTATATTTAGAGGAAAAAGTTTAGAAGAAAAGGTTAACAAATTTGATACTTATTCTATTCTAAAGGGTGCGCCCTCTGGGCACAACTATCTATAACGCAATTATCAACATTATGAAGATAAAAATCACTGAATTAGGATTTAAAAAACGGTTCTTTAGAATAACATTGCAAACTTTTTAAAGCAATTTGTATGTTGTTATATTTTATTTTGGTCGAAGGTTTTTTTTATCGCATTCTTCCGCCATTCTTTGAAATATCAACACGAGAAATGCTTAATTCTATTTGCATTTTTACACCAAAAGTCACTTAGTGAGTTTTAAAGATTAAAAACTCGCTGGACCGACTCCAACAAAGACGCCACGCAGTCTACCACGGTGCAGTGTGCTCGCAATACAACCAGCCGCCAGAAATGGAGAAGCATTGCGAGGCAAGCGGCAGCCCTGGGAAGGGACCACGACAGCGAGGAGCCTTTTTGTACCATCAACGCAATCACGACCACTCTGCCAAGAGTGCATGACTAAGAAGAGAATTTTGTGATACACTGATTACTTGAAATTAATATAAATAAAATTCTCTAACATGTCGTGCGTGTCGCGCACGGTGAAACACTATGAAGTATTGACATGTTTCGTGTTTGATTTAAAGATTTAAACCAAGAATCAGCGTTAACTGGTGCGTAAATAACACAATTTACTAGAAACCTAGTTATACCATAGCCGATTATAACTTGTGTAACATCAACACCACGGAGGCACGCAATGAATGATCCAATATTTTAACATTTACATTCAAGTAAGACTAGTATTTTCGAAGATTAGTTTAGAATTTAGGATTGAATTCTAATAAAAAAAACTTGAGAGGTGTCAAGGGACACCCGGATGGAACGAAGTTAGAGACAGAGAGAGAGACAGACAGAGAAACACGCGCACGCCGCACGGCTTACAACTATGGCAAAAAGTGTCGTTACAACTTTGGGTCTTAATTTTTTCCGTCTACCCCCTTTCGCAACGCGCGAAAGGGAACTTCGTTCCAAAAATCAACGACAAATTTTGACACATTTTAAACTTAAAAGTATACCCTTTTTAACACGCTTTTATTAACTTGGTATGTATATATGTAACGGAATCTTTGAACGTGATTTTCACCCTTTTCAAAACGTTTGATTAATTTGAAACTTCGCAAACTTATCAAGGATCGATGACAATGAAATAACTTACATAGTTTGACCCATCATTCATACCAGGATCTTCAGGATTAGCGCTTTTAAAGCGTGTTTTTTAAACTACGAGAAATAATACAAGCTTTTATTTAGTTTCACCTGTGTCTGTCTGTCTGTAATGAAATCATGGAAGTAAAATTTGACTTACTTCTCGGTGTTCGATTGAGCTGAAATTTGACATACTTGTCAAGTTCCGATGACAATACAATATTGTGGTGACAGCGAGCTAATTTGATCTCCTACCATTGTATGATACTAACGTTCGTTTTTATGTATTGTGTGTACTAATACTCTGAATTTTTGTTGTCCTTAATAAATATATTTTGGTTTGATTTGAAATCTCCCACGAAAAGCTCCCAAAAGATTCTTAAATGAATGATTCAGATCTGGTACCATTGGAAACACCCCTAAACCTACCTGAACACGCCAAAGCCTCACTCTCCACACCTCCACCGACTGACCTTGATATCCAGCTCATAGTACCCCAGGAGGGGTGAAGTGCGTACCCGAACGTTGGGGGGCATCTGGATGTGGACCTGGGGGGCAGCTGGAGGCGTTCCGGGCGGTATGGCCCGGCCTCGCTCGCGCAGCGCCGGGTGCGGGCCGGCGCCTCGAATTGGTGGACGCTCTTGCTTTATTGCTGGAGGAAAGAAGAGGTTTATTAAATTTTGCAAGGGTTGATGGAATTTTTAACAGACTTCAAAAAAGGAATAAGGAAGGTGAAAAAGGGGGGGGGGGTTTCAATTCGGTTTTTTTTATATGTTTGTTACCTCAGAACTCCGTCATTTATAAACCAATTTGGAAAATTCTGAAAGGATATTCTTCTAGATTGGTCCCATAGAAATTTCATAAAAATCGGTTCAGTAGTTTGGTTTTTAAATCAAAACAACTAGAAAAATATGTCATCCAAATATGTTAACTAAATTGCGTATTTACTAATTTTGAAGTCAGTTTTTTTAATTAATAATTAGGTATCTATTGTTATGTAAATTTATATCAGGGTATTAATTGCAATGATTGCTGTGACCAACTAGTAGCGATACTTCAAGCGTCATTAGGATTGTTTCATTGCTATCAGATCAGATGCTTGACAGCTCATCTGATGATGAACGACATTGTAGAAGATGAATGGTAGTCAGGAATGGGATCAGGGTTACACGCAATGGTGATAACTAAGCCGAAAGGCCGTCTTTGCATTTTACTCATCAATGTAGACAATTTATACCATGATTTTTGAAATCGTGAAAATCAAATCGGATGTTCCATACATTTCTTTTAGCATATGCAATTTTTTTTATAAAATGCATCTGTTTTTTTTCGATCTCACGGTAAAAAAGGCTTGCTTTTGACTGCCAACACGCCGCGATTATACGGTCTACGGTGGATCACGCTTGCCTAGAAGCAACTGATTCACTTGTGATTTGAAGACACCCAGATTGTAACTATCGGGGAACACCCATTCCAGGCAACGCATTCCATAGTCTAGCAGTTCGTACAGTAAAAGTACGTACTAACCAAACATGGACATTTACTATGGAATAAATGACTTTTCGGCTTAGTTTAGTACCACAATTGTTAATGTCAAAATTCAAAGCATGTTAAAACAAATACTTGTTATTACGAACAACACTCCGATAACACTTCATCATCATCATCATCAGCCAGAAGACGTCCACTGCTGAACATAGGCCTACCCCTTTAACCTACACACTGAACGACATGCTGCCATCTGCATCCACTGGATGCCCGCAACTCTCACGATGTCGTCGGCCCATCTAGTGGGACGCCTACCTACGCTGTGTCTTCCGGTTCGTGGCGATAACACTTAATAATTAGTAAACATGGAATAAAATTAATAATATTTGTAACAAACACCTTTACTTATACATTGTTACTCGCTCACATGTTGTTAGCCATACAAGAAACACTAATTAATGTTATTTTACAAGCTTTTCTTTAACTTGCCCTGTTAGTATGTGTAGGACAAATCTTACAGCTGAATTTTAGACCAGTTATCCTCAACTGATTGAGCCGACATTTTGCCGACGCCTAACAGCGTGTTTTTAAATTAATAATATTTACAAATAGAAACCTGAAAGAATTTTTTTATATTTGAAGTATTGTTTCACTCTAGGTTTTAGGTACTGTTTACATGTTATGTTATAGACAATTCTTTTTTTACATTTAAATAGTAAACCATAAATTGTGAAACAACACCTTCGAGTTAGTTAAGCGTCATCTCTCAATCAGCTTCGTGAATCGTGAAGATTCTAGCTGAGTAGTTACCGAGTACTTGCAGGTAGCAAGAATTATAGAGACGTCACCAACGCTGTGGCTACGGCTCATGTCTTGTGATTGGTAGAATTTGCAGACATATATTGATGTCATTTCCAGATGGAAATGCCATAGCCATTTTGCTACGGCTGATATATTCTGTGATTGGTAGAATTTGCAGACATATTGATGTCATTTCCAGATGGAAATGCCATAGCCATTTTGCTACGGCTGATATATTCTGTGATTGGTAGAATTTGCAGACATATTGATGTCATTTCCAGATGGAAATGCCATAGCCATTTTGCTACGGCTGATATATTCTGTGTTTGGTAGAATTTGCAGATATTTTTTCATGCATTTCCAGTTTATATTTACTTTTACCCGAACACCCACGAAATGGTTAAGAAAATACTCTACAAGCCTTGGCAGCATGGGCACTTATAGACTTACACATTTCACTTCATTTATTTTAATTTTTTTCATCTTCGCCTGCAAATGTATTTATTGCCTTTGCACTAATGTACCTACTACTTCAAAAGTTGTGTTTATCTATTGCCCTTAAGCATACAACATAGAAATGAACTCCTTTGTTAAAGTAACATAATGAGTCCTAATTAATCGTTCTATTTATGTAATAAACATCTAGTCTATTAGCAGCATACGTTAGTGGTGATGTGTACGAGTAAAACTAGTCATATCCTAATTTAGCGCGCCCGTCGCTCGCTCGTGAATCATGTCCTTAATACCTTGTTTGCGTTTGATTGACAAAAATTTATGTACACAAAATATATGAAAAACGTAATAAGTAATAATAATAATAATGTGTCACCAAATGTCCGGGCTAGACCCGAGAATATATTTAAATAAAGAGAAATAATAATAATAAATCTGGGACATTATTGCACACATGGTCATCTGACCCCAAACTAAGCAAAGCTTGTAATATGGCTGCCAGAGACTGATATACATACATATATATTTTTAAATACATACTTAGATAGATATTAAAGTGACTATAAAATTTGAGGGTTGCCCTCGATTTCCCTGAGATCTCATCCTCAGATCCCGACTTGGTGACCATGGGACCAAATACATGTACCTACCTCTCTGTTTTCTCTGAATCTCTGGTCTTAGAAGAACGGACGTGTAATAAGAAATTAAATTGATTAAAATATGAACTAAAATATATAAAGGTGGTGGTCAAGACAAATAAAATAATAAATCTAAATGAGAAGATTAATTCTTATTGAAATGAAAACATCTTTAGGCGCGTTAAACCCTTTTTGAGTGAACAAAAATCATGGATCTCGCGTCATCGTCACCCTGTACCATGTATTTTAAAACAGAGCCATCTCTTGTAGAATAGGTGAATTACTACTTAAATTTTCACTTCTGACGTGCAGTCCTATGACTGCAGAGTTTTTTATTTTAATAGGCTTGCGTTTGACATACTTGTTTGCGATACGGTCTACGATGGAGCACGCTTGCCTAGAAGAAACCGATTCACTGGTGATTTGAAGACACCCAGATTATAATTAGCAATACCCATTCAGGCAGCGCTTTCCACAGACTATTAGTTCGCACAATAAAAGTGAAATAAAAGCGCTTCGTACGGATTTATCCATCGGAACGGATACACCCCGGAAAGTAGACGCCAGTTGGAATGGCGTCCTTTTTGCGGAGAACAGACACGTTAACGTTCTTAAATATAACAATACCTAAAAAGACCTACAGTACAGTTAAAAACTCCTTCGTAAAGTTTTTGGAAGTTAATTTCCACATATTTCACCCTGAACATGCGCGTACGAGGCCGTCACCAAATCGCTGTCGCTTATGCATTGCGCCGCCGTGAGCTATTCAATTTGCCCGAGTACCCCAATAGGCATATTACCTAATTTGTTTAAAACCCATGTGACGTCAAGGTTACTTCGACAACTCAGACAGACTACAAAATGTGTAGTTGAAAAAATGTATTAATGTGAAAATGTGGCCAGCCTCGTTGGGTATTTTTGGAGACAACATAGAAGTATCCCATTATCGCGGCCCAGAATATGGCGCGACGCTATCTCGCTCGCGCATTTGAAGTTTTTTTTACCGACGAAAAAGGACGGTTCTATGTTCCACTGTATTTTTTTTTATGTATGTTCACCGATTTCTCCGCCAACTGTTGATCGTTTAAAAAAAAAAACTTGTGTTCGTTACGTTATACTTTACGGCTACAAAATTTGGGCCCATTGTCACCAAGTCAGGATCTTATGAAGGGATCCCAGGGAAATCGAGGGCAACCTTCAAATTTTATTGTGTAATAGGCTTGCGTTAGACCGCCACCTTGCCTGTTGTTAATAGCCATAATACCGGGTGCCGATCTCGCTCACGCATTTGATGTTTTTGAACCGACTTCCAAAAAGGAGAAGGTTATCAATTCGTTTTTTTTTTCATGTTTGTTACCTCAGAAGAACTTTCGACTGGGCGAACCGATTTTGATGATTCCATCATTTTTAAGTTGTACTTTACAATTCTTATCTGTCCTCAAAGTGAAATTTTGAAGATATTGTTCTTAAATTCCGTTCCGATAAAGATCTACGCTTGGCCACCAACTCCCCTGAAAATCAACTGTAGCCTTAGTACAAGATTTGACAGTTTTCGAAAACTTTTTTCGTTTTCGTATTGTTCCATACATTTTAGTAAAGCGCCTCCAGCGGAGACGCGGAGGAACTAAAATCGATAGTAATCGGCAGTACAGGTTGCTTCACTCAAATACGAAAAAAGGTTTCGAATAGCTTTCAGCCCAGCAATGTATGGAACAAAACGAAAACGTAGAAGGTTTTCGAAAACTATCAAATCTTGTACTAAGGGTACTGAATAAATTTAATGAAGTATACTCAGTCGCAAATGATTTCCACTATGACTTTTGTCGTTTGTTCTCTTATCGCTGCAACTACTACATAGTAGTCATTAAATATTTACTACCCATAGAGTACATATTTCATATGGTTTTAACGTCCTATGTTATCATGATTTTTAAAATATTCCAATGAATAGTAATAACATGAAAAGGTATGACGTTCGTTTCAGTTTTCAAAGTTAGGTTAGTTATTTATGTTTCATCATCATCAGCCAGAAGACGTCCACTGCTGAACATAGGCCTTCCTCTTTGTCCTCCATTTTGAACGACATCCTGCCATCTGCACTGGATGCCCGCGACTCTCACAATGTCGTCGGTCTATCTAGTGGGAGGTCTACGTACGCTGCGTCTTCCGGTTCGTGGTCTCCACTCAAGAACCTTTCTTCCCCATCGGTCATCAGTTCTTCGAGCGATGTGGCCTGCCCATTGCCACTTCAACTTGCAAATTTTAATAGCTATGTCGGTGACTCTGGTTCTTTGGCGAATATCTACGTTCCGGATTTTATCGCCCAAAGAAACTCCGAACATAGCTCTCTCCATTGCTCGTTGTGTGACTCTGAGTTCTTTCCTAAAGACCAGCAGTTAAGGACCACGTCTCAGTACCATATTAATGTCATCACTGGCAATAGGCACTGGTTAAAAACCCTATCTTTAGGCACTGTGGTATTTCTGACTGATGTCCGTATTTTCCCGAACGCGCCCATCCCAGTTGGATTCTTTTTGCGAAAGAATTACCTGTTATGGACCAATTTTATGAATGTTTCATCCTCAGAATATTTACCAAGTAGTTAGGTAGGTACATATTATTATGCAAGCTTCCAACCGTTCACATCATATTGGCATTTGACGTTATGTAAGTTAGGTAAACATTTCCCAGGCACGAACGGCACATGTTTGGCAACTGGCGCCGGCGCAGGACTCCACGAGACATGTGTCAGCTAGGTCGAGCTGAGGTTGCTACGCGAGCATTAGATTAGTGTTAATAATGGTTTTGGCATAGATCAATAATGTTAAGTATAATAAGACCCGCGGTTTAACCCGTTACAGGAGCAGTAGCAGTAGTGTGCAAACACTACTGTGTTCCGGATTGAAGGGCACACAGAGATTTGACATCTTATATCTTGGGGTGACGAGCGCAGTGCATTGCTATCCAGGGTTTTGAACTGTTGGAAGTTCAAAATTCTGAATGGCATTGTGCTGTTATGGGCAAGCGTCAAGCCATCAGGCGAGCGACTTCGCTCGTCTTGTCACCCAGTATAAAAAAAAACGTTACATCAGCGTTTATCAGTCTTATAGTATATTATACCCCTAATTAATTACCCAAGCGACTGCGAACCTTTTCAAAAAGAATATTGGCCTACTTTTTAACCAACTTCAAGGAAGTTCTTATTTTGGTTGTATTTTTGAAATTTATATATATATATATATATTTATATCTATTGATTGTGATCTCAGATCAGTCAAACAACAATAGGCTAGATGACTGTTTTTTTTTAATTGACCTGATTAATGAAAACAAAATGAAAATCGGATCAAAAATAAGTAACTTATGTGCAAAGCGAGACGCAGCCGCGCGCGCGCATTCACCTTCATAAAGACCGCCGAATGCGGTTGAAACTATAGTCGGAGTATCCGGCATAATCTTACGTGAGTAATTCCCGAGTAATATAAATAAAATTATAAGCATTTTAATATCATGCTAGACAAAGAACGCGAAACACCCAATTATAACGTCACTTCTCTATACGCCATATATATTCTATTCTGACACACAGAGCGTATGGCGCACAGAGGCGTGACGTCATTTTTTGTTTTGTGGGTAAGGGACAGTTTTCTCTACCAAAAACTTTGAACGCTTATATATCAGAACATTAATAACCGATTTAAATTATTTTTCCAATAAACATATTATATTTACTTAAATTCTTCATCGAAGCTATTGGTTTCAACGATAGAAACATCAGTCATCTACCATATTGTACACATGCTATAATTATCAATATAAAAAACCGACTTCATAAAAATTCATGATTCTTTTTTTATTTGAAAGCTGATGCTTTCAAATAAAAAGAGAATCATCAAAATCGGTTCACCCAGTCGAAAGTTCTGAGGTAAAAATAATTAAAAAAAACAGTCGAATTGATAACCTCCTTTTTGTAAGTCGGTTAAAAAAGCAGCAAGTTCGTCTACTGGGTGAGTTCAAATAAAGGCAACGACTGATTTAGGCTTGATGCGTTCACACTCGCCACGCCATACACCTTGCCATTTCCCCCTTGTTAGTCTGATCTGAGGCTGATTATGATGGTTTTATAAACAAGTGTGAGCTCTGAGGTCGGACTTGTACCACTTACCATCACGTGTCGTGGCCAGCAAGTAAGTGCGAATGTGTCAATTATCGTCTAGCGCGTCGTCTAACTCTTGAGTAAACTGTTCGTTGCTGACCGCTCTGTCGTAAGGCTGAGATTGTAAATGTAAGCGACAGCGATTTATTGGATAGCGTTTAGTTCAGAGATCTGCATGATCTAATACCTTCCTACCCATTTTTCTATCGGACTGCCAGAGCGGGCACGAAAAATCGACACCGCTTTATGGTTGATATTCCGAAAACCCGTACGAAGCGCTTTGATTCCACTTTTATTGTGCGTACTGCTGGTCTGTGGAATGCGCTGCCTGAATGGGTGTTCCCCGATAGTTACATCTAGGTATTCTAGGTATCTTCAAATCACGAGTGAATCGGCTTCTTCTAGGCAAGCGTGCTCCATTATAGGTCGCATCATCGCTTAACATCAGGCGAGATGGCGGTCAAACGGAACCCTATTTAAACATTTTAAAAAAATTGAAAAGAGATTCCCAGACTTTTTTTTCTCATAGACCACTTTCAAAATGTAGCTGGTTCCAGTTCCTGGCTGGCTTAAAGCGAATACTACACTCTGACAGAAAGAAGAGGTTTCCTACCCATATGCCAAGTAATATGGTAAATTTCAAGTTACATCCGCTATCGCTCGCACCGCCACCATAGCCTCGCCCGTTCTTACGACCTTACATACAGTATGTGACAATGAAGAGCGTTAAAACTTTTGTTCTTGTAGACTGAGGCCTCTTTCAAACGAGTATTACTTGAAACAGACTTCTACTCGCATTGTGAAAGCCAGCGCACACGCAGTCGACAGTGAACCGTGTCGTTATGAAAATACATATCGTCAAATATACTCTAATCGTGTACTCTGAAATGTGTACGAAATTTTTAGCAAGCTCAATGACCAACGTATTTTTTGTTGTAGAATCATACTAATTTTATACAGGATTACGCGGAAAGAGTGTACTATATCGAAATGGGTCTGTAATAAAAAAAAAAAGCGCAAAAATATCAGCTGTCCCATAGAAAACAGCCAATTACACTCGACAAAATGTGTGGAGCAGATTTTTTTTCGCGATTTCAGGGTTGCCCCCGTAATGTGAGTTGGTCAAAGTGGCCATCTACCCAAAGACTAGCCAGTTTGGAGCTTGCTGCACTTGCGCAAGTACTGCACATCGTCTGCAACCATTAGTCCAGTCGAGATAGACATTTAAATAGAAAAAAATCCGGGGAGCTATTTTTATTTTTTTAAACGTCGGGGGTGTGGTTGGAAGTATAAATCTCGATTTTCTAACGAATCCCAGTAGAGGGTTCGCCGCCATCTTGTTTTAAAGTTAATTTTTTCGTTTTTCTGAAATAACTCGTTAATTTTCAACTTTAGTGCAGTTGAAGATGGAGCACGTTTGCCTAGTAATAACCCTTGATTCAACATAAAGTGTTTTCATATTTATCGGGACTTATCGCGCACTATTAAATATAGGTAAAAATAGATACCTTTCGCTCGACGTTTAACGTTCAACATAAAGTGTTGGAGCGTTCAAGCGACGTACACAACGATTTGGGTCGTCATTTATGATACGTACTGCTCAAGAATGGAACTCCCTGCCATCCTCCTTGTTTCCTGAGAACTACAATCCAGCCATATTCAAGGCGATTAGAGTGAATGGATTTCTTCTAGATCAAAGTGTTTCATCCTCGGCCACACCGTTGCTTACCATCGGGCGAGTTGGTGGCCAAACGTAGATCTATCTATATATCTATACATATAATAAAAACGTAGAGATATAAAAATCTGTAATTGCTAGATATCAAAAAAATTAAAACACTTTGTCTGTTTGTTTGTCCACGCACATCTCCTAAACCACTGGACGGATTTAAATGCGGTTTTCACGAATATGCTTAGCTATGGCCAGATTGAAGTATAGGCTATGTCATTTTGCGCAAGGGCCGGATTAAGGGAGGAAAAACGGGTTGAAAGTTTATATGAAAATCTACGCGTACGCGTTCACGGGCAACAGGAAGTGGCGGTTTTGGAAATTGACGAGTTAGAAAGTTGTCAACTTTTGGAATGGGCAAGTTAAGAAGTGGACAATGTTGACCGAAGAGAAATCAAGGGTTATCGTTGCACAAATAAAGAGTTTAGAAGAAACTTAAAATCCGCGCAGCACATGCTTAATAGAAGAGAGACTGCGACAAGGTTCTATCAAGAACTTCCAGTGTTGGCTGTGGGACGGACAAATGAATTTTTGACGCTGGTAGCACACCTCCGCCGCGAAACCGTAGCAGCGATTGAAATATGAACCTTATATAATGTTTCTTACATTACAGCATAGTATTAAATACGCAGGGGAGAAACGCCAAACGTGACGAACTGCGACTCCGTTCCAAGTTTGCTGTTTAAATTACTGCTGTATGTAATACGATATAAAGTATACATTTAAACTAGCATCAGTTTCGCTTCTACGGGTTCGCGGCGGTGTGCTACCGGCGTAACATCTTTTGTAAGAGACAATTTGTACGGGTTTCCAGAAATCTGCGTTTTCTATTTACAGAGAGTAAAAGGTAATGGATTACCTTTAAAGTAAGGTACTTGGAACATTTCCACGACAAGGCGTTGCGTTGGAAATACTTTGTTTATTTTATCACAAGTGCTGTTGCCCGCGACTTTGTACGCGTAGATTTTCATATTAACTTTCAACCCTTTTTTCCTCCCTTAGTCCGGCTCTCGCGCAAAACAACATAGCCTATACTTCAATCTGGTCATAGCTAAGCAAATTCGTGAAAACCGCATTTAAACCCGTCCAATAGTTTAGGAGATGTGCGTGGACAAACAAAAAGACAAAAAATTCTAAAAACTGTCTTAACGTGTTATTTTTATTTTTTTGATATATCGCAATTACAGTTTTTGTTCTCTACGTTTGTATTATATGTTTTTAGATATATTTAGATATAGAAGATACCTATACAGACCGAGTATCTCGGTACCTCGTAGACCGCATTGCGCTTAATATCAGGCGAGTTGGCGGTAAAAAGCAAGCCTATTACAAAAAAAAACCCTACTTAAATTATAACGAAGATTCGTTTGTTGATGTGAAACATCTATTGGCGCACCTTGGCAGTAAAACCGACTTGAATGCCGTGACAGACGTGACGTCAAATGCTCTCTTATGCCGTCATGTTTCACATCTGCCGGCAGTCCTGTGACGGCCAATCGGAGGGTCGGAGAGTGACATAGAATACTTTTTATCCTGGAATAATTATCAATATAAAAACCCGACTTCACAAAATTTCTTCTAGGCAAGCGTGATCTATCGTAGGCCGCATTATCGCTTAACATCAGGCGAGTTGGCGGCCAAACGTCAAACTATATTACAAAAAATAAAAATAAAAAAAATGACAGAACTGGACCAAATTGAAATGGGACCACAAGGGAAGCACCAGCTTTAAAGTAAAAAAAAAACATCAAAATCGCTTCACCCAGTCGAAAGTTCTGAGGTAACAAACATAACCCTCCACACTGAACAACATCCTGACATCTGCATCCACTGGATGCCCGCGACTCACAATGTCGTCGGTCCATCTAGTGGGAGGCCTACCTACTCTGCATCTTCCGGTTCGTGGTCTCCACTCAAGAACCTTTCTTCCTCATCGGTTATCCGTTCTTCGAGCGATGTGGCCTGTCCATTGCCACTTCAACTTGCAAATTTTAATAGCTATGTCGGTGACTGGTTTTTTGGCTTTTGGTCCTAAGGACGGTATCTCTCTTAAATTAATATTTTTCAATGATTCCTTCGGGAATAATGACAAACAAGCTGAGGAAATGGTGTAACCAAGGCCCACGCAACGCTGTCTTCCGTTCTATTTCAGGAGAATAGCTACAAGATATTAGGTAAATGAGGAACGAATCAAGATGATATCTTTCAGAGTACAATAGTTTTTTGTTGGTTAATAGAGGCGCTATTTTTGACAATTTCATGCCATGATTTAAATAACCAGTAAGTAGATTATTAAAAGAAAAACTAAATCATAATTTATTTTTTTCTTTTAAACTGCAAAATATATGATGACTCTCTGGATGTCACGACGAATCTAACGACACCTCATACATCAAAATCAGTCAAGCTGTTTAGGCTATATACTCTTATGAGAGGTAATTTTAAAACATACATACGTACGTACGCGGTACGCCCGAAAACCATTACCATACTTAGGCAGTCGGGTAAAACAACAGTGTTGTCATGCAATATTGCAAATATTCCGTACTGTGAGTCTGTATTAAAAACTATAGAAAGGGCCTATAAATAAATATATACAGGACATTTTTGCACACGCGGACGTTGCACGTTTCGATACCACTTTTCTTTCAAATGCATAGTGTACAATATTGTACAAATAATGACTTTATTTATATACATTTTATTGTGATTTATATATTATTGTTATAGGTACTAACTATCATTTGTATACCCAATGTTTAATTACTATTTTTTCTAATACAATTGACATGTAAATAATATTTACGAAATGAATTAATATGAATATATTCCGTACGACCAAAGATTGGAACAACCTGCCGGCTTCCTTGTTTCCTGTGAGATATTAATCTGGGCCTTTTCAAGGCAAGAGTGAATCTTCTAAGTCTGCGTGCTTCATCTCCGACCACATCATCGCTTACCAACAGGCGAATTGATGGACAAACGCGGACTTATTCGCGATTAAAAAAACGATCATGTGACCCCATATTAATAAGCAAAGCTTTGTATATACCTGCCTGATAAACATACATAAATATGTTTTTAAATAAATTACTTAAATAGACACCCAGATATAGAACAAACACAAATGTTCATCAAATAAATGTTTGTCCTAGGTGGGAATCAAACCCACGCCCTCAAGCTCAGCAGGCTCGTTTACGACCAACTGGGCCACTGGGGCAATCAAAATAGGCGGGACAGTCTATATATCTAAAAGCCGTAACAGACACAATGAACCACGAACCGCCGTCTGACCAACGGGAGAGAAAGAGTAAGAACATTATTTCCCTCTCTTTTTCTCTCGTTGATTGAGGTGGTTGACGTCAGCCATGCTGGCCCGTCTGTTACGGCTATAATACTGCTTATTGATTAATTGTTGAAGCAAATAATTCAATTAGGGTCACCGGTCGCTAATGATTTCTCCATTGAATAGTAAAGATGTGCCAACAGAACGTGTGCGTGCATAACGCGTGTTTCGCTATTTCGCAAACCAGCTGGTATGCTGTTAGCGGTATTGTATTGCCCTAGCAGTACAGTCCATATTTTTGCTCAACTATCCCTTCTTCTTCTTAGTCGTTTCGCTCTTAGCAGAGCGGTCGTGATCGTCATGTAGTCGTAGTATTGGACTGGGCAGATATAATGCGCACCCACTGCAGACTTGATCTGGTCGGTCCATCGCATGGGTGCCTGCCGCGTGGTCTAGTGCCTTCCACCTTTCCCTGTAGTAACTATCCCTAAAAGAGGGTAATATTCTTCAGGTGCTTTACGGCTTGACGGAATCTCTAGTTCAGATCAAACTAAGGTTCTTAATCTTGGGCATTGACGCGCTAAGTCGCGAATCTATCGGTATTTTATCGGATACTTTCGAAGAGTGTGCATCGTATCTGCATGATCTAATTACCTCCTGCACATTTTTCCTTCGTACGACGATACCATACCATGGTTGATATTCCGAAAACCGTACGAAGCGCTTTGATTCTTTTATTGTGCGCTAGACTGTAGAATGCGCTGCCTGAATGGGTGTGCCCCGATAATTATAATCTGGGTGTCTTCAAGACGCGAGTGCATCGGTTTCTTCTCCATCGTGCTCCATTGTAGACCGCATCATAGCTTAAAGTAAGGCAAGGTGGCGGTAAAGCGCAATACTATTAAATTTCAAAAATATATGTAAAAGCGCCACTTAGAATTGTGAACTTTAAAATCTTACACAGCGCCTCAATGCGTTCATCACCCGAGTTAATATATTTATGCTCTGTAATTTTACTGAAAACTATGCCCTTCAACCCGAAACACGATGCGTGCATCACTCTTTGTTGCTTTGTTTGTTTGTTGGTTTGGGGGGTACTTTTTTAACGCGCTTAATTCCATCTTTTACCACCAAATCGCCTGTTGGTAAGCGACGGTGTGGTTGAATATGAAGCACGCAGACTTAGAAGATACGTATTCACTCTGGCCTTGAAAAGGTTTAATATCTCAAGAAACAAGGAAGCCAGCCAACGGATTAGGAACGGGACATTCCATAAAATTCGTAAGTAAAGACATGGAACACCCGCAGACTCAAGCAAACTCCTACTACACAAAATTTCAAATTCACGTAGATATCACTGATTTCATCTTTCTAACAATTGTGACGTAACAATGTGAAAGTTATATAGACTATTGGTTTCAAATATTCTAAAATTAGATGTCTACGTAAAGCGGGGGAGCTCTGTGATTGACGGGCTTTCCGATTGACTGATAATGAAGTGTCGCAGAGAAGGCGAGGACGGAAAAATGCTGAGCTGGGTTCACGGTTTCATTTTAAAATTTCTATTTATCTGCTGGTTGTTTAACCGACTTCCAAAAAGGAGGAGGTTATCAATACGACTGTATTTTTTTAAATGTTTGTTACCTCAGAACTTGCGCGTGGGTGAACCGATTTTGATGATTCTTTTTTTATTTGAAAGCTGGTGCTTCCAGTTTGGTCCCATTTTAATTTGGTCCAGTTCTGATGTTTACGAAGTCGATTTTTTATATTGATAATTATGTTGAAAACTATGAATATAGTTTGAAGATGGGAAAGGATTGTTCTGCATCAAATTTAATTTACAAACATAACTTATAATCACAAACAAGTACAATTTATTTGTTATTTTACCTCAACAGCTATAAGTTTATAAAAGAGTTAATCTTGAAATCGTATTATTGTATTGTTTTGGTTCCTCTAGACCCAATTAAATGTGGTGCAATATGTGAAATGAGCTCCCTCCTACGGCATTTACGAGTAAGGGGTTCTTCAAAAGGGCTGTTAATAGCATAGATTCAGGATGTTTTTTTTAGGTCTTTAATGGTCGGCAACGTATCTGTGATGCCCCTGGTGTTGCAGATATCCATAGGCGACGGTGATCGCTTACCATCAGGCGGCCCGTTTGCTTGTTTGCCACCTATGGCATTAAAAAAAACTAAAGATGTCCAATGTCTAAAATGTATTACAGTGTAAACTCCTTACAACGTTGTGTAGTATAAACTCTTTATAATGTTTTTATTCTTTCTGGTTTTTTTAAATCTATTTTTAATGTTGTATTATTTAATATTTACATATGACCTTTTTTTATTGTCTTTATATGACCTTAATTTAATGTTATTTATAAATCTATAATTTATTCAATTTAGACATATTGGTAATTTTTTTATAATTATGAATAAAAATATCAATATACAAACGTCGTTCGTTATAAGGAAGAACTTCCTATAAAGGTTTTTTTTTTTCAATTTGTTTGGTTTAACTTAAAAAACGTACAGCGAATTACTACGAAAAACTATATACTATTTTTGAGTAAAAACTAAAACTAGTGTCCGACACCGTGTCACAACAATAAATAACAATAAATTCCATGCTTGTTAGTTGTCGTTAGTCCGTAAAGAAACTTCACGCCACTCTACATCAGGCAGTTATGTCAAATATTTTCACAGCTTGTTACTGGCGGTTATGATCTTGTGATACGTAAAGCCGAGCCTCCTACGACCAAAATTTAACAAAACTAGACATGGGTCAACTCGAGTTAACTAGATTTAGAGCCTGTAGAGTCTGTGATTCTCAAATTGGGCAGACTAGTAGATTTCTTCATCCAGACAACTCGAGTTACTCATATTTCTACAACTCGGTTTGCCTTACACCTGTGGGCTTACTCTCGAATCCAGTTCCAATCTCAATCCAATTTTCAATCCGAATCATTTTCAATCCCAATTGACAGTTATTTGGCACTCTTGAACAAAATCGAGATTGAAATTGAAATCGAGAACGCGATCGACTTAGCATTATGACTCAAAAAGAACAACACTATGTAGGTGCGGCCATACACAACGCAACAAAAAATAATAATTTGAAATTACCCTAAATGTCCTTATTATTTCAACATTTTTGACTAATGATTATTGTTTTCCATATTTCTATCATGTGTTATGATTTTTAGTCATTAAAGGTAATTAAAAGCGTTAGTAAAATACAGAAGACGAGACAGTATGGTCTTAATGGCTTTAGCCTGCTCAGCAACGGGCGAAAAACAAAAAAAGGAGTTATAAAAAAAAAAATTTTTTTTTCGCCGGTTGCTGAGCAGGCTAAAGCCATTAAGACCATACTGTCTCGTCTTCTGTATTTTCAGTTAGATAATTTTTCATCTTACTTATATTCTCTTTGATTTTTCACGGAAGCTTTGTATAATATACTTACACCCACCAACTGTACAAAACCGTACAATAAAAATTGAGTTTGCTTGCTTACTTACTTACACCCGTGCGGTAAAGATCAAGATCAAGGTAAATTTGTAACTTTTCTATATTTTGAGAATCCCAGTAAATGTTTAATAAATGTTTCATCTTTATTATCAGGGAACATAAATAATGAGTAGGCCAACCTACCACCAGCTGGAGGCTCTTGGCGATTTCCTGGTGGAAAATCCGGGGATAGCCAAAGGTCTCTTGCGTTCTGCCCACGGAAAGCAAGAGACCAAAAGGAAATGGGAAGAATTTGCCGTTTGTGTAAATGCGCTAGGCGGTGCACAAAAAGATGGGAAAGGTTGGGCAAAGGTATCGTCGATGATAATAATTTCGTAAGAATATCTTTTAATAAAAGCAAAGTTTATATAAAAGTTCTTTTTTTTAGTACTGGGCTGACAAGAAATGCGCCCTCAAAAATTCGCCATTCTTCTCATGTTTCGCCTTTGCCTTAGGTTTACTCTAGGAGCATTGTCCAAAATACGAAACATTAGAGCCAAACGTGCCATTTTTTCTTTGATAATCACTTTAAACAACAAACTCGAACGCAAAAAAGTTAACCTATGAAAACTGTGTAGCTTCTATCGCAAACTCTATTCCAATTCAATCTTGTAACGTCAAAATCGTGTCAAGAGTACTGAAAATTATGACAGCATCGAGTTGAGTCGATTTTATTTAGTTCCATAAAATTCCACCATTATCGGTTCCAATCGTGCGCTAGTTTAGAATTCAAGAGTACCAAATGACACAATTTCGATCCCAATCCCAAATTACGATTGAAATCGAGTGTCAAGGGTAAGCCCGCTGATTTCGCCATCTCTAACAAAACATCGCGCGGTCGCAGAGCAGGAAGAACTACCTGTTATTTACCTGTCTCTGTCGCTCCCGCGTATAAATAGTGCGTCTCGCTCGCACAGATGCAATGAACGACGTCTTATTGCATCTGTGCGAGCGAGACGCACTATTTATACGTGGAAGCAACAGAGACAGGTGTTGACAGGTCAATGTACGAAATTCTTCCTTTTTAATGCCATAGGTGGCTAACAAGCAGACGGGCCGCCTGATGGTAAGCGCCTATGGATACCTGCAACACCAGGGGCATCACAGATACGTTCCTGCTCCGCGACCGGACTTTAGCTAACATCAGGCTTATTATGGATGCCCGTTTCTGATTCCGAATGTTATCGCGATCGCGACCTAATAACCTCCATGCTGTTAAAAACAAACACACAAACACTGAGAAGCTCCACTAACTGTCTTGCTGAGTCCAGGAGTTGATCGCTGCATGTGGCCCGAGACTCACTAACGGCACTCCGAAATGTTCCTTCAAGCACGAACTGTTACTGCTCTGCATAGTCTTAACCAATATCCTTGAAGATTTCCCAATATTATCAGATCTCTTCAAGAAATCGACTATATCTAGCCCGCATGTCTCGTTGACTGCTTTCCGGCATTCTGCAGCGGCTATGGGGGAGAGTTTTCCGTTCACGTGTACTGCAGAACTGCAAACTTCGTTGATGAGCTCGAGGACTTTCAGCTCTGTGCCAAACATCACGTCGCAGCATCCTGGTGGTCAGGTATCGAGGTTGAACATAATCACTCCGGAAAGGCATAGAATTAATTTTTACCCTAAAAGGAAGTGATAACCCTTTTGGGAGCATAAAGTGATCTTGTTTGCACATTCAAATATTTAAAAGAATAAAATAACTGAGAGTTTTTTATTAGAAGATACAATAACTTTTAGTCCTAAAAAAAAAACAACATTTATGATGTTTTAATTTTGTTTAGTTAAAAATACTCTACTTGTCTGATTATGATGAAACTTGATAAATATATATTATCTCTAGATGATGTTGTATCTCTAATTGTTCCATAGAACTTAAGAGATTATGGTAACCAACCAGGTGGTTCACGCAAAAAGAGCCTATGGATGGCCTAGTTGCGAAAAATACCCGGACTACAACATACAACGTACATACCTACTTACTCAACAAAATATATGGAAAAACAAAAAGCTCATCTATGTCAGGTCCATACTAATACAATGATACCCTCGAATATATCTGTAGTCCAGAGATACATCCTGTATTTTCATTTGGCAATTTTCAAATAACTTTTTATATGAAAATTTATTCTAGAAGTTTTATTCTTCATTTCATGAATTAATGAATATGGATTAGAGCACATTTCTGTTATCAAAATCATGCCTACGCCCTTGTATGTAATTCTACTGATTCATATTTTTTATAAATGAGTACCTATCGAGTTTGTCGAGTACTTTTATAAAATTTTAACACATTTTCCTTGTGTTATCACTGTGCTGCTATACCTATCTGAAAATAATTAAACCTACATAGAGTTACAAGCAGATAGATCTGTGGGTCTAGTACGAGAACTTGCGAAAATGTATTCATTCCGTAAACGATAGCAAATGTATGAAAAATTCAGTTTCCCTCTACGTCCGATAGAGGCACTGTTCAATTTTTCATACATTTAGCCATCGTTTACGGAACAAATACTTTTTCGCAAGTGCTCGTACTAAGGCCACTGTACCTAGTACAAAATTCACAAAATAATGTGTCCTGAGTTTACCTATGAATATTGATAAGTACATATTAGAAATACATACCGACAAACTAATTGAAATCAGAATAGTAGACTGAATGGAGAGATTATTTTATTATTTAAACTTGGTCCAATCATTTATTGCAGCTGTCAGAGCAAATATATGCTCAGAACTAATTTATTGTGTTTTTAGACTAATTTTGTTCAGATATTTTTTTGAGCTCTGACCCAATAACCAGTTTTAAATATCATTAAATCTAAACTATATTTTTGACAGCTCTAAAAAATTTGCCATCCCTTTCACACATTTTATAAGTTTAATTGTATGCTGTACTTTTTATTTTTACTTATTGTAAGTAATTATTTAGTAAACTGTGAAGTTACCTATTTATGAATAAAGAATTGTATTTCATAACATCAATTAACTGGTGTTTTTAGTGCCTGTAAGGTGTAAAGTAATTAAATTACCTGCTTGGTGACTGAACTTGACCTATTTTTTTATTTTTTTCTCTTTTATTACTTTTAATTTCATCATATACACTTATCTAAATTATATTTTCATCTCATTATTGGTTCAAACATTTAACCACGGGACAGGGCAAGCGAAGGTGTACCCCTCTTCCAGAAAATGACACCATATTACCATGCACACAACATTGTATAGATATGCTGTAATTATAAGTCATTGAAGTTTGTGTTGGTAGTTTGTTAGTCTGCATTCATATGATCAAGGTTTTGTGTTTTGTGTGCATTTATGTGTAAATGTCTGCTATGCATGTTCCTTGCCTCCCACAGAAAGAGACATAAAAACATTAGCTGATTATGGAAATGTCTTTCTGTTAAATATGATATTTAAAAAAAAAAGTTTTTATTTTACTTAGTCTTGTTTTTTTTTTAATAATATTCTGTCATCTCTCCAGATTTTTAGGTACACCTAATACGCAAAATAAAATAAAAAGTTAATAAATATTCTTTTAACACCTATTGTGCATGTTTATTTAAGATTTTCTCAAATAAATAAATTATCTTTATCACTTTGATATCACCTGTGGTTAAATACTCGAAGTATTATTGAGTAGATAGAATTATACAGTTAAGTAAATAAACCATATAGGCCTCTTATGTACTTATACAAAATTAAATACCTACTTAAATGAAGAAAACTCATGTCTGTGACTTTGCAATGTCAGTTTGTATGTATGCATTTTATGATCACTTTGCATAAATTATTATCACTATGCTTTGCTATAATTTTTTATCCTTAGAAAAAAATATCCTAGCATTTCATAACTGATGACAGCAGTTTCTATTCATAGATAGCGCTTTAGCAATAATTCTATGCAATTATCCTCGCCTTGTGGATTCACACCGGTCCATACGACATTCCAATCAGATCTTCAGTAAACAAGCTCAAAGTCAACAACTGGACCAAGACTTATTTGTACAATATCTCGTACTTGAGAACTGCAAACACTGCACGTAATCGCTAGCTAGCGAACGACTTTACGACCGATTTATACCTCTAAAATACGATTAAATGACTACATGCTAAATCCCGCACTTCTTATTACCATACATTAATTATTTCCCTACCGTATGAGTCGTATAATTAGATTAAAACCATCATAAGCGTAGCGAAACGCGCGGCTTTCGTCACCGAGTCCAGCGGTATTGACATTGAGCTTGCGTTAAAAATACCGCCGTTACCTGCGTCCCGGTCGATCTGGTTCGGCTGGAGCTGGGCGCGCTGGTGGCCCACCAGCAGCGGAGACAGGATCCTGGGCCACAGCACTGCGAAACAACCCACCACTATCACTAGTACGAACATCGTCTTTCGCGGACCCAACACCTCCTCGTTCGCCATCCTGACGTCGTGTTTCGTATCGTTTTCGTCACGCACGTTCACAGCCGGTCGCACTCTACGGGAACATCGTCGTGTGTGATAAAAATAAAGAAATTTCCACCCACGTCTCGCCCGTGCCAGTGAAAGCTACTGACAGCTGTCAAATCCAGAGATGCGCCCTCTCCCGGCGCAAAACTTATGGAAGCGATCCGAATGTGCGATTCTTTACGGGAGCGTTCGCGATTCTTCGTTCTTCATTTGCAGATAGCCGGTGGATTGAGCTGGCTCGAAGTGACACAGCCGTATATCACATTCAAACAGCTATGCCGACTTCTTGCCTTCCCAGCCACCGGCTTGGTTTCTTCTGGTGGTGAAATCGTCCGTGCGGTGTTCAAAATTCAAATATTGACAAAGCGTATTAGCAGACGAGCGTCGAGCGGTGCGGCGCTCGGTGGGCAGACCTCGGAACAATATGCCTGAGCGCGGAGGCGGCGCCGGCTAATAACCCGTCCCCACCGCGAAGAGGACTACACGCGCCCAGATGAATACTAATTAGATTCTGTAGGTACTGGACGTTTAGACGAGCGAGCCTTATGAAAACTTCTACAGCTCTGAGGGTTGAATACACGAGTCTGCATTTCAAAACACAATATTTGTTTGTTAAACGTTTGTTACCTGCGTTTGACTCGACGGTTGCGAGTGCCGTCTCGTCACATCTCCTACGCAGTGCGATGACAAACCGGGTCACAATGTGACCCTGCTAGGTATAGTGTGCCTACACTACACTGTGTTGCGGAAAACATGAATTATTTACGCACGTTAGTGCAACCACATTCATGGACCAACGTGAATGACGACTGCTAGCCGTTTTATCCAGATAAAGATACTGATATCGTTTGAAAACAATAATTTTATTACTGAAATCTTTGTGAGGATACCCCGTGACTACGTAATTAATATCGTAAATTGCCCGTTTTATAAAACTTGAAACGTTAAGATCATCGTAAGATAAGCTGTATTAAAAATCCCGTGTCAACAAGCCTATCTCGACCCAAGAGATATGAAATACAAACAGGAAATTATGTGGCCCATTCATATGAACGACAAACTAAGGCATTCTTATCATCAGAGAAAACTTACCTACTAGCTACTTAATCGCTAATAAGTTTAAGTTACTTCAAGAGAGTATATGACGTCACGTCCATCACGGCTTACGAGACGGTTTTACTGAAAAAAAAACTCACTTGAGTGGTTTTACTGCCAAGGCGCGGTAATAAATTTAATGTTTCACATCAAAAATGTTTTGACACGGTAAACCCTGCTCGTGCAACCATGAACTTTACGTGCTCTCATTCCCAATTCATCGAAAACTTAAAAATAAATCTCCCATTTGTGTTCAGGGTACGAAACGATCTATTTAAAACATTTTATAGCTGAACCTTCGTAGGGCTTCTTATTTTTTTGATTCGACAGTTAAAGCTTGTTTGCTTATGCGAGTCACATCCATCCCCTCTTTACACAATGGGTTCTTTTCGAGGCAGGAAACAGCGTACGCGCAAGAACTACAAAATGGCCGCCACCGCCGCCATTTTGTTCGCTCGTTTGTCCAGGAATGGCGTTATAGCCTGTCTGGATGCAGTAGAGACGGTCAACCTTATGGGGAAAGGATATCCGGGCCCGTTTCCGTTTGATGGCAGGGCTGAGATCGTGACTCACATATAAGTTAGTGAGTTTGAAGCTTCCTTGATCGTGAAAGGCAAAAAGTTCTTCCGTTTCAGGGGCCGCACCTTCACCTGTGTTAAGCGACAATTTAGGTGATCGCGGAAAATCATGCGAACGTGAACCTTAACGCGCTAAGATACGGTGTGCGGTCGCGCAACTTTTCGCAATCCCCCAAACAGAATCGCCCCAGATAATGCTTTAACCTAACGGCAGCTCGCCTTCCTTTGATGTCAGTCTCTCTGAGTCATAAACTGATTGCCTTCTCTTGATCATTTCGTATAAGTACCTACGTACATACCACCGTGTTTCGGTTTCTTCTTGACATGCATGACTTTTTGGTAAGAGGAGGGGGATCTTCTTAGGATACCTACAATTGTATGTATATTAGGGAAGAATCAGGTTTACTACCTAACCCCTTGGTGGCCTACCTCGATGCCTGAGAGCATCACCACTTCTCCTGACACTCCCGAAAAGTGCTGGGAGAATTTCCCCTCATTACACCTCTGCAACAATGCCAACAACCGCGGTGCGGTCCCAATAGGTGCCGTTGCTTTCCTTGGGCCCGCTTGAATAGAACGTCAGATCTACAAACCTGATTACCCACGAGCCCAAAAAACCTCTGAAATGCCTCAGCTTGTTATATTCTGACGGTTGACATAAGGCTATGCGGTTTGCTTATTTCTGAAAAGGTAATTCTGAATGCTGGAATATGAAACACCTATATATAGATAGATGGAATGGGATAATGCGGTCCAATCACGTGGGTGGCCATAGGGACGGAAACGCATCGGAAATACCCACCTTCTCTATGGCTTCGAAAGGTTTTGAAAATTTTGCAAGCACACGTAAGATTTTTTAGTCTACCTACCAGTTTTTTTTACTATCTACTTCCAAAATAATGTTGATTTACCAATCGTGGATAATATAGGTAAAGCAGGCTGACTTATCAGTACTTATAACTGGCAAACTGCTTGAATTAAAAATGTTCTACGAATGGTACATCTCTATTCTCTACAGATGAGGTGGTTGTACTGAGCGGGTATTCCGCAAAATGCTCAGTTAGTTAAGTAAAAGTTAACACAGCTCATTAGTATAACACAGAAGGCGTAATTGCACTATTAGTTCTATTAGTCATGTGTGTAGGATCACCATTTACGGTATTTTTGTGGGACAGACCACAGACAGTCAGAGGATAGTGCCAATAAACTGCCAATTAGGGCGTTACCTACCTATTCAAAGTCTAGACTTTATACAGATTGAAAGAGTGACTTACTTATTTTTATTTTAAACTATCGTTATTTGAGGACTTTGAAGACATTGACGGTCTTGAATTAACAATATACAACCTAACACTAACTGGATGCAGGCCGCTTCCAACTGGTTCTTTTGGAAATCGATGGGGGAGGCCTATGTTCAGCAGTGGACGTCCTATGGCTGAAATGATGATGATGAACCTAACTATCAGCCAAAAATACTCAGAAATAACAGATGAGCCAGAAACACGCCAGCATTTTGGTCCCACGTCGCATTTATACCGCTCTCACAAAATTAATAAAAAGAAGTAGTTTAAATGGAAAACATATTTATTCAAATTATTTTGATTTAAAACCCAAACTACTGAACCGAATTTGATGATATTTCTATGGGACCAATCAAAGTATATTCTTTCAAATAAAAATATATTTTCTTACTTGGTTTTTAAATGACGGAGTTCTAAGGTAACAAAACTAACCCCCTCAGAAAAAAAATAACCCCTTTTTTAAAGGTCGATAAAAATGAAAATGTTTGTCTTATTCGTAGGTAAAATATAGGATCTCTACTGTCTACTGAAGTAGGTAGGTGCCGACCCGAACAGTACAGTTACATCAGCTCATTCATTTGTTGAGACACCCACCAGCACACAGATGTGGCTTTGTTGAAAGGCTTTGTAGTTCGAGGTTTTAAAGCTCAATAGCGACGCCCTAATTAACGGAGATAATAATTAAAAAAGTTGAATTCATGATATGTACTCAGGTTGTAGGTATTTAGAAGTTAAGAACGACACCTCAATGGAGCCTCCTTATTCTATTGCAGCATCTGAAGATACAGTAGCTGATTTTGTCCATTACGTCCGCGAGGACTAACTGTTAAGACCAGGTGCGAATCCAGCCCTCAAAAAAGGTTGTCGTCACAGCCGCCCGAAAATCGGGCGATACAGCGTTTGAACCTTGCTATTACCAATACGTACCTAGGTACTCCACCATTGTACACAGAAATAGAATTAGGTGATACTTTATTATTATACCTACTTCACATCACACATCATCAGCCAATTAACGTCCACTGTTGGACAAAGGCCACTGTTGGCCTCCCTCTCAGAGGGGTGTTGCCATAATCCCCACGCATGGCAGGTGGCTTGTGGATCGCAGTACGTTCACCGTGTACTATTAGGACGATGCTGCCCATCCTCCGGTGGTTCTGGTCGCAGTTTTAGGACATACCAGGGTCCTATTATTATACTTACTAAGTATCTATACCAAAATTAATTTAAATCCTTTTAGCTATTATGGAGTTGAATCGGAACAAAAACTTTACCCCAACACAAATAGATATTGATTTTAAGTCGAAATATCATTGTTTATGTGTATTTCATATACAGGGTAATGATGTTAGATACGAACAAACACAAAAGCATTATATCGCCATGACTAAATGGCCCAAAAACCCCCGTAAAATATATTTTATTACCAATTTAGGTACTGAAACCAATTTCAAAAACGGTTGCGCGCGGGCCGCGTGATCTGGCTGTTTTCAAAATTCATTCGGACCGCAGGAAAATGTTCAGTGGACCGCATGTTTGACATGGTTGGCTTAAAGTATATCCCATAGCCTCAATCTTTGGTAATATAAATTGAATGGGCTCAATAGACACGCCCTTAAATAAATAAACCTCCAAAACGATCAGACACACGTATACAGGTGTGTAAATTATAACTTGTGTTGACTCCACCCCATTCCACCATATTGCTGAAAAAGTAAAAGCTCAGCTTTCTATCATCCAATCGATACGCTACGTTCGATAAAGTTGCAAAACGCTGGAGACACGTGCGCATATCTGCGCGTACGCCGCCATTGTCGCATCGCGGACGCGGTTTGAATGCGCGCACGCATGTTTGTGGTAGAACATACGGAGGCCAATCTTGAACGTCCCAGCTGCCTGTGGCTAGGTGTGACTTATTTATCTGCAGAGGTGGCCTAATGTAAGAACTGCATAAGTAATACAGTTATATGATTATTTACGGGATTTTATTTATATTACACGGGAATTACTCACGTAAGATTAGGCCGATACTCCGACTATAATTTCAACCTAGTATAGTATAAATAATTAAATAAATAAATATGTGGGACATTATTGCACACATGGTCATCTGACCCCAAACTAAGCAAAGCTTGTAATATGGCTGCCAGAGACTGATATACATACATATATATTTTTAAATACATACTTAAATAGATATTAACACCCAGACATAGAACAAACACAAATGTTCATCACACAAATGTTTGTCCTAGATGGGAATCGAACCCACGCCCCCAAGCGCAGATAGTTTTATAGTCGGAGTATCCGGCCTAATCTTACGTGAGTAATTCCCGTGTAATATAAATAAAATATTTACGGTATATTTACCGTGGTAAGGTTGTGGAAAGAGCTGAAATATCGGGAGCTCCTTCCACAACCTTACTACGGTAAATATCCCGTAAATAATCATATAACTTTAGTGAACAACCGTGATAGTTTAAAACAGTGTTTCTGAACACAATCTATGATGCTGTTTGTGGCTTTGGCAAAAAAGTCAACATTTTCAGGCGCTAGGTTCTTTGGGTTTTGCGCAGGAGCATTTGTTACATATCGTCGCCTGAATCTCGGGAATGCAATTTTGGTCATTTCCTTATTATTACATTTCTGGGAAGAAAACCTCGCAAAGCATGTTCTAATTTATTTATCATGGAATAATATGAAAACTCATTCAATTTATATGTAACTAGCCGTCCGCCCCGGCTTCGCACGGGTGTAAGCTCGGCCTTCGGCCTCGCTACAAAATATAATATAGCCTATGTCACCCGGGGATAGTGTAGCTTCCCAACAGTGAAAGAATTTTTCAAATCGGTTCAGTAGTTTCGGAGCCTATTCATTACAAACATACAAACATACAAAAATAGGTACAAATCTTTCCTCTTTATAATATTAGTGTAGATTACACTCTAAGACGACGATATTTGGGAAGTAAGTTATATTATAGAAACGTGACCTGGAAGAGAGTTTTTGTAAGACTGTCCCACATAAAACTAAGCCCAGAGCGACTTTTGTCTCCGTGACAGTTGTGTCCGCTCTGGCCTTATACCTACCTAATAAGTATTTGGATATATTATTATGCGCAACACGCCATGAGTATTAGAAATGCGAAAGTTTGCGTATAAGTGTTTGTTCCTACTAAACTCCCTAACGGCTGAACGAATTTGAATGAAATTTGTTACAGAGATGGCTCATACTATGCACTATTGACACGTTATATTTTATTTAAAAAATAACGGTTGCTGGAAGACAACAGGTGAATCAGTGGTGTGCCACTACTAAGGAATAACTTAGTTTCCCTTTGATTCCTTTTCCGGCGTGCACATCCATAGGTACATCTCCATTGACTGGACCAGGAGCCTTACTCCTAGCTCGAAAAGTTGACCCGCATAGGTGTTATTTGTCCAATTCCAATGTCCAATTTGTCCAAGCGGTAGTTGTTTGATAGCCGGGGCTATTAAACAACTACCGCTTATCGTAGTTGATGGTACCGTTTATACAAATAACACCTATGCGGGTCAACTTTTCGAGCTAGGGGTAAGGCCCCAGAGCAACGAAACTGTCGCACGTGAAGTGGAGACAAAAGTCATCTCTGCATGCTTGACCTACTATCATCTCAAAATTGCTGTCTCACCCACTGCACTGCAGATAAGGACTAGCCACATTGCATTTTTATATTTTTTTATGCAACCATCTGTATATATTATTTGCATATATCACTATGACTTCACTTTCACTACATGGTATAAAACAAAGTCGCTTCCCTCTGTCTCTCCCTATATAGGTAGGTATGCTTAGATCTTCAAAACTACGCAACGGATTTTGATGCTGTTTTTACTATCAGTTAGATAATTTTTCACGGAAGGTTTATATGTAATAAAACATATACTTACCCGTGTGAAGCCAGGGCTGGGGCCTTACCCCTAGCTTCACTTTTGCGAGCCAACTTTTAGTAGGTACCTGATAGTACCTAAAATTAACTGCATCGTTTAAAAGCGTCTAACTTGAATGAACGAAAATCCGTTTTACTATGAGAGTGTGCGTGAAAATAGCAAAGCTTGGCGGCTATCAAATAACTACCGCTTATCGTAGTTAATGGTACCGTTTAGACAAATAACACCTATGCGGGTCAACTTTTCGAGCTAGGGGTAAGGCCCCAGGTCGCTAGTATTTGCATATATTTGAGTTCCTGTAGGTATATGCAAGCACGTAGGTTGAGTTTACTAAGTACCAAGTATGTTTAAGCTAGGTATGTAGGTAAGTTTTGTACTTGAACGTTTCGTCAAAGAACTAGATCACAGATGTTTCGTAATAGTAGCCTCGGTGCTCCAAGGTCGATGATTTTAGCGGGGGCTTGTCAAAGTGGCTAACGTCACCAACTGATGTCCTGCCGCTAAACTAAAGGTCACGAAGAATGTGATAATTGTACATTTTTCAGTGTTAAAGAACAGAAATGATTTCATGCTCGAATAAATAACGGCTTCAGTGGGCGAAATGTAAATTTTCTATAGGTACCAATACGTATCGAATTTCATACTTTTGAAATTGAATATGTACTTATTTACATTATTTTGCTATGATAATCCGAATCTGTGCTAACATAATTATCAATATGAAAAACCAACTTCATAAAAATTACAGAAATGGACCAAATTAAAATGGGACCACACGGGATACACCAGCTTTCAAATAAATAATAATCATCAAAATCGGTTCACCCAATCAAAAGTTCTGAGGTAACAAACATAAAAAATAAATTAAAAATAACAGTCTAATAGATTCTGAAAGAATCTTTAATGTTGAGAAATCAGTTGGAAAAACTATTTGCTTCTGAATCATCGCCTAGTGTTATTTTATTAATTTTCCAGCCCGATGCGGAAACAATACCTCCCAAGTACCCTCTATAAAGCAACGCCTTCATGCGCGTTGAATTGAAATTACACAGTTGAAATAATACAAGCCCAAATATGTCGAAGCACCCATTGTGGTTACAGGAGGCAAAACTTCACAATCACCATTCAGTTTCCATAATTGAACAACGTCATTGGTCATCGCACGTCGCCGCCATTTTGAAATTAGTATGCTACCCGCGCTGCCCGCCAAAGACATTCGTGCCGCGCCCAGTCCCTCAATAGAAAGAATCATGATGATGGAATTTATGCTCGAAGTATGATAAACGATGAATATGTAATACGTTTCTAGGTATAACGCCATGGGTTTGAAATTAAAATGCGTCTTTTATAGCTTATTGTTGGAAGTTCTGAAGAGGAAGAA
Organism: Agriopis leucophaearia; assembly: GCA_949125355.1. Lineage (NCBI taxonomy): Eukaryota > Metazoa > Arthropoda > Insecta > Lepidoptera > Geometridae > Agriopis > Agriopis leucophaearia. The sequence continues at coordinate 1,262,191 of OX421278.1, read as the reverse complement.
TGCTGATTTATCGATATCTACGTACCTACCTTATGAGAAACCAGATTAAAAAGGTACAAAACGAAAGGAAAATTGAATTTATGAAGATACCTATACTAATATATTTATTGTGTAATATGTATTCTACCTACGTTAGATAAGTAATATCCCAATGATGTACCGAAATGTAGACGTAGGTAATTTTTTTATTGTATGTGCCTTCCTACCTTCCTACCTATACATACAGCCTGTATATATATACACCTATTCAAAACAATATACAGTGCGTCAAGGCTTTTAATTGACGTGATCAGAAGTGGAATGAAACTACAACTGACGTCTTTGTTTCTCTCGAGTGTATAAACGCGGTGCGAGCGCCCTTTTCCAGATTCATTACAAGCCGTGTCATTTAGGTAGGTAGTAGGTACCATAAATTTTACCAACAATTCCTTGTATTGTAGTTTTCAGTGCCAAAAAAATGACAAACAAATCCGAAAAAAATGAAAACTATGTCGCGTCAGCGCCATCTATCGATCCTCCAGCTGTCAGAAAACCTCCTATATTTCATGCACCTACCATTAGTACATAACTATAGAAGTTAGAACGATCTAAAGGATTAGAATAAGGACAGACAGACAGAAAAACGGACAGAACGAATTTATGAGGGATCCATATAAATAGTACTACGGAATCCTAAAAATCCGCCATCTGTCTGTGTGGTTTTTCCAATTTCCAGATTATTAACGAGATTCTTTTTAAACAGGGAATATGTGCGAAAAAAAGGATGTGGTTGATGCCCTGCAGAGAGCAAAATGAACTGCAAATGATGATGATGATGACACTACTCATCGTCCAAAATTAGTTACCAAAGTTGGCAAAATGGCAACACTGCAGACCTGCAGTTGTCAAAAGAGTTTTTGGCGCCAACGTGGAAAAAAACATGTTGGCTCGTTGTATTATTTTCCGTAACTTGTGAATTTTCGAGTGTTAATGTGTAATAATGGTGGATTATTATTTATTAAGGGATCGTGAGCGTGCTCGAGTGTAAGCAAGTGATATAATGTGATGAAACATTTCTTTTCATGTTGTTTCTAAAACTCCATAGAAGCCTATTGTAAAGCCTCCACCACTTTACTGGGGCATGAGTTTGACTTGAGTTGACCGTGACCATGACCGTGACCCACTTTGCTTGACTCTGACTTTTTTGACGCTATTATGACTACCTATTATGACTACTACTTGTTTAATTTACGACCGAAGGACTTTGTATCCATGGTCATAAAACAATTAATAACAAACGCAAACGCAATTGTCAAAAACAATGTTTTGCTTTTGAATTGATTTGTTTCATATCATAGATCAAGTTGTTTTGTTTTGTGGCGTAATCAATAGTTATAGTTAATATCAAGATAATATTAATATTTTCATGTGATGTGATTATGTATAATCAAGTATAATATGCTGAAGTATCGAGGAAATTATTTCGTCAATCACTTGTAAATGAAAATACTATTACTTACTGTACTTTGATTACTCGCGTCATCATGCAGGACTTCACAAGCCTGAATATAATATTTATAATCGCGGCGGGCGTGTTGACATTCGTAATCCTCTTTATTTTCGCCAAGAGGCAGATCACCCGCTTCGCCCTTCGGTCCAGGCGAGGTCCTCACGCACCAATCGGCGCTGATGCTAAAAAAGTTAGTAAAATGCAAAAAAATACCTCTAAAACTAACACGTACCTACTTAATGGAATCTTAAGATTCTATTAAAGACGTAGGTACACCACACCTGTCAACTAATTTTAGCGGTTCCATTGCTGTAGCTAGCCAAGAAACAGGCAGATCAGCACATCCTCTGTCTGAAAAGCTTATTCTTTCAGAAAGTGTCCTAAATATCAATAAATTAAATGTTATCTGTGTCATTCCAGTGTCTAAAGAAAGAAATAGAACGTCGTATAGAAGCAGTGCCGAGGATCTCGCATGAGCCACGGCTGCTGAGCACGGAGCCCTCCCACTACATCCTGGAGCCGCAGCAGCCCTACCACTATAGGTTTAGGGCTGTAGACGATGTCAAAACTCTTGGTAAGGGCTACTCATTTTTATTCTTTGTGAGGTGTGCTAGAGCATGCCCGCAGATGTCTAGTTTAAAATGTATTCTAGATTTCCAGAATAAATAACGGAGAATGGCTTGCGTTATTAAACTTCCACACTTCACTTCAAGTATTCTCATTTTCAAGGAGTTCCAATGTTGATCTTATAAATGTGTTCCTTAGTAAAGTGCTACCTGCACTTTGATTCTGTCAAACCACCACCTCCAAGTTGAAGTGTCATTTGGCGGGCCACCGATAACCAATGGGGAAGAAAGGTTCTTGAGTGGAGACCACGAACCGGAAGACGCAGCGTAGGTAGGCCTTCCACTAGATGGACCGACGACATTGTGAGAGTCGCGGGCATACAGTGGATGCAGATGGCAAGATGTCGATCAGTGTGGAGGTTAAAGGGGGAGGCCTATGTTCAGCAGTGAACGTCTTCTGGCTGATGATGATTCAAGTACACTTCAGTGGAAACATCCACCTCTTTTATCTGTTCTGCTGCTTCGCTTCAATGCAAATGCAGCCTTATGTAGGATGTTTGCTACACAAAAATACTTTGCTGAAACTCCCCACGGTGTTTTGGTCGGGTATAGTTTGTACAACACACATGATATTCAAACTACAAAACAAAACAAGGGCCCTCCAGAAGCTCTCAGACTTATAGTGATCCGGTTTGCCATAGAATGGTGTTTCGTTGGAGCTAATGCTCTCTGCTAATGATGAAACTTAATTTGATCAATACCTCTTTACAGAAGAGGAGATCTCCCGCCAAGACCCAGGGCTGACTCGGCACCCACGGGAGTCTCTTCGAGCATTCCTCCTCTCGTCCCTGGCAGCTCCCCTCGATGGTCGCGGTCAGAAGCTGGTCCATCAGTTCTGCGATACGTACGAGTATGCGAGACATCACCCCGGGGAGTTCGGAGAGGATGAATATCAAGCCTATGGCAGACTGCTGTTGAAGCTTCTTGATGCGTTAGTATACATACAAATATAATAAAAGATACGCCTTCGATGGCAAGCAAGCTATTGCCTGATTTATAATAATTATCAATATAAAAAACAGACCTTATAAAAATGACAAAACTGAACCAAATTGAAATGGGACCACACAAGAAGCACCAGCTTTGAAATAAAAAAAGAATCATCAAAATCTGTTCACCCAGTTGAAAGTTCTGAGGTAACAAACAAAAAAACAGTTGAATTACTTCCTTTTTGGAAGTCGGTAAAAAATAAATAAACGACTCGCTAGGTGTTTCACCAGTGCTCACCTGATTAAGTGAGGGTGTGGACGAAGATGGTAAACACCCCTAGTCTGGAAAGGGAACTGGCTCTGAAATTATATTGCCACAACAAACCGTTATGTGCTTGGTGACAGATTTTCAACTTAAGGGTGGTAGCTAGCCAGTTTCGATGTTATCACTCAAAAATGGTCAAGGAAAACATTGTGAAAACCTATGAAACCTATATTTTTAAAAACCTTAAAAGTTCAAAGATTAATTAAATCTTTGAACTTTTAAGGTTTTTATATCACATCGTCGCTTACCAACAGGCGAGTTGGTGGTCAAACGCGACCTTATTCGCGATTAAAAAAAAAAAGATGACATTCTCCAACATGCACTGGGCTAGCATGGTGAATTAGGGCCTATCCTCTCTCTCCCTCTCTTTCTGAAAGAAGGCCCGAGTCCCACCAGTGGGAACATGTTAGGCTGAAATGATAAAAAAATCCATGTGTTTTAAAAGTGTCCTATGCACCACTCTCCAGTACTAAAAAAACAACAAACCACCAATTTTTATTTTCTATGTAAAAAATAATGGTGATCCATTACTATGTTGCTGCACGACAGATGAACATACAAACACACTTTCTCATTTATAATGTTAGTATAATGCAGTTTTTTTTTTTTTTTAATTAGAATGGAATACAACAAATGTAACACATGGAATACAACAAATTTCTTACAAAAATGCCTTGACAGGCATTTTTGTAAGAAATTTGTTGTAGCCAGTTGCACCCATTTAAACGAAACGTCAGTCATTCGAAATCAGTTACCAACTGTGACGCGGAGTTAACGCGTTGATCTAAATAAGAATGTTCAATCAAGTATCTGTCACAATACCTGGCGACTGATTTTCCTTTTCATTTCCGTTCTATTTACTTCTCTTTTCTGTGGTATGATGTGACATGTCCAATGTTTCTCTGTGTTCTCCAGCGCTCGTCTCCTAAAGTCGGTGGGTGGTTGTGTGGGTGCATCGGGTCGGCTGAGCCCGGCACGGCGGCCGCCGGCTCGACTGCTGGACGCGGCGCGCCTTCGCCCCTCCAACAAGCTCCCCACTGCGCTTCATAAGCGATACACTGCACTAGAGGTCAGATAGCTTTTGTTTGTCAGTTAAGGCTCAATTTGGGCAGCGTTTAGTCCATACAAACTTATTCTCCTGTTTCCTCCCTGGATAATACCGCTAGAGCCATATTTTTTTTTAATAAAATTTATCTCCTTTATGGCCAGGCTTGTGTCATTTATTTTTTCTCGTAAGTTAAGTACTATAAGAAATATGAGCCTTTAAAAATCCCAAAAAATATCAAATTTTTACCTCCGTGTTCAGACGTCTCTCAAACAAAATTTATGAGTTTGTAAAACAAAAATAAATGACAGAAGCCGAGAGCAAACCTTTTTAAACAATTAATTGAAAAAAATAATGAAATCGGCCTATTTTTGAATGAGGAAACAGAAGAATCCGAGATGATAATTTTGTCTACTTTTCGTAGGTATAAATCGATCCGAGCTGCAGTTGTCCTTATTGCGCTCTGCGGGCAGAAGCTCGAGGTCAGGGGAGGGTCGGTCTAATACGTATACAGTTAGAGAAGAGACATGTAGTCGATAATTGTATCGACACATTAGTGCTGTCCATCGATATCGATATGTAACGGTTCTCGTCTTTAGTTAGTGTTTTGTGCGTGAAGTGAATTTAGCACATTACTGCAACGGCCGGCAAGTTAGGATTTGGACAAAATTGTTGACGCACAACATGATTTATTTTTACTATGGAAACTGACGTGGTTTTCGCACATAACACATTTAAGTACGAAAAGAAAGAATTTAAAAAAATATTGTAACTTGTGTATCAGGAATATCAGGATCGTAACAAGTGGAAAAATTTATAAATAAATAATTCTCTTAATATTAGTTAATTTTGTTGAACTATTTTTTCAAAATTTTATTCAAATACATTAGGTTATTACGTTGCTAAGTGATTAGATTATAGCTTATCATCATCAGCCAGAAGACGTCCACCGCTGAACATGGGCCTCCCCTTTTAACCTCTATACTGATAGTGATCGACATCCTGTCATCTGCATCCACTGGATGCCCGCGACTCTCACAATGTCGTCGGTCCATCTAGTGGGAGGCCTACCTACGCTGCGTCTTCCGGTTCGTGGTCTCCACTCAAGGACCTTTCTTCCCCATCGGTTATCGGTACTTCGAGCGATGTGGCCTGTCCAATTGCCACTTCAACTTGCAAATTTGAATATCTATGTCGATGACCTGGCTCTTTGGCGGATATTCACGTTTCGGATTTTATCGCGCAAAGAAACTCCGAGCATAGCTCTCTCCATTGCCCATTGTGTGACTCTGAGTATTTCCAAAAGGCCAACAGTTAAGGACCACGTCTCAGTACCATATGTTATCACTGGCAAAACACACTGGTCAAAGACCCTTGTCTTTAAGCACTGTAGTATCTTGGACGAGATGTCACGCAATTTTCCAAACGCTGCCCATCCGAGTTGGATTCTTCGGGCGACCTCTTTGCCCAAGTTGGACCAAGAATGATGGTACTGATCGTTTTTGGTTGGACTGACCTAAATGAACAATCTGTCCAAGAGAGGTGTAATGGTCAACAACTTCAAGAGTATCGTTCCCAACGATTACCGGCACGGGTACAACATGGACATTGGACATGATTTTTGTCTTGTCTATGTTTATTTTAAGACCCACCTGTTGAGAAAGGCTACTGAGATCGCTGAGCATCGCATTGAGGTCCTCCAGCGACTCTGCCATGATGACTATATCATCGGCAAAACGAAAATGAGTGATTTATTCACCATTGATGTTGATGCCGAATCCGTTCCAGTCCAAGAGCTTGAAAACGTCCTTCACTGCGTTCGTGAACAGTTTCGGAGAAATAACATCTCTCTGTCTCACGGCTTTCTGCAATAGGATTGGTTCCGTGCTCTCGTCCTGTAATCGGATCGACATGTTGGCGTTTCTATACAAACACTTCAGCACTTCGATATACTTATAGTCGATATGACAACGCTGGAGGGACTGCAATACTGCCCAGGTCTCGATTGAATCCAAGGCTTTTTCATAGTCTACAAACGCTAGACATAATGGCCGATTATACTCCGCAGTCTTCTGTATAATCTGGTGGAGCGTGTGTATGTGGTCTGTGGTGCTCCTGCCTTTACAGAAACCGGCTTGTTCGGGAGGCTGGAAGTAATCAAACTTGCTTTCGAGACGGTTCGTAATGACTCTGGAGAACAACTTGTACACATGGCTCAGGAGTGAGATGGGTTTATAATTATTCAATAAGGTGTTATCACCTTTTTTGAAGGAGAGCACTACCACCCTACTAGTCCATGCTTCATGCGTAGTACCTTCGAGTATGACGGAATTAAATAACTTCTGGAGGACTAAAAGTACCGGTTTTCCATCCGCTCTCAGTAGTTCTGTCGTTATTCTGTCATCACCCGGCGATCTTGTTGTTCTTAAGCTTTTCAGAGCCATTCTTATCTCGTACAAGCTGATGTCTAGGATGTCCTCAGTGTAGTGTTGGGTCAGTTTAGCTCTCTTGTCCAGAGCTGTACCGATAATTAGGCTGTCGCGTCAATGTGTACAACTGTCCGTAAAACCTCTCGAGTTCTCTCAGAATCTTCGGCTTTGATGAAATGATACTACCATCCTCGATCTTCAGCTTCATCACTTGGCTCTTCCCAATAGACGAATTCTTTGCGAACACTATCCAGCCCTGGTTCCACTCGATTGCGTCCCTAATACATCTTTTATTATAGGAACGCAGATCGTGTCGCACCGATTTTGAGATTCGTCTGTTAAGTTGGCCATATTGCGACATATCAGCTGATGTTTGCAGTCTCATCTCAGTCAGGTCTTTCATTAGCTTAATGGTTTCATCTGAGAGCTTCTGAGGTCTTTTCCGGCGTGGGGTCTTAAAGAACTTGGACCACACTGCTTGGACAGTTTTCACCAGCCCATTGTTTAGTACGAACAGTTCCGCTTTCGGCTCTGGAAGCGATTATGCAATTCGAGTTGGAAGTCTTTGGAGTTTTGGATTTGAGTATGACCAGAATGGAGCGTGGACTTCACCAGATGCGACCTCTCAAGCTTGTTGATATTCAATGTGCCTCTGACAAAACGGTGATCGCTACCGGTTTTCACCTTGCTAATCACGGAGACATTGAATATTCGCTTCTTGGTCGTCATGATGAAGTTGATCTCATTTTTGGTCGAACCATCGGGGCTCATCCACGTCTACTTCCTGCATGGTCACTTCTGAAAGAAGGAGTTCATCAAATAGAGTTCCTCCTTCTCCATGAAGTCAACCAGCCACTGGCCCCTCGAATTCCGCTGTCCATACCCATATGACCCGACTCTTAACTCATCAACATTCCGCGTTCCATCTTTGCGTTGAAGTCACCCATAACAACGGTGAAGTATGTTACGGAGGTATCTATGGTCTCGGATATCTCCTCAAGTCCTCATACAACACCTCTACTTTAGATTATAGTTAAAGTTATCACAGGAATTGTACATGGTAATCCTTTCCGTAACTATCATCACATTATAGACCAGCACCCTCACAGGAAGTTTTCAAGCGTCGTGTGAAACTGTACTATTTCTTGGAGTAGCTACTGTATCGTTATTATCTCGCTTTAATTTTATAAGTATGTATGAATTTAATATTTTTATTTATGTATGTATATTATTTTAACTAAAAACTTGGTTATTTGAATTTTTCACATAAATTTTGAGGTTATGTGAAAAAATTATTGGGACCAAAGTTGTAGATATTTTTATTACCTACAACTTTGCCATTAAACTTTTCAAAAACTATATTGCTAAACTATAAATCCATAGGATTTATAGTTTTGCTGGAAATCGAGTTGAACCATTTTTTACCCTTAAACCCACCAACTTCCCGAACTCAGATCGCCCGTAATTTATTTTTCCTTTCATTTTTATCATAATAATGGGTTTCATACTACTGTGTTTTTTTTTGGTTTCAAAAATTATCGACCCTGGTCTATTTGGCGTAGTCGGTTGGTAAAATATGAGCAGATCGCAAAATAACAAAAATCACTCGACATTCGGCAAACGCCGATATCAACTAGCCGAGTAGACTGCGAGGCGAAATGAATTTGTAGGCAACTAGGCATTCAGTGCGGGAGCACGGGCGGGCACGCACACACGCACAGTCTGTTCGTCACGCACACGTATATAGCTCGCTCGTCAGGGCGCAGCGAGACAGCAATAGAGTTGCTAAATACCTATTCATCAAATTTCTTGGCCATGGTATATCGGCTTAATAGGCTTGCTCATGGCCCCTGCCTCACCTGATGTTAAGCGATGATGCGGTGCATGAGTGTGCGTGTGCGGCAGGAAAGCAAACTGGTAGAGGGGTAAAGTGTTTGCTCCTATCGTGCACTCTTATTTATCATCACCATCAGGCTCAGTTTCAAGCGAACAGTTATTTAGTGGAACTGGAATAATATTGAACCGCATAAGAAGATGAAAAATGAGTCAAACATTTGCTTGTGAAATATAAGACTTTTACTTTTGTGAAATAGAAGATTTTTTTTGTCCACATCCGCCTCTGCCGAGGCCTAGCTCTTCAGTAAAATAATCTCTACAATAAAAAGGTCTCGAATTTTTAAGAATCTATTGTTACATCGCTATTTGAAAGTTGAGTAGTAAAAATAATGTAAAATATATATGATAAAATGCATCTACTTTTTAACTTGAAAAATCTAATCATGTTTCATGAGTAAAACGACGGAGCTTTGATAGTTACCAATAAGCATTTAATGTCGTCCCCAGAACATGCCGGTGGAACCGAAGCTGGAAGATGAAATCATCCGCGTGCCAATAAAGAGTCCCGCTGACACCAAACCCGCGCCCGCAGACGAGACGGCCGTCTGACGCACCGTGCACACTCTTTAGTGTGTGCAATCATTGTGACAGTGGACACTGTACTCACTTGCAACCGTTGGACGTTGGCCAGTGAACCAAGTTGGAGAGTGGACTAAACTGGGGACTAGTAGTGAATGTTGGAATAAGTCAGAGTTGGAGATTGGTTCTCTGCAGTTATATTTACCATGATTAACAGTGGAGTGGATACTGTACTCACTTGCAACCATTGGACGTTGGTCAGTGAACCAAGTTGGAGAGTGGACTATACTAGGGACTATTAGTGAATGTTGGACTAAGTCAAAGTTGGACATATATTGACACATCATATACATAGGTAGATTATAGGTACTGGCAATTTATGATGGTCAAAATAATTGCATCTATACCGGCGCAACTTGGTTGCGCCGCGTACAAAATGCATTAGTGTAAGGTTAGGACCTCTAGAACAATTTGTAATACCTATATATGTGTTGTAATGCCAGAAATGCCATTGTTGTAACTAGAAGTGTATTATCCTCACATGTGATACTAGTGTCTTGCACACAGTGCAAGTAACGTGCGCAACTTAAATGCATCGTGTGCAACACACATTATCTACTAACTTAATCGTAATTTAAATAAAATAATTTATTCCAGTACTAATGCATTTTATTACAAATTTGTCCATAACAATATTATTTCCTTATATCTGTTATAAGTCTTTCTTATCTTATCTTTAAGAACTAGACTAGTTTCTTCATACTTCAGCTATGACGTCTTTGCCGAAATGGCTTTCCCTGAAACAAAAATGTTATCTGTTTCACAAAAGTTTCACTAAATATCCCCGTGTGTCAAATTGTCGAAATAACAAATGTTATTATTTCGCTGCAAATCTTACTTAAGTTATATGATTATTTACGGGATATTTACCGTGGTAAGGTTGTGGATCGAACACGTGAACATGGTGCATGTAACTGCGCTGAAATATCGAGAGCTCCTTCCACAACCTTACCACGGTAAATATCCCGTAAATAATCATATAACTTTAGTGAACAACCGTGATAGTTTAAAACAGTGTTTAAATGTTACTTGTTTCAAGTTTCACTAACACTAAATGCAACACAACTGTCCGTCAGTCTAGTTGCTGACGAACCAAAAATATCATCATCATCATTTCGGCCATAGAACGTCCACAGCTGGACATAAGCCTCCCCCATCGACCTCCAAAAAAGCCGGTTGGAAGCGACCTGCATCCAGCGTCTCTTTTAGGTCATCTGTCCATCTTATGGGTGAACGTCCCCATCGGCCATCTGCTCTGCGTGCTATGTGCCCTACCCAATTCCACTTCAACTTGCTAATCCAGGGGGCTATATCGGTAACTTTCGTCCGTCTACGGACCAACCAAAAATATGGTGTTTGCTTTTAAAGATATTGCAATGCTATTTAGGACTGTGCATAATATTTGCTTGTGAATATTCTTTCAATAGACAGCTGAGCAAAAAAGTGTAGAAAAAACTTCAGAGAATTTCATGCTATCATCTTCCACCGTACTACAGGGTTGCTAGTATTTAGAACTATTTGGGATACCGACCCCCCCCATTAATTTCCTAACTTATGCCAAGCAACTTGAAATTAAAACTGTTTCTCTGATGAATTTCTAGTATAATTTCGCTTCTACGTCGCTTCAAGTAGAAAAAAAAAAAGAATTAGGGATAAATTTTACTCCTCAATAGATTTTTGTTAAGGTGAAACGTTTCACTTTGGCGGGAAATTCAACGTTCAAACTGTTTTTTTGTTCTTGTAGCTAGGCCGAGTAATTATTGTAAACGATCATGATGTTTGCGCAAATTGATTATTATTCTTTACAAACTCGCGTAAAGTTATTTATCTCCAATGCACATTATTACTTACATTTGGCAATGAACCGTTTGAAACAGCAAACATTTGTTTATTGACAAATGTATAAATCTCTGTGTGCACTGATATCAAAAAAATAATCTCACAGGGCGTGTTAGAATAAGCAGCTGAACACTTAAGAACTGTTTTTAGAATTTGTCTGTTTGTTTGTCCACGCACATCTAAACCACTGGACGGATTTAAATGCGGTTTTCACGAATGTTCTTTGCTATGACCAGTAAGAGAAGAAAAAATGTTTATTATGAAAATATATGCGTACGAAATCGCGGGCAACAGCACTAGTCGTATATAATAAATTCAGGGATGTTGCGAATATTCGCATCCGCAAATGCGGAACTTCCGCAACCACTTCCGCATCCGCAATAATCGATGCAGAGTTGCATGCGGATGTCGCACAAGTTACTACAAGAAACAAATTGTGTGGGGCCGGCAATCGGCACGTACTCGTTGACCAATAGGAGCGAAGTATCGTTAGAGGGCAAGTTTCGGGACTTTGAAAAAAAAAACTACTTAATACGTTTCGACGCGTTTGTTATTGTTTTTTATTTCTGTAGATATGTTATATAATTTTTGTAAATAAAAAAAAAAAGCATCTGCATCTGCAGATGTGAACTTAAAAAAATCCGGATGTGTTTTTTTTTTGCATCCGCTACATCCCTGATAATAATGCAAGTTAATGATAGTTTGGTATGTAATGTAACTCACAGCCTGGTCCACGTCTTGTTCTGAGTGAAGGGAACCGTGTGTCGCAGCGCCAGTAGTGTGCGCTGACACCACGCGCCCGCCACACCCGACACCACGTCACGCGTGCCGCACACCCACTCCAACAACTGCATCCACGGACATATCATTTATTTTATTATTTTCGGAAAACTAACACCTACTTAAAAAACATTAGATTTGATTATATACATATATAACTTATGGCTAATAGGCATGTGGCCTAATGTTTAATTTATTACAAATAACAGGCTTAGCGATGAATATAACTAAATACATTACACATACTGAAAAAATAAATTGAATCGGCTGATTAATTTCTGAGATATGAGCGTTTAAAGTTTTAGGTGGGGATATAGAAGCGATGCTCCATCCCTTTTTCGCAAAGCGTTTGTTAGTATAGCATTTGTATGCCGCGCCTGAGGTTTGACGTCATAGCTCAGTATAGTGCGCTCTCTGTCTAGCATGAATTTAAAATACTTATAACTTATTTATTTTTGAACTAATTTAATTTTGTTGTCTTTGATAGGCTCTATTGATGATCACTTTTTATGAGGTAATAAAAAATATTAGTCATCATGCCTATTAAAAGTTTTCAACATGAAGTGAATTTTTTAAATTTGTGTATGGTAGACGGATGTGTATACGAAACATTAAAAAAGAAAAATAACCGGGCAAGTGTGAGTCGGACTCGCGCACGAAGGGTTCCCTACCATTATCTATAAAAACGGCAAAAAAAAAACACATTTGTTGTATGGGAGCCCCCTTTAAATATTAATTTTATTTTGATTACTTAAAACTGAAGGGGGCGAGGTAAACACGTATTGAAAGAAAAAGAAAGAAAGAAAAATATTTATTTATTGCACACACTGACATATTCTTACCAGTTCTACAAACGCACACTTCAATATTGAGCGCACACAACTGCAAATGATGTGATCAAAATGTAAACGTATGGACGACGTATGGGTATGTTCTAAAGGGGAAACTGTAGGCATAACGCTTCCATTTATGTATTTTCCGTCGCTGATTGGCCACTGGCTAACGGTGCATTAGGGAGTTTTGAGACCGCGACGCTCGCTACCCTTATAATCTCACCTGTAAAGTACATTTTCCAATGGCAGTGTGTTGCAGTAAGGCAGGCGCGGCAGCAGGCAGGCGTGGCGCGGGACGGGCGGCGGGTGCAGGGTCGGCTTCGAACGCCCAGTGACCCGACCACGTCACGACAACAGTCACGAACACACTGAACAGATACTGCTTGGCGGACTGGTCTTCCGTTCTGGGAGACGAACATTTATTGTTACAACATAGTTTTTTTTTAATTAGAAATAGGCTTGCGTTTGACCGCCAGCTCGCCTGATGTTAAGCGATGATGTGGTCTACGATGGAGCACGCTTGCCTAGAAGGGACCGATTCACTCGTGATTTGAAGACACCTAGATTGTAACTATCGGGGAACACCCATTCAGGTAACGCATTCCACAGATTAGCAATTCGCATAATAAAAGTGGAATCAAAGCGCTTTGTACAAGTTTTCGGAATATCAACATTAAAGCGGTGTCGATTTTTCGTGCCCGCTCTGACAGTCCGATAGAAAAATGGGCAGGAGGGAATTAAATCATTCCGATCTGCTGCACACTCTGAAATGTATCCGATAAAAAACGATAGACTAGCAACTTTACACCGATGCTCAAGACTAAGTACTTTAGTCTGAACTAGGGCTTCGTTGCTGATGAGCTTCTTGGCGCGTTTCTTAATAGACTCTAATGCCCCGAGCTCTATAAATAATTATCAATGTAAAAAACCGACTTCATAAAAATGTTCGAACTGGACCAAATATGCACCCTCTATCCTATAGCACGTGTATTAATTAGGCACTATCGGTTTTAGAGAGCGCATGCCTGATTTAGTACTGAGGTGTTCCGACAGATGTCACTTATAATATTTTTTGTGTGGAAATGACTTTTTAATTGTTACATTGTAGAAAAAAAACAGTAGAACTGGACCAAAATGAAATGGAACCACACGGGAAGCACCAGCTTTCAAATAAAAAAAATAACCATCAAAATCGGTACACCCAGTCGAAAGTTAAGTTAAGTAACAAACATAAAAAACAGTCGGATTGAGAACCTATTTTTCGGAAGTCGGTTAAAAATAAGATATGTAGTATCACAATAATATCATGTATGTGAAAGTTTGGATGGATGTATGGATGGATGGATGTTTGTTACTTAATCACGTAGAAACGGCTGGATGGATTTGGATGAAATTTGGAATATACATTGCTTTTGTCCTGGATTAACACATATGCTACTTTTCATCATCGTCATCATCACCACGCGGGTGAAACCGCGGGGCGCAGCTACTGTTATACTATACTAGATAAGATGTAAACTCACTCGTTGAAAGCGACCTGCGTGCGCGCCATTAGTTGTAAAAGCCACTCGCGACTAGCATCGACATCTGGGTCTGCTGCCAGCAAAGCCGGAAACATGTACCAGAGAGACGTCTCTTGTTCACTGGACAAAATAAAAATACAGTATAAGAATAAAAATTAGTACATAACAGTTTAAAGCGATCAGAGATTCCTTTTAGCCAAAAAAATGCCTGTATTAGGAGTCCCTGCTCTTCCTTAATATAGAACATCTTTAACCTATGTGTGATTTTGTGTCTGTGTGTATGTATAGGTGTGCGTGTATGATTGTGAAATTGCGAGTATGAGTGTATGATATTGAGGGTGTGTATAGGTGTGGGGTGTGTGTGCATGTGAGGGAGTGTAGTAGTGTGATTATGAATGTATGAATGGGTGTATGTACATGTAAATGTGTGCAAGTGCAAGGGTATACATGTTAATGTGTACGGTGGTTGTGTAAAAAGTATATAAAGTTTTTTTTTTGAAAAAATTTACTTTAAAACTATACATTACACTAATTACTTCAATTACAGGGCACACAGAGATTTGACATCTTATATCTCGGGGTGACGAGCGCAGTGTATTGCCATCCAGGGTTTTGAACTGTTGAAGTTCAAAATTCTGAGTGTCGTTGAGCTGTTATGGGCAAGCGTGAAGAGTCATCAGGCGAGCGACTTCGCTCGTCTCGTCACCCAATATCATTAAAAAAAAACATACCTACATGACAAACTTAAACAATAAAGGTTCCTACTTTTTTGTTTCATACATTTTTTTAATTTCGCAAGTGAAGTGTTCTGTGGGGTTAGTACGAGAACTTGCGAAAAAGTTATCGTTACGTAAACGATAGCAAAATGTATAGAAAATTCAGTTTCCTTTTACGTCCGATAGAGGCGCTGTTCAATTTTTCATACATTTTGCTATCGTTTACGTAACGATAACTTTTTCGCAAGTGCTCGTACTAAGGCCACTGTTTAAAATCAAACTGAATGTAAAGGAGCAATTCAGTTGATTATGAGCATGATATCATTATCAATGATGAACAAACTGAAAATGCACTAAATCCGGAAACAGTTTGTTACAGTCAGTTTTTACAGGCGTAACAGATGTGTCGAACTTGGCTGACGTCTGACCAACGGAAGAGAAAGATAAATAAATAAAACCTTATTGCACACATGGTCATCTGACCCCAAACTAAGCAAAGCTTGTAATATGGCTGCCAGAGACTGATATACGTACATATATATTTTTAAATACATACTTAAATAGATATTAACACCCAGACATAGAACAAACACAAATGTTTGTCCTAGGTGGGAATCGAACCCACGCCTCCAAGCGCAGAAGGCAGGTACACTACCAACTGAGCTAACGGGGCTATCAGAAAGAGTGAGAATATAATAGGCATGATGACTAATATTTTTTTATTACCTCATAAAAAAGCTGATCATCAATAGAGCATCACCATCGAAAACCAAATTTATCAAAAATAAATAAGTTATAAGTATTTTAATTTCATGCTAGACAGAGAGCGCACTATACTGAGCTATGACGTCAAGCCTCAGGCGCAGCATACAAATACTATACTAACACACACTTTGCGAGAAAGGGATGGAGCATCCCTTCTCTATCCCCACCTAAAACTTTAAACGCTCATATTTCAGAGATTAATCAGCCAATTTAATTTATTTTTTCAGTATGTGTAATGTATTAAATTTAGTTATATTCGTCGCTAAGCCTGTTATTTGTAATAAATTAAACATTAGGCCACATGCCTATTCCCCTTTCTTTTTCTCTCGTTAGTTGACGTATCTGTTACGGGTGTTAGTGAATGTAAATGGAGGGTAGTCACGTGAGTTGATGCGCCTGCGCATCGATGATCTCGTTGAGCCAGGCGAGCGGCGCGCGGCACTCCCCCGCCCGCGCCACCGCGCACCGCACCGCGCCCGCCTTCCGCACCAGCTCCCCGGACACCTCCCACCACCCGCTCGGTGACGTCATGCGCTCCAGGTACTTGGAGGACAGCGAGCAGCACGTCTGCACGTACGTCGGCCACGACTGCACACCAAACACGGATTACTGTATCACTAGTAGTCTAAGAGCCCACGACACTAAACCTAGTTCGATAAGACTACCATACCTACATATTTAAAAAAAAAACAGTCCCAATAGGGAAACTACAATCTAGGCATCTTCAAGGCTAGAGTAAATAGATTTCTTCTAGATCAACGTGTTCCATCCTCGGCCACACCGTCGCTTACCATCAGGCGAGTTGATGGCCAAACGTGGATCTATTCTACCTATATTATTTAAAAAAAATGTACATTGTTATCCTAGGGATGAAAGTAACTTATTTAGTCCCGAGACGGGGGCGCTAATAGTTCGAGGGACTAAATAAGTCTTTAACCCCGAGGTAAACACTGTACTTTTCATTACGAATACAAGGAAACTAAAAATAAAAACATGAACTGACACTGGCAAATACAAAAGAAGTGCGGGACTATAATCCTCTGAGAAAAAAAAAGTTGGAACATGGTTCAATACAAATGTGAAAATAGAACTAGTTTTTTTGTTGTTTATAATTTGAGTGTCTGTCAGTTGTCAACTGTCACTTGAAAGTGATTCTCCCTAGGGCTAAAATGTATTACTTTCAACCCGCTCCTCAGGCAACTTCAGACCTACTTTCCGAGTATGACTAATGAAAACTCCTTTTAAGGAAGTCTGTTATAAAGGTATAAAAAAGTAAACACTCACCACATTATCGTCTCCAATCAGCGCGAAGTATTGCTCCACCAGCTGGGACAGCAGAGTCCTGTTCGCATCATGGATGCTCTCACACTCCAAACATCTCTTCATCAGCTTCAACTGCTTCTCAAACAAATACTCTCCAGAATCGAACAAACTTTCTTTTTGATCTGTTTCTGTATTATCCTTTGAAGGAGTTATATTTGTTGTTCTATTTGACCACGGACTGGGTATATTTGCTAAAGTTTGTTCTAAAAGAAGTTTAGCGTAGTCTTGTTTAGCTTTAGTGTGTGAAATTTGTGTGTAAGCGTCGGTGAGCGTGCGTTCTAGAGGGCCGCGGAGTGTGTTGGGGGGTAGGAAGCGAGTTAGAGTGGGGAGGAGCTCGTAGAATAGGATTATGTCTTCTTCCTGTAATATTAAAAGAGGTTAGTTTCTCAATAGGTCTTGTTCTTTATGATACTGAGTGACGAGACGAGCGAAGTCGCTCGCCTGATGGCTCTTCACGCTTGCCCATAACAGCTCAACGTCACTCAGAATTTTGAACTTCAACAGTTCAAAGCCCTGGATGGCAATGCACTGCGCTCGTCACCCCAAGATATAACATGTCAAATCTCTGTGTGCCCTGTAATTTCGCTGGAAACATTGCCCTTCAATCCGGAACACAGTAATGTTTGTACACTACTGCTTGGCGGTTGAATAAATGGCAAAGGTTATTTTTCATAATAATTATCAGTTTATCATGGTACTTACATCGACATGACCACTTTGTATGCCAAGTATCCAGTTTTCTATAATAGCTTTGGCTGAAGGTGAAACCTGAAATAAATAATGCTTCGTTTTAAAAAAAACCCTCTACCACAAAAACGCATAACACATAACGCAAGTACGGCTCATTTCAATTTGGTCCAGTTCTGTCATTTTTATGAAATCTGTTTTTTATATTGATAATTAAAATATTTCTTGGTATTTTTAAAAAGTAAAGATGTATACCTTCCCCTGGTTAGCAGCGAGTGTGATTGCCTTCCAACGGCCCGCCCCACCCACCATCACCCCCGCTAGGAAGTGCAGGTCGATGGGGGGCGGAGGCCGCGGGAATTCCCCTGATAGCGCTTCTAGCATCGCGAGAGTAACTACTTCGGGGCATTCGAACGATGGTGACGTCACCTGTGGGGAGAGATACCAGTTTTTCAGTTAATTATCTTTGACCATTGATTTACAAAAGTATAGACGTCGCCGTGTCTAGCTCAAAACTCTTGTAACGAAATAACACAAAAACTACTGAACCGATTTTAAAAATTCTTCCACTGTTGGGAAGCTACACTATCCCCAGGTGACATGGGCTATATTATATTTTGTAACAAGGCCGAAGGCCGATCTTACACCTGTGCGAAGCCGGGGCGGGCTGCTAGTATTATAAAAAAATCAATTGATGTTGTTTGTCTCGCTAAAACTCGAGAATGGCTGGAACGATTTGCTAATTTTGATCTTGAAATATTTGTTCAGGAAAAGTTCAAACGATGAGTAAACGGCTGGACCGATTTCGATAAAATTTTGTGTTCCTGGAGCTCTACGCGTACTAAGTAGCGGGTATCAGCCAGTTATTAATATATATATTAATTGTTAGTTTCTATACAGTGTTATATTAATTAAATATCTCGTGTCCAAAATGCTGTCCGATATCTTGCGCAACATTGCAGTGCTAATAATTGCAATACAACGCGGCAATGCAGCCAGCATCTTGGATGCGATGCCTGCTGGCAGCGCTTATTAGATCAGTTTAGTATTATATCATTAACAAACTAGTACTGTTTGTTAATGATGTTAATTAATTTTAATTTAAACACTGTTTTAAACTATCACGGTTGTTCACTAAAGTTATATGTTCACCATGTTCACGGGAAGACTGATCAGTCTTCCCGTGAACATGGTGCATGTAACTGCGCCGAAATATCGGGAGCTCCTTCCACAACCTTACCACGGCAAATATCCCGTAAATAATCATTTAACTTTAATTTTAATTTAGCCTAACCTGAAATAAAAATCGGCCAAGTTCGAGTCGGACTCGCGCACGAAGGGTTCCGTACCATTATCTACAAAAACGGCAAAACAACACGTTTTTTATATGGGAGCCCCCCTTAAATATTAATTTTATTATATTTTTTTGTATTTGTTGTTATAGCGGCAACAGAAATACATCATCTGTGAAAATGTCTACTGTCACGGTTCATGAGATACAGCCTGGTGACAGATGGACGGACGGACAGACGGACGGACGGACAGCGGAGCTTTAGTAATAGGGTCCCGTTTTACCCTTTGGGTACGGAACCCTAAAAATAAACTATTATAATTATTGTCAATTCACCTCTCATTCTATCACAAAGCGTTAGACCACCGACAACATACTCGTAGATAGATAGATAGATAAATAAACTCTTTATTGTTCACACCACAAATTACATAATACACGATAAAATAGCTTTAAAAAACTAGCGTAATAATCGGCGGCCTAACCGCTAAGAGCGATCTCTTCCAGGCAACCTTAGGATGGAGAGGATTCATACAGGAGGTAGAATGCTGGGCGTGAAATAGTGAAATATGTGATTCTTACATTCTAATACTTAAATAACTTAAAATTACTATAATATATTAATATATAAAAGTATAAAATAGATAAATATGAATAGTAAAAAAAAATTACAACGTCAACAAGGTGGCAAGTGTGGCAACTGCGACATATAACGATAGACGTGTACGTCAGACCCGGTGGACCCGGGTATGTTCTAAAACTGCGACCAGAACCACCGGAGGATGGGCAGCAGCGTCCTAATAGTACACGGTGAACGTACTGCGATCCCCAAGCCGCCTGCCAAGCGTGGGGATTATGGCAACACCTCTCTCTATGAGGGAGGCCTTTGTCCAACAGTGGACGTTAATTGGCTGATGATGTGATGTGTGTACGTCAGAAGATATTTGCCTCTCACTCTATGATATGATGTTAGAACGAGATGAAAACACTAACCTGTTTCCTATAGGCGTCCATAACTCCTCTAACAACGCTATGCGGCGGCAGATGTCCGTAAGTAATAGGTTCTTTTCCATCTATGTGGTAGACTCCGCTGCGGTACCCTTTCACCTCTCGCTCTATCAAGCGGCGTGCGAGGGAGACAACACCAGGTAGAGCTACTTGGTTCGTGTATTTGAATACTTCGGGCCATACTTCACCTGTGGAATACATAACTTCGTATTTTAACCGACTTCCGAAAAAGAGGAAGTTCTCAATTCGACTGTATTTTTTTTTTATGTTTGTTACCTCAGACCTTTCGACTGGGTGAACCGATTTCGATGATTCTTTTTTTTTTATTTAAAGCTGGTGCTGCCCGTGTGGTCCCATTTGGTCTACTTCTGTCATTCTGTTTTTTTATATTGATAATTATTCGATGACGTAAAGCAAAAAGAAGTATTGAGTATCACGTCTGAACAGATTTTGATGAAGTGTCGATTGATTCTTCCAAGTTCAGGTATGGTCACCGGGTAGGTGACGTCATCATAAATACAAGATGGCACCATGTAAATATGCAGATGCAGATGAAAAAAAAAAACACTGCATGTAATGTATTATTGAATAGGTATTTTAAAATGAAACTGAGGTTTGGTACATCTACACTAATATTATAAAGAGGAAAGATTTGTACCTATTTTTGTATGTTTGTAACGAAATAACTCAAAAACTACTGAACCGATTATAAAAATTCTTTCACTGTTGGGAAGCTACACTATCCCCGGGTGACATAGGCTATATTATATTTTATAGCGAGGCCGAAGGCCGAGCTTACACCCGTGCAAAGCCGGGGCGGGCGGCTAGTCATATATATGTTCCGCCAAAGTTGACAATGTGATTCAAAACAGTTTTGTCAACAAAATTAGAATCATTAAAAGAAATACCGTATACGGGTTTGATTTTTTTTCCCATTCTGGAACTTACATGAATTCAGGGTTCGAAATTATCAAGATAATTACACCTCTTGGAAATTATCAATAATTATCACCAGTGGTCATATTATCTATATTAATATTATAAAGAGGAAAGATTTGATTGTTTATTTGTTTGCATTGATTAGGCTCCGAAAGTACTGAACCGATTTGAAAAATTCTTTCACTGTTGGGAAGCTTCACTATCCCCGGGTGACATAGGCTATATTATACACCCGTGCGAGGCCGGGGCGGACGGCTAGTTTATTATATTTCTACCAAGCCGGTGCTTATGTACGGATTTTCGTACTACTGGCTTTTCAGTAAAGGAAAACATCGTAAGGAAACCTGTACACGTACGGAGAAGAAATTAAATGGCGTATGTGAATTCACCTACCCGCAACCGGGCCAGCGTAGTGACCCGGCCCAATCGCCCTTTCGGGGATAATCCTAAGTCCAGCAGTGGACTATTAAAATAGCTGATTATGCTGCGCTTTATAACTTGAGGCTAAAAGTTTAATTAGTCTACATCTACGAAGTTGCACGTAACAGCTAGTGCTTTTAAAAATTTCGATTTTTTATTCACTTCGCGTTTTTTTTTTTTAATATAAAAAGAGCGGCAAACAAGCATGCGGTCCGCCTGATGGTAAGCAAAACCGACGCTAACCGTTTGTCATTTGTTTACACGGGGCATAATGTTACAGTGAATTCAGTGACAATTGACCACAGAAAAGAGAAGTAAATAGACCGGAAATGAGAAGAAAACTATGTCGCCAGGTATTGTGACAGATATGTGATTGAACATTCTTATTTATGTCAACGCTTCACAGTTAATATGGGTTTATTATAGGTGCAACAGGCTATAGCAAATTTCTTACAAAAACGCCTCGACAGCAGTTCTATTTAACCAAAAAATTATATATTTTCTGTGCAATTGACAACAGAAAAAAAATAGGGCTCCCTTAAACACATGTTCAACTCACTGGGTACGTAATCCAGTACGTCTTCAGGTCTCCGCGCCGCGTCGGCCGGAGTTTTGCAGAACGATGCGGGTAGTTTCACTGTCTTCCTGTAGATCTGAATCACGCGTAATAGTAGATTATGCACAAGAGAATAAAGCAGTGTCTTACGTCGCGGGCGGCATATTGAACCCTGAGCGTAACGAGGGACTCTAGAGTTATATAGAGTTCTGAGTGAAGTGAGGTGTTCAACCTGCCCAAGACGAAGACAGGCTTTCTCAGACAGGATCCAAGCTGTACAATTATGATCAAAGATGTCTGGTGTATACTATTAATTATTCCATACAATACTTTACTAATTATTCTAATTCACATAATTTATTTTCTTTCTTAAATTTAAGTTTTTTTTACAATATATGTATAAAAACCAAGATATTATAAAAAAAACTAAACCTAGAAAGCCGTCGGCAGCGGGGCAGGGCACAAGCTACCGGTGGTTAGGGCTGTAGAGTGAGGAACCTCCTGACAATGCGGGCCGTGTCCAGGATGACCGCCTTCTGCATCTGACCCTTGACCCAACCGTCCAGCGAGAGCCTCTTAAGATGGTGGTCGAGGCTCTTCGCTATAAGGCCGTTCACCGATACTTATTCTTATTATTCTGTGTATTATTCTGTTATTAACCTCGGGCACGTCGTTGAGTTGGTAATGTTCAGGGCTGTAGTGAGAGAGAGCGAGGCAGGCCGCCTCCACCACTGCGGGCGCTCCGGTCGCTATGTAAATCCAGAGCCGGCGGCAGGCGCTGCGAGCCAGGTGGACGAACTCAGGGGACGGGCACTGCAGGGGCGGGATCTCCGCGAGGAGAGCGCATACTCTGATATATCAAATACGGAGATTATTATGCTATATTTGTAGTTTTATTTGGCTTTCTAAATAAATAAAGACTGTGCACTGAAATTTGGCTTTTGGCAATAGGGTTTTTTTGCAGGGGTCCGCCTGGGAAAGTACAACCTCTTTGCCAGTTATTCAACCGCCAAGCAGTAGTGTGCAAATACTACTGTATTCCAAATTGAAGGGCAATGTTTCCAGCGAAATTACAGGGCATACAGAGATTTGACATCTTATATCTCAGGGTGACGAGCGCAGTGCATTGCCATCCAGGGGTTTGAACTGTTGAAGTTCCAAATTCTGAGTGGCGTTGAGCTGTTATGGGCAAGCGTGAAGAGTCATCAGGCGAGCGACTTCGCTCGTCTCGTCACCCAGTATCATAAAAAAATGTATTTTCATGTTCTAAGTTTTTTATCTGTAGTTTATTATATGATAATTGTATATTTTGTAGTAATTGTTATTTTGATGGACATTTGACTAGGGCTGGAGTTATGCATTGCTAATTTAGAGTTTGCTAAGATTAATTTATGTTTATAGTTAGACATTATTCGATAGTTTCGGTTATATTCGACAATTGGCAATGTTAAAAGAAGTGTACTCACTGCATCTGCACATTAGGTCGATTATCCCTCGTCAGTTTAGGTTCCAGAGCCTTCCAGGCGGAGTGCGGCGCGAGCGCACTCTGCTTCCACAGTAACGCGATGCTCTGTAAAGCGAGGCAGGCGGCGGGGGAGCCGGCGCGGTCGGCGCAGCGGTTGAGCGTGCTCGATATCAGGGATACCAGTTCGAGTCCGTGGGAGGACGCCCTGAAATAACAGATAAAAAAAATAAAACATGCTTTTCGTTTTTTTTTTATGAATTAATAGGCTTGTCTTTGACCGCCAACTCGCCTGATGTTAAGCAATAGAGCACGCTTGTGTAGAAGAAACCAATTCACTCAAAATACTATTCAAAACTACGTAAGTATTCTTCTTAGCTTAGCAAGCGTGCTGCTCCATCGTAGACCGCATCATCACTTAACATCAGACGAGTTGGAGTGCAAACACAGCCTATTATTAAATAACTAGTGCTGTTGCCTGCCTAGATTTTCATATAAAATTTCAACCTTTTTCTCTTCCCAGAATCCGGCCCTTGTGCGAAATAACATACTCGTAGCCTATGTTTCAATCTGGTCATAGCTAAGCATATTCGTGAAAACCGCATTTAAATCCGTAGAAATGGTTTAGTAGATGTGCGTGGACAAACAAACAAACAAACAGATAAAAATTCTAATAACTGTCTTAACGTGTTCAGCTGCTTATTTTAAGACATCCTGTGTGTTTTTTGAAGTGAAAACTTCTTTAGGCGCGTTGAGAACTTTTTGGGTGAACAAAAATCCTGGAACTCGCAACATCGTCACGCCGTACCGTGTATTTTAAAACAGCGCCATCTCTTGTAGAATAGGTGAATAAGCTTAAGTTGACTTTTTTATATCTCGCAATTAGGTTTTTTGATCTCTACGTTTTTATTATATGTATAGAGTATAGATAGATATATAGATATAGAAAATAATAAAGGTTGTGGGGTTGGGTAGAGTAGGGGCTGTTCAGCAGTGCCGTAAATAAGGCTGTGCCAGCGGTGCCCAGGCACAGGGCGCAGACCCTGGAGAGGCGCAGATATGACCACACCAGGACCACGATTTTTTTTCAAGGGCACAGTTATAGAAGTGTTAGAAATTGATTATCTGTGAGATCAATCAATGATCTATGTAAACGTAATATGCAATCTGTTAGGTTTTGACGTCTGTATTAGAAAAAGTTATATATAATAGTTCCCTCTCTTCATTCCTGTTCGCTCTCAAGATAGGACGTCCATCTGTTTTTGCTCCTGAACAAACTGAATAAATAAATATCTGGGACATTATTGCACACACAGTCATCTGACCCCAAACTAAGCAGAGCTTGTAATATGGCTGCCAGAGACTGATATACATACATATATGTTTTTAAATACATACTTAAATAGATATTAACACCCAGACATAGAACAAACACAAATGTTTGCAATAATCCATCAAACCTGGTGTTATTTCTGTCCACGACATCAAGAAGCTTGCACCGGGCGCACAAAAGGCTAGTAACAACACTGCTGTTCAGTGGACACTAACTATGTTATATTATGTGTATGTATGTTTGATTTTGATAACAGTATGTTAATTAATGTTTATGTAATTTATTAATTTTATATATGTGTAGATTGTAGGTATATAATCATCATCATCAGTCAGAAGACGTCCACTGCTGAACATAGGCCTCCCCCTTTAACCTCCACACTGAACGACATCTTGCCATCTGCATCCACTGGATGCCCGCGACTCTCACAATGTCGTCGGTCCATCTAGTGGGAGGCCTACCTACGCTGCGTCTTCCGGTTCGTGGTCTCCACTCAAGAACCTTTCTTCCCCATCGGTTATCAGTTCTTCGAGCAATGTGGCCTGCCCATTGCCACTTCAACTTACAGATTTTAATAGCTATGTCGGTGACTCTGGTTCTTTGGCGAATATCCACGTTCCGGATTCTATCGCGCAAAGAAACTCCGAGTATAGCTCTCTCCATCGCCCGTATCCAGGTATATAGTATGATGGTTTTATTATGTAGTCTATTATGTATATATATGTTGTATTTATTTGTAGTGTATTGATTGTTTGTTGTTTTTTTTGCATTGATATTTACTTTTGTATTTTTAGTTAAGGCCACTATTTTTGTTAATGTAATTCCTTTCCGTGCACGGTTGCGTGGAAGAGATCGCTATAAGTGATAAGGCCGCCTGTTAAAAGCCTAGATAATTACTATACAATAGACAATTACTCTAGACAATTACGATAATTACGTATAATGTTATCCTTGTTTCTGTGGTTTTTAATAAAGAGTTATTGTTTTGTAAGCTTTAAAATAAGATGAATAGCGTCGTCTGCATGTTGTGGTGACCGACCTCAGTTGGCACATCCTCTTGACAGCCAGTATGCGTGCTATGTCCACCTCCCACTTCAAGTCGTCCGGCCTGCCTGGACCCGGCTCCGCCAACATCTCTTGCAAGTACGGGAAACACCGCACCTGACAACTCATAAATTTTACTAAATATGACACTAAAAGAATAAAATAATTATCAATAAAAAAGGAGGTTCTCAATTTGACTGTATTTTTTTAATATTTTTTACCTCAGAACTTTCGACTGGGTGAACCACAGACTAGGTATAGCTACTAACTACGTAGCCCACTTATAGAAAGTCTTTGGGGTGAAACGATTTTGATGATTCTTTTTAATTTGAAAGCTGGTGCTTCCCGTGTGGTCCCATTTCAATCTGGTCCAGTTCTGTCATTTTTATGAAGTCGGTTTTTTACATTGATAATTAATTATTCTATGAAATTTGGTCAGGACAACGTTTGTGGGGTCAGCTAGTAGTTAGTAAAAATTAAAAACATAGTTTACAAAAGTTTTTTTTTTACATGTTACCTGTGTTTCAGCCAAGCTAGCGTAGAGCATTATCAGGACAGAAGTGGGCACCCCCTTGTTAGCTTTCAGCTTGTTTAGTATTGAAACTATCGTAGGCACGTTCTCCTGAAAATAACAATATTCACTCAGTTTTTTATTGATGACTAAAGCATTGTTTGTCTGATCTGATGTACTCACCTTAGTCTTAGCCATAAGCGGCAACGCTCTCAAGCACTCCAACTTCACAGCGGGCGAGGCATCATTAGCTATCTTATAAACCAATATCGGCATCAACTCCACGGCTATATCCTTCTTGAAATCCACCAGATTGACGACCATTCTTAGCACTTTTAACACTATAGACTCCATAATATTCTTTCCCATTATCACTCCGTAGAAAAATGATAGTAGTTCAACTTTGACGGAATCGTTTATAGACTCTATTCTGTCGAACCAAGAGTCTAGTTTTGCTTCGTCGTCTCTCAAACGCTCCCATACCAAATGTAGTTTCACTATGACGGATAAATGACTGTCGGTGTAAAGTAATGACTGAAAGAAATAAACTTTATTTAGACACAAAAAACAACTTTAATCCCAGGATAAAAGAGCTGATAATCTTCAAGCAAGCAGAACAGATTTTCTGAATCATAGCTAAGAACTTTCTCGATCAAGTTTCAAGATCAGCCATAAGACGTCCACTGCTGAACATAGGCCACCACCTTTAACCTCCACACTGAACGACATCCTGCCAACTGCATCCACTGGATGCCCGCGACTCTCACGATGTCGTGGGAGGCCTACCTACGCTGCAAAAAATAAAGAACAAACTACAACACTTAATAGAAGAAACTTACAAAAAATTAAAAACAATAATGTGAATAAAATACCTGAAATATCTTATTAGACATGAGATTAGGTATATTGAGTGTGGTGTCGTCCAGTGAGGTCTCACGGTGTATGTCCAGTATGGTGGCAGCTACCTTCAGCGCCGAGCTGGTGAGGAAGGAGGGCAGGTGTACCCACTGCAGAGACTGACCCACAAACGCGTTCAGGGATATCGAAGGGACAGAGTATTTGGAGATTATGTTCAGACCTGGAAATAGAGATTTGTACTGAACACTTTATCTCTTCTTATTCTAATTTAAAGTGGGGGTGATAAGACCTGCACTGACATCCCGCTTGGGTGTGTTGTGCATTTGCCCCTGACTCCGTTGTCATTTATAATCTAAACAGTATTAGATAAACACAACACATTTAAATCTAACAATTACCACACGAGTTATCACGACTGTAATGACACACATAGATCTAATATAATAATATATATAAAAAAACACTACTACACAGAATATCAGAACTGCGTTGCCCCCCCCCCCCTCCTATCATGGTCATCGACCTAGTATAAATATGCTGGCGTCGTAACTCATATAACCCAGGCTCTGTCAGAATATTGGTTAGATTCTCTCCAAATAATCATTCAGTTCAACAACCTGCTAGGGCCCAAGGGGGTCCCTGGCAAGTCTGGTCCCCACTCCCGGCGACGGCCCAAGCCGAGGCTCGTACCCAGTGGCGTATATTAAGATTCCGCACCCCAGGCCTGTAAGGTTCACATCACACACACATCATCAGCCAATTAACGTCCACCGTTGGACAAGGCCTCCCTCATAGAGAGGAGTGTTGCCATAATCCCCACGCTTGGCAGGCGGCTTGAGGATCGCAGTACGTTCACCGTGTACTATTAGAACGCTGCTGCCCATCCTCCGGTGGTTTTGGTCGCAGTTTTAGGACATACCCGGGTCCGGGTCCTGTAAGGTTCGCGCCCCATAAATTAACGGAAAAAAAGCAAAAACGTTTAATTAGGTATAAAATAATATCTATTAGTATGAGCTGAGATGATGATGAATGAAAAAACTTTTATACTTAATTTATCTACCTAAAGCCCTAACAGACGTGACGGATTTGGTTGACAGACTGCCGTCGAAGCAGCGGGAGAGAGATTTTTTTCTTTCTCTTCCGTTGGTCTGATAGCGGTCCATCAACCAAGTCAGACACGTCTGTTAGGGCTTTTAGGTAGGTTAGACCCGTAACAGACGTATCGAACTTGGCTGACGAATCGCCGTCTAACCAACGGGAGAGAAAGAGTGAGAATATAATACCCCTCTCTTTTTCTAATAATATGTAATAATTAAAATGTAACTAACTAGTTACTGGTAATCAGTTAGCATCCTCTTAAACATCTCTTTTCTCGTTTTTCCTCTTAGCTTCAATACATCAAAACAAACATCTTTTGTTCAGCGAGTTATCTAAATTAGCACACAAAAAGCTGTTTCTTACATTTTGTCCGGAATGATTATTTATTTTTGTATGGAACAGATGTTTTTTTTCGCGAATAAAAAAAAACGGCAAGAAATCTTCACATCGGGAAAAACCAGCCAGAAGACATCCAGTGCTGAACATAGGACTCCCCCTTTAATCTTCACACTGAACGACATCCTGCCATCTGCATCCACTGGATGTCCGCGATTCTCACAATGTCATCGGTCCATGATGGGAGGCCTACCTACGTTGCACCTTCCGGTTTGTGATCTCCACTCAAGAACCTTTCTTCCCCATCGTTTATAGGTTATGAGCGATATGGCCTGCCCATCGCCACTTCAACTTGCCAATTTTAATAGCTAGACTCTGATTCTTTGGCAAATATACAAGTTCCGGATTCTATCGCGCAGGAAACTCCGAGCATAGCTCTCTCCATTGTCCGTTGCGTGTGAGCGAGCTAGCGTGAGCTGCATGCCGCCAGTGAGCTGCCTGTTCTACACGTGAGCTGTGACTCGGCGAGTCAAACATAAATGATCTATATCTATCTATATACTCTATATCTATACATATAATAAACTAGCTGCGCCCCGCGGTTTCACCCGCGTGGTGATGAAAATCGATGATGATGATGATGAAAAGTAGCCTATGTGTTAATCCAGGACATAAGCAATGTATACTCCATCATCATCATCATCATCAGCCTGCATCCGTCCATACATAGCTGCTGATAAATATATGATAATAGTGCTGGACATAGGCCTCTCCTAATGCACGCCACTGAACTCGGTCGGCAGTTTTTTAATATCAGCTTAGCTTTAGGTATCGTACCTCCAAGGTGCCCTTGCGCTTGTCGCTCAAAAATCATAATCATGTTGGCCCAACGCCCTCTGCGTTCACCAACTAGTCCGGTCAAGCTGTAAGGCCGCAAGGCCAACAGCAAAAAGTCACAAAGAGAAAAAAAAAACTCACTTAATCACCTATGACATTTCCAAAGACGGATTACACGTTCATTGAATTCACGTCAAAACTTAGATTTTGTTTATATTACGCGGCATAAGATGAAGCTGGTTACTCCGAGTGTAGTTGTATACTCACAGAGGTTGAAAGTATCATGCAGGTACAGCGCCGAGGCTCGAGGCAGGTTGGCAGCCAAGAGGTGCAAGGTGACGCCGGTGGCGGCGCGGAGACTGGGGGCTCCGAGAGACAGGCAGCGCTCCATGAGGCGGTAACACGGCCGGGGGTCGCGACTGTACAGACAGACACAACTCATTTATCTATTTCTACACTAATATTATAAAGAGGAAAGATTTGTACCTATTTTTGTATGTTTGTATGTTTGTAATGAATAGGCTCCGAAACTACTGAACCGATTTGAAAAATTCTTTCACTGTTGGGAAGCTACACTATCCCCGGGTGACATAGGCTATATTATATTTTGTAGCGAGGCCGAAGGCCGAGCTTACACTCGTGCGAAGCCGGGGCGGACGGCTAGTAAATAATAATTTAATGCTGTTCGTTGGTAAGTGCATCACTTGAGAACGGCTGGACCGATTTGGCTATCTTTTTATTTAAATACTAGTGCTGATGCTCGCGACTTCGTACGTGTAGATTTTCATTTAAACTTTCAACCCTTTTTACCTCTCTTAATCCGGCCCTTGCGCCGAATAACATAGCCTATACTTCAATCTGGTCATAGCTAAGCATATTCGTGAAAACCGCATTTAAGTCCAGTGGTTTAGGAGATGTGCGTGGACAAACAAACAAACAAACAAAAATTCTAAAAAGTGTCTTAACGTAGCTTTGTACGTACTCGTACCTATGTAACGTTATCTTTAAACGTGATTTTCACCCCTTTCAAAATGACGGATTGATTTGAAACTTTTCACACTTATCAAGGACCGATGACAATGCAATAATTTTAATAGTTTGTCCCATTATCATCAGGATTAGCCATTTTATAGCGTGCTTTATAGCATTTTATAGCGTTTTTTTATTAATTTACTAGCCGTCCGCCCCGGCTTCGCACGAGTGTAAGCTCGGCCTTCGGCCTCGCTACAAAATATAATATAGCCTATGTCACCCGGGGATAGTGTAGCTTCCCAACAGTGAAAGAATTTTTCAAATCGGTTCAGTAGTTTCGGAGCCTATTCATTACAAACATACAAAAATAGGTACAAATATTTCCTCTTTATAATATTAGTGTAGATGAATGGGCGAGTTGGTGGTCATATGCAAAGCAAGCCGCTTTGCACATGACCACCCACTCACCTGATTTTTAGCAATGATGCGGTCTATGATGGAGCACGCTTCCCTAGAAAAACACGATTCACTGATTTGAAGACACCCAGATTGTAACTACCGGGGGAATACGCATAAGGCAGCTCATTCCACAGACTAGCAGTACGCACAACAAAAGTGGAATCAGAGCGATTCTGTACGGGTTTTCGGAATATCACCCATAAAGCGGTGTTGATTTTTCGTGCCCGCTCTGCAGTCCGATAGAAAAACGGGCAGGAGGGATTAGATCTTGCAGATCCGATGCACACTCTCCAAAATGTATCCGATAAAAAACCAATAGACTAGCAACTTTGCGCCGATACTCAAGACTAAGGATATTAGTCTGAACCAGGGATTCATTTCCGAAGAGTCTCTTGGCGCGTCTCTCAATAGACTTCAACGCCCCAAGCTGGTACTTTGCTGATCCATCCCAAAGGTGAGAGCAGTACTTCATGCACAACCGAACTTGTGCTAGGTACAGTGTAAGCAACTGTTCCAACATGAAGTACCGACGCACCTTCGATAGGATACCCAGCTTTTTGGCAGCCAATTGAGCCTTGTCCTTAATATTGGAGTCAAATTGGAGGGTAGAAGATACGAGGGACTATAGAGATTCGACAGTTGTTACCCATATCGCAGCAGCTCGTTGGATATCCTGGCCAGCACGGGCAGTAGAGCCGTCACGTATTCTGCATCCTTCTGGTAGATGGCGGCGTCAGCGACGGCGCAGTACGCGCTGAATGCGCGTTCTATCAGAGCTGGGTTGCAGATCTGGACAATTATTATTTTTGTATTATACATATAACACTCCCTTCTGGACGCCGTCAGCGATACAGCCTGCGGCCGTATTATAATATGAAGGGATGCTTTTTCCTGTGGGCAAAGTTCGAGTTTTCGATACCTACTTCAAAAATTATAAATATAAGACAACGCGTATAAAATTATACTCAATTTACGTCCGCGTACGTTTCATTTATAAACATAGCTGTATATATATATACAATATATATCGAAACAAAACTATTTTACCAAAACCAACCGTATATTTATATATTGACGGCTCAGTTCTCTAATTTTGCACAACATCGTCAAAGCTCGTGAACCGTCGTTGAGCAAGCGAGACGGCAATTGTCTGAATCGCAAGTGGGAACTTCCCTCCCGAGAGAAAGAGACAATTTCCTCTTTCTCTCCCGTTGGTCAGATGGTGGTTCTTCAGCCATGTTGACGGCTCTTACGGTGTGTTACGGCTTGTGCAACTATCGCGTCACTGTGGAGCCATTCTGGCTACGTATTGAGTCCAGACAGATTGAGTATTGCCGCGATTAGCGCGTCACTGTGGCATCTTTGTATTTTTTGATCGAAGGATACGTAAAATACGCATCGAATTCCATAGATATTTCAATTTAGAAATTCAAAATTTGTATGGAATTCCTTACGTATTGTACGTAGCGAAAGTTCGTATTTCGCCCATTCCCGAAAAATGAGTGTCAGTATGGAGTTTGTATGTGTTACAAGTGACGTCATTAGTAAGTATAGTGCGATCTGTGTCTAGCAAGACATTAAAAGGCTAATTATCTGTAAAATATTTTTTCAAAAATTGAAATCGTTTAACTCTTGGCGGAGACATTGGTGAACATACATAAACATTATTTTTTATAAACAGTGGAACATAGAACCTCCGCCTTTCTAGAAAGTCGATTAAAATTTTTTTACCTGCTGACAGCTCAAGCATGCCAGCAGCAGTGAGCACTGGGCGTCAGTCCGCGGCAGACTCAGTAACAGCTGCCAAGGCCTGATGCTGCCCTCACGCTGTGGGTTGCAGGTCAGGTACAGGAACACGGGCCGCAGGAGCTCCAGGCTGTTTGACGATACACTAGAATGTTGCAGATGAAACTCTATCATTACGAAAACCTTTTGTTTACATGGAAGAAAATCTCCAGAGATCTTGAATCATAAATGATATATTTATTTCACTAAATATAGCATTACAGATATATAACTATCCAATGATTCATACTTATTACTAGTTAGATACTAATTTAATTACAAATATAAATATAAGTATGGGATTATGCCTCAGGAAAAATTAATATATGGAAGCATTATACCTACTGTTCCCTTATCCCTTATCCCTTTAGCATTGCTTCAACTTACGTGTAATCAGGGTGAGTGCACAAAGCTTGCATCTGAGCAATCACATCATCTTCTGCACCTTTGTTCTTTTCTAACACAGTTATGAATGGGTGCTGAGGGGACTTGAGCGAGAACTGACACTTGTATGGCTGGCCCGGGACAAGGCGAGACTTCAGGTCTAGGATGAGCAGGCCAGTCATTGTGGAGATTATTGCTGAGTAATTGCTGTTGATCAGAAATATTTCTATATTTATGTTTCTGTTGCTTCATATTCAGTTATGGCTCAGGAAATAATATAATCGAAATCTAGTGCCTGCTTTAAGAAGCAAGAAGCTTTCCTATTAGCGCTAGGCCTCAATATCAAGAAATGAACTTACTGTGCAGTAGGAAGCAAGGTTACAACAGTGGACATCGTATGCGCTATCTCTAGGACCCCTAGCTCCACCAACGCTAGGAGGCCCTGACAAGCCGTGAGGCTCACTATCACCTCTTTGGAAGAGCATTTCTCTCTCAAAAGCTTCAATTCCTCGTTTTCAACTACGAACTTCTGACGCTCAACCGGCTTAAACTTTGATTTGATCGTTGATATCAACTTGTCGATGGCATTGACGACAAGGACGCTGTTGTTTGTGTTGAGTTTGTACTCTATTTCGTCCATTTTTTGGTGTTTAAATTAATAATTTTGTTAAACCGGCAAAAAAATTTAAAACCAAACAGCTGAAACAGCTGTTCGATTTTATTCTTCGATTCGAGATTATTTCCAGAGACTGAGAAAGATGGGTAACTGACAGCTGTCAAAAGTATCAAAAAGACGTTGACATATTAAAGCCACTGTATGTTGACCAAAGTATTTTTTCCCCACATGATGGTTCGTCTTAGTTAAGGCCATACCGCCATGTCTTACGTTTGTGAGTATGCCCAAGTAAATTAATGTGTAATAATGGTGGATTATTGTTTATAAGGTGTTTATGAACGTGTTTAAGTATAGGCAAGTGATATAATGTAGTGATGTGTGTATGTGAACATGTATTTCGTAATTTTTCCGAAACTCCACAAAAGTCGCCACAGACTTTGATGAAAAAAGTACGGCGACATCAAATTATTTATATTATCATGTCATTGTCAATGAAAAAAACAACATCTTTCTCATTGTTGTAATAATTGCAAATTCTTTCTTTTCTTGTTTTTATATTATAAAACATCAAAACTATCATCAGAAAAGAAGGTTAAAAGCCTTGAAAAATGTCGACTCCGCCACGGGAAACCATCCAGAAGCAGATTCAGCAAGACTGGGCGAATAGAGAATATATTGAAGTGATCACAGGAAGCATCAAAAAGATTACTGATTTTCTTAATTCATTCGGTGAGTTAAGAGTTTTAACACTATAATAGGTGTTCTGCTACTTAAAAATATCGTTAGCTAAGCTCTTATTGAAGAATCCACTGGTCTCTGTTCCAGGCCAATCTTTCCAACTAACCAATCTTTTTTAAACCTTCCTTGCTTGTAATGTTATTAGCTAAAAACAACTGCTAATTGTCTTTATTATAACAAAATACAAGCTAAATATCTAACACTAAGTACCAAAACTATATGGCTTAATATACAAAAACAGTTGGATTGTCTATAGCTTAAATTGCTTATTTGCAGACATGTCGTGCCGATCTCGTCTCGCCACCCTGAATGAGAAGCTGACGTCACTGGAGAGAAAAATTGACTATTTGGAAGCATGTGTAAGCAAACTGGCGTATCACACTAATAGTACAAATGCCAAAGTTTTTGTGTATATTTTCTGCACTCAAGTCCGTAACAGCTGAATGAATTTGAATGAAATTCGGTGTGGAAATAGCTCATATCCTGGTATAAAAATTAACAGTTCCTGTAGAATACAGGTAAAACCGCGGGGCACTGCTAGTTATATCACAAAATGTTTGGAACATAATTACCATGAGCCCGAAAGTGTACAACATGTAGGATTTCGTAGCAACTGCTCTGATGACTGTGTTGCTTTAAAAGCAGACTCAAGAGCTACCTCATCGAGTAAACATTCTACGATATCATGAGGAGTGATGGTAAATATGGTAGCTGAGCGGTATCACATCCGCTTTTATATGCTGACAGCACCTGGTTCGATCTTTGGTTCAGCACCAATGTCTTATTTAGTTCTTAGTTAAATTAAGTGCAAATTTGATGCCATCACTCATTGTGAGGAAAACCAGTATGTCCAACACCCTTAAAAGGGACCGTTCAAGTATTACGTAAGCAGATTTGTTTCAATTATTTACCCCCCCCCCCTCCCCCTTGTCAGCAAAAGTAAGCAAAGCTTTTACTCCCCCCTCCCATGCTTATGTAAATAAATTCTGGTTTTTTCATTGATTTATGAGCAGCAGCGCATAATGTGTAAAACAGTGAATAACATGTCATCAAAAATAAGCAAAGCATAGACCCCCCGCCCCCCTATAGTGCTTACGTAATACTTGAACAGTCCCAAAGTTAAAACACATATGACATTCACCCACATGTAATCAGCCATCATGATCGATTAGAGCCCAGCCTTTCTCTATAAACCTATATTAACTTGATCTGACATATAATTTAATAGAAACTTTATCTGATGGTTAGTCCTTTTCAATGATTGTGAAACGCTAGCAGTGTTTATTTAATAGATAAATTCTTATTAGCTTAACCGGAACGTTAACCAGACATTCTGAAACAAAGTCTAAGTACTTATTAAAGTGATTTCAATTTTGTTTTCAGGTGACAAAAGGCGAAACTTTGACATAAAGTGCAGTGAGATTACCACCACCGTTCCAGTATGTTCTCTGTAATAATATTCTTACCCTTTTATGCATAAACGCTTGACCAACTTTTGATAAAAAGTGAACGACCGATGGGCCAGGATTGGCTCACAGTGGGTGCCTGATGGACGACACACACATTTATAGAAGGAAATGGGGGAGACCTTTGCTCAACAGTGGAACAGTATAGGTTAAAGTAAAAAGTAATCTGTCAACTTGCTGAAGAGAGGTGGTGTGAGTGAAATGAGTTTTTTTTTATGGCACGGATTAGCCTGTCAAATGGTTATGCATAAACAGGATATACTCAAATTAAACTAAGAATGTAGGAATGAGAATTTTTTCTATTTATATTAAAATAGCTCCAGACATCCGTAAATTTCATACTAACATACTATTATTATGTTAACGATACTGTTTGCGGTCGCGCATTTTTTTTGCAATCACACAATCAGATCGATTAAAATAGGTGACAGTATGCTCCCTGAGGAGAACATTTCCTTTGGGTCTTGGAGTAATAGAAATGAATCATGGATGCACAATAATTATTTTTTAATGTATAATAAATATTAGGATTATGTACAATTATAATTTATGTATATACAATTAAGATATCTTGTTTGCTCGATCTACATAAATGTAGTACATACCACATGTTTTGTATAGTTAAATAATACTGCCAAACTTGCAGATCTGGCTACATCTTGCATTTAACATAGATAATTTTTATTATTTATACAAAAATATATATCTTTTTAAAGTTAAAAACTTTTAATTTTTAATTATACTTATAACTTCTGTTAAAACAATTTTATGAATTAGGTAACCGTTTATGAATAAACACTGACCTTTATGAAGGAAGACAGATCTCCCGAATTCACCTCTATGAAGGGGGGGTTTAAACCGATATTGATATTTTTGATTGGTCCCATAGAAATTTCATCTAAATCGGTTCAGTAGGTAAATTTAAAAAAATCAAAATAACAAAAAAAAACATTCCAGTAAACGAAATTGCATACCTATTTACTAATTACAACGTTTTTTACATTTATAATTATTTAACTTTAAATAAATGTGTAGCTGTATGGATTTATGACACATTTTTTTTTGTTTCTTTTGGCAAGACAAACATGCGAAATAATAATTTAATATTGTTCTATTGTCAGTACAAAAATGCGCTAATAGGAAACTATAAAAACTCTCAGAAGCAATTGTCCCTTGGAGTTAAACTATCATTAAATTGTCCTTGTGTTACGTTATAATAAGTACGAATAATGCGGAACGCCGAGTTTTCACGCAATGTAACATGCTTGCAGTGTCTGTTGTGATAATAATTTAATTTAGTCCATAACTGCTTCTAACAGTATGGCAACACCTTGCCCCCCTCCGCAACTCGAAGCCGCTACAGCTCGTTTTGCGTTTCGCCTCCTGGAAATAAATTCAGATCGATCACCATAATCTCAAAAACATTCTTATAATAACCTTACATTGACTTTTGTCTTGCTCTCTTTAGCCGAGAGAGAGAGAGAGACAAAGCTCAATGTAAGGTTTTTAAGAATGTTTTTGAGATTATGGTAACCAACCAGGTCAAACTACAATGAACGACACGAATGAACCGGTTTCTAGCAAACTACATATACATATTATTTATATATTGTTTTAAACTATCACGGTTGTTCACTAAAGTTTTATGATTATTTACGGGATATTTACAGTGGTAAGGTTGTGGTAGGAGCTCCCGATATTGCGGCGCAGTTACATGCACCATGTTCACGGGGAGACACGACGGTCGGACGGTCTACCCGTGACCATGGTGCATCTAACTGCGCCGAAATAGCGGGAGCTACTTCCACAACCTTACCACGTTAAATATCCCGTAAATAATCATATAACTTTATATTTATATATTGTAGGCAGCAAGCAGACTCCATTGTAGACAGCATCATCGCTAACATAAGGCGAGTCGGGGGTCAAACAAGCATATAAAAAAAAATACATCACTACAAATACAAAACAATAGACATTATTGTTTGGAGCGATGATGGCCGAGCGGCAGCAAGTGCGCTTTACAATCTGGCGGCAACTGGTTCGATCGTCGACCATGCACCAATTACTTATTTGGTACTTAAATAAATTATGTGCAGTTATGATACCTTCGCTCGTGGGGAAACCGGTATGTCCAAGAACCTCAAATTTCGAAGATATACGACATTCACCAACTTGCACTGGGCAGCATGATGGATTAGGGCACATCCTCTCTATCTCTCTCTCTCTCTGAGAAAAGGACTGTGTCCCAGCAGTGGGAACATGATAGGCTGATGATGAATTCTGCCATTTCGCAAAACCCCATAAGGAATCTACTTGCTACATTTCTGCTGCGTAGGTAAAGTAGTTTTCGAAATTTCGTCAGTCAGTCAGTATTGTCATCATCATCATCATCAGCCAGAAGACGTCCACTGCTGAACATAGGCCTCCCTCTTTAACCTCCACACTGAACAATATCCTGCCATCTGTATCCACTGGATGCCCGCGACTCTCACAAATTCTGTAGAGGTAGAACCCGTACCTCATTTCGTAAACTAGACTGGTGACCATCCTCGCCCCAGTAGCTGCCACTGGATGGCCTGAAGCCAGGGCTCCTCCGTTCACGTTGACCTTACTCAGATCTATGCTCAGCTCTTTAGCTGTAGCCAAGACTTGTGCCGCGAACGTTTCATTTATCTGTAAAAAAAAACATCTTTAAAAATACAGGAAAAAAAGTCTTTATAGACCAGTAAAACCATGATTGAAATTATAATCTCGGCTTAGATCATCCTTTAGTCGTAAGGCTGATTGCCGACCTTTTTTCGGGACACTTCGTCGCCATTTATTACGATCGGAGACCTCGTGTATAGCCGGAGACCTCATGGCGTCACAGATTTTAGTGTCGAGATGTTCTACCGCACTTCGTTCGACCATCGTTTTAAGCTTCGACTCCTCGATTCTTTTCCTGTTACTAGGGTATTCAATACTGTCTCTCAATGTGTCCAATTTACAGAGATTCCTCTTAAGGCATATGGGACAAGCTCTGGCTTACTCTGTGCTCACTTAGAATGCATAAGTACATCAGTTTAGGTAGCTCACCTCAAATAAATCCACATCATTTACTGCAATTCTTTTATCAGTCAGCAGTTTTCTCATCGCTGCCACTGCAGCCACTCCAGTCTCCAAGGGATCTACTCCAACACACGACCATCCTGCCACCCTGGCGAGTGGCTTTAAGTCCTGACTTTTGACTGCCGCGTCGCTTGCCAGTAGTAACGCTGCCGCACCGTCTGCTGCTACCTTGAAAACCAAAATATTTGAGTTTTTTCATCAACTAATACACCAAGCGCGATGGCAGCGTAGTTGGCGTAGTGCTGCCCAAGGATGACGCGAACACGGCGCGTCATTTGCTACGCTATAGCACGCTGCTTTCGCGCCCCCGTTCCGCTTGTTTTATACGGAGCTTAGACATGCAGAAGTTGGCTTCTACAGGCCGTTTGCATGTGTGTATTGTAAGCGATCGTTACGAAATCACCTTTGTTTTTTTATAGGATCACCTCACGTTAGATGAAAGTCGCAAATGCAGTATGTTGCGGGGACTTTTTTTGTCGTGTTTTACCGCCTTTGACCACCAATTCGCCTGATGGTAAGTGACGACGTGATCGAAGACGAATCACGTTCTTTCAAGTCTACACTCTTCATTGGAGCTGCCGTTAATTAACTTCCAGTGTTATGTCAAAGACTTACAGAAGAATTTCCAGTAGTCACCACTGTCCCGTCTTCCAACAAAGTTGGCAAGTGCCTCAGTTGGTCTAAGTCTAGACTAACGTGTTGTAACTGGTCTTTGACGACTTCTACTTCCTTCTTTCTTAGAGTCACAGTCAAGCTTGTGATCTCATCGTTCAAAATTTTGGAATCTTGAGCTGAAAATTACATAACCAAATTAGATTTCTTTTTGTTTGTGTAAAAAGTAAATAGTCACATTATGGTGGCCCTAGATTTAAGCCGCTTAGATTTAATGTTGGCTATAAATCTAAAACAGCCAAATATTACCTGCCTTCCACTTTGTAAAACTTCTTAAAGTAAACTCATCAACATCTTCTCTTTTTATTTGGTATTTCTTCGCCACCTCCTCGGCTATCTTCGGGAGGCTCAGCCCAGTATAAGTGTCTACCAATCCTCGTTGTATGTGGTCTTCCATGACATAAGAGGTTCCGAGGGATGTTCCGAAGCGCGCGTTTCTGACTAACATGGGTAGTGTTGACATAATTTCCGTTCCGCCTGTGAGGATTATGTTTGATGTGCCAAATAAAATGTCCTAAAAACAGAGAAATTTAAGTCTCCTCCGAAAGGTTTTACCAATTTGGATGTCCTAAAAGCCGATATCATCAACCAGAAAAGAGATTACTTTTTATACCCAACAAATTAAGGATAGTGCATTGCTAGGTTTTATATAGTTCATGTCTTACCACAGCTCCAGTGATAATAGCCTGCAGTCCAGTCCCGCATGCTTTACTGACGCCTAAAGCTGGCTTCTCTGTAGGAACTCCGGAGTATATCCCGCAATACCTTGGAGTTTTCCCACCATCGCACTGACTAAGCTGGAAAAGATATACAAATTTGTAGATTGAATCTCATCGTTACTTGTAATAAAATGTACCTATACTAGTACATAATACTTGTAAATTAACTTTAACATTATAAAAAACGAATAAACTATTAATTAATTACTTATAAATTTGATAAAACATATTTTATAAAATAATATTTAATTAAAATTTGATTACTCTTTTCTATACATATAATAAAAACGTAGAGATAAAAAAATCTGTAATTGCGAGATAACAAAAAAAAAATCACACAGGTCGTCTTAAAATAAGCAGCTGAACACGATAGGACAGTTTTTAGAATTTTTGTCTGTTTGTTTGTTTGTTTGTTTGTCCGCGCACATCTCCTAAACCACTGGACGGATTTAAATGCGGTTTTCACGAATATACTTAGAAATTACCAGATTAAAACATAGGCTATATTATATCATTTATTTTAATTCTTTATTTTTACATAAACGAAAATAAAAATCAATGATTTATTTCTTCGTTACCCGAAACGTAATATGAGCATCGTCACATAGCCTCAAGCAAGGAGATCCAAAGAAAAGAGAATGTTATTGACATAGCCATTAAAATGTTGAAACTGTCAACTGTCATTCGGTTAATCAGTTTAAATTTAAAGAAGGTTCCTTAACCTTCTTAGATGAATGAACGTGTAGATCAAGCATGTTATAGGCCTTACAACCTCTTTGGTGATTCATTCCAGTGCATGGAGTAGGAGTGTGGCGTACTCATACTCCTTGCGCCAACCTTCGTGAATTTCATTCCAATTTTCCACGACGTGTGGCGCTGGGGCGCGAAATGCGAAAGAATGCCGCTAGATCGTACTTATACCACTGCGGCTGACACGAAGAATAAAGATGATGACAATTTATTCCGAGTTGGCGTGCGAATTCCACCGTTTTGGCCCGAGAAGCCGGCGATTTGGTTCGCCCAGATCGAAGGCCAATTCGCGATTTCCAACATCACTGCAGATAGCACCAAGTTCTACTATGTCATTGGACAACTTGACCCGCAATACGCAGCTGAAGTCAAAGACATCATCGTCAATCCGCCTGTGACCGAGAAGTACGAAAAACTCAAGCTGGAGCTAATTAAACGTTTGTCCGCATCAAGAGAAAAAAGGTACACCAACTTTTAACACACGAGGAGCTAGGTGATCGTAAGCCTTCTCAATTCTGACGTCATCTACGACACCTAGCAGGCCCCGGAGTTCCAGAAGACTTTTTACGCATGATTTGGACCAGCCGCCTACCGAACAGCACGCAGACCATCATTGCTTCGCAGCAGATGACGTCATCACTCGATGTGCTGGCAGACCTAGCCGACCGCATACATGACGTTGTCTCTATAGCCCAGGTCGCATCTACATCCAGTACCACACCGGGAAGCTCCAAGCTCCATATTACATTCTCATGGTTTTATTCTATGTTAGCATTTAAAACACAAAATATACCGCATCCTATTTTAATACAGTCCCGCGAATAGAAGTATTCAAAAAAGGCCCTTTGTACATGAAAATAAACCTATACAACAAAATTCCGGACGCAATAAAGAAAGAAATAAATAATAACATTTTTCCAGAACCAACTTCGTAAGTTTCTATCCCAAAAATGTTATTACGAGATAAAAGATTTTTTCGACGATACATTTTAGAAAATTATAATTAGAAAATAAATATCGATATATAAATAGTTAAGAAAGTAGCGTCATAAGTTTTGTATCATCTCATATATAATTAAGTAACCTATCACACTAAGTATGTTTTTTTTTGTTTTGTAAAATTACTTCACCCTAGGTTAAGTTTGAATAGTATATATAATATTTATGTAATAGATTTAACTATACTTAAATTTATATGTTTATGTCTGTGGTCTGGTTTTGTGAACAGCCACTACATAATTCATTGCTGCACCCTTTGTGCAGGGTATATAAACTTAGCTTTTAGAAGAATACAGTGTATATTTGCAATAAGAATAAGAATATAGAAATAATTTTATTTTACTGTGATATTTTAACAGATAAATAGAGTAGTTCCATTTCATGGCTTTTTAATCAAGGTATACATACAAATGCACGCGAAATAAGAAATAAATAGCCAAGAGCGTGTTAAGACAAGCATTATGTCAGGGTTCCGTGGCCAGCGAAACTGGCCGGAAATATACTTTTAATGGTTTAGACAAAAAGAAAATTTCAAAACATGCTCTGCACTGTGGTCACATTATCTTTTTGATTTGAAAACTGTTGACGGTGTTATTTATTACTTTTATGATTCTATCAATACTTCACACAGGGCGACTTAAAATAAGCAGCTGACCATGTAAAGAACAGTTTTTAGAATTTTTGTTTGTTTGTTCACGCACATCTCCTACACCCCTGGAAGAAAAATGCGGACGGATTTAAATGCGGTTTTCACGAATATGCTTAGCTATGACCAGATTGAAGTACATATGCTATGTTATTTTGCGCAAGGCCGGATTAAGGGAAGAAAAAAGAATTGAAGATTTATATGAAAATCTACGCGTACGAAGTCGCGGGCAAAAAAGCTAGTTATTAAATAAAAATAAAATAAATAATATCTGGGACATTATTGCACACATGGTCATCTGACCCCAAACTAAGCAAAATATATATTGTTATTATTGACTTTTATATGCAATTATTATTAATAGTATATTTTTTTAAGTATTTTTTAAATGTGAGAGCTTGGTACAATTTAGTTATAATATTTGCATGATAGTTCCCATATTTATTTCATAATTATAATATTTGCATGTTAATTATGCCATTAATTTCATATGTATGATAAAACTCTAACTGTACTTAAAATTATTTACCATGTAAGGGAAAGCTAACATCAAGATACGGGTGATCAAACCCAGTTTGATGGTTACCGCAGTAATTTTTTCTGGGTCTTACTTTTATGAAATAAATTATTTGTATACTTACGTAATAAGTATTTCCTACAACAGTCTGATCTACAAGTGTAGGGTCTACATTCGCTGACTGAATAGCGTCTTTTGCAGCCGCCGCAAACGCATAGCAAGCTGGCAACTCACGCAGCGGCCCGCCATAGTTGCAAAATGGCGTCCTTTTCGCGCCAATTATGAAGATACCTAGAAATGGTTTGAATAAATAAATAAATAATAAATAAATATCTGGGACATTATTGCACACATGGTCATCTGACCCCAAACTAAGCAAAGCTTGTAATATGGCAGCCAGAAACTGATATACATACATATATATTTTTAAATACATACTTAAATAGATATTAACACCCAGACATAGAACAAACACAAATGTTCATCACACAAATGTTTGTCCTAGATGGGAATCGAACCCACACCCCCAAGCGCAGG
Source organism: Agriopis leucophaearia (assembly GCA_949125355.1). Lineage (NCBI taxonomy): Eukaryota > Metazoa > Arthropoda > Insecta > Lepidoptera > Geometridae > Agriopis > Agriopis leucophaearia. The sequence goes on along the minus strand of OX421278.1, from coordinate 1,218,343 downwards.
AAGTAGGTTCGCTACCAACTGAGCCACCGGGGCAGTCAAATGCGTAGTAGGCAGGGGCTATTTTCGCGCAATAAAAGCCGTAACAGACGTACTTACCACGAACCACGGACCGCCGTCTGACCAACAGGATAAAGAGAAAAAAAATCTTTCCCTCCTGTTGGTCAGACGGCGATCCGTGGTTCGGGCGTCTGTTACGGCTATAACAACGATTTTGAAATAGCGCAAAAGTGTGCCGTGTGTGCGTGTGTGTGTGTGTGTAAGTGTGTAGTGTGTGTGTGCCTAGTGTACCCGTTCAATATTTAGCAATGTTATGAGTACCTCGGTCCTCTGTTAGATTATTTAATCAAAGGTAATAGTAGGCAGTAATTAACGCGTATTCTACTTAGGTATCAAGGCTTTAATTACCTTACAATGTGAAAAAAATAAAATAAGTTTTATTGCTTATCATTTTGGAGGTTATAATTTAACAACTCTTTCTTACCGGCTCCGAGAATATTAAATAGTAATTATCTTAATGCAGAAAAGATAAACATTCATGTACCTACTGTGCTAACGTCAACGAAACTTTATTTTAAATCGCGATATGTTTTTATTATAATAAATGGGGGGCTAAAAGTACATACCTATCTAATTTATAATCTTTTATCTGAAAGTGGGGCTTACAATCTCATATAAAAGAAATCTTTGGATAAAATACATACTGACCTTTGGTCGCCATTATCTCGATTCTCGGATCAGACAACACCGACCTAATAACAATATCAGAACAGAATGTTCCGAACGTGTTCTGTTATGAATAAGCAAACACACACTAAAATGTCAGATATCTTCGCTTTATCAAGGCAAATAACTCGTCACTGATATAAGAGCCTCTTGGTGTTATTTTTGTTCTTTACAACAAGATAAATATTGTAATGAAACCATTTTCGCGTAACGTATCATTTTGGATGTCTTTATAATTGTTTATTTCTTAAATTATAGTATTTAACATGAGAAGAGACGTGTTTTTTGATAAGTGGTTTGGCGCCTACTGTTAATTATAGGCAATTCACTTCTGTTAGAGTTTTCTAACCCTAAACCATAGGCAGAATCAATGAATTTATAGAAAATAAATGTGTGCTGTACGTGTTTACTTCGTCCCCCGCAAGAAAGCGCGGACTTTTTAGGGTTTCGTATCCAAAGGGTAAAACGGGGCCCTATTACTAAAGCTCCACTGTCCGTCTGTCACCAGGCTCTATCTCATGAACCGTGATATTTAGACATTTGAAATTTTCACAGATGATGTATTTCTGTTGCCGCTATAACAACAATTACAAAAAAAACTGAATAAAATAAATATTTAAGGGGGCTTCCATACAACAAATGCCCATAACAGCTCAACGCCACTCAGAATTTTGAACTTCAACAGTTCAAAACCCTGGATGGCAATGCACTGCGCTCGTCACCCCGAGATATAAGATGTCAAATCTCTGTGTGCCCTGTAATTTCGCTGGAAACATTGCCCTTCAATCCGGAACACAGTAGTATTTGCACACTGCTTGGCGGCTGAATAACTGGCAAAGGTGTGGTACTTCCTCAGGCGGATCCCTGCAAAAGATATACACTACAAAAATACTACTGAGATATTTTTTTTTTGCTGTTTTTATAGATAATACGATCCATTTATATATTAGTCCGGTCAAGTTAGATATGCAAGGTTACCAAAATTCGCATAGAGCTTAAAATTTGTACGAATGTTCGGAACACCATTATAAATGAAATGTGAAAAGTCCACATCGATCCGATATTTGAATAAAATACTATAAAAGGTCAAGTTCGCAAATATGTTTTTTTTTTTTGCCTTTATTCAGCCGAAAGGTAAGTTTTATCAGGTCAGACTAAAACTTGTAGATCATGCAATTATCTATGAAAAATCTCTTAATTTTTTTTTCTTAGTCACCGTTTCGGGGATATGTACTTATAACGATTTAAAAAGTTCTATTCTTCATAATGTGTACATGTATAATTATTATGCACACCCTGACCGATTGCGCGGTCGAAATCCCCATAGGTACCTACCCGCTTCGGTCCACCGAATACATAAAATAAAACCGGCCAAGTGCGAGTCGGACTCGCGCACGAAGGGTTCCGTAACATTATCTATAGAAAAGACAAAAATCACGTGTGTTGTATGGGAGTCCCCCCTTAATATTTTTTTTTATTCTTATATAAACATTTATTTTTAAAGTGAATATATAACTAAATATGTATCCTGTGAATATTTCAAGTGTCTACCTGTTGCTGTTACCAATATCGGACGGACAGCTGAGTCTTAGTAATAGGGTCCGTTTTACCCTTTGGGTACGGAACCCTAAAAATCGACTATTGTGCAGTCGAGGATCGGAATCCAAACAAAAAGCAGGACTAATAAAAATAAAGTTTATTGAGCAAATAATACTTATCAATATTTACATTTTGATATAAAAACAAGTCTTTTCACAAATAGTTGGAATATTCAAACAGTTTCAAGCAGCAGAGCGATGCCTTGACCACCGCCGATGCAGGCCGAGCCGATACCCCTCTTCAGACCTCGCCGTCTGCAAAACGGAAAAATAAACTTACCTACATGGAAAACACGTTCATATCTTTATTTAAGTATCTCAGTGAATAACGTATATGCAATGTAGGTATACACAACTCTGCCAAACTGCGTAGCAACTTGTAGGCAGATATCTACTCTCATTACAACATTTTACTATTGAGTAGGAACACAACAATTACATATAATTATTAATATGATTTCTTATTGAAAACGTTGGACAGATTTGATCAAATATTACTAAAAACCACAACAACGACATCTGCTTTTAAGAGCCGGGTTACAAAATGCAACCTTACAATTTAAGTATTTAAATTTTCGGGCATAAAACTAATAATTATCAATTTAAAAACAGTCATAAAAATGTCAGAACTTGACCAAATTGAAATGCGAGGACACGGAAAGCACCAGCTTTCAAATAAAAAAGAATCAACAAAATCGGTTCACCCAGTCAAAAGTTCTGAGGTAAAAAACATAAAAAAGCATTCTAATTAATAACCTCCTTCTTTTTGGAAGTCAGTTAAAAACTGATAGACTAGCAACTTTGCGCCGATGCTCAAGACCAAGAATTTATGGGCAAAAGCATCGAGCAGCTGATGTTCACCTGAGCTCATGCGCCAGATGGGCCGTGATCCTGGCGCCGGAAGCTCCGACCGGATGTCCCATCGCGATGGCGCCCCCGTTCACGTTCAGCTTGCTCTGGTCCAGGCCGAGCTCCTTCACGCAGGCCAGGGTCTGCGCCGCGAAAGCTTCGTTGATCTGAAGACGATATTTTTAATTATAATTATCAATACAAAAAACCGACTTCATTAAAATGTCAGAACTGTACGAAATAGAAATGGGACTACACGGGAAGCACCAGTTTTTAAATAAAAAAAGAATCATCGAAATCGGTTCACCAATAAGAAAGTTCTGAGGTAACAAACAAAAAAAACTCTAAATGATATGAACTAAACTTGTGTAACCATTAATAAGAGCAAATAAATATTTTGTATTTTTGATAACCTCCTCCTTTTTAGAAGTTGGTTAAAAACTCAAGCCAATAGTTTCCTGGAAGATATCGTTTTTAGCAATAAGGCCGCAACTACGTACGTTTGTCTGTATGTAACTCCTGATGTTCACAGTATAGTTTGTGTAAATAATGAATCCGTACCTCCACTAGGTCAATATCATCGAGCTTCAGCCCAGTAACCTTGAGCAGGTTCTGTATAGCAGGCACGGGCCCGATACCCATAATGCTGGGGTCGACTCCAGTGAAGCACCACCCCAGTAGCCTCACGAGGGGCTTCAGGTTGTTCTGCCTCACTGCTTCCTCGCTGGCCAAGATAAGAGCTCCAGCACCATCGTTAACTCCCTGTCGAATGTATATTCATTTTATGCTATACATAGACTTTTTGACTCCCTGGTGAATTTATTTGCTGACTAATTAACATGTTATGCTATATATAGACTCCCTGGTGAATTTATGTTCTGACTAATTATCATGTTATGCTATATATAGACTCTCTGGTGAATTTATGTTCTGAGTAATTAACATGTTATGCTATATATAGACTCTCTGGTGAATTTATGTTCTGAGTAATTAACATGTTATGCTATACATAGACTCCCTGGTGAATTTATGTTTTTTTATGATGAAATGGGCTAGCGTTTGACCACAACTCAACTGATGGTAAGCGACGATGCGGTCTAAGATGGGGCACGCTTGCCTATGAGGTGCCTATTCACTCTTGTCTTGAAGAGACCCAGGTTGTAATTTATAGGGAACACCGAGGCAGGGAGCGCATTCCATTCCTGTGCAGTTCGAATTAAAAAGGAATTTTGAAAACGCTGCGTACTGCGTGTTCTGACTAATTAACATGTTATGCTATACATAGACTCCCTAGTGAATTTATGTTCTGACTAATTAACATGTTATGCTATAGACTTGTTGACTCCCTGGTGAATTTATGTCCTGACTAATTAACATGCTATGCTTAACATGGACTCGTTGACTCCCCGGTGAATTTATGTTCTGATTAATTAACATGTTATGCTAAATATGGGCTTGTTGACTCTCCGTTAAATTTATGTTCTGATTAATTAACATGTTATGCTAAATATGGACACGTTGACTTCCTGGTTAAATTATGTTCTGACTAATTAACATGTTATGCTAAACATGCACTCGTTGACTTCTCTGTCGAATTTATGTTCTGACGATACACGTCAGAGTATGAAATGCTTATAATAACAAGTATTTTCTGTAATCAAAAAGTTTTAAACCCACCAACGCACAACGGTACACCAGAACTACCATCTACTAAACCATCTATTCAACGTCAATTGCATTTAAAAAAGACCGATTCAATAATAATCTTATGTAAAATGATCACGAAACTTACGGAAGAGTTACCGGCAGTGACGACACCGCCCTTCCTGAACAAAGCCGGCAGCTTGTTCAGCGCTTCCGAGGTAGTCTCGGGCCTGGGGTGCTCATCCATGTCCACGACTACTTCTGCTTTCTTTACCTTCACAGTGATCGGAGTCATTTCTTCTTTGAAGACGCCGCTATCCTGAGCTGTAAATAATATGTAGAAGATTCTTTTTTTTTTCTTCTTCAAGTTGAAGTGGCAATTGGCAGGCCACATCGCTAGAAGAACTGATAACCGATGGGGAAGAAAGGTTCTTGAGTGGAGACCGCGAACCGAAAGACGCGGCGTAGTAGGCCTCCCACTAGATGGACCGAAGACATTGTGAGAGTCGCGGCATTCAGTGGATGCAGATGACAGGTTGTCGTTCAGTGTGGAGGTTAAAGGGGGAGGCCTATGTTCAGCAGTGGACGTCTTCTGGCTGATGATGATGAATTTAGAAGATTAATAACTACAAGACGCAATGCAAGTAGGTAAACCTCGTTCGACGGAAAAAGCTAAGCTAGCATTATAATTTCTATGCTTATGCCTTAGACTTTACGTGTCGCACGGACAAAATGATGGAAAAGAGTTTCTCATTATGTAGTTGGAAAAAACTCGAAAAGAAGGAAAAACATCTCGTGAACAAAGAATGACCTGGGGCCCTACCATAGCGTGCACAAGTAATGTTATTTTGATATTACTTTCTAATTTCGTACCATAGACTTCAAAATACATTATCATTATGTTATCACAATGGCTAGGACGTTTTGATGACGTCATTCTATTTTGTTCACTCATAATAGATGTTTTTTTTTATCTGTGGTCATTACTTGGTTAATGACCGCAGTGATGCCAATTTAGGGTATTTTACCCTAGATTTAGAGTAAAAATTATGTCGCCTAGATTTAAAGTAAAAATTATATCGCAGGGTAATTTTTAGGGTCTAGAATTGTTTAGGGAGTTTAGAGGTAATCTTGAGGGATTTTTTTTTGTTACAAACAACAACTCTTGTAACGTTGAAAGCTGATTAATTATGGCTACAGATATATTAGTATTGTACTAAGTATAATATTAATGGCGTGTGTAAATCAGAACGCACGTTAGATAAAAAAATCAACCATTGAATATGAAAGAACTTTTTTTATTAATTATCTAATACTAAAACTTTAGCCTTATGGTATTTTTATATAAATAGTTATGATTTAAGGGTAAAATTAATCAGGCGTTGGGGTAAAAGGTGATTAGGTGTTATTCTTCTGTGCTGTGCCGCAGTAGTTAGGACACGAGGAGAATTAATTTCTCGTATCCAAACCAGTTTGGCATCCTAGTAAGGACACGACGTAATACCCAAACAAATTGCTGGGAAAGACCTCGATGACGCCGGCAAAAAGATATCAAAATATACATACTACACCAAAATCGCGTTGGCAGACTATCTTTAAGTAGGTGCAAATAAAACATCAGGAAAGGGTTAGAAAACAGAATTCTAAACGTAAGTCCTACATATTGCATGTTATTTTGGGCGTACGTTAGGTAATGAAATCTAGTATTATTGTCCAGATTTGCATCAACAACTTACGCAAATATCAATTAATTGTTTGATAATTATCAATATAAAAAACCGTCTTCATCAATCTTCAAAATGTCCAACTGGACCAAATTGAAATGGAACCACACGGGAAGCACCTGCTTTCAAATATAAAAATCATCAAAATCGGTTCACCCATTCAAAAGTTCTGATATAACAAACATTTTAAAAAAAACAGTCGAATTGAGTACCTCCTTTTTGGAAGTCGGTTAAAAATGAGATATGTTTACGATCGGTATCAAGTGGGCGTCGAACGTTGACTTGCAAATGCAACATGGAATGATTCAACTCACCAGCCTTCCACCTTTGCTGTGACTGCAAAGCGAACTGATCCACTTCTCCCCTCTTCAAGTCATATTTCTCCGCCAGATTCTCAGCAGTCTGCGGCATAGTGAAGTTGCAATAGGTGTCCAGGGAGCTGGCAGTGAGGGAGTCTTCGAAAGGAGTGTTCACCCCGAGGTTGACTCCGTAGCGAACATTTCTGACTACGAACGGAACAGCTGACATGTTCTCTGTGCCGCCGGCGAGGGAAACCTGGGCTGTTCCTGTCATGATGTCCTAAAATATGAATTTAAACAGGTTACTTGATGCGAAGAGTCGATATTTTCGAAACTGGTAGACGTTGCATAGTCAGCCAGGCATTAGAAAATTCCATCACAATGGTTTCAAGATGTTTGCCTTCATCAGCAGCTCAGGCTCATTGTTGGGATTGATGTTGTCACCTACAGAGCGACCTGCAGCATATATACCTGAGCACAGTTGACTACAGCCTGGAAACCAGACCCGCAGAGCCTGTTGATCCCAAGTACCGGCTTCTCCTGCGGGACTCCCGCCTTCAGCGCTGCGTGACGCGGGGACAGACCTCCGTCAGACGTCACGCTTAGCTGGAACAAAGCTGTACACATTATCTTCGGATTGGAAGTGGATCAATGATCGATTTGACTTTTATTGTCCGAACTGCTAGTCTGGAATGCGCTGCCTGAACGGGTGTTCCTCGATAGTTATAATTTGGGTGTCCTTAAATCACGAGTGAATCGGTTTCTTCTAGGCAAGCTTGCTCCATCGTAGACAGCAATATCGCTTCACATCAGGCGAGTTGACGGGCAAACGCAAGCCTATTCCGATAAATATGTAAAACAGACAAACAAGGGAGATATTATCATTAGATTATGGTGCTTGGGTGCAAAGTGCTTACGCATCTGGCTTGCTTACGCTGAGCAGTCGCACTTGTTGCCCTTTTTAACTGACTTCCAAATAGGAAGAGATTATCATTTCGACTGTTTTTTTTTAATGTTTGTTACCTCAGAACTTTCGACTGCAATAATTGTACTAAGGCATAATATTTCCCATATTTTTCTGACCTCAACTTGAAAACTACATCTATGAGCTCTCGTTAATTTTCTTTCCCAAAAGTAGAATGTGTTTTCTTACCGTGTTCACCTGACCGATATTGACCGTGTCTACGAGTGCCGGCGCTACGTTGCCGGCTTTGAAGGCGTCCTTAGCAGCAGCCGCCATCAGGTCCGAGGGGTGGATATCGCGGAGCCGGCCGCCCATCTTGCCGAAGGGCGTTCGCTTTGCCGCCACTATGAAGATACCTGAGAATAATATCACTACTAGAGCCCTTTGATCATATATAGTTCGGAAGCTAGTACCGAAAAGTCTGCCAAAATCTGAAGGGGACGAGGTAAACACGTATTGCACACACTGACATATTCTTACTACTTCTGTGTGTTATGTATTCTTCTACTTCTACAAACGAACTCTTCAATATTGATCGGTTTAAGTGCTAAAGGGTAGGTATATAATTAGTTTTCTACACTTAGACTTTCATAAAAAAAAACTAGAGCCATATTCAAATTGATTTTTTAATAATGGATGGATATAAGTAATTAAATACATTACACATACTGAAACAATAATTCAAATTGGCTGATTAATTTCTGAGATAGAAGCGTTTAAAGTTTTTGATGGGGATTGAGAGGGAATGCTCTGTCCCTTTCCTGCATAGCGTGTTTTAGATAGTGATGCGCTCTCTGTCTAGCATGAAATAAATGATAAAAAAAAACCTTATTTATTTAACCAATTTGAAGTTTGTTTCCAATGATGGGCTCTATTAGTACCTAGTATTAGTATCTACCTACCTAATAAAAAATACTTAGCCAACATACCTATTAGCCAACTATGTTATGGCTTCTTTCTAAAAAAGAGGAGGTTCTATGTTCGTCTATTTTTTTTATGAACTAATATAATTTAAAAAAAATGGCTATTGGAAAACTTCCCATTACTTCTTAATTAAAAATATAATAATCTAAAAGTCATCGATGAAAAAATTACTTAAGCCAAAAGCAACAAAAAAAAACTTCATAATGTCAATTATAGTAGGTACTCTTTGATGACAACTATGACACTATCTTGAGACAGAATTCTGTGTTCATAATTTTAGTTGGCAAAGAGAATATAATAGAAGATTAGTTGGGAAAAATCTTAGCTATCGTTATAGTACCCACATAGACAGAGTACATTAAAGGCGTAATGGCGAGATCACCAATATTAGAGACAAACTTTAAACCGATATTCTATGTGACTGGAGTGATGGTAGCGGTCACATTGATCGGACTTGCTGCGCCGAGAGGACGGAATGCAGGGTACGTACCTAGCTAACATTATATGTGTACCGAAGAATACCTAAGTATGAAAACTTTGGTACCTAGGTACTGTGGCCTTAGTACGAGCACTTGGGAAAAGTTATCGTAACGTAAACGATAGCAAAATTGAACAGCGCCTCTATCGAACGTGAAAGGAAACTGAATTTTTCATACATTTGCTATCGTTTACGTAACGATAACTTTTTCGTAAGTCCCCGTACTAAGGCCACTGATTAGTTGAAATAAATGACCCGAGTCGAAACGTACGGTCTCGTTTAGGTAGGTACGTACACTTACACCCTTTGGGTACGGAACTACGGAACCCCAAAAATGGCCTATTGCAGTGGTACGACTAGTTACTACTTACACTATATCCATTCGTTTATTTGCTCTGACAGCTGCAATAACATTGTGTAAAGCCGAATGAAACTATTTATTTTTAATATTTCACTGAAGTAGTAAGTATATTGACTATACCTGCTACCGTGATACATTCAAAAATCAAGCGAAATTGATCAGAATTCATGGTTTTAATTCAGTTTCTTTACAATATTATTGCAGCTGTTAGAGCAAATAAATGCTTAGATCGAGTCTAACCTAGCACAGCAGCATGTCACAACAAAATGCAACGGTGCAACTTCACGGTGTACCAAGTGTCATGCTCCTAATATTTTCGCGCTAAGAAACTTTGCTATTTTCGCGCTGCGCCTACTTTCGCGCTATGTGTTATATCATTCCGCAGTTTATTTTTATCTTTTCTTACAGACTTATTAGAACATGCGTTTCAATGTCGGCGGTCTGTATGTATATGTTGTAAGTAAAAATGTATCTGTATGAACCTGAAACTATTATTTTCTGAAAACTACCTTTAGGTAGGTACATTATTTAGTCTTGGCATTCTGTTCTATTCATTTAAAATACAACAGGTAGGGCAAAAGATGTATGAGAAAACAGCACATAAGCAGAACATAATACCAAAAATGTGTAAACTGTGGGTAAATAAATTTTGCTTTTACCAGATTGCAACAATGAATCTTCTACAGATATAAAATTTAAATACTGTTCGTTGAGAACGTTTTTGTATTGAATGAGTATTTTTTTAGTTGGCTGGTGGTATACATGGCTCAAATGAATCCAATAATGTGTCCGAAATTGCCGAATACTTCACTCGCTTGGATAAGTGTGAAATGGGTAAGCAGCTAAGCAGTACCAGCATTTAAGTTAACCAATTTAGATTGATTTATTTTTTGATCGTAAGAATTTTGATATAATTACGTCACAGCTAATTTTGGTTTCTATTAGTGATTTTAGTAGTTTAGAAGAAGTAACTTAGAAGAAGTACGAATATAAAACAAAAGTAAGCTTCTGTCTGTTAGTCTGTTTCATGCGGTATTTCCGCACTCGTGGAGGCAAAGTCGAGGTTCCATTACAACCCTGGGGCCTTACCCCTAGCTCAAAAAGTTGACCCGCATAGGTGTTATTTGTCTAAACGGTACCATCAACTACTATAAGCGGTAGTTGTTTGATAGCCGCCAAGCTTTGCGATTCTCACGCACACACGCATAGTAAAACGGATTTTCTTTCATTCAATCTGTAGGACTCGGTACCCCGGGCGTGATATACACAACACACCAAGATTCCACAGATAAAGTAAAGATTTTAAACCGCCGTGCATCCAGTCATAGACAAGTTAGACGCTTTTAAACGGTGCAGCTTAAATGAGTTGGTTGTCGCAATAATCGTAGGTACCTATCAGGTACCTACCAAAAGTTGGCTCGCAAAAATAGAGCTAGGGGTAAGGCCCCTGGACAGTAGACATACAATGGTTATTGGTTAGGTTATACCTATAAGCAACGTATTTATAAGAGTTGATTGTAATACTCTAATAATACGGAACCCAAAAAAGGCGCCCTAAGCGCGCTTGCAATTTAATGTTTACATCGCATAAGAGCTTTTTTGCTTGGACCGTTTTATGATGCTCTGTAACTTTTTCGCTCGTTAGGATAAATATACAAGGTCGACACCACGGAATGAGACTGGCCTGTGTATCGGAAATTCAAAACTATGAGACACAACCTGAAAGTTTATTCTTGATATCTACTAACTACTAACAGTCAACTACTGACATTATCTCCATCTTTTTTAATTTCAGGGAAATCCAGCTCCAGCAACATCGTAACAAGAAAAGAGATAATAATAATAGAAAAAACGGGAGTATCCCAGAGAGTCAGGTATCCCGCTGGAGCGGAGATGTCCTCCCTAGAAGCACAGATTACATACCTAATACACATTACACATAGAAGATATAAATAATATTTTTAACACGCTTTTATTCGCTTAGTATGTATCTATGTAACGAAATATTTGAACGTGATTTTCACCCCTTTCAAAACGACGAATCTTTGCACATTTATCAAGGACCGATGACAATGCAATAATTTAAAGTTAGTTTGTCCCGTTATCGTTACAGGATCTTCATAATTAGCGATTTAAAGCCTGTTTTCTTTAGTTTTTTTAACTACGAGAACTATTGTTATAGGTGGCAACTGTGGCAAGCGAGCTAACGTGGGTTACCTGATAGTGAGCCATCACCATCACCTATGGAAGAGTTTCATTCGTTCCTGTGCTTTATTTGTGTACCCCCATCGAACAAAAGCTGAGTACGCCACTGTTATCTATTCTCTATGTTTTATCGTTACTCAACATGATTTGTAATCTAACGAGTGCTTAGTAGAGTAGCTTTACGGTCTAAACTAAACTGAACGGAACTTTGTACCTTTCTATATATTTGACTAGCAGTTGCCCGCAACTTCGTACGCGTTGTTTGTTTGTTTTGTTTATCTATTAAACGAAATTTTATATAAAATTTCAATCCCTTCTAGGCCCTTTCGCAAAATCCTTTCTTAGCGAACCTCTACATAAGGAATCTACCTGTTTTTCAGCTTCGTAGGTCAAGTCGTTTTTGAGATTTCGTGATGAGTAAGTGAGTGGTATTTTGCTTTTATATATATAGTGTTAGCTGAGGCGACTGCAGCGCCACCCCCCCCCCCCCCCCCCCCCACCTTCGCTTTAATATAAAAGCGGGCAGCAAGCGGTGCTCTGCCTCTTTCCCAGGCTTGCGCTCGTAACGATCGGTCTTGTTTTGTTTGTACTACTTATGTAAATTGTTAATATTACTTTCTTATACCAATAAATTGTCATTGCGTGTTATATAAATTCTTTTTTTTTAATATTTTTTGAAAGAGGTTTCTAACATCAGAAGTGGGATCTGACAACGTGGCCAGTCTGCGATTGTTGGATCATATTTCCGATTGCTCGAGTCATTTCTGAGTAATGTCTTCCGCGGTACGCAAATGAAAAACGTCGTATTGAGCGCACGCCATCGCCGCCCGATATCGGGCAGCAGCTTGGTTTAATCCTAGACAGGTTGGTCGCGCTCGAGGGGCGTACTCCAGCAGCAGGTGATGCGGTTGCACTCGCCATGCCAGGCGGGCGTGACCCTTACAAGTGGCGTGCCCCGCTTGCCATCAGTGAGGCAGGCCGTTCAACACCGGTCTCCAAGCCTGGAGTCCTGGACAGGTCACACCTAGCAGCCGCGGGCGTAGGCACGCTTACTGTGCCAGACTACGAGTGGACCAGCCACAGCCGCCACGCCAGGATTGGCCAGTGACGTGGTGGAACTGCTCGCCAATGCTATCAGTGCATTGAATCCGGTGAGACCAATCCAATTATTACGTGTCTGATTTTAACCCTGAATCATGACGTCAGCGTGTATCGATGAACTAGACCGTGCAAAAGTGAAAAACCGTTGAGATGACAACAAATGCCTACCATGTTCGTGGCTGAGGGACTGTGTTCACAACGACCGCGCGTGGTCTAACTTCAAGTAGGGACTGAAAACATTGTGCCCGCAGCACGTTGACGTTGCGAATATTCTATTTTGAAGTGATGCGTACTTACTTCGATTAATATTCCACTTACGTCGAGTACTCGCGTAGGTCAATGCTACGTTTGCAAACTCTTAAATGTAAGACTATTACTTTATTTACGAGTATATAATCATTTGTATCTAATATTATTATGAACCATAATGTAAAAGTATTTATGCTCTGTGGTGACGAGCATCTGTTGACTGTTGACAGATACAATAGTAATGACGTTTCAAACGGTAACATTGACGTTGACAGATACTCGTCACCAATAGATAATTGTCAGTTGAATTTAAGACTGGCACTTGATATCGAGCTGTAAAGCAAATAGGACATTATTGTGATATTATAATAAATCCTCAAATATCTTAATAATCCTGGTTTCATTTCTGAGATTTAAGCGTAGTCTTTCATCTCAGAAGTGGGATTGAACGCGCAAGCCCACAATTTACGAAATTTCTACGAATATTAATTTTGTGCATATTCTTGTGCACCAACTTTGTTATGGAGAATTAATATCGTACACCCTACAGAAGTATAACTTCAAGCTACATGATGCCACCTCGGCCGCAGTCACTCAGTTGTAGAACCCTTGATGTCACCTCACAATCAAGATCGCGTGTATCGCGAGAGTAGAAAGCAGACGAAGAGCACATCAAACGAGAGAAAAGGAATTGATCACCCATGGTCACTTCGCCGAAAACTTCGAGGCCAAGCGGCAGGACGAGTCGTTCGCGAGAGCGGTGTGTACTTTCTCGTCATCGCAGTAGAAGATTGAGTCGCAGACGCATGCACGAGAATCGACGAGCCGTAGCCAGCCACAACAGAATTGGCCGCCGTAAGCGGAGTTGCAGGTTCATGAAGAGTTCCAACCGTGAGCGGAGTAGCAGCTGCGCGAGATCTTGTCGTGAGCCAGCCGCGAATGTGAGTAAGAAGACTCACAGCCTAATAGCCAGGTGTGTTTGTTTCTGTTTTTCATTATGCTAGACGTGATATACTTATCACTGACATTATTGCCACTAATTCAAGATTGGATTAGAAAATGTAGAAGTGAAAACTCATCTCATAATCTTGGTGAAGATCACGCGTCGCGTGCTATTAAAAAAAAGAGGTACAAAGTCATGTCGAACGTTAATAGATGGCGTTATACGTCGTTCAAATATGTAAACGAAAAAACTTTATGATTTCATACGTGTTTTAAAAAAAGGTCAAATATGTAGGTAGATTGGAAAATAATAAATGAGCCGAAAGTGAATGTGCAAAAATCTATTTTGAAATATTATCTCTTCATTGGAAACAGAATCTTAAGTTAGTGCTCACAATGTGTAGATTCTCCAAAATAATCATGAATATACAAAATTAAATCGCTAAAAGAAGTCGCTCAGGTAGATGAGGATTTAGTAAACTCTTGTGTGTTCTATCACACTTGCAGTATTGCATAAATTGCATAGGCACAGTTAGTTTATCTAAAGTGCTTATAACGATATTGTAAGATACTATAGTTATAGCTGTCAAACCTCTACAAAAACAAACTTCATATTATTAGTTGCCTATTCGGTATTATAGTTGAGTTACCTGTCAGTAGTATGAATCATGACATCATCATCATCATCTTTAAGTAGTTTTCGGGTAAAGTAGGTACAAACATACTAGTTTGAAGGTGGTGTCTTAGGAACAGATCACAAAGCGTGTGCGCCACATAATTATAAGGTGATTACCAGTAGTTCTGACATTTTCTATAACCCTGACTTTGCTATGAGCGACACCAGAAGTTGTAAAATTTTGGATAATGTAATAATAATAATAGTTTTGATAGCACCAATAATTTTATAGCTTAAATAGTTGGTAGCGCCAACGGTTTGATAGCACCAAAAGTTTTTATGGAACCGATATTTTTATGAAACCAATAGTCTTTCTGGAACCGGTAGTTTCAATTAATCTGATAACACCGATAGTTATGTATACAATATCATCAATAGCATTCATTATTGACAGTGGCCGGTAGTTCATTCGGTTTCGAACTGGAAAAAAAAGAAATTTTGATTTATTGGAAGTAATAAATCGCCAGCCAGCAAATCATATTATTATCTCTGTTTACATCGATTGCTAGATAAATGAAGTAATCGCCACTTTGGGCTATTTTCACTTTGAGAAATTAAATATATTTAATATTCGGCTATATGTTGAATTTTTGAAAGAAACAAAATTTATGTATGATACATGTAGAAACCGATCCATTGTGCTATGTGCCTGTGTACGCTGTACTAGGCCAAGTGTGCTTAAAAGTATGAGGCCACGGAGAGTGTCATTGAGGAGGCAAATGAAAAAAAAAATATAATTTTATATCAAATAAATTATTTACGAAACACCGTCTTAAACGAAACAATAAAATTATTAGCGCTATGTAGGTATGTATGAAGATTACCAGCCAAATACTATAGGTATTATAATATTTTTATGAACATTATTTCATCTAAATGCAATGACATGAGATGAGATGAAATGATATGAGATGATATGATATAGTGTGATATGATATGGTAATGTATGGTACGATATTATACTATACGATACGATAAGATATGATAAGATACGATAGGATACGAAACGATATGATAGGTATTATAATATTTTTATGAACATTATTTCATCTAAATGCAATAACATGAGATGAGATGAAATGATATGAGATGATATGATATAGTGTGATATGGTATGGTACGATATTATACTATACGATACGATACGATAAGATACGATAGGAAACGAAACGATACGATAGGATACGATATGATAGGTATTATAATATTTTTATGAACATTATTTCATCTAAATGCAATGAAATGTGATGAGATGAAATGATATGGTGATATGATATGATATGGTGCGATATGATATGATATGGTATGGTACGATACTATACGATACGATATGATACGATACGATAGGATACGATACGATAATATACGATAGGGTACTATACGATACGATAAGATAGGATACAATATGATATGGTATGATACGATACGATAAGATATGATACGATACGATACGATACGACATGATAAGATATGGTAAGATACGATACGACATGATAAGATACGATACGTTACGAAACGATACGATACGAAAGGATACGTTAGTATACGATAGTATACGGTAGTATACGATAGTATACGATAGTATACGATGGGATACGATATGATATGAGATGACAGTAAAAATAGAATTTGAATAATAATTAAATTTGCATTTTAGGGTAACATAAAAAGTCTTTTAAACAATAAAAGCGTTTTTCGATTAACAAGGTCTTAAATTTTTCCGGCATATTCCGTATGAAAGCTCTATTAGGGATGTCGGTTGTTTATTATAAACAGTGATACACGTGGCATAAATAGTATTCAAAATTATGTTTGTTCTATGAACAAGTTTGTTGAGTAGTTCATTACAACATCAAACAATAACTGGCCAAGAGCGTGTCAAGACATGCATATGGTAGGATTCCAGCCAGTTCATTTCGATTGATGAATAAATGAAGTATTCGCCACTGTTGGCGATGATAACGGATGATAATATACGAGTGTTTCATATAATTATTATCATCCCGACATTACATGTACTTTTTATGGTTTAGTGAAAAAAAAAAAAATGAAATAAAAATTTGAATGATCGTTTTTAGGGTTCCGTATTAATATGATCTATCAGTATGGCTAGTTGTAAATTAAGTTTCTATGTATAAAAGTTTAGAAATGCAAAAGAGAGGCAGGAGACTATCTTTATGCCACTTGGCGGGCCATATTTCGCAAAAGATACACTTGATAAGAAAGTGATCTATGAAACCATACCTTCATTTTTAAAGACATATATTTAACGATACCTTGCAAAGAAGAATATGACAATAAAATCGAGTTTCTAATAGTTTCCAAAATATAGTTTCCTAACGATAGAACGATATCAAGACGATTGTTTAAAGTTCATATCTACGTTTCTGCGGGTATTCTAACAATGATTTTTATGTGACTTTGAGGTCTTCGAGGCTAAGTGCATAAATGTTACTGAGTGGCCATGTTTGCCATGATTGGACTATGTAGGTTCTATTATGGAATTGGCCATGTGTGCCAAGATTGAATAGGCATGTGTCCTAATGTTTAATTTATTACCTTCGTGATGAATATGACTAAATATGTACATTACACATACTGAAAAAAATAATATATTGACTGATAAATCTATGAGATATGAGCGTTTAAAGTTTAAGGTGGGGATAGAGAAGGGGATACCGATTTGTATGCCGAGCCTGAGGCTTAATGTCATAGTTCGCTATAGTGCGCCCGCTGGTTGGCATGAAATTAAAATACTTATAACTTATTTATTTTTGAACTAATTTAAATTTTGTTTTCGTTGATAGGCTCTATTGATAATCAGATTTTATTTTATGAGGTAATAAAATATTATTAGTCATCATACCTATAATGTATGTTATATTATGATGAATTTAGCCATGTGTTCCACGATTGGATTATGTTTGATCAATAATGAATTTGGCCATGACTGTGTGTACGATTAGGCATACTGAATGAAGACTGGCTATGTGTGCCAAGATTAGAATATGTACATTATATTCTATGAGTATCTACTTTAGTTAGTTGATTGAAATAAAAATAGTAGTAGTAGTTGATTGAATAGTAGAAGCGAAATTACACTAGGAATTCATCAGAAGAACAGTTTTTACTCCCTACTTTGACTGACTGTGCTAGTTGCTACTACTGAATTATGTTTGACGAGTTTACACAATCACTGTGTCCCGCTCGACGGCTGAGAGTCATTAGTCGTCGAATTAATGATAAAATTTATTATATTTTCCCAATTGAGAAAGCTCAAATATTGCATTGGATTTTATGAAAGTTATCAGTTAATTACGGAGTAGTTGTTTGACTGTTTAATTTTGAATGTAATCTGCCGGAGACAATGTATGCATACGACATACTCCACTGTCATACGACAGTGGAGTTTGGCGAAGATGCTAGCACTCCGCCAGATGCGTCACCTAAGTGGTGACAGCAGGCGACGTAGTCAGCATGTCGACAGCGAGCGATGTGGCCAGCGTGCCAACAGCGAGTGACATGGCCAGCGTGCCGACCGCACAGATGATTGCAGATTGTGACAGACTGTGCAAGAAAATATTGTAAGGATGTCAGGAGCGCGGGTTACGAGCAATCAGTGCAGAATGAGAATGGTATCAATGATTGGTATCACACAGATGATTGCAGATCTTGGCAGACTGTGCAAGAAAAGATGGTGGGGGATATTAGGAGCGCGGGTTACGAGCAATCAGTGCAGATTGTGAATGGTATCAATGATTGGTATCGCACCGATGATTGCAGATCGTGGCAGACTGTGCAAGAAAATATGGTGGGGATATTAGGAGCGCGGGTTACGAGCAATCAGTGCAGAATGTGAATGGTATCAATGATTGGTATCGCACAGATGATTGCAGATCGTGGCAGACTGTGCAAGAAAATATGGTGGGGATATCAGGAGCGCGGGTTACGAGCAATCAGTGCAGAATGTGAATGGTATCAATGATTGGTATCGCACAGATGATTGCAGATCGTGGCAGACTGTGCAAGAAAATATGGTGGGGATAACAGGACCGCGGGTTACGAGCAATCAGTGCAGAATGTGAATGGTATCAATTATTGGTATCGCACAGATGATTGCCGATCGTAACAGACTGTGGAAAATAAATGTTTAGTTATTACCGATTATACTATTACTAGATTATGTTAATTATGTCATAAGTACGAATTAGGTATCTTATTATTCTGATAATTACTATTGTTTTGTTCTAACTTTCATATATCTATGTTGGCTCCTAATAACGTCTGAAAGTGCGAGGACTCACTTTTTTGAGGATGGCCGAGCTGTAAGACTATTACTTTATTTACGAGTATATAATCATTTGTATCTAATATTATTATGAACCATAATGTAAAAGTATTTATGCTCTGTGGTGACGAGCATCTGTTGACTGTTGACAGATACAATAGTAATGACGTTTCAAACGGTAACATTGACGTTGACAGATACTCGTCACCAATAGATAATTGTCAGTTGAATTTAAGACTGGCACTTGATATCGAGCTGTAAAGCAAATAGGACGTTATTGTGATATTATAATAAATCCTCAAATATCTTAATAATCCTGGTTTCATTTCTGAGATTTAAGCGTAGTCTTTCATAAAGGTCTCGGTGACGGGTTGTTCACTGCAATTATGATTCGTGGCATAACTGACCCTCATTTATGTAAAGCCTAAGGTTGCTCGTTTTTCTTGCAACGTAAACATTACCGGTAGAAAAAGGTGTTTCTCGAATCTACCCTCTACTAGCGCGAAGGACGAAAATGTAGGCTCGCTCAAAAACGTCGCATGCAAGTGGGTAGCCGCTGTTATAAATGTAATCCATACGTCACATAGCCATTCTTGCAGTACGAACTCGAAACAGCTATCTACTGCACAAGATAGCGTCAATTCAGCTAATTCAAAACCGTCTCCAGATAAGTGTACGCTTTGCAAGAAAAATTATCATGTCGAGAGTAGATGTTTTGTCCAAGAATGTTCCGTGTCGCGTAATAAAGAGTATGTCAAGTTAAGCCGTGAAGATGCTGATTAAACTAAAAATCGCGATGTAATTACCGCTGTTTGTTTAGTAGGTATACCGGTTGACGTATTAGTAGACAGTGGTTCATACATTTCATTAATCTCATCAGACTTGTTTAAGCACTTCCCTTGCAAGACAAAACTCGATTGTCAGTTACTTCGTGGCTTGGGCGGTACAGAAATATAATCGACTTCTTATATCACCCTGCTGATTGAATTGAGTGAACTGACGCTGGAGGTAGATTTTTACATTATGCTTGGCGGTTGTCTTAGTACCAGTCCTGGATTTGTCAATAGGCCATAAAGGCCGCGGCCTAGGGGCGGCAGATTTTAGAGGAAGCTCAAAAATTATTATTTTAGAAAGGTACATGGGGCGGCGGAAGTAAAGTGGCCTACACTCATAAAAAAATATAAATCTAAAACTGCTTAGTACCCCCGTTATTATTGGTACTGATGTACTGAATAGGAACGGCGTCGCGTATATACGAACGGCTGACACTCAACCTGTTGTTCGGAGTGAATTGTCTC
This sequence comes from Agriopis leucophaearia, assembly GCA_949125355.1. Taxonomy (NCBI): domain Eukaryota; kingdom Metazoa; phylum Arthropoda; class Insecta; order Lepidoptera; family Geometridae; genus Agriopis; species Agriopis leucophaearia. The sequence continues at coordinate 1,198,020 of OX421278.1, read as the reverse complement.
TTGTCAACAACGTGACGCAAGCTAAGTCGAAAGTGCAAGTCCAACAAGAAAACGTCTTTTAAAATTCTTCCATAAGTACTTTGACAGCTTTTTGATCTGTACAGTCACCACAACAGTAAACACCGGACAGATGCACATTCGACTTACGAGGGACTCGCACGTCCGTTACCGACTTTACAAACTATCGCATGATGAAAAATTGAGGGTACGTGCTATCCTTCGTGATCTACTCAACAGTCGCATACATGCAGTCTTATTAGTAAAAAAAAAGAAAGAATGCAGCGATAGAATGGCAGTCGATTACCGAGCTTTGAATCAACCAACGGTTAAAGATCGATTCGTACTCTCATTGATCGATGACCACATCGATAGGCTAGTAGACCGTAATTTCTATACAGCGCTCGATAACTAAATAATTGACAGGGTCAGTAAGAATATTTGAAAATTCCATATGCGGTCTCGCGAACGCACCGGTGGTCTATCTGCGGATACCCTCAAACCCTACATAGAATCCTGTTACACACTAGTTTACATTGATGTTGTTTTGTTACAGAGTAGTAGTATAGAAGAAGGTATCGAATTACTCGATTACTTGATTCTGTAATGCGAACTTTAACGGATGCTAGATTTTTGGCTAATTTATGGAAATGCACGTTTCTGACTGACGAAGTGGAGTACCTTGGTAGACTAATAAGTTGGGGTCAGGTTCGGCCGAGCCCGGGTAAAGTTGAGGCCATGGTTAAGTCGCTGGTCCTCGGCAACGTAAAGCGGGTCCGATAGTTTCTGAGCTTAGCCGGATATTTTAGACGGTACATTCCTAATTACGCTACGAAGACGGCTAGGATAGCCGTCCTGTTTCATTTTGTTGACTTTGAGTAGCGAGCCCGTACTGACTATATTTGACCCAGAACTGCAGAGTCCTGGTGCAGTAATCATCTTCATCATCATCGTCAACAAGTACATGACGATGAACGCCAGACACTTGTGCAGCATTTTTTGTTGAAAGTTAGTGCTATTTATCGGTGCACTATTTTTATTTGAAGTTTTCCTTGTACATTATTTTTCATGTGTAGCCTTGCATTACCAAGACATTTACCAAAGATACCTTTATCTAGATATGCCACTGGTCTCTCTGGATTTATTATCCTTTGAGTTTCGGTATTTTCCGGGAAAAGGCCTGTCTTGTAGATTGGCTTAAAGGTGACTCGCAGAACTATGCGAGAAAAGACTTCCGAAGCCCTGCGCATTGTAGATAAGGTGACTCATAAAAGACCCGTGTCAGCCTTCCGAGTTCTCTCGGTTAAGCAACGGGGTGAATGAGAAAATACTTACAGTTTCTACACCGTTGTTGCGCACTGCTGGTACTCTGAATACAGCTGTATTCTGAGTACGACTGCGGGTATAAGGTGACTCATAAAAGACCCGTGTCAGCCTTCTGAGTTCTCTCAGTTAAGCAACGGGGTGAATGGGAAAAGACTTATTTAAGGTGACTCATAAAAGACCCGTGTCAGCCTTCTGAGTTCTCTCAGTTAAGCAACGGGGTGAATGGGAAAAGACTTACGGATACCGCACTGTTGCCTTTGTGGAGTGTGCCTTGGTTACTACATGGCAAATACATACTTGGCTTGATTTTTGTCTCCCCATCTACAGAAAAATAAGAGTTCTATTTTCTTAGCAATTTATTCACCTAAACTTTCGTTTGTTATAGACCTGTGATGAAGACTTATGCCCTGACAGTGCAAAGGCATCCATCTTTGCCTCTGTACAGAGCCACGTCATGCAGCGCACGATGCGCTACCCTGTGAAGACAAAGTAGCTGCCTGTGCTACTTCTGGAGGTTCCAGGCTGGGCTGCGAGGACGCTGCCCCGTCAGGAGAGGCCGTGTTAGCTGAGGCGACTGCAGCGCCACCCCCCCCCCCCCCCCCACCTTCGCTTTAATATAAAAGCGGGCAGCAAGCGGTGCTCTGCCTCTTTCCCAGGCTTGCGCTCGTAACGATCGGTCTTGTTTTGTTTGTACTACTTATGTAAATTGTTAATATTACTTTCTTATACCAATAAATTGTCATTGCGTGTTATATAAATTCTTTTTTTTTAATATTTTTTGAAAGAGGTTTCTAACAATAGATAGATTATATTGTATTCTTAGAAGTCACCTCTACTGTGTAAGGACCTCCTGCTCTTTTGCCGGAAGTAGTTATAAGATATTTAGTATTTACTATCTATATAGGTAAAAAAAAAACTTTTTTACTCCTTACAAGTAATTATGATAAGCATTTTCCTCACACCTTATACGACTTCGAAGCCATCTTTTGTTCGATGGCACGATAATGGTCTATAATAAAACCTTTTATTATAAGTATTGGTGTCATGTACCTATAAGTACCAATATATTATCTTTATTAATATTAATTAACTACTTAGTTATATCTGTCTATAACTATCCTTATTTTTCTTTTTATTATAAGATTGGTAATTTTCGCCATTATTACACATTGGAATTGAATACGCTTAAAGGATTTTATCTCATGTATTTAAAATTATTTTAATTACGAACGTTTCGAAAATTTACATATACATTATTTAAATTAATTATCCAAGTAGGTACTTGTTATTCTTGAGTTATTTAAGCATTGTTTTTATTTCCTTGTATTTATTTCCAAACTTCACATGATTATTTCACTCTTCACAGTTATGTTTTATTTTATTTTTATCGCGAATAAGTCCGCGTTTGACCACCAACTCGCCTGTTGTTAAGGTGATACGTTTCACGTTTGGCATTGGAAATTCAAACTTTTAACAGTTTTTGATCTTGTATCTAGGCCGGGTAATTATTCTAAACGATCATGATGTTTGCGAAAATTGGTTATTATTATTTACAAACTCACGTAAAGCTATTTTTCTTTAATGCACATTATTACCTACATTTGTCAATAAACAAATTTTTGCTGTTTCAATCGGCTTATTGACAAATGTAAGTAATATGGCGAGTTACTGATTAATAGCTGCACATGATAATGTAAAGAACAACCAACAATTTTCGCAAACACTGTGTCATTTCACAATAATTACCTGGCCTAGCAACAAGGTTATAAAAAACTGTTTGAAATTTGATTTTCCCGCCAAACATAAAACGTATCACTTTAAGCGACGATGTGGTCGAAGATGAAGCACGCAGACTTAGCTTATGTCTTGGCTTTCTTAGTTTGTGCCGATTGTGCAAGATTTAGTATATTAAATATTTTCATATAATTTATCCGTTCAATATTTTATTAGAGAAAAATTTCAATTTCAAATTGAAATGTTTCTCTAGTTACTTATTGTTTTATCATGAGAGTACAAATACAGCCGAATTACAAATATATTTTTAAGTCTGTTAAAATGCCGGCCTTAATTTGTACTAGAACGGAGGCGTTCTTGTCCTTGTAGAGTTCAATGGCCACGTTAACATTGAAAACAAGACTGTTTGCAGCATGACTGGACGCTTACTTATTATACGTGCAGTTTGTTGTGTATTATATAACATAGTAAATGATTGTACGTCAACGAAGTGCATAACAATTATAAGACTTAGGATAACTACAGTAAAGTGAAGTTACAGACATCTACTGTAGACAGTAGTCGCAGTACGTATATTAGATACATATTTACGTAAAGTAAGTGCTAATTTCGAAATTCGATTTAACTATTAGATTTAGAGGTAACTAACTACGTTAGTGTTTTACGTATAGAGTAATTCGCCCACAAACACTCTTTTGGTATTAATATTTCAACAGCATAATAAACTGTAGTAAAAAAATTGATTTCATTCGCTTATTTAAGCATTAACCAACGATTAAAACTGTACAATTATCAATTGTCGATTTGCTTAGATGTGTTTATTAGCGTGACATGTCACAGACCTACAAGCTGTATGTAATAAGAATTATGTGGATAATGTGCATGTAATATGTTTTTACCTTTATTTATCGCGACAGCCATGTTCAAAGTCCACTGTTTACACTAGGTTGATTCACCACACGAGTGCCCACCGACTGATCTCACTCGCTTGTGGCCGATAACTTTGACTTGATAATGTTATCGTTGTGTAAGCTGATTATCTTCAAATGTAGGATTATATAATCGCGTTTTTTTTATATTTTTGGGTTCTTTTATTTTGTAGAGTTTGTTACAAAAGGTACTGAAAGTATTTCCTTTTAACCTGGATGGATACTTTATGTTTTTTTTTTTTTAAGTTTATTTTTTATTTTTAGTGAGGATACGCTACCTACTGTGTTTAAATTCGATTTACTTATACTTAGGTAAAAATTGTTTGTTTGACGAATCTCTAGTGTATTCCGGCTTTAACGTCGCATTAAATACAATAAAGGAATTTCGGATCTTAGGTTAGATTAATTGTAAAATTACAGGTCATACAGATGAAATTTTTGGAGTAGGTATACCTAATTAATTTTTGTTTAGGTTAGATTACTGAACCTAAAACAAAAATAATTTATCCTAAGTTCTTTAAAGCAGGACATACATTAGAAATTCGTCTAATAAATGTAATGTCTAATCCATACAAACTTTCACATAATATATGTGATTAGTGTGACTAGCTGTAGCCGCGACTTCGTTCACGATTTCATCAGAATAAAGTAGCCTATGTCCGTCCTCATTATACATACCACACCTTTGCCAGTTATTCAACCGCCAAGCAGTAGTGTGCAAACACTACTGTGTTCCGGATTGAAGGGCAATGATGATGATTGATTTGACATCTTATATCTCGGGGTGACGAGCGCAGTGCATTGCCATCCAGGGTTTTGAACTGTTGAAGTTCAAAATTCTGAGTGGCGTTGAGCTGTTATGGGCGAGCAACTTCGCTCGTCTCGTCACCCAGTATCATAAAAAAAAGTAACTAATAAATGCTAGTAGGTATTTGTGATAACGAGTGTGGTGGATTAACCCTAAGGCAAGTTTACTCAATTCTACAATAAGCCCTATTCCCAAAAAATGCGTTTTCATGGATGTACTTACTGTGCTGACAACCTAACCATCCCCACAATATGCCCACTTTCGCGCTGTTTGCATAAGCATAACGCGAAAGTAGAGAGGTAAGTATTTTTTTTATCTAATTCTTTTTGAATTCATTAGATAAGGTTGTCACGAATAAAAATTTAAATCCAGTGTTGTAAATAAAATTAGGTACATACTGATTTTCTCTTTTATAATATGCCTACTTTCGCGCTGTGTGTGAAAATAAAGCGCGAAGGTAGGTAGGTAGCTTAATTTTACTACCTAAATGTTATGCAGTTTATTATATTAATTTCGTGCTGAATAAAAATTCATCATCATCATCATCAGCCATAAGACGTCCACTGCTGAACATAGGCCTCCCCCTTTAACCTCCACACTGAACGACATCCTGCCATCTGCATCCACTGGATGCACGCGACTCTCACGATGTCGTCGCTCCATCTAGTGGGAGGCCTACCTACGCTGCGTCTTCCGGTTCGTGGTCTCCACTCAGGAACCTTTCTTCCCCATCGGTTATCGGAATAAAAATTAGATCAAGTGATATAAATAAAATCTTTATTAAAACAGTTCGGATAAGTCACATAATAACTTAACAAAGTAGGTACAATTTCTCAAAAATACATTTTCTCTAAAATTATGCTTTTTACATATATCATAATAAAAAACTATCAACATTATACTTAACCTACTCTGTGATATACAAGATAGTTTACAATAAATAATGGTTTGACTTATCTTACTTGATCAGAATTTACCGTTTTTTTTTAAAATATCTTGTAGCTGTCAACAAAGCTATAAAAACTTTGAATGAGTATAACTAAAATAAATATATATGATTTTGGCTCATTACAGATAACTAGACTTGATTATGATTATATCTCAAACATATTTACGTTGATAATATGAATAGTTGTGTACCTATGATAGCTTCTTTGATTAAAAATCTCTGCTTTTGTGTGTATGCTCAGAGTTTCACCGTCCTGTATGTTTGTTTATACACGTATACCTAAAGCTAAGCTTATATTTAGTGGTTATAGTTAGACAGCCTCGATCATGACTGCTATTCCCTGTCCCCCGCCGATACAGGCCGAGCCGATGGCACGCTTTAGGCCTTTGCGTCTGAAACAAAGCATGTGGATCACGTTAAAACACGACTTCAAAAATATATCAAATAATTATCAATATAAAAAACCGACTTCATCAGAACTGGGCCACATTGAAATGGGAAGCACCAGCTTTCAAATAAAATAACTGGCCAAGTGCGAGTCGGACTCGCGCACGAAGGGATCCGTACCATTATCTATAAAAACGGCAAAAATATCACGTTTGTTGTATAGGAGCCCCCCTTAAATTTTTATTTTATTTTTTAGTATTTGTTGTTACAGCGGCAACAGAAATACATTATCTATGAAAATTTCAACTGTCTTAACTATCACGGTTCATGAGATACAGCCTGGTGACAGACGGACAGCAAAGCCTTAGTAATAGGGTCCCGTTTTACGGACGGTGGGTACGAAACCCTAAAAAGAGTCATCAAAATCGGTTTACCCAGTCAAAAGTTCTGAGGTAACAAACATAAAAAAAATACTGTCGAATTGAGAACCTCCTCCTTTTTGGAAGTCGGTTAAAAGCTTATATAAAAATCTATGCGTACGGAAGTCGCGGTCTACAGCACTACTCGCAAATACATTTCACAGTGTAGTTGTGTTTGTAGTATACCTGAGCTCGTGCACGAGGTGCGCGGTGATGCGGCTCCCGGAGGCTCCGAGAGGGTGCCCCAGGGCGGTCGCTCCTCCGTTCACGTTCAGCTTCTCCATATCTAGCTTCAGGGCCTTCGCGCAGGACAGAGTCTGCGCCACGAACGCTTCGTTGATCTGCCAGAAACAAACTGTTCTCAACATTCTGGCCAAGTTAGGAGTGGTGATGAAGGCGAACAGGTCTACATTTAAGCCGATTGTTGCCAGATGGTTTCGTTTCAAGATCTAATCTTAGCTCAGTACTTTCATTGCACTACATCTATAAGAGCCGTAACAGACACATCAACATGGCTGACGTTAACCACCTCAACCAACGAGATAAAAGTACCAGATATTTATTTATTATCCCAGCATTATAACTAGCATAAGCATTCATCATCATCAGTCCGAAGATGTCCACTGCTGAACATAGGCCTCCCGCTTTAACTTCCACACTGAACGACACCTTCCATCTGCATCCACTGGCTGCCCGCAAATCTCACGATGTTGTCGATCCATCTAGTGGGAGGCCTACCTACGCTGCGTCTTCTGGTTCGTGGTCTCCACTCAAGAACCTTCTTGAAGTATTAGTACCAATTAAGCAGTTGACGCGTACACACGTTTTCATGATTGTTTCCCCCAGCGGTAGTTAAACCAAATCATCAATTTACATAGTCAGCCCTGGCGCACTCCGCACTTTAGGTATGAAGCTACAAGTAGTCGTCTTGTCGGACTTGCCGTGCCCGCTGCCGCGCGATAGACAGATATAACGCGACAAAAGTTACGTGATAGACAGAGAGGCAACTTGTAGGTTAATATAGCTGCAGGTAGTTAGCGCTCGCACGTCCTGAATTGCACTTTATTGTGTAGGAACAAGAGTTGTTACTTATTTAAATGATTTTGTGGAGTGAATCTGCTGTACTTGTATTTATATGTATTCTGTGATAGAGTCAAGACATCATCGCCCTGACACACACTTACCTCAATCAAATCAACATCGTTGAGCGTCATCTTGGTAACTTTCAGCAAGTTCTCGATGGCGGGCACGGGCCCGATGCCCATGATGCTAGGGTCTACCCCCACGTAGGACCAGCCCACGAGGCGGGCCAGGGGCTTCAGACCCTTGGCGGCTTCCTCGCTGGCCAGGACAAGCGCACCCGCGCCGTCGCTGATACCCTGGTACGGTTAAAGTCGGGTTTAGTTTCACTGGGGTTTGAATATATCTAAACCAACTCTAAACCGTCATCAGTCTATAGGTAATCTATGTTTGAGTGGTACGAAGAACCTAAATAATTATCAATACAAAAAACTGACTTCATGAAAATGTCAGAACTGAACCAAAATAAAATGGGACCACACGGGAAGCACCTTTCCAATAAAAAAAGAATCATCAAAATCGGTTCACCCAGTCAAAAGTTCTGAAGTAACAAACATTAAAAAAAAAGGACAGTCCAATTGAGAACCTCCTCCTTTTTGGAAGTCGGTTAAAACATTGTAGCTAATTATCTGTATTTATATTATACTAGCCGCTCGCCCCGGCTTCGCACGGGTGTAAGCTCGGCCTTCGGCCTCGCTACAAAATATTATATAGCCTATGTCAAATTGGAAGAATGTAGCATTCTATTGGTGAAAGAATTTTTTAAATCGGCCCAGTACTTTTGAGCCTATTCATTACAAACATACAAAAATAGGTACAAATCTTTCCTCTTTATAATATTAGTGTAGATTAAGCTTCTCAATTAAAGACAAAACGGTAACTAAGATTTTACTGCCTAAAAGGTAAAATACGAAAAGTCTTAATTTGTCGCCAATGAGGACTTTTCGTATTTTGCCTTTTAGGCAGTTAAAATCGCTTATAGCGATAAGGCCGCCAATTGTTTCACTAGTTTTAAGTTGTTTCTGTCTTATGTACCTATATAGTTTTTGATGTGAATAATAAAGAGTTATCTATGTATCTAAAGATAATTAGCTCAGTGCCTTGTCGGTACCAGAATACTAACCGAGGCACTGCCAGCGGTGACGAGGCCGTCCTTCTTGAAGACAGGCGCCAGTTTGTGGAGCCCCTCGAGGGTGGTCTGCGGGCGCGGGTGCTCGTCCGTGTCCACCGTCACTTGCTTCCGCTTGATGGTCAGCGCCACCGGCTCGATCTCCGCTTTGAACACGCCGGCGTCATTCGCTGCGGATGGGTGTGGCGGTTATTTGTTGATTCAAGTATAAAAAACAATTAAACGGAAAGCAATCATTTTAGAACCAAAACACCCAACAAGTTGCGTGGAGACCACGCAACAATAAAAACGGCGTAACCGCACGCAACAACCCGAACAAAATACACTCGTCAAATTGTAAAAAAATTTGAATGGTTTTATTTTGTAATCGCACACTTTATCTGTTTTAGGGAGGAATATCAGCATTTGGGGGTAAAAACGTTGTCAAGACGCATGAAGAAACTGCTCAGTGCAAGTTTTTTAGCTCTTGATAGCTGGAGTGGATTGTAAAACGAATAAAAACCGTAAAAACTGGTAACATTTGCCAGGTTTTTGAACTTAAGATTGTAGCTATGAATAATTATAATAAATCTACTTTTAATAATCGAATCAATTTGAAACTGCAAGTTTATGTAATCCAGATCTGATAGAGCCAGGAGGTGAATAGTGGAACTCTTCAATGGCTATTAGTATCCTTGCTATTAGTAAACTCCTCGAGTTGGGGCTCCTTTGGTTAGCTTTAACAAGGTTTCAACGCAAACAAGAGGGCAGGGGGGGGGGGTTATAAGTGAAACATGTGTATCTGTGTGTCTGCCTGACGACAGATGGATGAACAGATTTTGATTAATTTATGTTGTTTCAAAGATGACTTGATCAAAAATGTTCTTAGGTGATTCAAGAAAATCTGTTTGTTTGTTAGAAGATTGCCAGCTCTTTTATCAGGGGTATTTGAAACATTTTCAATTTATACTTGTTAATTCATTTAAAGTATAATATTTTTTATTGTTTTTATAATGTCATCTAATCTTGACTTCAGCTTCAAAACGAGTTATGTATTTGTACCTATTTCAGACACTGATTATAAAATATCATATCTTTGAGAGGCTACACCTTAATGCCTCTGATAAGATAGGTACCTCACATTGTAACAAAAATGTGTTCAAAAAACTGTGTCACTGCCTAAAATTATGCAGGGTTACCAGGGTTGTTGCCGGTGATGGCATATGGTACTGAGACGTGGTCGTGGCCTTTTGGAAAAACTCAGAGTCACACAACGAGCAATGGAGAGAGCTATGCCCAAATGTTTTCAATCGTCTTGTACCTTAATGGGTAAATTTGCTGTTTTGAGGAATTACATAAATAAATAATTTATTTCCAATAATATTACAACAAATTAATTTAACTTATTTTTTATGCATAAATAGGCTTGTCTTTGACCGCCAACTCGCCTGATGTCAAGCGATGATGCGGTCTACGATGGAGCACGCTTGCCTAGAAAAAGCCGATTCACTCGTGATTTGAAGACACCCAGATTGATTTAACTTATTTAGCTAGATTAAATAAGGGACCAAGGAAATCAAGAAACTTACATTTCTTCCACTTCTGTTGTGACTTGAGCGCGAAGTTGTCCACTTCATCTCTGGTGATCCCAAACTGGGCTCCCAGCTTCTCAGCAGTCATGCCCATGGGCAGGCCGCAGTAGGAGTCGGACAGGCCAGCCCAGAGCGTGTCTTCGAAGTTGTAGGTGGCTCCGAGGTTGGTGCCGAAACGGACGTTACGGACTGCGAAGGGGGCTTGGGACATGTTCTCTACTCCACCGGCGAGGGAGATCTTGGCCGCGCCAGTTATGATGTCCTGGGAGATTTGTACATTGTAGGAACCAACTATTCATTGCCCATCACTACATAATTACCAATATTAAAAAAACGACTTTATAAAAATGACAGAACTGGACCAAATTGAAATGGGACCACAAGGGAAGCACCAGTTATCGAATAAAAAAGAAATCATCTAAGTCGGTTCACCTAGTCCAAAGTACTGAGGTAACAAACATAAAAAGGAAATTGAGAACCGAATCGGTTCAGTAGTTTCGGAGCCTATTCATTACAAACATACAAAAATAGGTACAAATCTTTCCTCTTTATAATATTAGTGTAGATAGGCTTGCGCTTGGCCGCCAACTCGCCTGATGTTAAGCGATGATGCGGCCTACGATGGGTCACGCTTACCTAGAAGAAACCGATTCACTTTTGACTTGAAAACACCCAGATTGTAACTATCGGGGAACACCCATTCAGGCAGCGCATTCCACATACTAGCAGTTCGCACAATAAAAGTGCAATCAAAGCGCTTCTATGTTGACCGTGTGAAATGGATGAACATAAAAGCTCAAGCTGGTCAGTATGTATGTATATCAGTCTCTGGCAGCCATATTACAAGCTTTGCTTGTTTGGGGTCAGATGACCGTGTGTGCAATGTCCCAGATATTTATTTTATTTTTTTATTTACTGAGTGTGACTAAAAACATGTTGAATTGGGAACAAGCACGAATTATGTACAAAAATAAAACCGGCCAAGTGCGAGTCGGACTCGCGCACGAAGGGTTCTGGATCTTATTTCTATCTTATCTATAAAAACGGCAAAAAAATCATGTCTCTTGTATGGCAGCCTTAAATATTTGTTTTATTACGATATAAAAAATTTTTTAATTGCGTTTTAAAAAACCTCCCATTGATGTTAATAAATAAATAAATACCTGGGACATTATTTTTATATATTTTTTTATTTATTGCACACAAGGTCATCTGACCCCAAGTTAAGCAAAGCTTGGGCTGCCAAAGATTATGATATACATAGATTTTTTTAATACATACTTAAATAGATATTAACACCCAGACATAGAACAAACACAAATGTTCATCACACAAATGTTTGTTAGGTGGGAATCGAACCCACGCCCCCAAGCGCTGAAGGCAGATTCACTACCAACTAAGCTAACGGGGCTGTTATGTAAGGCCCTTCGTACACAACGCTACGCAAATCTTCGATTCGGTAGTCGCTCGGAGACTGAAATCATCGAGTATCGAAGATTTGCGTAGCGTTTTGTATGAAGGGCCTAAAAGTACATAACCTCGGGAAAGATACCTGTGCGCTGTTGACGATGGACTGGAAGCCGGAGCCGCAGAGCCTGTTGATGCCCAGCACCGGGGTCTCCTTGGGGATGCCGGCCTTCAGAGCCGAGTGCCGGGGAGTGTAGATGCCGTCCGTCTGAGACGCCTGCATATTCACATTACAATTATTTACTGAGAATAAATCGAATCAAATCATTTATTTGCTAGAATACATTACAATAAAGAGGTCTTAAAATTACTTTTGGTTTCACAGTATTCAGTCTGCAAGCAGACGTGCAAATATTCTTAAACTAGATAAATTATATATTTTAAGAGGTATTATTATATTAAATTTGGTATATTTTTATATTAAATTAGGTATTATTATTATTAAATTATATTATACTAGCTGCGCCCCGCGGTTTCACCCGCGTGGTGATGAAAATCGGTGATGATGATGATGATGAAAAGTAGCCTATGTTTTAATCCAGGACATAAGCTATCTCAATTCTAAATTTCATCCAAATCCGTTCAGCGGTTTAGGCGTGAAAAGGTAACAGACAGACAGACAGACAGACAGAGTTACTTTCGCATTTATAATATTATATATAGTAGGGATTAAAAAAATCGACAAATTCCTTAATACTATAAAAACAATAACAACGGATATTATTAGTTATTATTAGTGATATTTTAATGACATTGATTTCAATTGAGTATTTTTTTTTTCTAATTTTAATTTTGCTTAAGTATCATAATATTTTGTAACATTGTCTCATTAGTGTAATTGGCGGAAGCCGTCCTAATTGAATAAATAAATAATTACATTAACATAAATTTATCTCACAAACTGTTAAACTAAAATCATCTTCTATCTATAATATAAAAATGAATCGCAAAATGTGTTGGTAAGCGCATAACTCAACAACGCCTGGACCAATTTGGCCAAATCTTTTTTTAAAATGTTCGTTGAAGTTCAAGGATGGTTTTTGCGGCGAGAAAACGGCTGGACCGATTTTGATGAAATTTTGTGTTCCTGGAACGGGTCATAGTAGCGAGGCCGAAGGCCGAGCTTACACCCGTGCGAAGCCGGGGCGCGTCGCTAGTATCCTAATAAAATAGGAATAAAATTAAAAAATAAATACAACAAATTGCTATAAAAATATGTGAATATAAAATTTGTATGTAATAAAATTATCATGGTTTGATAATTATCAATGATTGATGATAACAAAAAATACTGCTTTTAATCGTTTTTTTTTTTACCTTTGACCTTGGAAAATCTGTAGTCGCGGACACCCTACGAAGAGTAGTTTTTGAGGTTAAGGTTGAGTAGTTTTTGAGACAAGTTTTAGGGTGCCAAAATAAAAGTTTACACAAGTATATAGATGACTATCTCTCATTCCTTGATACTCGCCCTCATTTGACTAATATTCTTGGACTAAGTATAATGTATTGAGGTGGTAAGGTTGTGGAAGGAGCTCCCGATATTTCGGCGCCGTTACAACCTAACTTTGAATTGTTTAACCAACCACCTGCATTCTCCAGTCTTCCCGTGAACATGGTGCATGTAACTGTGCCGAAATATTGGGAGCTCCTTCCACAACCTTACCACGGTAAATATCCCGTAAATAATCATATAACTGTAGTGAACAACCGTGATAAAACAGTGTTTTATATTGTATTGCACCAGAAACTGCAGTGCAAGTACCGTTCTTTATCGATCGATATAGTCGACAAATTTAACGAATCGTCATAGCATTTGCAAGTTTCGTACTTGCAAATGCTATGAGTGGTGTCGATATAGTTTATCGACTATAACGTGTTTCTGGTATCGTCTGGTACACTTACCGAGATGACCTGCCCGATGACCACCGAGTCGACCTGCTCCGGCTTCACGCCTGCTTCCTTCAGCGCTGCGACAGCCGCGAGGGTCTGCAGCTCGGTGGCGCTCGTGTTCTTGAACACTCCGCCGAATGTGCCGAACGGGGTGCGCTTGGCGCCTACGATGAAAATACCTGTAGGCAAAGGAGACACATTCAATATTCACTGAAGATACTAATTGGAGAACTAATACAAAAAACCTGACTGTGACACTAGCCGGACTAGCATGCACACCGGGACAGGGTTTTGTCGTCTCTTTTTGTCGTGCCAAAGCGAGACAGGCATATATAAAAACGTAGGCACATTGTCGCGTTCTCGCTCAACAGGGTGACGACAAGATTTTATTGCGATGTGCATGCTAGCTATGCTGGCTTCAGAAGGCCTGGCTCCAAGCCATTTAGGCTTCAGAAGGTAAGTAATAATAGAAACAGATAAACATATTATGGACATCCAATCTGGAAAACTTTACCTTCCTGGGTAGTAAATTTAAAAGTCGCATAAGAGATAGGTGCTGAAAATACCACCAAACAGATATGAATCCTATATAACTACGCCTCAATTTATCCTTATTATTCTTAATTTTATCTTGGTGACTCAGAAATGCCAGTAGAACTATTTTTTTTATTACAGACGCGTTGGAGCACGCTTGCCTAGAAAAATCGATTCACTCGTGTTTTCAAGACACCCATATTTTAACTATCGGGGAACACCCATTCAGACAGCACATTCCACAGACTAGCGATTGGCACAATAAAAATGGAATCAAAGCGCTTTGTACGGGTTTTGCGGATATTAACCATGAAGCGGTGTCGATTTTTCGTGCCCCCTCTGGCAATCCGATGGAAAAATAGGCAAGAAGGAATAATTCCTTAAAGTAATATTAACTAGACCAGATGCCTCTTAAATATATATAAGGTCGGGGAAAAAGTTTCTTCGTATTTTATAAACAAATTCATGACAATTTTTTTTAAAGTTTAATTACTTTTAATTATAATATATATGTGCCATTTTGTTCGATAACTTGTTGCCATCTTGTAGGTAGTCACATGATCCCGTTGCTGTAGAAATTTTGGGACTTCTGATCAAAAAAATGCAACAAGTAGTTTAGACAGTCCTCTCTGGATGTTAATCTAACACTACCCAAAGAATTCTGAAGAGACCGAAACAGGTGGAAATCTGAGGGTGCAAGGTCAGGGCTATATGGTGGATGCATTAAAACTTCCCAACCAAGCTCTCTCAATTGTTGCTGAGTGGCCAAAGATGTGTGCGGTCTGGCGTTATCATGATGAAAGACCACGCCCTTTCTGTTGATCAATTCCGGCCGTTTTTTCTCAATTTCTTGTTTGAGTCTTATCAGCTGTTGGCAGTAGAGATCCGAATCGATGGTTTTGCCCGGCGGTAAAAGCTCATAATGAACGATGCCCTTCCAATCCCACCATACACACAGCATCACCTTATTACGTGTTAATTCGGGTTTCGCTGCAGTCTGTGGTGCTTCACTGCCCTTTGACCATGATCATTTGCGCACATTCTTGTCGTAGGTGATCCATTTTTCATCGCCAGTGATCAATCTTTTCAAAAACGGTTCGGTTTCGTTACGTTTTAACAGAGAATCGCAAATGAGCACACGATTCATTTGGTTTCTTTCAGTGAGCTCGTGTGGCACCCAAATATCGAGTTTTTTTTTTATACCCAGACTTTTTCAAATGGGTCAAAACTGTTTTGTGGTCGATCCCCAGTTCTTCAGCTACGTCGTTACTACTAATGTGCCGATCTTGCTCCACTTTTTCAGAAATGGCATCGACTTTATCCGTAACAGGGTGACCAGAGCGAGCTGCATCTTTGACATCAAAATTCCCGGACTGAAAACGCTTGGACCAACATTGTGCTACTCTTGATGACACTGCATTAGGTCCATAAACGTCACATATTTTATTCGCGGCTTGTGTCACATTTTTCCCTTTTTTGTAATAAAACTTCAAAATATATCGAATTTCTTCGTCATATTCACTCATTTTATCGAACAAAAAACAATTGAAAAATGGCGGGAAATTGCTTTTTACTTTTTGTATTCCTTTTTTAAAATGTCATATTTTTAATGATATCAAAACCAGCCAGATACAAACAGTACAACCGATGAGATTTTACTACAACTTTATACATACAAAATACGAAAAGACTTTTTCCTCGACCTATTATTTATATTGTTTTTCGTTTTGTTAGTCTCCATGTTACGAGCATATTTTGGGGTCGCAGGAATGTCTGGAGTTGTCTCCCTATATTTTAGTGTTTATTTTTGATGATATAATTCTTTAAAGTTAAATGATTATTTACGGGATATTTACCGATGTTCACGGGAAGACAGTCTTCCCGTGAACATGGTGCATGTAACTGCGCCGAAATATCGGGAGCTCCTTCCACAACCTTACCACGGTAAATATCCCGTAAATAATAATTTAACTTTAGTGAACAACCGTGATAGTTTAAAACAATATAATTCTTTGTATTTTGTAAAATAAATTTATGAAAATCTTATCTATCTATTTGGTATTGATTCCGACCTACAGACTTTGCCCTTGCTATTTCTTTATATCAGTTTCAACCTTTGTACTTTGCACCTGTTATCATTGATAATGCCATCGTCAGGTAATGCAAAAATGTTGGCTTATCATTGATATGTCAAACTTAGCATGATATTTATAACGCCCTAATCATGACAGGTAGGTACTCTACCAGTTTATCAGCACATAACATAGTCCCAGGGTGGGCGACTCATTATAGATCCAAATTAAATTCGATGGTAGGTAAATGCGTTGATAATTATGAAGCTTAGATCTATACCTAGATATACAGGTGACTCGGAAAGAGTATAGTTGAGGATTAAGGGCTTTACTTTAAAACATTACTTAAGTTGATCTATGCTTAAAATTGCTCTGTCTCATTTTCGTGTGTGATTGCCGTCACCAATAAGTTGAGAGAGCAATTTTTTTTAATGCCATAGGGGGCAAACAAGCAGACGGGCGCCTGATGGTAAGCATTCATCGAAGCTTATGGATACTTGTAACATCAGAAGCATCACAATTACGTTACCGACCCTTTAAGACTCTATTAACTCGCCTTTTGAAGAACCCCATGTTGTAGCTTTTCGGAAACACCGCGGAAGGTAGCTCATTCCACATTTTGCAAGAAAGATCGTGTGAATCGCACAGTATGCTATTTCCACTGGTCTATGATATGATTTAAGCATAGATCAACTTGAGTAACGTTTTTAAGTAAGGCTCCTAATGAAAATCCAGGTTTTTAGAACACATAAGAGGAGCGGCGTGACTTCCTTCGGAATAATGCAGAATTCATTTATTTCAGTTTTTTTAACCGACTTCCAAAAAGGAGGAGGTTCTATGTTCGTCTGTATGGTATATTTTTTTAGTACGTCAGTTGCTTTGCTACGTCTTCGAAAGCGAACTAAATGGATACTGACATGGTTTAGTACAAAAGATGAAAACAGATGGCGGTACAGGACACGGGTATCAAAATATAAAATTACCATTAAATATGCGTGCGTCACTAACAGGTGTACCTACCTACTACCTAAGCCGAAAAAAGGACGTTAAACTCAATGACAATATAACCATTTGACTTTTGTTTTCTCCAATCACAAGCGTCATACGATACCCCCGCGACCGACGTTGCTTACGTCGTAGACAAGCATGCGATCAAGTTACATTATCTTTGGTAAAACTCATCATAAGCATAAGGTAAGCGCTGCGTAGGACGTCCACCTACAAGATGGACAGACAACCTAAAAGAGATCGCAGGAAAACGCTGGATACAGGCTGCTTCCAACCGGTCCTTTTGGAAATCGATGGGGGAGGCCTATGTCCAGCAGTGGACATCCTTGGCTGAAATGATGATGATGAAACTCATCATTATAAACAAATTTATCTATGGTAGGTACTAACCCTGCAATCGCGAAAAAAATATCAGCTGTTCAATACACAAAATGTATGCTGATACTTCTTAGCGATTTTAAGGTTGGTTCCATAGTAAAACATGTACATAATGATGAGTACAATTACCTTCTTTCGGTTTAGTGCAGTCTATATGCGTAACCCTGTATATGCCTGTATAGCGAAATACTCTTTTACTGACTGACTGACTCACTAACTCATCACGAGATCTTGAAAACTACATACTTAGCCTAAGAAGTTAAAACTTGGCAATTTTAAAATTAAAGTTGTACTTAGAGGGTCCACAAAAAGAATTTTGCAAAATGACCGAATGATGGGGGGGGCAAATGTGTATAAAGTCACAGGAAATAGCAAATTATGTAAATATACATGATCTGAACTTTTTTTTTTGTATATTTAATTGACATTTTATTTCTGATGACATAACTAATTGATATATTAATTTTTATTTGTGACTTTAGTGTGTGAATTGTGACCTGAATGTATTTAATTGCCTACTGTTTTGATTGCCTACTGATTATGGGTTTATTAAGTACCTGAAATAAATGAATAATATAATAAGTATATAAGGTAGGCACTAAAGTCAACCAGTGTATTTTAACCACCAACGCAAAAAAGGGTTGTTATAAAGATTGATGTGTGTATCTGTGTGTCTGTATATATATTTGTGGCATCATAGCTTTCAAATTGTGGCTTCATGGCTCAACCGATTTTAATTTGGTAAGATAAGCCCCTTAAGTTGGGTGTCATTGAATAGGTCTTGTAACAAGTGAATCACATCAAAAACCAACTTCAAAAATATATGAAAAACGTAATAAGTGCCTATAAAATTTGAGGGATGCCCTCGATTTCTAGGGATCCCATCATCAGATCCTGACTTGGTGACAATGGGACCAATTTGGAAGTATTCCCTAACGATCAAAAAAAAAATTTTTATTCGGTCAATCGTTGGCAGAGATATCGGTGAACATAAAGGTAAAAAAAACTGGAAAATGGAACCTTTGCCTTTTTTGAAGTCGGTTAAAAACCGACCTATAAGGTACCTATAAGGTTTCATATACACATTTTTTACTGGTGTATACCTATGACCCAGTCCATGGCCCTTCCAACTATCATCCCTAGTAAAAGGTTCAAAACTCAAGAAACTTTTGTATAATAGGCTTGTTGACCGCCACCTTGGCTGATGTTAAATGAAGGTCCCTTCAGATTAATTTAATAAGTATCTTAACTTTACTCAATAAGTACATTTTAGAAGGATCGGCCCACTTTGGTTACTTATTTGAAATTTTGTAACAGAAGTTTCACTTTAGTTGGATGATGGTGGCAATCGAGAATAGGATTTCTGGATGTACCTAGTTTGTAATTTACGACCTAGTAATAACAATATAATAACATAAATAACACAACAGTAACTTTTGAAATAAACTTTTACATTTTGATAGCCAGCGGCTAAGCTAAAAGGTCAATAAACTAGGTAGGTAACAGTTAAGATTGCAAGTGATTTATGAAATATATTATCTTTCATTATTTAGTTTCAATGATACTTACCTGCTTACCATACCGTATTGAGGAGCATAGGCTAAGTAAAATAATTTTTTGAGTCGTTTTAATGAAATTATCATTTTATTTTTGATGTGGAATTTGACCCCAAAGATGATTGTAATTGGCAAACATGCAATTTTTTTATAAAATATGGAAAATTACTCACCTTTACATGTCGCAGCCATGACTTTGTTGTAATGTTATAAATTAGATTAGAAAATAAAAACTTAAAACGTAAAAACCGCAGTTGCCACAACAACTTTCTTAACCAACCCAAAGTTGATGAATGAATTATTGAATGAACAATGGTTTTTATTTTGTGATTGACCGACTGATAAGAAAATTTATTGAAGTAGGTGATAATCTGTGATAATTTGTTAAGAGTTGCCATACTTAATACGATTTCCATGTCTTCGAGGAAATATACAATGTAGCTATGTCAAACCATTTAGCTGTAGTAAGAGCTTTCAATATCAAAAGCCATTAAAAATAATAAATTTTAATATAACTGTGTATTGTTACAATAATACATATCGATTGCTTAACTTGACTGAATAAGTTTCATACTTTCACGATTACGTCTTAATAGGCTGGCCCAAAACACCTTCAGTTGAACGTCAATCTGCTGCCTTGCCATACGTTATGGGAGTTACTCAATACTGACAAATTATTATTGGTAACATTCGGATCAACTTGCCATTAATTTTTTACTTTCCTTTTGTACTTTCAGCAGATTTCAGGTTCTACAAGTGGGCACCCTGACTCTAAACGTGTTCTGAATTGCACCAATAGTGCTAACGAGTATTTTTGATTCATTTTACCACAGTGGTTAGCTTTATAACCATGAGAAGTAACGTAGCACACGTGTCGAACTTGGCTAACGAACCGCTGTCTGACCAACGGGTGAGAATATCCTCTCTTTTTCTCTCGTTGGTTAACGTGGTTGATCTGTCATGTTGACGTATCTGTTACGGGTCTTAGAGCATTAAGGCCATAAATCCAAGAAGTGAAGTGAGCCGTAACAGACACGTCAACATGGCGGACGTTAACCACCTCAACCAACGAGAGAAAAAGAGAGGGAAATTATTTTCTCACTCTTTCATACCCGTTGGTCAGACGGCGGTTCGTCAGCCAAGTTCGATACCTACGTCTGTTACCGTACGGTTAATAGAATAAACTGTGAGCGAGCGTAGAGTGCCACTGATGCTGGCCAATAGGGTAAACTCAACGAGGGCAAACGCAAAAATAATAACTAAGAGCTCTATATGGCTACATATCGCTCATCGTTGCCACCATGACTATTCCGAATCACAGTTACTGCGCTGTTGGCGTCATTCGGAATATATATATATATATATATATCGGCCTCCTTGACGTGTCCGTCAACGGCGAACCTGACTAGCGCCGGTTATGAGCGCGTATATGGCTGGCAAAACCAAACTTAGTTTTAAAGGTCCTGTTGCAAGGCGCACAATGCAACTGACCATCAGCATTGTATGTGTAAGTGTAGGTAGGCTTCGGACGGGTTTTAATGATAAGGCGTTTAGCATCTATTTCGGAATATACATACGCTATCTGTACACACGAGCGTTTTTGACGTTTCTGATTTCATTCATTCGTTCGTTTGATTTTCATGATAATTACTGTTGGAAAATTTGTGATTTTTGCAATTTTTTCGCCTTATCGCTTATGCAATGAGCGATGGTAGGCCTGTGACCGGACAGCTAAAGAAGTTCGTGTTTCGTGGCAAGGCTACCAGCAACGGAGACACTCGAGGTGATTATCTGGAAGTAGTGATTCCAGAGTTGAGGACAGCGGGCTATTCATTTTACACGTGGGCTTCTGCGCCGCTGCTGGCGTGGTACTTGTGGACGCAGCGACGGGTTTTACGAGGTGTCCGAGTACTTGAACTCGGCTGCGGCACCGGCCTGCCTGGTATCCTGGCTGCTAAGTGCGGCGCTCGAGTGACTCTTTCCGACAGCGTAGCCCTGCCGCGCTCGCTGCGCCACCTCGCCGCTTGTTGCGAAGCCAACGGCCTTACCCCTGACCGTGACGTACAAATCCTAGGTCTCGCCTGGGGCCTTTTCCTGGCTGACGTGCATAACCTCCGCCCGGTAGATTTGATCCTAGCGTCAGATTGCTTTTACGAACCGACACAATTCGAGGAGGTCCTCTCGACCGTCGCTTATTTACTAGAAGGCACTGACGGCCGATTTTTGTGTTCTTACCAGGAGCGCAGCGCGGACTGGTCCATTGAAGCTCTGCTGAAGAAGTGGGGATTGAAGGGTGCACTGCTGGACTTGGATTCTCTAAGCGAGAGCTCCGGGATCGACTACAGGGCGCTAAGCTGTGAAAAGTCGTTGCATTTACTGGAAATCGTAGCAGTTTAGGGTATGGCCAGCACCGCGAGAGCCGCTCGCCTGTACATAGGCAACCTGCCGTGGACTGTTGGCCATCGCCAGCTCCGCGAGTACTTTGCCCAGTTTGGTCCCGTGCAGAGTGCCCGAGTAGTGTTTGACCGCTCCACCGGCCTCAGTAAAGGCTATGGTTTCATCGAGTTCATGAGTGCATCTGATGCAGCTGAAGCTACTAACAAGCAAATACACACTTTGGAAGGTCTCAACGTGACCGTTCAAATACAAAATAACTAGAGTACCCCTTAGATAGCATTTATAATGGCTGAAGCACTGCCAGAGTACCCCGACTCAGACTTCTCAGATGACAATCTGTCTCCTCTAGACATATCCTTCAACAAGGCATCTGACCATGTCAGGAAAAACACCAGCAAATTAAGCAACAACCAGCTGCTAGAACTGTATGGGCTGTTTAAACAGGGGACTGAAGGGAGATGTGATACCCACAAGCCCGGCTGGCTTGACGTTCGAGGCAGGATGAAATGGCAGGCTTGGAAGGACATCGGCGACATGCCTAGTGAGGTAGCTAAAGAAAAATATGTCTCCCTTGTGCAGAAATATGATCCTAATTGGTGTAACCCTCAATCTGGTACTGGTGATGGTGGTGAGACTTGGGTTTCAGTATCAACCTTGAGACATTCTTCAGAAACGGATCTTGTTCACAACGACTTGTCTCTAATAGATGCAGCAAGAGAAGACATAGCCGACAGAGTTACACAACTACTCTCGGAGAATCCTGCCTTGAAATTTGAAAAAGATGAAGATGGTTTGACTGCACTGCATTGGGCGGCAGACAGAGATGCCATAAAATCTTTGAAAGCTGCTTTAGTTGGGGGATGTCCAGTAGATGCAAAAGATGACTCCGGGCAGACTGCATTGCACTATGCCGTGTCTTGTGGGCACATAGAGTCTACAAAGATTCTGATAAACGTTGGAGCATCTTTGCTAGAAGATGAAGATGGAAAGACTCCGTTAGATTTAGCTGAGAGTGATGAGATCAGACAGATTCTGGAAGGTGCTAAGTAGTTTAAGTGTGTGCACCAGACTTAGAATTAACAATGAGTTATGTCGATTTGTAGTTATTGGAATAAAATTTTAAAAGTAATATCTGTTTTATAGCCATCTTTACACTTTTTGAAAAAAGTTTTTAAGATATATGCAATAGAAAACAACTCAAATCACAACAGTTCACTTTTATCCACAAAGTGTAAAATGGATCATATTTTATTGGTAAAAGTATTCCTGTACAAAAACTACTTATAATAAATAGGAAGATACTTTAACTATTTGTAAAGTAATATTACTTATAACTAAACATTCATCTCTTGAAGTAACACAATGAAGAATCTAAGCAGAGGCAGCTCGTTCTATAGAGCGCCGATGCAGTGCATTCCCACAAAAACTTTTATTAAATGTACTTATAATTTTTACATTCATAGGTAGGTAATCAATAATCATGCACTGATTAACCCTTCACCATTCCTGTAGAAATAATTACCTATGTATAATAACAAGATAAAATGGTGTCAATTTCTATTGAGTCGTGAGTGGAGAGCCAACGATTGCGCTCCTATGAAACAAAGTTCAATACAAATGTTACCACAGAATCCAATGAGTGTGAAAGAGAAAATTCTACACAGTCCGGCACTTGAAGTGAAATATTTCGTATAAGAAACTAGCCCAATCTGGAGCGGCACTCCTGTGGTATGTTAGCAACTTTGCCAGCTCGCAGTGACCATATGCCATGTGGCGATATAGACGCACGGTTGCCGGTTATACATACCAAAACAAATAGCAGTTTGGCCGGTCAGTTAAAATAAATAGTTGTCTAGTTAATAATAATTATCAATTTAAAAAACCGATTTCATAAAAATGTCCGAACTGAACCAAATTAAAATGGGACCACACGGGAAGCACCAGCTTTAATCATAAAAATCGGTTCACCCAGTACAAAGTTCTGAGGTAACAAACATAAAATATAAAAAAAAATTACGAATTGAGAACCTTCTCCTTTTTAGAAGTCGGTTAAAAATGGATCAATACAATGTGTATTTTATAAAAAACTTTTTAAAGATTAGAGAAATGTCTCAAACTCAAAGCAAAGGGGCAACCACGGTTTGAAATTGCATTAATTCTTATTTTTTTCATACATATAAATGGTAAGCAAGTTTTTTTTTTTATTATGAACACCCGTGTAATATTCTCTCGAGCCACCCCTGAATTTAAGTACACAATGTTTTGTCACAAAATAAATAAATAACCAATGGGATGTTAAACAAATTCATACCACTATCACAGTAACCTGCTGCTTCTACTTACATAATCTTGCCAAATCTACATTACCACTAAAAATTCAAAGTAACTAGACAACTCAGTATTGTCAATAAGCGCCAGTCTTGCTCGCTGCATTAGGTACAAAGTATTTTTTAATGCATTGTTCAGAAAAAAATTAAAATCTCACATTCAGCGTAATAACGTTAGCATAAACAGTGTAAACTCTTTATTTCATTATAACAAAAAAAAACCTATAATGTAGAAATTAGTTCCAATTCGGTTGTTTCAAAATTACCTTAAAACCCATACACTGATACACTCTTTATAGTGCAACAGCCATTTTCCTCTATTATTTAATAACTTTACAGACAGTCCTAACAGGAGCCTTGATTTTGATATTATTCATTGTTTAACATCATAATAACCAACATAATATGTGCCATTACTCTTGGATTGCATTGTCTCTAGGAAATTTAGGTCTCTTACAATTTTTTATTTTTTTTATGTATAGTCTTGCGTTTGACCGCCAACTCGCCTGATGTTAAGCGTTGATGCAGTCTACGATGGAGCACACTTGCCTAGAAGAAGCCGATTCACTCGTGATTTGAAGACACCCAGATTGTAACTATCGGGGAACACCCATTCAGGCAGCGCATAATCAAATTTGGCACCTATCATACCCCATTGACAACCCCGTTAGCTTAGTTGGTAGTATACCTGGCTTCTGCGCTTGGGGGCGTGGGTTCGATCCCCACCTAGGATAAACATTTGTGTGATGAACATTTGTGTTTGTTCTATGTCTGGGTGAATTTAAGTATGTATTTAAAAATATATATGTATGTATATCAGTCTCTGGCAGCCATATTACAAGCTTTGCTTAGTTTGGGGTCAGATGACCGTGTGTACAATAATGTCCCAGATATTTATTTATCTTAGAACTTGATTTTCATCTATACTTGTTGTACACTTATCGAGGACCGATGACAATGCAATAATTTGTATAGTTTGTCCCATTATCCTTACCAGAATCATCAGGGTTAGAAATTTTTAAGCGTGTGTTTTAAGTTTTTTAAACTGCGAGAATTATTTTTCTTTCTACACTCAATATAACGAAAAAAATTCTTCAGTCCCTTGAGTTTTGTTATGAAGAGACTCTTTGAGACGTTGCTCTCGAACCATAAACATTTTAAAATAATTATTACAATTTATGTAGTTTGTTAACATCATTAGTAATTAAACAAAAACATTCGGAACTGTTTTTCCACTTGTTTAACTAGAGACTTCAGAAAATCATTTACCTGATGACAAGCGCTCTTAAGCCCCAATTATAACAAGCACCTCAAATTCAAAATAGTATGAATCCATATGTAACAAAATATCTACGTGAAACGTCGTTGCTTTGCTTGGTTCAAGGCGTGAGTGCCCCGTTGTGGCACCGATGCTTGGACAGGCTTTTAGGCTTCGCAAACATTCATACGAGCATTCAATCAGTGCTTCGGCCGCTTGTTTTACTAGGGTTGTAGTCTTCAAATGCTACAGTTAACTATGATTTCATCCATACAATGTAATTATCTCTTCAACAATTCCAACTCGTCACTACACTCAAATTTTCGTTCGCACAGCACGCGCCATGCGCCCTTCTCAGGCTAATTCTCCTTAGCGTCTTTATGTACACCATCACCAGAGTCCAACTGCTTCAGTAGTCTGAACAGCGCGGCCGCTTCTCTGATCCGGCTGAATTCCACGCAAAATGCCTCCACTTCGATGAATAATTCCTGAAATAAGATATTTTGGTGGTTGGCTTGCTGGCTAGTTAGCCGTTGTAACCCTCAATATTCAATAGTTAACGAATTTTCACGTTGGGCAAATACAGTGGACTTGATAAGCCATTATTCTGGCAAAACACTAATGGTGTAAACCATCAAGTAAAAAAAGTTATTTTGTCAGTTCTTGACAGTGTCACCTCTGACAGCCCAGTCTAGTTAGTCTGTGGGTCAGTGCCACGTCCAAGTTTAGGTACTAGCTCTGATTCTTGGACGAATATGTGACAAAATATTTAGTTGAAATTTTATAACCCGATTGGAGCTGGAGCCCTCAGAAGACGAAGATTGGCCTCCAGATCGAAGCCTCAGCGTATTTTCGGGCGAAATATAATAAATCGAGGTCTCATCGTACGCGAAGGCCCTAGTTATTTATCATGGGTTTGAAAAAAACTATACATGTGTATGGGGGGGGGGGGGGGGGCAGCTGCCCCCCCCCCCTCGAGATTAAAAACAGTAGCCAACTGCAAAGAAACTCTGACTGCTCTTGACTGTACCCACATTTCATATTTTTCTCATCCTCCATAATATTAACTTACCCCCCCATATATGTCCACAAGATGATGATGACAAGGCTAGGCATCTTACCTTGACGTTAATGATTTTGTTTCTGATAAGCGACTGCAGGAAGACGCAGACGAGGCGCACGAGTCGGTTCTGCATGTACCGGTCTCGGATGGTCTCGCATGTCGAGATGCAGTTGCTGATGTAAAGGTGGACAAACTCCACGGGCAGGTCCACGGATATGGTTAGCCTGAGGGTAACAATACTACGGTACAGACGTTTGTTTTCATTATATATATAATATGTAGTATATGAGGACTATTAGCCACCTTCATCGACGACGGCGATCCTTATTAAAAAAAAGCTAAGCATATTCGTGGAAACCGCATTTAAATCTGTCCAGTGATTCAGGACATGTGCGTGGACAAACAAACAAACAATCAGAAAAAAAAAAAAAAAACTTTCTTAACGTGTTTAGCTGCTTATTTTAAGACATCCCCTGTATGTTTTTTTTATATTTTGCAATCACAGTTTTTTTTTTATCTCTACGTTTTTAGGGTTCCGTAGGCCTACAAGGAACCTTTATAAATTCGTTCTGTCCATCTATCTGTCTCTATGCTAACTCTACAGCAAAATAAGAAATAATAATTACCAGACAAGTATGACACAGAACCAGAGTCACTGACATAGCTATTAAAATCTGCAAGTGGCAATGGGCAGGACACATCGCTCGAAGAACTGATAACCGATGGGAAAGAAAGGTTCTTGAGTAGAGACCGCGAATCGGAAGACGCAGCGTAGGTAGGCCTCCCACTAGATGGACCGACGACATTGTGAGAGTCGCGGGCATCCAGTGGATGCAGATGGCAGGATGTCGTTCAGTGTGGAGGTTAAAGGGGGAGGCCTATGTTCAGCAGTGGACGTCTTCTGGCTGATGATGAAGTATGACACAGAATAATTATTGTGTGGTGGTACTGAACCGGTGTGCGAGTCCCGCACTTACCCAGTTATTTGTAGAAAGAGCATCATCAGGCTTGACTGTAGTTGTTCAAAGTAGTAGGTAGTGCGCACCTGTTAACAACCTCCATGGAGTGTAGAGATATCTCCATATTGACGAGCACACTGAAATACTCCGTGATGTTGTCAGAGTGGATCAGCTTCAGAAGCACACTTATCGCCACCAGCGGGTTGTTCTCCACCAGTTCCGGTAACTGAAAGAAACAAATACAAACTGGGTACTTTGGACAAACATTAGCCTTGTAATAAACTAAATCTATGATGGGGAAGAAAGGTTTTTGAATGAGGAAGAAAGGTTCTTGAGTGGAGACCATGAACCGGAAGA
The DNA here is from genome assembly GCA_949125355.1 of Agriopis leucophaearia. Taxonomy (NCBI): domain Eukaryota; kingdom Metazoa; phylum Arthropoda; class Insecta; order Lepidoptera; family Geometridae; genus Agriopis; species Agriopis leucophaearia. Next base: position 1,170,425 of record OX421278.1, on the reverse strand, counting down.
CGCAGTGTAGGTAGGCCTCCCACTACGGACCGACGACATTGTGAGAGTCGCGGGCATCCAGTGGATGCAGATGGCAGGATGTCGTTCAGTGTGGAGGTTAAAGGTGGTGGCCTATGTTCAGCAGCGAACGTCTTCTGGATGATGATAATGAAATTAAATCTAGCAGTCATAAGGCTTTGTTTCAAAATCTTACCTACTGTTCAAATTTTATCTATCTATCCAGGCCTAAGTTGGTATGCAACGGGGCATTTACACTATTTTAGTTTGTATTAGTGAAAACTTCTTTTTGGCTTTTGTGTAACTATTCATCCTTTATCTACCGTGTTTGTTAGCAGCTGTTTGTTTTCCATGTAAAATAAAATGTCCAGTTAAGCTAATAAGTGTTCGATGAGAGTTGTTGTGAATGGTTGGATGAGAGTAGAGTAACTTCGCGCATGCAAATGGTAGGTAATAAGCAAGTAGGTATTGTAATCAGTCATTATCCTTTGACTTTTTCGAAATAAATATATTTTTTGGTAATAAAAATATCGGTTATCGTTTGGTGATCTGGCAGAAACTAGGAGGCCCATCGGTCGCAGGGCCCTGGGCAAGTTCCCAGTGGGAAATTGGGGCCTGTCGATGGGGGAGGCCTATGTCTAGCAGTGGACGTCCTATGGCTGAAATGATGATGATGACGATGACTGGGCCAGGTTGGTGGATAAGGGCCCATCATCTCTCTGAGAGAAGGCCTCTAGACATACCTGATTAGGTGTGACTCCTATCTCATACACGACGGTAGGGTCGACGTCCAATAGTGTCCGCAGTCGAGACATGTTGTGACCGCTCAGCACGCCTTTCAGCGCCATCTGTGTTAGGTCTTTAGCCTCAGCGATGGCGCTCGCAAGGTCTTTCTCTTCTGACTTTTTGTCTTCGGGCTTTTCTTTCTTTTCTTCCTTGAATTATCGAAAAATAATATAAAATACAAATAAAATACCTGGCCAAGTGCGAGTCCGGGTCGCGCACTGAGGGTTCCGTACCATCACAAAATACAATAATAAATAATCAATAAAAAAATACTATTACGACTTGTGACTATAATTTATGTAAAGATACGCAAAATATAGTACCTATTTATTTAATTTTTGTATTGCCACGACATCTATGAGTGAGTAGCGACAATAATACAATATGCCTCGAAAGCACTAGGAGACAGTGTTGAGTAGCAAAATCAAGGTTCTCAAAAATTTGAAATCACGTTTTTATGTATGGAAGTCCCCTTAAATATTTATTTTATTCTGTTTTTTAGTATTTGTTGTTATAGTGGCAACAGAAATAGATCATCTGTGAAAATTTCAACTGTCTGACTATCACGGTTCATGAGATACAGCCTGGTGACAGACGGACAGCGGAGCCTTAGTAATAGGGTTCCATTTTACCCTTTGGGTACGGAACCCTTTAAACTATAATCGGAATAACCATCTTAATCATACGCCAGTAATTTCCGTGTTATATGTATAAACAAGACCACGTCAGCACAAGGATACCCAGAGGGAGGGGGTTCTAAGGGTTCAAAACAAAATGAATACCTAAATGATTATCTTCTATAAGCAATTTTTAGATTTTAATAAAAATAATAATCTGGGTTTTGATTATTAAGCTCATCAGGCAATGAATCCCTGGTTCAGACTAAGCTTCTTAGTCTTAGCATTGGCACATAGTTGCTAATCTATCTTTTTTTTTTCAGATATATTTTGGAGAGTGTGCATCGGTACTGCATGATCTAAAGATGTGCCATACAGTTCAATTTTACCCAACAGAAAGTTTCGTCATCTTAAACTCTGCCGTCTGTGATGACCTTTACAGTTTGATAACAGCTTGCCTTTGAGCATGTTGGCATACCTTAGGCTTGTGCGGTGTCTGCCGTCGCTCGGTGCGGTCGGGTCGGTCGGGGCGAAGCCCGAGCAGGCCCTCGTAGTCCGAGTCGAACATGGGTACGTATGCTCCGCGGTTGATCAAGTTCTTCCACGCAGCCTGCAAAACATACCATATTAAATTCTACCTATATATACTACGTATTATGGTCACGTACCAGAATACGGAAGGCCACAGGCGTGACAGACGTATAGCGGAAAATCATGCGACTAAAATAGCGTTGGATATAACATGTAGTTAGATCCCCTAAACAAAAATGGACCAAAGAGATCATGGTACCCCAGAGATGGAAGAGATTAAGGGAACGACCACAGAGAAGGTGGGAGGATGCCATACCAAAAGGGTGGCGCAGAATAGCCAGAGATAGGGAGAAATGGTGACTTCTAGAGGAGGCCTATGTCCAGGGAGGACAACCTCATTCTGAAACTGGTGCTGGTGTTACAGACTGAATTTGTAGAATTAAGTATGGAAAAAATAATTGTAATAAGTAGTAACTAGTAATATTTTAGTAATTAGATCAAAGAATACAGGCAATTTTTAATATATATATATATATATATACTACAAAAGACACATCTACCAGAACTAAGAGATGACTTCAGGATGGTTTCCGATAATGATGGAGTGATGGCGGCCCATTAGCTTGTTTGAATTTGAGATATTTATATTTGATTTGAGATAAAATATAAGGAAGGCCTCAATAAAAATACAATAATAAACACAAAATAATATAGCCATCAAGTACAGTCCGTTCACAGTTATTTTACCTCTGACATTATGTTGTTGTTACAGTCTGAACAGCAAGCGTTGCCATATGAACGGACAAAGACAACAACATTTTTTATTATTAAATACTAACCTCTTCCGCAAGCGGCATTGTAGAGAGCTCTAGAAGGAAAGTAGGAGGCGGGATGGGCCCTGCGATGGTGAGGGTGCTGTGCAGTGGCATGTACTCGTTACACATTAGGGCTTCTAGCAGTTCTTTCATAGCTAGGCGGTTGGGTGGACTCCTGTAAATTATATTTTATCTTTTACAAGCTACGCCCCGCGGTTTCACCCGCGTGGTGATGAAAATCGGTGATGATGATGATAAGTAGCCTATGCTAACACATAGGCAACTTTTTAATTATCTATCTTTTACATTTCAATTAAAATATATTTTATATTTCAGAATTAATAAATTTTTGTTTTCAGGTTTGATTAATTTTCTCTTTTATTTATTTAATATCTTATTTCAGATTAAGCTAAGTTAAACTTAATTAACTTCATTAATAATTTTAATTTTAAATCATATTTCATGTTTCTTAGTTAATTTTGTTTCAGGTTAGGTTAATTTACTCTTTTATTTAATTAATATTTTATTTCAGGTTAGGCAAAATTAAACTTACCTAATTAAATTGACTTCATTAATATAATTTATAAATTTATGTTAAATAATATTTCAGGATTAATTAATTTTGTTTCAGGTTAGGTTAATTTTCTTTTTTTATGTTATTAACATTTTATTTCAGGTTAACGGCAAAATTAAACCCAATTAAAATAACCTCATTAATAAATATCTACCGAGTAAAATTTATCCCAAATTCCTTATTTTACTTGAAGCGGAATTAACTTCAACTTAACTACACTAACACTAGAAATTCATCAGAAAAACAGTTTTGAAAATGCACTTCCGCAAAGTAACGCCTGATTAAATCAGCGTTTATAGTTTTTGTTTGGATTAGGAAGGGATGCTCAGTCCCTTTCCCGCAAAGTGAGTGTCAGTTTGGAGTTTGTATGGCATACTCACAAATGACATCATTAGTAGGTATGCGTTCTCTGTCTAGCAAGACATTAAAATGCTTATATCTTCCCTTAATTTTGAACACATTTTGATTTTGTTTTTGTTGATTAATTTGTCAGCTTTTTTACAAGACAATAAAAAATAACCAGTTTGGTAGCCTATTCAATAGATACACTATTTATCTAAGATAATAAATACAGTACCCATCGCCGAGGGGTATAAGTGCTGGCGCAGTCGCCCGAGCCATGGATGTGACGTCAGCCATGAGGTCAGCCACGAGGTTCTGCAGCGGCGTGAGGTCGAACTCCAGGTCTTTGGAAGCCACCTCTGTCATCATAACTTGTTTTGCTGTCTTCTTTAGTACCTGGAATTTTCCAATCTATCTCTTATTGACCCAAAAAACTTATAGTCCCGGATAATCTTCCTCGCATAACTAACTTTTCCGACATGAACGATAACTGGGCAAGAAAGGAAAAGGACTAGAGGGGGATGGAAGTGGTTATGAGCGTGGAGCACAGATATTTATCTGGTTAGATGCTGCAAGCACGTTAAATTTAATGAAGACACATTTATGTACACCAAATGATTAGCAATTTGGTGGTAGTGTAGCTCTTTTCGTAGTTACTATGGTGCCATTTAGCATTTTTAGTTTGAAATGCTGCAGCTCAGATAACGAAGAACAAACTGAATTAAGTTGTAGCATGGATCCAACTTAAGACTGGACAGACACACAAAATTAGTATTGAAATAGCAGTATTCAACCTGATAAAGATCTGTGGAGTGGATCATGAATGGATTTATGTTATAATGGGTTATGTGGAAAGAGTAAACCAAAATGGGTCCATAGTACCCATCAATAAACAACTTTTACCTTGGGAGTAACTCTGATATCGCAACAAAATATCAGCTGTTTCATAGTAATAGAATACGGTCATTGAAGCTCAACATTATGTAAGGTATGGAAAATCTGATATTATTTTTGCGATTTCAGGGTTGGTCCCATAATAAAAGTAGTTCCTAATGATATAATTAATAACCTAACCTAATGGACGCCTTTCAGTTTAGTTTCCACGTAACCCTGTATGTATCACATCACTTCACTATGTGAGCGAAGCCGCTTGCAAGTTAGTGTTTTATAAAAATGCGTAACTTACATCTCTAGCTGGTGCAGCCATTAAACCATGAATCTGCCCTATGAATAGTCTTTCTTGAGGAACTAGTGGCTGCAGCCCCGGCTTGGCCTCAAGCAGGTGCAGAAACATTGTCACAAACGGGTTCTCTGATCTGAACAAGTCAAACAGTATTGCAAGGGCCACTACCCGCTGACCTGGGAGGGAGAGATCGCCTGCCGTGATGAGGGATGCGATAAGGAGGCATACTGGAATAAACATAAAGTAATATAAGGTTGTTATCTCGTAAAGACACTGGTAGTCTGTCATACATCACTCTGAGAACTAAGCCATAATGTAGGGGAAGTAGATAAAAACTCCCTCGTATTAAAGTTACAAAAGGTTTTTTGTTTGAGTGTTTGAAAAATATTAAGCAAGGGGTTTACGGGGAGGCACTAAGGCATTATAACAAATATCATACAAATTGTTTACTTACAATTGAATTGTTCAGATTTTGGGAATTTCTTCTGAACCTGTATGCTTATTGATTCTAACGTTTGTGTTTCGATTGTCTGTTCTGAAAATAAGCTGAAAAATACAAAGTTATTCGAGTTATTCTTGGTGAACTCGTGAAGGTTATAATTTTATGAATGAAAGTAGGTTTGGCACTTACTCTAAAATGTATTTACTGTTTTCACCAATAAGTTGCTGCGTCATTTTAAAAGATATATCTATAGTCAGTTTAGTTTTAGAACTGTATTTTCGTAATAATTTCTTTAAAATCTGAAAATAAACAACAAACAAACAAACAAGACGAATTTCCAATTTGTTTTGGCATTAGGCATTTATTTAGCTCTTTATCAGTGACATACTCAATGTCAATACGTTATGTAAACGACAGTGACAGTGACAATCCGTGACAGGAAAAGTTTTTTATCATTACGCTGTACCTCTTTATTATTCTTTACGCCGCACTCAGGTCAAGTCAGTCACGGTCAAGTCATGAGTTTGACTTGACCTTGACTTACTTTGCTTTACTCTGACTGTGATTATGACTTGTTTGACGCTATTTAAGAGTATGTAAACTTGTTTAGTAATATTACGACCGAAGGACTTTGTATCCATGGTCATAAAAAAAAATCAAGTGCCTGAGTTTTGGCGCCAAAGTAGATTGAAAAAAAACTGTTAGTATATTTAAAAAAAAAACAGCTCGTATTAATTTCAACTACTTGTGTATTTTCGATTCACTCTCCGACTAGTATAGTATAGACACAGTATAGATACTGTGCATTTATTATTTATATTTATTTTACGAATTTTTGTATCTACTTATCCCACAGATAAAAAGAGATCGAAGATCGTGATTAAACACTACTACAGTATAAGCGTACTGCAAGTTTACAAACTAATAATTACGGTACTTAAACTACTAACTAAACACTCCTCACAGCGGAGATGATGAGATGAGACAACCAGGCTCACTGAATACCTATCTGATTGAGGCGGCGAATACGGCTCAACTAAAGTACCTCACAGCCCAATTAGTGTTACTGGGGGATTTTAATGGTCACCACTAGGAGTGGCTATTCCCATACCGGGACACTGACCATGCTGGGAGAAACATGCGAGAGCTAGCTCTAACGTTAGATCTCACTCACTGGTCCAAGGAGCTACACGAGTAGGTACCAAACTTTGATACGCATACGTCTTATTGCTTGGACCTTCTCTCCTGCTGACAACCGATCCAGACCGCTCAGTTTCAGTTTGTCAGCTCTGGGTAACTCTGTCAATTGTCTGGTGAAATTTGTATCTGTCTACTTCCCACCCGATCTCAGCCCTAGAGGCACTTGGCGGGTGTGGCGATACAAGTCGGCGGATTGGGATGAGATGCGATCTTTTTTTGCGTCGTACCCTACTTAGCAGTGAGTATGCTTTTCTTCCGATGATCCTCTGAGCGGATGCTATGACGGATGTGTTGCGTCAATGTGACCTATTCTAATAAAATATAACTTCTCGTTCTCCTCACTCTTACTGTGCTGTGCCCTGCATACTTAGTCCTAAATGGATCATCCACGGATTTTAATATTTTTACCACCTTCTAAGTACCTACTGGAAGCAATAAATAATCTGAATCTAAAATAAAACAAACAGAGGTCTTTTCAGCAAATAGTACTTAGGTTTATGAAAAGAATAATGATGATGATGATATAAGCTCAAACAGCTAACACTTGCATAACAGCAGGTTGTATCCATTTTTCGTTTCTTTCAGACCTACATTTGTCATAGGTAACTCTAAAAGACCCTAACACCCAATCTAAGACACCCCTCTCTATGAGGGAGGCCTTTGTCCAACAGTGGACGTTAATTGGCTGATGATGTGATGTGTGATGTGAACTCTAAAAGAAACTAAACTATTGAATAAATAACCTTGCACTGAAATTACTATAAGTTTAAAGCACTTGAAACGTTCCTATGACCTAGAAATTATACCTACTATTTAGGGCAAGACATCTTGTACAAACAATTTGTGTTTAAACTGTAAAACCACATGGTCATCGGAGCAGAGACAGCGAAACCAAAAGCATATAATATATACCTATCTGCCTGCGCCTGCGCGTGCATGAATAGTCTACAGTTTCTTTGTACCGTTATCGCACAAATAATGAAACGATGTTACTAATCGCACATACTTCTCATGACACAGCCGAGTGAGTTTGAGTTATCAGTGCGATGCTAATTGTAAACGTACACTTCTTTTATCGTGCCCATTTCTTGTCCTGATAAGATTAGAGTGTCATATGTCTCGCAGCGACGACACTCAGCAGCTAAAGTGCGCGATATCTAGTAAATATTTTTTGAATTTTGTGATTCTATGTAATTTTGATGGGTTAAAAGTGATATTGAAATGGTGAAAGTGAGAGCGCGAAATGCTAAATCTGCGTATGTACGATCCCGCGATGCCTAATGTAAGGCCGTTTGACTTTGCTGGAGGGAACCCCCCTCAGCGAAACCGCTCATCTTCCTGTACCTCCAGGGTCCGACAGAATGGATTAGCGCGGCATGAGCCGCGATTCTCTTTGCAGTATGAGGTTTGTGTAACAAATTGTTTGACCCTCTGTGGATTTGACTTCTATGCGTAGGTTCATCCCTGTTGGCCAACCTAGATCCACGGGTTAGCACAATGCAGGTACCTCTTTCCCACTGGGCACTCTGGGCACTTGCCCAGGGCTCACCACCGATGGGCCCCCAAGTTCCTGCCAGATCACCAAACAAAAATCGATATTTATAACCAAATTTTTTTTTATTTCGAAAAGTACACTGGATTATGACTGCTACAATACCTACTTGCTTATTCGCTTTTGAATGCGCGAAGCTACTGTCGCCCGAAAATAGTGATCTGTCAAGGTCATGGGGCCCCATTATCCTAATTTGCACAGGACCTCTAAATTTAATAGGGTAAAGACAGCACTGTCACAATGTTATGGAGTACTAGTCTAACTCGAATAGGGTAGAACTGTGATGCATTTGTAACAACTCATGTACCAGTTTATACAATAAAAGTTAAATATTCTATTCTAATCTTTTTAATGGCGCCGATCCATTAAGTTAGGTAAGTATACGTTCGCATTTTTTAAATTAAATCTATTTAGTGTTACACGCTTGGGCTAGTATAATATAACTATACCAAAAGGGAATTTATACTGAAAGTCATGATCGATAAGAAAACTTTCGGAAGTAAACATTTTCTGCATTTCTGAGTTAGATACTTGTACGTGCATCGGAACGTAATGCGTCAAATGAATCATGAAAAGGTTTCAATTATTTTAAGATATGACAGTGACATTTAAATAGCATTAAATACAACCTGAGATTCAGCTGAGCAAGCACTTACCAACGCCATGCAAGGTAGAAAAAGACAGCTATACAAATTCTGCCACAATTCTAACTTAACTAGTTGTCAAACTATAATCAAATTCAGAATTTTTATTAGCTGTCAAAATTTGTCACAGCAAAGCGAATATCCGTGCATTTTATTTTTTTGTTTGTTTCAAGTAATTTCTAGCCATTTCGCGTAGTTTTCTTATCTAAGATATTAAATGTCCCTTTTAACAGCTGTTGCTGATGTTAAGAAACTTTAGCACGAGTTATAAGGTCGCCCCGAACAATACATGGAAAACGTGTCATAACTTTTTACAAACAGTTGTTTTCGTTAATACGTCCCCGAAAGGAATGTGGATTGCTGCTTATTGTTTTATCAAATAGTGTATTTTCACATGGGTGATGGCTTGGCAGTCGGATACGCGTGTACGTATAAAAAAATTAATATAAAAACATAGTCAAAAATGTTTTAGTTTGTATCCCATTGTAAGTGCACGGCCTTGTGAGCGATTAACATTTAAATGCGTTTTATATTGCGGAACGAGCATCTTAATTTATGCGTTAGAAATTTTGAGCACCGAATTCAGACATAGAGCTAGTAGTTATTGGCAGAAGTGTGTGGGAGTATGTATACTGGAGGTTTCATTCTAATGGGATTTACTCCAAGTTCAGGGTTTATGCCAAATGACACGGCTTAGCCATCCTTCACAGTATTTAGGTAAAAGGTGGCTAAATCATCCTATCATCCAATTTGTAGTGTTTATTATCTCAAACATGGAGGTGAACAAACAAAAACAAGTGTTACCAGCCACAGGCTCTTTACACTGAACTTACCTTTTTTTTGTTATTTTCAATCATTTAATATTATGCTCTGCAAGGGTAAACAGGGCTAAATCAGCTAACCATTAGTACTGTCATTAACATGGTTATGAGTAATGGTAATAAGACAAAAGGTGGTCAATGTATAAACAACTTTTACCACGGAGCCAATCCTGAAATTGTGAATAAAATATCAGTATCAATTAGTCACTATTGATACCTCATTTATCTAAATAGCCTTATGAGCTTAGACTGTAAGTGTGGATATATACACTTATGTACAAAGATGTTAATAAACACCCTTCTTTTGACTGCACTGTTGGGTAAAAACAGAAAGCATACCTCTGCTCTTGCTCTGTATGTAATTTTTATTTCTGGTGTATACAATAAAGAGTTTCTATCTATCTATCTCTGTCAACTACAGAGCCAACATGAAACTATTGTTACAACCTGATAAAAATCTGTTGTGCCATTGATTTTTTTTATTAACACTCAACCAAGCTGGGAACAGCAGTTTTTTTTCACAATATTAGTCTTAGTACCAAATAGAGATGGTACAGAAGTGATATTATCAGAAACAAAGTCAGAGTCGTCAAATTTGGCTTGTCAGCAAGGTCAGAGGTGGAGGGAGAAGAGAGATGTGTTAAGAGCAAGTTAGTGAAGGAGTAATCGACAGAAAGCATGTGGGGAAAGGGGATCCCTGAGCGACAGGCACAAACTTGTTCCGAACAAGTATGTTTGTTCGTATGCCCTGGCCGCACCATCTGACCGTCCGTACCGAATCGCCTTGCGGGAAGACTTGATGAGTTTCAGCACCCGTAACAGGCCAGGTGTTGAACCAGGTACAGCACCACTGGCACATGTAGGCATTGAATTCAAGGACATGTCCTGTTGAAACTACTACTTGGCTTATATATCTACAGTCTGAAAAGGGATAATTAATAACTCGTTTCCATTTTTATTTCAGACTGATGAGAACAGCTTCCTTCTTCGGCTGAAGATCCTCGGGGCGTACTCTTTGGCAAAGAAGGACATCTTTGGTGCTAGGTGAGGAAACATCAATGATATAAAGCAGACCAACTTATCTGTAAACATAGAACTTAACATTTTCTATGGCTGGATTAGTATAGATAGTTTTGTTCAGAAAATGAGATTGTGGCTATTTTAATTAGCTTAAAAATAAAAATAATTACAAATTGGTCCACAATTAGCAAAGATATCACATAACATACACAAAAAATATACAAGAGTTGAGAACCTCCTTTTTTGAAATTGGTTGATGTTTAAAAAAAAAAACTACAATAAATCTCTTCATGGTTCAAAAAGGGTTCTGAATTCAATATTTTTTTTTTTAAATGTTTTTCTACCTCGATACTCCGTCATTTGTAAACCGATTTGGATGATGTATTTTCAGATTGGTCCCATATAAATTTCATCAAAATCAGTTCAGTAGTTTGGGTTTTTAAATCAATATCACTAGAAAAATATGTCATCCAAGTAAACGAAACTACTTATTTACTAACTTTGAAGTTGGTTTTTAGGGTTCCGAATAGTAAAAACCCTAAAAACGGAACCCGTTTACTGAGCCTACCCTGTCTGTCCGTCCGTCAGTCCTACCTCTATACGGCTGTATCTTTGGAATCTTAAAAACGTTAAACCCGTACGAAGCGCTTTGATTTCACTTTTATTGTACGAACTGCTAGTTCGTGGAATGCACTGCCTGAATGGGTGTTCCCCGATAGTTACAATCTGGGTGTCTTCAAGTCAAGAGTGAATCGGTTTCTTCTAGGCAAGCGTGATCCATCGTAGGCCGCATCATCGCTCAACATCAGGCGAGTTGGCGGCCAAGCGCAAGCCTATTCTACAATAAAAAAAAAACCTAATAGATAGCCATTTCAAACTTTCACTGAATATGTAATTTTACGGCGAATTACGGCATTATTAACGAAGTCAAAGTAATACCAAAAGGGGGGTCGCCAGACCCCCCTGTTTTTTTTTACTTTTTGTTTTCGGTGTGATGTAAAACGGTAATACCGACAAACATCAAACTTGGTATGATTATAGTACACACACTAAAGTATAACAACAAATAATAAATAATGGCCAAGTGCGAGTTGATAACAAATTTTTGTTCATTACCAAGTTATAATGGGCAATTTCATTACTTGGACAACCTCATCATTCTTTCACTGAATACAACTTGCATATTTGACCAATATTGAAGTCGTGTTTTTTAAATTGATAATTATTGTATTTTGTGGTGGTACGGAATCCTCAGTGCGTGAGCCCGACTCGCACTTGGCCGGTTTTATTTAAATTGATAAAATGATTTATTAACAAGTGGATCACATTAAAAACCGACTTCACATAGAACCTCCGCTCTTTTTTTAAGTCGGTTCTAATAGCCTGAACGTCGTAACATATAATTTTAGAAGAATTTTCTTTCAACTCTTAATCGGTGAGGAGTTGTACCCTTCATCATCAGCTCATCCATATAAAATGATGATTATCAGACGCAAATACTTGAACAGCTTTAGAAAATATATGAAAAACGTAATAAGTGCCTATAAAGTTTGAGGGTTGCCCTCGATTTCCCTGAGATCCCATCATCAGATCCTGACTTGCGTATAAATGGGACCAAATTGGAAGTATACCCTACTGAATAAAAGATTATTTTTTAAATCGTTCAACAGTTGGCAGCGATATTGGTAAACATAGGTTTAAAAAACAACAGTGCAACTTAGGGCCTCCGCCTTTTTTGAAGTCTGCTTAAAATACTTTTGTTTCCATCTCTATTATTACTTGTAAATGAGAGATTTCAACGTCACTATAAGCGGAAATGAGTCATTCTGTCTAGGATCCGTTTATTGTTCAGTGGCTCTACTGTATTGTTATTTATTCTGTGCGGTACTACTGCTATCTGATCTGATAAAGAAATAATTAATAATTAGAAGAGATAACATAAAAATAGTGAGTGAATGAACTACAACGCATGTATAAGGAACTTACTTCACAATGCACAAATTAAGATGATAAAAAAAACTTGTTTTGCGCATTTAGTTTATAGGAAGTGTTAAAAAAAACTATGTTCTAAAACTGCGACCAGAACCACCGGAGGATGGGCAGCAGCGTCCTAATAGTACACGGTGAACGTACTGCGATCCCCAAGCCGCCTGCCAAGCGTGGGGATTATGGCAACACCCCTCTCTATGAGGGAGGCCTTGTCCAACAGTGGACGTTAATTGGCTGATGATGTGTGTGTGTTTGTGTGTGTGTTAAAAAAACTGAAACATTTGCCGTGATATTGTCAGCGACTTTTATTCAATATCAAAAGTATTTATTTCTGAATAACTAAATCCATTGTGTTAATAAAAGAAACCTAATGTTTATTTTTGTATTTGTTCTATGTCTGGGTGTTAATATCTATTTACGTATGTATTTAAAAATATATATGTATGTATATCAGTCTCTGGCATCCATATTACAAGCTTTGCTTAGTTAGGGGTCAGATGACCATGTGTGCTTTAATGTCCCAGATATTTAAATTACAATAGTTTGATTTTTATAAGATAAAAGAGTTACTGAAATGGCACTAAATATGAAATTTCGCAGGATTATGTTGAATGAATAGTGCATAAAAAATTATAAAACTTGAAAATGTCTTAAATGGAACTACAGTTCCAAACAAACACGTTTTTACTATTAACAAGGCATAAAGTTTTTTTTTAAATCAAAACATATGAAGCTCAACAAAAAGAAAGTCGGGAGAAATATTTCAATAATTATTTGAAGATATAATATGTTTGAATGTACTTAAAATCTAAGCAGAATAAGTTAAAGAAAATAACATTAAAAACATTCAGTGTAATTTTCATAACTTCCACTGGCACTAAGCATAAGTGTTGTAAGTCGTTGCAGACGATACGCAGTAGACTGGCGCGAGTAATACTTGCGCAATTACCACGCAGCGTCTGTAACGGGTACTTCCACTGCCACTGGCATTAAGCAAAAAGTTTTGTAGCTCGAATTGGCGCGAGTAATTTCTGCGTAAACATCACGCAGCGTCGAATTCGATCAAAAAAATACAAAGATGCCACAAAGACGCGCTAATCGCGGCTATACTCAATCTGGCTGGACTCAATACGCAGCCAGATTGGATCCACAGTCACGCGATAGTTGCACAAGCCATAACACACTGTAAGAGCCGTGACAGACACGTCAACTCGGCTGGCGAACCACCGTCTGACCAACGGGAGAGAAAGAGAAAATTGTCTCTTTCTCTCGCGAGTAAAGTTCCCACTTGCGTTTCAGACATAATTGCCGTCTCGCTTGCTCAACGACGGTTCACGAGTTTGATGATGATGTTGTTGTGCAAATCGAACAGACATTAGAGAACTGAGCCGTAAATGTATATATATACGGCTGGTTTTGGTAAAATGGTACGATGGTTACAATCTGGGTGTCTTCAAATCTCGAGTGAATCGGTTACTTCTGGTGCTCCATCGTAGACCGCATCGCGCTTAACAGGCGAGTTGGCGGTCAAACGCAAGCCTATTACCGAATAAAAAAAATATGTTTTGTTTCGATATAAATTGTATACAGCTATGTTTATTGTTTATATATGATTCTGCGGACGTTTATTGACTTTTTAGACGCGCGGGAGCGCGTCAGAGCCAATCTTAATTTTCTACGCGTTGTGACTTCTATGCATAATTTTTCGAAGAGCGTCGACAACGGGACTAAAAGCAACTTCCACTGGCACTAAGCAAAAGTTTTGTAAGTCGTTGCAGACGATGCGCAGTAAACTGGCGCGAGTAATACTTGCGCAATTACCACGCAGCGTCTGTAACGGGCTTATAAGTGAGTGGAAGTAGGTACGGGAGCGCCCTGGCAGTGAACTTGTTTCCCGTGAGACTGCACCGCGTGACACAATGCCGTATAAACGGTATAATTATACCAAGGCTGTCGGCGCCGGCCGTCTGCCGACTCCCTGGCGATTCTTTGTTTATAGTGGCGACACGGCGCACTGATTGAGAAGGCTTCAATAGATAGCTGTGGGTTCAAATCCCGATGGTATTTTTTATACTTTATTTTTTACAACACAATACAATAGCCATTTATTCAGAATAATATATATTTGTGATGTTTCCAAAAATTCATACAGGCATCTTATAAAGCCTCCTCTTTACTTGACCGTGACTTACTTTGCGTGACTCTGACTAGACTTATTTAATTCAATTTGACGATAAAAAGCATTCCTCTATTTAATACCCCAAGGTGAATTAAAAAAAAAAAAATTAATTGAAATTCAGAATAATTGTTTTTTTTACGTAAATTAAATTCCTTCTAATATTTAAAAAAAAAACCTTCAATTTGGTGTGCCTTTTGGTATAGGCCTCAACTGGGTAGGGTCTAAAATCGTAACACATCACATCACATCAGCAGCTATTGAATGTCCACTACTGGACAAAGGCCTCCTTCTTAGAGAGGTGTGTTGCCATAATCCGCACGCTTGGCAGGCGGCTAGGGGATCGCAGTACGTTCACCTTGTACTATTAGGACGCTGCTGCCCATCCTCCGGTGGTTCTGGTCGTAGTTTTAGGACATACCCGGGTCCCGTAACAAGGTAGTTTAATTTTTTTTGTCGCCAATGTGAGAAAATTATCCCGTTTCATTGTATTAATTATCTCGTTTCATTGTATTAATTATCTCGTTTCATTGTATTATTTTCCTAGTGTCTGCAAGTGGAATAATAAAGTGAAAGTTTTGTTTCGTGTTGTTTCCAAATATCAATAATATAAGAAGCCTCTAGTCAATGATAATATTACCACTTGACAGCTCATCCATTACCCCGCCGTGATGAAAAGGTACTGAATTTTCAGTATGATGACAAGCGCCATACAACCCCCCCCCCCCCCCCCCCCCCCCCCGGTGACTGACGTAGTGTACGTCATGCACAAACAAATTATGACGCATGCACTATTAAGTGGTTACATTATCTTTGCCTCTAGTACAGTGTCCGTCACTTGAATGGGCCAATATTTTGGGCCTAGTACTTCTAATCTGATGATCAAACTGTTGGGACTTTTTTTGTCGTGGTCGTCCCCTGCTGAACATAGAACTCTCTCTTAGTACGCCACACTGAACGACAGCCTGCCATCTGCATCCACTGCGTGCCTGCGACTCTCATATCTTCGGTCCATCTAGTGGGAGGCCTACCTACGCTGCGTCTTCCGGTTCGTGGTCTCCACTCAAGAACCTTTCTTCCCCATTGGTTATCGGTGGCCCTCCAAATGCCACTTCAACTTGGAGATCTTGGCAGCTATGTCGGTGACTGGTTTTTTGGCGGATATCCTTCGAGCATAGCTCTTTCCATTGCCCGCAGTTCAACTCTGAATTTTTACAAAAGATCTGCAGTCAATTAGTTGTATTATAATTAGTCACAGTCACTCACCGTGTTACTATTGTGTTTTCCTTGTGAATTGAGTTTCTTCCGCCATCTCTGATAAGAGGCCGTACAACTGCGCTCAATAATAGGAAGCTAAAAGAAAAACATTTTGGCTTCAAAACGAAGCCAAATACTTCCACAAAACTCAAGCCATTTCTCAAAAAAATCTCCAGTGTCTCGTGCCGTAATCTAACTATATATACAGGGTTACGCATATACCCTGTGCTAAGCCGAAAGGAGGTCGTTGTACTCATCATTATGAACAACTTTTACTATGGGACCAAACCTGAAATCGCAAAAAAACAAGCTGGTCTATACGTTTTGTCGAGTGTCAATGACAGTTTTCTATGGAACAGCTGATTTTTTCCCCGCGATTTCAGGATTAGTCCTAAACGAAAAAATCTCACTTCAGTGGTTAGTCCCATAGTAAAATTTGTTCATAATGATGAGTACAATGACCTCCTTTTGGCTTAGTATAGTCTATATGCGTGATGTGTGTATATTTTATCAGGGATAAATATGATGATAAGATATGGACTCCAAAACTTTGACTAAATTTGAATGAAACCCTTAATTTTGACGGGACTTTCAGTCGCAGATATCTGATGATATAAGTATAAGGAGTACCTCAGGCGGGCGAAACCGCGGGCCGCAGCTAGGTATAAATAACTTGGCAAAAAAAAACAAAAAAAAAAAAGTCACAAAAATCTATTTAAAGCACAGAATAAATATAAGTAAAAGTACAGAAGATTCACTCCGCAAAATCATATAAACAAGTAGCGACTCTTGCTACTACACAATAAAGTGCAATTCATTCACGGCTCATGTGAATGTAGCTAACTAAAAGTAAAATCTATAATTAATAACCTAATTTTAATTATTATAATTTGTAATATCATACTGCTTTTATAATATCCATGATGAGTACACATGTTTTGGGATATGGATTACTTCACAATTGTCAACACAATTTAGATTTATTATGACTATATTCTACCTACAGCTGTATTAACTTAGAAGTTGCATTTCTGTCTATCGCGTAACTCTTGTCCGACAAGACGACTACTTGTCGGGGTGCAAAAAGTTTAGTCAAAATAAAAATATTTTTTTTTTGTCTTTATTTTCTCTTATTAGTTAAGCCAGGATAAACTAGAATTATTGACAATAAACGCGATGGCTTTTACCTCAAAAAAAAATTTTTTTTTGTTTCAATCAGCATGGCTGTCAAGGCATTTTTGTAAGAAATTTGTTGTAGCCACTTTCACCCATATAAACCCATAGCAACTGTGACGCGGAGTTCGACGCGTTGACATAAATAAGAATGTTTAATCACATATCTGTCACAATACCTGGCGACAGAGTTTCCTTCTCATTTCTGTTCTATTTACTTCTTTTTTCTGTGGCTTTTACTATGAGCCAATCTCGAGACACGGAAACACGGACTTGTCAATAATTTTTTGTCTTTAAATTCTAACGTAACAAAGCCTTTACCCCATTTTTGTGGGAAAAGAACCTCTTTGCATATTGAAATATTGTACGCAAGTACAAGATAGCCAGAGAAAACATAAATTCTTCATCAATTACTCCAGTAAACTTCAAGGCCTGAAAGTAAAATATTGGTAGAAGCGAGTTCTTCAATGAATAGACACATTATTTGAGAATAAACAATTTTTTTCTGTTTTCCAGCGATCCCTATGTGCGGGTGGAGCTCCAGAAAGTTGATGGCGACGTCACTCTCGAGACTTTTCTCACCAAAACCAAGAAAAAGGTCAGCTCTGTCTATTCTGTACTTAACAATCTAACCGCTGCGCTGCTTGAATGGGGAATTGAAACCAGTGAGGAACTCCAATGTCAATGATGGCAATAGGCTAGTAGATGACTGTTTTATTTAAATTGCCCTATTAAAATGTAGCCCGTAAATATAGCTGATTAATGAAAACAAAATAAAAATCCTGGTCAAAAATAAGCAACTTACAAGCATTTTAATATCATGCTAGACAGAGAGCGCGAAACTGCTATTTATGACGTCACTTCTCTGTACGGTATATAAATTATATGCTCACAAGTATATATATATACATTTTAAGAGGACAATAAAAAAAAAACAGTCCTCTAACGAGCCTATTAGCCAGTCTAAGTTTACTGTGAAGGGTTTTTACGGCATTGGGCGTTGCAGAACTTTTTAGACTATTAACTCGCCCTTTGAAGAATCCCATATTATGACTGTATGAGGACTTATTCGCGATAAAATTATATTTTAGCTTCTCGGCAGCACCGCGGAGGTAGTTCATTCCAGATTTTGCAGGTGTGAGGCTAGAAAGATCGTGTGAATCGTGTATGATTACCACAGTTCTATAATATGTGGATGAGCTTCCATGTGGTGGCGGCTGGTGCGATGATAAAACTGGGACGCCGGCATCAGATCGAACAGTTCTTCAGAATACTTACCGTTGTAAATGCAATAAAAGATGCAGAGAGACCCAACGTCTCTGCGCATCTTGAGCGTTCTCTCCGCGCATGCTGTATTTAAGGCCTCTGACGTGGTCTGCCCACTGTTGTGCTGTTCTAAGGCCACATGTGCCTTCGGAAACTTACAATAAGTAGGGTTTTTGTGCTCGTGTGAATGCATTTTCACAATTTGTATAATTTTCTTTGTCATTAATTTCAGACATTAAACCCAGTATGGAATCAGGAGTTTGTATTCAGGGTAAGTTCAAATCAAGATAAAAAAGAAAAATATTGGCAAACAAGCATTTGTATCATCATCATCAGCCAGAAGACTTCCACTGCTGAACATAGGCCTCCCCCTTTAACCGTCACACTGAACGATATCCTGCCATCTGCATCCACTGGATGCCCGCGACTCACAATGTGGTCAATCCACATAGTGGGGAGGCCTACCTACGCTGCGTCTTCCGGTCTTCGTGGTCTTCACTCATGAACCTATCTTCCCCATCGGCATTTGTATTATTGCATTAAAATGCATTTTAACCGACTTCAAAAGAGGAGGTGGCTTAATTCTGTTGTATTTTTTTTAAATGTTAGCTACCTCAGACCTCCGTCATTTATAAAACGTTATAGAAAATTCTTAGTCAAAATCGGTTCAGTAGTTTGGTTTTTAACCGGCTTCCAAAAAGGAGGAGGTTCTCAATTCGACTGTTTAAAAAAAAAAGTTTTTACCTTAAAACTTTCGACTGGGTGAACCGATTTTGATGATTTTTTTTTATTTGAAAGCTGGTGCTTCCCGTGTGGTCCCATTTCAATTTGGTTCAGTTCTGACATTTTTATGAAGTCGATTTTTTATATTGATAATTATTTAATCAAAATAACAGGAAAAAATATGTCATTCAAGTAAAGAAAATTACGTATTTACTCATTTTGAAGTTGTTTTTTTTAATTGGCTTTATGGGGTTCCAGGTGAAGCCAGCGGAGCACAAGCTTGTGATCCAGGTGTTTGACGAGAACCGGCTCACTCGGGATGACTTCCTGGGCATGGTGGAGGTTCCTCTAGGTAGCGTGCCTGCCGAGACGGCGGCGGCGGCGCGCCCCGGACTGGTGCGCTACACACTGCGCCCGCGCAGGTCTGTGTAAGTGTTGCATGCTGTGGACCCTTAATTTTTTAACCACCCAGAGAAATAAGAGTAGGAGTATCAGCGCTAACGTGAAAAAACATATCGCTTCAATGTACTATTTCCCCAAACTTGTGCTATTGCAAGTGTTAATCACACTTATCTCATATATTTCAAAGATGGATGTTTGTTACTCAATAACGCAGAAACGGCCAGATGGATTTGGATGAAATTTAGAATATACATTGCTTAAACACATAGACTACTTTTTATCATCATCATTATCATCACCGATTTTCATCACCACTCGGGTGAAACCGCGGGGCGCAGCTAGTGTGTAATAGTAGTGGATTATTATTTATTCAGTGTTCATAAACGTGCTCGAGTGTGTTCAAGTGATATATACACGGTGAAACACGTCTTTCGTGTTGTTTCCAATACTCCATAGAAGCCTTCATTAAAGTCTTCACTACTTTACTAGGGCATGATTTAGACTTGACCGTGACTAAATTTGCTTGACTCTGTGACTATGACTTGTTTTGACGATATTTAGGAACATAACTTCAACATATTTCAATCCGTGAAACTAGCAAATGCACAAGACGTGCGACGCCAAAATCCTCTGAAGAGGAAAAAAAAACGTTTAAATTAGAACGGCTGTCAAGGCATTTTTGTAAGAAATTTATTGTAGCCAGTTGTAAACGAAACGTCAGTCATTCGAAATCAGTTAGTAACTGTGACGCGGAGTTCGACGCGTTGATCTAAATAAGAATGTTCAATCAAGTATCTGTCACAATACCTGGCGACAGATTTTTCTTCTCATTTACGTTCTATTTACTTCTCTTTTCTGTGTTAATTCCAGTATAATAAAAACAAAATATGTCAAACCACGTCAGATTCAATAATATAATATGGTGTATTTATCTCATGTTGTTATTCTGGTAAGATGTTTGATTGGTGTGTTTTGAAAGTAAATTTAGTGTGCATTATTATTTATTTTCGATGTTTTTATCTTTATTTTGTTGATTTTACACCCGATCGTCTTTTTTTTGTGATACGAGACGAGCGAAGTCGCTCGCCTGATGGCTCTTCACGCTTGCCCATAACAGCTCAACGCCACTCAGAATTTTGAACTTCAACAGTTCAAAACCCTGGATGGCAATGCACTGCGCTCGTCACCCCGAGATATAAGATGTCAAATCTCTGTGTGCCCTGTAATTTCGCTGGAGACATTGCCCTTCAATCCGCAACATAGTCTCAAACGTCTGACCTCAAACTAAGCAAAGCTTGTTATATGGCTGCTAGAGACTGATATACGTACATATATATTTTTAAATACATACATACTTTAATATATATTAACACCCAGAGATAGAACAAACATAAATGTTCATCACATGAATGTTTCTCCGAGGTGGGTATCGAACCCACGCCCCGAAGCCCAGAAGGTAGGTTCATTACCAACTGAGCCAACGGGGGTAGTTGATGATCAATTAACAACACTCAAATTTTCTTTCATACATTTTGCTATCGTTTACGTAACGATAACTTTTTCACGAGTGCTCGTACTAAGGCCACAGTGTGGAGGTTAAAGGGGGAGGCCTATGTTCAGCTGTGGGCGTCTTGCTGATGATGAAGTGCTCGTACTAAGGCCACCGAACGACATCCTGCCATCTGTATCCACTGGATGCCCGCGACATCTTATACACATACAATTTACAAGCCGTCCTTTTCTCATTTCAGCGCCCGGTCAAGAGTCCGGGGGTACATCGAGGTATACCATGCGCTGGTTGGGCGCGTGGGGGACGCAGGCGCCGAGGAGACTCCCACCGTCAACGAGGAGTGGGAGCTGGTGGAGCCTTCGCAACAAGTCGGGAATGTACAGCCGGTAAGTCTGTTCATTCCAGTCACGACAGCCCCGTTAGCCCGATGGCTTAGTTGGTAGTGAACCTGCCTTCTGCGCTTGGGGGCGTGTGTTCGATTCCCATCTAGGACAAACATTCGTGTGTGTTGAACATATATGTTTGTTCTATGTCTGGGTGTTAGTATCTATTTAAGTATGTATTTAAAAATATAATTATATATCAGTCTCTGGCAGCCATATTACAAGCTTTGCTTAGTTTGGGGTGAGATGACCATTTGTGCAATAATGTCCCAGATATTTATTCCACCTGGGCTCGGACGGTCCTCAAATGTGAGCCCTATGTCATGTTACATACAGAAGTATTATTAATGGCTAACTTCACTCAGGGTTTTCGCGGAACATAGGTTGCGATTGGTTATTCTGATTGTCTGAGTCTAGACGAGGCGTCGTAATGTAGGTCAATCAAAAATACATTTAGGGGTACTGCGAGGACCGA
The DNA here is from genome assembly GCA_949125355.1 of Agriopis leucophaearia. NCBI lineage: Eukaryota > Metazoa > Arthropoda > Insecta > Lepidoptera > Geometridae > Agriopis > Agriopis leucophaearia. Next base: position 1,148,547 of record OX421278.1, on the reverse strand, counting down.
AGAGGGATCTGTCCTCATTGTATCCGTAAACTCGGTCCAAGAATTTGTTTGCTCTGACAGCTGCATCATTAAAAAAAAACACGTCAACAAAGCTCACATTTATTTAGTAAATATTAAATACTTAATACTAAGGTTAGTGAGAATAATAACTAAATTAATTTTAAACGTTAATGTACCTAATAGAGGGGCAGCGATGAAGAGAAAAAAAGTTAAATGAATAGCACGAATTCTTAACACTTTCGCTAAGTTTTTGAACGTAACACTAGCAGGTATTATACTTCAATGAATTATTAAAAGAAAAGGTTTTCATTCAAGTTATTGCATCTTTCAGAGCAAATAAACGAATGGAAATAGTATAAATAAACATATAAGGTCGGGGAAAAAGTTTCTTCGTATTTTATAAACAAATTCAAGACATATTTTTTTCAAGTTTAATTACATTTAATTATAATATATATGTACCATTTTGTTCGATAACTTGTTGCCATCTTTTAGGTAGTGACATGACCCCGTTGCTGTAGTAATTTTGGGAATTCTGATCAATAAAATGCAACAAGTAGTTTTGACAGTCCTCTCTTGATGTTAATCTAACACTACCCAAAGAATTCTGAAGAGATCGAAACAGGTGGAAATCTGAGGGTGCAAGGTCAGGGCTATGTGGTGGATGCATTAACACTTCCTAACCAAGCTCTCAAAATTTTTGCTGAGTGGCCAAAGATGTGTGCGGTCTGGCGTTATCATGATGAAAGACCACACTCTTTATGTTGATCAATTCCGGCCGTTTTTTCTCAATTTCTTGTTTGAGTCTCATCTGCTGTTGGCAGTAGAGATCCGAATCGATGGTTTTGCCCGGCGGTAAATGCTCATAATGAACGATGCCCTTCCAATCCCATCATACACACAGCATCACCTTATTACGTGTTAATCTGGGTTTCGCTACAGTCTGTGGTGCTTCACTGCCCTTTGACCATGATCGTTTGCGCACATTCTTGTCGTAGGTGATCCATTTTGCATCACCAGTGATCAATCTTTTCAAAAACGGTTCGGTTTCTTTACGTTTCAATAGAGAATCGCAAATGAGTACACGATTCATTTGGTTTCTTTCAGTGAGCTGGTGTGGCACCCAAATATCGAGTTTTTTTGTATACCCAGTTATTTTCAAATGGGTCAAAACTGTTTTGTGGTCAATCCCCAGGTCTTCAGCTACGTCGTAACTACTAATATGCCGATCTTGGTCCACTTTTTCAGAAATGGCATCGACTTTATCCGTAACAGGGCGACCAGAGCGAGCTGCATCTTTGACATCAAAATTCCTGGACTGAAAATGCTTGAACCAACATTGTGCTACTCTTGATGACACTGCATTAGGTCCATAAATGTCACAAATTTTATTCGCGGCTTGTGTCGCATTTTTCAGTTTTTTGTAATAAAATTTCACAATATATCGAATTTCTTCGTTAGATTCACTCATTTTATCGAACAAAAAAACAATTGAAAAATGGCGGGAAATTGCTTTTTACTTTTTGTATTCCTCTTTTCAAATGTCATATTTTTAATGGTATCAAAACCAGCCAGATACAAACAGTACAACCGATGAGATTTTTACTACAACTTCATACATACAAAATACGAAAAGACTTTTTCCCCGACCTATTACATAGAGTAATGAAAAACTACTCTATGTATTTTTATTTATACTATCGCATTTATACAAGGTGGGAGAGGACAGTGCGTAAGTACAAATAATAGATTTTCGTTTCGATATTGCGAAATATTAATGCTATTATACGCCTTAGTTCGGTTTTTGCTTGTTACTTGAGGCTTACAGTATTTATTTACTAATGCGTCTTGCACACGGCGCAACTACCATGCGCGACTAGAGAAGGTAGCACGTATCGTTACATACGTGCATTCGCGTCTATTTCAAGTTGCCAAGGCTACTTGCATTGTGTGCAAGACGTATGAAGCTAACCTGCTGAATATAAAGGTAGTATTTACTGTGGCACTACGTTTTTTGAACGCATTGTGCAAACTCAGATTCCGTACTTATGACTAGTTATGACCCCGCAATCTTCGAGATCTTGATTGACCGTCTTATATCTCTTACTACTAGTTACTACCCAATAACCTGCTTCGATCTGGCAATGGAGATAGCTATGCTCGGAGTTTCTTTACGTGATAGAATCCGAAATGTAGATATTCGCCAAAGAACCAGAGTCAACGACATAGCTATTAAAATTTGCAAGTTGAAGTGGCGATGGGCAGGCCACATCGCTCGAAGAACCGATAGCCGATGGGGAAGAAAGGTTCTTGAGTGGAGAGCACGAACCGGAAGACGCAGCGTAGGTAGGCCTCCCACTAGATGGACCGACGACATTGTGAGAGTCGCGGGCATCCAGTGGATGTAGATGGCAGGATGTCGTTCATTGTGAAGGTTAAAGGGGGAGGCCTTTGTTCAGCAGTGGACGTCTTCTGGCTGATGATGATGATGATGAACCTCCTTCGATATCCGACGAATTCGTTCGATTCTTTACGACCTCCTTCGATCATTTTGAACATGTGACCCCCTATGGTCCCCTATGACCCCCACTCACCCTGGTAGCTGACGCTCGTCCCGGGTGACAGGTCCGCGAGACGGCGCCGTCTTCCCACGGAGACGACTGGGAGCTGATACAGCACAGCGAAGTGGCAAACGTTGTACGTGAACCTTTTCTCAAACATGCTCGGTTATTGGTACATTACTGTCGCGGTACTTACGTTAATATCCTCGCTGTGTTCGAGAAAAGTAATTATACAAGCTTAGATGTTAATCATACTGGAGCCTAATTTAAAACACGTTTTTGATCTGTCTCGGTGCTTTTGAAGTTGTGAATCAATATTTTGGTTCATTTTTTTTTATAAGTGCTTCATACTTTGGTTTTATTGACTTTTTCGGCATAAATATCAAAGGTGAAACGAATATGCGGTAATTATCCGGTATCCGGCCTATCTGGCCGGATAATAAGAAAGTATTCGGCCGGACACCGGATAAAAAAAATATATCATGTTTTGGTACTTTATTTAATCCATATAACAAATATAATCACCATATTTTCATTTTAGAACAAAAATTACTTTTATAATAACTTCAAACTACAATTGCATGTTTACAATAACCTCAAGTGATCATGTTTGCAATCAACTCAACAAGTCAATGAAAGATTTGCTTATGTTACTAACATCGCTCATGAACGAAAAGACCTGAACTCACCCGAGCCGCCCGATTATTGGTGCACCACCTACGCGAGCTTGCTCGTTACGGTGCGCCATTGGGCAATATTCGGCCGGATATCCGGCTATCCGGCTTCAAGGTTGGCCGGATATTCGGTATCCAGTATCCACCTAAACAGCTATCCCTTTCATCTACGCTAATATTATAAAGAGAAAAGATTTGTATTTTTGGATGTTTGTAACGAATTAACTCAAAAACTATAGGACTAATTTTAAAAACTCTTTCACCATTAGAATGCTACATTATCCCTGAGTAACATAAACTATATTTATTACTAGCATTTTTAAAAAAACTCCACCCGAGCGAAGCCGGGACGGGCGGCTAGTCTCTAATAAATATCAAAAAAATTATAACTTTATAAGTACCAGATACTTACTACTTAGAATTTTAAGTTAGAATTAAACTACTTATTAGCTTAACATTAGGATAGATTGGAATTAAATAAAGGGGCGCTAATTACTAGCGCAACTTATATATATATATATTTAAAAAAGTACCAGATAAGTCAAAATTGTGTTCTTAATTTGGCTTCACATTCAAAATCACATTGTGTGTACCTCAGTTTTGCCTCAGCCTTTATTTTGCATGCTCATCCATAAAACAAGTTTTGTTTGCCGCGACAGTGATGTACCATTACTTATTGCTAATGATGGATACTCGTGGCTGTACAGTTAGCTAGGTAAGCAATATGTTCAGCCTAACAATGTCTCCGACTACTGTTGGAGGAAGTATAGACGGAACTACAGATTGTCCAGAGCGACCATCTTATCTGTCGAAATAAAACTAAATTTAAAAACGATTGTAGAACGCGTCACCCCTTAACATCAGACGACATGGCGATCAAAGACAAACAATAAAGAGTCAAACAAACAATAAAGAGTCAAACAAACATCAAAGACAAACAATAAAGAGTCAAACAAACATCAAAGACAAACAATAAAGAGTCAAACAAACAATAAAGAGTCAAACAAAAAATTAAGAGTCAAACAAACAACAAAGACAAACAATAAAGAGTCAAACAAACATCAAAGACAAAAAATAAAGAGTCAAACAAACAATAAAGAGTCAAACAAACATCAAAGACAAACAATAAAGAGTCAAACAAACAATAAAGAGTCAAACAAAAAATAAAGAGTCAAACAAACAACAAAGACAAACAATAAAGAGTCAAACAAACGTCAAAGACAAAAAATAAAGAGTCAAACAAACAACAAAGACAAACAATAAAGAGTCAAACAAAAAATAAAGAGTCAAACAAACAACAAAGACAAACAATAAAGAGTCAAACAAACATCAAAGACAAAAAATAAAGAGTCAAACAAACAATAAAGAGTCAAATAAACATCAAAGACAAAAAATAAAGAGTCAAACAAACAATAAAGAGTCAAACAAACATCAAAGACAAAAAATAAAGAGTCAAACAAACAATAAAGAGTCAAACAAACAATAAAGAGTCAAATAAACATCAAAGACAAACAATAAAGAGTCAAACGAACATCAAAGACAAACAATAAAGAGAATACGACCACACCAAAGAGTGGAATCAAACGCAAGCTCATAAAAAATATTGAACGGGTGACGAGAACTATGTCCACAAAATACAACTTAATATGGACGAAAAATATGGTGACGATATAACCACTTGACAGCTCATCCTTTAGCCCCAGTGATGAAAAGGAACTGAATTTGCAACAGGATCTTTTTCGTGATTACTGGCAATTACGTATGGCACTTGTTTTCTCCAATCACAAGTGCCATACGATACCCCCCCCCCCCCCCCACGACCGACGTGGCTTACGTCATGCACAAGCAAATTATGACTCGTGTGCGATGGTGGTTTTATTATCTGTGCTGTCAACAGAACTGATGTTCACTAAATACAACTTCATTGTTGACCACATCGTCGCTTACCAATAAGTTTGGGGCCATTTCAAACGCAGACTTAATTCAAGGTAATAGTACATTGTTATCCTAGGGGTGAAAGTAACTTATTTAGTCCCGAGACTAAATAAGTCTTTAACCCCGAGGTAAACACTGTGCTTTTCATTACGAATACAAGGAAACAAAAAATAAAAACATGAACTGACACTGACAAATGCATGAGAAGTGCGGGACCATAATCCACTGAGGAAAAATAAAAAGTTGAAGCATGGTTCAATACAAATGTGAAAATAGAACTGGTTTTATTTTTAAATATAATTTGAGTGTCTGTCAACTGTCACTGTCAGTTGAAAGTGATTCTCCCTAGGGCTGAAATGTATTACTTTCAACCCGCTCGTCAAGCAACTTCAGACCTACTTTCAGAGTATGAGTAATGAAAAAATATAAATGCTACTACTTATCCATTCAACTTGACAGATATGTTGGTTGCACTGTGACCACAGAAAGCATCTACAGAATTCAGTGTCTAACTTGTCAGCTACTACGCTAAACAAGCGTAGTACACAATCAGTACAATTTTAAGTCCATCTTGAACTTCGCCTCAAATTTGGAACAAACTATTAATTGAGATAGGCTTTCAAAATGATACTGATAGTATATAAGTTATGCAATGTCTTAAGGCTTTTAAATTGCTAAGCTGCATGACGCTCTGAGCTTTTTCTAATAGGCTAGATGAAAATTTTTTATTGTCCTATTAAATGTACCCCATAAATATAGCTGAGTAATGAAAACAAAACGAAAATTGATCAAAAATAAGCAACTTATAAGCATTTTAATATCATGCTAGACAGAGAGCGCGAAACAGCAAATTATGACTTCACTTCTCTGTACGCCATATAAATTCTATTCTGACAAATATGGCGCACAGAGGCGTGACGTAATTTTTTGTTTTGTGGGCAAGGGATAGAGTTTATTCTACCAAAAACTTTAAACGCTTATATATCAGAACATTTATAAAAATATTTTATTCAATAAACCGATTATATTTACTTAAATTCTTCATCAAATCTATTGGTTTCAACGATATAAATATCAGTCATCTACCCATTCTACAGTTCGACAATTGTACTGCGTACAGTTGTCAGTTTGACAAGTTTACGACTAATGCATTTTGTAAAAAAAAAAACAACAGAAACTAGTTTAAATAAAAAAAAAAAAACCGGAAGTATAGCTCAAAACGCTCTCGATCAAATTACCTTTCAAACAAAAAGAAATTAATTCAAAATCGGTGCAGCCGTTTGCTACAGACATACATACAGATGCCCACCTTAAACTTATGTCACCCCTCCACCACTCTTTTGTGATCGGAGGTTCAAGCAATATCTGCAGTGCCTTGGCCACATTTTTTCTCAGCCTGCCTTTCCCAAACGGTTCCTAACAAATAATCAAAGAGACAAGGCCAATATAAACCTGTCCGTTGTTTCAGACGATAGGCGGGGACCCCCTCCCCCCTGGGTGGGAGGAGCGGCAGGACGCTAACGGAAGGACTTACTACGTGAACCACATCGAGCGATCCACGCAGTGGGAGCGGCCTACATTCATGTAAGTGGCTTGCTTGTAAAAACAGGTTTTTGGTAGCGCAGTTATAAAAGTCTTGAAGATTGACTTTGTTGATCTATTGAGAGTAGTTGGCATCAAAACGATGCAAGCGCTACAGTGAGTATGGCTAGCATGGATCGTACCTGCTTCTAGATCGAGAGGGTGCTGTAAATTCAAGGGTCCATCTGAAAATCGGCGCTGATAGTCTTGGACTTTCAGCATTAATGCCAAGATAGATACTTTAGATATAAGGTGTTTTATTTAATATCGAATAAATTGATTTTCTTTCTTTTCTAAAAACCTTAATATAAATATGTAAATGGTTGTCTTCCGTGACAGGCGCGCCCAAAGCACGGAGTCCCAAGCCGAGCGCATGGAAACGGCTGCTACAGAGTTTCAACGCCGTTTCCACATCTCCGCGGACACCGAGCAGAACAATCAGAGCCATCAGGTAATTCCCTTGTATGTACTTGTGACGCGAGCCACAGATAATGAAGAATGAACGAACGATGTGAACGAATAGATGAACAACATTTTTGAATAAAATTACCAAAAGCATTGGGGAAACAGTGCGACCAAACTTATCTGTCAAGTGATGGAACTAAAATAATTCACCGGAGACCATGAGAAGTTGTCCGTTTTTTTAGCAAATACGATGGTGGCTCCCCCATTCAACTCCATAGATAGCTGGTCACTCTGAACTATTTGAATTTGCAGTTACATTGTTCGGTCTAACTTATTTTGTTCCCATTTCGTTCGTTCTTCTGCGTTTAAGACATTGAAATCGGCATATGGGAATAGGGTCTATTTTTCATATTATATTAGACATCGAATGTGTCATTTGGTAATCACAGTAATTTGAACCCTATCGGCCAGTCTTATGGTCTGTTTTTACATTGTCACAAGTTCTGGTGTGTAATTATATATTTTATTGGGATTTTGAACCTTAATTGTAGACCAATCCATTTTTAACTAAACATGCATGATTTAGGTATTTATCTACTAGGAATAAATATTTTTTTGCTGTAGCATTTAGTGTATTAAAACTTTTTAAATTATAAGTTATAGACAATGAAAATGTTAAAAAAAATATTATAAAAAGTATAACCTTAAAAACTTCAAAATGTCTGTCTTTGTACATTACAAGATGGAGCTTTTTCTATATTTACATTCCATCTCAGTTTATTCTAAAACTTTGACGGCACACTTATCTATGTCTGTAACTTTTTTTTAATATATAAAAACAAGAATGTTATGAAGTATAAAAATATGCTTTAGAATAGTTTCATGACATATGCATTTATATGGGATAACTTGCGATCAATTAATCATTGCATGAGAATTGGTATTATAGTTATATTCAAATCAAATCCAGTTTATTTGACAAATATTGCAGTATTTTTTTCTACGAAGAAAATATATTTTCGATATAAACTTGTCTATTATGCATGAAATTATAGCCGTAGCAAAATATATATAAACTTATATTATTTGGCAAAATTTTCGTATATAATTTATGAATGATAGTTGTTTATGGTTCTCATTTTCTTTGTTTTTAGTTAATAAATATATTTCTTGCAGCATGGGCTTCGCGATATATAACTAACATACACGTCGTATCATATCACTTTTTGTATTCGTTTCTGAAGGAATCAATCATTATGCTTACTAAAGCGGCTTAGCTCTCAATAAAAAAAAACATTCTCACTGTCAGTTAAGTGACAGTTATTTAGGATTTTGACAAAAATGTACTTATTGATTACTAAGGTATAAGTATTGATTATTAAGGTATAAGTATTGATTATTAAGGTATACCTTAATAATTAGTAAAGTTTAATAATGATTACTCAATTTATATGAATTACGTGTAAAAAAAAAACTTTCAGAAATTAAAATTTTCATCACATAAATGACTAATTTAAATGTTTACATACTCGGGTGTTACCATAGGCATCCATTGTGTTGTCCTCACTATCATAGACAAATCTACGGCACGAACCATCGTCATGGGATATTATACTTATCGGACCACAAACTCACACGTGCACGGGAAAAATAACTTTAAATCCTCAACAATAAAGTAAGCAAGACAGCATGTGTAATTTTATACATTTATTACATTCCTTAACATATATGTGCACGGGAACATGACCTTTAATGCGTTAAAAACAACGTTACAAAACTGCACGTATAAGTTTGTGTATCCATAACAGCCTCAAACTCACACGTGCACGGGAAAACAAACTCTAATACGATATAAATAGAACGCACGTGTAAGTTTGTACATCCGTAACAGCGTGTAAACTCTCTGACAGGAGGATGTAAGCAATAGGAGCGGAGACTCCAACTCTACCGAACCGACGCCGTTTACCACTCCCGTCCGCTCCCCGGAACTAGAAAGAGCAAACATTGGAAACAATCAAGAAGACGAACAAATTGAAAGAGAGAGTACAGAAGAAAGTGCCTTACAGAACGAAAATAGCAATGAGGTCGAAAGACTGCGTACGGATGCTGCCGATGTCATTCAAGCTAATAGTATAAGTGAAACCGACTGTGATAATAATTTAAGACGAGAGGAAGACGATGTAGTGTGCGCTAACGAGCGCCGCCTCGCTCAAGATTGTGATGCGACTAGTCAAGACGTAGACAATAATGAGACTGATGCCACTCGAAACGATACACAGGATGCTACAGAAAGTGTAATTCAAAATATTGTCACTCGGAGTGACACTACGCAAAATGACGCCACTGAGAGTGATGTTATACAAAACAATGACACTGAGAGTGATTTTACACAGAACAATACCACACAAAATGAAGCTACGCAACACAATGCCACTGAGAGTGATGGCACACAAAATGACACAATCCAAAACAGTCCCACGGAGAGTGATGTCACACAAAATGATGCGACACAAGACAATGTCACTGATAGTGATGTAATACAAGACAATGTCACAGAGAGTGATGCCCCACAAAACAATGTTACAGAGAGTGATGTGACACAAAATAATGTCACAGAGAGTGATGCCCTACAAAACAATGTCACAGAGAGTGATGCCCTACAAAACAATGTCACAGAGAGTGATGCCCTACAAAACAATGTCACAGAGAGTGATGTGACACAAAATAACGCCACAGAGAGTGATACCACACAGATTGAAGCACAGACAGAGGAAACGGAAGCAGGAGATCAGCTAGATTCCCTAACATTCGATGAGAACCACTTCAGTACGCCGACGGGGGCTTCCCCCGCGACGTCCCCGAGGACCCGCAGACGGAGGACCACCACCAGCTCCATGGAGGACTCTGAGGTAAGGTCTCACGGTGACGCGAACTATAAATATGTATAAAGTGTACATGTTAGTTTGACATTAGTATCCGATAGATACAGAAAGTGTACAATAGTTGACTGAATATTTTTTGTTGCCTCACATAATATATAAAATCTGACAATAAAAATAGTTTGTATATCAAAAAAATAGGAAGTTGTAAACATTTTAACTTCACGCTAGACTGGCAGCACCCTATAGTGAGATGTGACGTCAAACCTTATGTGCGCCATAGAAATTCTATACCAACACTGGGTTTGCGGAAAAAAGACAAAGAACTACCCCTCTTTATCTCCACCAAATCTTTAAACGCTTATATCTCGGAATTTTACCAGCCGATTTAAATTATTTTTTCAGTATATTATAAAATGAATGTATAATTATATTTCAATTAGAAGCTAAGCCTGTTATTTTTAATATATCAAATATCAGTCTTACAATAGGGTTATTGTATGTTGTTGAAATTAATTTAGCTAGGATGGGCGAATAGGAAGTCTAAGATGCCACTCCACCAAAGCGGAGAAGGTGTTGACCAATAATAGCGCACGAAATAGACTGCCACGTGACGTCATGCCAATTTCATACTATTCTATTGGTTAACAGTTCACATATCGCTACTCTGCTGTTTTTACTGAAAACTAGCCTTTGCCTGTGGCTTTGTTGTGTCATGTCACGCGGGGATAACGTAGCTTTCTACGAGCGAAAGATTTTTTAAGTCGGATTAGTAGTTCCGGAGATAAACATACGAACAAACATTTCATCATTGTAAATTAACGTTTGGTGCAGTGTCAGTCTTAGTGCCTAGTTAAATTCAAAACCAAATACTTTTATTTACTTTTCGCCCATAAGAAGTGCGAGAGGAAGACTGTTTTTAACCGAATTCCAAAAAGAAGTTTATTTTTTATTTTATATAATCTTTGTTACCTCAGAACTTTCAACTGGGTGAACCGATTTTGATGATTCTTTTTTTATTTTAAAGCTGGTGCTTCCCGTGAGGTCTCATTTCAGATTGGTCCAGTTCTGACATTTTTATGAAGTCGGTTTTTTATATTGATAATATTTTGTTAAAACATGCCTACCGTTAATTTCTGAATTAATAATAATTATAAATTTATTTATTTATTTCACACCAGGTATGTGTCTTACAAACTAAACTAGAATTAATACATAATTATCTAAATAAAGAAAATAATACATGGGTATTAAAGTATGTACTTTGACTAAATTTATAGTTATATTTAATTTACTTCCGACTTGAAACCCTGGCCTCTACACTAATTATACATTATTAAATTTACTCATAGAAAGTGAAGGCAAATAGTATGTATACTTTTCTGATGATCCTCGCTGATGATAAACAATAAATTATTTTTGATTCTGATTAAAATTACGTAGGAAACTGATAATTAAAAAATACAAAAAATGAAAGAGTAATATTTCTTTATTCGTTTCTGTAAATTGTACTCTGAAATTGTGACGAATAAAGTTATATTATGGTTTTATAATATTTATTGAATTTTGATCCTTATTTCACTGTAATAAATGCAAATGTTTATATTCCGCGTCCCGGTCTGGGAGTATGAATTGTCTATGAGGACACGCTGTGTGATGTCTATTGCCCGTGCTTCCGTCACTAACAAGCAAAATCGATTATTACCGCTCGGAGTTAGAGTAGCTTTTCATGCAGCATCCATCTGCCTCTCTCACACATGTGTAGTGGCGTTTACGACGGCCTCATGTAAACACACATTGAAACCATAGCGATTGTGAACTGCGGACAGAAAAAGATATATAACAAACTGTATGTTCGTTTTTTGAAGAAAAAAAATACCCGTCTGATTAGATATCTCATATGTACATAAAATAATTTAATATCATTAATAAAAACTATGCGTGACCGAGTTAGGAAAAAAAAACTCGAAGTAATATATTTTTTTATCTCTTCCGCCATCCTGTATAATATCAAAACGAAAATCCTAAAGACAATGCCCAATCGTTTTTTTTTACTCCCGGCTGGCTTTTTGGCCGACTTCCAAAAAGGAGGAGGTTACCAATTAGACTGTTTTTTTAATGTTTGTTACCTCAGACCTTTGACTAGGTGACCCGATTTTGATGATTCTTTTTTATTTTATTTCGTGTGCTTCCCGTTTGGTCCCATGTCAATTTGGTGCAGTTCTGATGAAGTTGGTTTTTATATTAATAATTATTTATCTTCAAAAATGTTGAAAACTTACGAAAGAGATATATTTAGCCGTTGAGCGCAGACAGAAGATCTGGACCCTGATTTCATAACTACAAATACGCTTGTAACGCGGCGCGATAACTTCAAAAAATTGGCCTTTATTTCCAAAGGTAAAGAGGCCAAATTTTTAAAGGTTAACTTAACACGCCGTGTTACGTGCGTGTTTTGGTTATGGAGTCAGGGCCATGCAGTTCACAACCTCACACCTAAAATAAAACAAAATACACCTTACACATACATTGCTAACAGTAACACATCATGCCACATTGACGCTTGTGCTGTCATGCTTACCTGTGCTTGTTACCATACTGATTGTATTCTGTAGTTTGGTTTCGGGTTTTCATTTTTACGCTTCTATAGTTTTGTATATGTATGCATTTCACTTGTATTAATTTTTGAGATAGATCAGGTTAAATTATAGAAATGTGTTAAGGATAAATTTTGATTACGGGGTCGATTCTACTGTGCTATTCATTAAACTAATTTGACTTTGCTTATGTGCGTCTCTTTTTTTTTAGTATGTAAGAAAGAGACAACGACCTGTTAAATTGTAGCGCTGTCAAACTTAGTTTAGTTAAATGGTGCATCAGAACCGAAGCTGTTATTATTTTAAAGTTGTCTCAAAATGTTTTTAATTGCCTATCGAGACTTATTGCACGTTAAAACGGGCCAAATCGCGAAAGTTTAAAAGTTACACTGTCTAAAAGTGTTGTTTTGTCTACCATAATTGTTTACAATTTTGAAGGTAGTTACATAAAAAAATCATCACAGAGTTTAAACTGGGATCCAGCAGGCTTACCATGCGCACCACAATATCTTGTCGGCACTTGTGAGCGATAACGTGATGTTTATACCTGTCTCGTATTCGCACGATAAAAAAGAGTGGCCAAATTTGTCGCGGTGTGCATGCCAGGCCTTCTGCATGGCTAGCATGCGTACCGCGACTAATGTCGTCACTTTGTCGAGCAAGAACGCGACAACGTGCCTACGGTTTCATATACCCCTGTCACGCTTGGCGCGATAAGAAAAGTCGTAATTTTTTTGTCGCGGTGCGTATGCTAGCCCGGTTAGTATATGAATACAGTTCCGAACATAAAATATGCTTAAACCACTATATTATGCGATGGCAATGAAAGAAACACAATTACAATAAACGTCAAAATTAAATCGCATTGTATCTATTTAGAATGCCACTTGAATTATCTACTGATTGTGCCTTATACTAGGTGTTTTTTTACCTAAACAAAAAAATGGGTGTAAAGTACTCCATATACCATGGATGAGAAATGTAGTTACTTTGCAGATTTATTATTTTCAATATCAATTGTATGGAGGAGAGAGAAAAATACCATGCAACAGATAATTTAGAAAACAAAATTTTGTCATATATTTGAATACGTTTTTGACACATTATTACAGCATTGCAGATATGGTAAATCCAATAAACTACACTAAAATCAATATATAAAACTACACCAATCTAAAAGCCCGCTGCCCGCAGGCATCGTTCCCAAAATGCTATTTGTAAAACTACTATGCCATAGCCTACTTTGCCTTTCGGTAAAAAGGTCACCCAGATACCCGAAAACCAGATCAGATTCACAAGATCTGATCACAGGACTACACCCTGTCCTTTATTATTGAATAATAGGCCTAGGCTTAACTGCCACCTTGCCTGATGTTAAGCGATGATGCGGTCTACGACGAAGCACCAACGCCAACTTACTCTAAGAAAAGTCTTGTGTCAATCAGGGTGTCTTCAAATCAAGAGTGAATCGGTTTCTTCTAGGCAAGCGTGCTCCATCGTAGACTGCATCATCGCTTAAGATTAGACGAGTTGGTAGCCAATTTAAAAAGTGGCGAATATTTGAGTAAATCCTTTGCGATTGAACTTTGACATAGTTAATCAAGTGCTGGTTTTCCCCTGTTTTTTTCGTGTGCCATTTTCCTGCCAACCTGCACGGAGTTAAGGAGCTTGTTTCGTTTGGTTTCATTAACTGTCATCACGCTTGTCAAAACAAGCGTTGAAATATGCTAGGGTACTGCACAGTTAGGTGTAATGTCAACTGCTAATTGAAATTATACTGTATTTCTTCTATGACTAATGCTAAATTGATGTACAGAGAAAATTTAGTCGAGCAAAGCAGCGCCAATTCTCGAGGTTCATTTGAAATTAAGCTATTTGTACCATGATATAGCGTGTAGATTTCAATGCTCTTCTGTGTCCGACGTGACGTTTGGTCAATTTCTTTACATTTCTATTGAAAAATTTAAATGTTTGTTAAGACGTGTCCACAAGATTGTCGTCAAGACACCGAAAGGTGAAAATTATCTCTTAAATGACAGTAAAATTGAATTAATTCAACGTTATACTTATACCATCCCCCTGTTTGCGGCAAGGTTTAAAAGCTAGACAATTCTTTAGATGTAAATACACAACAGTAGTTGACATTACACCTAACGGAAATTTCGTACCTATCACCGGTACATAAGAGCTACGGTACATGGCGTGAAGTCGCTTGCGGGTTGCCAAGGGAGTTTCGGCCGTACGGCGCAGGGATAAGAGTTGATTGGTGTGTTCTTCAGGACGATACTGACGCCGGGTCGACAGAGAGCACCCGCACCACCAGCAGCGCCAGCAGCGCTCACAGCCAGAACCTTCCGAACAGCGACGGTGAGTCAAAATAACTCAAGTGGGTAGTTCAAAAAAACAAAAAACACATCAGCCATAGGACTGCACGTCAGAAGTGAAAACTTAAGTTGTAATTCACCTATTTCTACAAGAGATGGCGCTGTTTTAAAATACACGATACTGTGTATAATGTATTCTGTGACAGCGTGACTATGACGCGAGTTCCATGATTTTTGTTCACCCATAAAGTGCTCGCGCCTGAAGAAGTTTTCACTTCAAAAAATGAAATACAAATTATTCACTAATAGTAGAATTTTACACGGATCACAAGTATGTGGCGCTTACCTTAAAGCGAGGTCATCATCATCATCAGCCAGAAGACGTCCACTGCTGAACATAGGCCTCCCCCTTTAACCTCCACACTGAACGCCATCCTGCCATCTGCATCCACTGGATGCCCGCGACTCTCACAATATCGTTGGTCCATCTAGTGGGAGGCCTACCTACGCTGCGTCTTCCGGTTCGCGGTCTCCACTCAAAAACCTTTCTTCCCCATCGGTTTCCCCCAAAGCGAGGTATTTGATCGTAATTTCTCTGAAATAGTCAACATGACATGGTGTTATGGTTCCAGGTCTGCCCCCCGGGTGGAGTATGCAGAGAGCGCCCAACGGGAGGATATTCTTCATCGACCACAACGCGAAGACCACCACATGGATAGATCCCAGGACAGGTAACTATTAACAGTCTCTTTCTCTCTTCTCTCCTTTTTAACCGACTTCCAAATAGGAGGAGGTTATCAAGTCGACAGTTTTTTTATGTTTGTTACCTCAGAACTTTCGACTGGGTGAACCGATTTTGATGATATTTTTTTTATTTGAAAGCTGGTGCTTCCCGTGTGGTCCCATTTTAATTTGGTCCAGATCTAACATTTTTATGAAGTCGGGTTTTCCATATTGATAATTATATTACATTCTGGTTCTTATTTCTCATTCCCATTTTAGTTCATGTTCGTATTTTTTTCAAGCTTTTATATAACTTGCCCTGTTAGTATGTATGGGACAAATATTATATAACTTGCCCTGTTAGTATGTATGGGACAAATATTATATAACTTGCCCTGTTAGTATGTATGGGACAAATATTATAATTGAATTTTAGATCAGTTATCCTCAACTGATTAGAGCAGAAATTTGGCATAATTATGTAAGTTCGGTGACAATGCCATGTTATGGCAAATACCATTGAGCAGGTCTGATGGAGACAGAAGGTGGCCATAGGAACTCCTAAACGAAACGACGTAACCCCGTCGTATTTGGGTTCGTTGGATTTGTCTTTCCAAGCACTTTGGTTCTAGATGATGACCAGGATGGTTGGACCTGTAACACCAGGGGCATCACATATACGTTTGACGACCTTTAAAGACTATTATGTTAATAGCCCATTTGAAGAACCCCAATACACAATGACAATAAGTTCTTATTATCATTTAAATACGTATGAAAACCAGTGTGGCTCAGTGGTAGCATGTATGCCTCACAAGCTGGAGGTCCAAGGTTCGATTCCTGATGAGCAGATGTTTGAATGAAAGGGTTAAAGATCTGCTCTAGGGTATTAGACGTTTGTGGCTAAATATGTGTTGGATGACATTCTCGACACACGGAATCCTTGAAGTAGTAACTTTTGCTGTTCCGTGTAAAGTGCGGCCGCTGAAAGAATGTATCTGACTGTTGCTGTCATCATCATCATCATCAGCCAGAAGACGTCCACTGATGAACATAGGCCTCCCCCTTTAACGTCCACATTGAACGACATCCTGCCATCTGCATCCACTGAATGCCCGCGACTCTCACAATGTCGTCGGTCCATCTGGTGGGAGGCCTACCTATGCTGCGCATTCCGGTTCGTGGTCTCCACTCAAGAACCTTTTTTCCCCATTAATTGTATACGCTTATGTAGATAAAAACCATACAGTTCAATGTAATGAGACCGCTTGTAATGCCTTAACCCCAGGCATTCTGTCGGCAGGGTCCGCGTCCAGTCTGCCGAGCAGTGCGGTGGCGAGCGCGGCTGCGGACGCGGACTCACTCGGCGCGCTGCCGGAGGGCTGGGAGGAGAGGGTGCACTCCGACGGGAGAATATTCTTCATCGACCACAGTGAGTATAGTCAGCCCTGGCGCACTCCGCACTTTAGGTATGAAGCTACGAGTAGTCGTCTTGTCGGACTTGCCGTGCGATAGACAGAGATAACGCGACAAGAGTTACGCGATAGACAGAGAGGAAACTTCTAGCAGGCCTGGCGCACTCTGCACTTTAGGTATGAAGCTACAAGTAGTCGTCTTGTCGGACTTGCCGTGCGATAGACAGAGATAACGCGACAAGAGTTACGCGATAGACAGAGAGGAAACTTCTAGCAGGCCTGGCGCACTCTGCACTTTAGGTATGAAGCTACAAGTAGTCGTCTTGTCGGACTTGCCGTGCGATAGACAGAGATAACGCGACAAGAGTTACGCGATAGACAGAGAGGAAACTTCTAGCAGGCCTGGCGCACTCTGCACTTTAGGTATGAAGCTACAAGTAGTCGTCTTGTCGGACTTGCCGTGCGATAGACAGAGATAACGCGACAAGAGTTACGCGATAGACAGAGAGGAAACTTCTAGCAGGCCTGGCGCACTCCGCACTTTAGGTATGAAGCTACAAGTAGTCGTCTTGTCGGACTTGCCGTTCCCGCTACCGCGCGATAGACAGAGATAACGCGACAAAAGTTACGTGATAGACATAGAAGCAACTTGTAGGTTAATATAGCTTTAGGTAGTTAGCGCTCGCACGTCCTGAATTGTACTTTATTGTGTCGTAGCAAGAGTCGCTACTTATTTAAATAATTTTGTGGAGTTAATCTTCTGTACTTGTATTCTGCGGTATAGTTCAGACCGGCGTTGGCGCGTAAACCTCACAAAATACAAATAATAAAATTTATCATTCCATGAAACTTCATCTGCTTTGCAAGTATGTGGCCTCAGTTGGATTAATGCTCCAATCACCACGCCGCATAATTCAGTTATATCTCCGTCGTCTTTGGTTTTTATTTATTGTAATACTTTTCCGTGCACGGTTGCCTGGAAAGATCGCTCTTAGCGATACGGCCTTTGTCCAATGTATGTTAATTTCTAGTGCGTCCGTTTTTATACAACGGACTAGCATGCATTTGGCCACAGTTTCACCTGATGGGAAGAGATGATGTGGTCGAAGGTGAACCACGCTAGCCTAGGAAATATCTATAAACTTTTTCCTGAACAAGTTTTTATGCTGGATACGCTGCCAACTAATAGTGGGTTTGGGATTGTCTTTAGACCTTTAACGGTCTATGGACAGTCTAACTGTTTATGTAGTGTTAGTGTTAGCTTGTAGATATTGTTAATAAAGCCACGTGCCCGTTTAAAAAAAAGTAGAAAAAAGTTTTAATGTTTTTGTTATTGTTTGTTTGTATTGTGACACGTGGCGCCATTTATCCGATACCGCACAACTTGCAGACACGCGCACGACGCAGTGGGAGGACCCGCGGCTGTCCAACCCGCAGATCGCCGGCCCCGCCGTGCCCTACTCCCGCGACTACAAGCGGAAGTACGAATACTTGAAGAGTCAGCTGCGCAAGCCCGTATGTATCCCATTACTCTGGTTACACTCACAGTTGGAGCGGCCTGCTATTTCAAGGTAGCTCAGCGAGCTATGGAGAGATCCACGCTCGTTGTTTCTCTGAGACCATGTTCAGAACGAAGTTCAGAACTCGTCTGGTACTTTGGTTATGGCTGTAAATATTTACAACAAGCTATCCGGTGACATAAAAAATATAGAAAATAATGTTAGCTTTGTACGCAATCTAAAGCAGTTTCTAAACGGAAAAGCTTACTATTCATAAGCTGAATATTTAAATGAAAATATCAATTAAAAAGTTTTATGTATCTGTCCTCCTCACTCCTACTATGCTGTGCCCGACAGGGTCCATATGAACCATGTACTAATTTCAATGTTTTATTTACCACCTTTGTACTATTATGAATCTGAACCTGTCACTGACATAGCTCAGCGTATTAACAAGTTAATCTGTCGTAGAACCGGTAACCTAATCGTATTTTGGAGTAGTCTCTACTCCAAAATACTATTAGGTTACCGGTTCTGAATCAGCAAATGTAGCGTAGGACGCCTCTGTAAAGTCGGTTTACGGATGATAATTTTACGTGATGACATATGCGTCACAAGCCGAACGCTTAGGCCGATCGTACCTCTATCGTCGGAGTGTCGGTCGTCTAGCTGCAAGATGGGGCGAGAATATTGTCACCATCGCGGGTTGTACCTGGACTCGATCAGGACCGAGTCAAGATGGCATAGCAAGAGAAAGGCCTATACCTAGTAGTGGGGTAGAAAGGGCTATATGGTGATGACGATGATGACTTCCTTAGAAATGAATTTCTCAATTGGAGATTCTTCTATATTATGCTGCTCATCCCACTCGATGAACCGACAACGTCATTGTGAGTCGCAAGCATCCAGTATGTATATGGCAGGATGTCGTTCAGTGTGGAGGTTAAAGGGGGCGGCCTATGTTCAGCAGTGGACGTCTTCTGGCTGATGATGATGATGCTAGATAAGTTTTCCTAATGTGAGTTTCTCTTCATAGAGCAACGTGCCGAATAAATTCGAGATCAAAGTTCGTCGGAACAGCATCCTAGAAGACTCGTACCGCATCATCAGCTCCGTGAGTCGCCTTGACTTGCTGAAGACCAAGCTTTGGGTTGAATTCGAGTCGGAGGTCGGACTTGGTAAGTTTTATCTCCTCACACTGATGGGGACTATGGTCGTGGCTCGAAGAAAGTGAACGTAACCTGATGACACTTGTCGATTACCCAAGGGAGTAATTGACAAGTGCGATGTTGTAATTAATGACTCTTGTCGATTACCCAACGGAGTAATCGACAAGAGTGATGGTGTGATTAATGACACTTGTCTATTACCCAAGGGAGTAATTGACAAGTGCGATGGTGTAATTAATGACTCTTGTCGATTACCCAAGGGAGTAATCGACAAGAGTGATGGTTTGATTAATGACACTTGTCTATTACCCAAGGGAGTAATCGACAAGAGTGGTGGTGTGATTAATGACACTTGTCTATTACCCAAGGGAGTAATCGACAAGAGTGATGGTGTGATTAATGACACTTGTCTATTACCCAAGGGAGTAATCGACAAGAGTGATGGTGTGATTAATGACACTTGTCTATTACCCAAAGGGAGTAATCGACAAGAGTGATGGTGTAATCAATGACACTTGTCTATAACCCAAGGGAGTAATTAGTACACTGTGTTTAATCTATTTTCCATCTGTATTTTCCAGACTATGGCGGTCTAGCCCGCGAGTGGTTCTTCCTACTTTCCAAGGAGATGTTCAACCCGTACTATGGCCTGTTCGAGTATAGTGCTATGGACAACTACACACTTCAGATCAACCCCAACAGTGGAGTGTGTAACGAGGAACATCTTAACTATTTCAAGTTTATAGGAAGGGTGGCAGGCATGGCGGTCTATCATGGGAAACTGTTGGACGGTAAGTGGAAATACTTTTTGTCGAAAAATCGAACCCACGCCCCCGGGCGCAGAATGTAGGTTCACTACCAACTGAGCCACCGGGGCAGTAGTTTTAAAACGGTATTTTATTTTTCACTAGTTGCGCCCGCGGTTTCACCCGCGTGGTGATGAAAATCGGTGATGATGATGATGATGAAAAAAATAGCCTATGTCCATCCTCATGATACATACTATTCTCGCAAAATTTTATCGAGATCGGTTAAGCCGTTTAGCCGTGATTATGTAGCAAACAGACAGAGTTACTTTCGCATTTATAATATTAAGTATGGATTAGTTTATTTTTTTTATGATACTGGGTGACGAGACGAGCGAAGTCGCTCGCCTGATGGCTCTTCACGCTTGCCCATAACAGCTCAACGCCACTCAGAATTTTGTTCTTTTAGTGGGATGTGATAAATTTATCTTAAAACAAAACTTAATATGTGTGTTGTTTGTTGCAGCGTTTTTCATCCGTCCGTTCTACAAGATGATGCTGGGCAAGAATATCGAACTGAATGACATGGAGTCAGTAGATCTAGAGTACTACAACTCGCTTGTCTGGATCAAGGTACACCACTCATTCATTTACCTTCATACATACATATTTAGCTTAGTAAAAATAGTCAAGAACGGCCTTAACATCGCCAGTAGGTACGCGGGCGACCGTCTCCATAAACGCGCGTATTCCCTGATGAAGGAGCTCTAATGCCTTCGAAACCGTTAGATCGTCTCTACACATAAACGTTAGTGTAAGGCCCTTCGTACGGTACTCAACGCTACGCAAATCTTCGATACGCGACGATTTTAGTCTCCAAGCGACTACCGCTATACATTGAGTCGCGTCGCCGAGATGTACGAACCTCAATGGATTTAAATAAATAAAATAAATAAATAATTTTTAAATTTATAAAAAAGAAGGAACAATAAAAAGTTTTTTTTTCTAGAATTACAAGATTTGAAGAGATATAACAACTAATATCTCAGGGGATATTTATCCCATCGTTCGAGCGTGTCGTGAACTCGAGACACGCATATGATAGGGTTTCGTTGTGACAGATTGTGAGTTTCCATACTGCATCTTTATTATACTGGGTTAAGCAATATACCTTGTCATCATCATTTCCATAGCTAGACAACGTCCACTGCTGGACATAGGCCTCCTCAATCGATCTCTATGGGGGATATCTCGAAAGGACCGGTTGGAAGCGGCCTGCATCCAGCGTTTCCCTGCGGTCTCTTTTAGATCGTCTGTCCATCTTGTGGGTGGACGTCATACGCTGCGTTTACCGGTCCGTGGTCTCCATTCGAAAATCCTTCGGCCCCATCATAGCTGATTTTTTTTCGCGATTTCGGGTTAGTCTCACAGTAGAAGTTGTACAATGACCTTCTTTCGTCTTAGTACAGAATATATCCATAAAACTATACCCTGTATAAAAGTATGTGTATGTATGTTTTTTGTTGTTGTAATAGTAGTCAAACAAGCGCCGGGTCACCTGATGGTAAGTGGTCACTGCTGCCTACAATACACGGGGCATTGGCGGTACCTAGAAGGCAACTAGATTGTAACTATCGGGGAACACCCATTCAGGCAGCGCATTCCACAGCATTCTGTTCGTTTGAACGTGTATGAACTGATTGTGTGTATTGAACAGGAGAACGATCCATCAGAGCTGTACCTGACGTTCTCAGTAGACGAGGAACAGTTTGGGAAGTGCATCCAGCGCGACCTGAAGCCGGGGGGAGCCAACATCGCCGTCGACGACACCAACAAGGACGAGTACATCAAGTGAGCTTTGAGAGGAGACTTGAGGTGACTTACCGTCTGAACAGACTATATGTGGGTCAGTTTAACAGGCTACTGTCTGAATCTAACTCGGGCGCAGCCAGGGAGCTGTTCGGAAATGTGAGTCACCTCAAGTGATCTTTGACCCTGTGTGTTTGCTGTATGTGTTTTGTATTAATTTGAGTGTTCTGGATTAGTATATACAACGGGACTGCCATATAGCTTAACTATAAAGTCCCAAAATATATATATGAATAAAAAAATAAAAATAAATAACAAGTGTTATTTACTAAAACTTTTTTCCTCGTTTTTAAGCGACTTCAAAAAGGAGGAGGTTGTCAATTCGACTATTGTAGTTTTTTCCCCCCTTAGAATTTTCGACTGGGTGAACAGATTTTGATGATTCTTATTTTATTTGAAAGCTGGTGCTGGTGAAAACTAATTTTTAACCGACTTCCAAAAAGGAGGAGGTTCTCAATTCGACTGGTTTTTGTTTGTTTTATGTTCGTTACCGTATTTATCAATATAAAAAAACCGAATCCATAAAACTGTCAGAACTGGACCACATGGGACCACACGGGAAGCACCTGCTTTCAAATAGAAAAGAATCGTCAAAATCGGTTCACCCAGTCGAAAGTTCTGAGGTAACAAACATAAAACAAAAAAAAACAGTCGATCTGAGAACCTCCTCCTCTTTGGAAGTCGGTTAAAAATTAGTTTGAAATAGTAACAGTTGTAACAGTTAGTTTGTTTCTCCCAGGCTGGTGATCCAGTGGCGCTTCGTGTCCCGCGTCCAGGAACAGATGCTGGCCTTCCTGGAAGGTCTCGGGGCGCTGGTCCCTCTGCCGCTGCTCAAGATATTCGACGAGAACGAGCTGGAACTGTTGCTGTGCGGCATACAGCACATCGACGTGCGCGACTGGCGAGCCAACACCCTCTACAAGGGAGACTATCACGCTAATCATCTCGTCGTCCAGTGGTTCTGGCGGGTGAGTGCTCCCTCCATCTGCCCTCCCCCCCCCGCCCTACATCTATCATAATAACTCATTTATTTCAGACTAGTGCTGTTGTCCGCGACTTCGTATGCTAGATGTTCATATAAACTATCAACCCTATTTTCCTCCCTTAATCCGGCCCTTCATCATCATCAGCCATAAGACGTCCACTGCTGAACATAGGCCTCCCCCTTTAACCTCCAAACTGAAAGACATCTTGCCATCTGCATCCACTGGATGCCCGCGACTCACGATGTCGTTGGTTCTTTAATCCGGCCCTTAAGTTAAGATAATTGAGTTTTTTAATTTTCCAAAAACACTATATTAATATATTTTAAACAAATTTATAATTACATTTAAAATAAGGTAACAATTAGCAGACCTTCCTGCGGTCCCACACTAGGCTCAAAGCAAAATAACATAGCCTATACTCAATCTGCGGGGGTATTATGGATCTTTGATCGGGATCAGTCAGTGTCAGAATTGACAGAATTTTGACACTTGAAAGGGGTTATGACGCAAAAAAAAAACAGCGTTGTCTATTTCCAATTTCATACTACGAAATTGGAAATAGACAACGCTTTTTTTTTACATAATTTTGACAAGTCGCGATCCCGATCAAAGATCCATAATACCCCGCTGGTCATAGCTAAGCATATTCGTGAACACCGCATTGAAATCAGTCCAGTGGTTTAGGAGATATGCGTACAAAACTTCTAAAAATTGTCTTAACGTATTCAGCTGCTTTATTTAAGACGCTCTGTGTATTTTTTTTTTTATATTTCGCAATTACAGATTTTTCTATCTCTACGTTTTTATTATATGTATAGATAGATAGATGTTTGGTTTATGTAACGGTGTGTATGTCGTGTCGTGGTCAGGTGGTGCTCTCGTTCTCTAACGAGATGCGGTCCCGGCTGCTGCAGTTCGTGACGGGTACCTCGCGTGTTCCCATGAACGGGTTCAAGGAGCTGTACGGCTCCAACGGGCCGCAGCTCTTCACCATCGAGAAGTGGGGCGCGCCCGAGAACTACCCTCGGGCTCATACTTGGTAACTACTCATCATTACACAATGTTATATGTATATTTTCTATTTTATTTTATAAATATATATTTATGCACAATGCACAGTACAATAACACCACAAGATACACAATGCACCCAAATGCACAATACACCCCAAGATGCACAATACACCCCAAGATACACAATACACACAGTTGTACAATACACCCCAAGATGCACAATACACCCCAAGATACACAATACACACAGTTGCACAATACACCCCAAGATGCACAATACATCCCAAGATGCACAATACACCCCAAGATGCACAATACACCCCAAGATACACAATACACACAGTTCCACAATACACCCCAAGATGCACAATACACCCCAAGATGCACAATACACCCCCAGATTGACAGTAAACCCCAAAATACCCAGATGCACAATACACCCCAAGATGCACAATACACACCAAGATTGACAATACACCCCAAAATACACAATATACCCCAAGATGGATAATACACTAAGTATATCAGTCTCTGGCAGCCATATTACAAGCTTTGCTTAGTTTGGGGTCAGATGATCAGATCATGTGTGCAATAATGTCCCAGATATTTATTGATTGTGTTTTGTGTCCAGTTTCAACCGCATCGACCTTCCCCCGTACGAGAGCTACCAGCAGCTCAGAGAGAAGCTCATCAAAGCCATCGAGGGCTCCCAAGGATTCGCCGGCGTCGACTGAACCATCACCTTCCACCCCCCTACTCAAAAATTGGGTTCAAATATGACGCCAACACTTATAGAACTACCCCCGAATGGAGATAAAGGTTATTACTCTATACTGTAGAACTAACCCCTACTTTCAAAAAGTGGGGTTAATTATGCTCCTAATATTTCCTTGCATATTAAGCAGGGATTGATTACAAATATAAGTTCATACAGAAATTGCATGTCTATATCTTAGCTCAAATAAAAATAGCCAGATGGATTACGGCGAACACGAAAAGTGAAGCCACTTTTTAAAACATGTGTGCTTAGTGGTTTGATGTGTTCAGTATGAAATTCACGTAGTTTTGAATGCGTATGTGTGCGTGAGACGTGTATTTATACTGGGAATTCACGTTTTGGAAGCGATTTTGACTTCACCATGGCTGTACGCTGTAATCAATCTGTATTTTGACTTCACCATGGCTGTACGCTGTAATCAATCTGTATTTTGACTTCACCATGGATGTACGCTGTAATCAATCTGTATTTTGACTTCACCATGGCTGTACGCTGTAATCAATCTGTATTTTGACTTCACCATGGCTGTACGCTGTAATCAATCTGTATTTTGACTTCACCATGGCTGTACGCTGTAATCTATCTGTATTTTTTATTTGATTTGAGATTTATGCCTCCAATATTTATTACTATATATCGCTTTTTTATTTTGTCATTACGTACGATGTGGATGAATGCTATTCCAGATGCCATTTAAATAAAAAAAAAATATGTGACTTAATTTACATAAATTGTCTGATTTGATATACGAAATAGAGAAAAAGCACTCAATTACTGTAATGTTGATTATAAATAAAATTATGGAGTTAAATCATCGACATACAATACGTATAGAGTCACAATCGTGTCAAAATGTCCGAACCAAAACTCTTTTTGGTTAGTCGTAAGGCAACTGCGATCCGATTACAACCCTGCGCGATGCCAGTGCTACGATGCCCTATCAGACAAGCGACGTTGAACACTATACAAGCGACATAACGTCGAAATTGAAGTAAATGTGTCATTATGAATTATATAATTGATGTCTAGGTATGTACAACGACGCTCGGACGTTTTAGACTGTTTTCACTTAAGAGATTGTGACTCTATTCTATAGGTATTGTACCTCGATGATTAAAATGGATAGTGGTCGATTTTGGAGGTTTTGGTTGTCAGAACTAAGCTTACAAAAGTATTGCTGTCTTTATCGGATCTATCTGGTAAAAAAGAGAGCGATATTATGATAATTGTTCAGTCAACTGAAGCCTTCAAAATCAACAACGTTGTTGTCGATTTTAGGCTTAACGTCCACTTTAACGTAAAACGATTTTGTTAATATTTGGGTCCTAAAGAGAAAGTTTAGCTTATTTGCATTAACAATTATAGTCGGTTGGCTACCGGGTGATCACTGACAGCTGTTTTAAATTGTTATAAAGTTGAATGAAAACATCTTATTAACCGACTTCAAAAAATGAGGGGTTCTCAATTCTGTTGTTTTTTTATTTATGTTTCTTACCTCGAGAACTCTGTCATTTATGAAACGATTTAGAAAATTCATTTTTTTATTTGAAAAAATATATGTATTCAGATTGGTTCCATAGTTTTTTTTTTTTTTATCCAAGTTACTAGAAAAAAATGTCTGCCAAGTAAATGAAATTGCGTATTACTAATTTTGTAGTTGTTTTTTTATTGATAAATTATTTTGTAAAAATTTACTTTATTATTTAGTATATGCTGCAAATAATTATTTGCGTTGGTAAAATTACCAAAGACATTAAAAGAGGATCTTAATTATCTTCTGGATAGATAATTGCAGCTGTCATTGATGAGCCGATAGTGAACCAACTATAGGTTCTAAAAAATGTTTTACGTAAGTGGACTTGAATTAAACAACGATTAGTCGGAAGTAAGATTGTAATAATTAATCATAAGACGTGTGACTTTCTATTCTAAATCTAGAGTATTTGCTATTTTTATTATCTAGTTTGTAAACGAGAGCTCCTCAGTAATCCTGCCACATCGAGTAACTAACCCGTAGAGAAGTATTGCCAGTCGGTCAGAGTACGAAACTAGTCAATCATTTTGCACATTTTTTTTTAATGATAATGAGTGACGAGGCGAGCGAAGTCGCTCGCCTGATGGCTCTTCACGCTTGCCCATAACAGCTCAACGCCACTCAGAATTTTGAACTTCAACAGTTCAAAACCATGGATGGCAATGCACTGCGCTCGTCACCCCGTCACCGAATTACATTGTCACCGAACTTACATAATTATGCCAAATTTCTGCTTTAATCAGTTGAGGATAACTGATCTAAAATTGAATTATAATAATATTTGTCCCATACATCCTAACAGGGCAAGTTATATAAAAACTTGAAAAAATAGTAGAACATAAGTTAGTTTTTTTTTATTTAGTAATAGGCTTGCGTTTGACCGCCAACTCGCCTAATGTTAAGCGATGATGCAGTCTACGATGGAGCACGCTTGCCTAGAAGAAACCGATTCACGCGTGATTTGAAGATACCCAGATTATAACTATCGGGGAACACCCATTATCTCAAACAAATCAAATGTCTCTGCTTCTCTTTGGGATAGTTGCTCGAAGGCCTACCATTACAACTGCCTTAATCATGCACCGGAAAGCAATTTAGAAATAGTTCATATAACCAGATGCCTTATCCCATTTTGTAGCTTGAATACTGTGAATATACCAAAAAACTCTTAAAAAACCGACGCAAAATATAGCCTTTAAAAAATCTGACGATACCTGGAACTCCAAAATCTGTCTGTATATACTGGATTAAGCGGAAAGGGTGTACTAAGCAGTAAGGGGGTCTGTTATACGCATCATTATGAACAAATTTCACTATGGGACCAACCCTGAAATCGCCAATAAAATATCACCTCTTCCGTACTTTTCGTCGAGTGTCAATGACAGTTTTTCGACAGCTGTTTTTTTTTCGTGATTTCAGAGTTGTTTCCATAGTAAAAGTTGTTCATAATGATGGTTACTATGGACCCCTTTCAGCTTAGTATATCCTTTGCGCGTAACCCAGAATAGAGACAGAGAAACTTACCATATAATTATTACCTTGGGCAGTCGGGGGAAAACTGACCCGTCGCTTGTTGATATCAAAATAGAATCGTATGTTACGACCATCCTTAACCAACTTCAAAAAAGGGAGGACGTTCTTAATTCGGTCCATATTCTGTTACGTACAACTAGCGACCCGCCCCGGCTTCGCACGCGTATAATTTAGATTAAAAATATGTGAAAAATGAGAATGTAAGCCATGTAAATTAATTTTTCTGCGATTTGATTGCAAAATATTGTTTTTTTTCTTCCTATTTATATAAAAACTTAATTAGGTTTTATTATATCTATAAACCTTCCCAGAAAAATTATCTAAATGATGGTGAAAACCCCATCGAAATCCGTTGCGTGGTTTAGGAGTTAGCGAATATACAGAAAGACGCGGAAAGCGTCTTCATTTTATACTATGTAGAGGATGAGAGTTAATATAGTAATAACGTCTGTCTAATATAAAAATGCCGACTCAATTTCTGTGTTGTAATGTTGAAAAAACATATATAAAACGAACTTATATCTCTTACTTTGCTCAAATCAGAATATATTTGTGGAGATCTCAAATATTTCGGCAGTAGAGTTGTGTTTGAGAATATCATTGGAGATTATCAACACTAGCTGTTGCCCATGACTTCGTGCGTTTAGACTTTCATATAAACGTTTAATCTCCATTTGCCCCGCTTAATACGGTCCTTTCGCAAAATCCTTAGCGGACCTCTACACCCCATTAGGAATCTGCCAAATTTCAGCTACGTAGACAAGGTAGTTTTTGAGATTTCGCGATGTGTCAATCAGTGAGTGGTATTTTGCTTTTATATAAATTGAAATTTGTAGTAAATTATGATGATCATGGAAATCATGGAAAAGTGAATAATAACAAATTTGAAATTTAACGGGGGGTTATATTTCACAGTTCCACATTTGACAGTTTTTCAATTAATTTCAAATTAAATAACAATATTTGAGCCGGAAAAAAATACATGTCATAGATACATCTGTGTTTGAGATAAAACCGTGGTTCAAAACACGATAGGGCAAAATTTAGTCGATATTTTTTTTCACGAAACAAAGTCGATTTAGTAGAATGTAAGGATTTTTTCCTTTTTATGCTCTAATGAAAGCTCGTAACAGCCTTGAAATTGCATGTACTGAAAGGTAATATAGTATTCAACATTTTTTTCCCTGGATAGTTTTTTGAAAGTTTGTTCGTTCGTTTTTTTGTTGTAATTAAAAACGTTAACAGGTCGCGAAAATTTGCGCGCACCGCGCTCAGACCGCTGCCAGGCGTCATCGAGGTCGGACCTGTGTTTGTTTTTGTCGTTGCGCTGCCCCCGCTATTTGTTCGCAACGGGAAGAATAGCAAAATACATCGTCGCTCTATCTTGGCGGGGGCTGAGGAAGCGTTTTGTTACATACGCAACTTGGATAACCCTCCGTTAATACGTTATTTGATACGTGAAAAAAGACCAGCGGCACAAGAATTTTCGCCAAAAATAATATTTGATAATTTTCTGTATGCTCTTGCTATTCTGTAGTTGGCTGAAATCAATGACGATTAGTTTAAAATACCTAAATAAATTATTTTATCCTATCTACCCTCTTATAGTATTCTAAACATGAGTGCCTATATTATAATATTGTAAATAAACATAAACTGTAGATCTTCTAGCGCTTGTGTGTTTCTAGCAAACGTGTTTTTTTTTTTGTGGTGTTTTGTTGTACAAAAGCAACCTTATTGGGTAATGCAATAAGATTCAAAACATAATGTGGGTAGTTCTAAAAAGATATTAACTTTAGTGCTGAAGTAGGGATCATTTGAAAGACCTAGCGTGAAAGCTAATTTATCTTTATTTAACTTTAAGTTTTTTACAGCCATATAATTAAAATATACTATCTAACTTAATCGTATACATTGTTCTGCATTATATACCTACAACGATGTACAGGGTTGTTGGTAAATTAGCTACCAACGTCTCACAGGCAGATACCCTGTATCATATTCACTGCTTTTGTTAAATGACTTTTTATAAAACTTAACACATTCATGAACATTGTTATCCTAGGGGTGAAAGTAACTTATTTAGTCCCGTAGTGCGAGGGCCTAAATAAGTCTTTAAAAAAGTTGTTAATTTTTTGAAACTATCACTGTCAGTTGAAAGTGATTCTCCCTAGGGCTGAAATGTATTACTTTCAACCCGTCTCTCAGGCAACTTCAGACCTACTTTCCGAGTATGAGTAATGAAAATATAACTTATTATTATTAATTAAAACAGTACAACACCAATTACATTAATTAATTAAAGTTGAGAACGATATTCCTAGACGCAGACGTCTCGGAATATCATACCTGGCGGAGTATATTATTATACCATGGATGTGAAGTTGCCTGCGAGAGGTAGTTATCTAGTTACCAATAACCCTGTATATAAGCTTGGATCAGAATACCTGTTGGCATATTTATCTCTCTTTAACAGTGAAGAGAACATGATACAGCATCATATCTGTCGCCTATTTGACCACGTTCATTTGTAACTTGTCAAATATTAGTAATAGTAATATCTACAATCGCGCTAACAATGAATCATTATAATTTATTCCACGTATTATTCTATACTTTATTAAAGTGATATAATCCTGACAAGGCATACTTAGAAAAGTATACAACGGTAAAGTTTCCGTCAATGTATATTGATCGCTCTGAACATGGCCACAGTAGATGTCAAGACGAGACATAGGTACTAGCAGGGTTACCATTTAGAAATTGAAAAGTCCTTACAAAAACCGGCCACTTCAAAAACAAACAAAAAAGAGGAAAACTCCTCTTTACTCCGGCAATGTTAAGCTAACTAAACTGAATCGCTTAAAACAGGTATTCGTTAGGCCCCAGTGGCCTTACGCCGAACTCTAGACGCGGGCCCGAATAGGTGCAGTTTGCAAACTCACGCTACGCAAACCGTATCTCGGCGCGTTAAGGTTCGCGTACGCATGATTTTGCAAACTGCACCTATTCGGGCCTGCGTTTAGAGTTGAGCGTAAGGCCCCTGGTTGGAATTTATCACAGTTCAGAGCGATTCTAGTTTGATGCGGACAATAGCAAGGTAGTATTGCCCCGTGGCGCCACTCGTTCAATTACTAAATGTAACAATTTTAGTGTCCTGTCAGGGTGCTTAGATTTAAATACTTAATTAATTTTGCGTCCTATTTACATAATCATTCGCTTTTCGCTTAGATAGTAATACAATTTTCATATTCAGCACACATTGTAAATATTTTGGATAAGGTGTAAAAAATTGCTATTAAAAATTGTGTAAATTGTATTATACAGCATGCTACATATAATGGAGCGTGGGTTTCGTTGAGATTGGAAGGCAATTGTTTACACCCTGTATTTATCTTTATTATTTAAAATGTATAAGTTAGTTCTTATTGATGATTACTTAATATTTTTAGTTGTTTTAGGAATGTATATCTTATTTAGTGGTCGGTTGAGTCGTGTTTATAATGTAAGTCGGATATGTATTTTTTTGTACATGATATGTTCTATTTTTCTTTTAATCTTTTCTTTTCTTTTATTCTCTGTAAGTGCGCTGATGCTTAAATGTTGGTTTATATCTTTACAATAAATAACAAGCCCGATCTGCATACACGCTCGATGAAACATACTATGTCATGAAACTATCGGTACCTACGAGTACCTATCAAGTACATGCATTTAATTTTACTGATTTATTTTATTTTATTTAATTTAGTTTTCCAAAACGAGTCAGAACTTCAAGTAATAAGAAATCCCATTTCTAAAACCCTCCTGAGAAACGATACCGCAGTGCCTGATATTCAAACTGTCACTAAAATAAATTTAAAATATTAGCTAACCAATTTTTAGTCTGTTATACTATTATTATTCACAAACAATTTGTTGCAATTTTTTTTTTACTAGTAAAACCAGTATATTTTGCCAAAACGCTTTTCTTTATGATGACTACTTTTTTGTCTATGGTTAATGTCAAACAAGCAAATCAAATGTCAAAACACTGTTTTTTTAGGCAACTGGATACACAACTCCATAATGCCTTACTTAATTGAGAATACTTCTTAAATATCGTGAATATATAAATTAAGTCAGAGTCAGAATCAAGTAAAGCAAGTCACGGTCAACTTCAAGTCATGCCCTAGTGAAGTGGTTAGAAACAACATAAAAACACATGTTTCGCCTCGTTACATCCCAAACTCTCAAAATGCACAAGGTAAAAAAAAACAATGAGGCGTAAGTTTTTATACTAGGCGTAAAAAAAAAAAACATTGTTTTACTGCCTACATTCAGTATTGTCATCTGAAGAATTTTAAAATTTTGCGTTATTTTTTTGTGACAAAATTTTGATTGGATGATAAAATGAAAACGGTAGTTAACTTTTAGTTTTAGTTGTTTGAAAATTTGGTGGTTCTGTACCTTAATGATATAACGGGCTTATATTATAAATACGATTGCAGCAGCATTATAATTATTCCATCTTTTAATGTAGTGTAGCAGTACCGCTAGCGCAGTGCAGTGGGTAGCTTGGCGCCCCCGCTGTCTTAACTGGTAACACTGAAAAAAGAAGAAAAACATTTGGTTATAATATTACAGTATGTTTTTGATGAAAAGCTCAAAAATTGCTAAGCCCAAATGAGCTTTTTCACTCGTCAATATGAATATCTTTTATTATGGGACCAACTTTGACATCACAAAAAAAAAACAGCTGTTTCAAAAAGGTCATTCACATTCATTGACTTACTTTGTAACGACCGGCCCAATGGAATGGGCCAATTCTGGCGCGCCTAAGTATACAGCGCACCAGTGTAAACTCATTTGCGCGCTCACTTCGTTGGTAAGCGGTTGTCATACTTGAGAGCGATGTGACGTAGTCAGTAGAGATTTTGACAGATGGCGGCAATTTTTTAAGTTCTAGACATCTGGGACACAAACGTTCGGATGGGCATATCTTGATATGTACATCTATGATCATACTCGACGATTTTTTTTTGTAACAGCTGATATATTTTCGTTTTTTCTGGGTTGTTGGTCCCATATACAGGTTGTTCATAATTAGCCCCTTTATGCTTAGTATCCTTTCAGATAAAACCTTGTATTGTCAAATTATTATCAAACTTGTCAAAAAGCACTACAATTGCGCATTTGAGCTTACGACATTAGTTGAGTGTCGTAAAGCTGAGCCGGTAGCCTCCAAGAATGGCGCGTTTCATAACCACATGCACCAGTTCTGACGGCCGTTTGCCCAACATACGCTGTGTTGTGGTCCGTTGAAGTAGCTACTACCTTTTCTAGGGATTTTATTGTTTTAGTGAGGATGCGCGCTGCTTGGTTACCTCACAAATGTCGCGATTGCCCATGAAGGCCGCGCACTATCGGGCCTTGGTTCTATTGCAAAATTTCGCCTACTGATGTAATCCAATTGAAAATCCAAATGTTCGAAGGACAAATCTGCAAAACTTTAGTGCAAGTCAGTCGGCGAGACTTCGGCCGACTTACGCAGTCTGGAACGCGTGGCGTCTGCCGATAGGGTTTTACGAGAATCCTATCATCTATATTTGCCGCAAAAAAGTCAAACTGAAAAAAAAATATGAAGGGTTTTAAATCTAGTTAAAATTTTCTTATTTCGGACGACAAAAATTAAAATGAATAGGATTTTTAAAATAAAAAGTTTAGAGTTTTAGTTTTCGGTTATGTGTGTTATAATAATGTCGGCTTTTAACGGATTACAACACAAAAGTGAAATGTTATTATTTTTTAATGTTAATGAACAAGTATGTTGTTGGACACAACGATATTTTTGTTATGATTATTATTTTATTATAAACATTGTATCGTGTAAATAGATTTATTGAAATTGGAAAAACAATGATGAAAATAAAAAGGTTATTGAATAATATATATTTTTTGTGTTTTGTATCCCTCTTATACTCATAGAGTGTGTTACCACAGAGTCCACAGAGGCAGAGACAAGACTTTGTTAGTTACAATCCGGGTGTTACAAGTCAATAGTGACTCGGTTTCTTCTAGGCAAGCGTGATCCATCGTAGGCTGCATCCTACAACAATTCTTATGGAGTAACCATGCAATTGTTACTCCGTCTTTTGTATTTTTCAAGCGATGTTCGAACCGAACATGTTTTACGCCCAGGGGTCTTATGCCCATCTCTAAACGCGGGCCCGAATAGGTGCAGTTTGCAAAATTACGCGAACGCGAACCTTAACGCGCCGAGATACTGTTTTCTGTCGCGTGATTTTGTAATCAGCACCTATTCAGGCCCGCGTTTAGAGTTAGGCGTAAGGCCCCAGTTCTGCACGGTCAGCGATGACCCACTTGCTTGCAGTGGCAACAACTTCATAGGTCATCGGTCGGAGCGATGGAAATCAACCAAGCGCTGATTCAGCAGTCTACATCGACGGCAGACATCTAAATAATTATAAATGTGTACAGTAGGTTAACTTAGTATATAAGATGAATTATTTTAAAAATAAAAATACTGCGAGCCTGGGTTTGACCACCGCCGAGGAGCGCCGCCGAGAAGATAGGCTACGACGTGAGTACGGCTCGTCTACTACGCCTCTGGACCGGAACACTCCCGCCGGCGGAGGTTCACCCGCACCACACCAGGGACAGGCCAGTAGCCAGACGCCACGGACGAGGGCGTTCACAGCGGACGGAACATTGACTACTACCTCAGGTGCTCCGATACTCCTGTCAGGCGTCTGCTGACCCACACAGAGGTCGGCTGTGTGCGCCTGTACATGATGGTCCTTCGAGCCGGCTCGGCTGTATAGGTTGCTTAAACAAGCGAGTTAAAATTATTGTAGAGAGAAAAAAAAACAACACACAAAATAACAAGTCCAAGGCTTCTTCGCGTGTGTTTGGTATGTGGGTTTGAGTAAATATTTCACTGTTTCACATTTAATTGTTTCGTATTACCTAAAGGTAAGGAATGTAGGTAGTAGAGTATGATAATATTATGTAATTTTAGTTACGTGGAAGTCTTGGTTTTTTAACTGATTGTTTAAAGCCGATTAGGCGTTCGCATGATTTTGCATACTGCACCTATTCGGGCCCGCGTTTAGAGTTGGGCGCAAGGCCCCAGTAAGTTGCGGAATGACTTACCACCTTCGGCTTTCCTAATTTTTAAAGGCAATTTACAGCTTTTTTGTGGATACTATGTCCAAACATTATTTTCTTTCTTTAATTAAAATTATCTGATGATTGAAATATTAGCCTTAAAATGTTTTTTGAAATTAATTTAATGTGAAATTTTCGTAAATTCGTATGTCAAAATGTAGGTGAGTAAATTTGATAACATTTCGCAGACCGCGTCGAATGTTTGTTGACACACGAGATGTCGTTATATGTGAATCAACACATTGCATACAATTCAAAAGTTCACTTATTTCACAGGTTCACTATTTCATTAACGCTGGGTTTCACAACCTTTGGTTAAAAGATATCTACAGCATCTGAGGGTGTGGGGAGGCTTTATTCATAATTTTTGTCATAATGGATTTTCGCATCGTTTGAACAGGAAAACTATCAAATTTTTACAAGTGGATTATTAAATGGAAAACAATGAACTTGACTGTAAATTTTTGCCTCTGACGCTCTGAGCATGAAGACGAATCTAACGACCATCACTTATCAAAATCGGTCAAGCCGTTTAGGCTATAGGAGGTACGTAATAATGAAACATTAATAACACAAACACGCGACGAAAATCATTGCCAGCGGCAGTCTGGAAGGCATAATATGAAATTTACTCATACAAATTTGAGTTTACACCGATCCTAGGTATTTTTATCTGACGGAAAAAAGGATGAGATTCTCTAAATGACACGTGTATATTTAGTTCTCCTACTTTGTTAAATGCCAAAATAATTTTGGTCCTACATAGGTACCTAACACAAACTAAGCCAACGTCGTTCAATTAAGCTGATCGCATGTCTGCCCAGATGCAAATGGAATGACTGCGTCTTAAAAAAGATAATTTTACTAACACCATTAACTGGAGACAGTGCAGCTCGGCTAAGATCACCGAACAAACATGACATTGTGGTGTGGCAACTCGCACTTGACCAGCCACAGATGAAGTAATAGAGTGTAAGAGAAGGGCGGGTGGTGCAACACACGTTGCCAAT
Source organism: Agriopis leucophaearia (assembly GCA_949125355.1). Taxonomy (NCBI): domain Eukaryota; kingdom Metazoa; phylum Arthropoda; class Insecta; order Lepidoptera; family Geometridae; genus Agriopis; species Agriopis leucophaearia. The sequence continues at coordinate 1,112,146 of OX421278.1, read as the reverse complement.
GCAGTTTTACAACGCACGCCTGGGCGATCTGTCGTCTTTCAACTTAGAACATCTAGTTATTTATATTACATTAGAAAAAAAGTACATTGCAAAAAAAGAAACGTTACAAAATTAAGAAAATTATTAGCGCTCCTTTAGTGGCAAACTTCCTTACAAAAATATATTCAGAGCTTTCAGAAACTATCCCTTACTTAAAATACAATAAAACTGTAGTTGGCAACTTTAAATCTATGAAATGATTTAACTATCAAAAATATTTACAAGAAATGAAAGGTAAACCATAAGATGTAATATAAAAAAAAACATATTTTAGTTTTTATTTTAAAGCTCTATTCATACCATGAAATGAATGTAGCTAACAATTAGAAGCAAAAGAAGACACTGGGTGTATAAAGAGCTTAGTTCTGTAGAGTTAAATTAAAGAAGTGATCTTTTTTTTATAAGTGTTACATTTTAAGTGAAAACTATGGAGTGGTTTATAGTGAGTGTGTTGATGTTATGGAAACCTATCTATGGGAGCATTGTTGAAATAAACGGTGAGTTTACTATTCTAATTCTCGCTAGGAGTCGAACGCGCGCTCCCTGCGGCAGCGTAGCGCTCTCCGCCACTAAGCCAACGATTCGTACAATTCGTACCTGCCAATAGTACCAATAGAGAACTATAATTTGAGAACGATTATTTTAACAGCTTATCTAAGAGCAATGAGCCCAGTAATCACGACGCAGAGTTTGAAATTTGTGACGTTCTAAAGTCTGCGAAAAACTACATCTATCACCGTGGCGCTTACTAGCGAATCGTTCATCTCAACACCGAACGTACATTTTTGTGACACACGCTGGACCACAACTCAAAAGTGTGATCGAAAATTTTAGGAGATACGTCTATAGTTTGAAAATAAAACGATTTGAATGTTGCAAACGAACAGTCCAAAATGTTCTTTCTACCCTGTCCTGGGTCAGTACGAGAATTCGTACTGTTTACCTATTGTTTACGTAACGATAACTTTTTCGCAAGTGCTCGTACTAAGGCCACTGCCTACGACGCCTTACTACTGCCAAGAACGATCTCTAGTTAAAATCATCCTTACTACTGCCTTGTGGCAGTAGCAACAAGTACATAAATTTTGGTTATTGTTGTTCTATTAATATCTTCAAAATAAATGTTAATAGAAATTACAACCCAGATTATTCAAGTACCTAAGTACTTAGAGTCTCCGGCCTAATCTTACGTGAGTAATTCCCGTGTAATATAAATAACATGTGTGAAAACCACGTCAGTTTCCATAATAGGTAGTCTGTTCAAAAAGAGAGTAAACTGGCCAAAAGGAGAACTGGAACGAAATTAAATGGCAATCCGACTCTGCCATCTTAGAAATGTCAAACTCAGCTATCAGGAGCTGTCCTATCATCGAGATTTTTTGTTGAGTTATATTGCGTGTTATTTATTGAGATATTTGTCCATTCAACTACAATCCCAGTCAACTCTCTTTCTCAGACTCTAACCCCAGTCCTTTATATGTTCTATGTAGGTATTATCTCCATGCTAAAGGTGCCTGGAAGAGATCGCTGATAGCAATAAGGCTGCCAATTGTTTCATTAGTTTTCAACTAGACCGCTAGACTGTAGAACACGCTGCCTGAATGGGTGTTCCCCGATAGTTAAAACCAGGGTGTCTTCAAGTCGCGAGTGAATTGTTTTTTTTTTCAAGGGTGCTCCATCGTAGACCTCATCATCGCTTAACATCAGACGAGGTGGCGGTCAAACGCAAACAGTAAAAATAGTCTTTTTATCTTATGTGTATCATTTCTGGTGTAAATAATAAAAAGTTAATCTTCCGTTTACGTTTCCGTTTACGGCCGCGCTTACCACTGAGATATTATACAATTACGTGAAATATATCTCTCCTATCCTGTTCCCAGAAACTACCTTCAACACGCTACCCCCACTATATGCGCTGGACGAGTGGTCGGAATGCCAGGAGCCTGGAGATGTCTACTGCATGGTGGACGCGGTGCTCGTCTCGCAAACACCGTCACCGGCTCTCACTCTGCTACAGGTAGGCTACCTTCAACACACTACTTACCATGTACGCTCTGGAGGAGTAGTCAGGTGTTTGGTGATGTTCTGCTGTATGGATGCAGCCAGTGCCGTAACTAGCCTTTTATGCGCCCGGTGCAAGCTTCTATAATTGCGCCCTTGAAATACACTTGGTTCTGGTGTGGTCATTTCTGCGTCCCTCCAGAGTCTGCGCCCTGTGCCCTGTGTGGGCACCGCTGGCACAGCCCTATTTACAGCAATGGATGCAGCCCTAGTCGGCTCTAATGCTGTTCCATTATTTAAGAATATGAAAATTTATCTTTTTGTTTATTTTAAATTTTCATTGGTCTTTATTCCATTTCATGCTGAAAGTGGTCAGCTACATGATTTTGTGCCTCCACAAACATCTACAATAAAAAACTAAATTTACTTAAAACGTGAACAAAACCTTACTTTTACGTAGACGTATGCTACGTAAAAGTAAGGTTTTGTTGAGTATGTATAATATGAGTATGTATGAGTCGAGGACAGTATCAATTTTCTCGTAGTTTTTACAAATGTCGACATTTGCTTTCGGCCATGACGTGCATGAGCACACATAGTTAACATATGAGTTAACTTTGATCACCAATAATGTAACATAAGCTCACGACTAACCTTCATATTAGCCATTAGCTTTGATTGCCGTCCCACATACAACTGGAGGTACGCCATGCACCTTTCAAACAACGCGCTGACATTCAAATCTAAGCCAAGGAGAGACTAGGAATCAGCCGACCAACTTATCTGTGGAGCTAAAAGAGGGACCCACTATAGTAATTTCTTAACAAAACCATTAGTCATCCGTAGAAATGCTTATAGTTACTTCTTTTGGCCAACTTTGTAGATAAGTTTGTTAGTTCACAAGGCACAATAACAAAATGTGCAATTGCTCTAACGTGTTGGGTTTATTTGATTTATTGATTAGGGTCAAAGGACTGGTATAGCCTTAGAATACATGTTTGTTTTGACGTTTTTGTTTCATACCCATAACCCACCTTTTGTACCGTTACTTAAAATAAACATATAGACAGCACAGCACACGTCCTTTTGCGATGCGCGTTTTTTTATTGATTTTTATCACCACGCCTGTGAAACCGCCGAGCGCAGCTAGTATTACATAAGAATCAATGTGCTTATGTTCCCAATGGATTTCAAAACGGCTGGACCGATTTTACGGGACTTCCACTGGCATAGTTTCTTAAATGTAATAATAGGCTTGCGTTTGACCGCCATCTCGCCTGATGTTAAGCGATGATGCGGTTTGCAATGCAGCATGCTTGCCTGGAAGAAACCGATTCACTCCTGATTTGAAGACACCCAGATTACAACCATCGTGCTCCATCGTAAACCGCATCATCGCTAACACCAATTCAGGCAGCGCATTCCACAGATTAGCAGTTCGCACAACAAAAGTGGAATCAAAGCGTTTCGTACGGGTTTTCGGAATATCAACCATAAAGCGGTGTCGATTATGTTATTAGGAATAACGTAGGCTACTTATATCTATAGTCCATTGAAATGTTACATGAGCTTTGCATTTTTTAGAGGACGTAAATTTATTTTTGGGACATGTTTGGGGGGTCAATAGAAGCTTAACCTCAAGTTTGTGGGGTCGCGACCCTTGTCCCTCGGCCGCCATCTTGGAAAAAGGGGTGAAAACACTTTTTTCGCGATATCTCGGAAACTATGTGTCTTACAATAAAATTGTGAATTTTTATAAAAAAAATCCAGCAAGGAAATGAAATGTAGAACAAACTCAGTGTTAGTCCATCTGATTTCCATCCAATAGAGTAGCACACTGGCGAACTGCCAGATACATTGACTGCATTATAATGATTACAGTGCAATTGTCATCAAAGATTGACGCCAGTGCTTTTCCGTTGAAGATTCGCGCAAAAGCAATATTTATTAGAGAAACTGGCCTATAGTTATCGGTAGATTTGATCTTTCAATTCTACAGATAATGGGCTATAGAAAATTGAATCTTCCCGTTAATTTGGGGAGCAAAAGAGGAATCTTTGGTCATCTTTCATTTTTCAACCTACTCCAAAAAAGTTGGTTCTAAATTCGTATGTTTTGTGTATGTTATTACGCGATAGCTTCGTCGATTGTTAACCGATTTAAATGATTTATTTTTATTGAAAATTTTATATATTTATCCTGGAAACAATGTGGCGTCACCTGTAGAAAAAAAAATGCATTCAAAGTGACATCCTCCGCATTTCTACGTCCGCATACCGGACGCCAAATTTTTAAGCAGTAACACTTGCGTCCTTTTTGTCCCAAGTAGCTGTAGAAAATAATTATACTATTAGGTAGACTAAAAAAGTCGATATAATATATATATATATATATAATTCGGGAGGTTCCATTTAAATTTGAAGAAAATATTTCACGTCTAGGGGTGAAAAATTAGGGGATAAATCCTGTTAATTAAACTTCCCGTGAAGTTCAGTTCATATGGTGGTGTTTTTTATATTGTGAAAGTGTATTATTTACTGTATATATTTACTAGAGATGAAACTGATAGCTGTTTGCCGGATACCGGATATGCGGCTAACTTTGAAGCATGATATAGATAGATAGATAAACTCTTTATTGTTCACACCACAAATAACATATTACACGATAAAAAAGCTTTAAACAAAACAAACTAGCGTAACAATCGGCGGCCTTATCGCTAAGAGCGATCTCTTCCAGGCAACCTTAGGATATCTGGCCGGTCCCGCCTACTTTTCACATCCATCCCTCTACCCTGTTCCGTGGTTTTCTTCAACAAAATGTAATCATGCATGTGTTAGTGTGCAATGCATAGTTTCTCTCTCATTTTGGATAAGTCTAGAAATAAGGGGTTTGTTAAGGAAGTTCTGCGTAAAACACTTGGAAACTATCACGGTTGTTCACTACCAGTTATATGATTATTTACGGGATATTTACCGTGGTAAGGTTGTGGAAGGAGCTCCCGATATTTCGGCGCAGTTACATGCACCATGTTCATGGAAAGACATGCACGGATCATGTAACTGTGCCGAAATATCGAGAGCTCCTTCCACAACCTTACCACGGTAAATATCCGGTAAATAATCATATAACTGAAGTTCTACATAGTTGCGAGGAACGTAAAGTAGTCAACTGTTATATCATTATATCTACATTCAAAACTGTTTTACTGATGAATTTCTAGTGTAATTCCGCTTCTACGTCGCTTCAAGTACAATAAGGAATTTGTGATAAATATTTCTTGATAATGTTAATTTTATTGAGTTTAATTTTGCCTAACCTGATATAAAATATTAATTACATAAATTGAAAATTAACGTAACCTGAAACAAAAATTTATTAACTCTGAATTATTTTTAATTATAAAATTATTAAAGTAATCTGAAACAAAAATTAATTAATTCTGACACATGAAATATGACAATACTAAATCTGAAAACAAAAATGTATTAATTCTGAAACATAAAATATATATTAATTGAAATTACATGTATTTTAATTGAATTTAAAAAGTAATAAATTGTACCCGTTTCCTTAGTGCACTTTGTCGACACGTGTTTCGCCTCTTCACGAGGCATCCTCAGGACGTGTTGACTCGTCGAGCGCTTGGCCGAGAATGAATTTTCAATTTATGTAATTAATATTTTATATCAGGTTAGGCAAAATTAAACTCAATAAAATTAACATTATCAACAAATATTTATCACAAATTCCTTATTGTACTTGAAGCGACGTAGAAGCAGAATTACACTAGAAATTCATCATTAAAACAGTTTTGAAAATGGACTTCCGCAAAGTAACGCCTGATTCAATCAACCATTATATCTACATTGTTAAGTCTAGTAGGTATTAGATGTAAATCATTATACAGGAAGAGAAAAACACGTGCGACATTGATTGATTCTTCCTCTTAGTCGAATACTCTTGGCAGAGTGGTCGCGATTAATAAGACGGTGGTAAATATATTGTTGTAGGTACATTGACTGATAATGGATACAATAGATATAATGTTATTATCCATCGTCCAAGGAGAATAAAGCCATGATGCGCGACATCTTGCATGGACCGACATATTCATTGTATTGTAATCACTTTTTAAATGGGACACGATAAAACTTATACCTTGAGCGGTGGCCAAGGTTAATTGAAGTAACATTGATCAGCATGGCTTAGAAGTTAGATCTCTAGTTATAGTGTTTAAGATAGGTAGAGATATATCATTCTAAATGTGCACGCCCCTCTACCACACTATGCGTACAAAATACTACAAAAATACGGTGCTCGCCTCGCCGATTTACCTCGCCACCGATCTCCCTACCTCTTTCCCTCTGGGTAGAGTCAGATGAGTCCTGTGACTGACTGATCCCTACTTCATGAGCGTAGCGCTTGTTGGTAGAGTCAGGCTTCGAATCAAAGTTTTCTGCCAGCGTTCTCACTTTTCTATATGACATGTCTGTATGACATGACATGTAGTAGCGAGGCCGAAGGCCGAGCTTACACCCGTGCAAAGCCGGGGCTGGTCGCTAGTTGATTTATAAAGATAAAAGTATAAATACGAGTACAGCTGTCAGAGTAATGAAATGCTTAGACCGAGTTAAGCAAAGATTTGTTGAACAACCTTTAACGTTTATAATATATTTTGTTTATTTTTAACACCTGTTAAAGGGCATTTAAGTGTTGCGAGTGGTCATTAACTTAATTTTTGTAAGTTAATTATTTCGTAAGATCCTCGTCCTTGAGTACCGGTTCTTATGGAACAGTAGGTAGGTACCGATCGATCCCGTCATCACGGCATGCTCGTTGCGTATCGACACAAGGTCGGTGTCGTAACGAGCAGGTTATTGGCCCAATAGCGGTTATTACACCAAAATAAGATTAAAATTATAAGAAGCCGTCAGCCAAACTATAGTAATCACATAGTAATAGTATATTTCACGATATCACTAATCTCACTAAAACGATAAATGTGAAAGTTTGGATGTATGGATGGATGTTTGTTACTCAATCACGCAGAAACGGCTGGATGGATTTGGATAAAATTTGGAATATACATTTCTTATGTGCTGAATTAACACATAGGCTACTTTTCATCATCACCACGCGAGTGAAACCGCGGGGCGCAGCTAGTATCATATATGTGAAAGATTGGATGGATGGATGTTTGTTACTCAATCACGCAGAAACGGCTGGATGGATTTGGATGAAATTTGGAATATACATTGCTTATGTCCTGGATTAACACATAGGCTACTTTTCATCATCATCATCGTCACTGATTTTCATCACCACGCGGGTGAAACCGCGGGGCGCAGCTAGTTAATACATAAAAAACAACTGTTGCTTTTATTTACTGATCGGCTTGCGTTTGATTGCCGATTCGCCTGATGTTAAGCGATGGTGCGGTTTACGACGGAGCACGCTTGCCTAGAAGAAACCGAATTAGACTTTACGGAAATAACCATATCAGTAAAAAAAAAAACTTTTTGAAAACAACCTTTTTTTAGTTTTTTTCTCAACAAACCCCTTCATGTAATACCCATGATATCACGATGGTATGATACTTTGTCCGCCACCTTGGGGCGTCAGCTATATTGTATTTAGTTTGGCCAGGCCTGGCGCACTCCGCACTTTAGGTATGAAGCTACGAGTAATCGACTGGTCGGACTTGCCGTACCCGCTGCCGCGCGATAGACAGAGATAGCGCGACAAGAGTTACGCGATAGACAGAGAGGTAACTTCTAGGTTAATATAGCTGTAGGTAGTAAGCGCTCGCACGTCCTGAATTGGACTTTATTGTGTGGTAGTAAGAGTATCTACTTAATTAAATGCTTTTGCGAAGTGAACCTTCTGTACTTGTACTTTATGTATTCTGTGGTTTGACGTCATTTTGTTTCGTATTCTTCTCAGCAAACCGTTTCATTTGATATCCATATATTAGGAGCGCATAAAAATAACTGATCCGCCATCTTTGGGAGTCTGCCATATTGGAATTAGAATGACGTTCTTTAGCTAACCATGCATTGTCATCCAAACTAAACGTGTATGCAAAATTTCAGCTGAATCGCTTGAGGGTAACTGCTTTGAAATTCAGTTGCAACATTTGACCTATACTAACAAGGCAACTTAAATAAAACACTGTTTTAAACTATCACGATTGTTCACTACAGTTATATGATTATTTTCGCGATATTTACCGTGGTAAGGTTGTGGAAGGAGCTCCCGATATTTCGGCGCAGTTACATGCACTATGTTCACGGGAAGACTGAAGAAACCCACAACATCCTTCCACAACCTTACCACGGTGAATATCCCGTTAATAATCATATAACTTTAACTTAAATAAAAGCTTGTAAAAAGAATCAATAAATTGATAGATAAATAATATCTGGGACGTTTTTGCACACACGGTCATCTGACCCCAAACTAAGCAAAGCTTGTAATATGGCTGCCAGAGACCGATATACCTACATACATATATATTTTTAAATACATACTTAAATAGATATTAACACCCAGACATAGAACAAACACAAATGTTCATCACATAAATGTTTGTCCTAGATGGGAATCGAACCCACGCCCCCAAGCACAGAAGTTAGGTTCACTACCAACTCAGCACCGGGGCAGTCATAAATAATGGATAAATAATATAATAATAATAATAAATTTATTTATTTGCCACTAATAATATTACGTACAATATTTAGTTTAAAATTAATAAAATAATAGGGTTACAAACTTATTGCAATATGATTAAAATGAACATGCCAATAATACAATTTACAGTCGCTAGTTATCGCTGTAGGATTCCCTGTGTCGCGTTAACCAGTGCTCTTCTAGGGACAACTCTTAATAGATCAACTCTTTGTTGTTCACACCACAAATTACATAGGTTCACATGTATATACTACTTAATATACTTAGATCCTTAGAGACGTCTCGCTGCGGGACGGCGCCGGCGCCTACTTGCGACTTGCGAAGTGGCACCGATTCCATGAGTTGACGACAGCTCTACATTGCATATAGCGAGTGTAGTTGGTTGAGACTTGAGGCGCTACTTCGTTGTTGTAATGCAAGTCAGGTTGCTGACTGTGTCACTCGCATTACGATTGTACGAGTTGTGAAAAACAATCATAATCAACGAGAGGTATTGGCATTGATTCTGATGTACCGAACTAAACTAATGTGACAGGACTAAAATTAATTGCGTCACTGTCCATTATAATGTGTGAAACATTTATGGCAATAGTACTCACCAACAATAAAAGAAAATAATTTTGGAGAGGGTGGAAAATTAGGGGATGAATTCCGCTTATTAACTAAGCTTCCCGTGAAGACAATTTTTTACGGAAAACTTGCGACCCGCCCCGGCTTCGCACTTGTGTAAGTTTTATTATAAATATATATACACCTTCCGTGTAAATTTTCTAACTAATGGTGAAAACTGCATCTAAATCCGTGTGGTTTAGGAGGAGTTAGCGGATATACACACAGACGCGGAGAGCGACTTTATTTTATACTATGTAGAGAAGAGATAGAGACGATAGAGATGCGGATTATAAGAGAAAATCGCTGGTAAACCCGCGAGGCTTTACTAGTATTTAAAAAAAAATCACTCATAGAACTGCACGTCAGAAGTAAAAACTTAAGTAACAATTCACCTATTCTACAAGAGATGGCGCTGTTTTGAAATACACGGTACAGCGTGACGATGACGCGAGTTCCATGATTTTTGTTCACCCAAAAAGTGCTGAACGCGCCTAAAGAAGTTTTCACTTGGATAATGTTACCTGTTCTATTCCAGAAGTACTCAAAGCAGAGTGAGAAGCACTACAACCGCACGGTGGTGCACCGCGGCGTGTGTGTGTCGCGGTGCGGCGCGGGCGCAGAGGAGGACGGCTGGCGGAGCGCCGCGCAGCGCTGTCTCAACACCACGCTGCTCAAATATGGCCTTCAGGTGTTTACTGCTATTTCTTTATACTGTCCAAAGTCATTCCTGTGATGATAATCGTCACCCACCATACATTTTTTTAGTCGCAACGCCACGTAAGATTTTGAAATTTAAATTCTGTGCTCTATTTGTAAATACCTGTTCATATGATTGAAGGAAAATCACAGACGTCGATTTTTTCGAGGAAAATGCAATGCACACATCTCCACACACCAACACACACACACACACTCGTTTTGCAAAATTAAATCATCAATTGTAAATTCCATAATTAATTTACCATTGATGATATAATTTGACAAACTAATAATTCCATAATTAACTATGAATAAAAATAATGTTTCACGCGTCAATATCTTCATTTGTTTCTTTTAAGTTTATATTTAAACAATTTTTTTTCTTTTCTTTGAGTGTATACAACTTTCTGTTTGCAAGCCAGATCGAAATTTAAATAAATAAGTTACCTCCTTGGTTGCCATGTTTCGGAGTAAAAAGTTCGTTCTATTTCTAAATAACACGACAATGATCCGGCCTGCTAACACGACAGATGGATTTTCATACCAACTTTCCCGGCTGCTGTTTTTAATGATGTTACATAAGACGAAATGAGTTCCAAAATGCTTTTCTGTAAGTTGGAAATCCTGATACAGGCGTGAATTTAGACGTTCCATTCTCTAAACTAAACTAATTTGACAGGACTAAAATTATCAGCATCTCTTTTCATTTCAATACGCCAGAAAAGAATGGCAATAATACCTGAGATGTAAGATTTATCTCATTAATATAGATATTTTTACTCTGAATTTTTTCTTATTGTTAATCAAATCAAAGTTACTGCATTTTTTTTGTAAACATGTATTATAGAGACAAACTGTTTTTTTATTCCAGGTGTCTATCCAGTCGGTGGGGTACTGCCAGCAGCATGACGCGGTGGGCTCGCCGCGCAGCGGGTCGGCGCGTGCGCTGGCCGTGCTGTGCACGCTGCTGTGCGCGCTGGCGGCGCTCGCCACCACGCTGCACGCGCTCGGCACGCGCTGCCAACGCCCTGACGGTTACTACTTGTAGCGTATACACGTAGCGTTAGCCCTAGTGTAGAGTACGCATAAAGCTAATTTCAGACTACGCTATAATATACCCAGTCAACATTTTCTGCCAAAAAACGTGATATATGACGTGATTTTTAGGACATTTCTTTTTGTGCACATAACTGACGTCAAAAATCACGTTGTTTTATCTTCTATGACAACACTTGCTTAAAAATGACGTCACATACCACGTCGAAACCACGTGAACACGTGAAGCATGACGTCTGGAGTGACGTGATTCGACGTCAAAAATTCCCAAAAATCACGTCAATAATGACTTAACCTTGCTGATTGGGTAATAGCATAAAGTTCATAGCACACTTAACTGTACTAATATACATATTATTGGCTCCTTCCTATTTCCTTATTTGCTATACTATTAGAGCGCAATAGTATAGCGTAGTCTGAAATTAGCTTTACGACCGTATATATAGCGCCGACAATACCTCTAGTGTTTATTTGATAGTCTAAAGTCTAGACTATCAAGACTAGACTGTAGACGTTTGAACACAGCTGATGTTAAGTGACGGGACCTAATTAAGATGGGCAAAACGCCTAGCCTGGAATGTAACAGTGTTTTCAAGTAGTCTTCAACTACTTCTCTGGCAAATTTCACCAAGATCAATTCAGCCGTGTAGTAGTGAAAAGGAAACAAACAATCTATATTTTTCTAAGTTTAGGCTTATCTCCTTTTATATTTTAATCAAGGGTATAAGTTATCTTCACACCGAATTGTATTTAAATCTGTTCAGCTGTTACGGAGTTGAGTGCTGACAAACAAACTTTCATCGACATAGCTATTAAAATCTGCAAGTTGAAGTGGCAATGGGCAGGCCACATCGCTCGAAGAACTGTTAACCGATGGGGAAGAAAGGTTCTTGAGTGGAGACCGCGAAACGGAAGACGCAGCGTAGCTAGGCCTCCCACTAGATAGACCGACGACATTGTGAGAGTCACGGGCATCCAGTGGATGCAGATGGCAGGATGTCGTTCAGTGTGGAGGTTAAAGGGGTAGGCCTATGTTCAGCAGTGGACGTCTTCTGGCTGACGATGACGATGAAACAAACTTTCGCATTAACGAGCATAATAAAATGTGTGATTTACTGTGATGAAGGTTTCTCTGAGAACTGAGTGAACTTCCAGGCAACAAGTACCTGCTGGCGTTCTCCTTGAAGCGTAACTGGGAGATCCTCACGTACGACCGTTCGCAGCCGCGGACTGACGACCGAATGAAGGACATCGCTTGCATTGAAGGTATCAGGTATGGTAGGATGTTCTGAACGCGTACGAGACGGCTAACTCCGTTCTGAAGGTCCACGCAAGCCGGCGCGATCACGTAACACGTAGGTTATACGTTACAGTTTGGCGTCAGGTCTGTGACTAAATAGACTAAAAAATTGTGACCATTGTCAAGATGGTGACCAATGTCAAAATGGTGACCAATGACAATATGGTGGCCAATGTCAAGATGGTGACCAATCACAATATTGTGGCCAATGTCAAGGTGGTAACCAAAGACAATATAGTTGTCAATGTAAAGATGGTGACCAATCACAATGTTGTGACTAATGTCAAGGTGGTGACCAAAGACAATATGGTGACCAATGTCAAGATGATGACCATTGTCAAGAAGGCTGCCAATGTCAAGATAGTGGCCACTGCCAAGTACTAAACTGTTTAGTGTAACCTAAGTCTAAAGATCACGTGGTCATTAATGGACGCCCAATCACCGAGCATTACGTCACCGATCACCGTCCCGAGAAAGGTAATGGGGCGTCCAAATATTGCCACCGCGCGGCATGATCTCAACGTAATCGCGTTAGTTTACAAGGGCCTTTAATTCTGTATGTAATTAATTAATGTCTTGTTTCAGGTTCATTGGCATGCAGTGCGTGATATTCTCTCACGTGATGTTGATATACATCTACTCTTACATCGATAATCCACATTACATCGAGCATGTGAGTTCAACAATGCTTTTTATGCTGATAACTGTCACAATACAATGCGCTGCCTGAATGGGTGTTCCCCGATAGTTACAATCTGGGTGTTTTCAAGTCAAAAGTGAATCGGTTTCTTCTAAGCAAGCGTGAACCATCGTAGGTCGCATCATCGCTTTACATCAGGCGAGTTGGCGGCCAAGCGCAGGCCTATTTTACAATAAAAATTAAATATATAAAATTAATATCTCTTTAAAACACACCGAAAATTACAAATGAAATTTAAAGTAACATCAAAAAATAAATATACGTATATGTACTGTTCTAGAACTGATCATTCTAAGACGATTCTTTCATTATGTTAACTATAAGTCTCACAACAATTTCATTAACTCTGGCTCCGTAGTTTTTAAACCAGCTCTAAAATATTAATAATTTTGTTCAAGCGCCTGTTGAATTGGCAATATCAATAGTTTTGATCGAGTGCCTACTCCGTTAGAAGTCGGTTTTTGAAATAGATAATTATATTTTATGGTCTTTTGTCTTATGACACTCTACGATTAGCTGAATGCAAACTATCAAGGCGTTGATTATTATCGAGTAATCGACCTTTTCTCGCGTTTCCGTCTACCGTAAAGTAGCTTGTCTGTCTATTTTGTATCGGATACATATCGGGGGGTGCGCGCAAGAGCTTCAAAACCTAATAACACCTACCTCTTTTACTACAGGACAAGTAGAAATACTGCACACTAACACCCCTTCCTCGTAGGATATCTAAAGATCCATATCGATTTATGTCCTCATTTATGATACGTACTGTCCAAGAATGGAACTCTCTGCCATCCTTCTTGTTTCCTTAGTAATAAAATCTAGGTATCTTCAGAGAGATTCCTTCTAGATCAACGTATTCCATTCTCGACCACATTACCACATATCATCAGACGAGTTGGTGACCAAACGTAGATCTATTATATATATATAAAAAAAAATATTTTCCTCGAGCGACATTGCAGCAAATAATATCTATTGTCCCAAAATACTTAGTCAATCCGTTGCTGTTTTTAATTTTTAAAGGTTTTTCCCAGATGTACGACCACCTGGGTTGGAAGGCGGTGCTGAACTCGCCAGTGTGGCTGCAGGCGTTCTTCTCCCTGTCAGGGTTCCTGACAGCGTACACGGTGCTTATCAGCTCTGCTCGGAGTCCCATCACTCTGTACAAGTGCCTCGCGGGAGTCGTCAACCGATACATCAGGTGAGAACCGAGCAGCGTTGCCAGACGTCCCGATTTTGGCGGGACGTCCCGATTTTTAAATCAAAATTAAATGTCCTGCGCGGGACTCAGCGGGCTCAGTCCCGCTTTTCTGGGATAACTCGACCGTGCGTGCAGCGATAGGGTAAATCTGATTTAAAATATCATATTTTTATTAAAATACATTTTCTTGCTATTTACATCTCTTGCTATTTATTGTCACGTAAACGTAATTTGAACTCAAATAAAAAGATAAATATTTAAAACTTCTGATTATATACGTTTTTTTTACTATACTATAAGCTTTCGACGAAATAATCCCGCTTTTTTCACTCAAAAAGTTGCAAAATCCCGACTTGGCAAAAGGAAAAATCTGGCAACGCTGGAACGCTGGGTCCGAACGTTGTCCAGTCCTATAGTGATAGATTTATAAGGAGTTCTCACCGCTCTAATGAAAACTTTATGTTCTGTAACGCAGGAACTTGGATATTTCAAAATGGCACACAGAAAAATTAAACACTATTACTTGTTGGAAGCACAATTGGTAAAAATGTTGTGATCAAACTGTCAGCATTTTGGACTTTTCGGTTAGCTGTTTTAAGTAGTTTTAATATATATTGTATGGTATATAGTAAGTTTACATTTTAGTTCTTAATATTCCATATAGTTATGTGACCAATATTCTTGTGACAATTTTTAAAAAAATAATAGTTGATCTGACATAATATGTTGTCATGTCCAAATTTAAATACATTTCTTTGAGATATGATTCATACAAAAATCCCATCGAAAATTATATTTCAGCTTTTTCAAATGTTTCCTTTTCCTGAAAACCATGTTTAGAATATTACGAACATTAAAATAAAATAGCCGAATCCGCTCTAAAGCGATGCGCTTATCAACGAACAGCATTGAATTTTTATTTCAATCGATAATATGAAACTGTAATTACATTTAAAAAACCTAAAAGAGACCTCATGAAAACGCTGGATGCAGGCCGCTTCCAACCGGCCCTTTTGGAGATCGATGGGGGGCCTATGTCCAGCAGTGGACGTCCTACGGCTGAAATGATGTTGATGATGAATTATATTTAAAGCTTTTCATAAGAGTACCTACCTGACTTGTATTACGACGATAATAGAATGTGAAATGAATCCTTGTGTTGTTTCGGGACAGGTTGACCCCTCTGGCGGTGTTCATGCTGTGGTTCACGATAGCGTGGTTTCCACTGCTGGGCGCAGGGCCGCAGTGGTCGTGGGTGGTAGCACGCGAGGCGGAGGACTGCGCTGAACGCTGGTGGTACCACGCGCTCTACGTGCACAACCACCTGCCACTTGGGAAGTTCTGCATGGGACACACCTGGTAAGGAACAAATAAACTGGATAAGATCAAACACATTAGAGGCAGTTTTAAAGCTGCAAACTCCACGACAGTCAGCTCCATTGGTACGTGTGATGTTCATCCATGCAAAAGACATCAACGCGTTCATGTAGATCATTAAAATCATTAAACCTTTCATTGACTTTTGTCTGGCTCTCTCAAAAAAGATTATTATGAGAATGTTTTGAGATTATGTTAACCCCAGGTACCTGGCAGCAGACATGCAGCTCCATGTGTGTGGGCTGCTCCTGATGCTGGTGCTGATGAAGCGGCGCGGCTGGGCGGGCGCGGTGCTGCCTGCGCTGGTCGCCGGCTCAGCGCTAGCAGCTGCCCTCGTGCTCTACGGACGCGGGCTTGCCCCCATCATCACGGCACAGCCGCCCGAGTCAGTACACCTTAGAGATTCATATTACATTCATACGCTCGTAAATTAACTAAAATATAAAGCTCCAAACTAAAATGTAAAGCGTCAAAATCTATGAAAATCTATGTGTGTATGTTCCCTGTGGACTCCAAAACAGCTGCACTGATTTTGACGGGACTTTCACTGGCAGATAGCTGATGTTATAAAGAGTAATACAAACGAGGCGCATCTAGAAAAACATCAATAAAAAAAACAATCAATTGTCTTTTTTATTCAAATACTTGATTGATTGTGATTTTTTATAACAAAAAAAATATTATATAGATAACTCTGGTCTCGGAGCTAAATTAAGAGTCCATTTGCAGTCTTTAGCGACCATGATAAAAAAATGAATTCTTGTCCAGGGTGCTCCGGACCTGGTTCCTGGGTTCCGAGATCCTGTCCCTCCTGTACCTGCCGATGTGGATGAACCTGCCAGGGTACGCAGGCGGCATGTCCACTGCTTTCCTGCTGCACCACATACAGCAGGGTGGAGCTGTCAAACTACACCAGATCAAGGTCAGCTTTATATTCACTACTTACGTTACTATTGAAATCAAATAATTTTGTTGAACACAGGAACACGCTGAATGCAGGCCGATTCCAACTGGTCCTTTGGAAATCGATGGGGGAGACCTATGGCTGAAATTATAACAATGAATTTTGTAAAAAAAATAATTTTATACTATCACGGGTTTTTTATGATTATTAATATCTCGTAAATAATCATATAACTGTAGTACTACTTCACGAAATGTGGGTGCGAATGCAGTCAGTCGTTCATTTTTAGGGTTCCGTACCCAAAGGATAAAACGGGACCCTATTACTGAGTCTCCGCTGTCCGTCTGTCTATCTGTCTGTCCGTCCGTCCGTCTGTCACCAGACTGTATCTCATAAACCGTGATAGTTAGACAGTTGAAATTTTCACAGATGATGTACTCGTATTTCTGTTGCCGCTATAACAACAAATACTAAAAATCAGAACAAAATAAATATTTAAGGGGGCTCCCATACAATAAACGTGATTTTTTGCTCGTTTTTGCTCGATATTGATAACGGCAACAGGTAGACGCTAGAAATATTCACAGAATATTGAGTTATATTATTCACTTTAAAAATAAATAACTAAATTAAAGTAAAATTAATATTTAAGTGCGAGTCCGACTGGCACTTGGCCGGTTATATGAATTGTTTATAACAAATAGATAGAAGAAGAAGAAGAAGAAAAACATTTATTTTACGCACAAAACACTACAACATCAACATTACAAAACAGAATAAAATAATTAAAAAATAACAATAATACCTACATGTTCAGTTGTCATTGTAGTGTCCAGTACGACAAAAAAGGTCAGTGCTCAGCTATAATGCTACAGATAGGTGTGAAACAGCATATTTCTTGTTTTCTAAATAGTGGTTCAACGTCCTGTTCCACCTGTCCCTCACGCTGGGCGGATGCGTGGTAGTGACGGGCGCGGTGTTCCTGGCTGACCAGCCGCCGCCTGCCTGGGCAGGCGCGCTCTACGCCGCTGTCGACCGGACACTCGTCGCTTTCTTCTTCAATATCTTCTTGCTAGGATGCTTCACGAACTGTAAATGTAAGTGGATTTGTTTTTTTAAGGATTTACAGGGCCTCGATGCTACTAGACCACAGACTAGGTATAGCTACTACGTAGCCCAGAGTTGTAGTTACGATTATTTTCAATGGAAACAATTCAGTCAAATACGGGGGCGGGGTGAGGGATTCCTAAATGCTAATTGGCCCATTTAACGTCAGTTCAAAATGTAAACAAAGCATAGTGATGGCGTACCTACGGCACGGAACACTATTACTCGCGGAGACCTACGGTATTGGTTGGAAATGACGTGAGGTTCAGTGGAATCAGTGAGCGTGTTTTTTATATCAGTAGTGGTCAACTGAGGAAGTGTCTGAACATGTTCGCCCTGCACTAAAGTCGAGTTATAGAAAGTCTTTGTACTAGACCAATCGTTTTTAAATTGTTAATGAATTGCCTCAAAATTGGCACTTGACACTTTATCTATACCCAAAGTGTCAAAAATGTCAATTTTGAGACAATCCATTACCAATTTAAAAATAATTTGTTTAGTCAAATCCGGGGGCAGATTCAGAGCTATTGGAAAAAGTTTGTTAAAAACAATAAATTTGGCGTAAAACTTTAGTCGGTCGGCGTTAAACGAAGGTTATTCGAATGCTGTCAACAAACAAATGAGACAGTGCGAGCATTATGCACGTGGTCCAACGTAATTTTTAAACTTTCGCAATTTTAAACATGTTTATATGTTTATCGGGTTTTATCGCGCATTCTTTTATATCAGTTAAAAAATAGGTACCTTTCGTTTGCAATTTTCAGTCAGCTCGTGACCATGGCTATTGTAACATGGTTGTAACGTCGAGTGAAAGGTACTAATTTTTATCTAAATGAAATAATGCACGACTAGTCCCGATAAATATTTGAAACATGTGGTCCAAAAACACAAAAAATTATGTCGCCTCATTACCAGTATCATTGCCCAATCTGCGCTCTCTACCACCACCTTCGTAAATTATGGGACTAAATTGGAAGTATATCCTACCGAACAAAAGAAAAGCTTTTTTAAATCGTTCAACAGTTGGTGGATATATCAGAGAATATACATTAAAAAAAAAAAGCAGTGGAACATAGAACCTCCGCCATTTTTGAAATCGATTCTAAAAGCCTGAAAGAAAGAACACAACTATTGGTCCATATATACATATCATTTTGAAAGAATTTTCTTTCAACTTCTAACCCTTGAGGAGTTGTCATCATCATCATCATCAGCCAGAAGACGTCCACTGCTGAACATAAGCCTCCCCCTTTAACCTCCACACTGAATGACATCCTGCCATCTGCATCCACTGGATGCCCACGACTCTCACAATGTCGTCGGTCCATCTAGTGGGAGGCCTACCTACGCTGCGGCTTCCGATTCGCGGTCTCCACTCAAGAACCTTTCTTCCCCATCGGTTATCAGTTCTTCGAGCGATGTGGCCTGCCCATTGCCACCTCAACTTGCAGACCTTAATAGCTATGTCGGTGACCCTGGTTCTTTGGCGAATATCTATGTTCCGAATTTTATCGCGTGAAGAAACTCCGAGCATAGCTCTCTCATTACCCGTTGTGTGACTCTGAGTTTTTCCAAAAGACCAACAGTTAAGGACCACGTCTCAGTACCATATGTCATCACTGGCAACACACACTGGTCAAAGACCTTTGTCTTTAGGCACTGTGGTATCTTGGACGAGAAGATTCCAACCAAAACGAACTCTTCCAGCCTCCCGAACAAGTCGGTTTCCGTAAAGGCTGGAGCACCATAGACCACGTACAGACGCTCCGCCAGATTATACAGAAGACTGAGGAGTATAATCGGCCATTATGTCTAGCGTTTGTGGACTATGAAAAAGCCTTCGATTCAATCGAGACCTGGGCAGTATTGCAGTCCCTCCAGCGTTGTCATATCGACTATAGGTATATCGAAGTGCTGAAGTGTTTGTATAGAAACGCCACCATGTCGATCCTATTATAGGACGAGAGCACGGAGCCAATCCAATTGCAGAAAGGCGTGAGACAGGGAGATGTTGTCTCTCCAAAACTGTTCACGAACGCATTGGAGGGCGTTTTCAAACTTTTGGACTGGAACGGATTGGGCATCAACATTAATGGCGAATACATCACTCACCTTCGTTTTGCCGATGATATAGTTATCATGGCAGAGTCGCTGGAGGACCTCAATACAATGCTCAGCGACCTCAGTAGCCTTTCCCAAGAGGTGGGTCTTAAAATGAACATGGATAAGACAAAAATCATGTCCAATTTCCATGTTGTACCCGTGCCGGTCAATGTTGGGAACGATACTCTCGAAGTTGTTGACCATTACACCTATCTTGGACAGATTGTTCAGTTAGGTTAGTCCAACTTAGGCAAAGAGGTCGCCCGAAGAATCCAACTCGGATGGGCAGCGTTCGGGAAATTGGTTGAAGAGGTTTTGGCTGGAAGATTGAGGAGTTGTACCAGCTAATAATGATGGGTACAACTCCTCAAGGGTTAGGAGTTGTACCCATCATTATTAGCTCATCCATATGAGATGATGATTATTAGACGCAAATACATGAACAGCTTTAGAAAATATACGAAAAACGTAATAAGTGCCTATAAAATTTGAGGGTTGCCCTCGATTTCCCTGGGATTCCATCATCAGATCCTGACGTGGTGACAATGAGACCTAATTAATTGGAAATATACCCTAACGAACAAAGGTTTTTTTATCGGTCAACAGTCATAGGACTGCACGTCAGAAGTGAAAACAACGAAGGAAATTTAAGCAGTAATTCACCTCTTCTACAAGAGATGGCGCTGTTTTAAAATACACGGTACTTTTTTTTTTTTTTTTTTTTTTATTTAAGTCCACCTACACTGTGTACATCAATTCGATCAAACAGTTAAACACAAACAAAAATATAACTAAATGTCACAATAATTACAGGTGAAGACAGCATGCATTAATAATGAGCGAAAAACAAAATAATTAAGTAGTGTTAAACATAAATACAACTAAGACATAAAACAAACAAATTAAGATTTAAAGTATTGTTAAAATTAAATTCAATTATTAAAATTAAATTAATTACAAAATTAAAAATAATATTCAAATAATTAAAAACTGTTCAGATAGTCAGAGACCTTAGAGACTTCTTAAAACTAAGAACGTTGTCGCCAAATATGTCAATATCGGTTGTCTTCGACAGAGTGTTATACTGACGCACCATTCTAGACAAGGGTGCATTGAATCCCAGGTTAGAGCTTGAACTCGGAGCAGAGAAAAGATTGAATCGCGATACTCTAGGCAACGTTCGAGGATTTGTCAGGGGTAATTGGTAAATTAAGTCCGGAGTGTCTAAAATGCCGTTGGCGAGTTTGTAAAGACATAAAAGGTCCAACGTCTGCCTACGATGTGCCAGTGATTCCATCTTAAAGTACCGGAGTCTCGCATCGTAGCTCTTAAGTTCTTTACCAAGATAGCACGAGTATGTTAAATGCCACATGAACCTTTTCTGCACGCTTTCCAGTCTCTTTTTATAAACGTCGTAGAATGGGTTCCAAACAACGCTGCAATACTCCAAACCACTGCGCACTAAAGACTGGTAAAGTATAATTTTGGTGGAGGCTGCCTTAAAATCCCTACAATTCCGCAAGACAAAGCCCAAGTTCTTAAACCCTCTGGAAACAATATTATCGACATGTATGTGGAACCGAAGTTTACTGTCTAGAGTTACGCCCAGGTCTCTCATTTGGTCTACATTGGAAATAGCAGTATCTTTGATCATAAATGTAGGACGCTCCGTGGGTTTTAATTTCCTGGTAAAACAAATAGCGAAACATTTCGACACATTTAGACTCATGTGGTTATCGTCACACCAGGCATCCAGCCGATTGATGTCTTCCTGTATTCTGTCTGCATCAAAATTGGAGTCCAATGCACGGAAGAATTTCAAATCATCAGCAAAGAGAAAAAATTTAGAGTGTCTGAAGCATTGGTCTATATCATTAATAAATACATTAAAGAATTCAGGGCCAAAATGTGAACCTTGTGGGACACCCGAAGAAGCACCAAATGGATCAGACGACTCTCCATTAACAACCACGACCGACGATCTGTCCCGTAGGTATGATCCACACCAGGTTAGCAGAGGATCAGCAATACCATACGTGGCGAGCTTGCTAAGAAGAATCTGATGGTTGACTTTGTCGAACGCTTTGCTGAAGTCAGTATAAATAGCTCCCACGGTAGAACGCCGGTCGAGGACACGAGAAACGTCATTGTTGAACGAGACAAGATTTGTTGTAGTGGACCTTGATTTTGTGAATCCGTGTTGATTCAAGATAATTGTACTTTTGAAATGACAGGAAATAATGGGGAGTAGTAATTTTTCGAAGACTTTAGCGAAAACCGGAAGAATTGAAATGGGTCTGTAATTGTTAATGGCATCCTTTACTCCGTTTTTGTGCAGTGGCACAACCAAGGCTTTCTTCCATAACAAAGGAAAGGATGCGGAGGTTAATGATTTGTTGAAGATTAGTTGTAAAGGGTGTGACAGCGCAGGGGCACATTTAACAACAAATCTAGAGGGAATACCATCTGTACCAGCCCCCTTAGAAGGGTCCAGTCTTTTTAATATTTTCAAAACTTGATCGTCTTTGAACGTAATGGTAGTAAGGAAGTTACTAGTAACAGCCGGTACTTTGCAATGGGTTTGGGACAAGATAGTATCAGCATCACATTTACTGTACGACGAGGCAAAGTTTTCAGCGAAAAGGTTGCATATTTCTTTGCTACCTGCAGCTGACTTGTCGCCCAAAAACATATGAGCTGGATAGTGACTACTGTTGTTACGCTTATTTTTTATAAAAGACCAAAACAGCTTTGGATTGGAGCGTAAGTTACACTCCAAACGAACTAAATACTTTTTGTAACAGAGGGTTTTCAATTTATCGGAGCGGGATTTAGCTAAATCAAATGCTATCTTATCACGTGGATTATTATTAAATTTCCGTAACTTTTGATGGTATTTGTATTTTTCCCGCAATAGGCTTATAAGGTCACGGGAAAACCATATTGGGTAATTTTTGGACCGAGGCTTTGATTTAGGGACGTGCTTCGTTATAGCTGCACGCAGCACCATATAAAAGACAGAAACCATATCATCTACCGAGTCGCAACAAGAAAATTCTTTATCCCAGTCGACATCGTTCAATTCGCATAAAATATTTGTGTAGTCAGCTTTGTAGAAACAAAAGCGTGCATGGTTGTTGGCAGGCAAAGTTATGCTGGAGTCAAAAGAAAATGCGAATTCTATAGGGGGGTGGTATTGATCAATTTTTGACAGTGGAGTAGGACATTTTGTTACATTGATAACCGGTTGCGAGCTTAACACCAAGTCTAAGACCTTGCCCTGAAAGTTTGAAACACAATTATACTGCTTCAAGTCGTTTAGTAAAACAAATTCTACGAGCTTATTAGCCATATCATTATTGGAATCCATCTGACTATGACAATACTCGTCTAGAGAATCCCAAGATATAGATCCCAGATTGAAGTCACCCAAAAACGCTACGTTATCGATACCGACCCTCTCAATGACTCGATTAGAGTTTTTAATAAACTCAAGAAGAACATCCTTTTTTAATGGGGATGGAAGATAAGCTGCGCAGATATACATTTCACGTGATTTACCCTCAGTATCCTTAACTTCTAAATTAATCCATAAGTCGTCGCATCTAGATTCGAAAGAAGACAGACGGTTCGAACTTAAATGCCTAGAAACCGCTATGAGAACTCCACCTCCAATTTTTTTATGAGTATAAAAGCCATTGCCACTACCTATTTCTCTATCTCTCCTGTAGACCACGTAACGATTATCGAAAAGTTCAGCATCATAGAATGAATCGTTCAACCATGTCTCAGACAACACGACGATGTCATAAGCACTGCAGACTACATTATTAAAAAGATCTTTAGTTTTTAGCCTTAGCCCTCTGACATTCTGATAATATACATTTAGTTGATTAGACGGATGGCTAGAAGTGTTACAATATGACATGCACAATTTATTGAGCTATCCCTATCCAAGACTAGAATGTAGTAATTGACTATATTAATTCAAACAAAATAAATAAAATGTCAATTAACAAGTTAAGTAAGCGATTTCAAAGTTTCTTCGTTGCGAACGTGAATAAAACCCGAAGTCTCGTTTTTTCTTAGAAAGACTTTCGCGTCCCGTACCCATACAAATTTGTAATGTAAGAGGTGTGCTGCCTGGCGGGCAGCGGCATGTAGTGACTTAGTTTCTGGTGTCAGGTGTTCAGTCACGTAGACGGGACTCTTTTTCTGGCCACCGATACCCAAGTGGCTGCTATTTAACTTCTCTTTAGGGTTATTCCGGTTGAACTTGACCACGGACGCAAGGAAGTTGTCGCGGAGGCGCCTGCTACTAAATTTAACCAAGATCGATCTTGGCCGTGGGCTCTGATTGTTCAACTTCGCTATACGAGAGCAGTATTGAAGGTCAGAGTCAGCAATAGGGCATTTAATAACTTTACTCAACTGTAGGATAGTGTTGTAAGTATTCTCACTTTTGTTCTCTGGAACACACTGCACCTCGATGTTATTAGTGCGCGAGAGCTGTTCCAGTGTATGTAAGCGTTGAGTCAAGTTACTGGTAGCTGCACGCAAACCCTCGTTATCTTTTTGTAGTTCCGTGATTA
This sequence comes from Agriopis leucophaearia, assembly GCA_949125355.1. Classification (NCBI taxonomy): domain Eukaryota; kingdom Metazoa; phylum Arthropoda; class Insecta; order Lepidoptera; family Geometridae; genus Agriopis; species Agriopis leucophaearia. The sequence continues at coordinate 1,087,756 of OX421278.1, read as the reverse complement.
ACACCTTCTGCGACTCGCTTTCCTGGCAAAGTATGTCGTTCTTTGTATGGAAAGCAGCGATAGACTCCTCGAAGCTAGTCAGTTTCGCCTGAATATCAGTTAACTGATTGTTAAATTTTCTGTCCACTCTTCCCTAATTATATCGCGGATGCTGTCAGCTGAAATACAAGAACAGCTACAGTTGCTGCGAGGTCTAGATCGCAGTGTGACGTTATCGTACTCAGGAGTGGCTGGTTCGGTCGATGTATTAACTATCGCTGCAATTGATGCCGGTTTATGCGTCGAGGTTGCCGATCGGATCGGTGTGTTCGAGTTATCTCCGCACTTTGGTTCCTTGCATCGACATGAGGGACACACCCACGATAACTTAAACTCCTTCGTGAACACACTGTATTCTTGTTTGCTAAAGTTTAAACAGGTATAATGATATTTATCAGAACAACGGCAACACACCAAGAAAGACGCTCCTTTCAATTGATTCGGGCACGCAGCGCACTGTTGAGCATTCATTGCTGCGACTGTAGTGAATAACAAACGTACATTGATTTGAAGTTGACGGAACGCGTCGATGTGCAGCGTACAAACAGCAGCGTACGAACCTATGTTCACGTCCAGAGCAGCGTAAGCGCCATGCACTAAGCGTCGCTTACGCGTTCTCAACAATAGTTTGGACCTTTTTGTTAATTTGTGTGTTTAGGTAAGATGGATGAAAGTAATTATCACTAAAATGCACTTATGAAAGATTTTTATCACTGCACTATGTGTATAGTAGTTATCTCATCCGAATTCACACAATTACTGCACTTAAAATGTGATTAAACCAATTAATTTGAATTAAATATGAATGACGAAGTAAAATAAATGTTTATCACTCTGCGTTAGAGGGTAGACATCACGCTGTCACTGAATACATAATACTTGTGTATTATGTATTCAGTGACAGCGTGACGATGACACGAGTCCCATGATTTTTGTTCTCCCAAAGTCCTCAACGCGCCTAAAGAAGTTTTCACTTCAAAAATATACATTGAAACAGAAACTCCGCCTTTTTTGAAGTCGATTAAAAACTGTGAAAAGAGATCATTAAGTAAATAAATAAATATCTGGGACATTATTGCACACATGGTCATCTGACCCCAAACTAAGCAAAGCTTGTAGTATGGCTGCCAGAGACTGATATACATACATATACATATATGTACATACATACTAAATACATACTTATATAGATATTAACACCCAGACATAGAACAAACACAAATGTTCATCACACAAATTATTTGTCCTAGGTGGGAATCGAACCCACGCCCCCAAGCGCAGAAGGCAGGTTCACTACCAACTAAGCTAACGGGGCTGTCATTAAGTATATTGTTATTGTCCAGCTGGTTTGAGGTCGTTGCTGGCGTGGCGAGGGTTCCACCCGCTGGGGCGGCTCTCCTACTCCGTATTCCTGGTGCACTTCATCGTGCTGCGGCTCACCCTGGGAGGAAACACGCAGCTCAACCACGCCTCCATACTGGGCTTCGTAAGTTACAACTACACGTGCTTTATTATGTTTCACAGGGTTAGCGTTTGAACATCATCATCAGCTAGAAGACGTCCACTGCTGAACATAGGCCTCCCCCTTTAACCTCCACACTGAGTGACATCCTACCATCTGCATCCATTGGATGCCTGCGACTCTCACAATGTCATCGGTCCATCTAGTGGGAGGCCTACCTACGCTGTGTCTGCCTACCTACGGGGAAATGGGTAAAACCTTGTATACACACAGTATGAAATTCACATCGAAATTTGATCGTGAATCTATACATATAATAAAAACGTACAGAAAAAAACTGTAATTGCGAGATATTAAAAAAAAATACATACAGAGCGTCTTAAAATAAGCAGCTGAACTCGTTAAGACAGTTTTTAGACTTTCTGTCTGTTTGTTTATCCACGCATATCTCCTAAACCATTGGACGGATTTCAATGCGGTTTTCACGCATATGCTTAGCTATGACCAGATTGAAGTATAGGCTATTATTTTGCGCAAGGGCCGGATTAAGGGAGGAAAAAAGGGTTGAAAGTTTATAATATGAAAATCTACGCGTACGAAGTCGCGGGCAACAGCACTAGCTACTAAAGCAAGCAAGCCAGTTCTTTCCTTTGACAACTATAATTAATTGAAATACCAAAGAGTCCAACAATATCTATAAAATATTGAAACGATGTTATAGATAGTCCAGTTATAGAAGAGCTTTGAGATATAAATAGCGCTGGTACTTATCAGGGTTCAACTTAAGTTGGAATAATAAAAGTATATTTTTTTCTCATTTGTGTGCGAAGTATTTATATTATTTCCTTATCTTGTAACTACACCGAGAATTTCAGAGTAGGTATCATAATGATAATTTATGTGTACACAAACGCATAAATTCAATTTCACACACACACACACGACTACAGACATTCATACAAATATCACACCCTCAGCGATCTCATAATGCATAATATGAACTGTTTATATTTAATATCACGTACTTGAATTCATTGATATGAATCTATTCATTGTAAAAAGGTACATATTTTAAGATCAAGCTGTGAGTCAAAAATTACTTCGCATTTTTTTAGGACTTGTATAGCATTCTACATGGCAGTGCCATTGTATATACTAATCTAGAGGACTCAAAATGAATACACAAATCAGACAACAAACAAACACAGGGTCAAAGGTCACTTGAGGTGACCCAAATATCCGCAACAGCTCCCTGGCTGCGTCCGAATCGGGTTCAGCCAGTAGCCAGACCCACATCTAGTCTGTTCAGATGGTAAGTCACCTCAAGTCTCTTTATCTCATGCTGAAGGCGGGCACATGCCTCCAGTAGGTGGTATAAATTTTCCTCCACTCCACATGTACCTATCACAAATTTGTATTTCTGTTTTCCCCATCATAAGACGATTATTTAAAGGCATATGTCCATTATGAAGCGTTGATATTTATATTATTAACGAACGTTCTTATTGCATTGCGTATTTATAAATAATTATGTCTGTTATTAATTCATATGTATATTACATACGGCACTGAAACGTGGTCTCTCACGATGGGCCTCATTAGCAAGCTAAAAGTCGCACAACGAGCTATGGAGAGGGCTATGCTCGGGGTTTCTCTACGAGATCGAATCAGGAATGAGGAGATCTGTAGATGAACGAAAGTTAACGACATAGCCCACCGGATTAGCAAGTTGAAGTGGCAGTGGGCAGGGCACATAGCACGCAGAACAGATGGCCGATGGGGCCGAAAGGTTCTCGAGTGGAGACCATGGACCGGTAAACGCAGCGTAGGACGTCCACCCACAAGATGGACAGACAACCTAAAAGAGACTGCGAGAAAACGCTGGATGCAGGCCGCTTCCAACCAGTTCTTTTGGAGATCGATGGGGGAGACCTAGGTCCAGCAATGTACGTCCTATGGCTGAAATTATGATGATGATTATTATTAACTGATTAATGACTAAAATCATCCCATTACAGTAATCATTAGGATCCATAAATAATTCTATATCATTTAAGTCCCATCTCATTCCAGATATCCCTGCTCATCACATCATCGACCCTGTCCTACCTGGTCTCCATCCCTCTCTGTCTGCTGGTGGAGCTCCCCGCCCTCCAGCTGTGGAAGGCGGTGACAGGGGAGGAGGAGGGGGGAGCGGCGCCTCGTGCCCCCGCACCCGCCCCTGCACCCGTGGTACCACCAGCGGACACTGAAGACGTCAAGCCATTCGATCTACTGTCTACTGTGAGAAGAAGGCTGGACTTGGTTTAAGGAGATATAGTTGAGTCTGATTTAGTTTACTTACTTTTAAAGTTGTTGTTTTTAGTTTGTTGATATACGTATAAGACGATTCTGATGTATTCGTAACATAATTAATAATAATTATTCTAAGCGAAAGTTGCAATTAAAATAATTTTCATATTAATGCAATTTTTCGTCTATCCATGCTCATCACATCAGCAACCCACTCCTTTCTCGTATCCATTCTCCTCCCCTCTTCCTAAGTTGGTGAGTCCAGGTGGTCATTTTGGTCTGACGTTCGCGATCTGCGTGGCACTGACCTCTCAACTGACACAGGCTGCCGAAAAATAATGGCGGCTGTCGGCAGTGCCGTAAACGAAAGGTTATCTCTTACTAGATTACTTCTTAGTTCATAATTTCTTACTTACTCCATTGGCGCAGCGACTCGAAGTGGTTCTTGGCCTCCGATACAAGACAACGACATCGGTCCAGGCTCCAGAAATGGCTGAATGGATTTGGATGAAATTTGAAATATACATTGCTTATGTCCTGGATTAACACATAGGCTACTTTTCATCATCGCCGATTTTCATCATGCAACTAGTATGCAATATATTATTCAGCATTGAGTAGAGTGGATTACGGGACGGACGCGGGACAAAAGCAGAAAGGGCGAGATGGGAACAACGTAAAAGTAGACGTAATTCTTCATTAAGCGAGATTAATCGAGATTAAGCGTGATCATTAAGTTGCGAGTTCAACGTGATTGGTGTTAAAATATAAACGTAAGAAAATACTTGACATTATACGGTGATGCAGCAATTTTAACTGTATTTGGCGTCATAGTACGTTTTTTCAGGGTTCCGTAGTATTAATAAAGAATCCTGTCCGTCCTAATTATTCAGAACCTTCTAACTTCAGTAGTTATTTAGATAAGTGCATATTAATTTGCATAATTACAGTTTATATTTATATTTAGTTTTAGTGGTAAAACTGTGATAAATTCAAGATATTCTAGCTCAAACATCATTTATCTTTTCGTAATATGATCTTCACAAATAATGTTTTCTTAGTATTTTTATCTTTGCCTAAATTATAAAAAACACCTATATATGTATGATGATACATCTTTGAAAAGATAGTGGGCAATTTTGTATGGTGCAAGAGCCGCCACTATTAAGACATATGCCAAATGAAAAGGTATACCTAATATAGTTTTCAAATAAGCAGACGGGCATCAAAATCATACTTACTCAATATCATACTTACAAGTTTAAGTTAGAATTAAATTACTTATTAGCTTTATAGTAGGCTAGATTGTAATTAAATTAAGAGGCGCTAATTACAATATAGCGCAACTTACATAAAAAAGTATTGATATTGATGTAAATCAAAGAGTGTCCTTGTTAAAATTAAAACTGAACGATTACAAAATACACATATACTGTGTGTAACTCCTCTTGACGATTGAAACATTTTGTACCGTCACGTTTGTTTATATTTTTTCAAAACTCAAATCAACAAATCTACACATAAACTGGCATCCAATAACGAAAGCCGAGGGTAAGTCATATCAGTATTAAAAATATATTTAAAAAGTGGAGCGCACTTACAAATATTTTTCATGAATTATATGTTGATGTGGCTACTTAAGATTAAAACCTCTATGCATTGCAGTAAATATATAGATAACTGCGCCCCGCGGTTTCACCAGCGTGATGATGAAAATCAGTGATGATGAAGATGATGAAAAGTATCCTATGTGTTAATATAGGACATAAGCAATCTATATTCCAAATTTTATCTAAATTCATCCAGCCGTTTCTGCGTGATTGAGTAACAAACAAACATAGATGGATGGATGGATGGATGGATGTTTGTTACTCAATCACGGAGAAACGGCTGGATGGATTTGGATGAAATTTGGAATATATGCTTATGTCGGATTAACACATAGGCTACTTATCATGATCATCACCGATTTTCATCACCACGCGGGTGAAATCGCGAGGTGCAGCTAGTAATACATATATACGTGCCAATTATAAAGAAACTCAGTGTTTATAGACAAGTTTTTTTTTATAGGAAGAGATTTGGCCTGTCTGATAGAAGCAGGCAGCGCATTCCACAGCAGGACAGCTTAAACACTGAAAGATTTATTGTAGCAAAGGTTAGTATGAGAGGAAGTAGGAATCTTGACTTGAATTGAAGGGCACGAGAGGATCGCAAGGAACTAGAGTGACGTTGAACAAACTTGAAACGTTCGTTCAAGTGCAATTGGGTAGAGGGATTAAACAGGATTTTATATAGAAGGATTTTATATTGTGTTGGCCTTCAGAAAGTAATATCTTCTTCCCTAGACCATCTATCTTTTTACCTGTAAAAAATTATGTTATCAAACGTCAATAAAATCAAATACCTACCTACCTATAGTAAACTAAGGTATACTACGCACGTATTATCATGGCACTTCAGAGAGTAATATATATTACTACGATGACTATTTTTATCATTCATTCATTCATAATATTTAACGTGTACATTTATTTGTAATGTAATTAACAATTACGTTTATTTATTTATTTTATTGATGTTTAATTGCAGTCTAGATAATATCAGAATCAGATAGCCAAAGTTGAATAATCCGTGCCTTACTATTTTCCTCAATAAATATTCTCATGAACTGGATTTTTCATTTTAACCCTAAAATCCGGTTACAAGTTGCAGTCGGGTTTTTATAATACTGAAAGTTGATTCAAGGTGCATTTGTTTTTTAAGTAAGTATAGGCATACTTTTAAGTATATTTAACATTGCACTTATTTGTACTTATATAGGGCACTTAGTTATAACTTCCATTTAACAGGTCGCCTGCATTCAGAACGGTAGTCCGGAAGCTAGAGTTGTGATAAAAAGATTGTTTTAGAAAACTTCGTCTTCCAAAATGATTCGCGTGTGGTTTTTTGTCTTGATTTTGAGCTCATGTTCTGCTGTAATTTATCATCTAAACGGTATGTGATTTTGTATGAAATTGATCCACTTGTACCTAAGCATATAATTAGATTAGTAAAGCGATGGTGGCCGAGTGGTAGCATGTGCGCTTTACAATCTGATGGCATCCGGTTCGATCCTCGGCCCTGCACCAATGACTTATTTAGTCATCATCATCATCGGCCAGAAGACGTCCACTGCCGAACATAGGCCTCCCCCTTTAACCTCCACACTGAACGACATCCTGCCATCTTCATCCACTGGATGCCCGCGACTCTCAAAATGTCGTCGCTCCATCTAGTGGGAGGCCTACCTACGCTGCGTCTTCCGGTTCGTGGTCTCCCCTCAAGAACCTTTCTTCATCGGTCATCAGTTCTTCGAGTGATGCGGCCTGCCCATTGCCATTTCACCTTGCAAATTTTAAAAGCTATGTCGGTGACTCTAGGTATTTGGCGAATATCCACGTTCCGGATTCTATCGCGCAAAGAAACTCCGAGCATAGCTCTCTCCATTGCCCGTTGTGTGACTCTGACTTCTTTAGTACTTAAATAAAATAAAAGATGTACAGTTTTGATGCCATCGCGCAAAAACGGTGAAGGAAAACTTCGTGAGCAAACCGGTATGTCTAATCAAAAAGTTAAAAAACTTGACATTCACCAACATGCACTGGGCCAACTTAGTGAATTAGGCCCCATGCTCTCTCTCTGAGAGAATGCCTGTGTCCTAGCAGTGGGACCATGATAAGCTGATACTGAAATAAATAAAATATCCTTCATTCGCCCTCAATAAATTTTACACATTTGAGATCTACCAATAATGATTACTTAGGGCACCCAAGGATGAAATACTTCGTAATGCCTTGCCATATAATGCGATCTTGCTCTAGACGGGTCCAGGTTGTACCTGCAACCAATGACGTCGTGTCTCTAGGATGATATCTCTAGGATGCCACTGAACGATGTCTCTAGGATAATGTTTCTAGGATGCCACTGAAAGATGTTTTCGCCCCATTTGCCGTACGACGCCAAAGTGGCCAGCCCTCTTTCAAGGTAGCGTCTATGACTTAAGTCTTGCCATTTGTCTATACTTGTGACTTTGTCTTTAAGTATGAGACCTAGCATCGAACGCTCCGCAGCTCTCTGAAATGTTACTATTTTATTAACATTCAGTTAGATTAGTAGCTAACAAAAAAGTGAAAATTGATTAGTGTGATGTTTTTATCGGCATGCCAGTCCCATCGGTTCCGATGCCTTTTTGTCACACTAGATATTTTGTCACGTCACTTTGTGTATCTAGTCAATTTTCGTTTCATGCTCTATCTCGACTTTTCCCTATTCGTCCGATGCATTTGTACAATGTATAGATTTAAATCATTTTGATGCATTTTTGAAGTTGTACAAAATAATTCAAACCATCGATGGGAATGACAACTCGTCACAATACACACACATCCTTAATAAGAGTGTATTAGGTCACATTGGGTATTACGTAATTTTGTGTAATCAGAAGTTTCCCTGATCGGTTGGTTTGTAAAATTAAAACAATTTTAATGTATACGGTAAAAATATTGTTTCTTTGTAACACATAAACATAACAATATAGATACGGAGTATAAGACAATGCCTCCTGTTTTCTCCCTGGACGAGTACGAGTCCTGTCTGGTCGAGGAGGGTAGCACCTACTGCATGCTGCAGCTCAACCTCTACGCAGAGCCTGGGAATCCACTCATGCGCATGATAACAGTAAGCCTTTCAGTTTTTTTCTACAGCTTGTTTTTGGTGTAATGTTTGGAATAGCTTTTTGACATCGTTTCTGAATCGGGATTCCTCTAGCACACTTCCTGACACCATCAAAAGGTTTATTCTCAGCTCCCACACCTTACAAATCTTGTAATTCTACACCGTCCAGTTTTTCCGTTTCTTTCTTCCGCGGAACAGCAATGCTCTTGCTATAACATGAATAATTTCAAAAAGGGTACCCAAAAAGGGTAAAAGGGTAGGGGTAAAGGGTAAGGGTGTCTACGTCTGTCTCTCTGGGCTGACAAAGAAACGACAACACTGCTAATATTGCAGGTGTCCATAAACGGTGGTTACAGGCGGTCCGAATGTCTGTTTTCTGCTCTTTTTAACCTCTGACGCAAACAGAGGGGTATTATAAGTTTAACGTGTGTATCTGGGCGACTGTTTTTGTGGCATCGCAGCTCCCAAATGGCTGAACCGATTTTGATTGAGTTTCTTTTCATTTGAAAGGTGACTTGGTCGAGAGTATTCTTAGCTATGAATCAGCCGTTTGTAGATTATCAGAACTTTCTTCAGGGGTTTAAAAAAAATATAGAAAAAAAACATGAATAAAATAACAATTACCTATATAATAACAAATAATCAAAGCGAATATTACATATAGTTATATTTTTATGTTAAATCATCTTTTTATGACAGGAATATTCAGACCATACACTCAAGCATTACAACTACAGTGTCATTGACAGAGGGGTTTGTGTCAGAAAAAAATGTCAAAATTATATCATCAGCTCAAAAACAACAGAGGACCTAACACGTTCCCTTGAGGCATGCCTCAACGACTCCTTGCGGAGAGAGTATGGATTGAGCGCGAGGGTGTCCACATTGTATTACTGCGACCAGCACAATGAACCCCGCGACATCGATGCCTGGGACTGGTCCGTGCTGGCCGTGATACTTGGACTTGTGATCATAAACGTTGTCGGAAGCTCCTATGATTACGTTCTGAGCAAACAAAGTGGACAAGCTCTGGAAAATGGTTAGTATTCAAGGTGAAACGTTTCACTTTGGCGGGAAAAACAAATTTCAAACAGTTTTTTTGTCCTTGTAGCTAGGCCGGGTAATTATTGTGAAATAGCATAGTGTTCGCGGAAATTGTTGGTCATTCTTTACATTATCATGTACAGCTATTGATTACTTACTCACCATATTACTTACATTTGGCAATAAACCGTTTGAAACAACATACATTTGTTCATTGAAAAATGTATGTAATAATAATAATATGCATTGGAGATAAATAACTTTACGCGAGTTTTTAAAGAATAATAATCAATTTTCGCTAACATAATTATCGTTTACAATAATTACTCGGCCTAGCTACAAGAACAAAAAAACTGTTTGAAATTTGAATTTCCCGCTAAAGTGAAACGTTTCACCTTAAAGCAGTTTTTTTGTTACTAATATAAATTGATTGGACCCGGTCAATTTATCACTCACTCAACTTCCAGAAAAGAAACAAAAACTTTGTCATATTTATGATTATCGATGAAATAATATTGAATTTCCAATTTGCAATGTACCCATTTAAATTATACTTCGGGTCTCAACCGAAGACGATTATATTATTTACATGCAGCAGTACATGGGGTTGTGCTGTCTTCTTCACACTTTTAGATATTAAACTACTATAAAAACAAAATTCCATTTCCTGTCTCCCTCTATGGCCGGAGGATGGCGCCTGCAACTTTTCATTACGTGTTTTTGTGTCGTCGGAATCACACTGTAATTAATTGATTAAGTGAAAAAAGTGTTATCGCCTGATTTAAATACGGGATAAAGAAAACGTTTACGATCTAACTGTAGTAAATACGAAAATATGTGCAACAAAGTGAAGAAATTCGAGACAATACTCCAAAAATACAGGCGAAGTAACATTCCCGCCAACACCATGATGATTCACCATATTGCAATGGTTATTACGAGCCTGACATGGATGGTGAATATCGAGAGAAAACAGGTACCTAACATAGTCTATGATAATTGTATTAGGCAAATGCGCATACCTTGGACGAACTGAATAGTTTGTTCAAAAATAAAGTTTTCTATGTACCCTCTTACCAAACTTATCCCGATAATTACATAATTTAGTAATTAATTCATAAGATAATTTAGCGTGTGAATCTAAATGAGAATTTATAAGTAGTTAATAATGAACAAAAGGAAATTTTCACGAAAATAAGGTGGGTAGTTCTGCGCATGGCACAGTCGGAAGGATGGAATAAAACGTTTTATTATAAACATACTTAATACCTACGTAGATACTTTTTGGTTTATTTTTTCAACGTAGTTTTTTCCATGACGTTTTAAACGTGTTATGGCTAGGTGATTATATTCCCAGGAGATCAAAGTCGACTAAAGAGTCGACTTTTAGCACCCAGGTGATTAAAATGGAATAGACCACCAAGGACATTTTACCTCTTTAGAGTATATACCTATAATTTCGTTGATGGCTACTTATTCTCTATGTATATCATGTCGATACTTTTAATTATCTTCACACGTAAACCGTGTTAAGGTAACATATTCTCCACGTAAATCGTGTTGAGGTAATATCATATTCTCCAAGTAAATCGTATTGAGGTAACAGCATATTCTCCACGTAAATCGTGTTGAGGTAACGTATTCTCCACGTAAACCGTGTTGAAGTAACATCATATTCTCCACCTAAATCGTGTTGAGGTAATATATTCTCCACGTAAACCGTGTTGAGGCGCATTTACTTCACGTATATCGTGTAAGTTTTTCATTGCGTATATCGCGTCGATATATATCAACTTATTTTATTCTTCGATGAGACTTTCTCAAAAAGAAATGCTCGACCCTGTAATTCTGATGATGCTTGGAGAGAACCTTTCCACACAAATGGAATATAGTGACGATTTACATAAGGATATTGCTGCTAGATAATTATATTATGTAATGGCTTGCCTATATAAAGAGAGCAAAGCAGACTTGCTGAAAGAGTATTTGCCCTCTAAGAATAGCGTTAATATAAAGGCACCGAAGCTTAATTTAGAATACAAAACGGAATTGTCTTCCATTAATGTGAAAAAATACCTGATTAGTCAAATAAAACATAACTAGTTAGTTACATTGTAAGATACATAGTCTAGTTGTTTAGCAGCGATAGGGAACGTCCTTAATTGGGATTTATCGTCAAGGAAGTTTTCCCACAAGCACATAATATAATAATATGCTCATAATATAATCGTCGCTTGCCAAGTCATTACAGAGAATCACAGGCGGTGCGATATTCAATTATAAACAATATCAATAAACAAACTTGAGATAGTGTTAAAAACACCTAAATCGATAAGTTTGTATTCGGCACTAATCTGGCCGAGCACCTCAAGTCTTCGAAGGCGATTTCAAAGTCAGGTTCAGAGATGAATAGCGTGTCGCGCTCCATTCAAACCACCACCTCCAATGACTGCGGAGAGCTTTAAACGCGAGGGGGAAAACGTGAGCTGTAAGCCCACGAGCCCTGCCAGAACCTTGCTCCTCGGACGTAGGCACCAGTGTCGTGGGATCGCCACCAGAAATACAATCGCTGGAACGGTTCTTTGCGCAGAGGAGCCAGGAGACAGTAACGCCGATAGCTGAGGTACCTATTGCCGGCAGAATACAATTTTTTTATGACTAGTGGTGTACCATAACAAATGACCCTATTGTTTTATCTTGGATACAAGGGTACAGTATACCACTTAAAGAGCAACTGGTACAAAATAACTTCTCCCCAGAACTTATGTAAGTCTGCATCTGACAGTATAATCATTGATCACTGTATCATAGATTTATTTTGTCTAAATTCATATCGACATGCGAGTCGTGTCAAGTTCATTTTATATTTACTATACCCAAAAGCTAACGGCGATCACCGATTCAAAAGCCTAAATAAATTCATTGAATTAGAGCACTTTAAAATGGCATGTTTTTACTGGCTATAAATGAACATGATAAAAAGAAGTTATACGTTTCATATAGAAGTCACAAATGTACCAATTTTGCCGTGTGTGTTTTGCCGTTTGGTTTTTATTCCGCACTGTTTGTGTTTACAAAACTGTCGAAGCCAGATTAAAATACCTACGATTCAGAGGTCTGATTTCTGTAAATTTCTTAGATGATTTTATTGCTATTGGACAGTCTTATTCGGAGTGCTCTCATAATATAAATACAACAATTAATGTTTTACAATAATTGGGCTTCAAAATAAACCGCGATAAGAGCTCTTTAACGCAAAACACAGCATGCAAGTTCCTAGGGTTAATTTTCAATACCGAAAATATGACTCTTTATTTACCTGAATGGAAAAAACAGTGCATAATCGATAAAACAGTAGAACCTTTAAGAACCAACAAATGTACTAAGACAACAACAAATGTATTAAGATTCTTTGCAAAATTCATAAACATTTTGACTTCTTCGTGTTTAGCTGTTAGATACAGATGGATGTACACTAAATTGTTTGAACAGGAAGATTTTAATATTTAGTAACTTCAAAAACTATAACAAAAAGATGGTTATAGCAAAATCACTTTAAAAAGAGTTGAGATGGTGGAATTTAAATATTAATAACTCGTTTTGCCCTATACGCACTAAAGATTACTGTCTCGATATCTAACATAGTGATGCATCAAGTACCGGTTGGAGGGTAGCTTGTGGTGGTAAAAGTTCACACGGCAATTGGACCGACTGGAGCTCAGTATGGATATCTTGGAATTTAAAGCCGCTCTTTATGGGCTAATATTTGAAAATATTTTTTTTTTTTCTGAGCTTCAATCTTGCGATATACTTCTTATAGTAGATAATACGACAGCAATTGCTACACAAATCGAATAGGTGTGCAACACACAGTTAAATGACTTAGCTTGCACTATTTGGCAAGAGTGTGAGCTTAGAAACATTCATGTATTTTCATCATCTGATTACATTGTTGCTGATCATGAATCCCATAAGATAAATGTGGTAAACACATAATGGGAGCTTGCCGATTACGCATTTACTGAAATAACTGGATAATTTGGTGTACCTGCTATCGATCTTTTTGCAAGTTCACAAAGCTATAAATGTGATCGATACGTGTCATGGAAGATCGATCATTACGCAGAAATTTAAACTGATAAAATACTTGCGACATTCCCCTTTCAGAACACGCCACCCACTATGTGTAGACCTTACCCTGGTGGCAGCGAGATTATCAGACAGTCGATGATAAAACTAGATGTTCCAGGGGCGTCATTATGTATTGTCATGGCCTCATTTGCAAACCAAACATTAAAGCAATACGATTCGTCTATCAAATCATGATGGTTCTTTTGTGAAGAAAATAATTATGTACAATGTGTTTAATGCAAATCATACTCAACTAATGTAATTTCTAACAATGAAATTCGATCAAAGGGTCAGTTATAGTTTAATTAACACACATAGGTCGGCTCTGTCTGAAGCGTTAGGATCTGAAATCACACTAGATAATAGTGTCAACAGATTTATAAAGGGTGTCTATCGGTTAAAACTACCTACACCTAAATACTCGGTGACCGGTGGGACACCAATAAAGTTCTAAATTTTGTCTCAAAGTTATATCCTTATACAGATATTACCCGTGAATATTTGTCAAAAACCAACTCTCTTCAAACAATTTACCTCTGCAACCAATGCAAACGTTAGTTTAATAATATTAAAAAACATAATAATATATACTACATATAGGAATTTATAAAATTATGACTAAAGTTAAAGATTTAATAAAAATCTTCGCAACCTGTAGCCTTCCAACGACTTAGTAGATTACCTCTTATTATAGAACAACCGTCTATAATGACCTGCGTTAGCCTTACAAGCTTATATTGAGAAAACGTTACCCCTAATGTGTGAGCCGTTAAATGAGCACTTCTTTATTAGCATTCGAAAACCGAATAAAAAGATAGGCAAACTGTACGATAGCGGTATTGACATATCGATATTTGGACCGCATACCCACTTGCTATGCTTCCGCATCGACAGCTCATCGACTTGGGATTTATCTTGGAAGTGGCTCGGAAGGCTGCAGACTGGAGAAAATCCTCTAATAATTATATCCTTAAAATATTATAATAGATATGTTACCAATCCTGATGATAATGAATTTGCGATTTGCGGGAATTACTATATTCAATAATTTTTGCTGAATATGTATATCATAATAAGCTAACATGACTATATGGAATGAATTTATAGGATTGAATTCATTCAATGATTACTATATAATATAGATATATATATATATATAATACTTATTGGTTAAAATTAAAGCATTACTATATAATATAATATCTTTATTAAATTGATTGACAAATACAAATAAATGCCAGAATGTATATACATTAAACATATTTTGCTTTTCATTTCTTTATCGGATGAAAGCTCTCTAAACATCTGCATGTAAATAATATAATCGTCTTCGGTTGAGACCCGAAGTATAATTAAGAATCAAACGATACTTACCTTGAAGTTTGATTCCAATTATGCGAGGGTCTCAACCGAAGACGATTACACTCCCAACCCACCCAAAACGTAAGCCCCAAGTAAACAGACAAACAAAAAGCAAAACATTATGTATATTTATAGAGTGTATACATCCTTATATCTCTAAAAGTAATGAAAAGTTGCAGGCGCCATCCTCCGGCCATAGAGGGAGACAGGAAATGGAATTTTGTTTTTATAGTAGTTTAATATCTAAAAGTGTGAAGAAGACAGCACAACCCCATGTACTGCTGCATGTAAATAATATAATCGTCTTCGGTTGAGACCCTCGCATAATTGGAATCAAACTTCAAGGTAAGTATCGTTTGATTCTTAATTATCAATAACTTCGTAAGCACATTTTTGTTTTCAGGAAATACTTTTCTTCTGAGCTTCTC
Source organism: Agriopis leucophaearia (assembly GCA_949125355.1). Classification (NCBI taxonomy): domain Eukaryota; kingdom Metazoa; phylum Arthropoda; class Insecta; order Lepidoptera; family Geometridae; genus Agriopis; species Agriopis leucophaearia. The sequence goes on along the minus strand of OX421278.1, from coordinate 1,072,282 downwards.
CGTAATGCGTAATTGGAAACGATTAACAAATACTGAAACATGCGATCCAAGGATAAAAGATTTGGAAATCCTTAACGGGTTTAGGTAATTATGGTCTTAATAAAAACACAGGTCATTCGGCCGATATGAATATAAAAGTTTTAGTTAAAATGATGGTAGAAATATGTGTAATGTACTAATGTTGATTATTTTGGTTGCAGAGTTATATTAAATTTGTTAACAATACTCATGCATGCCATGATGAGCTTCACAATGGGGTTTGCGGAAAACCCTCATGATATAGAAAAGGTAACTATAAGGGCTGGCGTGGGGACAATTCGGCGGAGTAGCACGATCATAAGTGGTTACACATTTGAAACGTTTGGGGTCGAGACATGAGCTCTAAAATCTTTCAGAGCGCCTGGTTTATGCTACGCGTGACTATAATGCTGGCATGTTTCTGGCTCAACGCAAAGCATTGCCATCCGAGTGATAATTTTGCCAGCATGTTGGGTACGATGCTAACTGGTACATTAGGTTTGTCTTTAGACCTTCAACGGTAAATGGGATATCCAACTGTTGTCGTATAGGCTAAGTTGTGTATGTATTTAATGTTGACTTGTATTTTCTTAAGTTAACAATAGCAGTTGCTCATTTAAAATATACCAGCCAAGTACGAGTCGGGCTCGCGCACTGAGGATTCTCTACCACCACAAAATACAATAATTATCAATTCAGAAAACCGACTTCAAAATTAGGAAAATGTGTCAATTTGGATACGGTGAAAGAAATGATAAGGTCATCAAAGTAACGAAATTACTAGTTATAACTTGGTAATGAACAGAAATTTGTCACCGACTCACACTTGGCCATTATTTATTATTTGTTGTTATACTTCAAAGCGTGTACTGTAATCATGCCAAGTTTGACGCTTGTACGTATTACTATTTTTATATTAGAGCAATTACAAAAATACGTTTATTGTATGGGGTAATGTACCCTTTTCTTTATATTTTTGACTTTTTTATTATTTCTTAGATAATTCGTTGTAACCTTACATATTCTGTGAAAATTGCAACTGGCTATCTATTACGGTTCCAAAGATATAGCCGTTTATATGTACGTCAGACCATGATAGTAGCATGCGTCGGACGAGCAGATAGTCAGACAGCATAGGCTCAGTAATAGGGTCCCGTTTTTATTCTAAATTTAATTAATTCTAAAAACTAACTAATAAATATTGGTGTCATATTCTTCATCAGTCGTTCAGTAGTTTAAAGAAGTGAGAAGTGCGTGAGTTAGCTACACTTGAATGAATCCAAGCAGTCAGCACAATGAACTCCGTCGCCAACGAACCTGTTCCTGTGATACTAGTTTATCGTAATTTAAACTTAAGATCTGAATTTAACAATGAAATGATGAAAAAGGTATTCATTAAAAATCAACTTACATACTTATTGAAATTCGTGTGTCTGTACCATATTAAACCACAGAATACATATACGTACAATAACAGAAGATTCACACCGCAAAATAATTTAAATATGTAGCGACTCTTGCTACTACACAATAAAGTGCAATTCAGGGCGTGCGAGCGCTAACTATGGGACCCGGGTATGTCCTAAAACTGCGACCAGAACCACCGGAGGATGGGAAGCAGCGTCCTAATAGTACACGGTGAGCGTACTGCGATCCCCAAGCCACCTGCCAAGTGTGGGGATTATGGCAACACCCCTCTATGAGGGAGGCCTTGTCCAACAGTGGACGTTAATTGGCTGATGATGTGTGAGCGCTAATTACCTACAGCTATATTAACCTAGAAGTTGCCTCTCTGTCTATCGCGTAACTCTTGTCGCGTTATCTCTGTCTATCGCGCGGCAGCGGGCACGGCAAGTCCGTCAAGACGACTACTTGTAGCTTCATACCTAAAGTGCGGAGTGCGCCAAGACTGGTTAAACGTAAAATAATAATAAAAACTGTAATCTGGTTTAGATTTATCTTTATCTAGCAGCGCCCTGCGGTTTCACCCGCGTGGTGATGAAAAGTAGTGATGATGACGATGATAATGAAAAGTAGCCTAAGTTACTCGTTATAACATCAGCCAGTGAAGGTTGCGTCAAAATCGGTCCAGTCGTTTTGAAGTCTAATGGGAACATACCTACATAATTATGATACATAGGAGAAGATTAGATACTTGATTAAATAAACATACATAGTATAGATTATATAAAGCAATGGATGGCAATAAAAAAATAAACAAATTGGGTTGTGTTTGTGAATTTGATCATTATTAATTTCGTTTTTTTTTTTCAGGCGTACGAATTTCCGGGGTACCAGATTTTATTAAACGGAATGATGGTCGTACAACTATTCTTCTTTATCTCTGGTTTCCTATTGGTCTACCATTTGCGCATTGAAGAACATAAACTCACATATACTGCTTGGGATATTCCTAAAGTCATACTGCAGAGATTTAGTAGGTAGGTGATAATGAAGAGCCAAGTACAGTGACAATGAGTATTCAGTTCCACGGTTCTATGAAGTGTTTGGTTCCAGGCTCGTTCCAGCTTTAGCCATGACCCTGGCTCTCTGTATGACGTGGGTGCGGCACGCGGGCTCCGGCCCACTGTGGAAACTCTTTGTAACAGACTCGCTGGTAGCTGACTGCCGCAACTACTGGTGGCGGCATCTCTTATTCTACAACAACTACTCCCATGAAAGCAAGTTTTGTCTTCTTACAACTTGGTAAGGCTTCATTTTACAAGTACTTTTTTTAACTACGGTAGGTTGCAGTTTTTTTTCTTCATTTTAAATGATAGGCTTGCGTTTGATCGCCAATTCGCCTGATGTTAAGTGATAATGTCTACCATGAAGCACGCTTGACTAGAAGAAACCAATTCACTTGTGATTTAAAGACACCCAGATTGTAACTATCGGGGAACACCCATTCAGGCAGCCCCGCTCAACATTTTCTGCCAAAAAACGTGATATATGACGTTATTTTTAGTGCATTATTCCAAATTTACGTCTTGTTTAAATAAATGACGTCAAAAATCACGTTGTTTACCTTCTTTGTTAACACTTGCTTAAAAATGACGTCACATACCACGTCGAAACGACGTGAATACGTGAAGCATGACATCTGGAGTGACGTGATTCGACGTCTAAAATTACCAAAATTCACGTCAATAATGTCGTAACCTTGCTGATTGCGGCGCATTCCACAGACTAGTAGTTTGCACAATAACAGTGGAATAACTGGTCACTTGTTTGTTTGTTATTGTCGGCGTACGTACTATTGTTTTTATCAGCGCAGAGTGAATATTGAGTTGGTACCAGGACAAACCAACTATGGTTTTTTGGTACGACATTAGTTAATTAATATTGTAAAATGAGGTTAATAAACAAAAAAAAGTTACCGAGGATTTTTTGACGTTATGTGGTTTAACAGTTGTTATATTATAACAGGCAGTTAGCGGCAGAAATGCAGGTATTCCTGGTGGGTGTGACGGCGTACATCGTGACTCGGGGACGCGCGCGCCGAGTAGTGCTATGCGTGCTGCTGGTGCTCGGAGCAGCAGTGCCCGCCCTGCACACCCTCCTGCAAGATCTAGATGCCGTTTTTACTACACCTCAGTACGTGTTCTATGATTTAGATGCATCATTCATTGATAAACAACATTCTTCTACTCTAACTACGTGAAAACAACATAAGATCTCATTTGAAACACTACGTACCTACTTAATAAATCGGGCAAGTGCCTTTATTAACTAAACAAAATACAAGCTTACACTAACACTGCACAAACAGGTAGACTGTCCATAGACTGTGGAAGATCTAAAGACAATACAAATGCTCAAGCCCACTATTAGTTGGCAGCGTACCCAGCATGCTGGCGGCATTGCCACGTTGAATGACAATGCTTATGCGTTGAGCCAGATACAAGCCAGCATTTTGGTCACCCGTCGCGTTAACCAGGCGCTCTGAAAGATTTTTGAAAACGAGGTGAGCTCCCAGTCTCCCAGGGCCCAATGTCTCGTACCTGAACTCCTCAAATATATAACCACTGCTGAAGTTAGCATATTTGTACTGCTCTGCCGAATTGGTAGAGCAGCACAAGCTACCTACTAACTTAATTTGTTTTCATTTTATGATGATTTCAAAATTCTTTGCTATCCCCTTAACAGATCCTTTAGGACTTTGAACGTAGGCGGGACTTTCTGGGTCCAACACGCTCCTGGACACACCAACCTGCCGTGTTTTATCATGGGCATGGCCACCGCTACACAACTCTACGACTGGCAGAAGAAAGGCAGCCATCACGTGAAGAGCAGGGTAAGCAACTGTTGTGTGTTTGCACAATATTATAAGGATTCTTGTTAAAGATGAAAACACGATAGATCTTTCCGAGTCAATCAAGCTTGGACAAATTGTGTTTTTGGTGGCGCTGTCATGTCACATCCTGTGACTGATGCCGTCAACACTAGTGATCAGGGCTCCTCTAGCTTCTAGAAAAACAGGCCCTCGTCACCTGCCATGGCATCTGGATGCGAAATTACAAAGATTGTCTGAGTGGCGTGCCGTGGGTAGACCTATTTCCAGCATATAAACTATGTCTATGTCAGCAGTGGACTAAGATAGACTGATTATGATAATGATGGGTTATTCCAAAATTATCAATACTAGTTTTGTTATCTGTGCTACTCACTCGAATTGATTATTGCAATGGGGATAGAAATTATAATGGAAATAGTTTAATATGCAGTATTTATTTACACATATTACGTACAATAAACATAATTCTCGGACCCTAAATAACATGTTAACTTATTAGACTTTAAAATAAATATTTACAAATAAAACACACCATCCAAGTCGCTATAATGCGACATGTCCCCATAATGCTTTATCTCGCAGGGTTGATTGCAAGGCAAATTTTCTTGGCAAAATTTGTGTCAACTCTGCTGGTCTATTCTGCAAGCTAAGTGAAGTGATAAGCTAAGTTAACGTGTATTTGTCTTGTCGATTACTATAGACAAATGTCAAAATGTCGAGTGATCACCCTTGACTGCAGTCCCTTACCCTTATAATTCGATATTTTGACATTTATCTGCAGAAATAGGCAAGAAAAAATCACATTCACCTAGCTTATCACTTCACTTACGTTTTCAGTTAGCTTACAGAATAGACCGGCTGTTCGAAATATATTAGCAAAATTGTTTGGTCTTAGACGACCACGGGCCCAGAGCCTCTACAGCCGATGCGACAAACCCAATGTTTAATATCCTATATTGAGTTATGGTATTGTTACAGTGGTACACTTTGGTGCAGTATCTGTCAGTAGCTGCGTTCTTCTTGATCCTGTACACGGGCAGTGCATTCTATGTGGACGGGCCAAGAGGTTCCCTGCTGGCACGTGTAGCTTACAGCCTTTCCATCCGTCTGCTGCTTGGGCTGGCGTGCATGGCGTCTATATCTACCTTATTTCTGAAGAACCCTTGTGAGTAGATTTGTCTTCTAGAGTGCTCTTGTCAAATTATACCAAATACAGATAACTTTGGAGGTGGTGCATCAATTCACTGTGTGTCTGTGTATAACATATCAAGTCGCGTAAAATTTGGCCCCAGACAGTCCCTCCGGTTTCCGGGTCATTAACACGAGAGATTTTGCAAGCGTATCAAGCTGTATGTAAACTATTGAAAACTCAACGGTCGCATTTTTTGTACCTACTATGATGTCACGAGAGCAATTTTTATTTTTTTTATGCATAGTTAGGCTTGCTTTTGACCGCCAACTCGCCTCATGTTAAGGGATGATGCGGTCTACGATGGAGCACGCTTGTCTAGAAGAAGCCGATTCACTCGTGATTTGAAGACACCTAGATTGTAACTATCGGGGAACACCCATTCAGGCAGCGCATTCCACAGACCAGCAGTACACACAATAAAAGTGGAATCAAAGCGCTTCGTACGGGTTTTTAGAATATCAACCATAAAGCGGTGTCGATTTTTCGTGCCCGCTCTGGCAGTCCGATAGGAAAATGGGCAGGAGGGAATTAGATCATGCAGAATTAAACGGCAGTTTAACTCCATTTGCACAGCTCACTACTGTCGAAGAGTTCTAAATCAAATTTACGACTATATGAGTTGCAAGTTACATAATCAGGGTTCGGCTAATGTCACAGGCACCATGCTACACCGCAAATACTATAATGTATGATTAAGTTATTAGAAATTACAATAAGTTCCTTGTTTCCAGCGTACATTAAGTTAGTGTTCGAGTGGCGGCACTGGGCGGTGCCGAGCCGCCTGACCTACTGCGTGTTCCTGTTGCACTGGATCCTCGTCAATATGGTTATGGGAGCCAGAAAGCAACTCAGTTTCTTCTCTTTCTCTAATATTGTAAGTGAGCGAAACAGCGATATACGTAGGCATAAATTGTCCCATTGTTTTTTTTTGGGCTGCTAAAGGGCTGTTAATAGATCGTACCTGTGATGTCCCTGGTGTTGCAGGCATCCATAAGCAACGGTGATCGCTCACCATCAGGTGGACCGTTAGCTTGTTTACCTATCATGCCGAATTTTATCCAAATCCAAAAGCCATTACGGAATTAAGAGGGACAAACATACTTACATACAAACTATTGCTTTAATAAAAAAGTGTGATAGTGTGAATCATGATTATGAGTTTATCATATTAATATTATAATTTGTTTGTTGGTTTGTTTGTTGCTATTTCAAGTAGCAACTAAGCAACGGATCGAAATAATTATTTGGATGGAGTTGCAGGAGAGTGACATGATATGGCATACTTTTTAACCCAGATAAATGTATGGTTCCCGAAAGAATGTATGCGAGGGTAAAACTGCGGGCAGCTACTAACAAAAAATTGTCATTGCAGGTGTCTACCCATCTGTTCATCGCGGTGGTATCGTACATCATCTCTGTTCCATTCAGCCTGATGGTGGAGGCTCCCTTCATCATGCTCTTCAAGAATCTCGCCAAAAAGCAGACTTCCCGTAGTACTTCTAGCGTAAATGGGACGTCAGCCCTTAAAATACCATCAAATGGCAATAAAACTTCAGCAGATCATGGAACAATAGTTAATGAAATCCTGTACGTTAATGGAACATCAAACGGCAATACAACTTCAGCAAATGATAAAACAATAGCTAATGGAATCTTGTACATTACGAGTAATGGAAACGTTAATGGAGCGAAAAAGGAGAAAACATTGTGAATATACCTAAATGCTTCTACGGGAGTAGGAAGTATGTGTAGGTACCAGAGTAGGTAACTATTGACGTCAGGGAATCTATGATTGTAAAATCCCACCTGCACTTGGCCTGTGGGTTTTTACCACAGAAAAGAGAAGTTAATGTTTTTCTTTTCTGTCGTTTTACCATCGACATATTTTTACAATCATGCATTTTGTTTTTAAAATTAAACTAGTTTTTCTTTTCTTCTTTCCTCGTTAGTAAGGTTACCATCAGTTTGGATATTTCCGGACTTTTAAACCTTTGTCCGGATTTTTTTATCTTGGGCGATGTAATACGAGTAAATTTTAACTAACGTCTCCCTTAACACATACCTAACAAAAATCTTCTTTTAATAATCAACCAAAATACTAAAAAATCCGGACTTTTATTGAAATGCCTGTATTAATTGAATGAATTAATGCAGACATTATAATTAATTATTAATGCATTATCATTAATGCATTTTATTATTGGGGTTGAATTTATGTCAGGAATTTTCAAATGTTGATATTATGGTAACCCTACTCTTGAGGGTATTTTGGCGTCTCACGTCTTGTGCATTTATCAGTATCAAGTATTAAATAATATTTCCAAGTTTTAATAAGTATCATCAATGAGTCATTAAGAGTGATACAAAGTAAGTCTTAGTCATGCAAGTGAAATAGAAACTTTTATAAAGTTTTGAAAGCAACACGAAAATAATTTTTTCACCTTTTTATGACTTATCCACACTCGAGCACACCCACGAACACTTAATACATAATAATCCACCACTATTACAAATAAACACTCGGTAAAACAGAAGTTTATCAAAGTAATACAAAGTTTTATTCAAGTTTGCGCCAAAACTCTTTTAATCAGTTCAGGGGCCTTACCCCTAGCTTCACTTTTGCGAGCCAACTTTTAGTAGGTACCTGATAGGTTCCTAAAACTAACCAACTCATATAAGCTGCATCGTTTAAAAGCGTCTAACTTGAATGAACGAAAATCCGTTTTACTATGCGTGTGTGCGTGAAAATAGCTAAGCTTGGCGGCTATCAAATAACTACCGCTTATCGTATTGTATTTTTGTATTGTATTGTATTGTTTTGTTTGTATTGTATTTTTGTAATTGTATTTTTTTTCCATTGAAAGAATTTGGTGCAATGTAGTTTATTGTTAATTAGTATGGTTTAATGTGATTTTAACCGTTTTAATTAGTAATTAAGGTGATACGTTACACGTTTGGCGGGAAATTAAAATTTCAAACAGTTTTTTTTTGTTCTTGTAGCTAGGCCGGATAATTATTGTAAACGATCATGAAGTTTGCAAAAATTGATTATTATTCTTTACAAACTCGCATAAAGTTATTTATCTCTAATGCACATTATTACATACATTTGTCAATAAACAATTTTTTGCTGTTTCAATCGGTTTATTGCCAAATGTAAGCAATATGGTGAGTTACTGATTAATAGCTGTACATGATAATGTAAAAAATAACCAACAATTTTCGCAAACACTGTGCCATTTCAAAATAATTACCCGGCCTAGCTACAAGGACAAAAAACTGTTTGAAATTTGAATTACCTACCCGCCAAACATGAAACGTACCTTAAATTAATTACTTCTATGAAGGGCTTACTTCAGTCCTTAATTGTCTTACAACTTCGATCCGCCAGAAGTTGAAATTTGTGTCGCTATCCGTGGTTTACCAATTCGTATTACGAATATGAAATGAATTTTGAATGCAAAGATGGCCAATTTTTTTTTATCTAATTACGAAAATGATACCCATGTCGAATTTCTAGATTATGGTGATCGAGTTTTTCGACAATTCTAGTGAGAATTTTCAAAAACTGATAACAACATCATGAAATTTAAAATGGATGTCATGTTCATACATGTCAAAATTGCGACGGGTACGAATTGGGTACTAAAGGAATATATAATAGGAATATATATATATACGAATGTAAGTATATTCCTATTATTAGTATAATAGTTATTAGTAGGAACTAAGAATGTACCTATCATATTTACCAATTAAATAAATAAATAATCAATGTCAAAGTAATATAAATAAAATAATATATAAATTTGCATAATGTCAAAATATACAAATAGGTTTTTTTTAATGTTAACCTGCCTTATCCCTCTGTTGGGCAAAGGTCTAATAATAAAGGTAAATATAATAATAACTATAATTTATAGACAATAGACAATTTTTTATTTATAGCAAAAATCCACACACACTTAAAGCTACACACATATTAAAAAATAAAATTTGGATTTTTGCCACAAACCCGCCCCAGCTCAGCATGATGCCGTTCGTTGCCAACCTGCGCTGGTCTTCCGATGAGACCGGAAGGTGACGTCACGCACTGCACTGTGCGCGTGCAAGTATTTAAATTATACATGATAAAAGACAAAAAAATGCTATAACAAGATAATAAATAAAAATGGTTAAACTGAGAAAATATATTGTGCTCAAGATGTGCTCACACATCCAACTGGAGTTTAAAAAACAACATCAACTAAGTGAGTAATTTACCTACTTACTGTAGTTTACTACACTAAACAGCGCTTATATCATTTCTAAAAAAAAATTCGCCCTTTTGATGACTATAAATAAAAAAATTAAGATAAAATCTAAAGCATTGTATAGTTTGCAGGTTCCTTATTGTCGGAGGAATATTGTTCCAGCACTTGGACGCAGCATAACGGAAACTGCCCCTGAAAGCGGCTGAGCTGTGACGTTCCGTTAAGAGCTGCGTCGTACATTGGTGAAGAGGTCTACTATTGGACTTCCATGACAACTTCTCGTATAGATAACTTGGAGATTAGTATTTCATGACACCAAACATTAGACATGCTAAATGTAACTTGCGGCGGTGCATTATTTTAAAATAAATTAAAAGTTTATGTTTATTAAGAAATGAGGTCACTTGTGACCTCAACGGAACCTCAAAACAAAAACGTGCACAAGCATTTTGCACCCGTTGGATAAGCTTTTTAGTTTTTGCTGTTAGACGTGGACCAAAAACTGTATCCACGTAATTTAATTTTGAGAGAATGAATGATTCTGCAAGTTGTATACGTAAATCTTCTTTTAAATAGGGTCTAATTTTATACAAGCATTTCAATTTATACAAGCAATTTTTGACGCAATTATATGCTTCTCGTACCGCAACTCAGAGTCCATAATCAAGCCCAAATTTCGCGCTTCATAGACACGCTCTATAGGCTCGCCCATAATCGTGACATTTATAAAGTCCCTCGGATACCTATAATATGCGTACTGCGCAGCCACTGGGCCTAACTTCAGAGGGCTCATAAAGTTTTGCGCGAATGATACCCGACCAAGCACGGTCAAGCGCAGCTTACGCCACATTAATCAGTATTATATGCCGGACACTTCTTATTTGCCTATTTATAAACAAACTAAGTTAGGTATAACTAATAGATTTTTTTTTATATACAATTCATTTCCTTTTGATATAATTATAATTCGTAATGATTTATCATAGGGAAAATGCGACATCGACCATTTTCTTCCACAAAATGGCAAGCGGACGCGTTATATGAATCAGAAGAACAAACTCCAAAGATTTTTAATTTTTAGTTAGACTGCAATTATTTGAAAAATATCACTTGTCCCAGTTAGAGTTTGAGCTAAACTGTATTTAAAAAAAAAAAACACGCCGTTTTGTTTCAGTTTAGTTTCAGAAATAAACCCATAGAAGTCGATAATTTTGTCTTTGAAGAAGTACCCCATATCTCACTCAATGTTTAAAAAAATTGATTCTTTAGCTTTCGAGTGGTGTAATGAAATTTTGGATGTAGATGATAGATAATAATGTAGCTGCAGGATCAAACTGTATCCCCCGATTTTCTTATCAACAGTTTTTTTAGTTGCCTCCAACTATGGAAGCAAATTTAAATACGTATTCACGTCAAAAATAATCATTAAAATAGGTTCACAATCGAAAAAGATATCGCAAAAAATTTACACATAAAACATATTTTTTTAAAGGTTGTTAATATAATAGGTCGGGGAAAAAGTCTTTTCGTATTTTGTATGTATAAAGTTGTAGTAAAAATCTTATCCGTTGTACTGTTTGCATCTGGCTGGTTTTGATACCATTAAAAATATGACATTTTAAAAATGGAATACAAAACGTAAAAAGCAATTTCCCGCCATTTTTCAATTGTTTTTTTGTTCGATAAAATGAGTGAATCTAACGATCAAATTCGATATATTGTGAAATTTTATAACAAAAAAGGGAAAAATGCGACACACGCCGCGAATAAAATGTGTGACGTTTATGGACCTAATGCAGTGTGTGCAGTGTCATCAAGAGTAGCACAATGTTGGTTCAAGCGTTTTCAGTCCGGGAATTTTGATGTCAAAGATGCAGCTCGCTCTGGTCGCCCTGTTACGGATAAAGTCGATGCCATTTCTGAAAAAGTGGACCAAGATCGGCATATTAGTAGTTACGACGTAGCTGAAGAACTGGGGATTGACCACAAAACAGTTTTGACCCATTTGAAAAAAACTGGGTATACAAAAAACTCGATATTTGGGTGCCACACGAGCTCACTGAAAGAAACCAAATGAATCGTGTACTCATTTGCGATTCTCTATTGAAACGTAACGAAACCGAACCGTTTTTGAAAAGATTGATCACTGGTGATGAAAAATGGATCACCTACGACTAGAATGTGCGCAAAAGATCATGGTCAAAGGGCAGTGAAGCACCACAGACTGTAGCGAAACCCGGATTAACACGTAATAAGGTGATGCTGTGTGTATGGTGGGATTGGCAGGGCATCGTTCATTATGAGCTTTTACCGCCGGGCAAAACCATCGATTCGGATCTCTACTGCCAACAGCAGATGAGACTCAAACAAGAAATTGAGAAAAAACGGCCGGAATTGATCAACAGAAAGAGTGTGGTCTTTCATCATGATAACGGCAGACCGCACACATCTTTGGCCACTCAGCAAAAATTTAGAGAGCTTGGTTGGGAAGTGTTAATGCATCCACCATATAGCCCAGACCTTGTACCCTCAGATTTCCACCTGTTTCGATCTCTTCAGAATTCTTTGGGTAGTGTTAGATTAACATCAAGAGAGGACATTCGCCAAAAGGAGGTTCGTAAAACGCTACGCAATCTTGATGTGAACAAAGCGAGTGGCCCGGATGGTATTCCAGCCATAGTACTGAAGTCATGTGCGCCTGAATTGTCTCCTATATTGACACGCCTCTTTCGTCTCTCAGTTGAGACTGGTCAAGTGCCGAAGTCGTGGAAGCTTGCAAACGTGCAACCTGTGCCCAAAAAAGGTAGTCGTGCCGACCCTGCCAACTACAGGCCAATTTCGGTCACGTCCATACTCTGCAAGACTATGGAACGTGTCCTCAACAACAGGCTCCTGTCGTATCTCGAAGCGAATGATCTCCTCAGTGACCGGCAATACGGATTCCGCCGAAACCGGTCCACTGGGGATCTTCTAGCTTACGCCACACACATTTGGAGCGAGGCCATCGAGAAATACGGGGAGGCGCTAGCCGTTTCCCTTGACATCTCGAAGGCATTCGACAGGGTTTGGCATGACGGCCTTATTAGCAAGCTTTCCTCCTTCGGTTTGTCCAAAGGTTTTGTTGCGTGGATATCGGACTTCCTGAGGGATAGATCGATTCGAGTCCTCATTGATGGCTGCTCGTCCGATCAAATGGCAATTAATGCCGGTGTCCCCCAGGGGTCGGTGCTCTCTGCAACGCTCTTCCTGCTGCATATTAACGATCTGTTAAAGCCCAGTATCTTTGGGTACGCAGACGACAGCACAGTAGTAGAGAGCTATACATCCAATGCACGAACCAGTGGACCTGAAATACAGTCTCTCAGAGAGGCCATGGTTGAGCGCATGAGCTTGTCACTTAAGGTAGTATCCGATTGGGGCGATGCCAACCTGGTCAAGTTCAATGCCGCTAAGACCCAGGCTTGTCTGTTCTCCGCAAAAAGGACGCCATTCCATCTGGCTCCTACTTTCCAAGATGTGTCCGTTCCGATATCTGACCAGCTTGAGCTTTTGGGTGTTTCTCTGTCTCCTACACTCAACTTTGGCTCCTATATTGAAAGCAAGGCTCAATTGGCTGCCAAAAAGCTAGGTATCCTATCGAAGGTGCGTCGGTACTTCACGTCGGAACAGTTGCTAACACTGTACCAAGCACAAGTTCGGTCGTGCATGGAGTACTGCTCTCACCTTTGGGATGGATCAGCTAAATACCAGCTCGGGGCCTTGGAGTCAATTGAGAAGCGTGCTAAGAGGCTCATCAGCAACGAAGCCCTAGTTCAGACTAAGCTTCTTAGTCTTGAGCATCGGCGCAAAGTTGCTAGTCTATCGGTTTTTTATCGGATACATTTTGGAGAGTGTGCATCTGATCTGCATGATTTAATTCCCTCCTGCCCTTTTTTCTATCGGACTGCCAGAGCGGGCACGAAAAATCGACACCGCTTTATGGTTGACATTCCGAAAACCCGTACGAAGCGCTTTGATTCCACTTTTATTATGCGAACTGCTAGTTTGTGGAATGCACTGCCTGAATGGGTGTTCCCCGATAGATACAATCTGGGTGTCTTCAAGTCACGAGTGAATCGGTTTCTTCTAGGCAAGCGTGATCCACCGTAGGCCGCATTAAACTTGAAAAAAATATGTCTTGAATTTGTTTAAAAAATACGAAGAAACTTTTTCCCCGACCTTATATTTTGTTTTATAAACTTTTGTCTTTTTTGAGTGGATTCCTTTTTAAACCATTACTCTGAGAAGGAGAAGAGTGTTTCATGGCAAAACTCTTGAATAGCATAGTGCATGGCGCCTCCACCATCAGATAGAACGGCACGGAGACCAGATACGACACCACCACGATGCAGATGTGGGCAGACACCTGGAAACAATAGTGACAAACAATCAAGCTGCAGTGTTAAAACTTTTTTGTGTTTAAAACTTTTTTCCTCTTAAAGGGTTTTGGCATCACACGTCTTAGTACTAAGGCGAGTGATAGTGGCAGTATTTTAAAACAGCGCCATCTCTCGTAGAATAGGTGATTTACAACTTAAGTTTTCACTTCTGACGTGCAGTCCTATGACTGATGTGTTTTTTTTATCTGGGCAGGTATGATAATTATAATATTTGATTAACGAGTTTAGAGGTTTCTTCTAATTAAGCGTGCTCCATTGTAGACCGCATCATCGTTTTACACCAGGCGAGATGAAGATGAAGCAAAAGCCTGTTTAGCAAATAAAAAAAGAGGTGAGTCATCTTAGCATGTGTCAAAATTGGATAAGTATTTTCCGAAATCATCATCATCGTCATCATTTCAGCAATAGGACATCCACTGCTGGACATATTAGGCCTCCCCCATTGACTTCCAAAAGAGCCGGTTGGGAGCAGCAAGCATCCAGAATTTTCCTGCGGTGTCTTTTAAGTCTTCAAACAGTGTTTTGCCAGTGATGACATATGGCACTGAAACGATACCTTTTCGTAATATACGATTAAAAATATGAAATTTACAGGAGGTCCGGGATGGAGGTTCAGTAGACAATTGCGTAGTTCTATGATCTTTTCATGATTATGATTACACCATCACATAATGACTGTTTGGTTTATCCAAAACAAAACATCTAAATACATTAAATTCTAGATTTACCTAGACTAGAGAGTGTAAATACCACCTGGGCCACTCACCAAGTTGAAGCCTGAGAAGTAGGTAAGCTGCGTTCTGGAGCCCATGACGACATGAATGAGCACAATGTGCAGTAGGAACACGCAGTAGCTCAGCCGGCTCGGTACTACCCAGAGCCGCCACTCGAACACTGACGTGATGTACGCTGCATGGAAGCGTTATTGTTATAGAGCACCCAGAAAGTGATTAAAGTGGATATACATGAGAAATCTACACGGTTTATTTATTTATTCTCACTTCTGTGGTATCAGTTCAATGCAGAATTCCAATAAAACTTCAACAATTCAAAACCCTGCGCGGCGATGCACTGCACTCGTCACCCTGAGACATTAGGTGTTAAATCTCTTCATGCCCAGTAATTTCACTGGAAACATTGCCTTTCAATCTGAAACACAGTAACTTTTGCACACTACTGCTACTGCTGAAGTACAATAAAGAGTATTTTTCTCTAGCTGCGACTTTTCAGATTCGGACGAAGTACCTGCATACTTAGTCCGAGTTTCTGAAATTGTCTTTTTTAGTTTAGACCGTTGAATATGGTCGTAAGTACTCTTATATCGAACAAACGTTGTGCCGATTGTTTTAAAAACTTTTGACATGTAGTGGCAAGCGTTTTGTGACCAAATGTACATAAAATCCACTCACAGGGAATCTTCATAAAGAGTCCAGATATAGCCAGCGCGCACGCTAGCCCGACTAGAAGGCGGATAGCAGCGCTGTAACTAGCACGCACCAGCACAGAAGCTTATGGGTTGTCGCTGTAGAAGACGCACCCGGAGTACATAACCAGCGGGATCGCAGCTACTGACAGATAGTGCGCCCAGCTGTACCACTGGAATAAAGAACGGTTCTCACTGCAAGCATTCGTTTCCGAATGAGCGTGCATCTAGGCCCATGCTTACAAAGTTCACAAACTGTCTGCATGACCGGTCACAAAAAATATGTCCTTCACACAATGTAATTCAGAAATTCCATCGGTATAAAGATTCGCAGTCTATTTGAGTGATGGATAAAACTAATCAATTTGAACGCTCAGTTCAATCCTCGGCCCTGTACCTAAAACCTCACATAATTTATTTAGGCATCGCTCAAAAACGGTGAAAAAAATCATCATGAGGAAATCGGAATGTCTAAGAACCTAAAAGAAAAACAAGGACCGTGAGATTCACCAACATAATTATACAAACTGAGCTACCATGAGGGCCCATCCTCCCTCTCTCTGAAGGAAGGCCTGTGTTCCGACAGTGGGAATATTATAGACTGAAAATGATAGAGTTGCAGTCCAGCTGCCTCTAAAAGAAATGTAAATACAACAGCAAAATACCACTCACTCATCATTTACTGACTGACTCTACATGAAATTTCTTATACTACTTGACCTATGAAGCCGCAATTTGGCAGATAGATTCCTGATGAGCTATGACACCGCTAAGAAAGGATTTTGCGAGAGGGCCGAATTAAAAGGTTGAAAGTTCACGTGAAAAGTTGAAGTTGCGGGCAATATCTAGTCTTCTATAAATGTTAATGAGCAAGAATTGTAATCAATTAGTTCAAGTCTAAAAGAAATTATTTACCCTGTTCTTCGAAAGACGACCTCCTTTTTTCTGCCAGTCGTAGAGTCGTGTCGCGGTGGCCATGCCCATGATGAAGCACGGCAGGTTATTGTGGCCCAGGATGTGCTGGAGCCGGAATGTGGCACTTACCAATGTCCTGAAGACCCTATCATACACAAAGTCAATGTTTGATATCTAAAGTTAGGCCAATTGGAAACATGAAATGATATGAGTCTGGACACTTGTTGGGATTGCCAACGCATGGCCCAATTAATTTCTACCATACTGTCCTTATTAATATTTTTTTATATTATTATAGCTGCTCCGGTCCCGCTGTCGGTTGTGAGGAAATGTCCTCACAACCGACAGCGAGACCGAATGAAAGGAAAGAAATACCTTTATCTACGTTTTTATCCTTTATCTAAAAATCACGTCAATCCGTTGCTCTGTTGCTGCGTTAAAGAGGAATAAACAAACCAACAAACAATTTGATATTGGTATGATCTATTAAAGGTAGTATGGGAAAAAAGAAGTGACAATATAAATAAGGTAGTTGGTATTGATTGACAAATCAATCTTCGATCATTTTTCGAAGGTGACAAAAGGTATAAAAGATCTGGTTTAACGGTCAGGCTCAGTGGCGTCCCTTGAGAGATGGTCTATATCTACTAGTGGAATGATGTAGACCAGTGATGATGAATGGAGGAAATGAATTTACTGAGGCGTAAATATATGAGCATCCAAGTCCTGCAGCACAGTGTGCAGGGCGGGTGCAGCTGAGCTGAGCAGCAGCAGACCGCCCAGCACCACTAGGCGCGCCCGCCCTCGTGTCACGATGTACGCTGTCACACTCATCAGGAACACTTGCAGATCTGCTGCCAAGTGCCTAGAAGAATATTAAACAAAATTATATAATTTATGTGAAACTTAACCAAAAAGTTTTCATTACTATGATCGTCTTATTGAAAAAAAAAAACTGACGTTTCCAATATGATATCCACATACGTCTACTTAACTTACTCACCAAGCAGGAATGATGCAGAAGTTGTTATCTGGCATGTAGTTGCTCACGAATAGTAGAGTATGCCACCAGTAGGTGCGGCAGTCTGCCACCAGCGAGCTGGTGACGAACATCTTCCACAGCGGGCCCGAGCCGGCGTGCCGCACCCACGACGTGGTGAGGGCTAGTGTTATCGCTAGAACTGGTACCAGCCTGGAATAAAGTACTTTTTTAACAAAAAAATCAAAACCGCCTTTACTGGAAGTGGGTGTAATTAATTAATGGTTTTATCCCTTAATTTTTCTGGAATATTTTCTTCAAATTTAAATGGAACCAACGTCGGACTTATTCTTAAAAAAAAAAAAAACTTTAAAATCGGTTGACAATTGGCGAAGATATCACTTGACACACAAAATACAGTCTTATCCAAATCCTCCTTTTTTAAAAGTTGGTTGCAAATAGACATCAATATCTGAAACAACGATATGTACCGATATCTGACCAGCTTGAGCTTTTGGGTGTTTCTCTGTCTCCTACACTCAACTTTGGCTCCTATATTGAAAACAAGGCTCAATTGGCTGCCAAAAAGCTTGGTAGGTATCCTATCGAAGGTGCGACGGTACTTCACGTCGGAACAGTTGCTTACACTGTACCAAGCACAAGTTCGGTCGTGCATGGAGTACTGCTCTCACCTTTGGGATGGATCAGCTAAGTACCAGCTCGGGGCATTGGAGTCAATTGAGAAGCGTACCAAGAGGCTCATCAGCAACGAAGCCCTAGTTCAGACTAAGCTTCTTAGTCTCGAGCATTGGCGCAAAGTTGCTAGTCTATCGGTTTTTTATCGGATACATTTTGGAGAGTGCGCATCAGATTTGCATGATTTAATTCCCTCCTGCCCTTTTTTCTATCGGACTGCCAGAGCGGGCACTAAAAATCGACACCGCTTTATGGTTGACATTCCGAAAATCCGTACAAAGCGCTTTGATTCCACTTTCATTGTGCGAACTGCTAGTATGTGGAATGCGCTGCCTGAATGGGTGTTCCCCGATAGTTACAATCTGGGTGTTTTCAAGTCAAAAGTGAATCCGTTTCTTCTAGGCAAGCGTGATCCACCGTAGGCCGCATCATCGCTTAATATCAGGCGAGTTGGTGGCCAAGCGCAAGCCTATTTTACAATAAAAAAAATAAAAAAAAAATGTTATCGATTCTTCATAAACTTGTAACATTCATTATATTTAACTTGCCCTGTTAGTACGTGTGGGAAGAAATCTTGCAACTGAATTTTAGATCAGTTATCCTCAACCGAAAACCGGATTGAGATAAGACTGATATGTCAGAATATGACAAACTTAATCTTAATCATTTCGTCAAAGTCAGAGATTCTGAGAGAGCTCGAGAAGTTTTATGAAAAGTTGTACACCTTGACACGACAACCTATTGTCCGTACAGCTCAGGACAAGAGAGCTAAACTGACCCAACACTACACTGAGGACATCCCAGACATCAATCAGCCTGTACGGGATTAGAATGGCTCTGAAACAGCTTAAAAACAACAAGGCGATAAAGGAATCACGCCAAAACTACTGAGAGCGGCTGAAAAACCGGTTTTAAAAAACTTTTAGTCTTCCAGATTTTTTTTTAAATTTCGCCATACTCGATGGTACGTTTCCTGAAGCATGGCACGGGAGTATGGAGAGGCTCTTCTTTAAAAAAGGCGATAACACCTTATTGAAGAATTATAGACCCATCTCACTCCTGAGTGCATGACTGCATGTGTACAGTTGTTCTCCAGAGTCATAAGAACCGTCTCGAAAGCAAGTTTGATGATTTCTAGCCTCCCGAACAAGTCGGTTTCCGTAAAGGCTGGAGCACCATAAACCATTACACACGCTCCGCCAGATTATACAGAAGACTGAGGAGTATAACCGGCCATTACGCCTAGCGTTTGTGGACTATGAAATAGCCTTCAATTCAATTGAGACTTGTGCAGTTTTGCAATTCCTCCAGCGTTGTCATGTCGACTATAAGTATATCGAAGTGTTGTGTTTGTAAACGCTACCATGTCGATCCAGTTACAGGATGAAAGCACGGTATAAATTAATTTCAGAAAGGTGTGATACAGGGAGATTTTATCTCTGCGGAACCACGAACGCATTGGAGGACGTTTTCATGCTCTTGGACTAAAATGGATTCAGCATCCACGTCAATGGCGAAAAAATCGCTCACCTTCGTTTTGGCTATGATATAGTTATCACGGCAGAGTCGCTGGAGGACCTAAATATCTGCTCAGCAACCTCAGTAGCCTTTCCGAACAGGTAGGTCTTAAAATGATGTCCATATCGTACCCGTGCCAGTAATCGTTGAGAACAAAATTCTCAAAGTTGTTGACCATTACATCTATCTTGGACAGATTGTTCAGTTAGGTAGCAAAGAGGTTGCCCAAAGAATCCAGCTTGGATGGACAGCGTTCGGGAAATTGTGTGACATCTTCTCGTCCAAAATACCACAGTGCCTAATTACAAGGGTTTTGACCAGTGTGTGTTGCCAGAGATGACATATGGTACTGAGGTACGGAACGTGAATATTCGCCAAAGAATCAGAGTCACCGATATAGCTATTAAAACTTCCAAGTTGAACCGATACCCGATGGGGAAGAAAGGTTCTTGAGTGAAGACCATGAACCGGAAGATGCAGCGTAGACTTATTTGGACGCCCGACATAGCTATTAAAACTTCCAAGTTGAACCGATTCCCGACGGGGACGAAAAGATTCTTGAGTGAAGACCACGAACCAGAAGATGCAGCGTAGACTTATTTGGACGCTAGATGAACCAACGACACCGTGAGAGTCGCGAGCATCCATTGGATGACAGGCTGTCGTTCAGTATGGAGGTTAAAGGGGGAAGCCTGTGTTGACATCTTTTGGTTGATGATGATGATATCTTCAACCGATTGAACTGAAATTAAGCATACATGTTTAGTTTGGATGACAGTGCATGATTAGTTTATTGACGACATTTCTATATGGCAAATCTAATATGGCAGACTCCCAAAGATGGCGGACCAGTTATTTTTATGCACCCCCATGATATGGGTATCAAATGAAATGGTTAGCAGAAAAAAAAACACAAAAAAATGACGTCACACTAAATGCAATATGGCGGACGACCCATGATGTCGGACAACATGTTTTTATCAGCCATCATGATATGGGTTTGGGTATCAAATTAAAGGGTTTAAACTGAGAATAATACGATAAAAAGCTTGTTTTAAAATATACTTTTTACATTAATAATTTTATTATTTATTCTGTTTTTTTTTTATGATACTGAGTGACGAGACGAGCGAAGTCGCTCATCTGATGGCTTTTCATGCTTGCCCATAACAGCTCAACGCCACTCAGAATTATGAACTTCAACAGTTCAAAACCCGGGATGGCAATGCACTGCGCTCGTCACCCCGAGATATAAGATGTCAAATCTCTGTGTGCCCTGTAATTTCGCTGGAAACTTTTCCCTTCAATCCGGAATACAGTAGTGTTTGCACACTACTGCTTGGCGGTTGAATAACTGGCAAAGATGTGGTACTTCCCTAGGCGGACCCCTGCAAAAGAGTCCTACCACTACAATATTCTGTGATATTGTGAATGTTTGGTTTTGTCATCCAAGTCTGTCGGAACTGGCACTAGTTTCTTCACATCACCATGATTTATGTTACCCATATATCACTTAGTATTCATTTAATACCCTTTGAATTAGTGAATGAGCGCGGCAAACAGGCATGCGGCGCCTGAAGGAAGCAGCTGCAGTAAAAGCCGCTCACCTGCATCAGTTTCCTAGATCTCATTCCAATCCACTTAGAAGCCGTTATTATGTATATTATGTTCATTGATGTCGTTCGTTAAGCTTCGTTTGCATAGTCTATCGTGATTATTACCTGCTGAATCTGAACGCAATCATTTTAGGAATGTCCCAAGGTGTAAGCGTGCTCATCTTTTCTTCTAAACTAAACTTGTAGACTGTCAGAAAACCGGAAATAACGAAGAATATTTGTACGATCATCATTCCAGTGTAGATCATCAGGTACAAGGGAAGTTCGAAGGACTAAAAAAAACAACAAAAAACATTCAATTATTGATGTTATTTATGAAATATTAATAATCAAGTATATCATCATCATCAATTCAGCCACAGGACGTCCACTGCTGGACATAGGCCTCTCCCATCGATTTCCAAAAGAACCGGTTGGAAGCGACCTGCATCCAGCGTTTTCCTGCGGTCTCTTTTAAGTTGTCTGTCCATCTTGTGGGTGCACGTCCTACGCTGCGTTTACCGGTCCGTGGTCTCCACTCGAGAACCTTTCAGCCCCATCGACCATCCGTTCTGCGTGCTATGTGCCCTGCCTATTGCCACTTCGATTTGTTAATCCGGTAACAACCTTTAAATTGCGCAACCCTTAAGTTAATTGACCGATTTAAATTGTTTATTCTAAATTTATTTATTCGCTTGGCAATATGTATATGACTCCTTTGAACTGGTCTGAAGCCTATACGATAAATTGCAAACGCCAGCTTAACAGGAGCCGTACATTCAAAGGTTCCTGTACATTCCGGGGATCAAGTTATCTTTTAATTTGACGGAGTAACATGGTAACAAGAAAAAAATCACTTGTTACCATTTCACTCCGTCAAATTAAAAGATATCGAAACGAAACATTTTTTGTTTATAATGTTATGATAGTCAGCAAAACTTGTGTGTCAGTTTTTGTAAATTCACACTCAGTAATTTTATATCGTCAATAATGTACAAATGTGCGAGGGAGAAAGCTGCAGACGAATAGAGGTTAAAGTAGTACTAACAAAAAAAAAACAGTCATAGGACTGCACGTCAGAAATGAAAACTTAAGTAGTAATTCACGTATTCTACAAGAGATGGCGCTGTTTTAAAATACACGGTACTGTGTATTAGGTATGTATTCTGTGACAGCGTGACGATGCCGCGATTTTCATGATTTTTGTTTACCCAAAAAGTGCCCAACGCACCTAAAGAAGTTTTCACTTCAACTACTCGTTAATGAATTAAAACTAAGTACACATTTTGACTTTCATCCCCTCTCCAAGGGAACTCTCCATGCTGAATTTCGGGATAAAAAGTATCCAATAATCTACGTCGTAGTATTAACTCAAATCATGCTAAGTTTCATTTGAATTCATTTAGTAGTTTTGGCGTGATGTGCGGCCCAGACACAGTCAGACAAAAATGAAATAAAAAAATACAGCTTTGGCTGAAGCCAAAGCCAAAAGCCTGTTAAAACAAAACTTTTATTTATTGAATGCTTAACTTACCTTTTCAAAATCATGAGAGTTAATGGTGAATCCACATCCAAAAATAAACAATACATGTGCCAGCACTACAAACATGTTTGATATAACCCTGTAACAGCATATATTATGTTAATTTAAAGTAAGTTTAGCCACTTATAAAAATATATTATTGAATAAAGGACGGATTTAAATCGAGGGCCATTGATAAATCACGAGCATGTGAAGGATTCTAACCACTGAATCACGGCCGTAGGAAGTGATTCATGGTAATTGAATCACAAGAGTAGCGAGTGATTCAAGTGTTAGAATCTTGAGCGACGCGAGTGATTCATGGCCCTTGATATAAATCCGTTTCATTCAATAGTTAAATTATAAAAAGAAGGTTAAATTAATTAGTATGCACATTAAAATTTGAACAATTACTAAAAGACTCTGAAACTGTGCCAGAAGCTTGATTTTTATTTTTCCATTTTGCAAAACTCATCGTAGGCTTTGATGTAAACCTGCCGTGATTTATTTTTACGTTTACAAGGTTTCTACTATATCGGCTGCCCTCTCATTCATTAACTCAGGTGTTGACACATTTTTATCACTTGAATGCTTTTTCAATCGATTTATTATTAAGTAACACTAAACTTCTTGTTCGTATAACTTACAAATTTCAAGTTTTATTCTAATGCTAAACTGCTTATCGAAAATGTCAACGTATCAAATCTCGAGGAAATGTTGCAAATTCAAACACCAAAATAGTGATTAAAAGGGCTTTTTATTCACTATTTCAGTGAATAAAATAAACTTTTTAGAGGGGGAATGGTATAAATTATAATACTTATTTTTTGGATTTTTTATACGTCGGTGATTGCAGCCAAGCACATACAAAATATGTTATGCAAATTACCTGACGCCATGGATAAATTGTAAATCCTGTAATTTAGGATCACTCGACTCAGTGTCAGTTAGCCATTTCCAATTCCGTGGTAGAGAGAAACTAAGCAGAAATAAGTTCCCTGAAACATGGGTTAAGTTTAAGTATAATCAAATCGCGGGTCGAAGGACCAGATAAGCGCGTGACATATAGTTGGCTATAAAGAGCAGTGTACCCAACAGTGGGATAAATAAGGCTTTGGTTGATGATGATGAGATACGAGGTAAACTATGAGTTGAGTTAAAGTTTTAGAAACTCGAAAAATCTCAAGTCTCACAACATCTTTTCACTCACCACATTTCTCAGTTTTCTCGTTTTGTTTGCTTATAACATAGTCGTAGGAGCTTCCTATAACGTTCATGGTCACAAGTCCAAGTATCACGGCCAGCACAGCCCAGTCCCAGGCATCAATGTCGCGGGGTTCATTGTGCTGGTCGCAGTAATACAATGTGGACACCCTCGCGCTCAATCCATACTCTCTCCGCAAGGAGTCGTTGAGGCATGCCTCAAGGGAACGTGTTAGGTCCTCTGTTGTTGTTGAATTACTGATATAATTTTGACAAGTTTTTTTGACGCAGATTCCTCTGTCAATGAGACTATGTTTGTAATGCTTAGCTCCGTGATCTGAATATTCCTGTGAAATATAAACATAATATATGATTACTCATTTAATGAGCAGCAGTTTATGAATAAGTAATTACCTAGGTAATAGGTATGTATATGAGGAGATGCTTACGGAGATCATGCGCATGAGTTGATTCCCAGGCTCAGCATAAAGGTTGAGCTGCAGCATGCAGTAGCTGCTACCCTCCTCGTTCAAGCAGGACTCGTACTCGTCCAGGGAGAAGAGGGGAGGCATGCGCTGATAGTCACTATCTAGATTTGAAAAAACATATTTGCAAAAGTATGTATGTAAGTGTATTTGTTTCTTTGTCTTCCTCTTTGAATTGGATTGCTGAGGTTGTTAAATTTTACACAAAGAGTGGCGTATGGCCGTAATAACAGCTGTTTAAACATCGGCTTTTTAAAAAGAAAATTAACAGTTCTCCGAATATCTGTTCTATCAAGGATGAAATCTTGTAATACGGGTAGTATTTTTTTAAACGTCTTTCTTTGTGGTGTTGCGCACCTAAAAGATGCCAACCCTACAACTATGTCAATGCCATGAACCTACTACCCAAAAGGTAGTAGGTTCATGTTCAATGCACTTTAGATACGACCATCTGTCTTGTTAGGGTATGGAAAATACCCTACGGACAACGGTGTGGCACGCAGCGAATTGACTGGGGCACGTAGTCGCACGCGTCTTTTGGCGCAGTTGTGTGACCGGTTGGCTGCTGCGGTGGTGTTTTACCGGTGTGGTTGGAACCATGACAATGAGAACCACCGGACCTCTCCGGTCCACGGAGGGAGGTGAGACGCCGCCGGTCGGATAGTACCAGTAGGATACTCGCCCTTCCATCTTTCCTGAAGGCAATGCCCCCCAGAGCCTAGAGCCTAGAGCAAGAGCCCACGACCGCCAGACCTTCGTTATTTAATAAAAGCTGAAAATTCTTCTGTACGTGTCCCCTAAACAGGTAAGAACGACCAGGGACTATAGAGTTTGGTTAGTGGTTACTTGGGCAGGTAACAGGTAGTAAAGGTGTATAAAATAGTACCCTAAATTCGTTAAAGTATAAAGCTAATTTTTTTTATATTTTATTAGGGATAACTTTAGAAATCTCGTCATCCATTGCCGGACACTTACGACAGTTGCTACCCCCTGCCAGACAGCCCTAAATTTTAATAAATTATAATTATACTTTCGTTACAGTATAAAAGCTAAATTTTATATATGTTACTTGACTAGACTATACTGTTGACAAATTATTGTACATAATTTTTTAATTATTCATAATTGTATAATCTTGTTTATTTTTATTTTTTTCAGAAACTGACGAAGTAGGCGATATTGAAGACGATCATGACATCGACTGGGCGAGTAGTGAAGAAGAAAATGAAAATATCGACGACAACGATTTTTTTTTTACATGTAATAATGCTTTTTTTGTATATTTTAATAATATAATTACATTTTTTACTTTATATAACATGACTATGAACGTAATAAAATATATTTTTTATTGGATATCTTTGAAGATCGCAATCGACTAAGCGCTCGCGCTCGCACCTACAGCGGACTTTCGATGTGTCTGGCAAGGTGTAAAAACCATTAAAACTGTCCGGCTTTTGAGGTAACATTTTTTTATAGGTTCCCAAGTGACATACATGAAATTTAGCTTTTATACTGTAACGAAAGTATAATTATATATTTTTTTAATTTAGGGGTGTCTGGCAGGGGATAGCAACTGTCATAAGTGTCCGGCAATGGATGACGAGATTTCTAAAGTTATCCCTAATAAAATATAAAAAAATTGAGCTTTATACTTTAACGAATTTAAGGTACTATTTTATACACCTTTACTACCTGTTACCTGCCCAAGTAACCACTACCCAAACTCTATAGTCCCTGGTCGTTCTTACCTGTATAGGGGACACGCACAGAAGAATTTTCAGCTTTTATTAAATAACGAAGGTCTGGCCGTCGTGGGCTCTTAGGCTATTGGCAATCAAAAATTATAAACGTACATAGTAGGTAACATAAAAAAACAACTTAAAAACTAGTGAAAAATTTGGCGGCCTTATCGCTATAATCGATCTCTTCCAGTCAACCTTAGTATGGAGAGGACATACAGAAGAGGAAAGGGACGGAGTGTGATGTAATAATGGAATAATTGGTATATAAAGCACAGACATGCAATGAGGTTAACTCTCGCCGCCGATCTAGTAGTTGGTGTGTCTGTGTATGGGAGCACGTGTTAGCCAACTATAAAGTTAAGTTTATCCTTCAATATTTTAACCTTTTTTCGTCGTGATTCGATTCCCGGGATGGATGAACTATCTACATATATGTTTACATGTTTGTACGGAACCCTCTGGGTGCGAGTCCTACTCGCCTTGAAGAGCAGAGTACTTTCATACAAATTTAACACACCATTTCACATGACGGATGTGTTGAAATGGTGTGTTAACACAGAATTGATGTGTATTGCAAACAAACTACTTCTGACAATATTTCACTCAACAAAAAATGACTTGCTTCGCTAAAGTTCTAATAAAATCAAAAACAATAAAATTAAACACCTGACACCAAGCAAGCAAACACGTGTTAACGTGAGTCATAAATTCGTGGTAATTCTATTCATTTTATACTCTTAAATTGCTTTTAAGAAACACTGTCGGCGAATTCTTAAAAGTCTTAAAAGTCTCAAATAAGAGAGTTGTAAAGGTTGTAAAATAAAACATTGCTATGTTCGAGATACAGAGGAAAAATTTAATTTTTCGAGTTATGGAGGAAAAATATGTAATTTAATGGCTTGGAGGGACTCACTGATTATTTCGACTAATAGAGGGTTGAGATTTCGAGTAATGGAGGTTTTGGTGTTTGAAGGGAAGCGAACAAAACTTTTTTTCGAGATATGGAGGTTTTCAACTTATCAAGGTTCGACTTAACGAGGTTCTACTGTATAACTTTTAAAATAATTAAAACATACATACATACATCATCAGCCAATTAACGTCCACTGTTGGACAAGGCCTCCCTCATAGAGAGGGGTGTTGCCATAATCCCCACGCTTGACAGGCGGCTTGGAGATCGCAGTACGTTCACCGTGTACTATTAGGATGCTGCTGCCCATCCTCCGGTGGTTCTGGTCTCAGTTTTAGGACATACCCGGGTCCCAACTAATTAATACTCGTAAGGGAACTAATTGATAAGGGATGTCAATGTGTTATTAATATCAAACTTTAGATCGCTATGCTTATTCTTTACAAATAGAACAGTATTAACATCGGCAAACAATGTCATTTGTCATGTCTACGTCTCATACGTAGCGTTTGGGAAATAATTAATATAAATCAAAAACAATAATGGCCCTAACACATTACCCTGTGGCACACCATATCGGACCACTGATGGCAATCTATCTATACATATAATAAAACTGTAACAGGTCCAATTCTGGAGAGAGGGCGCCACCGTGCTCACGTTAACATTAGCTCCGTATATATATTGAAAATTAAATTATTAAAAGTGTCTAATTTTATATAAAACGTATTAAAAAGTGATAAACAAGAAGAAAAATACCGGAATAAGTGATAAATTTGCAAAACTGTCGTAAAAAATAGCCAATATTTAAAAAAAATTGGCAACGGTTTTTTTTGTTCGACATCAAGAAAATTATAACTAGAAACACCGAAGAAGACATAAAATACACCAAATTAATGTTATTCAGTGCAAGTAAAACGCAAAGAAACCCACAAAAGCAAAACACATTAAATTATAACCTCAAAATGGTACCAAGTTTCTTTGAGTACTGAGAGTGTTTTGATAGTGTGTAATTAGTTACGAAACCCTAACTAAACGATGGCACCAATATGTGCGGGATGTAATCAAGCTGTCCCCCGTAAACAATACCTAACCTGCTATCTATGCAAGAACTCGTACGATCTTGAATGCGCAAATGTATCGACTACGCGCTATTATGGCACGATGACAACAGAACACAAAAAAGCATGGAAATGTCCTGCTTGTTATTGTAATACCCCTAAAACCGGGAACGTAGATACACCTGTGCGATTAATAAGGGATCCCGAAGTACCCCAACAGGAAAAAAGCTACATGATAGGCAAAATGTTACTTTAAGAAACCACAAAACCACAGTGTTGCGCAGTGACACTTCAGACTCTGAAGACCAAAGCATTTTATGTGATACACAAGTTGGCTTAAAAAACACCACAACAAACACTGAACATTACAATGATTTGACATTACAAAATTTAAACGAAATAATAATTTTACGACTGAAAGAGAACAATACATCTATATTACGTGACCTGCAGAACATAATCGAAACTGAAATAAACAAGGCAAAAAATTGTCCAAAAACTAATGAATTACTAGAAATAATGTCAAACCAGAAATTTACACAACGTATAAAGAAATGTACTCGTACAACAGATACATCATCGACGTGTATAGATTTGATCTTTACAAATGTTTGTGATATGAACCTATGCGCGACGGTAGAGGATTTGGGGTTTTCCGATCATTTAGCAACAAGCATAAGTATTACACTACCTAAGCAAATAAAACAAACTACTTGGTATATACAAAAGAGGCTATTTAGTAACAATAATATCGATAATTTTAAAGCAAAACTTAGCAAGGTTAACTGGAACGAAACATTAATTAGTAATAAAAACGTTAATGAAAACTATCAGATATTTACAGAAACTTTGTCTAGAATAATGGACGAGTGTATACCTAAACGTCGAATAAAATTAAAACAAAATAATAAGAAACATTGGCTAACCGTAGGACTAAAAAAATCATGCAAACATAAAAGACTATTAAGAATACTTACAATAAGATCGAAGATACCTATTTTAACAAAATACTATAAAATATACGAAAAAGTATTAAAGAAAGCCGTAAATACGGCCAAAAAACTACAATGCATAAAAATGCTACAAATATCTACAAATAAATCAAAAACAATGTCGAAAATAATTAACGAACGAACAAATAAAAACCCTAAAAAAGATAAGCAAAACATAAAATTGCAAGAGAATAACAAAGTCATTACGGATCCAAAACAAATCGCGAATACTTTCAATAATTTTTTCTCGTCGATAGGAGAAGTTAGCTTAGGCATGGGATCCTCCCCCTCTGCCTCGCAGAACAAACCACGTGGTCTCCCAGTTTCCCAGCCTACAACAAACACTATGTTCTTGTCTCCAGTTACTCCGCGCGAAACATACAAGCTCATAAAAAACCTTAAAAACAAAACCAGCCACGGTATTGACGAACTACCGCCTAGCCTGCTCAGACAATGTGCCGTCGAACTAACTTTACCATTTTATCTCCTAATAAATCAATCTTTTAATGAAGGTATTTTCCCGGATCAACTTAAAATAGCCATAATTAAACCTATTCATAAGAAAAAATCAAAAACCGACACCAATTTATTTGTTTCCACCCGTATCAGAAACCACCACTTAATTTTAACTTCACATTCAATGGCACTAAATTAGAAATTGTAAACGAATTCACACTACTAGGTATTGTAATAGACACACATGTAAACTGGCAATCACACGTTAAGAAAACACAATCTAAACTTTCAACACTTACGTACGCACTCCGCGAAATAAAGAAGACAACTGATTTAAAAACTACAAAAATAACTTATTATGCGAATGCACACTCACGGCTTAGTTATGGGATTATCTTATGGGGTAATAGCAGCGCTGCGCAAGATCTTTTCAAAGTTCAAAAAAAACTTATTCGAATTATAGCAAATATTGATCAAATGGATAGCTGTAAACCATATTTTATAAAGTATAAAATCCTAACTTTGACATGCATCTATATTTTAGAAATTTGTAAATTTGTACGAAACAATAAGCACTTATTTATATCAAAAAGGGTTTTACCTACGGATTTAGACAACACACTTCAACACGCAAACCAGTTAGAACTACCAAAGTCTCGTCTAAAGATGCACTCGTCTGGTACTTTGGTTATGGCTGTAAATATTTACAACAAGCTATCCGGTGACATAAAAAATATAGAAAATAATGTTAGCTTTGTACGCAATCTAAAGCAGTTTCTAAACGGGAAAGCTTACTATTCAATAGCTGAATATTTAAATGAAAAAATCAAATAAAAAGTTTTATGTATCCGTCCTCCTCACTCCTACTGTGCTGTGCCCGACAGGGTCCATATGAACCATGTACTAATTTCAATGTTTTATTTACCACCTTTGTACTATTATGGAAGCAATAAATAATCTGAATCTGAATCTGTACATTGAAGATATTAAAAAAAAAAAAAATGGACTGCACTCTATTATCGATACCGTATTTTTTTATATTTTTGTCTGTCTGTATCTGGGCCGCGCATCACGCCGAATCTACTAAATGGATTGTAATGAAACTTAGCATAGTTTGAGTTCATACTACGAGGTACGTTATAGGATACATTTTATCCCGAAATTCAGCATGGATCTCTTCGAATAACTTGACCCCTGGAATGTACAGGAACCGTTGAACGTACGGCTCATCTTAAGCTGGTTTTGTATTTTATCGTTGACAGGTGCGTGGTGTCTCGCCCACGCGTGCGTCCCCAACGTGCGAGTACCCCTCGGGGTGATCTCTGGCATACAGCGCTGCCTGGAGGCACACGAGGCTCGTCACCGTCAATATGCCCATAGACCGGAAGTACGGCAACGCTGACTTATCCTGTGACACTCGTACTATTGCTCGGACAGCTCTTTTCTGCATTCTGAAGACGCGCTCCCAGTCGGCAGCACGCCCCCAAAGCTCGACGCCATATTGGAGTAGCGAGTGCACAGAAGCGAAATTGCATTGCCGGACCATGGGGTACGGCAGAATTGCGGACACGCGCCACAGAGCGAAACAGGCACTACCTATTTTGCCGCACAGCTTGTCGATGTGGTCCTCCCAGGTTAGAGCACTGTCTAGCTGAAAACCCAGAAAATTTGTTGATTGGACTTTATCCATTTTAGCGTTGGCGATTCCGACTGTTAATGGTCTATAGGAGCAGCCGGCTAAGTTAAAATGGACAAACTGAGTCTTACTGGTGTTCAGCATTAGCCCGTTGACATGGAACCATCCATCGAGATCAGCTGCAACCAGATTAAGCTTCCGCTCAAGTTCATCGAACGTCGGCGCAGTGACAATGGCAGCGACATCGTCAGCGTACATAAGGACGTGTCCATCGGTAATATTTTCCGTCAGATCGTTAAAGAGGAGGGAGAACATGATGTTGGAGATCGAGGAGCCCTGCGCCACTCCGATAACCGTCCCCAGCGTCTGAGATCTCGCCCTACCTCCATACCCCACGACGACCTGACGTCGGTCAGACATCAATTCCGTTAGCAGTCGCAGCGCGGCACCTCTGATCCCGTAGTGACACATCTTCGCTGCCAGGGTGTCATGGTCGGCAACGTCGAAGGCCTTAGAGAGGTCGCAGAATATGACAGCGACCTGCAGCCGGTCCTCGCGAGCCTGCGTTATTCGTCGGACGACTTCCCTTGCAAGCGAAGTGGTTGACTTTCCGCTCCGGTACGCATACTGCCTGTCACTCAACGACTGACACTCTGCGAGGTACTTCATCAGCCGGGCACTCAGGCCGTGTTCCAATATTTTAGCTATTCCTGGGATGATCGACACAGGTCTGTAGCTGTTGATTTCCTCCTGCTTTCCTTTACCCTTATACAATGGGGTGACTTTCACTTGCTTTAAAGCAGGGGGGTATCTTCCTTCTTTACAGCAGTAATTATACAGTCTCGATAAAATGGCAGACATGGACTCCGCTGCAGTATGCAATAATGAGACAGAGATTTCGTATACATCTTTTGTTTTTTTCTGCGCTACACCAAATGTAATAATGCGGAATACGACTACCCTCTAACGCAGAGTGATAAACATTTATTTTACTTCGTCATTCATATTTAATTCAAATTAATTGGTTTAATCACATTTTAAGTGCAGTAATTGTGTGAATTCGGATGAGATAACTACTATACACATAGTGCAGTGATAAAAATCTTTCATAAGTGCATTTTAGTGATAATTACTTTCATCCATCTTACCTAAACACACAAATTAACAAAAAGGTCCAAACTATTGTTGAGAACGCGTAAGCGACGCTTAGTGCATGGCGCTTACGCTGCTCTGGACGTGAACATAGGTTCGTACGCTGCTGTTTGTACGCTGCACATCGACGCGTTCCGTCAACTTCAAATCAATGTACGTTTGTTATTCACTACAGTCGCAGCAATGAATGCTCAACAGTGCGCTGCGTGCCCGAATCAATTGAAAGGAGCGTCTTTCTTGGTGTGTTGCCGTTGTTCTGATAAATATCATTATACCTGTTTAAACTTTAGCAAACAAGAATACAGTGTGTTCACGAAGGAGTTTAAGTTATCGTGGGTGTGTCCCTCATGTCGATGCAAGGAACCAAAGTGCGGAGATAACTCTAACACACCGATCCGTTCGGCAACCTCGACGCATAAACCGGCATCAATTGCAGCGATAGTTAATACATCGACCGAACCAGTCACTCCTGAGTACGACAACGTCACACTGCGATCTAGACCTCGCAGCAACTGTAGCTGTTCTTGTATTTCAGCTGACAGCATCCGCGATATAATTAGGGAAGAGTTGGACAGAAAATTTAACAATCAGTTGACTGATATTCAGGCGAAACTGACTAGCTTCGAGGAGTCTATCGCTGCTTTCCATACAAAGAACGACATACTTTGCCAGGAAGGCGAGTCGCAGAAGGTGTTAATCACGGAACTACAAAAAGATAACGAGGGTTTGCGTGCAGCTACCAGTAACTTGACTCAACGCTTACATACACTGGAACAGCTCTCGCGCACTAATAACATCGAGGTGCAGTGTGTTCCAGAGAACAAAAGTGAGAATACTTACAACACTATCCTACAGTTGAGTAAAGTTATTAAATGCCCTATTGCTGACTCTGACCTTCAATACTGCTCTCGTATAGCGAAGTTGAACAATCAGAGCCCACGGCCAAGATCGATCTTGGTTAAATTTAGTAGCAGGCGCCTCCGCGACAACTTCCTTGCGTCCGTGGTCAAGTTCAACCGGAATAACCCTAAAGAGAAGTTAAATAGCAGCCACTTGGGTATCGGTGGCCAGAAAAAGAGTCCCGTCTACGTGACTGAACACCTGACACCAGAAACTAAGTCACTACATGCCGCTGCCCGCCAGGCAGCACACCTCTTACATTACAAATTTGTATGGGTACGGGACGCGAAAGTCTTTCTAAGAAAAAACGAGACTTCGGGTTTTATACACGTTCGCAACGAAGAAACTTTGAAATCGCTTACTTAACTTGTTAATTGACATTTTATTTATTTTGTTTGAATTAATATAGTCAATTACTACATTCTAGTCTTGGATAGGGATAGCTCAATAAATTGTGCATGTCATATTGTAACACTTCTAGCCATCCGTCTAATCAACTAAATGTATATTATCAGAATGTCAGAGGGCTAAGGCTAAAAACTAAAGATCTTTTTAATAATGTAGTCTGCAGTACTTATGACATCGTCGTGTTGTCTGAGACATGGTTGAACGATTCATTCTATGATGCTGAACTTTTCGATAATCGTTACGTGGTCTACAGGAGAGATAGAGAAATAGGTAGTGGCAATGGCTTTTATACTCATAAAAAAATTGGAGGTGGAGTTCTCATAGCGGTTTCTAGGCATTTAAGTTCGAACCGTCTGTCTTCTTTCGAATCTAGATGCGACGACTTATGGATTAATTTAGAAGTTAAGGATACTGAGGGTAAATCACGTGAAATGTATATCTGCGCAGCTTATCTTCCATCCCCATTAAAAAAGGATGTTCTTCTTGAGTTTATTAAAAACTCTAATCGAGTCATTGAGAGGGTCGGTATCGATAACGTTGCGTTTTTGGGTGACTTCAATCTGGGATCTATATCTTGGGATTCTCTAGACGAGTATTGTCATAGTCAGATGGATTCCAATAATGATATGGCTAATAAGCTCATAGAATTTGTTTTACTAAACGACTTGAAGCAGTATAATTGTGTTTCAAACTTTCAGGGCAAGGTCTTAGACTTGGTGTTAAGCTCGCAACCGGTTATCAATGTAACAAAATGTCCTACTCCACTGTCAAAAATTGATCAATACCACCCCCCTATAGAATTCGCATTTTCTTTTGACTCCAGCATAACTTTGCCTGCCAACAACCATGCACGCTTTTGTTTCTACAAAGCTGACTACACAAATATTTTATGCGACTTGAACGATGTCGACTGGGATAAAAAAAAATCTTGTTGCGACTCGGTAGATGATATGGTTTCTGTCTTTTATATGGTGCTGCGTGCAGCTATAACGAAGCACGTCCCTAAATCAAAGCCTTGGTCCAAAAATTACCCAATATGGTTTTCCCGTGACCTTATAAGCCTATTGCGGGAAAAATACAAATACCATCAAAAGTTACGGAAATTTAATAATAATCCACGTGATAAGATAGCATTTGATTTAGCTAAATCCCGCTCCGATAAATTGAAAACCCTCTGTTACAAAAAGTATTTAGTTCGTTTGGAGTGTAACTTACGCTCCAATCCAAAGCTGTTTTGGTCTTTTATAAAAAATAAGCGTAACAACAGTAGTCACTATCCAGCTCATATGTTTTTGGGCGACAAGTCAGCTGTAGGTAGCAAAGAAATATGCAACCTTTTCGCTGAAAACTTTGCCTCGTCGTACAGTAAATGTGATGCTGATACTATCTTGTCCCAAACCCATTGCAAAGTACCGGCTGTTACTAGTAACTTCCTTACTACCATCACGTTCAAAGACGATCAAGTTTTGAAAATATTAAAAAGACTGGACCCTTCTAAGGGGGCTGGTACAGATGGTATTCCCTCTAGATTTGTTGTTAAATGTGCCCCTGCGCTGTCACACCCTTTACAACTAATCTTCAACAAATCATTAACCTCCGCATCCTTTCCTTTGTTATGGAAGAAAGCCTTGGTTGTGCCACTGCACAAAAACGGAGTAAAGGATGCCATTAACAATTACAGACCCATTTCAATTCTTCCGGTTTTCGCTAAAGTCTTCGAAAAATTACTACTCCCCATTATTTCCTGTCATTTCAAAAGTACAATTATCTTGAATCAACACGGATTCACAAAATCAAGGTCCACTACAACAAATCTTGTCTCGTTCACCAATGACGTTTCTCGTATCCTCGACCGGCGTTCTACCGTGGGAGCTATTTATACTGACTTCAGCAAAGCGTTCGACAAAGTCAACCATCAGATTCTTCTTAGCAAGCTCACCACGTATGGTATTGCTGATCCTCTGCTAACCTGGTGTGGATCATACCTACGGGACAGATCGTCGGTCGTGGTTGTTAATGGAGAGTCGTCTGATCCATTTGGTGCTTCTTCGGGTGTCCCACAAGGTTCACATTTTGGCCCTGAATTCTTTAATGTCTTTATTAATGATATAGACCAATGCTTCAGACACTCTAAATTTTTTCTCTTTGCTGATGATTTGAAATTCTTCCGTGCATTGGACTCCAATTTTGATGCAGACAGAATACAGGAAGACATCAATCGGCTGGATGCCTGGTGTGACGATAACCACATGAGTCTAAATGTGTCGAAATGTTTCGCTATTTGTTTTACCAGGAAATTAAAACCCACGGAGTGTCCTACATTTATGATCAAAGATACTGCTATTTCCAATGTAGACCAAATGAGAGACCTGGGCGTAACTCTAGACAGTAAACTTCGGTTCCACATACATGTCGATAATATTGTTTCCAGAGGGTTTAAGAATTTGGGCTTTGTCTTGCGGAATTGTAGGGATTTTAAGGCAGCCTCCACCAAAATTATACTTTACCAGTCTTTAGTGCGCAGTGGTTTGGAGTATTGCAGCGTTGTTTGGAACCCATTCTACGACGTTTATAAAAAGAGACTGGAAAGCGTGCAGAAAAGGTTCATGTGGCATTTAACATACTCGTGCTATCTTGGTAAAGAACTTAAGAGCTACGATGCTAGACTCCGGTACTTTAAGATGGAATCACTGGCACATCGTAGGCAGACGTTGGACCTTTTATGTCTTTACAAACTCGCCAACGGCATTTTAGACACTCCGGACTTACTTTACCAATTACCCCTGACAAATCCTCGAACGTTGCCTAGAGTATCGCGATTCAATCTTTTCTCTGCTCCGAGTTCAAGCTCTAACCTGGGATTCAATGCACCCTTGTCTAGAATGGTGCGTCAGTATAACACTCTGTCGAAGACAACCGATATTGACATATTTGGCGACAACGTTCTTAGTTTTAAGAAGTCTCTAAGGTCTCTGACTATCTGAACAGTTTTTAATTATTTGAATATTATTTTTAATTTTGTAATTAATTTAATTTTAATAATTGAATTTAATTTTAACAATACTTTAAATCTTAATTTGTTTGTTTTATGTCTTAGTTGTATTTATGTTTAACACTACTTAATTATTTTGTTTTTCGCTCATTATTAATGCATGCTGTCTTCACCTGTAATTATTGTGACATTTAGTTATATTTTTGTTTGTGTTTAACTGTTTGATCGAATTGATGTACACAGTGTAGGTGGACTTAAATAAATAAATAAATAAATACTTCAAGCGCTGTAAACGGCTTTATTCTCAGTGAGCGGTCGGCAGCCGGGCGCGCCGCGGTGAGCGCGCGCATTGCGGCGGTGACGTCAGCCACGGGCGCGCCGCACGCTGCGGCCGCGGTCACGAAGTGCTCGTTCACAGCGTTCACGGCATCCAGCTTAGATGTGAATTCAGATCCGTCGGGTCGCCTGAGTAGCTCGGTATATTATATATGCTTTCTTGTCCTACCAGTTTCAGTGCCTACCACGTTCCACATCGACTTGGTGACGCTATCGGATATACAAATAATATTATTATAATAATTACTTCTCTCACTTTTCAGGAGGTCGTCATATTTATTTTGAAATTGGTAAATTTTTGATTGTAAGTCAACATGACAAGGAAATTTCATCTTTAAATTATTCATGTCAATAAGTAAATTATTTAAAATAAGAATCTCATTCGTTGCCCAGATAACTTTCCTTTTATTTCCGTATATCATTTTTCTAGGAAAGCATATCTCGTTATTATACTGTAATATGTTTAATATGGCCTCAGCCAAATCATTCATAGGCTATCTGTGTCGAAAGGAGGTAATTATTAAACAGGGTTGCGCTCATAGGCTATACTGCACCGTGGGAGCATCTGTTAGCCAACTACAAAGTAAAATTTGTTTTCAATATTTCAAACTTTTTTCGATATTTCGTCGAGATTTGATTCCCGGGATGGATGAACTATCTACATACATGTTCTCAAGGAGCGAGTCCTACTCGCATTCAAGAGCAGATGTTTTGCGTTATATAATGGTTTACATTATGATAAGCAACTAACAAAATTTCTGTGACCGTAAACCGTAGGTATCTTGGCGCGTTAAGGTTCGCGCTCGCGTGAGAATACATATAGTTAAGGCCCCTGTAAACAATATTATTAGTAACATAATTACTACAATTTCCGGTGATTCCGTCTGCAGGGACAATTTTTATGTTCACGCAAACGAAGTTGCGGTTACAGCTAGTGTCTTAATATGTTAATGGTAGTTATTGCACATATTCTGCTTAATTGCGTTATTTATAACCTGTTTTTGACGTAAGACTGAATTAAATCATATGCGTTACCCCTTATCTCCAGATCTATACAGCTTTTGCGATAGAATTTCATGTTGAACATTATCGAAAGCTTTTCACATATCCATATACAACGCTACTGTCCGCAAGTTTTTAAATAAATTCAGTCATCACGTTTTTCAAAAAAAATAATATGGCCATGTTTATAGTTTTGCCTTTTCTAAATCCATATTGATCTTGTGTTAATAGATTGCGTCGCATAAAATAATTGTACATACTATTATGAATTACTTTTTCAAGGACTTTTGAAAATACTGGAGTCAAGGCTACGGGTCAATTTCCTGCATGGCTTCGTTCGCCTTTTTTGTACAAGAGTTTAACTACCGATATTTCAAATGTTCAGGAAATACACCACGTTCCAAATATATATTGATGATATATATAGCTAAGTACCGGAGCTATAACCACGGATACATCTTTTACTACCTTAGTTGTGATGCCATCTGTACCTACACTGTTAGTATTTTTAGTGCACTAATGATTAAGGGAATCGTAGGTGTCAAGAATATAGATTCGTTAACGTCAATACTGTTACTGTCTAAACATCTTGCTCCATTGCTGCTTTGAGCAATATTTATAAAATAGTCATTAAAACAGTTCGCAATTTTAGTTGA
The DNA here is from genome assembly GCA_949125355.1 of Agriopis leucophaearia. Classification (NCBI taxonomy): domain Eukaryota; kingdom Metazoa; phylum Arthropoda; class Insecta; order Lepidoptera; family Geometridae; genus Agriopis; species Agriopis leucophaearia. Next base: position 1,033,501 of record OX421278.1, on the reverse strand, counting down.
ATCAGCAAGTATTTTTCCTTCAGGAGTCACAATGTTCGAGATAGTATTTTTCCTTCAGGAGTCACAATGTTCGAGATAGTATTTTTAGGATAGCAAGCCATTTGTTTGTTTATCACGTCCCAAGCTGCTTTAGTTTTTTTTTGTATTTTGTTTGTATTCATTTTGCGCCTTGTGGGTTAGTTTGATAACCTTTTTAAACCTTTTTGAGTATGATTTAAACGCGTCTTTGGTTGTTTTAGCAGTTCTATACTTTCAAAGACAAAAAAATCTTTACGCATATTTTTACACTTTTTGACACCCATTTTGGTTATTTGTTGTGGAAGCATTTTAATTTGATTTGAGGAAAGCACACATTATAGAACAGAACCAAGAGAATGTAACTGGAACAGAACGAAGGACTCATAACAACTTTTAAAATTATATAGTGTTAGAGGACAGCTGCCATCTTGTATGGCACCACTGTGCGAAGAACTATAAAAGCGGGCGCACACCAGCGCCGCTCTCCCTAGTCCGGTCAAGCTGTAGAGGCCGCAAGGCCAACAGCAATAAGTCACATTAGAAAAAAAATAAAAAAGCGCCGCTCTCTTTCTGCGTTCGTCCGCCGAGCCGTGCACATCGCTCCTACCCTCTATATTCATTTGCATTTGATATCTAAGTCTAAAATTGTATAAAATCGTTTTTATGAAATATAAGTAATATTAATAATAGGGTCCCGTTTTACCCATTGGGTTCGGAACCCTAAAATACTTTAAATTAACTGCACTATAAAAATCCCAATCGGTTTTTTTTATTTCTACTTAGCAAATATTTATATTTAAAGACTAGTTTTTTGCCCGCGACTTCCTACTCGTAGATTTTCATATAAACCTTCAATCCTTTTTTCTTCCCTTAATCCGGCCCTTGCGCAAAATAACATAGCCTATACTTCAATCTGGTCATAGCTAAGCATATTCGTGAAAATCGCATTTAAATCCGTCCGCATTTTCTTCCAGGGGCTTAGGAGATGTGCGTGAACAAACAAACAAAAATTCTAAAAACTGCCTTAATATGTTCAGCTGCTTATTTTAAGTCGCCCTGTGTGAAGCATTGATAGAAGCATAACAGTAAAAACACCGTCAACAGTTTTCAAATCAAAAATATAATGTGACCACAGTGCAGAGCATGTTTTGAAGTTTTCTTTTTGTCTAAAACATTAAAAGTATATCATATCATGTCGGGATGATACATCTCTGAAATTTGACTGTCCAGCTTCGCGCGTTCGAATTTTTCTATGACCATGCAATTTCTGAACTATATGAATACCTCCACAAGTATGGCTTTGGCCACGGAACCCTGACATATGCTTGTCTTGCAAAATGCATTGGATTGAATCACCAAAGAGGTTACAATCTCTTCAGGCCTATGTTTTTATAACATCCTTGATCTACACGTTCATTCATCTAAGAAGGTTAAGGAACCTTCTTTAAATTTAAACTGATTATCTGAATGACAGTTGATATGATAGTTTCAAATTTTTATAATGGCTATGTCAATAACATTCTATTTACTTTGGACCTCCTTGCTTGAGGCTATGTGACGGTCCTCATCACAGAAAAGAGAAGGGTATAGAACGGAAGAGAGATGGAACATTTGTTACGAGGCATACGAGTGAACATGAGTATGCACGTCAACGCGTCAAACTCCGCATCGCAGTTGCTAACTGAATTCGAATTCGTATGCTGCTCCATCGGATTTATTCACAATGCCGTCTTGCGCTGTAATTACGTGTGGTAGAGCTAGAATGGATTTTAATTTTTTTTAAAGGAGGAATTTCCTATCTCCGGTATAGTCTAAATTGTTGATAATTTTGTGATTTCACCGTGTTTAAATTATAAGCCCTTGACAAGCCGTTGACAATAATAGTGGTTACCATAATTTTATCGATATCGATAATTTTTTATTTTTCTTACAACATTTCCTACAATACCTACTTTAGGAGTATTTTTTGAAGATTAAACTTTATTGTGTTATTATTCAATTGTCTTATTATGTAGATGTAGACAACACCATTATCACACTATTATTATAAATAAGAAAGTCTGCGTATTAATATGTTTGTTTTCACTGAATTCTGTAATAAGTGAATGGATTAAAATAAAATTTGGTATGGAGGTAGGTTATATTCTGGATTGACTCATAGTTTTTACCCTGAAAAAATAGCAGTTCCTATAGGATAGCGGGTGAAACCACGGGGCGCTGCAAGTCGTCAGTAAATCTATGAATTATTAGACAGACAATAAATATTGTTTTGGACCCGGGTATGTCCTAAAACTGCGACCAGAACCACCGGAGGATGGGCAGCAGCGTCCTAATAGTACACGGTGAACGTACTGCGATCCCCAAGCCGCCTGCCAAGCGTGGGGATTATGGCAACACCCCTCTCTATGAGGGAGGCCTTGTCCAACAGTGGACGTTAATTGGCTGATGATGTGATGTGAAATATTGTTTTTGTCTTTTTGGTCTAATAGTCCTTATCAAAATGAATTCAACGAGTCCAAACACGACGGAGTAATAAGTAAAAGTATGTAGTAGAGAGGTTACTATGGCCTACTTTTCTGGCTCCATCATCAGGCCAGTTAAGTACCACCATATTATTTTACAAACATCAAATTTACTTAGTGCAACTGAAACGTGCTTAGAAAAATGGATTACAAATTTTGAATCGGGAAGCTGACAGACATACCAACGATGCAAGTTAAATAAGAGTTTGTAAATTTTTTTAAACGACTAGGGCAAGTTTTACCATAAAATATTTTATAAGGTATACAATAACAGGTTATCGATAAAATCAAAACTGCACACAAAACTGTCCCATCACTAGCTGTGATACCACATTCTAAATTTTATAATATCATTTTATTTTCAATGGCTTCGCATGGATATTGCATTTAACCTTATCAAATAATATTTATTTTTCTACCTATTTAAAGTCGCATAAAACGAGCTCTAAACATAGCCTAAATCGATATCATGGTCAAAGCATGACCTATTAAGGTCATGGAAACTTATCTAGCTAAGTTTGTGCGGAGTTTTGGGGCAAAACCGAAAATATTTTTTTTTACTTCCTATTGTTTGCCCACACTCATGCAAACCTACGAACTTACCTTAATAGTATTTAAAGGATAATAATTCACTAGTATAACACAATTACATGCGTTAATACACAACTTTTGTTAATTAAAATAAACAAAATTGTTGAAAAACTCTTTAACTCAAATTTTTTACCAACCACTTTTCGTGCAGTTTAAGGTAGAACTGTTTTAATAATGAGGTACGTTAATTTACGATACGGTCTATATTTCTCTACTAGTATTATAAACCGCACAATAATCGTGCAGTTTTTTTGCACTAGCAACATTTACCAAAATAATTGCACAAAATTCAAGGGGAACTGAACCGTATTGCACCACGAGAAGGTCAATTTTAAACTTTATTAAAATGGTGTTCATAACCTTTTGAAATAATACTAATCTTGACGAATTACTGCAGTCCTTCCTACGTATTTATATTTTGACGTATCGTTTGCATGTGTTCAACTGGCTACAACGGAATTCTTACAAAAATGCCTTGACAGCCCTTCTAATCTAAACGAAAAAAATTCTCACTTCAGTGGTCCTCATATTACGTTTCGGGCACAGATATACACAACATCTGTGGTTTCGGGTAATGAAGAAAATAATCATTGATATTATAATTTCTTTTATGTAATAATAAAGAATTCAAATAAATGATATAACATAGCCTATGTTTTAATCTGGTAATTTCTAAACATATTCGTGAAAACCGCATTTAAATCTGTCCAGTGGTTTAGACGTGCGCGGACAAACAAACAAACAGACAAAAATTCTAAAAACTGTCCTATCGTGTTCAGCTGCTTATTTTAAGACGCCCTGTGTGTGTTTTTTTTTATTATCTAGCAATTACAGATTTTTTTATCTCTACGTTTTTATTATATGTATAGATAGATGTTGAATATGTGCGAAAGAGATAGAAGTTGTGTTGTAGTACGATAATCATAAAATCAAAGATTTTAGTCGATTAGATTGTCACCTTACTAATTTATTATAATATACTCTATGACAACTTTGACAAGTAATATCTTTAGTAATTATTTGCTCACTCTCACACATAATAGCTCTCTCTCTTTACTTAAAAATGTCTGCTGCGTGGTATTTTATGTCGCATTAAAAGATTAATAATAAATGCTGTGCGCATCGGATCTGCATGATTTGATTCCCTGCTGGGGCCTTACCCCTAGCTTCTTGCGAGCCTACTTTTAGTAGGTACCTGATAGGTACCTAAAATTAACCAACTCATTTCTAACTTAAATGAACGAAAATCCGTTCTACTATGCGTGTGTGCGTGAAAATAGCAAAGCTTAGCGGCTATCAAATAACTACCGCTTATCGTAGTTGATGGTACCATTTAGACAAATAACACCTATGCGGGTCAACTTTTCGAGCTAGGGGTAAGGCCCCTGCCCATTTTTCTATCGGCCAGAGCGGGCACGAAAAATCGACACTGCTTTATGGTCGATATTCCGAAAACCCGTACGAAGCGCTTTGATTCTACTGTTATTATACGAACTGTGGAATGCGCTACCTGAATGGGTGTTCCCCGTTAATTACAATCTGACCACAAGACATCTTCAAACCACGAGGAATAGGTTTCTTCTAGGCAAGTTTGCTCCATCGTAGACCGCATCATCGCTTAACATCAGGCGAGCTAGCTGTCAAACGCAAGCCTATTTTTAATTAAAAAAAATAGTTGCAAGAAAAACTACAATTTTAATTAATCTTAACAAGTTGCCAGTGAGTGCGGCAGCAAGTACTTACTGTCCTGTCCACTTACTGTTCAGGTGATAAATGACAGCGCAGCTAGATTTTAAAACGAATAGCACCACACACCACACTCGGAACATTGTAACGACTTGTTCCTCAGTCTTCGGAAAAGTAACTAGCTCGCAGATTGCCTTGAACTTAAATCATATTTTTCCCTGGTATGTAAAAATGCACTAGAGAATATTTAATTAGATGATGTTTAATTATACAGAGTGCTACAAAACCCTGTCCAATCCGCAAGCGAAGGAGTTATTGACGTAATCTGGGGTCATAATGACTTTGACAACTTTTATACAGAAAAGCTATCAAAATTGGTTGATAAGATAATTTATTTGCACAAAAACAGGAGTAAATCATTTAAAGTAGAGTATAATTAAAGTAGTAAGTGATCGCCATCAGAGATCGGAACGCTGATGATGGAGGCCCTGGGCCGGGAGGAGGCGATTGTAATCTAAAAATAAGGTTTGAAATGTAAAAAAAAGCGTTTAGAAATAAGGATTGTGTGTATGTATTCCTCGAGCATTCATGCTCACCATCGAAGGCACCTTCTTGCGGCGGCGTCGTGTGTCGGGTCGCTCTCTTCTCTCAGATGTGGGTTGAGGAGGGCGATGGCTGGCACATGAGTCATACTCGTGATCGGGTGCTGCTTGCGGGTCGCTGGTCTGCTCGCGGTATACACATATAGTCCTCCTCATCGATTTCGATGACGGCGACCCTTAATCATTTCTTCCTAATAAAGCTTTCCTATCATGAGCCCTAATCTGGCTCGCTAGGCCAAACTTAGTCTTAAAGACCCGATCGCAAGCTGTGCAGTAGAGTTGGCCAGAAGAATGATATGAATGATATACCCCAAAAGACAAAACATGAATTAAATAATAAAAATTACAAACGCATATTTAAAAAAATGTTTTCTCTTAAAAGTAAGCGATAAATAGCTTTATGTATGCTTGTATGTCGGGACGTATGTAGTGTGTTTGCATGTATGTGTATGTATGTCGTGTATGTATATGTGTATATATAGGTGTATTGTATGTATATATAATATAAATAGTATTTTATTATGCACAACTTATCAAGCAGGAAATTAACGAAAACTTAAAATGCTAACTAAAAACTAAAACTTGAAATAACTATAAAAAAACTTACACTAAAAGTGACCATTAGTGGAGGGAAAGGTTCCGGGAATGTTATATACATGTATGTATATGTATGTGTATATATATATATATATTTATATATATACGATATATTGTGTATCTTTCTGCATGGGAGTGAATGGGCTGATGATGATGAGAATATATAAATTAAATATAAAGCTGTATTTTGTATATTATGATGTAATGAACATTTTAACTGCTATATTTAGTTAATTTCAGTATAAGAGAATGCCCGTATTAATTGTAAACTTCTTGTCTTGTCTAGCAATTGGTTCAGCATGACAACATCCTGTATAGGTGTTGTTTTTGCCAGTCTAATAGAACTGGAACCGGTTATGTTTCAACTCACTAGTTCTGGTACATTTGGTTTCATTGATATTTATCTGTTTTTTGTAAGCGCCGCGGAGGATGTGAGCACCATCTCAAACCAACTGTGGTTTTTTGGTGCAACATTAATTTAAAATTGTATTGTTATGTATAAAGGAAAAAAAATATATATATTAAAGGTGTAGTTATAGGAGGGCTTGGGTCTTTCTTTTAGAATTTGGCGTTTATGGTCTAGATTTTCGAGACGGTTTTCTTCAAACGATTTAACCTTTTTATTAATAACCTTTTAACACTTAGGTAGATGTGCCTTTATTAAATAAACAAAATACTAGCTAAAACTAACACTAAATAAACAGTTAGACTGTCCATAGACCGTTGAAGATCTAAAGACAATCCAAATGCTCAAATCCACTATCAGTTGGCAGCGTACCCAGCATGCTGCCGGCATTACCACGTTGAATGGCAATGCTTATACGTTGAGCCAGATACACGCCAGTATTTTATTAATTGTATTTCGCCATGAGGATCTATGTGTTGCAAGCTCCTCCCAGCTTCCAGAGTCTATGCCGCAGGCGTTGAGATGTCTCTTAAGGACGTCTTTATATCGAAGATGCTGGCCTCCTTGCTTACGCTTACCATCTGCCAAAACAGAATAGAAGACAGCCTTTGGCAAGCGATGATCTTCCATACGCAGTACGTGCCCACACCATCTAAGTTGGCGCTTCATAAGCAAAGCTTCCATGCCGAGCATTTCGGAGCGCCGCAGGACGTCGGTGTTTGATACTCGGTCCTGCCACTTTATTTTCATGATTGATCTTAGACACCTCTGATGAAATGTGTCAAGTTTTTTAATGTCTGTTTTGTAAAGGCACCATGCTTCAGCAACGTACAAAAGCACTGACAGAACCAGCGCCTTGCATACATCAAGCTTGGTCTTCAGCTTCAAATCATGGGACCTCCAAACACGATCATTTAGACGACCGAAAGCAGCAGCAGCTTTAGCGATGCGCGACGGAATCTCCGATGCGAGGGTATTATCTGACCTAATATTGCTACCAAGGTATTTGAAATGACCTACCTCCACCAGAGGCTTGCCACCGAGATTAAGAGTAGAACCATCAGCATTAAATCCTCTCGGAGGTTGTTTTAAGACTTCAGTCTTGGTAGCACTGATTACTAGGCCAAACCTCTGACAAGATTGATGTAACGCATCCACGAAGTGTTGAAGATCCGTCATATTATTTTTTATTTATTTATTTTATTTTATTTATTTTAGGAAATCTTACAGCTAGGTATAAAGCTTTAACTAATATATAAGGTACAGAAGGCCATTTAAAAGATTCCACACTTAAATATAAATGAATAAACTAAAAAACTAGCAGACTATTTTAATTAACTAGATATATCAAAGAAATGCTCAGACAGACAGAAGGCATACGTCATCTGCATACAATACGTCGTTAATAGACATCTCATGCACCTTTGACTTTGCTCTAAACCTTGAGATGTTAAATACGCCCATATCAGTTCTAATCTTTAATTCAATCTTATTACCACAGGACTGGAGTGCATCTTTTACTACTACCGCGAAATAAAAGGCAAAGAGTGTAGGAGCCATGACGCACCCTTGTTTCACTCCATTTGTGACAAGGATTTCCTCAGAAAGTTCATTTTCATGCTTTCATCCCAGTATGAAATTGACGAACAAGGTTAATAAATTTCTTTGGAAATCCTGCCTTCTCAAGAACAATCCACAAGGCCTCCCGTGGAACTCTATCAAATGCTTTCTCTAAATCGATAAAACACATGTAGAGCGGCCGATGATGTTCCAGACTTTTTTCTTGGAGTTGCCTAATTACAAATATAGCATCGATGGTACCTCTAGAAGGCCGAAACCCACATTAGCTTTCAGGTAGGTATGTCTCTGCTACAGCACTCAAACGGGTATTAATAATGTGTGCAAGGACTTTCCCTGCACTGGAGAGAAGCGAAATACCTCGATAAGAGCTGCAATCGGAGACATCTCCCTTCCCTTTGTACAACTTACAGATAACCGAATCTCTCCAGGCCTGTGGAATATCTTCATTCTCCCACACTCTTAATATAAAATTGTAAAGTTCATTTACAATAGTTTTTCCGGTGTATTTGTACACTTCGGCAGGTAGTTGGTTACTGCCAGGAGTTTTGGAATTTCTAAGACGTTTTATTGCGCTCACAAACTCATCGAAAGATGGTGGATCACCCAACTCTTCACAAACTGGTAGTCTATCATGCGAATCAACGTACAAAAGGTCAACATTTTGCACACCTGGGTTCAGAACATCGTTAAAATGTTCCGCCCAACGCAACAAAATATCGCCTTTAACAGTGACCCGGTGTTGCCTGTCACGGGAATACATTGGTGCAGTTTTCCGCACACGGGGGCCAAATATCGCTCGAATACCTTCAAAGAACTTGCCAGTTTGATGAGTATTAGCACAAGCCTGTAATTCGGCTGCTTTGTTGTTCCACCACTTATCCTTCAATTCGCGAATTTTCGAACGCAACTTTAGATGCGCATCTTTTCTACTACTTGCGTTTAAGGACTTATCATTCAGTTCACGCCTATACCCTTCAACTAATTTACGAATCTCCACATCCGATGAATCAAACCAATCCTGGTTTTTCTTCTGTGGTTTACCGAGTGTTTCCAGAGAACAGGTGTAGAGTTGTTCAGAGAATAACTTCCACGCAACGTCACTTGTAGATAATTCTGCGTCTGATAAAGCTGTCGCAAACGTCTGATCTAACTTCATACCCAATTCTGTAGACTGGATTAAACTTGAAAAGACTAGTCTAGGTGGGATTTGTGGGGGGATCTACGTGGACTTTTTACCATGAGACACATTTTGGATCTTATCAGACGATTATCTGTCCAACCAGTTGCTCCCCGCATCGCCCTTGTTATAAGTACGTCGCGTAGATCTTTACGGCGAACAATTACATAATCCAAGAGATGCCAATGTTTTGACCTTGGATGCATCCACGAAATCTTATGTTTATCAGCAAGTTGGAAAAAGGTGTTTGTGATGCTCAGATTAAATTCAGCACATAACGACAACAACATTAAGCCATTATCGTTACATTTTCCAACACCTTGCTTACCAATAACACCCTTCCACGTGTCATGTTCCTTTCCCACCCGAGCATTAAAATCCCCCTGTAAAATAACTTTATCTTGCTTCGGGACTGCTTCAAGATTTAGACGCAACTGCTGATAGAACTCCTCCTTAGCCTCATCTGATGACGGCAACGTAGGTGCATAAGCACTTATAAAATGGATGTGTTTATTATTTGCTATTGGAATGCGTAAAGTCATAAGGCGGTCACTCACATTTTTGGGTAGTTCACTCAGATCTCTAGCCAGACTGTTCCTAATAGCAAATCCAACACCACTCCCTGCTCTTTCGCCAGATGGGCGTCTGCTCCAGTAATAGGTATAGCCACCAAGTTGTTCGCAAAGTTCACCGCAATCACTCAAATGAGTCTCACTCACGGCAGCTATGTCCACTCTATAACGAGCCAACTCTCTTGCAATAAGGGCTGTTTTTCTTTCAGGGCATAAATTTCGATCGTTATCCAGTAATGTTCTTACGTTCCAAGTTGCTGTGAGAAGTCGTTTAGTTGGTTTATTTGGTTTATTATGCTCTTTTCTTCGACCGCGATAAGATGGTGCCTAAGCGCCCACGGTTTGGCACCTAGGTGAAGGGTGAGATGAACTATTTTTGGGCCACCTTTTCTAGGCCCCTCCTCTATGCAGAGGAAAGCAGAGCGGTCCTAAACAGGGCTGCTTTGTCACCAGTCGTGCTGCCGAACTCAGAACCCCATCTCAGTCGGTTCCATGAGCGACCACTCTCCACTGGCCGCCTGCGTGCAGGATGTCAACTAGAGCCTCAGTACACCGATACTTTAGCCCCACCGCTTCCATCCCATCGCCACAGGACTCTTATGATTCTAAGAGGAAAGAATAGCAAGGGTCATCTGCGCATGACAAATTTATAGTGGACGTGCGGTGGCGCGGGCACACATCCACTCTCTTTCTCAGGGATCCAATGGATCAGCAGGCTGATACGATTGGCAGAGACTGAGATGCAGTGAATGACCGTATGTCACTTAAGGATCCTGACAAACGCTCTTCCAGGCATTTCACGCGGCCTTGCTATATCGCTACGATAGCCGGAAGCAGTGCCTATTGACGGTGCTCGCCTATCGCGCCGAAATAGACGCTGTGTACTGCTCGGGGGATCGCCCGATAGCTATTACTCATAGCCCTCTTCGCTAGTTTAGCCCACGGATCGACGTGGACTGGTTACCAGGGTGTGGCCGCTGTGTACACTACAGCTACTTGGAGCCACTAGCGAAGAGCTCGTAGGGAGTTCAATGTAGATTCTATCATAAATACTTACAACATAAAAAAAAAAAAATATGCAGCCGATCAAGTATGAAGATAAAAAACCATTTCATTCCCCACTACACCCCAGGACTTGTATAGCATTCTACATGGCAGTACCATTGTATATACTTATCTAGAGGACTCAAAATGAATACACAAATCAGACAACAAACAAACACAGGGTCAAAGGTCACTTGAAGTGACCCACATATCCGAACAGCTCCCTGGCTGCGTCCGAATCGGGTTCAGCCAGTAGCCAGACCCACATCTAGTCTGTTCAGATGGTAAGTCACCTCAAGTCTCTTTCTCTCATGCTGAAGGCGGACACATGCCACCAGTAGGTGGTATACATTTTCCTCCACTCCACATGTACCTATCACAAATTTGTATTTCTGTTTTCCCCATCATAAAGACGATTATTTAAAGGCATATCTGGGACATTTTTGCACACACGGTCATCTGACCCCAAACTAAGCAAAGCTTGTAATATGGCTGCCAGAGACTGATATACATACATATATATTTTTAAATACATACTTAAATAGATATTCATATGTCCATTATGAAGCGTTGATATTTATATTATTAACGAACGTTCTTATTGCATTGCGTATTTATAAATAATTATGTCTGTTATTAATTGATATGGATATTACATACGGCACTGAAACGTGGTCTCTCACTATGGGCCTCATTAGCAAGCTCAAAGTCGCACAACGAGCTATGGAGAGGGCTATGCTCGGAGTTTCTCTACGAGATCAAATCAGGAATGAGGAGATCTGTAGATGAACGAAAGTTAACGACATAGCCCACCGGATTAGCAAGTTGAAGTGGCAGTGGGCAGGGCACATAGCACGCAGAACAGATGGCCGATGGGGCCGAAAGGTTCTAGAGTGGAGACCATGGACCGGTAAACGCAGCGTAGGACGTCCACCCACAAGATGGACAGACGACCTAAAAGAGACTGCGAGAAAACCCTGGATGCAGGCCGCTTCCAACCGGTTCTTTTGGAGATCGATGGGGGAGACCTATGTCCAGCAATGTACGTCCTATGGCTGAAATGATGATGATGATTATTATTAACTGATTAATGACTAAAAATCATCCCATTATAGTAATCATTAGGATCCATAAATAATTCTATATCATTTAAGTCCCATCTCATTCCAGATATCCCTGCTCATCACATCATCGACCCTCTCCTACCTGGTCTCCATCCCTCTCTGTCTGCTGGTGGAGCTCCCCGCCCTCCAGCTGTGGAAGGCGGTGACAGGAGAGGAGAAGGGGGGAGCGGCCCCTCGTGCCCCCGCACCCGCCCCTGCTCCCGTGGTACCACCAGCGGCCACTGAAGACGTCAAGCCATTCGATCTACTGTCTACTGTGAGAAGAAGGCTGGACTTGGTTTAAGGAGATATAGTTGAGTCTGATTTAGTTTAGTTACTTTTAAAGTTGTTGTTTTTAGTTTGTTGATATACATATAGGACGATTCTGATGTATTCGTAACATAATTAATAATTATTATTCTAAGCGAAAGTTGCAATTAAAATAATTTTTATATTAATGCAATTTTTCGTCTATCCATGCTCATCACATCAGCAACCCACTCCTTTCTCGTATCCATTCTCCTCCCCTCTTCCTAAGTTGGTGAGTCCAGGTGGTCAATTTGGTCTGACGTTCGCGATCTGCGTGGCATTGACCTCTCAACTGACACAGGCTCCCGAAAAATAATGGCGGCTGTCGGCAGTGCCGTAAACGAAAGGTTATCTCTTACTAGATTACTTCTTAGTTCTTAATTTCTTACTTACTCCATTGGCGCAGCGACTCGAAGTGGTTCTTGGCCTCCGATACAAGAGAACGACATTGGTCCTGATCTCGCGCTGTCTCTTCGGGCTTACGCTACTTTCCAGCGATATCTAGGCCGGATGACGGGTCGGCGGCCTGCGGGAACTCCAAAGGACGCCTTCTTGCGTTGCGATCCTTCCCCATTATCAGCAGGTGGCCTGTCCAGCGGAGGCTCTGGGCTTTTGTCTCTCCCATGACATTGGCTCGATGATCGGTGCTCAACTGCTATCAACCGCTACGTTTTTCTTGACTCTCTGTTTGGGCTGGATCCGCATATTTTTCATTTCCGCCACTAAAAGTTTATCTCTCTCTTAAGAGTCAGCGTCCAGGCTTCACTTCCGTACATCAAGATCGGTCTGATAACAGGCCAACTTTGATGGTTGGTTTCCAAGAAACTATTACTTTAATAAAAAAGTGTGATAGTGTGAATCATGATTATGAGTTTATCATATTAATATTATAATTTGTTTGTTGGTTTGTTTGTTGCTATTTCACGCAGCAACTAAGCAACGGATCGAAATGATTATTTTGTTATTTGCAAGATAGAGTTGCAGGAGAGTGACATGATATGGCATACTTTTTATCCCAGATAAATGTATGGTTCCCGAAAGAATGTATGCGAGGGTAAAACTGCGGGCAGCTACTAACATAAAATTGTCATTGCAGGTGTCTACCCATCTGTTCATCGCGGTGGTATCGTACATCATCTCTGTTCCATTCAGCCTGATGGTGGAGGCTCCCTTCATCATGCTCTTCAAGAATCTCGCCAAAAAGCAGACTTCCCGTAGTACTTCTACGTAAATGGGACGTCAGCCCTTAAAAGACCATCAAATGGCAATAAAACTTCAGCAGATCATGGAACTATAGTTAATGAAATCCTGTACGTTAATGGAACATCAAATGACAATACAACTTCAGCAAATGATAAAACAATAGCTAATGGAATCTTGTACATTACGAGTAATGGAAACGTTAATGGAGCAAAAAAGGAGAAAACATTGTGAATATACCTAAATGCTTCTACGGGAGTAGGAAGTATGTGTAGGTATCAGAGTAGGTAACTATTGACGTCAGGGAATGTATGATTGTAAAATCCCACCTGCACTTGGCCTGTGGGTTTTTACCACAGAAAAGAGAAGTGAATGTTTTTCTTTTCTGTCGTTTTACCATTGACATGTTTTTACAATCATGCATTTTGTTTTTAAAATTAAACTAGTTTTTCTTTTCTTCTTTCCTCGTGAGTAAGGTTACCATCAGTCCGGATATTTCCGGACTTTTAAAGCTTTGTCCGGATTTTTTTATCTTGGGCGATGTAATACGAGTACATTTTAACTAACGTCTCCCTTAACACATACCTAACAAAAATCTTCTTTTAATAATCAACCAACATACTAAAAAAATCGGACTTTTATTGAAATGTCTGCATCAAATTATAATTAATTATTAATGCATTATCATTAATGCATTTTTTTATTGGGGTTGAATTTATGTCAGGAATTTTCAAATGTTGATATTATGGTAACCCTACTCTTGAGAGTATTTTGGCGTCTCACGTCTTGTGCATTTATCAGTATCAAGTATTAAATAATATTTCCAAGTTTTAATAAGTATCATCAATAAGTCATTAAGAGTGATGCAAAGTAAGTCTTAGTCATGCAAGTAAAATAGAAACTTTTATAAAGTTTTGAAAGCAACACGAAAATAAATTTTTCGCCTTTTTATGACTTACCCACACTCGAGCACACCCACGAACACTTAATAAATAATAATCCACCACTATTACAAATAAACACTCGGTAAAACAGAAGTTTATCAAAGTAATACAAAGTTTTATTTAAGTTTGCGCCAAAACTCTTTTAATCAGTTCAGGGGCCTTACCCCTAGCTTCACTTTTGCGAGACAACTTTTAGTAGGTACCTGATAGGTACCTAAAACTAACCAACTCATATAAGCTGCATCGTTTAAAAGCGTCTAACTTGAATGAACGAAAATCCGTTTTACTATGCGTGTGTGCGTGAAAATAGCAAAGCTTGGCGGCTATCAAATAACTACCGCTTATCGTATTGTATTTTTGTATTGTATTGTATTGTTTGTATTGTATTTTTGTAATTGTATTTTTTTTCCATTGAAAGGATTTGGTACAATGTAGTTTATTGTTAATTAGTATGGTTTAATGTGATTTTAACCGTTTTAATTAGTAATTAAGGTGATACGTTACACGTATGGCGGGAAATTAAAATTTCAAACAGTTTTTTTTTTGTTCTTGTAGCTAGGCCGGATAATTATTGTAAACGATCATGAAGTTTGCAAAAATTGATTATTATTCTTTACAAACTCGCATAAAGTTATTTATCTCTAATGCACATTATTACATACATTTGTCAATAAACAATTTTTTGCTGTTTCACCATTTAGACAAATAACACCTATGCGGGTCAACTTTTCGAGCTAAGGGGTAAGGCCCCTGCCCATTTTTCTATCGGCCAGAGCGGGCACGAAAAATCGACACTGCTTTATGGTTGATATTCCGAAAACCCGTACGAAGCGCTTTGATTCTACTGTTATTATACGAACTGTGGAATGCGCTACCTGAATGGGTGTTCCCCGGTAATTACAATCTGACCACAAGACATCTTCAAACCACGAGGAATAGGTTTCTTCTAGGCAAGCGTGCTCCATCGTAGACCGCATCATCGCTTAACATCAGGCGAGCTAGCTGTCAAACGCAAGCCTATTTTTAATTTAAAAAAATAGTTGCAAGAAAAACTACAATTTTAATTAATCTTAACAAGTTGCCAGTGAGTGCGGCAGCAAGTACTTACTGTCCTGTCCACTTACTGTTCAGGTGATAAATGACAGCGCAGCTAGATTTTAAAACGAATAGCACCACACACCACACTCGGAACATTGTAACGACTTGTTCCTCAGTCTTCGGAAAATTAACTAGCTCGGAGATAGCCTTGAACTTAAATCATATTTTTCCCTGGTATGTAAAAAATGAACTAACCTACGCACCTAAACGAGTTTAGGTGCGTAGAGAATATTTAATTAGATAATGTTTAATTATACAGAGGGCTACAAAACCCTTTCCGATCCGCAAGCGAAGGCGTTATTGACGTAATCTGGGGTCATAATGACTTTGACAACTTTTATACAGAAAAGCTATCAAAATTGGTTGATAAGATAATTTATTTGCACAAAAACACGAGTAAATTATTTAAAGTACAGTATAATTAAAGTATTAAGTGATCGCCATCAGAGATCGGAACGCTGATGATGGAGGCCCTGGGCCGAGAGGAGGCGATGTAATGTAATGTAAAATTGTAATGTAATGTAAAATTGTAATGTAAAAAAAAGCGTTTAGAAATAAGGATTGTGTGTATGTATTCCTCGAGAATGCATGCTCACCATCGAAGACACCTTCTCGCGGCGGCGTCGTGGGTCGTGTGTCGAGAAAAATGGAAGTAAAAACGTATAGGATTTTGTTACAGCCTGTATATAGATAAAATTATTATAAACTGTTACCTGACAAGTTTTGTTAGGCCGGACGAATAGATCTATAAATTTGTGTTATGAAATGAAATAATTTATTGCCCAGATTTGCATCCATAACTCATTATAATACAAATTAAATTACACACAGAAAATAAGAAAAATAAATTAAGATTACTACCTTATTAAAATTTGCTTCCTTATTAAAATACGGAAGCAAATTTTAATACGTAATCACGTCAAAAACAATCATTAAAATAGGTTCACAATCGACAAAAATATCGTAAAAAATTAACACAAAAAACTTATTTTATTTTAAAACGGTTGTTAAAATATGCAGTTTTATAATATTTTATCTTTTTTGAGTGGATTCCTTTGTAAGCCATTACTCTGAGAAGGAGAAGAGTGTTTCATGGCAAAACTCTTGAATAGCATGGTGCATGGCGCCTCCACCATCAGATAGAACGGCACGGAGACCAGATACGACACCACCACGATGCAGATGTAGGCAGACACCTGGAAACAATAGTGACAAACAATCAAAAGATATTCAAATAATAACTGTAACGGTAAATTGGCAATAGGAATTATTACAATAATTTACTTTTCTGAAAGACCCAATTTATAAACTATTTAAACAAACTATTTATTGAGAATAAACACGGACTATTCCACTTACATTTATCTCACAGACTGTTTGGGTATAATTTATACACACAACTTACAAAAAAACTTAAAATACTAACTAATACTAACAAACTATTATACTAAAATAGAATTCCTAATAAAAATAAGAATAAAATAAAAACTAATATAATAAATACAACAAATTGCTGTAAAAATATATCAACATTAATTTTTTATTGATATATTTTTACAGTATACTAATTTTGTAAGTCATAAAATTGTCATCATAGTCATTGGCTTTAATGCCCCCTTTGATCGTTAAGTTTTGAAAATAAGTCAAAAACACTTTCGTTACAGTTTTCCAGTTGTTAATAGTGCATAGAAGTGGCGGAAGGCGCGGATCAGCGGAGACATGGAGCACACTACAGACCGGCTGTGATCCACGTGGTAAAACTTGGACAATTTCCCATGCCTATTAGCTGGAAACCCGGGTTTGTCTGGCACGAACAAAGTGCACAATAAACTGTGCAGATGCAATGAGTCGACCGATCCTCTGAGCATCAACAAATAGCGAGCTGATCCGATATCCTTCTCACTTTCAGTGAGTTGTAGGTAGCCGAGCTGGCCAAGCAAGAACTTAGTTGGGTATTCATATTCATATTCATATTCATTTATTTCATAAAAATTATTTACATGTCAAAAATTTAAAGAGTAAAAAGGAAATATTAATTATCATTAGGTATACAACAATAAAAATAATAATAATTACAAATAGTATAAATTAAGTCTCTGTACAATTGTACACTATACATAATTATATTTTACATTCAAGGAATTCCTTGAAACTGTAGAACGTCTGATCTACAAGCCAGCGCTTTAAACGATATTTAAAGCGAGCCAGGTTGGGAGCGGCAATGACGTCATTGGGTAGTTTGTTGTACACCGTCGGTCCCATAACGTGAGTGAGCTTATCTGACTTCGCCAGGTTCCTAGGAACCTGCTTAAGCTGCCCTGCACGTCGTGAAAATTCACCATACGCCGTGTACATATGTATATTGGACTTGACATACAGCGCAACTTGTAGTATGACAATGCAGGGCAACGTAAGGATTCCTAATTTTTTGAAGTGTGGTTTGGCAGATTGGTCACTGCCAATGCCTACTATGGCTCGTACGGCCCTTTTCTGCATACGGAACGCACGCTCCCACTCCGCAGCATTCCCGTACAGCTCGGCGCCGTATTGCAGCAGCGAGTGCACCGTCGCAAAGTAGCACATACGCGCCACCTGCACCGATACTACTCGTGCCACACGTCGGAGCGCATAGCAAGCACTAGCAATTTTACCACATATTTTTTGGATGTGATTTTCCCACGTTAACACAGAGTCTATTTCGAAACCGAGAAAGTTAGTGACTTCAGTTTGTTTTATTTCGACATCATTCACGAACACTTTAAGGCGTCTAAGTTTCTTACCCGACAGGTTATAATGAGCATAGTGGGTCTTTTTTAAATTTAGCGCCAGACCGTTGACTCGAAACCAACTGTCCAACTGTGCGCTCACCACGTTCAGTTTTACCTCCAGTTCGTCCACCGTGGCAGCAGTAACAAGCGCGGCCACGTCGTCGGCATACATCAAAATTTCGGCTGATATTATTGCGTCCGGTAAATCATTCAGCAGTAGCGAAAACAGGACATTTGAGACTGAGGATCCCTGCGCTACACCCATTGAGGAGCGCAAAGGGTCCGATTTCACTTTGCCTCCGCTACCGACTACAATCTGACATCTATCCTTCAGTATGCTCGTGGCCAGCTCTAGCGCCGCGCCCCCTAGCCCATAATGGAGCAGTTTCCCCGCGAGCACGCCGTGGTCAGCGACGTCGAATGCTTTTGAGAGATCGCAGCAGATCACAGCGACATGCTGCTTCTTCTCACGAGCGTCGACAATTCGCCAAACCAGTTCTCGAGTCAGGGTGGTCGTGGACCGCCCCGCTCGATACGCGTGCTGTCGGTCTGACAGCTGATCAGTCTCAGAAAGGAAGGCCGTTAGACGTGAGCTAAGGCCATTTTCGAAAATCTTAGCAACTGCGGGGATAATCGAAACGGGCCTATAGCAGTCCATATCATCCCTCTTGCCTTTACCCTTGAAAATAGGTGACACTTTAGCAGCCTTTAGTACTTCCGGATATGTCCCTTCCCGTATACACACGTTGAACAATTCAGCCAGTACTGGAGCAAGTGGGATTGCTGCTACCCTAACTACTTTCATGTTCAACCCATATATATCTTTAGAAGTTTTTGGAGGAATCCGTGAGGTGATGAGTCTGTGGACTTCATCTGCAGTGAAAGGGCGGATCCTCAGAGAGCGGTCAGCGGGCGCACGTGCCGCTTGCAGCACGATAAGCGCGCGCGTGACGTCAGCGCGGGGCGCTCCGGACGCTGCCGCAGCGTTTAAAAATTTCGAGTTTAAAGTATCCACAGCTACTTTTTTGCAAGAAAACGAGGTACCGTCGCTATTTTTTATCACGTCCGTAAAATCTAGATCAGTGGAATTATATTTTCCCCTTTCTAAGTTAACCACATTCCACATGGCTTTACAAGAGTTCCCACCATTTTCAATTATCCTAGTGTAGTAATTAGATTTTGTAAATGTCAATAAATTATCATATTTTTGTCTCATGTCACAGATCAAAGAATTAATTATGTCATTATTAGGATTTAATTTACTTAATTCAATAATGTCGAATAGAAGCGATTTAAAATTTTTAATGTCATGTGATACCCACGTCTGCCTATTTTTCCTACAGTTTACTTTCCGTAATGGGAAGCATACTTCAAACTTATTTCGAAGTATATTAATTACTGAGCTAGCAATCTCTGCAGCAGGCGTATCGCGTAGGAATAATGAGTTCCAATCTATACTATGGAGTGACAACACAAAGTTAGCGTTGTTTTCCCTGGAAAAAATTCTCGAGAAACAGTGAGTTGATTTAGATGGCACTACCTTTTCACTCGTCACCTCAACCCTAACGCCGAGGTGATCACTTAGATCTGTGGAGATGGGCGATGTGCAGACCGAACCGCCTGGGAGGTTACTATACGCCTGATCTAAGCACGTAGATGTTGTCTCAGTCACTCTAGTCGGGAAATCGACCTCAGCCACCATGCCATGGGCCGATAGCACATCACACAGCTTTTTCCAGTCGGATCTCACAGTACCCAATGCGTTTACGTTCGTATCTCCGACTATCAAGCAGTCTAAACCCAAGTCGCTAACCTTGTCGATCAGACGCTCAAAGTACTCCAAAAAGTCATTAACGGTAGTTAAATTGGTCCTATAAATACAAATAATCGTCAACTGGTAATCGATTAAATCGATTGCAGATATCTCGCAGTATCTCTCGATACTCAAATTAATTATATCACAATTTTCAGTACATCGTACGTCGTCTCTAATAAAAATACATGAACCACCATGTCCTACCTCTGTTCTACAGAAATGTGAAGCAAGTTTGTAGCCACTCAACTGAACGCATTTTAATTTATCGGCTGATAGCCAGTGCTCCGTCAAAGCTAAAACGGTACACTTTAATTCACTCTGCAGTAACACTTCAATTCGTTGCGATTTCTTTACTCCTAGCGAAGCAATATTCTGGTGGCATACGATCACAGTGCGGGAGTCGTTGTTTACATTCGGTGACGTATCATTCCTCGCCGAGTCAGACTTGTGTTCGCTGCGGTGAGCCGGCACGACTGGTACGCTCCGGGCGCTCGGCTGCCTGCTCGCCCCGCTCACCACGGGGCTTTCTCGGAAACCACCAATCTGCCAGCTTTACACGCGGCGGCCACACTGACGGATCGCAGAGTTTCTCATATTGACTTTCGGGGATACTTATAACGAAAGCGGCGTGTAGGTCCGTTTTAATTTCTCTCTTCACCACAGAGTAGTCGTCGCATTTAAGAATTTTCTTGACATGGTATTTAATGCAGTCCACAGTAGTGTCAGGTTTGAACGACCAAGCTTGAATGTGCTTGCGTTTTTCAACCGCTTGCAGCGTCTCGTCCTCCTTACCGGAACCCGTGACTATCCGCCGATGATTTCTTGACACACGTTTGCGTGTGACTTGTAGCCAGTTGTCATCTTTTTCACCATCCTTCTGCTGAGTCGGCGCAAGTGATGGCGCAGGTGATGCGGCGTTTTCTCGTTCATGTGTACGGGCCGTTATCTCAGAAGCACGAGTCGTCTTCTTTAGATCTAATCGGCCTACCTCGGGAGTTTTCGCGATGATACCAGTTTTGACAACCGGTTTGTCAGCAGATTTCGCGCTTGATTTTTTGGTAGCCGCTGAGTAGTTTCCATTGGTTTGAATGTTAGACGCAGCATTTAGCTTCGCTTGGCGGGCGGGTCGCTGCAGCGCTGCCGGGGGTGTCACAGTGGTCGCTTCCACTGCTGGTGCGGGTGTTTTAAAATTACCCTCTACTAGAGATTTTAACTGTGTAATGGTGTCAACTTGTGTCGAAATTTTCTCACCTAGTTTTGAGATCGTCACGGTGTGGTCGTGTATACTGGATTCCATGGAGCCAATTTTCTTCACCATGTCTTGTATGGTCCTTTGCAGGTCACGTACAACACTTTCCAGAGGTATTTGTGACATGTTTATATATTTAATTGCAAAAAGTCACAGCAGCTAGTGCCACTCGGGGAACGCGCGCGCGGCGAATGTACGTGTATATGTATATGTACGTGTGGAGCGCTTGCCCCACACTGGCCAGTCTGGCTGGCCATGGCTAGACATCTGTGGCAACCGATTTTTTTTAATTTACAGTGCTTCATACTCATAGGATGGTTTTCCTTTCTTCCGTTCATATTGTTTGTATTCAAGAGCTTTGCAAAGCATGAATGTGTTGTAGAAGCCTACTTTGTGGGAATTCCCAAAAATCAGGCTTCAATGATTACAATAATTACACCAAACTTGGTTACGGTCAACAACGACAGAAAGCCGGCTTGTGTATGATGAGTGTAAATAGAGAGGTTTCTAGAAGCGAAAAACTAATTCAAAACTGAAATTATGAAAAGATTTAGCCAACATGGGCTAGTTTTAGAAGAAAATTACAATATTAGAAAATAGGTGTGAAATGAACGTGACTATTGTTAAAATATAGAAATTTTCGGTAGCTCATCCAAATGTTTTTTTTGCCCCACCCTAATTTCAAACCTGGCTACACCCATAATATAGTGTGATACTACATTACTCGAGTATAACACCTTATATACCAGTTTTTACAATAGAAGCTATTCTGATTCTAATTCAAGTACCTACTTTACGAAATATACGATTTTATAAGAAATTTAATTTTTGTCCGGGGCGGAGATAGGTACAAGTAACCAATTACATAGTTCTATGATATTACTTCCATGTCTTATGATAACACCTTCAGAAAATACTGGTTGGGTTATTCAAAATAAAACATGTCAACACATTAATTTCTAGATCTAGATTATAGAATGTAAATACCACCAGGGTCACTCACCAAGTTGAAGCTTGAGAAGTAGGTAAGCTGCGTTCTGGAGCCCATGACGACGTGGATGAGTATCATGTGCAGTAGGAACACGCAGTAGCTCAGCCGGCTCGGTACTACCCAGAGCCGCCACTCGAACACTGACTTGATGTACGCTGGAAGCGTATATACGTTATTGTATTAGAGCACCCATAAAGTGATTAAAGTGGATATACATGAGAAATCTACACGGTTTATTTATTATTTCTCACTTCTGTGGTATCAGTTCAATGCAGAATTCCAATGAAACTTCAACAATTCAAAATCCTGCGTGACGATGCATTGCACTCGTAACCCTGAGACATTAGGTGTTAAATCTGTTCATTCCCAGTAATTTCACTGGAAACATTGCCCTTCAATCCGAAACACAGTAATTTTTACGCACTACTGCTACCGCTGAAGTACAATAATGAAATAAATATTTTCTTCTAGATGCGACTTTTCAGATTCAGATGAAGTACTTACTTAGTAAGAGTTTCTGAAGTTGCCTTCTTAGTTTAGAGCGTTTAATATGGTCGGAAGTACTCTTATATCGAACTAACGTTGTGCCGATAGTTTTAAAAACTTTTGACATGTAGCGGTAAGCGTTATGTGACAAAATGTACACAAAATCCACTCACAGGGAGTCTTGATAAAGAGTCCAGCCAGCGAGCACGCCAGCCCGAGTAGAAGGCGGATAGCAGGGTTGTAACACGCGCGCACCAGCACCGAGGCTTCTGGGCTGTCGCTGTAGAAGACGCACCCGGAGTACATAACCAGCGGGATCGCAGCTACTGACAGATACTGCGCCCAGCTGGACCACTGGAATAAAGGACGATTCTCACCGCAAGCATTCGTTTCCGAACGAGTGTGCATCTATGTCCATGCTTACAAAGTTCACAAACTGCATGAACAATATGAACATGTCTGCATGAACGCTCGCAAACAAATGTGTTGTTCACATATCATTATCATAAGCCAGAAGACGTCCACTGCTGAACATAGCCCCTTCCCACGTTAACTTCCACACTGAACGACAACCTGCCATCTGCATCCACTGGATGCCCGCGACTCTCACAATGTCATCGGTCCATCTAGTGGGAGGCCCATTGCCACTTCAACTTGCAAATTTTAATAGCTATGTCGATGACTCTGGTTCTTTGGCGAATATACACGTTCCGGATTCTATCGCGCAAAGAAACTCTGAGCATAGCTTCCTCCATTGCCCGTTGTGTGACTCTTAGTTTTTTCAATAGGCCGACAGTTAAGAAGCACGTCTCAGTATTATATATCGTCATTGGCAACACACACTGGTCAAAGACCCTTGTCTTCTTTTAGGCACTGCGGTATCTTGGACGAGAAGATGTCACGCAATTTCCCGAACGTTGCCCATCCGAGTTGGATTCTTTGGGTGACCTCCTTACTTAAGTTGGACTTACCTAACTGAACAATTTGTCCAAGATAGGTAAAATGGTCAACAACTTCGAGAGTATCGTTCTTCATACAATGTTATTCAGAAATACCTGCGTTATAAAGAGTCGCAGTCTAATTCAGCGATGGATAAAACTAATGAATTAGTCAACTCATCCCGCGGGATCATTATGGGATGGGTCCAGTTTACGTAAGAGCCCTAGAATGTGCGCTTTATAATCTAACGGCACTCGATTCAATCCTCGGCTCTGTACCAAAGGTGAAAGAAAACATCATGAGGAAATCGGTATGTCTAAAAACCTTTAAAAAAACTAGGACCATATGAGATTAACTAACATAATATATACACTGACCCATCATGATGGATTAGGAGGATCCTCTCTTTCTCTCTCTCTCTCTGAGGGAAGGCCAGGGTCCCTACAGTGGGAACATGATAGGCTGATAATGATAGAGTTGTAAGAAAGTCTAAAAGAAATGATTTACCCTGTTCTTCGCGAGATGACCTCCTTTCTTCTGCCAGTCGTAGAGTCGTGTCGCGGTGGCCATGCCTATGATGAAGCCCGGCAGGTTATTGTGGCCCAGGATGTGCTGAAGCCGGAACGTGGGACTTACCATTGTCCTGTAGAACCTACACAACACACGAATCAAAGTTAATCTTTTATCTCTTGATCAGAACGCATACGCTGCGGTAAGAGGTTCCAATACAGAATCAAGCTTTTCTCGTAAACTGCTGATGCATTGTTCCACGAAACAAACAAACCATTCTAGACGTTTTACAAACAATAGGGTGTTCATGCTGGAGTAATCCTATAAGTTTTTTTTTTTTTAACAGCCAAGTGTGAGTCGGGCTAGTGCACTGTGGGTTCCATATGACCACAAAATACAATAATCCCACTAATCTCACTTCACCCTTATATCATATACCTATGTGAAAGTTTGGATGGATGGATGGATGTATGGACGGATGGATGTTTGTTACTCAATCACGCAGAAACGGCTGGATGTAGATGATAACTAGGTTATTGTGAGTAGTTCCACAGAAGATATAATAGGTATATTTTTTTACTATACTTCCTAGTTTAATATAATACAAATGACCTGTAATTGATGTTACCAATAAAATGATTATGATTATGATTATGATGGATTTTGGTGAAATTTGAAACATACATTGCTTATGTCCTGGATTAACACATAGGTTAGGCTTTCATCATCATCATCATCATCACAGATTTTCATCACCATGCGGGTGAAACCGCGGGGCGCAGCTAGTATCATATATATGAAAGTATGGATGGATGGATGTATGGATGGATTGATGGATGGATGAATTTGGATGAAATTTGGAATATAGACATTAGACATAATTTATTTGTGGCAAAAAAAAAACAATGTACAATAGAAAATTAAAACGATAAAAATTTAAAATTCAACTAATATTATCATATTTTTTTTGTCACAATCCGGCTCCAACTCAGCATGATGCCGGTCGTAAACAACCGACGCTGGTCTTCCGTTGGGCCGGCAGGTGACCTCACGCACGAATGTACCACACGGCACGTGCACAAACTAACTAAATGCTTAATTTATTTAATACTTAACTAAACGAGCAATTATTAGACTGCCTAATAATTGCTCGTTTAGCCACACTCCAAGCCTTGCTTAGTTTTGGGTCAGATGACCGACCGTCTGAGCAAAAATGTCCCAGATATTATTTATTTAAAATTATTTGGCGACCACCTACTCACATCCTATTAGCCAATATTAAATAATAACAAACAAAATAAATAACAATACCTAATACAATAAATTTCCTAAAAACAACATTTAAAACATACATAATTTATTTATAAATTATCATTTCCGTCATTTCTGATTTGTTGTTCGCCCTTTTGATGAGCGTAAATAAATTTCTTTAGTTTTACTCTAAAACCATGTATACTCTGCAGGTTCCTTATTGGCGGCGGAATATTATTCCAACACTTAGACGCAGCATAACGGAAACTACCCCTGAAAGAGGCTGAGCTATGCCGTTCAGTCATAAGCTGCGTCGAGCATTGGCGACTCGGCTTACGGCTCGACTTCCAAGACAACTTGTCGTACAGATAACGTGGAGATTTGTATTTAATGACGCCAAACAAAAGTTTGGGAAATGTCTATGTCTAATATAGTGGACTGATGTAAACCGGTGATGATGAAAGGAGAAAATAAGCTCACTGAGGCGTTATTAAATGAGCATCCAAGTCCTGCAGCAAAGTGTGCAGGGCGGGTGCAGCTGAGCTGAGCAGCAGCAGACCACCCAGCACCACTCGGCGCGCCCGAGCTCGTGTTACGATGTACGCTGTCACACCCATCAGGAACACTTGCAATTCTGCTGCCAAGTGCCTAGAAGAAAATTAAACAAAAGGATAGCATTTATGTGAAAATATAGTCTTCATTGTTTTGATAGCCTATGTAGTCCCATTGCTGGTCGAAGGACTCCACCATCTCGTTTCATCTACCTCTTAGCTGTGCGAAGTCCTGACATACCTTGCGGAATATATTCTTTTCGGGATCTGCCTAGGGGTTGCTTTCTCTCTTGAGGCTGCCTATCCTTCATAGTAGTTTATTACTAGCTGACGTGTTCCAATGAGACGATTGCGCAACGTTCTTTATGTACGTGAACAATTGTGTTACAAGCGTGTTGACTAATCATGATTTCATCAAAATAAGTCAAGACGTGTCTGTTTAGATCCTTAAACATGACGTCTGAAGAAATGTAACTAAAACGCGACGCAGCAGTAAATTTTGAGCAATATCCACAAGTTTATAATAATAAATAAATAAATTCATTGATTTGACACCAATAAAATTACACAAAAGTTTTATGAACCCAATGGCTCCGAACTATTACATAGTACTGTGTTTCGTGAACTAATGGCCTCTCCCATGATTATTCATATTTCTTAAGGAAACAGACCATATTTTACAGTAATATTAATATAGAAAAGTTTGACTCACCAAGCAGGAATGATGCAGTACTTGTTATCTGGCATGTAGTTGTTCACAAAAAGTAGAGTATGCCACCAGTAGGTGCGGCAGTCTGCCACCAGCGAACTGGTGACGAACATCTTCCACAGCGGGCCCGAGCCGGCGTGCCGCACCCACGACGTGGCGAGGGCTAGTGTTATCGCTAGAACTGGTACCAGCCTGGAATAAAGTACTTTTTTAAAACAAAAACAAAACCGACTTCATTGTTATTTTTCACCCAGAGAAATATTTCCTTCAAATTTAAATATAACCACTCCTGAGTACGTAAGTACACACCAAAATAAAGTAGGATTGAGAACCGCCTATTTAAAAATCGGTTGAAAAAGAGACTTGAATATCAGAAACAAAAACTTTATCGATTCTTCCATAACTTATGGCGTGGCAGTTCTGTGATATTGAGAAGGTTTAGTTTTATGTCATCACGTTTGTTAGAACCAGTGATAGTTCTAGAATTCTAGTTTCTGAATTTATGTACAGGGGCCTTACCCCTAGCTTCACTTTTGCGAGCCAAATTTTAGTAGGTACCTGATAGGTACCTAAAATTAACCAACTCATTTAAGCTGCATCGTTTAAAAGCGTCTAACTTGAATGAACGAAAATCCGTTTTACTGTGCGTGTGTGCGTGAAAATAGCAAAGCTTGGCGGCTATCAAACAACTACCGCTTATCGTAGTTGATGGTACCGTTTAGACAAATAACACCTATGCGGGTCAACTTTTCGAGCTAGGGATAAGGCCCCAGACCTACACTTTACGTTGCGGTCCACTGGTGGAAACACGGTAAGCTTCTTTTTAAACTTAGGTAAAGTCGTAAAGGAAACTCAATTATATCGGTATTGAATGCCACAAGCCCCACTAGGTTTAGGTTTAGAAGATTATCTAATGGATCTGGCTAGGGATCCGTCGAGTTTCAAGTGTTGCGTTATCTTGTCCTTATTTCATAGTACGTATAGATTAATTGAAAAAATCTAGATCTATGTGTTACTGTTTTTGTTTAATAGGTAAAGTAGTTTAGGTATATACCTAATGTTAGTTAGCTTATATTTTAATAATGGAATTTGCCAGACAAAAGCACTAATTGAAGTTGTAGCTTTAGTCCAGTCATTTCGTCCGAAAATAAGGCAAATAAAAGAAAATGAATTTGCGGATCTAATTTTTTGATATGTTGTAGGGGATACCTAGAAAAGCTTATCTTGAGTTTTTCGACCAAGCTTTCCTATGAGCTTTCGCCGCCATCTTGAAAAAAAAGGGGTAAAATTTGTTTCTCGGCAATAACTCGGCTATCCGATGAGATTCAAAAAAAATTGTTGGACACTTTTTGTAGCTTTTTTTTGTGCTCTACAATAAAGTCTTGACCATTTTTAGCGTATCCATCGTTATCGAGATATCGATCGATAAAGTCACAATCGAAGTCGAATTTAGGACACAATTTTTGTTTTTTGCTTTTTTTTTTGTTTGGGTCACAACATATCAAAAAATTAGATCCTCAAATTCATTTTCTTTTTTGAATGTACGTAATGACTGGACTACTTCTTCACATCACCATGTTTAAATTTATCTCATATTTGTATCAGCGTATGATTTTGCTATCTTTTTATATACAAATAGCAGCAAAAAGCCACCCCCTGATGGTAAGCAGTAACCGCCGCAGCCTATGTTCAGTTGTTTTTTTTTTTCTTAGGTCTCATCCGAATACAATTGTAAACCGTTATTATGAACATTCATTAAAAAAATATAGTCTATCGTAATTATTACCTGCTGAATCTGAGTGCAATCATTTTAGGAATGTCCCAAAGAGTAAGCTTCCTCGTATTTTCTTCTAAACTAATCTTGTAGACTGTCAGAAAGCCGGAAATAACGAAGAATATTTGTACGATCATCATTCCATTGTAGATCATCAGGTACAAGGGAAGTTCGAAGGTCTGAAATAAAAAGATTTAAAAGATCAATTAATCGTTGGGTTCGAAGTAAAGAAACAACCAAATTTAGTTTCCTTAAGAGAACTAATGTGGTTTAAACCAACATTATTTTATACTTACTCGAGAAATTTCCATCACATGTAACATTGAATACGTGAGTAATTTCCCGTATTTAATTAAAATTTATATATAACATAAAAAACAGACTTTTTGCTCGTCGTTTGTTTGTGCAACATTTAATTTTTAATGAGGTGATATATTAGTCGTACCCCGTGCGGGACATTTCGCCGGTAAGCAGGCAGACGGGTGAAACGGGTTGTCGTGTAAAACCTCACTATAATAATATTCTATTTTAAAACTTGACTTCAAAGTTAGTAAGCGCTCAAAATCAACAAGCGCTCGAAAATTATGAAGCCAAAGTAAATGACATTTTGGGACCACCTTCAATAAATACCGCGGTATACAATACCGCGGTTCACAAATGTTGGAGTAATATGGACTGTATGATATCCCGGTGTCAGTTAAAAGTTGAGTAAAGTAAATAAAAATTATGTAAAACAAAATGTATAAATGTAATAGCAACAAAACAAAAATATATCTACGTGTACTCAAGGGGCCAGTCATTAAAGAATAGGAAATTCCAGTGCTCTTCTTCCATCAACAAATCAACTCAATGTTAAATTTGATTGTGAATTCTATATATTTGGGAAGTGATTTTAACCGGAAGGATCCATACATATACACGCAAAGATGCAAACAGGCAAAAGCCTGTACAACTTAACTTCAGTTTATTTAATCCTTAACTTACCTTTTCAAAATCATGAGAGTTAATAGTGAATCCACTACCAAAAATTATCAAAACATGTGCGAGCACTACAAACATGTTTGATATAACCCTGTAACATTACATTATATCAGTAAGTTATAATAAGTTTAGCCACTTATACAATGTTATATTTTACACTTATATTATAAAATCTTTTAGGCATAAGATTTGTGCCTATTTTGTATACGTCGATAATTGCAACCAAGTACATAAAATATCTTATGCAAATTACCTGGCACCATGGATAAATTGTAAATCCTGTAATTTAGGATTCAGTTCAGACGATTCAGTGTCAGTCAGCCATTTCCAATTCCGTTGTAGAGAGAAACTAAGCAGAAATAAGTTTCCTGAAAGATGAATTTTAAGTACGAATTAGGACCAGATTAGCGCGTGACGTTAAGGCTGGCTAGAAAGAGCAGTACAGCCAGCAGATAGATTAAGAATGTTGTGGATGATGATTATGAGGTACGAATTAAACTAAGATAAAGTATTTTTTGAAATTCAAGATAATCTTGAGTCTCAATTCTCTATACACCATAGTCCCCACCACCTTTTCACTCACCGCAATTCTCAGTTTTCTCGATTTGTTTGCTCATAAAGTAATCGTAGGAGCTTCCGACAATGTTTATGATCACAAGTCCAAGTATCACGGCCAGCACGGACCAGTCCCAGGCATCGATGTCGCGGGGTTCATTGTGCTGGTCGCAGTAATACAATGTGGACACCCTCGCGTTCAATCCATACTCCCTCCGCAAGGAGTCGTTGAGGCATGCCTCAAGGGAACGTGTTAGGGCCTCTGTTGTTGTTGAATTACTGACATAATTTTGACAAGTTTTTTTGACGCAGATTCCTCTGTCAATGAAACTGTGGTTGTAATGCTTAACTCTGTGATCTGAATAATCCTGTGTAATATAAAAATGAATGTTTACTCTTTTGATGAACAGCGGTTTATGAATAGGTAAGTACCTACCTATAGGTATGTATGTCAGCAGGTGCTTACATAGATCATGCGCATGAGTTGATTCCCAGGCTCAGCATAAAGGTTGAGCTGCAGCATGCAGTAGGTGCTACCCTCCTCGACCAAGCAGGACTCGTACTCGTCCAGGGAGAACAGGGGAGGCATGCGCTGATAGTCACTATCTGGTGTATAAATAAGAATAACAATACCACAAATTGCAAAAGTATTTAGGTAGATGTGATCGGTCGGATTAGTTCTTCGAGTGATGTGGCCATTGCCACTTCAACTTGCAAATTTTAAGACTATATCAATGACTATATGGGGAATACCCATTCAAGTAGCGCATTCCACAGACTCAGTTCGCACAATAAAAGTGATAATAGAATCAAAGCGCCTTTGTATGTATTTAAGTTTTTTTTTGCAAAAAACAAAATGTATCTCAGTATACACCTAAGTACTTGGACGAAAATAACAAAATTTTGATCAATAATTCTCAATATAAACAACCGACTTCATCAGAACTAGACCAAATTGAAATGGGACCAAATGGGAAGCACCAACTTTCAAATAAAAAAAAGAATCATCTAAATCGGTTCACCCAATCAAAAGTTCTGAGGTAACAAATATTTAAAAAAAAACAGTCGAATTGATAACCTCCTCCTTTTTGGAAGTCAGTTCAAAACCGAGTTGAATGAGTTGATCTCGTAATCACCAAGTATGACGCTTGTATTTCATTAGGATAAAGTAAAGTAAATTTTTATTGCATAAAACTGTGTACAATGGTGGAGTAATTGAATGTAGTATCAACAGTATATCCTCACGGACGTGCAACATTTGAGGGTACATAGGCACATACCTAATTATAATATAATAAGAATTTACATAACTTTTACATAAGGATAATTACATAACATTTACATAAGGATAATTAGTAGCAAGCGTTATCTGCCAGTCATTACCCAATGTTACTGTTCCCAATAGTGAAAAAAATTAATTAAAGCACTTAAAAGAACATGTTTATTACGTGAATGAGAATCAGTTTAACTGAAGACTTAATTGGTATAGTTTTTTATTTTATTTCTTAACTAGATTTTTTGCCCGCGACTTCGTACGCGTAGATTTACATATAAACCTTCAATCCTTTTTTCTTCCCTTAATCCGGCCCTTGCGCAAAATAACATAGCCTATACTTCAATCTGGTCATAGCTAAGCATATTCGTGAAAACAGCATTTAAATCCGTCTGCATTTTCTTCCAGGGGTTTAGGAGATGTTCACGCACATCTCCTAAACCCCTGGAAGAAAATGCAAACAAACAAAAATTCTAAAAACTGCCTTAACATGTTCAGCTGCTTATTTTAAGTCGCCCTGTGTGAAGTATTGATAGAAGCATAAAATTAAAAATACCGTCAACAGTTTTCAAATCAAAAATATAATTTGACCACAGTGCAGAGCATGTTTTGAAGTATTCTTTTTGTCTAAACCATAGATTTAGGATGTCAAAGATAGCCTATGACAATTTGATAACGTAACAAAAAAACATTTGCGCATGCGTGAGTAAATTAGTGTTGTGAAACGTGCCAATTTTTTTTATCGATTGACCAAAAATGGTCCTTCGGGTTTTTGTCGATAATCGCATCACAATTATAATTGAGTTGTTTTCTTGTTCCAAGTGACACTGCTACAGAGCCAAAAATAATAAAAACCACTATAAGGCTGCTGAGCTAGGCGAATGAGTTAGATGTCAGTGTCACCATGTATCGATATTTATTTATCCTAGCACACTAACGTACGAACATACCAATCGTTTTGGTGGGAATTTAATCCATAAAAATATACATATGCAAAGATATCAAAATTTAAAATCAAAATTTAATAAATCACTTATTATTATTTTGCTTGGAATTGCTTCCCCAAATTTTCACTTACATGTACAAATAAAAAAGGTATTGAATCTTTCATTCACATGCGATATTGATTTTATTGAATAAAACATTTTTCTTCAAAAGTTTTATTGCAAATTGTTGAATTTTTGTTTTCTCTACTTATAATCCGTATCCATTTTTCACGTATAAGGATGGAATACCTCAAGTACATATTAGAAAGAATTACAATTAATTCGTAATATTATGTTTTATCTACGAAATAAAATTATGTAAGTACTAGCAATGGGGTAGCGAGTGAAGCCGTGAGGCACTGCTAGTATTTGATTCATATTAACATTTTGCATTTATAATATTAGTGAGCGTGCTTTAAAATATTAAATAATTTAACCGTCGGCGTCGTGCGTGAGTCGTATTCGCAATAAATGTAATAATAACAACATTTTATGTAAATGTTTAACAATATGCACGCGTTGCCTAATGATATTTGCTAGAAACTATCGACTCGATATCGATAATAATGACGTCATCATTGTATCCATCTCTAGTGATAACAGAGCGTAAACAAATCAAATCTTTTTTGCTTAATTTTATCATCAATTTTACTTCTACCTATGAAATACACACATAACGAAGAAAAGATATAAATATACTGTTGTAAAATCAGTTTTTGCAATCAATTTAATGTCACTGTTTGGTCAAAATTTAGATGAAATCATGTCAATGGAAAGATCATATATTTACCGGTGAAACTTAAAATTCTACAGGTTATTTCTTCTGTTTACATCACAATTGATAAATGCACAAGACACCATAATTGTACTTAAGCACTATTGCCCTTTTTTCAGTAACTTTTGAATTTTGAAAAAATATTATTATCACAATGCAACCCGTAGCGCATGGTAGCTATTTGTCATTATTGACATAACAAAAAGCGATTTAGACTTTATTTGTTGTCGATCTCTTTCTCTCTTGTGGAGTTTTCATGTGGATCGCGTTATCCCTTTCCCACGCCTCGTTGGTCATCTGCGTAGCAAAAAAAAATTTTAGGTCTATGGTCTAAACTAAACCATAAAAAGTATATCATGTCATGTCGGGATGATACTGTTAAATAACCATTAGCACATGGAAGACTCCATATTCATAAATATTATGAATAAAACCAAGTTATATATAAACCATTCTTTTACTTATATTTTTTCTCAAGTGAAGTCCTCAAAAATATCAACAATTGGTTGCCTAGATACATAATATGAAAGTCATAGATACTCAAAATACAATTTTAACCTCATCATCCCTCCTCAATTCTAATTTGCCATAAAATAATAATTGTAAAAAAAATTATATTGTATTATCTAATTCAAACACAAAATATTGAAAACAAAATTACTTCTAACTTATAAACTAACATACGAGAATAAAGAAAACAATAATTCTATTTTCCCACAAAAATAAAAATTATAATTACCCACAAAAATTGTCTAACAGTTTTTATTTTATTTTAATTCCTTCTTAATTATTAAACTGCATAAACAATATTATTTATGCATAACATTAATATGCCTATGTTTTAGTTAATTGCTAGACCATCAATAAAACCGAGTTTATGCATGAAATAATTATGTTTTAGTTTTCCTAAAGCCTTAGTCAAAATATCTGCCACATTTTCATTTGTGTTCACATATTTTACAATAATTTCCTTTTTACTAACTAAATCTTTTACATAATGGTATTTTATATCAATATGTTTTGACCTCTTGCTATTTTCGTTAGATTCCATCAATTTAATGGCACTTTGGTTATCAACTTGTAAAATTGAATCTGACGGACATGTAAAGTCCTGTAATAAGCCTCTCAAATAAACCAGTTCTGCAGAAGCAAGAGCAGCAGCTATATATTCAGCTTCGGCAGTTGATAAGGCGACAACATTCTGTTTCTTACAGAACCAGGACAATAAATTATTTCCATAGTAGACCAATGCTCCACTTACGCTTTTCCTATCTATTTTATCCCCAGCCCAGTCAGCATCAGTATAGCCAAGTAACAGACATTTATTTTTATCATCTCTTTTATATATAAGAGATTTTGACTTTGTTTGTTTTAAGTAACGTAATACACGCTTAGCAGCTTTCCATAGAGATATAGTAGGTTTATCCAAATACCTACTTAAAAAAGAAACCGTAAAACAAATATCCGGTCTGCTGGAAGTAGCTAAATATAAAAGACAACCTATAAGTTCTCGATATGGTACGTCTAAAGCAATTGGTTCACTGTCATTTGATGTGAAATTTACTTCCATAGGTGTTTCAGCTCCTTTGCAATCAGTCATATTAAATTTTTCAAGTATTCTATCTATTGCCGATTCCTGACTAATTGAAATTTGTTCTTTCGTCCTCACAATCTCTAGTCCTAGATATGTACTCACCTCCCCAAGATCCTTCACATTAAATTCATCTTTTAAATGTATATACACTTTATTCAGATTTGAGCTACTTTTTGACATTAAAATAATATCGTCAACATAAACAAGTAAAAATACATCCTCCAAAATGTACAAACAAAAATCATGTTTTGATTGAATAAATCCTTTACCAACCAAAAAACTATGAAGTCTTTCATTCCAGCACTTTGGGGCTTGTTTTAATCCATAGAGTGATCTTTTGAGCTTCAGAACAAAACCTATTTCAACTTTTACTCCTAGAGGTGGTTTTATGTAAACGTCTTCTTTTAGGAAACCATTTAAAAATGCCGTTGGCACATCCATTTGTTTCATGTACATATCATTTTGTACTGCTTGACTCAACATCATACGAATAGTAGGCATACGAGCAACTGGCGAATATACGTTAAATAGTGTTTCCTCTTGAAATCCCTTTGCCACCAACCTAGCCTTTTTAGTTCCGTCTTTCTTTGTAGTAAATACCCATTTTGTATCTATAGCTTTTTTGTGCTTAGGTAATACTGTTTTTTCCCATGTTCCCAAACATTTCAAGGAATCTAGTTCTTTATTTATTGCTTCTTGCCAATTTTGGCCTCTTTCAACAGCTTCTTTATAAGAACCTGGATCACCTGTACACAAGCAGTAAGCTACGTGTGTTTCATAATCGTCTAACCTTTTCGGAGGCCTAACTATTCTTCCGCTTCTTGTTTTTGTTACGTTTCCATTTATAACATCGCTTCTTTCAATTATATCTTCATTAGTACAATCTTCAAATACTTCATCTGGTTCCATTACATCTTCTTCAACATTCTTATCATCAACTATAACCTCATTTCTAATACCTTCATTGTTATTTCCTGTTTCAGCATTTCGATCACTATTTAGATTCGTATCTGAAATTCTAATTCTTTGTACGTCATTTTCATTCATCATCTGGTTGCTTTCATTATAAACTATATCACGTTCATCAAATCTTACGTCTCGTGACACAATTATTTTATTTTCCTTAGGATCCCATAAATTATACCCTGTTCTTGCATATCCTACCATTCTGCACTCACGAGCTCTTTCTGAAAACTTATCTGGTTTTGGTAAAATGCAAGCCCATGCCTTTGCACCAAATGCACGAAGTTTGTTTAAGTCTCTTGTCCCGTAGAGTACTTCACAGGGGGTTTTGAAGTTGATAGCTTTAGATGTACACCGGTTTAACTGATAAGCAGCACATTTTGTAGCTTCACCCCACAAATTCTTTGGTAGTTTAGTTTCGATGAGCATTACCCTTGCCTTATTGTATAAACTTCTATTCATTCGTTCTGCAACGCCATTGCTTGCTGGCGAATACGGTAAACTATACTCTAATGCTATACCTTTCATGTTACAAAACTGCTTTAATTGATTGCAGGTATATTCACCTGCATTATCACACCTAATTCGTTTCACTGTTTTTTCGAATTCATTCTCATAACGTTGAATATATTTAATTATATTTTCAGTAGCTTCTGCTTTACGCTTTAGCAAGAAGACTACACAGTAGTGAGAGTAATCATCGATAATTGTTTGAAAGTAAATTTCACCCAAAATTGTCGGAATATTGGAAGGACCTGCTATATCGCTATGTATCAGTTCCAAAACTTGGCGCGACCTCGGTTGTTCTAACGGTTTGAATGGTAACCTGGTTGCCTTACCTTTCATACATTCATTACAGATTTTATTGTAAGCAGGTAGCTGTAGTCTTTGCAATGTTTTGGTACTAGTATGGCCTAAACGTTTGTGCCATAACATGCCATCAGCTGAATATAATGCTGCACCTCCATTATCTGCTATAATTTTACCCTGTAAAATATACAATTTCCCATTATTATAAGCCCACATAGTAGAACCTTCAAAAAATATGATCTTTGCGTATGCCTTTCTAAATATAATTTCGTTAGGGTTTTCAAGTAACTTTCTCACAGAAAGTAAATTGTAAGCTAAATTTGCTACAACGAGTCCTTGAATAGTAATTTTGGTATTTCCAAATTTGACAGGTAACTTTCCGCTATGGTAAGCAATTAACTTGTCGCCATTAGCTGTGTTTATTTTTATAGGATGTTCTAATTGCGTTATATTTGTCATATATCGTATATAACCATCAGAAATAAAGTTTTGCGATGCGCCTGAGTCTACTACAAAAGAAATTGAATCATCAGAAAATGTCTTACAGTTTAAGTTGAATTCTTCATCAATCAAACAACCCATTTCATCCCTTATTGCTTCTTCGTCGCCTATTGCTGCATCATCTCTTGATGTAGTTGCTCTGATAGAACCACCACGACCGCGGCTCTGCATTCTGCCTCGACTACGTCTGTAAAATTCACTGCCTCGGATGGAAATTCCTCGCTGGTTATAATCCTGTCTATTAGTGACATTTTTCCGACAATGTATAGATTTGTGCCCCTTTTCATTGCAGTTCCAGCATACTACATTGAACGCATTTTCATGTTTTGGTGAAAACAAGGTGTCCAATCTTATTTCCGCATCAAGTAACGTCCTTTTCGTTTTCTCTAAAGTTAACTCTTCGTTAATGGCTTCTAAAGCTGTTGTAACACTGTTAAACTTTTCTGGTAAAGCTAGTAATAGATGGACTACTTTATCAGATTCATCCATTTTTGATATATTTTCATTATCATTTATCAGTTTATCGAATTTCGAGAAAAAATCTTGTAATTTTTCGTTACTGTCACATTTCAACTCAATCAACTTCTTCTTCAAATTCAATTTATTCATAACACTTTTCCTCGTGAATGTATTTTCTAAAGAGTCTATCATTGCCTTTGCACTTTTGCATCCTTTAACAGCGCCCAAAAATTTGTCTCCAATGCATTGTACTATTATCGAACGAGCTTCTGCATCTTGCCTTTTATTTTCGTCTTTCACTCCAACACACTTCAATACATCACTGAGACCCCTGGCCTCGATTAATATTTCCACCCGAAATTTCCAGTAATGGAAATTATCCCCATCTTCCAACTTAGGTATGGTCTCCTGAATCTTCGTTTGAGCCATTTTGCTTTTTTATTTTAAGCTGCTCGAAAACAAGACTAAAACAGAAAAATAGAATATGGGGCGGCCCATAACCTGTTAAATAACCATTAGCACATGGAAGACTCCATATTCATAAATATTATGAATAAAACCAAGTTATATATAAACCATTCTTTTACTTATATTTTTTCTCAAGTGAAGTCCTCAAAAATATCAACAATTGGTTGCCTAGATACATAATATGAAAGTCATAGATACTCAAAATACAATTTTAACCTCATTAGATACATCTCTGAAATTTGACTGTCCAGCTCATAGACCTAAAATTTTAAATCTATGGTCCAGCTTCGCTCGTTCGAATTTTTTCTATGACCATCCAAATTCTCAACTATGAATACGACCACAAGGATAAGGCTTTTGCCACGGAACCCTGACATATGCTTGTCTTGACATGCTTGTCTTGGCTAGTTATTTCTTATTTCGCGTGCATTTGTATGTATACCTTGATTAAAAAGCCATGAAATGGAACTACTCTATTTATCTGTTAAAATATCACAGTAAAATTCATTCTTTATTCTTATATGCAAATATACACTTTCTTCTTCTAGAAGCTAAGTTTATATACTCTGCATAAAGGGTGCATCAATGACTTATGTAGTGGCTGGTCACAAAACCATCCAAAAGACAGAAGTAATTTTACAAAAAAAAAACATACTTAGTGTGATAGGTTACTTAATTATATATGAGATCATACAAAACTTATGGCGCTACTTTCTTAACTATTTATAGATCGATATTTATTTTATAATAATAATTTTCTAAATTTTATCGTCGATTAAATCTTTTATCTCGTAATAACATTTTTGGGTTAGAAACTTACGAAGTTACTTTTGGTTCTGGAAAAGTGCTATTATTTCTTTATTGCGTCCGGAATTTTGTTGTATAGGTTTATTGTCATACAAATGGCCTTTTTAAAATATTTCTATTCGCGGGACTGAATTAAAATAGGATGCGGTATATTTTGTGTTTTAAATGCTATCATAGAATAAAATCTCCGTATGAGTATTATATTCTCTTGGGAATAAAACACATTGGATTGAATCACAAAGAGGTTGTAAGGCCTATGTTTTTATAACATCCTTGATCTACACGTTCATTCATCTAAGAAGGTTCCCTAATTTATTTAAAATGTTTTAATCTGGCTGATTATCTGAATGACAGTTGACAGTTTCAACTTCAATGTCAACTTCAACTTCTGGCTATGTCAATAACATTCTCTTTACTTTACTTTGGACCTCCTTGCTTGAGGCTATGTGACGATCCTCATATTACGTTTCGGGTAACGAAGAAAATAATCATTGATTTTTTTATTTCTTTTATGTAATAATAAAGAATTAAAATAAATGATATAACATAGCCTATGTTTGAATCTGGTAATTACTAAGCATATTCGTGAAAACCGCATTTAAATACGTCCAGTGGTTTAGGAGATGTGTGTGGACAAACAAACAAACAGACAAAAATTCTAAAAACTGTCCTATCGTGTTCAGCTGCTTATTTTAAGACGCCCTGTCTTCGACTAAAATAAAATGAATGGACGGGCCCTAACCATTGAACTTGATCTGTAAAAACGAGTCAAAACCGTCGGATATATACTTCAACACCTAATTATAAGAATTTACAGTTATATTTGTTACAAAAAATAGATATCGGTTTTATTTATGTATTTACACTTCGGTAAAGCATACGAATTCATAATTTAGTCAGATGTTTCGTTATCGCGTAACAATAGACTCGTGTTTCACTTCCTACGGCTAGAGACCGACTGAAACGAAGTGAGCGCTGGCGCTCATTTTGTAATCTTCAAAAATGCGCTTCTACTGGGCCCGTCCATTCATTTTATTTTGGTCGAAGCGCCCTGTGTGATTTTTTTTGTCATCTCGCAATTACAGATTTTTTATCTCTACGTTTTTATTATATGTATATAGAATAGATATATAGATTATCTGCCATGATAAATTATATTAATAAGAGGCAGCGATAAGTGTGGTAAAAATCTATTTTGGTAAAGTTACAAAAAAAAATTAAATATATTAGTTAAGTTTAGGCCGCATCATCGCTTAACATCAGTCGAGTTGGCGGCCAAGCGCAAGCCTATTCTGCA
Source organism: Agriopis leucophaearia (assembly GCA_949125355.1). Taxonomy (NCBI): domain Eukaryota; kingdom Metazoa; phylum Arthropoda; class Insecta; order Lepidoptera; family Geometridae; genus Agriopis; species Agriopis leucophaearia. The sequence goes on along the minus strand of OX421278.1, from coordinate 993,538 downwards.
ATTAAAAAAAAGTTATTATTTACTAGCTGTACCCACGACTTCGTCAGCGATTTATTCAGAAAAAAATAACCTATGTTCGACCTCACGATACACACCATGGCCTGGCAGAATTTTATTGAGATCGGTTAAGCCGTTCAGCCGTGATTATGTAGCAAACAGACAGACAGACTGAGTTACTTTCGCATTTATAATATTCAAGTGTGATTTTTCAACATATGTCGTTCCCATAGCTCAATAAGCTTTATCCAACGTTTCTCGCACTATCCCCTGATCCCTTCAATTTAGTGAGATTTTGGCAACCGTTCAAAATAGACATTGGTTTCGTTTATGGTTTCTTCATCGGAGATAAATATTTTTGCACCCATCCATTTTTTTTTATTTAGAAGAAAATGTAGTTAGTTGATTGAATCAGGCGTTACTTTGATGATCATCTTCAAAACTGTCTCTTTGATAAATCTCTCATGTATTTCCACTTTAAATAAAGAATTTAAGATCAATTATTTTTGTTTAACTCTACAGAAATTTGTCAAAGATACTAATTTAACCTATCCTTAAACAATAAGCCAAAACCAAGTGCAAGTCAGACTCGCGCACTGAGGCTTCCGTACGACCACAAAATACAATAATTATAATTTAAAAAACTGTTTTTTTCCCGTATAATATGTAATTTCGATTCCGTGAAAGACATAATAAGGTCATCAAAGTAACCGAATTTTCCAGTTATAACTTGGCAATGAACAGAAATTTGTCACCGACTCACACTTGGCCATTATTTATAATTTGTTGTTATACTATAGAGTGTGTAGTATAATCATGCCAAGTTTGAGGCTTGTACGATTTACCATTTTTAAACTAGAGCAAATACAAAGCAAATAAAAAATTCTTAACTAATTAGATTACAGTATATATTCTATAAAAATAACAACTGGCTACCGTATCTACTCGTTATCTTTGAGTACGGCACCCTAAAAATAAATTAATTCTAAAACAAATAAAATATTAACGTTGGGCCTTTTATTTTTGTTTTAGGTTAGATTAAATTAGCATCGTAAAAAAATCTGAAGAGTAAACAAAAAATAATTGATATAATTCCATATTATACTTAATGCGACGTTAAAATGGAAAAACACTAAAGATTCGTCAAATAAACAGTTTTTAGAATTTTTGTCTGTTTGTTTGTTATATATATATGTAAACTATATATATAAATATTTATATATATATATTTGACGAATCTTTAGTGCTTTTCCATTTTAACGTCGCATTAAGTATAATATGGTCACTCACTCACTATCGTCACTCAGTAACATAAATGTATATATATATATATATTTATGTTACTGAGCGAAGTCTCTCGCCTGATGGCTCTTCACGCTTGCCCATAACAGCACAACGCCACTCAGAATTTTGAACTTCAACAGTTCAAAACCCTGGATGGCAATGCACTGCGCTCGTCACCCCGAGATATAAGATGTCAAATCTCTGTGTGCCCTGTAATTTCGCTGGAAACATTGCCCTTCAATCCGGAACACAGTAGTGTTTGTACACTACTGCTTGGCGGTTGAATAACTGGCAAAGGTGTGGTACTTCCCCAGGCGGACCCCTGCAAAAGAGTCCTACCACTACAAAAACACTATAGGTACACTACTACTACAACTAAACGTTATACTATCTCTAGTATAATTCCATACTTTATCATTCACTAGTACTTTATTCCTACTTACCGCTCAGGTGATAAATGACAGCGCAAGACGATTCTAAAACTAACACTATGAAACACCACACCCGAAACATTTTGACGAGAGACTTGTCTGTAAGATCTTAGAAAATAAACTGACTCCAGATTAGCTTTAGTTTAAATAATTTTTTTTTTTCTAGTATGTAAATAAGTGAATTAATGAATATTCGTCAAACGAGTTAAGATAACTAAAAATTGACTTAATTAGGCTATTATAAAAGTCTATCTGATTCGCAAGTTACGTCATTTCAAGAATAATTTTTTTTACCAAACCAACCACCTTCCTCTTGTACACACACACATAGCTACGTATCTTCGTCTTACGTAGTTGTCGCTATACGGTGATGCCTGACACACACATCCACCCCCACCCCCACTTGCACACAAAAAACTCCCCCCCCCCCACACACAGCACATCACATCAACACACACACGCAAACATATCACACATTACTCACATCATTTATTATTACTTACTAACATTTAATTCTTACATTACAATAGTTAAGTTAGTTTATTTTAATTTTTTACTACGCTAAATTTTTATTTATACACAAGCTTTGATTAGTGTAGGTTATATGGACCAACCTATTTGCTACCTTACCTAAGCCGAATAATTGTGTACCTACCTATATAGTATCTGTGGGGGGATTGGTGGTATCAAATTGCATCATCCCACAGATCAAGTGATTCGATTAGAAATATTTTGTGTTGCGTGGACAAACAAACAAACAGACAAATACTCTAAAAACTGTCTTAACGTATTCAGCTGCTTATTTTAAGGCACCCTGTGTATTTTTTTTGATATCTCGCAATTAAAGTATTTTTTATTTCTACGTTTATATTATACTAGCCGTCCGCCCCGGCTTCGCACGAGTGTAAGCTTGGCCTTCGGCCTCGCTACAAAATATAATATAGCCTATGTCACCCGGGGATAGTGTAGCTTTCCAACAGTGAAAGAATTTTTCAAATCGGTTCAATAGTTTCGGAGCCTATTCATTACAAACATACAAAAATAGGTACAAATCTTTCCTCTTTATAATATTAGTGTAGATGTATAGATAGATTAATCATATGTAAAATTATAATTATTACATGCGTATGCGCAGGTATTTCTAGAATTAGAATTAATAAATGAATTAAGTTTTTTGAGAACGAACGTACGGGTTTTTTAACCTCTGCAGTTGGTTTATACAGAATGACGTATATAGACTGTAATAAACCGAAAGGTGGTCATTGTACTCATCGTTATGAAAAACTTTTACTAAACCCTGGAATTACGAAAAAAAAATCAAGTGTTTTATAGAAAAAAGAGACTTTATTGCCACTCGACAAATGTATATGTTGGGGTTGGTCCCTTGGTAAAAGTTTTTCATAATGATGAGTACAATGATGTCCTTTTGGTTCAGTATCACACTAATCACACTTCACACTAATATCATATATGTGAAAGTTTGGATGGATGGATATTTGTTACTCAATCACGCAGAAACGGCTGGATGGATTTGGATGAAATTTGAAATATACATTGCTTATTAAAGTTATATGATTATTTACGGGATATGATAGTTTAAAACAGTGTTTATACATTGCTTATGTCCTAGATTATAACACATAGGCGACTTTTAATCATCATCATCATCACCGATTTTCATCACCACGCGGTTGAAACCGCGGGGCGCAGCTAGTATCATATATCTGAAAGTTTGGATGGATGGATGGATGTTTGTTACTCAATCACGCAGAAACGGCTGGATGGATTTGGATAAAGGTTGGAATATACATTGCTCATGTCCTGGATTAACACATAGGCTACTTTTCATCATCATCATCACCAATTTTCACCACCACGCGGTTGAAATCGCGGGGCGCAGCTTTATAGAGAATCCTTGGCGTCACCACAGGTGTCGCTGCACGTAAAGATTGCACAGAAACCCAGAGAAAATAAACGTGCTTCAATTATTTTATCAGTATTGTTTGAGATACAATAGCTAACCAAGCCGAGCCAGTCAATCATGACTGAGAACCTAGTTTACAAACTGTCGCTATTGTCAACACTGACAGCTGTGTCGGTAATCTATTACAAGGTTAATTTAATAGCAGCGATAGCTATCAACAACTCTTTTGAACGAATCTATTAAGTACCTTGTTTTACAAAACAGAGAAGCACATTCAATAATGTGGAGGCTGACAAGATAGCGTCCGTAGCTCATTAGCTAAAAGCAATTAGGGCGCTTTTTTTTGCGCTGGATCGAATACAGCCTTTCTACTTTTTTTTTAATTATATTCTTGCTTTTGACAGCCACTTCGCCTGTTGTCTACGATTGACCACGCTTGCTTAGAAGAAACCGATTCACTCGCGACTTGAAGGCACCCAGATTGTGATCCCGAATTTGAATAGGGTATTTGACGGCAATATTTATATAAATACTCTGAAAAACCACAGCCGCACCTCTTCGCAGCCAGGTGTAAACAGGTATGATTTTGGTACAATTTTACGGTCATAACTGATATTTATATCTTATATCAAATTAAAGCATTTTTTTTCTTATATTGCCGTGAAGTGAACGATATGTTATTTAAAAACCAGGTGAATGAATTTTTTTCCCATAAACTAATTAACAATAATTAATAATACTAGCGGCCACATTTTGATTGGCACCCTGGTTGATATATATTCTCTTAATCATAAATATGCGTAAAAAATTGGTTTTAAGCAAAAACTCGATGACTGAAGTAATTTTGCAGCCGGTTCTTAGACTATAAGTTAAACAATTGTGCAGTTCTAACTTTCAAAAAATATATAATATCGTTACAACGTTCCGTTGTGAAATTTTGATGAAGTGTCACATGTGATCTATTAAATTGGCCCTACCAATAACCTATAACCATGTTGCTCTAAAAAACAAAACACAGCTTATACATAACGCTCCAGCTAAAATTATGTATTCTATTTCTTGAGATTTAGTAAAAACTAATTATGACAAATCGCGTTTATCATTTGTCTAGTGTCAAATTTCATAGAACTTATTTTACTTTGAAGCGACAATGGTACTTTTAACATTGATTTATTTTCCTTTTTAAATAAGATCGTAAGTAGGTATATAAGAAGGGTGCGAAGCAATGTGGTGCATAAATTGATACCATAGAGAAGTATGTCATTTTAGCTTAAATGACATATAACGATAACAGCTTTTCTTCACATAATATAAAAGATAAAAAAAAAGAAAGAAAAGATATAGTAATAGATATATTAAAAGATATAGTAATCGTAAGTAAACATAACTTCGATATATATGGAATAGTCATTCGGTATTTACATATTATAAAATTCTTCAAGTGGGTAGGATTTTTTATGGACTCCTAAAAATCATAAAGGTACCTACGTACATCATAAAAACATACTACGAGATATCCATCTATATTTACTAATTATTAGATTCGATTTGGTAATGGCCTCATTGAGAAGGCAGATAGTTCGCTCGGGTCACGCGAGGCTGCCAGTGCTTAGTGCGTCGCTCGCTATGGTGGACGCGGAAGCTGTGGTGCGGGATCTAGTCGGGCGCGTGGCGGCAGACCGTGGTCTGACTGCGCCCGCGCAGCTGCGAGCTCTCAGCAGCGGTGGAGCCAACTACACATCGGCGCTCTTCACCGCCTCCGTGGACAACCTCAAGTTATTCGCAAAAGTCGCCAACATCGGCGAAAAAATGCGGAAGACCATGAACGCCGAAAAACTCTACAAGACCGAACAGATCGTATACAAAAATCTGGTGAACACATATACTGCGTTGTTAGCTAAACATGAAGGTGCAAGACCGTTCCGTTTTCCAAAAATATACGCAAGTTTGCCGGATGTCGGGCAAGAGACGCTAGTGATGGAGGATTTGTCTGCTCAGGGGTACAGAGCTCCGTCACGACACGATTCTATCGATTGGCGATTTGCCTCAGCTGCTGTCGCCAAACTCGCGTCTTTCCACGCTCTTTCTTTCGCGTATGAAAAGGAGCATCCAGAAGAATTTGCGTCAACAGCAGAGATATTTAAATATGAGCCCCCAGAGCGTACTCCAGAAACAGATAAAACGTTACAAGCTACTTGGGGGAAGATGATAGGAGGTGCTCTCCAGGTGGTGAAGAGCGAACACAAGGAGAGACTAATGGAGCTTCTCAAAAACCCTGAAGGTTTTGGGAAGTTCAAGTCGCCTGTGAGCAGGACTGTCCTCGTTCATGGAGACTACAGAGCCAGTAATCTCATGTTCAAGGAGCAAGTGAGTTCACATTCAATAAAATTTAAACCATTTATATTTATAATCCCATACTTGGATAGTTGATTGAATCAGACGTTACTTTGCGGAAGTCCATTTTCAAATAATAAGTAGAATAATAAGTAGAAGCGGAATTACACTAGAAATTCATCATTAAAACAGTTTTGAATCCCATACTTGTTAAATAGTTAATCGTGTTTTGTATATGAAAATCTTAAGCTGGGATCGAAAAAGGCACAGTGTTTTCTCTTTTTTTTGATCGAAAGAGGCACAACAAGAAATAACTACTTATATCAACTATTACTACACTTTATGAATACTACAAGATTAATTAGAAGAAAAAAACACGATCGTGTGATTAATTTTGTATGATGAAACAATTTTGTTTTTTCGAATTTAGCAAACTTGTGTTCTATTCCGGTTCTACAAATTGTTTACTTTGATGGTTACAAATACCCTTAATATTTCTAAAAAGTTTTTGTTACACCTCGTATATTCAGTAAAGAAAGGAACATTTTATTGCATAAACTGTGCACAGTGATGGAACAAAAGCTTAAATAACATACACTCAAACGATCTCTGAATAAGTCGATGACGCAGATGTTTATTATTAACTTTATATTAGTAAAAAACATGAGGATATAACTAGTTAGCTTCTGAGCAAGAATCCTAATGAATCCTTGTTGAGTTTTGTCTCCAACGTGAAAAGAAACATGTCGTATTATTTTCCTAAACTTATGTCATTTCGTCTGCTATTGTGTAATAATCGTGGATTTTATTTATTACTAGCTGCGCCCCGCGGTTTCACCCGCGTGGTGATGAAAATCGGTGATGATGATAATGGAAAGTAGCCTATGTGTTAATTCAGGACATAAGCAATGTATATTCCAAATTTCATCCAAATCCATGCAGCCATTTCTGCGTGATTGAGTAAAAAACATTCATCCATCCATCCATACATCCATCCTTCCATCCAAACTTTCACATAATTATATGATATTAGTGTGAAGTGTTAGTCAGTGTAGGCAAGACGTAGCTTAAGTAGGCCTCCCAATAGATTAACAGACGACATTGTGAGAGTCACGGGCATCCAGTGGATGCAGATGGCAGGCTGTCGTTCAGTGTGGAGGTTAAAAGGGAGACCTATGTTCAGCAGTGGACGTCTTCTGGCTCATGATGATGATGAGTGTAGGCAAGTGATATAACAAGTGATATAAAATAAAACATACAAAGATGTGACATGTTTTTTACCGGCCAAAACTCAGTCTGATGTGTTAGACAAAGAATATTTTTGTTCATGACCTCAGACTAGGGAAGTGCTATATGTCAAGGCAGTGCGATTACTTATCTGTTTGTTCCAACAGAACATTCGACTATGTGGGTAAACGCCACAGTTACTATTTTTCCTTGTCATTATATTACATTTAAGAGCTGACCTTTATCTATGCAATTATTTGGCTACGTCTAAATTATTATTGTCTAAAGCGTATCTACCTATCATAACGCAGTACCAATCTGTTTCTATTTAACTCTAAACCCGTTATTAATAGAGGGATTTCACGCATAACATATTTTAACATAATTACACCTACGCTAAATGACACTTGAGCGAAATGCGCAGAATTCTCCCTATTAAAAGACTCGCTCCAATCATTTATTAGCTCCGACAAGAAAAATTATATTATTCAGCGATTTACAAAGTGTTATTGCATCTGTCAGATCAAATAAACGCTTAGACCTTAGTTAGACGAAATGATTTATATACGCACATACATACACAAAATGTCAATAGTGCTCTCTCGAAAAAATAGATGATAATAAAATAAAACAGATGTCAATATCAAACGTCGTTGATATTTTGCTTGATAACCTACTTCACGTCATATCTGTTATTTCACGTAGTTGTAATTCTGCGTGGTTAAATTATGTCGTTATGCGTGACATCCGTAATATTTATTGCAAGGCTACGCGTATATTAATGAGCAATCCTAGGCGTTTATTAATGAGGGAGTGAAATGTTGTGACAACAAAATTAAGACAGCAAAAACATTTCTGTTTTGGGAACAGCGACGAGAAAGTGAAACAAAAATGAAAGTTCGATCAACTTTCAACAACAACAACAACCACAAAATGTTTTTAAAAATTTGCAGGTATGTTTTTTATTTATTTTGTATACGAGTCCGCTCCTAAGCTTCACCCGGACACAGCGTTTCTTTTTATATAAGCTAGGGATGATACCGAGGTGGTTATATTGGAAACCAATTCGGAGTCGGAGAGTTTTCAAATTTGGCTTAAACAAAATACTTAAGCAAATGACAGTGCAAAAATAAGATAATAGCGTTGTTGACACAATCATAGGTAATCGTTATTAGGTACTTGTGACACCGAGTCTAATTGCTTCAATTCATTATCTAATCTCAAGTCAAATATGCTCGTTTATTTCTTATCAAAAGGTAACAACTAACAATCACCACATCACATTTTCTTTGATCTATCTGAGCGCGTGTAACCAAAATGCTGGCGTGTTTCTGGTTCGCATAAATAAGCACTGCCATAGATGATGATGATGTATCCCAGGCCAATTTCGGCGACTGCTTTTAATAAATTAGGTTACTTGGTGCATCCTCACATAGCTGATTTGACCAATTTTGCCAGTAAAAGTTCGAAAATTAAACCCTTTTGAGGTACGGAACCGTAAATGTCATAAAGTTTTTTCATCATTTAAATATCATAAAGTTTAAGAACCTTGATTTATCAACCTTGCCGTTTTCTTTGCTATATACTATGGTTTGAGGCAACTGTGACAAAAACCAGGGTCAAGCAATTTAACGATCATGTAACTTTGTTTTCTTGTTTGTTTGTGTACTCGTATTTGGATTTCATACTTTTCAAGGTGATTTTTTACGTTGGAAATAATTTTGTCAAGTCACGTCTCTCAGTAATATTTTTTTATAATATTTATTAAGGAACACAAAACATAATACGAACATAAAGAAATAAAGCATATCTTAAAATATGCGTATTCATCATGGGTAGTAAAATAGAAGTAATCATCATCATGAGCCAGAAGACGTTCACTGCTGAACATAGCTAGGCCTCCCCTTTAAACCTCCACACTGAACGACAGCCTGCCATCTGTAATCACTGGATGCCCGCGACTCTCACGTTGTCGTCGGTCCATAAAGTGGGAGGCCTACCTGCTCTGCGTCTTCCCCATTATCGGTTATTCGAGCGATGTGGCTTGCCCATTACCAGTTCAACTAGCAAATTTCTATAGCTATGTCGGTGACTTTGGTTAAGAAACTCTGAGCATAACTCTCTCCATTGCCCGTTTTGTGACTCTGAGTTTTTCTAAAAGACCAATAGTTAAGGACCACGTTTCAGTACCATATGTCATCATTAGCAATACTTTCAATAGCAGTGATACAATATTGAAATTATATTAATAAAAACAGAAGAAATATAAGGTGCCTGCTTTAATTAACCAAATTAAATACAAGCTAACACTACAATAACAGTTAGACTAAATAGACTGTTGAAAGTAGACAATCCGTATGCTCGCGCCAACTACCAGTTGGCAGACCCCAGCATACCAGTGCACCCAGCATGCTGGCGGCATTACCACGTTGAATGTCAATACTTATGCGTTGAGCCAGAAATACGCCAGCATTTTGGTTATAGTTTACAGACCAAAATTGGTGCTTCTGCACACTGAAATAGAAAATAAAAATAGCGAAAAGGCTGTGAAAAATTGGTCCTTAATTCCACAACCATCTGTTTTCCAGGACACCACCCTGGACATCATAGTTGTAGACTACCAAATGGTCCACTCCGGCTGTCCTGTCTCCGACCTGCTGTACTTCTCGTTCCTGGGCACGGACCAGCAGTTCCGTCGGAAACACCATCAAGAACTGCTGCAGCACTACCACATGGAGCTGGCTGCGGCACTGAAAGACTTGGGGATGGATGTGGAACAGGAGTATCCGAGGGAAATTTTCGAGAAGGAGGTTAAGGAGGTGAGATGGATAACATATTTTTTTTAACTACTGTTGTTTATTATTTTATGAACTGGAATCATTGCCTAATTTTCCCTTCCTCCTTAACTTATATCTCGAGGGTGGTCACATTTAAATTTGAAGAAAAGATCATTTCAATGTGTAATCTTTTCTTGAAATATGTTCAATAAAAAAAAACATCAAAATCGGTTCTAAATTGGCGTATATATCACCAAGGATGATTTCTATATGATCGTCCTTGATATCACGTAACATACACACAAAAAGAATGAAGTGGAATTGAGAACACCTTTTTTTTGAAGTCGTTTGAAAATATAACAACCTTTGTAGGTACCTACAGTTTTTACTTATTTTGTGGTTTTGTGGGTGTGGTAGGATGACCATTTGTAAAATGCCTTGTTAAGTAGCAACACTTTCAATAGTGGGACTAATGACCATGGTTTTCGTAACTCTAACGATTTACCTACCACAAGAATGTTTAAGCCTCTTCGTCCAAGTTCGTCCAAGTTTTGGCTTAGACGAACAATTTCCAATCTTTCATACCCCGGAAAGTGTCTGTTTCTTCTCCTTTCAACAGCATCATCGCATAATCAATGGATATACGCGTAGATGATAGGATTTTTCCAAAGATTGACGTATAGCTAATGGTTGGGAGACCTCTCCCAACCATTAGCTATAATAATTAGCTAGAATAGTTTGTATATTTAACCCCCCACGCAAAAAGAGGGGTGTGTTAACGTGTGTATCTGTGTATCTGTCTGTGACATTCTAGCTTCCAAACGGCTGAACCGATTTTGATAGTTTTACTTTTGAAAGGTGGCTAGATCCAGATTGTTCTTTGCTATGATAAAAAAAAAAATGTTCATGAAGATTATCAGCTCTTTTATCGAGGCTTTAAAAAAATTATTTATACTTGTATTTATTTATTTAATTTTAAACCGACTTCCAAAAAGGAGGAGGTTCTCAATACGACAGTTTTTTATTTTTATATTTGTTTCCTCAGAACTTTCGACTGGGTGAACCGTTTTTATGATTATTTTTTTATTTAAAAGCTGGTGCTTGTGGTCCCATTTCAATTTGGTCCATTTCTGACATTTTTATGAAGTCGGTTTTTAATATTAAGCTGTATTATTGTGTGAGGTAAATGTAATTGATCATGTTACAAGCTTTGCTTAGTTTGGGGTCAGATGACCATATGTGCAGTAATGTCCCACATATTTATTATTATTATTTCACTTCATTTATTACAATTCATGGGTCTAGCCCGGACGTTTGGTGGGCATTGGTGGAGCCAAAGCCAACACCAAGAGGCCCTTTTGAATATAAAAAATACAATTATGGAATGTGTATAAAATTGAATATGAAACTATTGTACAGTATAGGATTAAAAAAGGGTGAACAACTTGAGGATGGAATAACGGGCTATAGAATGATAAACGGCACCTGCCTTATCCTGTCTCATCTCAAAATATATTTAGGCAGGTGGTGACTTGCCACCCACCGAATGGGCCCCCCATAAAGGCTGCCGTATCTTGGCACCGGAGGGGCAACATTGGCGTGGGTGGCTTAGGGTGTCGAGAGGTGTGCTGCACTTTCACTAAGAGCTACTCGCGGCGATATGCCCTTTAACACTTCCACCCTGGCGCTTAGGTTCTTAGCTCTTGCGGTTTCCACCCCCGGACGGCCAGCCCCATGGAATCGGGGTACGCGGTGTCGCCAGTCACCGACGGCTCGCCATAAAGCCGCCCCTGCGTTATTATTATTATTATTATATCGTTTTTATCTCAATTACATTTACCTGACAATAAAATTATATATATATATATATATATATATATATATATATATATATAAATATTGAGAAAAGTTACAGAACTAAGTAGCTAATTTACTTAAACGAATTCTGAGATATCCATAAATGTATCCTGTCGCGTGAACACAAGCAGCAATACGTAACTGGTGCAATAAGAAAAAAAAATGTTCTTTTTGCCGCTTCCAGATGCTCCCCCTGGCGCTGCAGATCGCGGCGATAATCCTCCCTCTGGTGACAGTGGAGGAGAGTTCAGCACCACAGATATCAGGCGATGCAGACTGGCAGGACATAGCCGTCGCGCCGAACCAGCTGTTCGCACAGAGGTTCCAGGCGCTCGTCCAGGATTGCATCGATTGGGGCGTTCTCTGACAGTGCCGTATGAAGATATTCCCCTACTGTTTAGTTCTGGATGAACTCTTGGAACCGCTGGGTGAACAGTTGATGAGAGCTCTGAATTCCAGGTGTTTCCAGGGCCATCTTTATCCTATTGAAGGCCCTGGGCACATTAGAATAATGGGGATATGACCTTAACAGAGCACTATTTTCGAGCGAGAGTAGAGTAGCTTCGCGCATGCAAAAGTTAATAAGCAATTAGGTATTGGAGTCAGACATTATTATCCTTTGTTTTTACGAAATAAATATGTTTTTCGTCAATAAATATCGGTTATCGTTTGGTGATCTGGCAGGAACTAGGAGGGTCCGCTATGTATCCCGGGGCCCTGGGCAAGTGCCCAGAGTGTCCAGTGGGAAAAGGGGCCTGGGTGTTTCTAGCTATTAATGGTGGAGGAAGATTCAATGCCGCAGGTGACGTAGACCATAAAAGAATATGGCCATCATGTCACATTAGCTGTTTGCAAAGCTGTTCCGGGTGCTCGTGTGATACTGAATTGATTGGGGCGTTCTATAACATCTGTACAAACTAGTTAGAATGTATTTACACCTGTGATATACATTTTACATACCTTTAATTAATCTTGGTGAGAGTATAATTTTATTTGATTAGATATAAGGATAGTACAGTTATATGATATTTACCGTTAATAAACATATGACTGTAGTGAACAACCGTGATAGTTTAAAACAGATATAAGGATATTTTTTGTCTATTGTATAAGTTTAATAAATAAAGTTATAAATTATACGTTTTGCACTTTTAATTAAAAAAATACATTATAGTTGCAAAGAGTTCAGTTAATGGTCTTTTAGTTTTTATTTAGTTATTTTAAGTTTAGCATTTAGGGTTCTGTACCCAAAGGGTAAAAACGGGTCCCTATTACCGAGCCTACGCTATCTGCCTATCTGTTCGTCCGTCCTACCTTTAAACGGCTGTATCTTAGGAACCGTAGTAGATAGCCAATTAAAATTTTCACAGGATATAATGTTACGGCATATTAACTAATACATAATAAAAAAAAGTCAAAAAGTAAAAACAAAAGGTGGGTCCCCATACAACAAACGTATTTTTGTAATTGCTCTAATGTAAAAACGTTAATACGTACAAGCGTCAAACTTGGCATGATTTTACTACACACTCTATAGTATAACAACAAATTATAAATAATGGCCAAGTGCGAGTCGGTGACAAATTTCTGTTCATTACCAAGTTATAACTGGTAATTTTATTACTTGGACGACCTTATTATTTCTTTCATCGATTCGAAATGCCACATTTTAATAATTTTGAAGTTGGTTTTTTAAATTGATAATTATTGTATTTTGTGGTAGTACGAAACCCTCAGTGCACGAGCCCGATTCGCACTTGGCCGTTTTTTTATAACGTAGTTTTTATTTTATATTAAAGTGTTCGTTAGTTTTCTGTGTTTTAAGTCTTGTTGCAATACGAATTAAAGTGTATATTCAATAGCCTATTTATTGTAATTTCTAAGAATATATTTTGCTTTGCACAAGCAAAACAATCTATGTGACTTCATATGTTTGTTTATGTCAGGCGTTATAATTGCTGCAATGATTTTACACGCACAAGCAGTTTAGTTTCCATTTGGATTTTGGGTGGAGGCTATTTAGGTCCATCGTACATTAAAATACGGGAAAACTTATTTATTTATTTATTTAAGTCCACCTACACTGTGTACATCAATTCGATTATCAAAAAACGTTAAACACAAACAAAAATATAACTAAATGTCACAATAATTACAGGTGAAGACAGCATGCATTAATATTGAGCGAAAAAACTAAATAATTAAGTAAGTATAGTTAAACATAAATAACTTGCATCTGTTTATTCTCGAACTTTCGTCATTTAATAAAAATAAAAATAAAACTAACTTCTACTATTCTATTTCTATTTTACTGGAAGTGGGTAAAATTTACGGAAAATACGAAGTAACGGGATTCATCCCTTAATTTTGAACACCTTTAGAGGTGAAATATTATCAGCAAATTAAAATGACATCCTCGAGATTTTATTTAATATAAAAAAAAGTTTCTAATATTCATTGCAAAATAAAATAAACACAGTGTAATTAAGAACATAATTAAGTTTTTGATTGGATTTGTCATTTGTTACGTATATAGATCATTCCTTTTTCATTCTCAAATTAACAGTACAACAATTAATACATGGATTATGTTATTGAAGTCCGAATCGCGCCACCAACTTCCTTGCTTGACCACACGTCGTATGACAATAATGATCCTCTATAATAACTGTAGGCATCATAACGTAAGGCCAAAGGAGATCAAACGAGGATATGTCAGCCTGCCGTACTCGGACACCGCCTGCGATCTTATTACGAGTTGGGGAGTCAAAGCAAACATACATCACCTGTGTTCACAATCATACCCGGCAATTACATTTAAATCTTTTCATCTTCTAGTAGAGTTAAGTGTTATGTTAAAAAGTGGAACGAAATAATAGGGTTGGTACGCAGTTGGGGTTCTACTAGGGGGCGTTTTGGGACGCGTTTTGTTTCTATTTTATAGGCACGTTATTTGTGATCAAATTTACAGGGAAATTTTTATAATTTAGCAATGTACTAATTCTTATTATGAAGACCGAAAGTGGAGGCTTGAATTGAAAATAAATTCATAATTCTTATGTGTACTTAGGTTTTTAAAATTCTTGTCTGGTTCTTCAATATAAGGAAAATGTATCAAACTACAAAAGTATTTTAGTTACTTCGTGTTATATACCCATACGGTGCTATTCATTTTTAACAATAAAATCAACCAGAAGCGACATTTGTGATCAATGTGAAGATACGTAGAGAAAATGTACCATTCTATAGTGATATTGATTCTGGTGACGAGATGCTGCTCTGCCGTTATTTACACCATGAATGGTAAGTTGTTGTTTAATTCACAAACTTTTACTTAATTTTTTAACTAACTTCAAAAAAGGAGGACTATTCTTATGTATGTTCACCGATTTCTCCGCCAACTGTTTGACCGATTTAAAAAAGAAATATTTTGGTCGGTATATAGGTTACTTCCAATTTTCACATTGTCACCAATCAGGATCTGATGATGTGATCTCAGGGAAATAGAGGGCAACCCTCAAATTTTATGGCACTTTTTACGTTAGTCATATATTTTTGAAGTCGGTTTTTAATGTGAACCACTTGTAAAACTGCTAAATAAATTATACATATAACATATTACATACTTAAATTAAATCAGTCGAATTTATTAGGTATCTTTATATATCAGTGTGAATTTCACACGGCATGTTGGCAACATTTCAAGACCTAATTTCTGAATCCTTTTTTAGGATGTTACTTTTTTGCTGTTGGCCTTGCGGCCTCTACAGCTTGACCGGACTAGATAAGAATCCTTTCTTCGCGACATCGTCGCTTACCAACAGGCGAGTTGGTGGTCAAACGCGGAATTATTCGCGACAAAAACACAACCAATTCCTTGAAATCTGTCTAATACACAGTATTTCAAGTAATAAATTATTTCCGATGAATATCGTATGAATACAGTTTTTGCGAGGGAAACACTAGACCACTACAAGTACCTAGATATAGTGGGATGATTTTATCAAAATTGGATAATTAGTGCTTAAAAATCTTACACTTATCACAATAATATTAGGAATGCGAAAGTTTGTGTGTATATGTGTATATTTGACGTTATATTTTTTTCGAACTCAACTCCGTAACAACTAAGATTGTTTGATTCGCGTGTCTCAGAAGGTCAGTGCTGAAAATCAGCGCTGCAGGGAAATCCGAGATTTGATGTTGAATTTTGAGTAGTGCCTTTTTTAACCGACTTCCAGAAAGGAGGAGGTTATCAAAACTGTTTTTTTATGTTGTCACCTCAGGGGTCTCATTTTAATTTAGACCAGTTCTGACATTTTTATTAAGTCAGTTTTTTATATAGATCATTATTAGTCTGGTTGTCTTAAAGTCGCGAGTGAATCAGTATCTACTAGGCAAGCGTGTTCCATCGTAGACAGCATCATCATTCAAATCAGGCAAGTTGGCGGTCAAATGTCAGCCTATAATATTACAAATAATACGAGCACATATAAATTTTGAAGTCGGTTTTTATAATGACAATAATTTATCTGTACTATTAACATATTTATCTATATGTACACGTTGTTCTGTACTTGTAAGTAAAAATACTCAATTGGTATAATAGGCATAACTGGATCCGTCAAAACCTCATTCGGTGAAGTCTTGTTTATATGGAGTCAGTAAGGCGAGAAGGTGGTGAAATTTTGACAGCTTCAGAGTACTACATTATTTTAATAAATGTCATCAAAAAACAATCTGTGAGTCAGGACATGACTAATCATGATGACAAAAGCGTACATACATCTCGCTTTCGTAGAAGATGCAAAAGATTGTCTCAAAATAAGGTTAATCGATGATTTACATTTATTTCTCGTCCAAGATACCACAGTGTCTAAAGAACAAGGGTCTTTAACCAATGTGTGTTTCCAGTGATGACATAATATATGGTACTGAGACGTGGTCCTTAACTGTTGGCCTTTCGGAGAAACTCAGAGTCGCACAACGGGCAATGGAGAGAGCTATGCTCGGAGTTCCTTTGTGCGATAGAATCCAAAACGTAGATATTCGACAAAGAACCAGAGTCATCAACGTAGCTATTAAAATTTGCAATTTGAAGTGGCAATGGGCAGGCCACATCGCTCGAAGAACCGATAACCGATGGGGAAGAAAGGTTCTTGAGTGGAGACCACGAACCGGAAGACGCAGCGTAGGTAGGCCTCGCACTAGATGGACTGACGACATCGTGAGAGTCGCGGGCATTCAGTGGATGTAGATGGCAGGCTGTCGTTCAGTGTGGAGGTTAAAGGGGGAGGCCTATGTTCAGCAGTGGACGTCTTATGGCTGATGATGATGAATGATTTACAATCTCACGGATGTTGCGTCCAGTTTTAAATTCACGAAAAAAGTGTCATGAGTTATATCTATACAGGGTTATTTACATTAAAATGCGCAAGTTGAAGTGGCAATGGGCAGGCCACATCGCTCGAAGAACCAATAACCGATGGGGAAGAAAGATTCTTAAGAAGATACCACGTAGGTAGACCTCCCACTAAGTATATCAACGATATCGTGAGAATCGCAAGCATTCAATGGATGCAGATAGCAGGCTGCTGTTCAGTGTGGAGTTCTAACGGGGAGCCTATTTTCAGCAGTGGTATTCTGGCTGATGATGATAATTATGAGGGTTATATAGAAACGGTATGCTAAGCCAATAGAGGTTCATTTTACTCATAATTATGAACAACTTTTACGATAAAACTAACCCTGAAATCCCAAAGAAATAAACTACCGTTCCATACATTTTATCAAGAGTGAACAACCGTTTCCTGTGGAACCGCTGATGTTTTTTCGTGATTTCATGATGATGTGTATAACAAACCCCTACCCATACCTTCTCCTTAGAACCCTGTATAAAAGACATATTTTAAAAATACAAACATATATAAATCCTATGTCGTTATAACAATGTCTAATTTCGCTAGCAACAAATGTAGACTAGTTGCACACGTATGTACTTTCTTGAATAACGTAATTGATCCTTCAAGGATCCATGATGTCACAAAACATTGCGGATTTTGTAACACTATGCGTATTACACATAAAACTACGGAAAATAACAATCTCGATCCTTGCCATGCTTTCCGAGACAATAAGCACACGATTTGCATACAAACTGCCTACTTACCATTTCTGGAGCAAAAGACATCAACGCGCTACTTTCGTACTTCCAAACAAAAACCTTGTTAAATTAATTTTGTTTTTAAATGTAATGTATTTAGGTTGAAATTAGTATAAATACAATTGCAATGAGGTCCTCAAATGTTAATAATTAGAGTAATAACTTGACACTGACAATGAACTTGAGTTCAAGTGTGATTGTATTAGTGGTCAAGTAAGGATATGAACGACTGAGTTGAGCGAAATAATAATTATACTAGTTTCAACACGTACCTTATTGTTTCTTTAATTGGTTAACGTCATGAATTGTAACGTTTATATACTAACCTACAGTTATATTTACTGTCAAGATGAAGTTTAAAAGTAGATACGAGTAAAATAGAGGTTAATTATCTGTGTTAATTATTGATTATCAGGGTGTCTCTACGAGATCGAATCAGAAATAAGGAGATACCGACCGTAGATGAACGAAAGTTATGCTATGTTGGTGGGCACATTTTCCTGAGACCAAGGTAAGGCTGATGCGGCGGCCAATCGGGCAGAGCAGCACAAGTGGCGCAAATATGCTAACCTCGGCAGTGGTTACATATTTGAGCCGTTTGGAGTCGAGACATTAGGCCCTTGGGGACCGAAAGCTAAAATATTTCAGAGCAGGTTAATACGACGCGTGACCAAAATGCTGGCGTGATTCTGGATCAACTAGAGATCATCCCATAAGTTATCTAAACAAAATACAAGTTAACGCTAACTTTACAAAAAATGTAGACTGCCCATAAACCATTGAAGGTCTAACGACAACGTAATTCTGTTCCAGAGAGTGAGTACAGCCGCATGCCGGCGCTATTCGACCTGGACCCATACGAAGCGTGCCTCGCGGAGCCCGGGGGCACCTTCTGTGTGCTGGACCTGGTGCTCTACTCTGACGCGGACTCAGAACTGATGAGGATCATACAGGTAACGTACCTAACTACATACATCAGCTTTCAATGCAAATTACTAGAGTGTAGAATTCTCTGGAGTATGTATTTCTGTATGTAGATCTCGCGTTAAGAAAGTCTCTCTAATGTATAATTATCTTTGTAAATAATCATATCATATATCATATCATCTTATGTTAATTGTTGTAAAACCACCATTAAAAGAATTGACAATCTTCACACGGCTGACCATGTCATCCGCCCTAAACATTTTCCTTTGAAAACCACAAGTATTTGCACAAAGCCGAGAATGTATGATTGATGTGAGGTACGTGGAGATACCTTCAACACCACATCACGTAGAAATACAAGGTGCTAGCAATTATGTGCCTCGTTTAAATAAACATTTATATAAATTAGGTGATAATCTACATCCTCTTATCACTATACCACAGAATACATAATAACTATCCGTCATGAAGCCTTCAGAGACGTTTTAAGTACTAGACTAAATGTACGAACATATCAATGTGGGTTGAGCCGACTTGAGCCTGATACAAAATGTACGATTCATAGTTAATATAACATAGATTCATAGATAATATAGTTAATAAAAAACGGCCAAGTACGAGTCGGGTTCGCGCACAGAGAGTTCCGGACCACCACAAAATACAAAAAGTAGTGCAAACTCTTTTAGTTATTTAATTATAGCTCTACAGTTTTAATCTACTATGTATCAAGATTTGATGTGAACTGATAGTTCAATAGGTTGAGATTATGTACAAACAAGTTAATATATTTTTTTTCAATCCAGGGTAAGATTAAGCTAAAGAATAAACCGAAGAATAAAATACAAATCCATCGCGCCTGCATGGTTTGCCGGGTCGCAAGGAAGAATTGTATGCGAAGGTGTAATGAATATAAAAGTCAATACTTTATCTTTCGAGATCACAATGTTTGCTTGGCTGCACGGACGAGTTTTTAGCGAATAGGATAATATGTGCAAAATATCATAACATATCTGAGAAATCACGCATTTAGCCGGCGAGGTCAAGTTTACAATAAAGTAGAGTAGGAAATACTGCTTTTTCAGGCTATAGTTCTTTGGTAACTTAGTTTCGTGTTTAAAATTAGATTATAAAACTCAAATGCAAAGAAACATTGTATCGGGAGTGCACTTTAAAATCGAAGCTATTTGAAAATAACCATGAATCACGAAATTTATTACGTAGAAATAATTTTATTATAATATCTGGGACATTATTGCACACATGGTCATCTGACCCCAAACTAAGCAAAGCTTGTAATATGGCTGCCAGAGACTGATATACATACATATATATTTTTAAATACATACTTAAATAGATATTAACACCCAGACATAGAACAAACACAAATGTTCATCACACAAATGTTTGTCCTATATGGGAATCGAACCCACGCCCCCAAGCACAGAAAGTAGGATCACTACCAACTGAGCCACCGAGGCAGTCAATATATCATAATATATCATATCTTATATCATAAGTCCATAAGATTGATCAAAGACATCTTTGATATTATTTTTAGCTGCTTGCGCAGAATATCTATTCTTCCATTCAATGTACGATACGTAGTACATTATATAGATCGTTGCTTCCATGATGATTATTGCCATTTGTTCACAAATTCTGGTAAGATTGCCACACCATGTTTTTTTTGTTTTCGTCTAAACATACATATTTTGGCAATTGGTGTACATGAACATATGAACATTTAAGCTACTGATAAAACCTATTGTTTTTCCTTAAAACCACGCGGGTGAAGCCGTGGGAAAAACGAATAAAATAATAAGTGAGATCTTAACTCGGTAAACTAAGCTAGGACGTCTTATTAACTTGAGATCAAAGATTTTAATTATTATTGATAAAGCAGCTCTTCCCGTCCACAGGTCTCCCGCTCAAGCGTTTTTAAATTATTGAAGATCAAAAACCAGTGATGGTTCTGCTATCTATCATAACATACAAAAAAAAACTTTGTAAATGTATGACGAGTCAAAATTGTGTAAAATAATAATATTACGTACAGAGTTAGCAAGGCAACAGTTTTATTATATGTATAGATAACTGTCTAGTTTTGGAAAATGTGCTTTATTTCATAACATTTATCACATTTTTTTTTAAATTAAATTATGACTACAAAAACGGGATAAACGGTTTTCCTTTAACACATTTTTTTGTTTTTACGAGCATGTTTGTATATTATTGTTATGCTATAACTATAATTTGGATTTATTTCCAATTCATATGTATATATTTCAATAGTTTTTTTAAAAATATATTTTATTATATTTATGTCAAATAGGTATACTAGGGTACCCTTTCGAAATGTCACAAAAATACAAAGCAAAATAAGAAATAATTTACAAACAAATGTTATTTGGTAGAAATCCTAATACAATTCGAACTCACAGCTTCATAATTGCAAGTGTAAGTAAACAATTACCCAAGATCCTTTCCGTTATTTTACAACGAAGTTTAAATTAATATTGTATTGTCTAATTGTTCCAGGGTTATTCAGCACACACAATGAAGCACTTCAATCACACACAGATACATAGAGGCGTTTGCGTAACAAGCACATGCAAACGATTTATAGACAACAATAGCACACATAAAGAGCTGGACCTGAAGCGCACCCTTGAGGCATGCCTGAATGATTCTCTATGGACCAACTACAAAATACAGGGAAAAATAGACGATCTAAAATATTGCAAGAGAGATGACGATAGAATTACGTTAGATGCTAGCGATATAACAGTGGCTGTGGTTTATTTAGTTTTAATTATGCTGAACGTTGCCGGAAGCCTTTACGACGTCTATGTTTTGAAAAAGGATGAAACAGGTACAATGCGAGGGATTCATAGTACGTCGCCCGAGTCAAACTAAATATTTTGCGCCCGAGTGATACTCTACTTTTCATCACCCACTATGACAAATAAAAGGCGCCTCATATTTTATTGTAATATTATTATTTAATATAACATAGAGTAAAAACTAAATTGAAATTAAATAGTATCTAATAATAAAACAACAACAAAAAAAAAAAACATGAACTTCTATCAATCCGTGAAAATTTACGAAAACGCGGGCTGTAGTTCGTGCTTTTTTTTTTTATTTCTTTTTTTTATTCAACTGGCGGCGTGACTATCATAATGGGCCGTCGTACCACCCAGTCTTTATTCAAACAATATTACGATTCGATTCGATTTCGATTTCTTTGGCGCTGAACAATAAGATGTTTCAAATTCAAAAAGTGCGCGGCAAAGATAACTACGGCGCACTTATAAAGAGGATTAAAAACTCATTACTGCCCGCTAAAAGTTTTTTTATAGAAAACACCACTTAACCACTTTGGGTGCACATAAAGGCGAAAGTCGTTCTTTTTGACTCAACTTTATCAACTGAGTCCTACGTAGTTGCGAAGAACGTACACGTTTGGTAGAAGCATCCCGTGAACAAAATTTTGGTCCCGATCTTGCGTGCAATCCAATATGATAAAGCGGCCAGCATTTTGCCAACGATGCCTTCTGGCAGCGGTTTATTAGATTAGTGTAGTTTTTTAAATTGATTTAAATTTAGATGTTGTGTTGAATCCAAATAATGTTTAATTTTCTTGTATTAGTTAATTAACTTTGAAATAATAATAATGTTTTTTCAGGGAATCCATATTTATTAGCATTCTCCTTGCGGCGAAACTGGGACAGACTGGTAGCTCCAATCGATACTCAAAGTGAGCCAAGATTAGAAAGACTGAAACTGTTTCATGGTTTGAGGTAAATAAATAAATATAAATATTATAAATATTCGGGACATTATTGCACACATGGTCATCTGACCCCAAACTAAGCAAAGCTTGTAATATGGCTGCCAGAGACTGATATACGTACATATATATTTTTAAATACATACTTAAATAGATATTAACACCCAGACATAGAACAAACACAAATATGTTCATCACAGAAATGTTTGCCCTAGGTGGGAATTGAACCCACGCCCCCAAACACAGAAGGTAGGTTCACTACCAACTGAACCACCGGGGTTGTCAAAATGTTCAAATAGTAGGTACAATAGAATCAGCATATAACGACTAACTTAACATAACGGCTTGTAAGGACGCGTCGTTATTATGTTGTGCTGTATGGGCTTTCCCATCAGTAAATAGGGATTGACGATGCGCAATATGCGCATACAAATTTCCAACCCCTATTTACCCCTTTTAGGAAAGAATTTCTAAAAACCCTTTTACAGCTTACTTTCATTTGTAAACTTAAGCCTAAATATCAACTACCACGATTCTAACTTCAGAAATTACGAACTTTCATGTAAATTTCACCCACTATTTAACTCCCCTTGGGGAAAACGTTTTAAAAAAACGATAATTGGTACAACTAATTTTTACTTAAGAGACAGAAGTGTAAGTACTAACTTCCACGTTTTTAACTTCAAAAATGACATACGTTTTGATAATGACATATTTTATGACAAACGATCATAATGACTTTTGTTTTTTTTCAGGACAGTGACTATGATATGCGTTTTCTTCTCTCACACAGTGCTCATGATTGCGTTCGCATATGTAGAAAACCCGCTCTATATTGAAAAGGTTGGTTTAACCTTCATCATTCTGAAAGTTTTATCTTCAATTAAACAAGAAGATACTCAGTAAAGTAAGATACCGCTAATACGACGAACTATAAGAGACCGCAGGGAAACGCTGGATGCAGGCCCCTTTCAACCGACTCTTTTGGAGATCGATGGGGGAGGCCTATGTCCAGCAGTGGACGTAGTATGGCTGAATGATGATGATGATAATAGAAAGATAAAGATAATTTATTTGTATAGCATTGACCAGATTGCTATTTTATAATAATGCACCTACACACGCAGGGTAACCCCCACAAGAAAAATATGCATAACGTCACAAAATGGTATACAAGTAAATATAACCATGGTGTCATTTATCATTATTTTCGTATAATTAGTCTAAAAGACATTGGGGTCAATTCTGTAGTAGCATTCTCTAAACTAAACTAATTTGACATGACTAAAATTATCGGCGTTCCTTTTTATTTCAATAACTAGCATTTGCCCGCGGCTTTGCTCGCGTAAATTTTAGAACAGAAGTTAAAAGAGACACAAACAAAAGAGTAAAATGAAACTTCAATATTTTAAACCACTGATAGGTGTATAATTATTATTACATTTACAAACATCTTAAAATAATATATCTATTATACTATCACACAAATAATACGAATGCGAAATTTGTGAGTGGTAAGTTTACTTCTTTACGCTGAAGTGGTTCAATGGATTTGGATGAAATTAGGAGTAGAGTCAATAAACAGCGTATATGCATATACGCTTTTTATCCAGAAAAACAAAACACGGTTCATGTAGGATAGCGGGTGAATCTGCGGGGTGCAGCTAGTAATATTAAAATGTAACACAAAATATTGTACACCGGCAAATTATTATTATAATATTATATTTTACAGCATAAGATAGTAGCTACTGTTTAGTTCAAGAAATGACATAAACATAAAAAAAAAAATGAAGTGCGTATTAATCCTTGGTAGGTACGACATGAAAAATACCCGCAAAAAATTACAATAAAAACATAATACAATTTAAAAATGTTATAAATTACATATCGCATATTATCATCACTATATATATAAAATTTCCATGTCACAATGTTAGTTACCGTACTCCTCCGAAACGGCTTTACCGATTTTTACCAAATTTTATATGCGTATTCAGTAGGCCTGAGAATCGGCTACTATATATTTTCCATACCCCTTCACCGATTTTCATCACCACGCGGGTGAAACTGCGGGGCGCAGCTAGTACATTATATAAAAGTTAGTTAAATTACTATTTACAAATCTTTTATGACCACATTTATAAAGGCCTCGTGAACATGTACAAATTATTTACAAATGAAAGTTATAAACATACAACATTATTATTTATAAAACCTCTCTATAGACAATATTTGGTGTTAGACCTTCTGGAGCTAACACATAGAGACATCCAGAGCTCGTCACTCTTGAGCAAGCAACATAAAGTTGTCCATGTGAAAAACATCCCGTCCTTAAATCAACACCGGCAGCCTGAAGCGTCTGGCCCTGTGATTTGTTAATTGTCATAGCAAAACAGACGCTTATTGGAAACTGCACTCGTTTAAATTCAAATGGAAAGTTGTTCGGCATGAGTGGGACACGTGGTATCCACACCGACTCCCCAGTGCCACAACCTGTGAGAATTTCTGCCTCAATGAGGTTCCTCTGCAGTGACACTACCTTAAGTCGAGTCTCGTTACACAGCTTCGGAGGTGTCAAGTTCCGAAGAAGCATTATTGGGACTCCGACTTTTAAGGTAATAGTGTGCGCTGGTAAGCCGGATACATTCAAAGAATTTAGAAATTCTACAGGGTATACGGTGGCGGTACCCTGGTCTACGACGGTATTGATAGAAGTATAAATAACTTCTTCCCCTGCAATCTCACTCAAAATATGTCGATTTATTGTAGCCGCTTGTTCGTTTTTCGGGGTAAATATAGCCCGCTCACACATCCAAGCGTTTGCTTGGTTTGTTATTTGGTGGAAATTACCGTAAACGCTATGAATGAGCTCCTCAACCGACGGTACAACTTGGCAAAGAGACTGTGGCAGTTGTACCAGTCCGTTGGTTTCCAGTAATTTCCCCTCTCCGAGTTTAAGCAAAATGTCGGAAAACTCTTGGGAACCCTGGTTGCTGGTTCTAGACAGATGTACTCTCATATTTTGTGTGAGTTGAAGTTTCTGAATACCAGGCCACAAAACAGAGCGCTTGAAGCAAGCTCTCACCTCATCGGCCCTTGTGCCCCGTGTTATCACCGGTAATGTTTGGCGAAAATCACCGGAAAAGAGAACCGTGACGCCACCCATTACTCGGTCATCTCTCCGGATATCCCTAAGCATCCGGTCGACTGCTTCGACGGCTTTTTTGTGCGCCATAGTACACTCATCCCAAACGATTAGATGGCAGTCCTGTAAGACCTGGGCTTTGTCACTGTTACGCGACACCCCACATACAGGACTTTCCGTCGCGCTCAAGTCGATTGGGATTTTAAAAGTACTATGGGCAGTTTTTCCGCCAGGTAGCAATGTGGCAGCAATTCCCGATGACGCTACGGCCAGAGATATCTTTTTTTGTCTTCTTATTTCTGCCATAAGTATGCCGATGACAAATGTTTTCCCAGTTCCTCCTGGTGCATCAAGGAAAAATACTTCTCCTAATTGAAACTCCACGCTTCTCAGGACTTTATCAAAAATTGCTCTTTGTTCAGGAGTGAGTCTAGGAGAGTTCTCCCTCACGATAGTTGTCATTTCAGATGTATTATAATCTAACTCTGCAGCGTACTCCCGATTAATTCGCGACTGATCAAGGAGTTGCTGCGGCAGTGGCAAGCCGTAACAGTCCAACGTATTGCCACCAATCGAAAGGACAGTATCTTGTAGCATTGTGAGGCAGCGGTTCATAATTCTTTCATCAGACACATCTACGTTTTCTTCTATGTTCCTTAGAACATGCAAAATGTCTTCAGAGAGATGAAAACGATACTTCTCCCATAGTTGAGCTGGGTTTGAGAGCTCACAGAATACTATCATTACGGCAAATAAATGACGCAAGCGCCTTGGGCTATCAGTTACGATTGCTTCTGCAAGAGTATCGTCCCAATTTTGGTCATCGTCCAGAAGACGCCTTGCACTGCAAGCTGCGTGAAACGTAGGGTGTTCGACACTATCGACTGTTTTGAGGTACGCAAATGATGTAGGACCGCGGACATTAAGCAGCAGCAATCGCAAGTAATAACACTCACTGTTATTGGGATGCACTGCGTACACTCTGCCCAATGCATGCTCTTTATAGATGCCCAATACTGCTTCCACTGGTTGGCCTCGTCGGCGTCGATTAAATGCGCCTGACTGTTTGTCGTATGTGTAATACGATGGCACTTCGTCATATATGAGGGTCCTTGCAAATTCATCTTCTTGGCATAGCCTGAAAAACGCCAAAAGTGTGGTCGGTCAAGGATTTTCAACACGCTCCCTGAAGTTTTCAGATCTTTCCGGATCGAAGTAAATTCTCTGACCATTTTCAAGATGTACGTCCAAATGTGTCACGGTGGGATATCTTTCATGTATGGGAAATGACAAAATTCGCCACACTGCTTCGGAGGTACTAATATACCGACCTGACTGATAAGCTGTTACCTCATCGCGGTTTTCGCTCTGGATTCCAAAGGTAGCCTGGTCATTTCCTTTGTTGACGTACTTACAAATATACTTTATCGAAGCAACGCTTGCACATGACTCCACGTTTATGTGCGTTTCAAAGGCGCGAGAGAGCACTGGTGAATACGGAACTACCCATCGGTTATCTATTTGCAATGACTGACCACGAAAGTTGATAGCTGTAGTATAGCCACCCTCGAGGTGCGACCGGCGTCGATAACTTGGGTAGCCGTTCTCTCCAGTGACGGTTTCCCTTACAAATGCTTTTGGGAAACGTTTGGAACAACGCCCGTTAACCATGCAAGGTGAATTGGGATTCAAAATCCCACATGGTCCGTGGATCATGTGCGCTTTGACAATTTGGTGGAGGCATGGATCGACCTCCGGGTTTGGCAGTTCAGCACTGATTATTTGGTCCAGTTCGTTCGGTCTTACTGTATGATCGAGCCACAAAAGTATATGCGAATGCGGCAGGCCACGTTTTTGCCACTCAATGGAGTATATAAAGCACCGAACACTGCCGAACACTTTCTGTTTTGTTAGAAGCTCGACCAACCGCTTTTGTTTCATGTGAAAGACCCGGGAGACCAAGTCATGCCTATCAGAGGGTGTTTGACCAGGAAGGAGCATGGCTCCAATTTCAGGCCATTTTGGCTTTGTGGTGAAAGTAATGAAAAGATCTGCCCCCCCATACTTTCTTACGTAACACAATGCATCCTGTGTACGCTCATGCATGTAACGCGGTCCTCCGGTAAACGTGGAGGGAAGTATCACCATCCTGCATAGGTTTTCCACGTCTGCATCGTTCTGCATGGCATCTCGTAAAGTGATATAGTTTTCCGCTCTGAGTTGACGCTGGTTTGTACGGATGAACACCAACCTCTCCGTTTCAATTTTAGCATAAACATCTACTAAAAACTGACTGAATAGCTGCTTAAAGCGGTGCAGATACACGTGTTCATTTTGTCTCAGCTGCAGATGGAAACTATAAAATTGCAGAGCGGAAGTCTTTTTATTATAATTAGTTGCACCTGTTTGCGGGTCCACGTTATACAGAGTGAAATGATAACCGTCTTCTCCGCGACA
This sequence comes from Agriopis leucophaearia, assembly GCA_949125355.1. Lineage (NCBI taxonomy): Eukaryota > Metazoa > Arthropoda > Insecta > Lepidoptera > Geometridae > Agriopis > Agriopis leucophaearia. The sequence continues at coordinate 965,219 of OX421278.1, read as the reverse complement.
ATATATCAGAGGATACTGGAGCGCATCGTAAGCACGGTTAGTTTCACTGATGCGCTGCAGTCGGTTGTCACGCGTATGTAAAACAATGTCCCGTCTGTCGCATTCTTCATCCACCAACAAAACGGCGACTTCATTGGTCATTGGAGCATTGTAGCGACCTGGGTGGGCAACAGATGGTCTACGGTCAGCACTTATAACAAACTTAAAGTTATCGCGTTCGCTATCCGGTACAGATTCTAGCGCAGCTTTAAAACTTCCAATATAGGCATTAACACCATGCAGCATATTTTGTAGATCGATAATCAGATCGGAGTGTAAATGTGGCATGTGCTGCTGTCGGACACTGACTTGTTCTTGATAATCTGTTATGAAATAAATTTGTAGAAATTTCGGCTCATCAGTGGGCAAGAGAGATCCGATTAAATGATAAACTTGTCCTTGTATCTTGAACGTTGGCATAAAACCAGGCTCAGTTACCTGTTTGGCACCAAATGACGTCATTTGAAAAGCGCTGTTATAAGCACGAATAGAATCTAAAAATTGCCGTGACAGGGAATGCTCTCCATAAAGAAGAGACTTTAATGGGTCTGGTGGTTCTCTAAAAGATTCTAATCGCACTTTTCCGGCAGAGCAGCACATACCGTTAGGTTCTCCTTTCCACTTTAAAGCCTTGCAATGGCGACATACTTCGGACATGGAACCAATATTAGTGTCGCTGGCGTACAAAATAGAAGGGTTATATGTGAATCCTGATCTCTCTTTATTTGTCCAAGGAATGATTTCAAGATCATCATTACTGTCAGCTACCCTATAAGTTTCGTGGCGCTGGCGATCAGACTCACGTTGTTCGTAATGCTCTTGAACTGATTGTGAGTGACGAATTTCATTAACATGGTCAAGAACTTGTGATCTATGTTCGGAAAGTTGTGTTTGGATTTCATGATAAACGTCCCTGGCTGAACTTAACCGTATTTCATGTCCAAGTAAACTTTCAGAAGCGCGAGATTCTGCGTGACGTTCGCGATCAGAAATGAGGCGGTCCTCGTATTGCATATCTGTTTCAGACGTGCGGAATTCCGCGCGAAGGTCTCGTTCATACGAAAGTCTATCCTGATGCTGAGTGAATGTCTCTGATGCGCGAGACTCTGCCCGTCGCTCACGTTCATACGTGAGGCGCTCGTTGTATTGTGTAAATGTTTCTGATTCACGTGACGCTGCGCGTCTGTCCCGTTCATATGAGAGCCGCTCGTTGTGCTGCGTAAATGTTTCTGATTCACGTGACGCTGCGCGTCTGTCCCGTTCATATGAGAGCCGCTCGTTGTGCTGCGTAAATGTTTCTGACTCACGTGACGTTGCGCGTCTGTCCCGTTCATATGAGAGCCGCTCGTTGTATTGTGTAAATGTTTCTGATTCACGTGACGCTGTGCGTTTGTCCCGTTCATATGAGAGCCGCTCGTCGTGCTGCGTAAATGTTTCCGATTCACGTGACGCTGTGCGTCTGTCCCGTTCATATGAGAGCCGCTCGTCGTGCTGCGTAAAAGTTTCTGATTCACGTGACGCTGTCCGTCTGTCCCGTTCATATGAGAGGCGCTCGTCACTCTGCGTAAAAGTTTCTGATTCACGTGACGCTGTCCGTCTGTCCCGTTCATATGAGAGCCGCTCGTCACGCTGCGTAAAAGTTTCTGATTCACGTGACGCTGCGCGTTGTTCACGTTCGTTAGCGAGACGCTCGTCATGTTCGACGTCAGTTTCTTGCGACCGCGTAGCTCTTTTCTGTCTCGCTTGCTTCGAACTCTAAAATGAAATCATTTATTGAGTGCGTTGTTTTAGTACCTAGTACTTACCTACATTTCATAAGTACCTAAATTGATTGTGAATACAATCGAAACTTTTCAAGTCAGTCAAGCGTAGTTCGTTTCAGGCATGTTCACAGTAGACTGAAGAATGCAGGCGGTTGGAAAATAAGTTCAAAGTTTGGTTCGCTTCGTAAATGCGCATTAGATTGCCTAAAAAGCGTACAAAATTTGTTCAAATTACTATATGCAGTACCTAACACATGATGCATGTAAAACTGCACTGAACTGAAACCGTGAACATGATGCATGTAAAACTGCACTGAAATATCAGAGCACCATCCACCATAGCCTAATCACGGTAAATATCCCGTTGAATAATCATATTATGTGACTGTAGTCAAGAACCGTGATAGTTTAAAACAGTGTTTTAAAATAATTTGTAGACATCTATAAAAAAATATGTTGATATAATTTATCCCTAACCAGTGTCATGTAAATATTACTTACCGTTGATAAGTTTGATCTTTTCCTTGTCATCTTAAACAATTTGATTTATTTATTCGCACAAATTTTTTTTTTTTTTTTTTTTTTTTTAATTAATGGCTATCGCCCACATTTAGGGCACTTTGGCCAACGTCACGTTAACAAAAAACGAACGCGATTTAAAATAAAACAAAATATGACCAGCAATCCTAAAACAAAATAAATAAGTAATACAATACATATAAATACTTACAAACACAAAAATACACTATAAAGCACTTTATACACTAACATTATTGTCAGAAAGAAAATTACTTATAATACGGAAAATGGAAATATCATTTGATGAGAGAAGAACAGACATAGAAGTTGGAAAAGGAACTACAAGACTAAGAGAAAGAAAAAAAGCTGAGTGATCAAGCAGCGGACAGGAGAAGAAAATATGATTGAGGTGGCCGTCATCAAGGCCACACTCACACAAAGAAGAGTCCCTGATACGTAACTTTTTAAAATATGTAGGAACACAACAGTGTCCCAACCTCATTCGAATTATGCAACTTGTAATTTTTTTACTAAAGTGCATTCTGGCAAACCACGGCCTCCGAGGGATTACGGGCTGGAGAGCCGCATAAGCGGAACCCCTAGACCTGGCAGAGCCACGCCAGCAGAATGACCATGACTTAAGTAAAAGAGACTTAGGCAGGGATGCAAGATCATGGGGAAAGATACAGAAGGGAATTTTGTCTCCGCAGACAACGGCATCCTTTGCCACTCTGTCAGCCCGTTCATTTCCAGAGATACCAGCATGACCAGGAATCCAAACAAAAACAACTTCTAGACCTTTGGAATTGCAGATAGATAAGGATTCCTTAAGGAGAAAAAGAATAGAGTTGTGGGAATTGGGGGAAAAAGGGTTTGAAAGAAGAGACTGAAGGGCACTCCGACAGTCAGTAAAGACGAGAGAACGGCGGAGATTGAAAATAAGAATATATCGAATAGATTCAAGGAGCGCCCAACACTCACCCGAAAAAACTGAGGTTTCAGGGGGAAACTTAACCTTTTGTACAATGTTAAATTGTTCATGGAAGATACCACAACCAACACAGCCCATAGGGGAGAGTTTTGAAGCATCAGTAAAGATATAGTGCCACCCATGCCAATCCCTCCGCAGAAGATCACGGAAATATTCATCAGCATGGGGGTCACCAGCACAAATGTCAAAGTCTAAAATTACATTTGGACGAGAGACAATGACATCATAACTAAACGAGAAAAGAGGAAGCAAATGAGAACGGAGAACAGGATCTTTTAAAGACTTATAGGTAACAAAACTCTTCACTAGAAGAGGAAGCTGCTTATGGAGCCAAAACCGAGAAGAAAACGAGAAACTATGGAGAAGCTGAAGTTCAGGGACAAGAGGATGATTAGAAAACTGCACACAGCGAAAAAAAAACCTATTAGATAGAAACTGACGGCGAAGATGAAGGGGAGCATCAACACATTCAACCTGAAGTGCATTGATAGGAGAGGATAGCATAGCACCAGAAACAATGCGAAGGGCTTTCGATTGAATCAAATCCAGTTTCTTGATACCACCCTTGTTAGCTGGCTCCAGCAAGAAGGAGCCATAATCTAAAATGCTACGAATAATGGCGTTATACAAAAGTTTCAGTGTAAAAGGATGAGAACCCCACCAAACACCTGATAAACACCTTAGAATGTTAATATTTTTCCGACACCGATCAGCAATATAATCACAATGCAACTTTCCACTAAGCTTATTGTCCAAAATAAGGCCAAGAAATTTCACTGACTCCTTAACTGGAATCCTGGACCCTTTAACTAAGATATCTATTTCAGGGGGATTGCGCTTTCGAGAAAAGAGAACAATGTTACTTTTTGATGGTGAAAGATCTAGACCATTTAAATGTAGCCACGAGTTTAAGCACTGAAGGGATTGAGAAATACAGTGACTGGCAATGTCAATTTTATGGTGAGAAGTATATAAAAGGATATCATCCGCATATTGAAGAATACGGCAGAGACCAATAGATACCTCTAAATCAAAAGTATACACATTATATAGAGGAGGACTAAGAACAGACCCCTGAGGAAGACCACGCCAAATGATTCTGTGAGGAGAAATTGAAGAATCACTGCAACGAAGATAAATATACCTTTCAGTTAGAAGATTCATGACAAAATTACATAACTTAGGAGGAACCTTCAACAAAGAAAGTTTATTTCCGAGAATAGAAAGCTGGACGGAGTCATAAGCGGCAGAAATATCTAGAAAAGCACCAATAACTGATTCATTTCGAGTAAAGGCAAGTCTAATATCAGTTGTAAAAACACTTAGGCTATCCATAGTGCTCTTGCCTTTTCTAAAACCATACTGAGATTTGGCAAAAAGGCCCTTACTTTCAAGAAACCATTCAAGGCGGTTCTTGATCAGGCGCTCAGCAAGTTTCGCCAGGACAGAAGAAAGAGCAATAGGACGATACGAATTATGATCCTCCGGGTCCTTATCGGGTTTAAGAATTGGGATAATATACTGAGATTTCCAACTAGCGGGAACAAAACCAGACTCAAAAATAGAGTTAACCAAAGATAAGAAAAAGAGAAGTAAACTGTCACTCGCCTTCGTGAAAAATGAATAAGGTATGCCATCCATACCAGGAGCAGAATCTTTGACGGACTTTAATATATTTTTCAATTCAATTAATGAGAATGGCTGATCTAGGGGATCGTTTGACGAAGTAACAGCTAAGGAGGGTAATTCCGAAGGGAGTGGACAATACTGAGGAGCTAACTTATCCATAAATGCCTCAGCCCAAGACTGAGAAGGGCTACAGCAACGAAGAGGAGGACACCAGGAGCGTCTATATCGGCGAATTTTCGACCAAATAACTGAAGCAGGAGTGCTAGGACTTAAGCTAGAGCAATAAGCCCTCCAACTATCCAGCTTCTTCAAGCGGAAAAGGCGCTTAGAACTAGCAATGGACCTATTTACTTCAGAGAAGTTCTCTAGAGTCATAGAGCGGCGGAAATTAGCTTCAGCCACCTTACGGGCTTTAATAGCGTTACTGCAGTCCTTATCCCACCACGGAGGAGGAGGCAATTTTCCAGACGAAGGCTTTTTAACAGGGAACGATTGGCTAGCACACTCATGGAGCATACGGACCAGATTATCAGAGGAGGAAGAGATATTAAAAGAATTAACAGGAGGTAAATTAGCAGAAACAGAAACAGAGAGGTCGTGAAATTTTTCCCAGTTAGGACAATCATTATAATTTAAAATATATTTAAGAAGAGGAGGATTACCAGAAACACGACTAGAATTACGTTGAGGAAATTCAAGAAGAATAGGAAAATGATCACTGCCATGAGAAGAAGGAAGGACATGCCACGACAGAAGAGAAGCAAGCTCAGGAGAACATAATGAAAGATCAACAGCACTGCGAAGTTCATGAGGACGAGTCCTTCTAGTAGGGGAGCCATCATTAAGAATGCAGAGATTAAGAGTATCAAGAGAGTCCAACAAAAACTCACCACATTCATCGGACTTACCACAACCCCATACAGAATGATGACAATTCAGATCACCAAGGACCAAAAGCGGCTTTGGTAGGGAACTCAAAACCGAAACTAATTTACGAAGAATTAACTTAGAAGGGTCAGGAATATAAAGTGAGACAACAGAATAATTCTTGACACGCACAGCAATTGCTTGAAAACCACTATGAACAGGAATAATAATAGGAGAGAAAGGAATATTATTTTTTATCAGGAGGGCAACACCTCCAAAACCATCTTGTCTGTCACTTCTGATGACATCAAAGCCAGAAACTCTAAAATGAGAACCAGACTTTAACCATGTCTCAGAAATAGACAAGGCAGTAATATTATATTTATTAACTAAATATATAAGATCAGATAATTTATTATATAGAGATCTACTATTCCATTGAAGGAACTTGAGATCCATTAGATAGAAGGGAAATGAGTGAATTTAAGTTAAATGCAGCGTTGGACGGTAAAGGATGGGAAGGGGAGTGATGAGCACGGGGAGGGTTGAGAAGAGAGGACAAAAGATTTAAAAGTTTGAGAAGTTCAGAGATAACCGATTGAACAGATGGAGACTCGGGGGTTTTATTAGGGTTAAGGGCACATCCATTAGGAGCGGCTTCCGCAAAGTCACCCCTAACAATGTTTGAGTGAGCCAAATGGTCATAGCCAGAAGAGGGAGAAGTTGAACCAACAGGCCTGTTTTTTTTACCCCTGTAGTGCACTCTGGCAGGCTCCACAGTAACGTGATTAGTTGAACTCGAAAGCTGAGAGGGAAAAGGAGGAGAAGGTGCCAAAGAAGAAGAAGTCACTTCTGCATAAGTAATTCTTGATGAGGGGTGAAGTTTCGATGCCTCTGCGTATGATAAAACATTTTGCGACATTGTTTTTTTAATAGAAATCTGGCGAGACATTTCGGGGCAGATTTTATTGGTTGCGAAGTGACTACCACGGCACCAAACACATTTGGCGCCCTCCGCATCTACATTGCACGAGTCTCCAGTGTGGGCTAAAGAGCATTTGAAGCATACTGGCTTCGACCTGCATTGGATCTTGGTATGTCCGTACCTACAACAAGAAAAACACTGGATAGTAGGTAAAACATACTGCTCCACTTGAAAAGAGTTATAGCACAAAAAAACTCTTGGGGGTAGGAGTTGGCCATCAAAAGTTAAAACAACCGTTTGAGAAGGTTTCCATGACACTGACCCATCAATCACCAATTTGAAGTTCAATCTACGAACTTTGATTATCGGGCCGCACTCTTGGGGCACCCGTACTTCCTTTATTATTTCTTCGTCGGATAAATCGACGGGGATGCCCCGTACCAGACCCAGACGAGTTACATTATATGAGGGAATAAATGCTTTATACCCCTTATTGGCGAGGGAGCTCGAGTCTATGAAGGCATTAGCGGCCTTAAATGAGTGGAAACACAGCGAGATTCTATTTCGGCCCACGCTTTTAATTGATCCATCAACAATGCCTACAAATTCTCTCGAGCGCTCAAAAAGGAATCGCCCGAAAGTAACAGGGTGCAAAGAAGTGCTAACAGAAGATACAACCTCGATTTTTTGTACGTGAATAACATACGGCCCACGATCGGATGAAACATAGCACTGACGTGCAACCGGAGTTGGAGCGATTTTTTGGCCCGGGGGCAAAAATGAGGAGGAACTTGTTGAAGCAATTGTCTTCTGACCTAAGGGCAGAGACGCAGATACGGGGGTTGGAAGAGTGGCAAGGGGAAGCTCACTGCTCATAGTCGAAAAATAATTTGGGGGTGTGTTTTGTCCTGAAGTAAGAATTACGTCATCAGCAATTTTAAATTCTTCACCAGAAGAGTCAATGGGAGAACATGCTCTTACATCCCGTTTCAAAGCTCTACGCTTAGAGCGTTTATGGGTTTTTTGGAGATCCTCTGACGTGGATATTGCTGTAAAAGCACCAGGAGAGGGAGGAATATTATAATCGGACGCCATTATTCCACCGCCAGGATCAGGAGGCTCTTCGTCGGTCATACTAATGTCTTAGAAAAGGGGCTACTGACAAAAATCAAGATATATAACTACAATGATGCTAATTATACTAGAAATGAAACTAAAAATTAAATGATAGCTATTTACTAGGAAAACTGGTCAATTAACTATGATAAATGGATTTAAATAGAAAAATATAACCGGAGAAATTTTTTCCAATGGTGACACGGCGATGACGTTCGACCAAAAAAAACACACTAATTTTTTTCACTTTGTTGCTTATTTTTTTCAGGTCAAACCGTTACGAACAAACAATTGAAAAACGGTTTATTCTTTTTTTCCGCGTGCAATTGTATATTTACACTTTCATTCATCTAAAAAGTTCCTTAATTTTGAGCAAAGAGGTTTATCTCCATCAACACATGAAATCATCCACATCCATAATTAGGTGACATACTATATTACCTCATAAAGTTATCCCAAATCGATATTAGTATAGATATTTTCTTTCAAATGCAAAAAAACTTGATTAAAAGTGGTTATAAGTTATTGCAACGTGCTACTAAAACGTTCCAATAAAATTGCACACGGTGGCAATACCCTGATCTAGGACACAATTGATAGAAGTTCAATAGTAAAACATTTTGGCAAGGAATTTCTTCTTCTTCTTCTTATCTTTATCTTATCTTCTTATTTCGCGTGTATTTTTATGTATACCTTGATTAAAGGTCTTGAAACGGAACTACCCTTTTTCTTTCAAAGTGTCACAGTACAACCCTAAAAAATATATGTACCTATTGCGGTATATTTTGTGTTTTAAATGCTAACATAGAATAATAATAATAATACATCGGATTATCTACTTAAAAGTGTTCAGTAGGTATATTTATATAATAGGTAAGCTGTTTTAATGCTAAATTTGTTTGCGATAGTGGCGTCTTCATTAATTTCTTAATTTTTCTGCCAAGTGGTATCTACACGTTCATTCATCTAAGAAAGCTCCTTAATTTAAAAAGGTTTTAATCTGGCGGATTATGTATCTGAATGACAGTTGACAGTTTAATTTTTTTAATGGATATGTCAATAACATACTCTTTACTTTTGGCCTCATTGCTTCAGGCTATGTGACGATCCTCATATTACGTTAGATATAGATGATACAAAACTTATGACGCTACTTTCTTAACTATTTATATATCGATATTTATTTTCTAATTATAATTTTCTAAAATTTATCGTCGAATAAATCTTTTATCTCGTAATAACATTTTTGGGTTAGAAACATACGAAGTTGGTTCTGGAAAAATGTTATTATTTCTTTATTTCTTTCTTTATTGCGTCCGGAATTTTGTTGTATAGGTTTATTTTCATGTACAAAGGGCCTTTTTTGAATATTTCTATTCGCGGGACTAAATTAAAATAGGATGCGGTATATTTTGTGTTTTAAATGCTAACATAGAATAAAACCAAGAGAATGTAATACTCCTACTCCATGCACTGGAATGAATCACCAAAGAGGTTGTAAGGCCTTATAACATGTTTGATCTGCACGTTCATTCATCTAAGAAGGTTAAGGAACCTTCTTTAAATTTAAACTGATTAACCGAATGACAGTTGACAGTTTCAAAATTTTAATGGCTATGACAATAACATTCTCTTGACTTTGGATCTCCTTGCTTGAGGCTGTGACGATCCTCATATTACGTTTCGGGTAACGAAGAAATAAATCATTGATTTTTATTTTCGTTTATGTAAAAATAAAGAATTAAAATAAATTATATAAGATAGCCTATGTTTTAATCTGGTAATTTCTAAGCATATTCGTGAAAACCGCATTTAAATCCGTCCAGTGGTTTAGGAGATGTGCGAGGACAAACAAACAAACAAACAAACAAACAAACAGACAATAATTCTAAAAACTGTCCTATCGTGTTCAGCTGCTTATTTTAAGACGACCTGTGTGATTATTTTTTTGTTATCTCGCAATTACAGATTTTTTTATCTCTACGTTTTTATTATATGTATAGATAGATAGATAATATGTCAGAAAAGTAGGCAACAATTTTAGAGCTGTCAAATTTAGTTTAGTTTAGAGAATGGTACACCAGAATTGACTCCATTAACGATATAAATCTTACAATTCCAATGTACTGGCATAATTTAACAGACGTCTTTGCGTCAAAAAAAGTCTTTTAATAGACGAAATTAATACATTACTGTTTTAAAGCCAGCTTGAGGGACCATGTACCGCTTATCTGTAAAATCGTTTCATCACTTCTGCTGAAAGTCAAAGTAGCAATTTTGACTTTATGGTCGACCTTCTTTGTCTGAAATTTCTATTTAGCAGTTTCGGTCTTTTTTGATCTGTCTGGTCTTTACATAAATAGGCAACGATAATTATGATGAGGAAATGATATGAATGCCACCACCTACCTTCCACAGTCGTACGAAGACCCGCTAAAGCAGATCCTGTACAACGGCAGCCTGGTGACGCACACGTTTTTCGTGATGTCCAGCTTCCTGATGGCATACAAATTGTCGCTGTATGCGGAGAAGCATGAGGTCACTTGGGTGCAGTGGCCTAAGGGCGTACTGATGCGGTGGTTAAGGTAATGAGTAAACAGACAGTAGATCATACAGGTACATCTTTTGAAATGACCACACTCTACATGCCGTGACTGGGTATATTTGAAGCATATGCTTGCGTTCTGAAACCAAAAAAAATGTAGTAGGATGAAACCCATTAGAAAAGGAGGGGAATATGATAAAAATGAAAGGAAAAATAAATTACAGGCGATCTGAGTTCGGGAAGTGGGGGTGGACGGGGGGAGGGTTAAGGGTAAAAAATGGTTTATCTCGATTTCCGGTAAAACTACAAGTCCTATGAAAAAAAGTTAAATGGCAAAGTTGTAGGTAATAAAAAGATCTACAACTTTTATATACAATTTTTTTACATAACCTCAAAATTTATGTGAAAAATTCAAAAAAACAAGTTTTTGGTTTTTTATTTTTTATTTTATTTTTCTACGAAATTTGGTGAAAACTTTCCTTTTTATGTCCCAAATACACTGTAATTTATTTGTATTAAAATATTTATTTTTCACCTTATTTTGACTTAATATCAAAAAAGCTCCTTCCACAACCTTACCACGGTAAATATCCCGTAAATAATCATATAACTGTAGTGAACAACCGTGATAGTTTAAAACAGTATTATTGTTAGGATCGTCAAACTGTTTTTAATCTCTTTTCTGTTCCAGTCCAATAAACCCTGTACCCTGAATCCAATAAACTTGCTTTTTTCTTCACTATAAAACTTATTTGTACCTATATTAAAAATGTCTGTTCCAGGCACAGACTAGGTAAAGATACTACTAGAAAGTCTTTGGTTCCAGGTTAACTCCTACATACGCCCTCGTGCTCGCAACCATCAGCACGTTGATGCGGCACGCCGGCTCCGGCCCGCTCTGGGACCTGCTGGTGAGCAGCGAGGCAGCCGCCTGCCGCCGCTACTGGTGGGCCCACATCCTTTACATCAACAACTACGTGTACGATGATGCATTCTGTGCGCCGCAGACATGGTAAAAACCTCTAAAACTTTATTGTTTGATCACAGTAGGTACCTACATTGATCAATTATACCTACTTAATATTATTACAAATTAAGAAATCTCTCTTATTTAAACTAATGAGGCAATTGAACATTGCATTTCCTTTATATAATTTTACACTTGTGCCAATAGTTGATGTAAATACCAAGTACATATATGTGATAAAATATTTCAAGGCTTACTAACTTAAACATCTTAAAATCATGTTTTTAATCAATTGAACTTAAAACTAAAGAAAGAAAGAAAGAGGGTATATTTTTTTTTATTTGACAAAAAATTTGCAATTTGCGAGGTGGGTAAACATGGCTGTGCACTAACTCCTAACTAGGTTGCCCTGTATTTAGGATATCAGTCCCTCTCCCTTGAGACTTAGTTTAAAACTAAACCAGTCCCAATTATTGAAGATCTTTCAATCTAGAACATAAGTAGTTTTCAAGTTAAGGTCCAATCCATTCAATTTGAACGGATTGAATTATTTAAGGACTCATTGAATCGAACATGCCTGTGATAAGTAAATATAGTAAATATGTACCTACTTAATATGAGCTATATAACAAACCTTAGAAAACCAAAAATAAATAAATTGCCAAATGTATTAAAAGATATGGAAAAAGAAGTTAGTTTCGCAAATAAATTAAAAGTTATTTTAGAATCCAAATGTTATTACAGCTTAGAAGAAATTTTCAACGATAATTTTGACGAAATTTAACTAGATCGTTCCGTTCAGAGTGTTGCCATACCCAAGTAGTCATATTTATTATTCTAATAAACATGTACCTACTTTAAGACCTTCATGTACCTACATATGTTTGCAATAAAATATTGAGTATTGAAAGTAGAAAGAGCGTCTGAAATAAACACGATAGCAAATATAATTCGTTAGCCACGGCTTAATCCAGGCCATACTTTCTATTAGATTTGATACTAGGTTACTAGGCAGAGACCTGTGGCCTTAGTACGAGCATTTGCGCAAAAGTTATCGTTACGTAAACGATAGCAAAATGTATGAAAAATTTAACAGCGCCTCCGTTGGACGTGGAAGGAAGATTCAATTTGTCATACATTTTGCCATCGTTTACGTAATGATAACTTTTTCGCAAGTGCTCGTACTTAGGCCACTGATGAAATGGATAATCCAATTGCACAGGTACTTGGCAGCGGATACCCAGCTGTTCATCGTGGGGTTGTTGGTGTGCGTGATGGCGCGGAAGCCTCGGGCAAGGGTCATAGCATTGTTGGCCTTGTTCATAATAGCTCTGGTTACTGCTGCAGCGCATACATACTTCCAAGACCTCGATGCTGTGGTCATACAAGCGCCAGAGTAAGTTTAGTAAAAATATATTTTTAAGGAATATTTTTTATAGTCGTTACATTGGTTTAAAGTTCGCTTCAGACAAATAAGGGAGTACAATTCTCGGAATCTTAGTACAACCGTGTTGAAATGTAAAAAAAGTCTTACAGATTTATTTTAAATCTAGTGCTGTTGCCCGCGACTTTGTACGCGTAAATTTTTCATATAAAATTTCAACCCTTTTTTCCTCCCTTAATTCGGATCCATAACTACCCGTGTCCGACCGTTCTTCTGTGATTGTAACCATCGGGGAACACCCTCTCAGGTAGCACATTCTACATTCTAGTGTTAAGTTTGCACAATGAAACTGGATTCTAGTTTTTCATGGATCCTTCTGTGAAACTCCGTCAGAGCGTACCGCGGGCTGTACGTGAACGATGATACGTTCCGTCTGCTGTACATCCGTGGCCACACCAACTTCTCCACCTACACCCTGGGGCTGGCGGGCGGCTTCCTCGCCTACCGCTGGCAGACAGACAAGAAGGACTTGGACAAGTACAAGGTAAGAAGGTCGTAACTGCTTTGATTAACTATTACGTTTAAGGAATAAATAGGTGAGCAGTGCTCTGTATAGAAAGAAAGAAAAACCATTTATTTTGCGCACAAAACACTACAAAATCTACATTACAAAACTGAATAAATACAATTAAAAATAATACTAATACATGTTCAGTTGTCGTTGTTTTGTCCAGTGCAACATAAGAGGGCAGTGCTCAGCTATAATGCTACAGATTTCTCTGCAGCGCTGTTTTTTAGCAGTATTCAGTATACATTGGTATACAATGTACTGGTATACAAAGTATGCATTGAAGCGGAAATACACTAGAGATACGTCTAAGAAACTGACTTGTAAATAAGGTTCTTAATATAGAAATGAAGTTCTTTCTTTTAGAAGTACCGCTGGGCGCTGTGGCTAAGTTTCCCGTTGGCAGTAGGCGTGATCCTGTCCGGAGGGCTGTTCTACGTGGACGGGGAGCAGCCCTCCACAGCCCTGAGGGTGTTGTATGCGACCTTCTACAAGCCACTCTTCCAGCTTTTGGTGGTGTGTTTCATCATCGGCTGCGTATTCAAGCTAGAAGGTGAGTCTTCTTTAAGATTTTTAACCCCTGACGCAAATACAGGGATGTCATAAGTTTACAATACAATACAATATCACTTTATTATATACCATATCAAAAAACATAAAAACAAAGTAACTTAAAATTAATACAAAAACCGGCAGTATAATAGGCGGCCTTATCGCCTTAAGCGATTTTTTCCAGGCAACCGTTGGATGGGCATGAACTGAAAGAGGAGTAAACGTGTGTATTTGTGTGTCTGTCTGTCGCGTCGTAGCTCCCAAAAGGATGAACCGCTTTTTTTAGGGTGATTTGATAGTGTTCTTAGCTATGATTCAAGAAAGTCTGTCCATCCGTTAGAAGATTATCAACTCTTTTATCGCGGGTCTTAAAAATAGTAGATTATGTACTAAGGGAATAAAGCAGTGTCTTACGTAACGAGCTAGTGGGTTCGATTCCCTCCTAGGACAAACATTAATGTGATGGCTCATCATCATCAGCCAGAAGACGTCCACTGCTGAAGATAGGCCTCCCCCTTTAACCTCCACACTGAACTACATCCTGCCATCTACATTTTTTTTATTCTGTAATATGCTTGCGTTTGACCGCCAACTCACCTGATGTTAAGCGACGATGCGGTCTACGATGGAGCACGCTTGCTTACATCCACAGAATGCCCGCGACTCTTACAATGTCGTCGGTCCATCTAGTGGGAGGTCTACCTACGCTGCGTCTTTCGGTTCGTGGTCTCCACTCAAGAACCTTTCTTCCCCATCGGTTATCGGTTTTTTGAGCACTGTGGCCTGCCCATTGCCATTTCAACTTGCAAATTTTAATAGCTAATAAAAACCTTTTTTTTCCTTGATTTTACTCCTCTCTAATGATGGCTTTACATTTTGTTTCCAGCGGTATACCGCGGCATAGTGGAGTGGCGCGGCTTCACCTGGACGGGTCGCGTGTCATACAGCGCGTTCCTGCTACACACTCTGTTACAGCGCGCGCTGGTTGGCTCCTACCCCGCACCCGTACACATGTCTGACTATTTCGTTGTAAGTACATACCTACCGGGGTATCGGGTTATTTGGAAAAGGATAAGGGTTACAATAATAATTATCAATATAAAAAACAGACTTCATATAAATGTCACAACTGGACCAAATATACGCCCTCTATTCCATAGAGCGTGCATTAATTAGGCACTATTGGTTTTAGAGAGCGCATGCCTGAATTAATACTGAGGTGTTCCGACAGATGTCTCTTATAATATTTTTTGTGTGGGAATGACTTTAATTGTTACATACAAAAAATTAAAACAGTAGAACTGGACTAAATTGAAATGTGACCAAACTGGAAGCACCAGCTTTCAAATAAATAAAGAATCATCAAAATCGGTTCACCCAGTCGAAAGTTCTGAGGTATGTAACAAACATAAAAATAAAATAAAAATTCAGTTGAATTGATAACCTCCTCCTTTTTGGAAGTCTGTTAAAAAGCACTCATAATATCACTCTTATTACGAGTATAATAAACAACTTCGAATATGAGACCAACACTGAAATTGAAACAAATCAGCTTTTTAATAAAAGGTCATTTATCTGCGAAATGTATGAAATAGATGGACTTGTTTCCTTTTTATTTATTTATTTACTAGCGACCCACCCCGGCTTCGCACGGGTATATGTTTTATTATATATATAAACCTTCCGTGAATAATTATCTAACTGATAGTGAAAACCGCATCAAAATCCGTTGCGTAGTTTTAAAGATCTAAGCATATATAGGGACAGACAGAGGGAAGCGACTTTGTTTTATACTATGAAGTGATTGGCAACGGGATGCATACTCTAAGAATATATACGAAGTATAAGTATGAAATCTTTGGCCTAACTTATGTAAATAAAATAATGCTTATATTCACAATTTTCCTATCGAACTAATGGTCTAAAATATTCCGGTTTGCTGAAGATATTTTTCAGTTCTGAAGGTATTTCACTTTCACTATGAACAGTTTTTAGTTCAGAGACTAAAAGCCTTGTTTCCTTCCAGATGATGTTGCTCTGCGCGACAATCTTCGCAACGTACGTCAGCGGGGCTCTGCTCTGGCTGTTGGTGGAGGCACCTGTCGCAGGAGTCATAAGAGCTATCCAGAGCCCACGAGTCAAGGGGAGAGGAGGGGACGGGGAGAACAAGCCGTGAATAAAGGCCGTTGAAGGGAGAGTTTGTTTTATTTTATTACAATTAAGAGCGGAACGGAAAGCGAAGCGTAGGACGTCCACCGACAAGATGGACAGACGACCTAAAAGAGACCGCAGGAAAACGCTGGATGCAGGCCGCTTCCAACCGGTCCTATTGGAAATCGATGGGGGAGGCCTATGTCCAGCTGTGCACGTCCTATGGCTAAAATGATTATGATGATGACAATTAAGAGATGGAGAATGAAGATTAAGACAAATTCTATGAAGAATACCACAGCGGCAGCGCTCCGACTAGACGCCGCACTCCCGCCGCCAATGCATCGTTTCCCGACTCTTACGAATTAACGTATCTACTTTACATACAATTTATCTGGGACATTTTTTGCACATACGGTCATCTGACCCCAAAATAAGCTTGTAATATGGCTGCCAGAGACTGATATACGTACATATATATTTTTAAATACATACTTAAATAGATATTAACACCCATAAATAGAACAAACACAAATGTTCATCACATAATGTTTACCCTATGTGCGGAAATCGAACTCACGCCTCCAAGCGCAGAAGGTAGGTTTCACTACCAACTGAGTCACCGGGGCAGTCAATTCTCATCATTATCAGCCTTTCACGTTTCCTCTGCTGAGACACAGGCATTCTCTCAGAGAGAATGGGCTCTAAACCACCATGCTGGCCCAGCATGGTGGATTGAGCTCGTGGTTCTTGGACAACACGGTTTACTCACGATGTTTTCCTTCGCCGTTATTAAGTGGTAGCATCGAAACAGCACATCATTTATTTAAGTACCTTCTAAATAAGTCATTTTGTATGGCCGAGGTTCGAACCTGGTGCCGTCAGGTTGTAAAGCATGCCACCACTCGGCAACCATCGCTCTACATTAAATTAATAACTGCGTTATCATTTCCTATCTAACAAAATAAGCTATCTACACAACCTAACTACATATTTTAACCCCCGATGCAAAAAAGACGTGTTATGTGTCTTTATATCTTCCTTAATTTTTAATCCCACTAATATTATAAATTTGAAAGTTTGGATGGATGGATGTTTGTTACTCAATCACGCCAGGGGCCTTACCCCTAGCTTCACATTTGCGAGCCAACTTTTAGTAGGTTTGTTTTAACTTTTAGGTACCTAAAATTAACCAACTCATTTAAGCTGCATCGTTTAAAAGCGTCTAACTTGAATGAACGATAATCCGTTTTACTATGCGTGTGTGCGTGAAAATAGCAAAGCTTGGCGGCTATCAAATAAGTACCGCTTATCGTAGTTGATGGTACCGTTTAGACAAATAACACCTATGCGGGTCAACTTTTCGAGCTAGGGGTAAGGCCCCAGAACGGCTGAACGGATCTGGATAAATTTTGGCACAGAGACAGATTATAGTGTGGAATAGCACACAGGCTGCTTTAAAAACAGCTGGACCGATTGGGATGGAATTTTGTGTACCTGGAGCGGGTAGTAGCAGATATTAACACCCGTTCAAAGCCGGGGCGAGTCGCTAGTACATTATAAATAACTCTATTAGTAGTTTTTATAATTAAATTAAAAAAAAAATAGAACGGTCCGGTCACAGAATAGTTCGCCTCTTCCCAATTCCGAGAGTCCGGTAGCCTATTGTACCTTATAATAATATTAGGTTATAACCACAGATCAGACAAAGGCAGATATGGTAAGGTGACGTGGCGGGTGCGGTTGCATCAGGCTTGATGCCTTTAGTCGAACTCACCCTGCAGGCGACCATGTCGCAATGTTTTTTTTGCATTAGAACTATTACTTAGTTCATTGGTGAGGCTTAAAGTTTCTTAGTGTGGGTGGAAAATTTGTAAGTCAGCTGTACTTACAGTTTATGCTTAAAGCGGTTTAGCGGTATAATTATAACTATCAATATAAAAAAAACGACTTCATAAAAATGACAGAACTGGACTAAATTGAAATGGGACTACAAGGGAAGTACCAGCTTACAAATAATAAAAAAATATCAAAGTCGGTTCACCCAGTCGAAAGTTCTGTTCCCATAGTACAATATTTGATAGTTTTCGAAAACTTTTTTCGTTTTCGTATTGTTTCATAGGTAACAAACATTAAAATAAACAATCAAATTGAGAACTCTTCCTTTTTGAAAGTCGAAAAAAAATTAAACACATGTCATATCTCCCTTGTTCGTCTGATCTAAGGTTCCAGTACAGGACATAGGAAATAAAACTTATTTGTCATCTCTCAAATCACTCTTTTATTCATAATCTGAGGATATAGCATATACAAGTCAGAAGGAGATTCATAATCAATAATCAAGTTATTTTCTTATGAGTAAAACGATACGTCTTAGTCCTAATTAAAGAATAACATTTATGATGGAAGGTTTTCCAAAAGACAATAAAAAAACTGTTAATAAAAATGCAATAGATGGCGTTGATGAGACATTGATATGAAGATTTTGCAAAACCACAGACGAAAAAAGGACAGTAAAAAAAACTTGCTTATTAGAATAGACTTTCGATCATAAAGTTTTTCGAAGGAATAGACAGACAATATCTATCTTGTCTATCTGACATTTTGTTATTTTATTTCGTAGTATAGTATTTTGTGGTTATTGTTTGCTAACAAAGTACTTGTTTTTCCATAACACAACACATTTATGTATTAGGTACATAAGTGTGACTTACCTAGCCATGTTACAAAATGTCTCCTCTTTCCTGTATTCTAGGTTTCATTGAGCAAATGTGAAAAATAAATTAAAACCATATCTGGTCAGCGCCATCTATCGATGATTGCAGAACTATGTTCCTAGAGCTGTCAGAAAACTCCCCATTACAAAGGAAAATATTAAAGTGGGCGTGGCCTGACTGAGTTACAAAAACCTTTAACCTATTCTAAAGGTATGTATGCATCCACTTTTCCACTTCGTCCGGATCGGATCCTGCCGAATGGTGTTAACCACAGAAAAGAGAAGGGTTTTCTTTTTTTCTTTTCTGTGGTGTTAACCGATAAAAACTTTTTACAGATATCCTTTTTATGTATTCGAAACATGACAAATGTAATAATGATATCTTATTAGTTTTTTTTTTAATCTATAAACCTTCTTCACAGGAAAGGGTGAAATAACCCTTTTCAGGGTTCATCCCCTTGTTTTAACCATAGAGATGCTATTTTTTTATGGAACTACGCTCAAGTTATACAGCCTATTATTAATCGATTTACAATCAGCGAAGATATCGTGTAACATGAAAAAATACTATAATTGAGAACCTCTTTCTCAGTCTAATGAAAATTTCACAAAAGGTTAGGTATGACAGCCATTTCGTCAGTTGACAACATATAAGGTCGGGGAAAAAGTTTCTTCGTATTTTATAAACAAATTCAAGACATATTTTTTCAAGTTTAATTACATTTAATTATAATATATATGTACCATTTTGTTCGATAACTTGTTGCCATCTTTTAGGTAGTGACATGACCCCGTTGCTGTAGAAATTTTGGGAATTCTGATCAATAAAATGCAACAAGTAGTTTTGACAGTCCTCTCTTGATGTTAATCTAACACTACCCAAAGAATTCTGAAGAGATCGAAACAGGTGGAAATCTGAGGGTGCAAGGTCAGGGCTATGTGGTGGATGCATTAACACTTCCTAACCAAGCTCTCTAAATTTTTGCTGAGTGGCCAAAGATGTGTGCGGTCTGGCGTTATCATGATGAAAGACCACACTCTTTATGTTGATCAATTCCGGCCGTTTTTTCTCAATTTCTTGTTTGAGTCTCATCTGCTGTTGGCAGTAGAGATCCGAATCGATGGTTTTGCCCGGCGGTAAATGCTCATAATGAACGATGCCCTTCCAATCCCATCATACACACAGCATCACCTTATTACGTGTTAATCTGGGTTTCGCTACAGTCTGTGGTGCTTCACTGCCCTTTGACCATGATCGTTTGCGCACATTCTTGTCGTAGGTGATCCATTTTGCATCACCAGTGATCAATCTTTTCAAAAACGGTTCGGTTTCTTTACGTTTCAATAGAGAATCGCAAATGAGTACACGATTCATTTGGTTTCTTTCAGTGAGCTGGTGTGGCACCCAAATATCGAGTTTTTTTGTATACCCAGTTATTTTCAAATGGGTCAAAACTGTTTTGTGGTCAATCCCCAGGTCTTCAGCTACGTCGTAACTACTAATATGCCGATCTTGGTCCACTTTTTCAGAAATGGCATCGACTTTATCCGTAACAGGGCGACCAGAGCGAGCTGCATCTTTGACATCAAAATTCCCGGACTGAAAACGCTTGAACCAACATTGTGCTACTCTTGATGACACTGCATTAGGTCCATAAACGTCACAAATTTTATTCGCGGCTTGTGTCGCATTTTTCAGTTTTTTGTAATAAAATTTCACAATATATCGAATTTCTTCGTTAGATTCACTCATTTTATCGAACAAAAAAACAATTGAAAAATGGCGGGAAATTGCTTTTTACTTTTTATATTCCTTTTTTAAAATGTCATATTTTTAATGGTATCAAAACCAGCCAGATACAAACAGTACAACCCATGAGATTTTTACTACAACTTTATACATACAAAATACGAAAAGACTTTTTCCCCGACCTATTATATTTACTGGTATGTGATAAATTACAATAGCTAAGCAATTAGTATGAATTCGGCGTGTGTGTTATGTGTACTATGGGGACAAGTGGACGCCTACCTAAGTACAAGCTGACGGACGGACTTATATGTTAGTCTGCAGCCGCAAAAAACTGCGAGCGTGAGACAGCAGAATTCCGCGTGAATTAAAACGAGAAAGACTCTAGATTAAAACTGTCAAGCCCACTTTAAAACTACCTAACATTTATTTGTCCGTAGCCTATTCTGTTCTACCATTTTCTGCACCCTAAATTTGACAGATATGTGTTGCTTCTTTTTTTCACATATTGAAATGAAAAGAGATGCAAAACATCAGCCCGCCAGATTCGTTATGGTACAACAAGAATGACACGAAGTAAATATGCAAGATTATTATTATATTAATAAGTAATATAGTTATAAATTATTCAAGTTTGGTTCGGTTTCCGTTAAGGCACGATAAAGGCCGTACATTGCAATTAAAGCTTATTTATTACAATTACGTATAATATTAAACCAAAGACACTGTTCACTTTGTATGTTTTGTCCCAGCGCGAACATAATATTATACTAGCACTTTGATAAGCTATCGATGTTTGATTTGTCAAAAACAACAGGGTTAGTGAAAAATATAATTAAATGTTATACAACTACTGAAGAAACTATTTAAATCCGCTAATAAAGTTATGAGATATAAGCGTTTAAAGTTTTTGTTCGGATTAGGTGGGGATGTTCTCCTTTCTTGCATGGAGTGTCAGTATGGAGTTTGTATGGCGTACTTACAAGTGACGTCATTAAATAAATATCTGGGACATTATTACACACATGGTCATCTGACCCCAAACTAAGCAAAGCTTGTAATATGGCTGCCAGAGACTGATATACATACATATATATTTTTAAATACATACTTAAATAGATATTAACACCCAGACATAGAACAAACACAAATGTTCATCACACAAATGTTTGTCCTAGATGGGAATCGAACCCACGCCCCCAAGCACAGAAAGTAGGATCACTACCAACTGAGCCACCGAGGCAGTCAAAAAAAGTCACCGAGGCATTAGTAAGTATAGTGCGCTATCTGACTAGCAAGACATTAAAATTCTTATATATTCCTTAATTCTCAACAGATTTTAATTTTGTTAAGGTGTTCAACTGTTTATGGTCATTTTTTTATGACAATAATAAAACAGTCCGATAGCCTATTGTTTTCTTCTGAACTTGTTCGCTGGGCTGGAAATGGACAATGTCCTTTATAATAATTGTAAACACTAGAATATAATTATATTATCAAACCTTATAATAGCTCCACTAAAATCGTTGAAAAATTGCATTTAATAACGTATGCATAGATATGAACTTTATAAGTACTTGCTTAGTCTTATCCAGAAATGGCTAATGCCCTACTTACTGCTAAAATGTTGTCTCGTTTTCGCACGTTACAGTATCAGTTAGATGGTGAGAGAGTGTATAGCATATTTTTTTTAGTATTATTAGTATTGATAGTATTAAACGGTTGCGAATAAGGTTAAGTAATTTAAAATACAGTTTCGAAAAATCAAACATGAGCAGAAATATTTTTAGTTGCTGACAATGTTTTCCAAAGTCTACACAACAGTTTCGTAGAGCAACCTGGCTCATAGGTTTATAAGCAAGATTTTTCCACATTAGGGCTTGGCCACATCACGATGCGGACGATGCATAATCAGCAAATGAGGTACGTCAGAGGTGTCGTAAACCAGCGCCGCGCCGCAGTGCCGCAAATTTCCACGTTACGGCGCTTGCGCCGCACCGTGGTAATGTGACCAAGCTTACAGATTAATTGTTGACGTTGCACACAAATGCAGATTTACGTCGCTAGCAACAAACAGCTTATAATTATGAACAACTTTTGCTATTTTAAACTATCACGGTTGTTCACTACAATTATAGGATTATTTACTATATCACCTTACCACGGTAAATATCCCGTAAATAATCATATATCTGTAACTTTTACTATGTTCCCAGACCTGAAACCGCAAAAAAAAAACAGTTGTTCCTTAGAAAACTGTCATTGACATTACAAAATGTATGAAACAGCAGATTTTTTCGCGATTATAGTGTTAGTCATATAGTAAAATTTGTTCATAATAATTAGTAAAAAGACCTCCTTTCGGCTTAGTACAGGGTATATGTGTAGCCCTGTATACATGTTTTGTTGTAAAATCTATCTGTCTTAAGAAATTAACATTTTTAGTATAAAATTAAATCCGACTTAACGGGGTGAAAATCAATGATCGGGGTTAATCCCCTAATTTTCTACCCTTACAGGTAATGTTCCTATGGGACTACCCTCAAAATTCGGCACATAATCAACGAAGAAAAAAGACATCGCGTAATAAACACACAAAATAATTATCAATTTATAAAACCGACTTCAAAATTAGTAAATACGCAATTTCGTTTCCATCGATAACATATTTTTTTCAGTTATTTTGATTTAAAAATCAAACTACTAAACCGATTTTGATGAAATTTATATGGGACCACCTCTGAAGTATGACTTACGAAACAAAAAAGAAATCATCAAAATCCATTTATAATTGGCGGTGAAATCGGTGAACATACATAACAAAAAAAACATTAGAACATAGAACCTCCGCTTTTTTGGAGTCGGTTTAAAATGGAGGATCGTTATTGATCTTACATCTACCATAATTGTTTACAATTTTGCAGTTAGTTACATTAAAAAATCATCACGGAGTTTAAACTAAAAAAATAAACAGTGGAACATAGTTTTAAACTATCACGGTTGTTCACTAAAGTTATATGATTATTTACGGGATATTCCCGTGAACATGGTGCATGTAACTGCGCCGAAATATCGGGAGCTCCTTCCACAACCTTACCACGTTAAATATCCCGTAAATAATCATATAACTTTAGTGGAACATAGAACCTCCTCTTTTTTGAAGTCGGTTGAATCTGTCGAATTTACAATCTCTGCTTTTTTAAGTGAATTGAGAATAGCCTAACTAACCCGGAAAGATTTTCCCAGCTTCGATAACAATATTAACTCTCGCGAATTCTCAAACAATATTTGTAATTATACGCCTCGTGGGAGTTCCCACTTGATCTATGATATAACTATTATCTCGGACGTTAGCGTGAAAGCTTATTGTGAATAGAAAGTATTTACGCTAGAGCCAGTCGTAATATGACAAACAGTTTCGAAGCAAATATTAAAAAAACTAACAGCGCGCTGCGTTCCATATCAGGTGTGGTTCACGTTGGCCAAAAAGACGCCAGATTAAAATGGGATTGGAAGATATGGGCAAGACTCCTTTGGCCAGAAGTAATAATTACCCCAAGGCTACGCGTGTATTAATGGGGTGGGTCGACAGCGGTCCCAGGACTCTAGCTAATAATAAAGCAACCTATAATGTTGTCCCGCAGACGCAGAACTGCAATCGCATATTATGTATATCTGCAGAGCTCGTTAAAATACGGTCGATGAAAGAATGCGTCTGAAAGTTACCATAACATTGTAAAAAGTTAAACGAAAACTAAATTCGGGCCACTTTTACTAGCTTTTTGATCATAAGCTGTAGGCTGTAGCCAATTGTAGCTGTTAGTTAATATATTACAGTACAATATTAAAAGATTACATTCAAATTTTATGTCCGACGCATTCGCTCAGCAGCCAGACTGTAGTTCATATTTAGCTGCGGAACACAAGGGACAGAGAAGTCAGGTCTTTGCTTGATGGTAAACGGGTACCGCGGTGGTCCAATACGCAGTCCCATCTGCGCTGCCTGCGGAGGCCGAAAACGCAGCCTACCATATTTTTCGCTCATGATACAATAATCGAAATTCCATTAGTTAATAGAACTGTTCAACTGTTCATAGACAAATTGCGCATTTTATAAGTTAAAAAAGAAATTTTTATGTACTTATTCAGATAAGAGAATATCGATTTACACAAGTTATGCCTGATTTACACTTTGTTAAGTATCAAGTGCGAGTGACGAGTGTAGTTGTTAAGTAATTAGTAAAATCAGCGTGTAAACGGATGCACTGTTAAGTGATGAGCGCAAGTTACACGTGCAGGTGTGAAGCAAGTAATTAGAACCCGTGTCTATTTTTACTGTCAAGTAGGCCCCCCGCACACCCGCGTTTTACCTTCCACCGCTGATCTTCGACTAATATCTGTGTGAACGTTTTGAATACACTCGACACTTGACATTAAAAAAACCTGTTAATTAATTATTTATTTTATGTTATTTTATTTTTATTGTTATTTATTTATGTTATTTCTCGCACTTGCACTTAACAAAGTGTAAATCAGTCTTATTTGTAACTCTCTGATTCTTAGTTGTACAGTTACTTCAGTCTCTAAGTGGATATTATAGTATTTTGATTTGCAATTGCGATGCCAATGTGTACGCAAATTAGATTAATGAAATAATATAAGTAAAAAAATAGTAATAAGTACAATAATTACGTCAAAATTGCACCACTATATAGGCACCAAAATAAAGATCAAATTATTGTTATTAGATATAAACATAAATCAGTCTTAAAAATTACAAAAATTAAGTACAGAATACGAAACAAATATGTACTATTAAAAAATTTACACTATTCTAAAAAAAGTTTAAATATTATGTATATTATGTTAAGTTGCTTCTATACAGGATTACGTGGAAAGGGTGTACTGAGCTAAAAGGGGTCCATAGCACCCATAATTATGAACAACATACTATGGGAGCAACGTTGAAATCGCGAAAAAATATCAGCTGTTAAACACAATTTTTCGAATGTAAATCACCGTTTTCTAAGGAAGAGCTGATATTTTTGCGCAATTTCGGAGTTGCTCCTAGAATAGTTAAAGTTGTTAATAGGGGCGGGTACTATGGACCGCTTTCAGCTTAGAACATCATTTCTTCGTAACCCTGTATGGGGTAATATTAAACATAAGTTGCTTCTATACATAAATGAGAATCAAGCACAGTAGGTATATTATATGTACTTTTAAATATGTACATAAATATTCAAATCCTTTTAATAAAAAATAATAATCTGAAATTTTGAGAGAGCAACTTAGAGATTTTTCAGATTCACAAATAATCAATATTACAAACAATGAAAAATAAAATTTAGTAATTTGTGTTAGTATTTTAAAATATGTTAGATCTTGGACAATAAGGTTATCCTTGATATCGAATATCCTGTTATAATATTAACATTACGAGAAAAATATTAATCACTTAATGGAATGTAAATTTTTAACTTAACACCTAAGTTAAGGCACAAACATGTCTAAGAATTAGATAAATGGCTCATTGGTCAGTGCAGGTACAGCTGCATATGCCCTTTCAGTCCAACACAGTTTAAAGTCTTATGGTGCATTTAGATTCAGAACTATCTCCGTCTCACAGTACTATTCTAAAGATATTAAATTATATTTGGGGACTGCATAATTACTGACAATGGTATTGAAAAATATAGCTAAAATAGTTGCTTTAAAAAGCAT
Source organism: Agriopis leucophaearia (assembly GCA_949125355.1). Classification (NCBI taxonomy): domain Eukaryota; kingdom Metazoa; phylum Arthropoda; class Insecta; order Lepidoptera; family Geometridae; genus Agriopis; species Agriopis leucophaearia. The sequence continues at coordinate 939,013 of OX421278.1, read as the reverse complement.
TTTTTTTTATTGATTTGTTTTATTGTAAATTTTTTAAACTGTCTATAACATTAACAAATATTCTATAAGTAGGTATATAAATTCTATAGTAAGGAACAACACTTTAAATATAAAAATAGCTTTTTCAAGCAAATAGATTAGCTTACACTTTTTGATACTATCACTGTCAGGGATTTTGTAGGATAAATATTTATTTATTATTTATTTAAAGGTGCATTACTCAAGTAAATTTTCATTAATGAACATGTGAGGCTCAATGCCGGCATTGCTTACAGGATGTTGTGGAAAAATAGCTCTTCCCGGAGTACGGAAGCGCCGTGCGTCAATGTTAAATGTATGGTTAAAAATTGTTCTGCCGTGGCTCAACTATTCTAAACTACTAAAGGTACAATTTTAAAGCTAGCCAAAACTGAATAGTAAATTGAAACTACAACTTTGAGTTCATTGTACTGAAAATTTCTGCACACCACATTTTCCCAATAACACAGACATCTTAAAAATATTGAAACAAGTGAGACAGCTCTGAATAGATAAATGCTCTTAACATTCCAGTCATAATAATATGACAACAATATTGAACCATTATTAGGGTGCGATTCCAATAAAAGTGGTGTGAAGCAGAAAGTGGTGTGAGACGAGTGCAGCTGTCTAGCAGAGAGGCGCGGAGCTGTGTAGTGGAGGCGAGCAGACTTATGTAGAGCGGAGCACGACCTAATATATCTTGAGTTAACTCACACGCCACCAGTCTCTGCTACATCCTGCTCCTCTCTGCTCTGCTAGCATCACACCACTATACACCGCCCTGCTCCGTACAGTTATACTCTGCCACATTACTCTGCTTGCCATATTTTTTTTTATTCATGTGGATATATTCTGTGGATTTGAACCAAATGATTGGTTGATTCCAGCATCTCACCTCTTCTCTCTGCTTGTCTCCACCTTAGTGGAAATGCACCCTTATAAATATTTAGGTACATCCAATCATTGGGTGTGTTTGGAGGTCACAGGATTTCCGCTTAGAAAAAATTATCTATAGTGTGTGAATTCAAATATAGTAAAGAATTTTAGCTTGTTAAACTGAGATTGAAATTACCGGGCTCGATTAAAAATATAATAAATATACTCTTATTCTATAATCTTAAAACTATCTTATGAATTATGAAATTCGAATAAAATCAGAAACTAAACTGGTCCCAACTTCTTTGGAACAAGGCATAATATGCCGTAATTAAATTATAAAAATCAAAACAGGACAGATTAGTCTGCAACTCGTTGAGCAAATCAATTCCAGTAGAAGAAATAAGTACTAGGAAGTACATCCTTTTCTTTCTCTCACAGTAAAGTTATTGTATTTTGCATCCCTTTCGCTTCTTCATTTCTTGCTTGCTCTTTTTCTTAGCCAAGCCTTCCGCGGTTATATCAGATATGACGGATAGCCTTTTAGAAGGATCAAGTACGCGGGCATTTGTTTGAGTCGGACTATCTTGAGGGAATGTTGAACTGTACAAGTTGTTGTTCTCGCTGTAACTGTGCGGGAGGGCACCGGGCAATGGTGCTTCATTGGCATCAGTCGGGTAGTGAGAAGCTGGACGTATACTCACGGGGTCCGGGAACCGGGGTTTCTTGCTCGTAGTGGGTGGAGGAGGAGGCTGTCTATGCTGGGACAAGTTCCTCTTTTCAGACTCAAAAGACCTAGAATACGAGTGGGAAATGTTTGAATTAGATGTACCTGGTTCCGACTGCTGTGAGTAATATTCCCTTGAAGATTCCAAGGACTGTAATGCATTAGCTTTGGACTGGATGCTTTCTTTCTCAAACGGTTCAACGTAATTGAGGTCGGAATCAACAGATTTGCACAGTCGGAGGTGGTTTTCTCGGATGATGTCTCTAGGGTTACTGTAGGCATCGCATAATGTAGCCTGTGGAGGTGGGAATTCACTTTCAAGCCTTTCTTGCTGCTGCTGAGCTGCTAGCCTTTGCTGCTTTTTCAATAGAGCCTTCTGCTTAGCCTTTTCTTTCGCTCGTTGCAATTTTTTGTACTCTCTTTCCTGAAGCAATCTAGCGAGTTCGTTATCCTGAGCTTCCACTGCACACCTCATGTCGGCGAGCATTATATCACTATCCTGGACCTCGTTACAGAGTTCTCGAGCCAGTTGTGCATCTCTTTCTTCTTGCTCCATTCGCTTTTTAATCTCCTCTAATTCAGCAGGTGATAATCCGAGCTCCTCAAGGTTTAGATCAACTGTTAACGGTAGGGGTAGGGGCTCGGGGGGTAGAGGAGCAGGCGCTGCAGCGCGGGACGAGCTTGGCTGTTGTAACATATCAGTAGAGTGCTGTCTTCTCTGTCGTCGCAGGTTGATCTCTGCCATCTCACGCGCGATCTCGCCGTCGATATCGGCTTGGCGGCGGCGCTGCAGCTCGCGCAAGCGAGCTTCATGCTCCAGCCCGCGCTGCTCGCTCAGTGCCACGGGGAAGTCTTCTCGGATCTGTTGGTTGCGACACCGGTTCTCGCAGAGATGCGAAGAGATCTCGCGGTCCTGCAGTCTGTGGGCTAGAGCACCGTCTGCACGCACCAGCCACTGCTCGCGCAGGTCCGTCACGCGACCCAGCTTTGGCATCGTGTCGCTCGCTTTGAAACCCGACATGTTTGGCCCCGGATAATTCACACACGTATTACGGACTGCGACGGAATACGCGTTTGCATTTCAGCACGATACGTATGGCACGACGACACTGACTGAGCGCTCGTCACGTTGGGAGCGCTCGGTTTAATTCACAACACGACACAAAAGACTTTCTTCGCGTTCCGTGAGAAGATCCATACAACTTTTTAAGTTCCCCTGTGAAGTCTCGCGTGAACAATGGAGAGCAATGTTTGATAATCTAAATAACTACCGAGATGCGACGCATCGTTTCTTAAACATCCCTCCACAACAAACTAAAGTAGAATTTTGATGAAAAAGCTATAAAAACAGAAGGTCGATGGAGCGCACGACTGACTGCAATCACTGCCTGCAATGACATGACAATGACATTTTTGACATAAACATATGTGGATTATTTGGCATTAGTGTTTTTTTTGTCGCTTTGAAATTCTTTAGTAGTGTTGTCCCTGTGATCAGATTTCTGAAAAATCATGAACAATAGACCACATCAACAAAAATAAACTATCGATTTCCGTTTGCTCAGGGTCTCTACAAAGTCTACAATAAACACATATGAAACTTAGCATAAATACATAAGTTTATTCCAAAGTCAAACTCAGAAGGACTGAGATTCCAAACGAGCAAGACGTGCGCTTAATGGTAAGTAACCAAAATACTAAAAACTTTGTTATAACTCTAACCCCTATAATAATAGAGTGTATGGGAGAGCATAGTTTGGGAGTGTAGTTATTACCTATATAGTATTTATTTTTCTAGACTTTCTAGAGCGAAAAAGACAAAACGCTGCGTACATTTATTCCAAGATAGTTTCGTTGTTAGTTTATTCATCGACTAGCGACCCGCCCCGGCTTCGCACGCGAATATGTTTTATTTATAAACCTTCCGTGATAAATTATCTAACTGATAGTGAAAACCGCATCAAAATCCGTTGCGTAGTTTTAAAGATCTGAGCATAGGTATATAGGGGGAGTACCATCCATCCTTGATAGGGGGTAAGGACAGACAGAGGGAAGCGACTTTGTTTTATACTATGTAGTGACCGATCTATGATTAACAAGGTGCCTTTGTGTTTACAATGTCACCGCATGACTTGAATACAAAGGTTTCCTCACTACACCGCCACGCTCGTCTTTGCTTCAATGGACATCACACACACGCACACACGCACACACACAAACACACACACATACACACGCACGCACACACACAAACACACACACAGCCATTTCACAGCGTCTCTCGTTTTCGCGATATATACTCTGACCTATGCGTTTTCGCTCCGCCTATGTGGGAAATGAATGGACTCTAAATAGTCATCATGAGTTATCTTATCGAGACTTACTTCAGAAGTTCCGTGTAGTTTTATTCAGTTAGCGTGTAGGTACATAATCTTTGATTTGTACCGTTTTAATATAACAGAGATTGTATATTTGTCCATTTTATCTACTGCCCCATGTAAGTTAAGTAATAATTAATTTAATTTTTTATGCATTTATTTGACTTAACACAAAATAAAATTTAATCTAGTGGAGACATATTTTGGGTCATAGTGCCAGCAAAGTTGTGTAGTTTTGCGATAAATTTACGAAGCTTGTATACCTAATGAAATTATTCATCGTTCGGAATCGTTCGGATGGGCGAGATATCTTCTCCTGTCAGAACTTCGGGGACACTTGAATTCGTCTTTTTCACGATCACCACTGCAATCTAGTCCAAAAACAATTTGCCGTAAAAAACATTGGTCTTGATAAAATAACTTTAGTTGTGTAATTTTTGAATAAGTGACAACTCGCCTATTCTTCGCACGAACTCGTCGAGTCCCTTTTTGTTAGCTGTTGTGTAAAAAAGTTGTTCAGACAGACGGCAGAGCCAAGTGGACAAACGAGGGTACCTGGAATCATTCAAATGGTTCAATGGTTATAGCCGTAATAGACGCACCGAACTTGGCTGCATGACGAACCGCCGCCGTCTGACCAACGGGAGAGAAAGAGTGAGAACATAATTTCCCTCTCTTTTTCTCTCGTTGGTTGAGGTGGTTGACGTCAGCCAAGTTGATGTGTCTGTTACGGCTCTTACTTTTAATAATGATCGGATGATAACAGATTATTATCTAATAGATAGTGATAACTTAGAGAAAAGAGCGATGGTGGCTGACCGTAGTAGCATGTGTGGTTTACAATTTGATAGTACCCTGTTCGATCCTCGGCCTGCACCATTGCTAAATAAAATCAAAGGTCTGCACCAATGACTTATTTAGTTCCTTATTAAATTATAAATTATGTGTAAAGTTTACGATGTCATCACTCAAAATCGGCAAAACATCATGACGAAACCGGTAAGTCCAAAAACCTTCAAAGACATGACTTTCACCAACATGCACTGGGCCAGCATGGTGGATTATGGCAGCAGCAGTGAGAATGATGGATGACAAGCTAATAATAATGATGAATAAAGAAATAACATAATTTGTCTACGGTGATACCTAATAGTCAGGTTATAACTAATAAATCAAGAGGTTATCTAGTAAGCTCGTTAACCTTTGGCAGTCAATAGGGACAAGAGAGTTCAAAGTGCTGAGCGTAGCTCCGATAGTGATGTCACCCAGCGTGGGCCAACTGCCTCCGAACCAGTCTCGTCCTCGCAGCATATTTTCCAAGTCTGCGTACGCGCATTCGATGTTACACACTTGCTGAGGCATTACGAAGTTGCAGTTCTCGTATAAAATTGGATCCTGAAACGGTGGAAAAGAACGATTATGATTATGAAGTGAGGTCTGAGGACACCATTACGTGGTATTTTATTGGAATGGGGGGGTGTATAAGTGTGGGAACATTTGGAATTCAACATTTCAGATGTTGATTTCTAACAGGAATTATTTCTGGGCCGGTAAGGAAAGTGTGGATATTTATGATTAGAAATGTAAAGATCTTCCAGCTAAAAGGTACCCACATTAACACACAAACTGAAGCGCCTACGAGTTATTAACATTTAACACCTCATACTGCATTAGTTAGTTGACATGACGACATGACATGGCATGACGTTTTAGCTTGAAAAGTCTCTACAGGCGTGTGGTAAGAATAAGGTATATTCACCACAGCAGCACGATACCGAGGATACAGCACGCCACAGTTGTAGTTCATTAGCTGGTTAACAGCTGCCCGCCCACCAGGGTCCGATGGGTAGATGCGAGATGCTGGCCCTGACACGCAGTACCGAGATGCAAGGTATCCGCAAATTGCATGACTGAAATGTGGCCAAAAATATGGTAACTACCAAAGACCTATCTGTGGTCTGTGGTAAACTACTTATGTTGCAGCACTGTATTTGGCATAGTGTCACAATGATGGCCGAGCGGTAGCATGTTCGCTTAAAATCTGACGGGACCGGTTCGATCCCTAGCCCTGCAGCAATCACTTATTTTCGTTTCCATCACACAGTTTCAATTCCACGCTCAACAAAGGTGAATAGAAGTAAAACCTCGTTGAGGAAACCGGTCCAAGAACCTCAAACGTGTCAAGACTTAAAATTATGACACTTAGGTATATTAGAAGACATATTATGACATTCACCAACATGCACTGAGCCAGCACGGTGGATTTGGTCCTATCCTCTATCTCTGAGAGAAGGCATGTGTCCCAGCAGTGGGAACATGATAGGCTGGTAATGATGATGATGATAAATCATCGGTCTTATATATGCAATAACAAACGACACCCGGAAATCAGTTACTTATACCGTGAAGGCATTAGTCTTTAGGATTATCCATTTCAAACGTTAATAAGTTCAATAGAGGATGGAGTGGGTACAGAAACCACGAACGATCATTTTAGCGGAACCAATACAACATGACAGCTTATGCCATTGGTTGAATTTTGAATTAGCCACGCGTGTCATCCAATACGGTCCAGGGCATCCCTTGGTCCGTATTGGGTGACACGCGAGGCTAATTCAACATACTGTACAATACATATTACATCTTTGTTTACATAATACCTAAATTGTGTTCTTATATCTATGACCAAAAAATACACGTGATATAGGGATAGGGATATCCCAAAACCTTATAACGTATCTGGGGAAACTGGGGACAAAGTGGCCTAAATAACCTGGTGACTCTAAATGAATGGAATTAATGAAATGGACGACCCTGAATCTTGTTTCATACATCATCTGCATGTGTCATATTGTTTTTCATGTTTCATGTTGGCTTAAAGCTACATAAATATAAAAAAATAATTTATTTCGCACCTGTCACTAAGTACCATCTCTCTGTCTTTTAAAACTGGCAACGTCTGCTGAGGATTCATCTGAAAGATTAGAAGAACATAAGATGTTTTCCCTGCAAAATTATACGCTTATCCGTATGTCGCGGCTGACGGAAGCCCAAGGAATATACTACTCTCTAACGAGAGTGGAAGCCTCATGCGACTAAAGGGTGTGCAGCTGAGCACGATAGTTCAGACGCATCTTCCGCTGCAAAAATATCCAGTGGTTCATGGCCTTCAGACTTCCATTCGCTCAAGGTCGGCCCAAGGTCACGTCTGCGACTTGTGACCGTTTTTATGCGGTTTAGTGTGAATGTAGTTAGATCCTACTCAGCCGCGGCTTACATACTCATCCGATTATTAATATTTTGTTTGTATTATGTCACGTTTAGTCAAACGTTTTACAAGGCGCCTACGCCAAGTGAACGACTTTCACAGAAGTTGATGCAGAGAGCTGAAGACCAAGCTCGTTGTTGAAAATCATAAGTCTTTATATATTGTCCAGCAGTGGACAAACATAAGCTTATTCTTTAAGCTCTACTTTATAATTATTTTTCCATTTTTAACAATGAACCACAAATAAAAAAGAAACCTCCGAGTCAACTCCTGAAACATCGTTCCCATGTAGCCGATCGTTATGAATATCTTAATTTTAACATTCGTATTTTACATACCGCAGTCATTTCTGGACTTTTGTGTTCGCATTGTTCCATGTTTACGTCCACCTCCGTGATGCTTAGTTCCATGGCGTCCAAAGCCATCATGACCGCACGGCACGCAGGGCTTCGGTCTGCTTTCCATAGCGTAACACTTCTGCAAGTAAAAACTATAATGTGCATTCTCTCACAAACAATTTTTTTATTGCAAAATAGGCTTGCGCTTGCGACCGCAAAACTATACAATTTGTAGAAATGTCAACTTGCAGTATTTCAATGCTTTGTTCTCGTAGCATGAAGCTGGAAGTGGCAGGCGTAGGGTACTCACTTGAGACCGGAAGATGCTGCTCTACTACCACTCGCACCCATGATAATAATGTCGAAACGTTTAATTCTATTTACTTATATTTCCAATCATTTCATAATTATGATTGCTTGTAGGTTTATTTTTTTACTCGTAATTTATTTTATGTTTTTTTATTTATTTTTGAAGTCACATTTTTTCCTATTTAAAATGACAATTGGTGTCATTTTATGACTGTGTAAAAAAAAATCTGGCATCAGAATCTATTGTATTCTCTTTGTTCTGGCAGCAAAAAAATAATAGAAAGCAAAAGGAGCACTGGCAAAAAGTTTTAATTGACGGAATAAAGTAGTTCCCCAGACCTCCTTTAAATATTTTGTAGATCAAAGTTTAGAAGTACAATCGCATTAAAAACGTAAAAATATAAAGCTGAAGCCATTTAGCCATTTATAACCATTTAGCTCTTGGCTTTGTTGAGCTAAGCAGAAATATTGGCATCGTGCATATTTCCGGGAAATAATAGTCTAGTCATCTGAGCTATTACAACAGTTTAAGGCTTTAAGGTACAACAGGCTCTACAAAGAGATGTGATTACCAGTATTTCACGTCTGAGATTTAGTGGTTTTATTTATGAGCTAGAACCCTCGTTAGATTTTAAAATTATAATGTTGCGCATGCGAGCCATACCAACATAATCTAAATTCTGAAATATTTGAGTAGTATTGTATCGGATACGGTAAGCGTAAGATGTGTCAGTGAAATTAAACCCGTGAGGAAGATAAACTTTTAAATGGTTTTCTACATACTGAGGGGACTAGGAAGGTTGCGGTTGTCAAAGTCAAAAAGTTATCTGGGTCGGTGAGTTAAATAATCAATAAATCTAAGAGTTATTCCGTTAATAATGCTTGCAGTAACTTCTATTCTATCAATGGTAGGTACATACTATACTGTAGCCTGTCCTGTCGTTTTGGAACGTCCGTGGTCTCCGATATGCTCTTCTGGGCCCCGATTCTACTAAACCAATTGTTTTTCAATTATTAATGAATTGCCTCATTTTTTTTACTAATGACACTTTATCTATACAAAAAGTGTCAAAAGGGTAATTTTTGAGGAAATTTATAAACAATTTAAAAATAATTGGTTTAGTAGAATCGGGGCGCCGATTAGCAATTTTGTATTATTGGATACAACTATACTATTTACAGTAGTATGATAAATGATAACATACAGAAACTCCTTGCAGTTTCTGTTGATGAAAACTTATTTTATTTATAATCTGTATATCAATCCACCTTGTGTCATAGTAAGTCACTGAAAATCTAACTTGTACAGGGCCCGGCAATATATTTCAGTGAAAGCAAGTGAAAGAGACAAATTGATATGGCTCAGCACAAGTACAAAAAGGACATAACAAGACTTTTTTGTCCTTATCGGCGTGGCCTGTTTTTTGGATCAGAAATGTCAAAATCTGACGGTTCTGCGACAAACAAAACGGGTCTGAATATTGTTTATTGAATTTTTTTGGTGATTTTATGTGATAAATGCGTGTTTCGTCTTAGAAATAATTGTAAAACAAACATTTACAATGGTTGGTTGTATCATTTTGGGCTGCAAGTACCGCAGTGAGAGAAAAAACGATGAAATATCATTTCACACGTAAGTAAACATATAGAGCTTGTAATGATCACCTAAATAAATTCAGGATATCAATGCGTAAATATTTTATTCATAATTAGTCCGTTTTTTGGTCGATTTGTGGTATTTCCTATGAGTTTTATCAAAATATTAACTGAGAAGAATAACAATCAATGTTGCCAGTTTATAAATGAAATTACCCACCACAATTAACATAAATTATTCGTTCTGCAGGTTTCCAACTAATCCTGGCTTACGAATAAAATGGATCAGTGCTACTGGTTGTGAAAATTGGGTGCCAGGAAAACATAGTAGAATTTGTTCCAGTCATTTCAATGCCGAATCCAATATCAGAAAGGGAAAAATTATATTTTTGAGCAACTGCAGCTGCTCAGGGTCTAATAAACACACTTAAATGTACTTAAATCAAAGAAAATATATCATCATAAATCATCATCAGCGTGATTTTGTTCAAATAAAACAAAATAATCTTTTTTTGAAGTCTGATTTATCGTGTGTGATATGAGTACTGTAAATAATAAAGAGTTTTATCTAAGTATCTCATTAATTGGGATGTTATCCATAATTCCATCCATGAAAATAAATAAACTGGCCAAGTGCGAGTCGGGCTCGTGCACTGAGGGTTCTGTACCGTCAAAAAATACAAAAAGTAGTGCAAATACACAACATCACGCCCAGGCTGTCATCCATCCAAGTATCAACCGCGCCCGACGTTGCTTAACTTGTGGGAAACAGAAATGTGTGACCGACTCGCAAGCGGCCAGTATTTATAATTTGTTGTTTTACTTTAGGGTGTGCACTATAATCCGCCAAGTTTGACGCTTGTACCGATTACCGTTACGTACCGTTTGGTTTTTACACCAGAGCAAATACAATAATACATTAACAAAAACGTTTGTTGTATGTGTGGATGTGTACCCTCTTTAGTTTTGACTTAATTATATTTCTTAGTTAATCCGTCGTAACATTACATATTCTGTGTAAGTTTCAACTGACGATATTACGGCGCGAAAGATACAGCCGTTTAAAGCTGTCTTACCTTTAAACGGATGGATTTGGATCTTAATATTAATTTCTTTTGTTCATAAGTATTTTTCAGATATCCTTCCATCTCACAAGATTTTCCAAAGTTTCCAAAATTACTCATTGAAGAGATTCACTACTCGTCATAGTAGGTAAATTACCCTAACTTAAAGCAAATAATTTTAATGTGGCAACACAACTTGTTGAAGCGAGAGGCACTGAGCTAGCCACGCTCATTGAAAATCTATAGGTATTTTTTTTTTTTTTTTTTTTTTTTTTAATTAATGGCTATCGCCCACATTTAGGGCACTTTGGCCAACGTCACGTTAACAAAAAACGAACGCGATTTAAAATAAAACAATATATGACCAGCAATCCTAAAACAAAATAAATAAGTAATACAATACATATAAATGCTTACAAACACAAAAATACACTATAAAGCACTTTATACACTAACATTATTGTCAGAAAGAAAATTACTTATAATACGGAAAATGGAAATATCATTTGATGAGAGAAGAACAGACATAGAAGTTGGAAAAGGAACTACAAGACTAAGAGAAAGAAAAAAAGCTGAGTGATCAAGCAGCGGACAGGAGAAGAAAATATGATTGAGGTGGCCGTCATCAAGGCCACACTCACACAAAGAAGAGTCCCTGATACGTAACTTTTTAAAATATGTGGGAACACAACAGTGTCCCAACCTCATTCGAATTATGCAACTTGTAATTTTTTTACTAAAGTGCATTCTGGCAAACCACGGCCTCCGAGGGATTACGGGCTGGAGAGCCGCATAAGCGGAACCCCTAGACCTGGCAGAGCCACGCCAGCAGAATGACCATGACTTAAGTAAAAGAGACTTAGGCAGGGATGCAAGATCATGGGGAAAGATACAGAAGGGAATTTTGTCTCCGCAGACAACGGCATCCTTTGCCACTCTGTCAGCCCGTTCATTTCCAGAGATACCAGCATGACCAGGAATCCAAACAAAAACAACTTCTAGACCTTTGGAATTGCAGATAGATAAGGATTCCTTAAGGAGAAAAAGAATAGAGTTGTGGGAATTGGGGGAAAAAGGGTTTGAAAGAAGAGACTGAAGGGCACTCCGACAGTCAGTAAAGACGAGAGAACGGCGGAGATTGAAAATAAGAATATATCGAATAGATTCAAGGAGCGCCCAACACTCACCCGAAAAAACTGAGGTTTCAGGGGGAAACTTAACCTTTTGTACAATGTTAAATTGTTCATGGAAGATACCACAACCAACACAGCCTATAGGGGAGAGTTTTGAAGCATCAGTAAAGATATAGTGCCACCCATGCCAATCCCTCCGCAGAAGATCACGGAAATATTCATCAGCATGGGGGTCACCAGCACAAATGTCAAAGTCTAAAATTACATTTGGACGAGAGACAATGACATCATAACTAAACGAGAAAAGAGGAAGCAAATGAGAACGGAGAACAGGATCTTTTAAAGACTTATAGGTAACAAAACTCTTCACTAGAAGAGGAAGCTGCTTATGGAGCCAAAACCGAGAAGAAAACGAGAAACTATGGAGAAGCTGAAGTTTAGGGACAAGAGGATGATTAGAAAACTGCACACAGCGAAAAAAAAACCTATTAGATAGAAACTGACGGCGAAGATGAAGGGGAGCATCAACACATTCAACCTGAAGTGCATTGATAGGAGAGGATAGCATAGCACCAGAAACAATGCGAAGGGCTTTCGATTGAATCAAATCCAGTTTCTTGATACCACCCTTGTTAGCTGGCTCCAGCAAGAAGGAGCCATAATCTAAAATGCTACGAATAATGGCGTTATACAAAAGTTTCAGTGTAAAAGGATGAGAACCCCACCAAACACCTGATAAACACCTTAGAATGTTAATATTTTTCCGACACCGATCAGCAATATAATCACAATGCAACTTTCCACTAAGCTTATTGTCCAAAATAAGACCAAGAAATTTCACTGAGTCCTTAACTGGAATCCTGGACCCTTTAACTAAGATATCTATTTCAGGGGGATTGCGCTTTCGAGAAAAGAGAACAATGTTACTTTTTGATGGTGAAAGATCTAGACCATTTAAATGTAGCCACGAGTTTAAGCACTGAAGGGATTGAGAAATACAGTGACTGGCAATGTCAATTTTATGGTGAGAAGTATATAAAAGGATATCATCCGCATATTGAAGGATACGGCAGAGACCAATAGATACCTCTAAATCAAAAGTATACACATTATATAGAGGAGGACTAAGAACAGACCCCTGAGGAAGACCACGCCAAATGATTCTGTGAGGAGAAATTGAAGAATCACTGCAACGAAGATAAATATACCTTTCAGTTAGAAGATTCATGACAAAATTACATAACTTAGGAGGAACCTTCAACAAAGAAAGTTTATTTCCGAGAATAGAAAGCTGGACGGAGTCATAAGCGGCAGAAATATCTAGAAAAGCACCAATAACTGATTCATTTCGAGTAAAGGCAAGTCTAATATCAGTTGTAAAAACACTTAGGCTATCCATAGTGCTCTTGCCTTTTCTAAAACCATACTGAGATTTGGCAAAAAGGCCCTTACTTTCAAGAAACCATTCAAGGCGGTTCTTGATCAGGCGCTCAGCAAGTTTCGCCAGGACAGAAGAAAGAGCAATAGGACGATACGAATTATGATCCTCCGGGTCCTTATCGGGTTTAAGAATTGGGATAATATACTGAGATTTCCAACTAGCGGGAACAAAACCAGACTCAAAAATAGAGTTAACCAAAGATAAGAAAAAGAGAAGTAAACTGTCACTCGCCTTCGTGAAAAATGAATAAGGTATGCCATCCATACCAGGAGCAGAATCTTTGACGGACTTTAATATATTTTTCAATTCAATTAATGAGAATGGCTGATCTAGGGGATCGTTTGACGAAGTAACAGCTAAGGAGGGTAATTCCGAAGGGAGTGGACAATACTGAGGAGCTAACTTATCCATAAATGCCTCAGCCCAAGACTGAGAAGGGCTACAGCAACGAAGAGGAGGACACCAGGAGCGTCTATATCGGCGAATTTTCAACCAAATAGCTGAAGCAGGAGTACTAGGACTTAAGCTAGAGCAATAAGCCCTCCAACTATCCAGCTTCTTCAAGCGGAAAAGGCGCTTAGAACTAGCAATGGACCTATTCACTTCAGAGAAGTTCTCTAGAGTCATAGAGCGGCGGAAATTAGCTTCAGCCACCTTACGGGCTTTAATAGCGTTACTGCAGTCCTTATCCCACCACGGAGGAGGAGGCAATTTTCCAGACGAAGGCTTTTTAACAGGGAACGATTGGCTAGCACACTCATGGAGCATACGGACCAGATTATCAGAGGAGGAAGAGATATTAAAAGAATTAACAGGAGGTAAATTAGCAGAAACAGAAACAGAGAGGTCGTGAAATTTTTCCCAGTTAGGACAATCATTATAATTTAAAATATATTTAAGAAGAGGAGGATTAACAGAAACACGACTAGAATTACGTTGAGGAAATTCAAGAAGAATAGGAAAATGATCACTGCCATGAGAAGAAGGAAGGACATGCCACGACAGAAGAGAAGCAAGCTCAGGAGAACATAATGAAAGATCAACAGCACTGCGAAATTCATGAGGACGAGTCCTTCTAGTAGGGGAGCCATCATTAAGAATGCAGAGATTAAGAGTATCAAGAGAGTCCAACAAAAACTCACCACATTCATCGGACTTACCACAACCCCATACAGAATGATGACAATTCAGATCACCAAGGACCAAAAGCGGCTTTGGTAGGGAACTCAAAACCGAAACTAATTTACGAAGAATTAACTTAGAAGGGTCAGGAATATAAAGTGAGACAACAGAATAATTCTTGGCACGCACAGCAATTGCTTGAAAACCACTATGAACAGGAATAATAATAGGAGAGAAAGGAATATTATTTTTTATCAGGAGGGCAACACCTCCAAAACCATCTTGTCTGTCACTTCTGATGACATCAAAGCCAGGAACTCTAAAATGAGAACCAGACTTTAACCATGTCTCAGAAATAGACAAGGCAGTAATATTATATTTATTAACTAAATATATAAGATCAGATAATTTATTATATAGAGATCTACTATTCCATTGAAGGAACTTGAGATCCATTAGATAAAAGGGAAATGAGTGAATTTAAATTAAATGCAGCGTTGGACGGTAAAGGATGGGAAGGGGAGTGATGAGCACGGGGAGGGTTGAGAAGAGAGGACAAAAGATTTAAAAGTTTGAGAAGTTCAGAGATAACCGATTGAACAGATGGAGACTCGGGGGTTTTATTAGGGTTAAGGGCACATCCATTAGGAGCGGCTTCCGCAAAGTCACCCCTAACAATGTTTGAGTGAGCCAAATGGTCATAGCCAGAAGAGGGAGAAGTTGAACCAACAGGCCTGTTTTTTTTACCCCTGTAGTGCACTCTGGCAGGCTCCACAGTAACGTGATTAGTTGAACCCGAAAGCTGAGAGGGAAAAGGAGGAGAAGGTGCCAAAGAAGAAGAAGTCACTTCTGCATAAGTAATTCTTGATGAGGGGTGAAGTTTCGATGCCTCTGCGTATGATAAAACATTTTGCGACATTGTTTTTTTAATAGAAATCTGGCGAGACATTTCGGGGCAGATTTTATTGGTTGCGAAGTGACTACCACGGCACCAAACACATTTGGCGCCCTCCGCATCTACATTGCACGAGTCTCCAGTGTGGGCTAAAGAGCATTTGAAGCATACTGGCTTCGACCTGCATTGGATCTTGGTATGTCCGTACCTACAACAAGAAAAACACTGGATAGTAGGTAAAACGTACTGCTCCACTTGAAAAGAGTTATAGCACAAAAAAACTCTTGGGGGTAGGAGTTGGCCATCAAAAGTTAAAACAACCGTTTGAGAAGGTTTCCATGACACTGACCCATCAATCACCAATTTGAAGTTCAATCTACGAACTTTGATTATCGGGCCGCACTCTTGGGGCACCCGTACTTCCTTTATTATTTCTTCGTCGGATAAATCGACGGGGATGCCCCGTACCAGACCCAGACGAGTTACATTATATGAGGGAATAAACGCTTTATACCCCTTATTAGCGAGGGAGCTCGAGTCTATGAAGGCATTAGCGGCCTTAAATGAGTGGAAACACAGGGAGATTCTATTTCGGCCCACGCTTTTAATTGATCCATCAACAATGCCTACAAATTCTCTCGAGCGCTCAAAAAGGAATCGCCCGAAAGTAACAGGGTGCAAAGAAGTGCTATCAGAAGATACAACCGCGATTTTTTGTACGTGAATAACATACGGCCCACGATCGGATGAAACATAGCACTGACGTGCAACCGGAGTTGGAGCGATTTTTTGGCCCGGGGGCAAAAATGAGGAGGAACTTGTTGAAGCAATTGTCTTCTGACCTAAGGGCAGAGACGCAGATACGGGGGTTGGAAGAGTGGCAAGGGGAAGCTCACTGCTCACAGTCGAAAAAAAATTTGGGGGTGTGTTTTGTCCTGAAGTAAGAATTACGTCATCAGCAATTTTAAATTCTTCACCAGAAGAGTCAATGGGAGAACATGCTCTTACATCCCGTTTCAAAGCTCTACGCTTAGAGCGTTTATGGGTTTTTTGGACATCCTCCGAGGTGGGTATTGCTGTAAAAGCACCAGGAGAGGGAGGAATATTATAATCGGACGCCATTATTCCACCGCCAGGATCAGGAGGCTCTTCGTCAATCATATTAAAGTGTTAGAAAAGGGGCTACTGACAAAAATCAAGATATATAACTACAATGATACTAATTATACTAGAAATGAAACTAAAAATTAAATGATAGCTATTTACTAGGAAAACTGGTCAATTAGCTATGATAAATGGATTTAAATAGAAAAATATAACCGGAAAATTTTTTTTCAATGGTGACACGGCGATGACGTTCGACCAAAAAAAACGAATCTATAGGTAGTAGGTCTGTGAACTTGTATTTCTAGCGTAGCGTTGAAGGACGTTTCAAAAACGAAAAAGGACGTTTATGATCCTTCGTCTGTGGTAGCGTTTGTATTCTCTTTGCTTGTGTTATTTTAAAGGTTTATCAACAAGTAGGTAAATTAGGAAAAAAAAATTGCGATGAGCTTTTTTTTTTTTCAAAATGTTTACCCGCTCACCACCCACCACATTACTGTTACCCTATCACTAAAATGTCCGCGTATATGAGGTGAGAAGTAACAACCGGAACTGCCTGGTAAAAAAATTAATAATCAGAATAATTAATGAATTAAGAATTATCAGAATGATTTATTAATTAATTAAGAAAAATTAAATTAAGTAACAATAATCAGTTAAACTAATTAAATCATAAAAAATTGAAAAAAATAATTCAATTAACTAATTAATTTTGTGCTGTACACAACAGAAAACAAATATAATTACGTAGTACTAGATAGTACTACTTTACAGTTAACTTTAGGCCTTTACAATTTTTGTCATGACGGATTTTGACAAAAATTGAAATAAAAAATATTTATTCAACAGAATAATGTAGGTACAATAATATTCTTACTGGCTCTAACTGCCAAACTGGGTATTTAAAGCCCGTGTCTTGGTAGTTGGTAGAGTTGGTACTCTGAATATAGAAAAGTGGTAGTTAGTTTCTTCCATTTGTCTTATTTTAAGGCCGTGTACCTAAACTGTTGTTATGAAAAATCTGAATTAGGCTTTTCTGTTTACTGACATCCTCATCATCAAATATGTTTTTCTGTATTATACAATTAATTCAATGAAAAGTATTATAATGAACATTATTATTTTACAGAAGGATGTCGAACATGTCCTCAACCAAACCTACCTTGTACGGAGACGAAGCCTCCCCTCCAGTGAGGTTCGTGGCTATCACCGCCAAGATTCTTGGCATCGACATAAATTTCCATCCAATTGACTTGTTTAAAGGGGAACACAAAACTGAATTTTACAAAAAGGTGATGTAAAATATGTAAATACAAGGTTACGCAGAAAAGGTGTACCTACTGAGCCGAAATGTGTCCATTGTTTCCATAATTTTGAATCACGAAAAACAGGACGCCCGACAAATGTGAAACATGACGGCATGAGAGAGTTTCATGTCGTTTGTTAGCACCATAGAAAAATATATTTTTTTGTTTAAATTAGTATGGCTGTCAAGGCATTTTTGTAAGAAATTTGTTGTAGCCACTTGCACTCATATAAACCCATAGCAACTGTGTTAGCAACTGTGACGCGGAGTTCGACGCGTTGACTTAAATAAGAATTTTTAATCACATATTTGTCACAATACCAGACGACGGAGTTTCCTTCTCATTTTCGTTCTATTTACTTCTCTTTTCTGTGGTTAGCACTACAGATGAGTCAGTTTTTCTGGAAAGGCGCGGGGCGATTCAAATAAAATAAAAAGGTTTTTTATTATTATTTAATCACATACGAAAACATCATCGAAATCTGATGACATTTAGTTCGCTCCAGAAAGTGCAGACGTTCTACATTGCTTTGTTTAACTATTTTTGGTTTGAAATGTTTTTATCGCTGAAATAACGTTGGAAGTATTTTTTTAGATAAACCCTCTTCAAAAAGTACCAGCATTATCGATCGATGAAATAACTATATGCGACAGCCACGCCATCTCCCTTTACCTCTGCAGAAGGTCTGAACTTCAGGATTTGTACCCCACAGACAGCATGATGATGGCCAAAGTGGATCAAATGCTCTATTTTAATGCCACTACCCTATTTCCAATTGATTCTGCGATATTGGTAAGTTGAAGTGTTACACACATTAGACATTTTTTTTAATTAAATACACATACACCACACAAAAAAATCTCACTTCAGTGATATACACATATTAATATGTAGTTCATTAGTAGGTTTCATAATTATGGTAAAGTTGGATAATTTTAGTCTCGTAAAACACAATAAACGCTTGCCTACTTTTTTATTTCAGAGTGAATATTTTGCTGGCAAATGGCCTGCAGACGAGACTAAAGTTACACAATGGTATTCTGCTATTGATTATGTAGAAACCCACCTGAATATGAATAAATGGTTAGTGGGGGAAAAGGTAAGTTGATCGCACTCGTACCATTCCATAAAATTAGAGGTGGTCAAATAATAATTGGTAGCAAAGCAAGCTACGAAGAATGATCGATGTTGATTTTGTTTGACGTTGACAATATTGCATATGTGTGTTTTTTTTTATGTTATAGATGCAACTCTGCGATATTTGCTGTGCTGTAACCTTGAGCTCGCTAGGTGTCCTGTTTCCACCGTTGGCAAGGCATCGCAAAGTAAAAGAATGGATGAACAATTTGAATGAGGTCCCTTGCTTCGAAATCAACAGGCGTGGATTGGAACGCTTGCAATTTTTTGTGGAAAAATATAGTCCAACGATAAAATTATGTAAATAATAAAAATAAAGTGCTTTTTTACTATGTTTTTTTTTTTTAATTTTTTTTTTTTTATTGAAAACGTGTGTATATCAGTGTCTGGCAGCCATATTACAAGCTTTGCTTAGTTTGGGGTCAGATGACCATTTGTGTGGAATAATGTCCCATTTATTTAAAAAAATACTATCTCCGAAGCGCACCGACGAGACCGCGAGTCACCGACATAGCTATTAAAATTTGCTAGTTGAAGTGGCAATGGGCAGGCCACATCACCACTCCCACGAACCCTCCCACTAGATGGACCATGAGATGGACCGACAATATTGTGAGAGTCACGGGCATCCAGTGGATGCCTATCAAAATCAAAATAATTTTATTTTCAGACACAACTTCCATAATTTAAGTTGGTACAAACATAAAATAATCAATAATTCAAAATTCATTTTGAAACTTGAATTAAATTAACAAAACAGAAAATTCAATTTTGTTAATTTATTTCTAGAGTACCCTGATGTGATTGTGCAGAAGTATCTCACTCTGCTAAGAGAGTAACCATGCAGCATTAATGGGAGTGTCCCTGACCGCCCATAGATAACACCATACCGTGTGTGGATAGATAACACCATACATAGTGGACGTCTTCTGGCTGATGATGATGATGAAGACTCGAAAATACACAAGCTTAAGAAAATAAGACGAGCCGACTTTTTTCACTTTGGCGCCAAAACAACAAAGCTCGCTAGTGATGCACCATCATTATTTTAGGTTGGCAAGTGATGGACAAGACAAGAATCCAAAATGTGAATGATAACAAAGAAATATCGATTTATACTTACTATCGATTATGATACGACTATGACCATAGATAGTAGAGTCGTATTGACAGGACTGATAGCGGTAGCGGTAACGTCAATTTCTCTAGTCTGTGGCCGCTTATTGATTGGTCGACGAGGAGATGTAAAAAATGGCTGCCTTGCCTTCTCCTATTCAGGTAGAAATATTGCAAATTCTGTTTAAATTGTGCCATAATTAAGCCTTGTATTGTGGTCAAATTACAGTTCTTGATTAGGTCTCTCAAATAGTGTGGTGAAAACTTTATATCTTCCATGGTTATTCAAAGTAATCAGTGTCAAAGTTTAGTGTACTGTGAACGGATTATCTTGTTCGAAATTAATTAAACTGGTGTTAGCTTGTAATTACTGTAACTGTGCTGTTAAATTATTAGCGTAGCTTTCCATTGTAGTGTTTACTGTGTCATTTCATCAATAACAGTTTATTTGACCTTGTAATTTGTATGAAATTACGCTAAAGCTATACGTCGTGAAATGTCACACCCATCTCGATTCAAAATACGTTTGTAATATCGAGATATTTCCGTTCTGAAAATGTGGTTTGACCCGTTACAGGTGGCAGGGACCCACTGTGCTATATACGAAGCTTATTACCATCAGGTGAGTGTAAAGTTCACTAATTGCTGAACGTTATAAAAACACGTAGGTACTTACCTATTTCGTGATCGATTGGTTAAACAAGCGGTCGATCTTGTTAATAAGGCTCTGGAGATGCAATACGTCTGTTCTTGCCTTCATTTGTAGATGTCCAGATATTCCAAGCGATGCGGTCCAGTCGTATGTCTTGGGCATAGATGTCACTGTATGTGATCAATAAATCCATCATTATGCGTTCATTGATTCTTATTTACCTATGTAGCTGTTGAATCTCAGTATTTACTATTTACACAGTAAATTAATAGCAGAATCTAGTGATTATAAACAGGCCAAATTTTTAAAACCAATTTTCTCCTATTCTTATGCTGCATGATTTGTTCAATAAAAACAGGAAAAATGGCAGTGAATCTAGACTTCGCACTGCTGACCAGTAAATACAATAGGAGACCTCAATGGGGAACTAGTCTAGATTGCAGGGACGCTCCAGTCCCTCCGAAATATCGATTTTATATTTTGATCAGGTTGTGACACGATGATGTATCCTGAGATTTATCACATGAAAGGTGGAAGCCACATATCAGGTCAAAAGAACCGGTTCATTTTCGCAATGGGGCAGTATTGATATGGTTCTTTATAAATGAACAAACAACATTTTCTAACACCATGTCTACTAATAAAATAACTCTCATAATGTACAAACAAGCGGCACGCTGTGTTTTCATACAATTTGACATGCTTGCGGCACAAAATATAAGTACAGAAGGTTGGTTACATACAATGAGCGTTAACAGATGTATGCACATTAAGACTCGTACATACACTTATCTCAGATCAAGTCAGTTGAACACCAGTCGCGAGTTCAGCAATCGCCTAATTATCTTTTCATGTGACAATCAATAGTCATAATTTACGATGAGAAAATCTTACCAGAGTTGTTTTGTGTTTGGTTGTTTAAATACATCATACACATAACGGACCTTTTTTTAAGTTATCTAACAATGTATAAAAGAGTATTTTATCTATTTGTGTTTGGTATTGCGTCAGTTATTTAAAGCTGTAGGGTTTTTTTTTTTCTGTAATAGGCTTGCGTTTGACCGCCAACTCGCCTGATGTTAAGCGATGATGCGGTCTACGATGGAACAGGCTTGCCCAGAAGAAACCGATTCACTCGAGATTTGAAGACACCCAGATTGTAACTATCGGGGCATACCCATTCCGGCAGATTAGTAGGGCATTGCCAGCCCTAGTGCTATGGTTGCAAGTAGGTTATTAAAATCAAGGTGAGCCAAAGCCGGCCTTTGGTACCTATTTATTTTGTGCTTGCAGCTTCTACCTTGGTACAGATCTGATCAGCCTTATGTGATTGGCTTGCTCACTACTTAAGGTAGATACTAAGTAGGTAGGTGTATCTACCTACCTACCTACCTACCTACTGTATAAATCTTCTATCTTTAGTACTAGTATGTTATGTACCTAACTGTATGTTATATCATGTTCTAATTGATTTAATTAACAAGTCATTCAAGGATGATTTGCTTTTCTTAGGAATTCAAATAAGGATAGGAAAGAAGTACACCTATTAAATACATATACCTAAGCTGCTTACTCAGATACTTAAGTACCTATTTGGAATTCCTATATAATAAAATTATTTGGTGCTGTGCGGAAAACAAATAAAATAAATAAATTTCAGAAAACATTTAAAGAAAGAGCTTTATAGCAATTAACCGTTTAACAATTTTTTAAAAATTTTTTTTTAGAGTGTCATATACCTTTATTGTTTTAACTTTGTCTAACTTTTTAAAAAAAAAATTTTTTCCTCATTTTAAAATGCTATATAATTCTGTTTTTTTTTTTTTTATGCTATAAGTGACAAACAAGCAGACGGGCCGCCTGATGGTAAGCAGTCGCCGTCGCCTATGGATACTTGTAACACCAGAGGCATCACAAATACGTTGCCGACCCTTTAAGACTCTATTAACTCGCCTTTTGTAGAACCCCATGTTGTAGCTTCTCGGAAATACCGCGGACCTATAGCCTTGGTATAATAACTTAGTTGATACATAAATAGGAGAAGCTATTATTTTTGCTCTCGTCACACAGTCTCTGACTAGTTCGGGAGCCTCTGGAATCAATATTATAATGGTAACCTACCATAAATTATGCCCGAATAAATGATTTGTATTTGTCTGTTTGTCAAGAATCTTTTTTTCAGAAACACGTAGAGGTATCAAGTTGAAATTTATATCAAATACTCAGTTTACGGTACGGTATACGGTTTGTTTCAGCTGTGATTTTTATTTTTTATTTATTGACTATAGGCGAGCAGCATAAGCTGATGTGCATATATCACACAGTGCCAAAATTTAGTATTTATCTGTTAAGATTATCATCTTCATTCTTATCCATCTGTCCAGTTTGTTTTTAAACACATTTATGTATTTCGATGTGACCACATCCTCGGGCAACCTGTTCCAATTAAAAACGACTGTGTAAAATTAAATCAAACTTGTATGTCAATATGATCAATAGATATGACCATTTATATGTTGCATATTTTGCAATTTTACAAGGGAATCAAAACCTACAGGGTACTTCCCGTTTACCTATAATAATGAAATTTGGCAAAAAGCAAGGTCTCACAGCACATATAAAGGAAAAAACCGAAAGTTGTTAATTTGAAATTACATCACTTTAATTTTATTTTTTTGATATTACAAACTTACATTTTGTATGTATGAGAACACCTGTTTGCAAACTACAAAGCTATGTCAACCTTTTTACATCGAGACTTGATTCCCGAATTTATTAAATTTGTACTGAACCCTCAGGGAGTCACACAATGGGCAATGGAGAGGGCTACGATGGGCTCAGAGTTTCTTTGCGCTATAGAATTCCGGAATGTGGATATCTGCCAAAGAATCTGAGTCACCGACATAGCTATTAAAATTTGCAAGTTGAAGTGGCAATGGGCAGGCCACATCACTCAGAGAACCTAACTCGATAGGTTCTCAAAAAGTTGGTCCCCCTACCCTGCATTTCTAAACTATAAGACATAAAAACTTGTAACTTATAATAAGGATAGGTCATATTCAAAACCTTCATTCAAAATTATTTTGAACATTATCTGATTATGACTTTTTGAGTAACATCGATAAAACTGTAATAAATTCAAAGCGTTCTAGCTCATAGGTCATTGGCTTTTTGTAAAATGATTATGTTACGGAACCCTACCATATGCGTGTCTCGGCACGTTCTTGGCCAGTTATTCTTTTCTTAGGGAAAGGTTCTTGAGTGGAGACTATGAACCGGAAGACACAGCGTAGGTGGGCCCCCACTAGATGGACCGACGACATTGTAAGAGTCGCAAGGCATCCAGTGGATGCAGATGGCAGGATGTCGTTCAGGGTGGAGGTTAAAAGGGGAGGCCTATGTTCAGCAGTGGACGTCTTCTGGCTGATAATTATGATGAGATTCAATGCATACTCTCCGAAATGTATCCGATAAAAATGCTAAGCTTAGTCCAAACTAAGGATTCTTTGCTGATGAGCTTCTTGCCACATTTCTCAAAAGATTCCAATGCCGCAAGCTTACTTAGCTGATCTATCCCAAAAGTGAGAGCGGTACTCATAGTAAGTTCATCTTGAAACTGTTTCTTATATGAATCTTAGTATAATATAGAAGTGGAAATACCCTTGACATTCATAAAAAGAATCACTATTGAAATTGAATCACAGTTTTTAACACTTGTATTTTACATTATTTTAATTCATGTCGTTTCGAACACTGCAGTGTCCGTGGTCAAAAGTAGACTAGGCGATGGATGTCGTTAGAAATGTTATGAAGTACCTCCAATGATATGAACATACATTTTATATGTTAAAACATTTTGAAAATTAATTCTCGTTGATTAAAAAACTAACAAACACGCTTTATTGCATTATTATCCGTCCTTGATAAGTGTGCAAAGTTTCAAATCAATCCGACGTTTTGAAAGGGGTGAAAATCACGTTCAAAGATTCCGTACAATAGGTACATACCAAGCTTATAAAAGCGTGTTAAAAAGCAAGCTGACATGTAAAGAATAAGAATAAGATATATAAACACATTAGAACATGTTCTTACAACAACATTTACAATGACATTAATTCCAGGTGGACCCAAATGGCACGGGCATGGTGGCCGCACTGGACGCGGCGCGCTTCCTCAAGAAGTCCCGGCTCAGCGATGTGGTGCTCAGCAAGATATGGGACCTCTCTGACCCCACTGGCAAAGGATACTTGGATAAAGTGAGTCTTGTACATAAGTAGCCATCACGTAACGGAGTTTTTGACGGCAAATACAACTGGCGGCAACAAAAATGTGTGCTAGCAGGCCTAGCAAACACATTGCAATAAAATATTGATATTCTATTACCAGTCGTATCTGTTTTTAGGGTTCCGTAGCCCGAAAAAGAACCGTTATAAATTCGTGCTGTCCGTCGTTCGTTTTTGGAACTTTCTAACTTATATTTAATTATTAATATAGGTGCATGAAACTTTGCACAATTACAGTTGTAATATAGATCTCAATTTTGAAAGTATAAAAAATATATAATATTGCATTTTAGAGGTGGCTCTCGTACATGTGTAATGGGGATGTTTTATTATTCACTGTACCTCCTCGTGTGGGGTATCATTGAAAAGGTCTTTTAAAATGTAAGTTAGGTTTGATACATCACTTTTTTCATAAAATCTATCCTCTTTGTGAAATATGGCCCGCCACAGTGGCAAAAAGTTGGTTGGCCCTGCATTTCTAAACTATAGGACATAAAAACTTGTAACTTATAATAAGGATAGGTCATATTTAAAACCTTCATTCTAAATTATTTTGAACGTTATCTGATGATGACTTTTTGAGTAACGGCGATAAAACTGTAATAAATTCAAGGCATTCTAGCTCACAGGTCATGGACCTTTTTGTGAAATGATTATATTACGGAACCCTACCATATGCGTGTCTCGACACGCTCTTGGCCAGTTATTCTTTTCTTTACTATAGTTGTTAACTGCATATTATTAATTACCTACTGTTTCGCAGCATATGGATTAATTACCGGTTTTTTTTGTTTAGTCTTTTTGTTGATACACAAACGTGGTAATTTTTACTAGGTTTGAAAGTGACATTCCCATATTCCTAGGGCCTTACTTAAAAACGTTACTCAAGTTGATATATGTTTTAAAATGCTCTCTCAACTTCTCGCTGACGGCAATCGTCACACGCGAAAACAAGACTGAGCATATTTAAGCGTATGTCAACTTGAGTAACGTTTTTAAGTAAGGCCCCTAATGTATTAGTTTTAAATGTATTGAGTCACATAAACCCATCAATCAAATTGATACGAGCTCTGTTATCTCAGTCGCAGAATGTCTAACATCTCAATGGAAATTCAGAAATATTTAAATTTACATGTGTGTTTAATTTCAATGTCGAATAATCTGGGCCTTTCAAGGCAAGAGTGAATAGGTACCTTCTAAGTCTGCGTACTTCATCTTCGACCACATCGTCGCTTACCAACAGGCGAGTTGGTAGTCAAACGAAGACTAATTTGCGATAATAAAAAATAAAAAAAACAATGACTTCCTTTCGGATTAGTACCATCGTTCTGTGTAACCCTTCATACTTACAAACAGATGAAAATATAACAGACAGTATCGTCACGGTTGGTCTAATGAAGCGTCATAGCTACTACAATGGCCCTGTTTCTAACCTGACCGAAGGTCTACGATCTGGAACTATTGTTCTAGCTAGACAAGCAATGGATCTACACTCTAACGTGACATCCGCGAAACGCTGTGGAACCCCTATCTAAGGATATATTCAGATGTACGCGATAATACCTCTATCGTTGTGGATAAAATAAGCGTAGTTAAAATTTATTTCAGTGACTAAGTAACATTCTATCTACGTAATATGTTTAAAAGAAAAACCGACCAAATGCGAGTCGGACTCGCACACGAAGGGTTCCGTACCATTATCTATAAAAACAACAAAATAATCACAGTTCCTAAATTGCTGGCTCTATTACCACTTTGTATAGCCATGCTCACCATTTGAGCAAAGTAGAGACATTTTTGTCACGAGTTGCATCGACCAGACGTGATGACAAATCTTTAGAAAAAAAATTGGATCCCGATCCCCACGGGCCCATGTTTTCGTCCTCAAAAGGCTCAAATAGATGACTCGTCGTGTATTATGTTGATGGAAATGTGTTAAATGATGCCAGCAAAGAGTGGAGTCGCTCCGATAGAGTTTTGCACTGAAGTGAGATTTTTTCGTCTCCCTTTTCTGTGGAGTTTTGCACTAGTATTGACATAGAGGCGCGGAGGATGTATGTGTGATTACTGGCACAATAGTCGTGATAGCGTTATCTCGACTGGCATTGATTCAATAACAGTTACTGTGGCACTCCACTCATACGTCACAGCTTGGGTTACACTCAAATGTGGTGGGAGGATTAGTTTCTGTGAAATTGTGAATACTAAGTAATTAGACAATTGCAATTTATTCCATATACATTGATGTATTAGATAATACCTTCGTGACTTCCGTGTGATGATAGAACTACACATTAATATAAATATTAGTACATAATAATTTGTTGACTTCTGTGCAACGGATATTGTCTGTCAAATCAAATCGCCACAATGTGTCTGTGAGTTCTGATCGATTCGTGTACGTATTTCACAGTGAGTCTTTTACGTGGATAGTTTTTAAAATAGAGGGTTCTTAAACACTGTTTTAAACTATCACGGTTGTTCACTAAAGTTATATGAACCCGTACGAAGCGCTTTGATTCCACTTTTATTGTGCGAACTGCTAGTTTGTGAAATGCACTGCCTGAATGGGTGTTCCCCGATAGTTACAATCTGGGTGTCTTCAAGTCAAGAGTGAATCAGTTTCTTCTAGGCAAGCGTGATCCACCGTAGGCCGCATCATCGCCTAGCATCAGGCGAGCTGGCGGCCAAGCGCAAGCCTATTTTGTAATAAAAAAAATATTATTTACGGGATATTTACCGTTGTAAGGTTGTGGAAGGAGCTCCCGATATATATATCCCGATTAAGACCAACACCCGGGGCCTCCCCGGGGTCTTCCCGTGAACATGGTGCATGTAACTGCGCCGAAATATCGGGAGCTCCTTCCACAACCTTACCACGGTAAATATCCCGTAAATAATCATATAATTTTAGAGGGTTCTTATTAGTTAGACGCCGGTCTGCGTGTCGGTGTGTCCGTTTGTTGCCGGGTGAGTTCGACTAAAGGCATCAACCCGATTTAGGTAGCACTCGCCACGCCACCTTGCCATATCTCCCTTGTTTTCTGATCTAAGCACTAACCCAATGACCTCGGGGGTTGACACCCTCTTAGTAACCTACTTTACCTGTCGTAATATACTATCCGTGATACAGAACCCTTAGGCCCACTATGAAAGGTCAAGTGCACCACAGGTTAATTACCAGTGCCGTTATTGAAGGTACTGCCGACGTCACAAGAGCCCTAAACGTCTTTGTTTTATTGGCCTATTTCTTGGTAGCCTTGGTAACATATCCTTCGTAATGTTAGAGTGGATAGTTACAATCTCGGTGTGGGCAAATCACGACTGAATCGGTTTCTTGTAGGCAAGCGTGCTCCATCGTAGACCGCATCATCGCTTAACATCAGGCGTGTTGGCGGTCAAATGCAAGCCTATTTACGCACAAAAAAAAACTATCTATACATATATTAAAATTGTAGAGATAAAAAATCTGTAACTGCGAGAAATAAAAAAAATAAACACAGGAATAACCAGACAGTTTTTAGAATTTTTGTTTGTCCACGCACATCTAAAACACTGGACGAATTTGAATGCGGTTTTCACGAATCTGCTATGACCAGATTGAAGTACAGGCTATGTTATTTTGCGAAGGGGAGGACAAATGGGTTAAAAGTTTATATAAAATCTACGCGTACAAAGTCGCTGACAACAGCACTAGTAATATTATAATAAAAGATTGAAAACTGATTATCTTAAACATTGCAAACACTTAGCAATAAACGCACAACACACTCTCTTAAACACTACAACCCCCCCCCCCCCTCACACACACACACACAACGTCTTTGTTTTTATTATCTAAAGCCGAGTCTCCTTCGTCCATAAAAACATAAAAAACTAAACAAAACATGTTTAGCTAACATGGAGCTTATTATGGATCATCATCATCAGCCAGAAGTTCACTGCTGAACATAGGCCTCCCTCTTTGACCCCAACACTGAACGACATAACGACATCCTGCCATCTGCATCCACTGGATGCCCGCGACTCTCACGATGTCGTCGGTCCATCTAGTGGGAGGCCTACCTACGCTGCGTCTTCCGGTTCGTGGTCTCCACTCAAGAACCTATCTTCCCCATCGGTTATCAGTCTTGTAAGTGTAATGTTGTATTGTTTCAGGCTGGCTTGTTCGTGTCGCTGAAGCTGGTTGCGCTGGCGCAGGCCGGCAAGGACATCAACATGAGCAACATACATCTGGAGGCGCCGCCACCCAAACTGGTCAGATATCGCACCACAATCACTACATATTCTGCTCAGCAACCGTGCTCCATTGTAGACCGCATCATCGCTTAACATCAGACGATGTGGTGGTCAAACGCAAGCCTATTATCTAATTTCAAAATAATTAATTTTAAAAACGCCAATTCTCGTCTCTTCTTCAAAATATGCGCAAACTTGTTTACTTGGATATCTTATTTTTTTCAGTTATTTTCATTTAAAAACCAAAATTCTGAACCGATTTTGATGATTTTTCTATGGGACTATTTTGGAATTAAATCCTTTAAAATATTGGGAAATCAACCCCCCTTTAAGTCGATTAATAACGTAACGAATTCGTTGTCACAATCAATTAATAAGATAAGAAACATCGCGTGAGATAACGTACATCA
The DNA here is from genome assembly GCA_949125355.1 of Agriopis leucophaearia. Lineage (NCBI taxonomy): Eukaryota > Metazoa > Arthropoda > Insecta > Lepidoptera > Geometridae > Agriopis > Agriopis leucophaearia. Next base: position 909,597 of record OX421278.1, on the reverse strand, counting down.
TATTTTGATAATCATTATGAGACATTTTTGCAAGATATTAGTAATCATGCAATCGATTGGCCAAGTATCGTGCTATTAAACACTGTATTACTCTTTGATAAAAGGTTGTTCACATGGAAATAGAATTGAAGTCAAGGTTGATTTTTTAAATGTATTTCTGTGTATTTTCGTTGTAGTGTGTTAGTCTACATAACAAGCTAATCAACTACAGTTTTATGATTTACTAACGGGATATTTACCGTGATAAGGTTGAGGATGGACCTCCCGATATTTCGACGCAGTTGCATGCACCATGTCCACGGAAAATCTAGGCCAATCAAGTCAACTAAAGCATGCCTGGCGCACTCCGCACTTTAGGTATGAAGCAACAAGTAGTAGTCTTGTCTGACTTGCCGTGCCCGCTATAGACAGAGATAACGCGACAAGAGTTACGCGATAGACAGAGGCAACTTGTAGGTTAATATAGCCGTAGGTAGTTACCGCTCGCACGTCCTGAAATGCACTTTGTTGTGTAGTAGCAAGAGTCGCTACTTCTTTAAATGTTTTTGCGGAGTGAATCTTCTGTACTTTTACTTATATGTATTCCGTGACTAAAGCACGTAAAATTCTAAGCAAACTGTTCCGGGAAAGCCTCGTGTCATGATCGCGTCGTTATGGTTTGCGAGGACCTTTCCAGGCTTCAAATGAGCACTAGTTTGCGTGCCTTGGCGTATTTTTTCACGAGCAACCACACGACTCGTTATTTGGTCACGATACGCGGCAATACGTTTTTCCAAGAGTGCAAGTGACAAGTTAACTTACGAAAGTCCCTAAAATGTACTGCTTTGAGACGTCATGTCAATCTCGTTTAATTCTATTCAAATTTTATTTATTTCAGGCTAAAACACCCATACAATAGTTACTTAATCATACTTTCACAATAGAAAAATCACACATACAAAATGAAATAATGTCAAAAAAAAAAAAAACTTAACAAAACTATTAGTAGGTAGAATCACTAGTACTTTCTCTCCGGCATCAGTACCGGTACATGTCTAACCTGGCGGGCTAACATGCGCACCGCGACAGGGTTTTGTCGACTCTTTTTGTCGTGCCAAAGCGAGACAGGCGTATATAAAAACGTAGGCACCTTGTCGCGTTCTCGCTCGACAGGGTGACGACAGGATTATGTCGCGGTGTGCATGTTAGCCATGCAGGCCGCTATCATTGTCAGAATGGTGTTAGAGCTGGCCCCAACTCTGCGCACCAAGGACGCGGCCCGCGATTCATGATTGAATGAAAACAGGCGTGTGAGGCAGTATTGGGTGACAGTTTACCGCTCTCCTCCGCTTCTGTGGAGTGTCACACTAAAGGCCCGGGCAAACTGGTCTGTTCATCACGACTAGCCGATCGCCTCGTCGCCACTATCTCTAACACAATTTTCTCTTTATTTTCAGGGCGAATTACCCAAAGTACCTAGTGGGGGCGTTCCCCCCGCGCGCCCCGCCGCCCCGTCCCCCGCCCCGGTGCTAGCCCCGCTCAGCGACTGGAGCATGCAGCCCGCTGAGAGAGACAAGTACAACCAGCTGTTCGATTCTCTTCAACCCAATAACGGACTCATCGCCGGAAACAAGGTGGGTTCCTACTTACATACTAGATGGTACTCCTGAGACCTTTTTCAGTGCATTCACTGCAAGTTTGCAGCTATTTTGCTTATCTGTGGCCTGTCTTAAGTTGGATCAACTGGCATGCCAGACAATTCAGTTCGATCTCCATTGTCTTAGTAGCAGCACATGAGTCGTTAATAGAAAATGCACTATAGAAAACGGTTAAAACCACAGAAAAAAAAAATATTGTTTAAATTAGAACGGTTGTCAAGGCATTTTTGTAATAAATTTGTTGTAGCCACTTGCACCCATATAAACCCATAGCAACTGTGACGCGGAGTTCGACGCGTCCCAATAGCTGGCGACAGATTTTACATCTTATTTCCGTTCTATTTACATCTCTTTTCTGTGGTTAAACCACTTCGAAAGCAGTTCAAGTCAATGAGTGTCGCGTTTTGAACACAAATACAAAAAGATTTATTTGCCTCTAAGTAATAAAAGATCATCATCATCAGCCAGAAGACGTCGACTGCTAAACATAGGCCTCCCACTTTAACCTCCACACTGAATGACATCCTGCCATCTGCATCCCCTGGATGCCCGCGACTCTCACAATGTCGTCGGTCCATCTAGTGGGAGACCTACCTACGCTGCGTGTTCCGGTTCGCGGTCTCCACTCAAGAACCTTTCTTCCCCATCGGTTAACAGTTCTTCGAGCGATGTGGCCTGCCCATTGCCATTTCAACTAACATAAAAGATACTAATGAATTATTAAAACTAGCTGCATCCCGCGGTTTCACTTGCTTCCCTATAGGAACCTTATTTTTTGGGGATAAAAGTTCACGGTGTTCACATGTCTTGCAGTTCTGGGTCAAACTTGAGGTTTTATTAATTTGATGACTGGATCCCGATCCCAAGCACAGATAACCGATAAAATATTACCGGTAAATATTCGACAAAGAACCAGAGTCATCAACGTAGCTATTAAAATTTGCAATTTGAAGTGGCAATGGGCAGGCCACATCGCTCGAAGAACCGATAACCGATGGGGAAGAAAGGTTCTTGAGTGGAGACCACGAACCGGAAGACGCAGCGTAGGTAGGCCTCCCATCATGGACTGACGACATTGTGAGAGTCGCGGGCATCCAGTGGATGCAGATGGCAGGATGTCGTTCAGTGTGGAGGTTAAATGGGGAGGCCTATGTTCAACATTAGACGTCTTATGGCTGATGATCCCAAGCAACGTTAAAAACTTTTACTTTAATCATTAACATTACAATTTTGAAGGAACTTGTAAAGTTTACTATGGTATGGTAGTAATTATTGTTGCTAATTATGCATATGTTTACCTTGTCCAGGTGAAAGGTGTGCTGATGGAATCCAAGCTGCCGTTAGAAACGCTCGGCAAGATCTGGGACCTCGCTGATCAGGACAAAGATGGCATGCTTGACCGACACGAGTTCATGGTGGTGAGTGGACTGTTGCTAGGCTAGGTGGTTATTTTTTTTTATCGCAAATATGTCCGCGTTTGTCCTCCAACTCGCCTGTTGATAAGCGAAGATGTGGTCGAAGATGAATCACGCAGACTTAGAAGATACCTATTTACTCTGAATTTGAAAAAATGCCTATCTATTCTCGCGATGTTCTCAAGGAAGGTCGCGATTTGGTGACTTTGAAAGCGTTTCTAGTGAACTGAAGATTTTTGCAATCCCTTTTTCATATGACTTTGAAGATGTACCGAACCGAGTCATTTATCTACCAATAGATAATACCAATAATATTTATAGATAGATACCTATTATCAAAATTATGAACAAGTGCGGACCGTCTCTACCTTATTTTGTGGCCCTTGCCTGCCAAAAGGTTGACGACCGCTGGTGTAGTCGTTCAGCCGTTAAAAGACAACAATAGAGGAATTGAGATACTCTACTTTGAGGCTACTTTTGTACATGCGGCATTATTTCCGTCCTCATCACACTTATAGGTAGCGGCACGTAAGTTTAGCGCTGAGCGAAATGTGGAGGGGATAGCTGCGCTTGAGTACAGTCACGAACATAATACAATAATAACTTTAATTGATATAACCAAATATTTTTAAGAACATATGAGCAAAATACTCGTTGCTTTATCAATCTCACTTTTTATTTGCTTTAAAGAATCAATCAATTCATTGGTTTCTTATTTAACAAACCTTGCACGTCATACGCTATTTTTGTGTCCATCTTTTCAAAACAGTATTTCTTCTAGGCATATTCACTATCTACTAAAAATACACTAATATAAAAACCAACAATAACAAACGAACTCAAACTTAACAAAAAACAATAACAATGAACGGCAAAGATAATACAATTTAGAACGCGACTGTTCAGTCAGAAGTCCGCGGAGCGTCGTATCGGGGCGGGGGACAGAATACGACCGGCTGGCCAACCGGCGCTACGCACGCGCACCCTTCGTCCCTCTAGCCCCCTTGTGATACCTAATTTTCTACTTCTGCGCAATGACGGTCAGCGCTAGAGTTTCGTGCCGCTACTTGTAACTCACTACAAATGAGAGTGACGTTGAGCAAACTTATATACAGATCCTGGAATTGAGAGAAGGAGACATGAGCAGTGCCGGATTTATATTTTTTACGAGTGTAAGCCACTTTATTTCCGCTGCCCCATGTACCTTTCTAAAATAATAATTTTTGAGCTTCCTCTGAAATCTGCTGCCCCTAGGACGCGGCCTTTATGGCCTATCGACAAATCCAGGACTGGACTTGAGGTGACTTACCATCTGAACAGACTATATATGGGTCAGTTTAACAGGCTACTGTCTGAATCCAATTCGGACGCAGCCAGGGATCTATTCGGATATGTGAGCCGCCTCAAGTGATCTTTGACCCTGTGTTTGTTTGTTGTCTCAGTTTTTGTATTAACCTTGATTAGGATATACAAGTGGACTGACATGTAGAACAGCCATAAAAGTCCCAAAAAAAAAAAATTTTATAAAAAAAGATCCTTGAGGAACACATCGGGCGTCTACCACGCTATTTTCGCATTTATACTCACAATATTAGGTTAATATTTTGTTCGGCAGGCTATGCACCTAGTATACAAAGCACTGGAGAAGCACGCTGTCCCGACTACCCTGCCGCCGGAGCTGCGCGCCCGTCCCGCGCGCCCTCCGTCGCGCCCGCCCTCGCCCTCCCCGCGCCCGCCGCCGCCGCGCCCGACGCCTCCACCCGCCCATCATCAGTCCAACACACTGCTCGACCTGTCTAGTGTAAGTGTATGATTAAGGATCAGAATGATATCCAGGGTGAAGTTACTCTATTTAATAAAGACGTTATTGTATGGCTAAGACACAGGTTCAATTCCCGGATGTTTGAATGATGAATTTAAATATCATAAATATGCTATGCCTCATCTTATTCGTCAAACTCGAGTGATGGACTACTTTACATCATTATATCCATCCAAACGCGGCATTTATTTCATATCTGTAAATATATATATCTCGTGTCATGGTGTTTGTGGTCGCACTCCAAACGTTTTTTATGATTTTTTTATGTATATTTGGTAGGTATGAGAATAGGTTGTAAAGTATTTTTCATCATCATCACAATTTTTCATCACCGCACTGGTGAAACCGCGGGGCGTAGCTAGTATTATATATTATGACATTTAAAACGTCAGATAACATCATCAAACTAAACATAGTTAACAGAATGTCTCTGTTTCCAGCCACCGTCATCCCAGTCACCGCTAATGTCCACGTCACCCCTGCCGTCGGCCATGATGCCGATGACGTCATCGATGACGCCATCAGCTCCGTCACTGTCCCGCTGGGTGGTGACCCCCGCCGAGCTGGCGGTGTCAGCGGCTGCGTTCGCGGCTGCCGACGCGGACCGGGACGGGTTCGTGTCCGGCGCGGAAATAAAGCATACATTCCTAGAGAGTGGTTTGCCGCAACAGACTTTGGCGCACATATGGTAAGTGTGTACATACACATAGTGACAGCTCACACTTACAGGAACACTGTCGCAGTGACGGCTGATGCTCACAGTGACAGCTTACGTTCACGGTGACAGCTTCGGTCACACTTGACAGCTTACGTTCACGATGACAGCTTCTGTCACACTTGACAGCTTACGTTCACAGTGACAGCTTTGGTCACACTTGACAGTTTACGTTCATAGTGGCAGTTTTTGTTCATAGTGACAGTTTTTGTTCACAGTGACAGCTTACGTTTACAGTGACAGTTTGCATTCACAGTGATAGCTGTCTCCCCTCTTTGTCAGACTTATTGTGTTCTAACGGCCGTACTCATAAACGTTACTTAAGTTAAGCAATACTTAAAATTGCTCTGTAGCAAACTAGTAACGCACTGTGCACGCATGTTGCAGGGCGCTGTGCGACACGACACACGGCGGCAAACTGTCTCTACATCAGTTTGCGCTCGCGCAGTGGCTCATCAAACGCGCGCTGCGGGGCGAAGCTCCCCCGCCGGCACTGGCGCCCGACATGGTGCCGCCGCCGGAGGGTCAGCCGGTAAGAGGACACTGATTATGCTCAGTGACGGGAGAGAAAAGCATATTTTTTAAGTATTAATTTTTTATTATACCCTTAGGTTTATGGAACGTATGTCTGATTATAAATGGTTTTGATTTGAAAGAATAATTTTTAAGATTTTTTATGACGTAATACTTTGTTTTGTTGTTAATATTCATCATCATCATCATATCAGCCAAAGGACGTCCACTGCTGGAGATAGAATAATAATAATAATAATCATTTATTTCAAGTAACATTAGACTCATACAAATCACCAAATAATAATAGAAAAGAATAATAAATAGTAGCTAGTCACATTACATTAATATTAATAATTACCATTGAAATTTAAAATAATAAAACTAAAAATGTCAACATTATGCAATAAATTAAATTATGTCAACGTAATAGTCATGCATATCAGTACCTACCCTTACATTAATTAATTAGGCCCTACTGTGTGCAGTGTGCAATGTGTAGTCTGCAACAATGATTGATGTAAGGGCAATCTATCCTACCTGCTATCACGGCCAGCATGCTGTTGTGGCTCCCCCGCACGCGCCGCACCAGTGACGTCGCTCGCTTGCGCATTGTGGTGTAGAAGCAATCCACGCGTGCGCACGCGAACATTGTCGACGCACTGCAATAGCGGGGGAGCCCCACCAACATCCTGAACGCGTTATTAAACTGGACGCGCAGGACGCTGTACGATCTTTGCGTATAGTCAGCCCACAAGCTGCAAGCATAGAAGGAAGTGCAATAAGCTCTAAAGAGAGTTATTTTCACCTCCTCCGAACACCGTGCAAACCTCCGGACCACCATGTTAGCTCTTACCGACAGCGCCCTCCGCTCCCGTTCAATGTCAGCGTCGTCTTTCAGGGTGGAGGTGACAAGATGGCCTAAGTACTTAAACTCATCTACTCGTTCTAACGGTAATCCATTGAGTAAAAGAGGTGGCATACCCGTCACCTTTCTAGGACCACCCTGAAAAACCATACACTGGCTCTTTTTACAATTATAAATCAGCCCATGTTCAGCTGCGTACCCCTCACATATTCTCAGAAGTTTTCTGAGCCCACAAGCTGAAGCGCTCAAAAGCACCATGTCGTCCGCGTAGCTAATATTATTAAAACACACGCCATCTATGTGACAACCGACATGTTGCTCACTGAGCGCCTCAATGAGTCCGTTCATATACAGGTTGAAAATGGGGGGAGAGCTCAACCCCCCCTGTCTCACTCCACATTTCAACCTGTACGGGTCTGACATAGTGCCCGCCCACTTCACACAATTCGTTTGATTCGCATACCAATATTTGAAAATATTCACTAGTTCCTCCGGTATATGGGATTCCTGCATCTTCCTCCATAGAATATCATACGACACAAGGTCAAATGCCCTCGAAAGGTCAAGGAAACAAGCGTAAACAGATGTTTTTCTTGCAGTATAGTATTTGACAGCACCCTTCAAACACAATATAGCTGATTCAGTGGACAGCCCCTTACGAAAACCAAACTGACTGTCTTTTAGCTGTAGGTATTGATTTATATGTGTGTTGAGAATGCCGTCAAACACTTTTGCAATAATAGTAGCCAGGGAGATAGGCCTATAGTTTGATATGTCTGATAAATCCCCCACCCTATTTTTCACCACTGGCACCACAACAGTATTCATCATATCAGCCGGCAGGTAGGAGTGAGATATGCATAAATTATACAGCATGGACAAAACCCTAGATATATGAGGCCCGGCATACTGTATGTGTTCAACACTTAACCCGTCATGGCCGGGTGATTTACCTTTTGAGATAGATGTGATTGCCTTCAGTACATCTCTGGCACTTATTCGGGTATTTACATATTCCCCACTTACCCCCCCTGTGGCCTGTGATATTGATGGTCCCAAAGGTGATTCAACAACGAAATTTGTTTTAAATTTATTAGCAATACCCTTGAAGTCATTTGTGCCATTCACAGTCACCGGAAGACTAGGTCGACTCTTCAGATGATTAGTATGTTTCCAAAAACCTTTGAAGTCCTTCTTACTATGTTTAGAGGCAAGTATGTCCATTTTTATTTGATCTTGGTGGTTTTGACACCACTTCAGACGTGATTTAAATATTTTCTTACACTCACTCATCTTATTGTAGACATCTCCATTCGTAGGACGGCCACACAACAACCACTCCTGAAGACTCGCCCCAGCCCTACGGTGACTGTCCCTGACGTGTTTATTCCAGCCAACAAGATGTTTAGACCGGCGACGCTTACTCTGTTTACGTTCGCTCCCCCGCCCCTCCGCGGCGGCTAGTGATAGGGCGGACACAATGTCAGAGTACATTTTATCAATAATAACTAAGTGATTTGTATCATTGCAGTAACGATCCGCACATTTTACAAATTCAGCCGGAAAATCTATTAAGCGGAGACGTTTATGACATTCATTTCTATATGATGCAATCTGGTCTGATGTACGTTCTCCCCAACCCACTATATTAACAGTATCAACAGGAATAATTTTGACAGGAGTCAGACACCCCAAATTACATTCTAATATAACAGGAAAATGATCCGACCATATTATGTCATACTTGACATACACATTGCACACAGAATCATCAGCTGATTGGGACAACACACAATGATCCAACCAACGCTTAGACCCGCTCGCTGCATCTATGTACGTAAAAGTATCAGAGGTAATACCCAATAGTTTTACATCAACAAGTACCCAGTCAAACTCATTACATATACTATTCAGTTCATTAAAAAATAATTCGTTAGGGTGAGCATTAAAATCCCCTAATACATAAATAGGTTCGTTACTATATTCATTACTAATAGCACTTACAGTTCCTACGCAGTCCGTGAAAACCGGCAGGTTGGCCGATTTATTAACCGGCATGTACACACACACCACAATAAAAGGCCTCTCAGGCGTAACGACACGAATAGCACACACTCGCGGATTATCACAATTAATCACTATAACATTGGGAAACATACTGGCATCCCACAGCAGAGCTGTACCACCAAATGGTCTCCCGCGTAATAATCCTACCGCCGTGTCAACAGCCGACGTCCCGGTGCTGCTGAACCTGCTGTCTATGCCGCTCAGGAAGCCCAGTTCATCCGGGAGCAGCCACGTCTCCTGTAGTGCTATCACCGCACACTCATCACATAGTCGACGGACATCGCTGACTGCCCTTTTGACGTTTTTACAGTTATAGGTAGCAAACTTGTAGGTCGTACTACCCATAACTAGAAAGCAAAGGGCCGCTTGCTGACGTCACTACGCCAGCTCCTTTATTTTTATAATGCACAAAACGCCTGAATATTATACCCTCCGGCCATATTTTCTCATCTAAAAATACAGCAACTTTCGACTCTGGCACCAGGAATTTGTAGGCTTTGTGGTTTATGACTTTCTTCATATTTATTTTCTCTAATGTCACTCTTTCCTGTGTTTTCACCCTTATATAGTCGATGATGTCAGACTCCACGGTATCAAGGTGCACATTGGTTATAAAAATAGGCATTTTCTTATCGGCGGCCTTGAAAGATGAAACAGACGCTTCTGCTTTACCTCTTTCGCCCAAATACCTATATCTCGTTGGTTTCTTCCGCTTATTAACTGTTTGCCAGTCGTTATTCACTTTGTTTTCGTGACAGGATTGAATATTCAACGTCGCCTGGTCTTCCTGCACTTGGTTAGGTACGGGTGCGGGTGCAAATGATCTTTGTGTGCACGTACTTGGGCCATCAGTAGATCGCAGAGAAACTTGCACCTCCTCGTTGTGGTCACAGCTGACCGTCTTCATCTCCCGGTAAGTCGTGGCTGGCTCGGGCACCTCCGCCCGCTCCGCCGAGCCCAGCGCCGGCACCACTATACTCGATGACGATTTATTACACAACCCTCGAGATAACGGAGTGCATACCATGACGTCATTGTTAAGATTCATCACACCGCCATCGGTTTCACTGCTGCTTTGCACATTATTAGACAACTTTTGCAAGTCATACCCGTCCGATGAGTCATTATGGCTCAAAGTTAAACCGATTGGGCCACTATCGATATTCCAAGCACCGCCGCGTCTCATATTTATACATGCAGCTGGAGTTAATGACGGAGGTAGCGATGCATACTTTATATTATGCACATAAGACCGCAGTTCTTCAATTTGGTTTACAGTGGCGTAGGAGTTTTTGACCTCTTCAATCTCCGCCTTTAGTTTCGTCAAATCTTTTAACAGTTTCGTGCAGTCGAGATGGTCAAATAAAATAGGAGGTAGTTTTTCGAGTTCCCTCGCCACAAAAATTGGAATTTTGTCTGGATCTACACTTTTGAGCACACATATGATGTCATCTAGGTCTCTTTCTTCTTTTCCCTTCCTTTTTCTTATAATTTTACGCTGATCCGTGGGTAGCGATTCAAACAATAACGACTTTGATTTACTGATTTCACTGCTGGTAAACGCAGACACACATATTCGTTTTAACGATTCCTCGTCTACAACGGATAATTTATTATGAACATACGCAAGTAGTTCATCAATGACAATATTACAAGCGACACATTTTACTGCATTCGCCATTTCTTTTCGATCACAACGCGCGAGAACTCAACGTAAACACAGCCGACCTTGACCGCTGCGTGCGGGTGACTGACCGGGGGCCTTCTGCGTGTCAGGCAGATGTGATATATAGGCCATAGGCCTCCCCCATAGATCTCCAAAGGGCCGGTTGGAAGCGGCCTGCATCCAGCATTTTCCTGCGGTCTCTTTTAGGTCGTCTGTCCATCTTGTGGGTGGACGTCCTACGCTGCGCTTACCGGTCCGTGGTCTCCATTCGAGAACCTTTCAGTCCCATCAGCCATCTATTCAGCGTGATATGTGCCCTATATTCATATAATAGTGTGATGTAATCAAAAAGTTTGCAGTCGACTGGCATTGATTGACATTCATTATGGATATTGGCTCTAGTACAAAATTCGCGAAAAAAATTACTTTAATATAATTCGTACCAGTAGTAATTCTTATTTACCTTCAATACTTACTTTTCTAATAGCCGTAACAGACGTATCTAACTTGGCTGACGAACCGCCGGCCGTCTGACCAACGGGAGGGAAAGAGTGAAAATACAATTTCCCTCTCATTTTCTCTCGTTGGTTGAGGTGGTTGACGTCAGCCATGTTGACGTGTCTGTTTTGCCCTTATAAGCCCAAGAGCGGTATCTAAACTTGATATTGAAAATTGATTTTTCGTTACCTTAATGACATATAAGTTAATTTATTTTCAGTTATGTGCCTATGTTAGGACCAATATATTTCTTAAATATATTATTATGTTTAAAAATCCAATATTATTGTTTTTTGTGAGATACCATCATTTCGTTTAGAATTAATAGTTTTTAAACACGAGTTTTAAAATAAAAAATCCGTTTTAGTGTTTTATTTCAATGCTCCAATGTAGATACGGTTATTTTGGTTAGTCCATCTGGTGCGAAATTTTTTAAGCTATCAGATGCGCGAAAAAACATTAATCTCATTATTATTTTTGAGTTACCGCTCTTGGGCTTATAAGGGCAGTGTTACGGCTCTTAAAAGCTTATAGTCTAATATTAAAGATTATTCCTCCCCAGATTCCCCAACCAGAGTTAACCCTGGCACCGACACTAGGGCCACAACCGACACCGGAAATGGAAGCGATAGCGCGGGAAGTGGACGCGCTGGCGAGAGAACGTGTGGCCCTTGAAGCGGAGATCGCCACCAAGGAGCGAGAACTCGCTGCAAGCTCGTGCGAGGCTGGTGGACTGCAGGTAACTTACTCCGCAGGGACCCAAACTGGGGCTTGCGAAATTGCGAGCGAGACAAGTATACTGCTGTTAAATGGGTTGGAGTGAGATAGCGAGAAAACTGCGGTGAATAATGTAAGGTTAGCGATACTAGGGCCGCAGCGGTCGCGAGAGATAGAAGCGATAGCTCGAACGTAACTAGTGCGACGCAGACAGGTGTAGTGCCGGGTCACATGTCGGAGTGAGACAGCGAGAGAATGTTATACAGAGTAGCGATAGCTATAGCTCAAAGGTAACTAGTTAGTGCGACTGAGACAGGTATAGTGCGGGTTACATAACGGAGTGAGACAGCAAGAGAATGCAGGTGACTAGTATAAGTTATACAGAGTAGCCATACTAGGGCCACAGCGGTCGCGAGAGATAGAAGCTATAGCTCGAACGTAACTAGTGGGAGCGAGACAGGTATAGTGCCGGATCACATAACGAAGTGAGACAGCGAGAGAATGCAGGTGATTGATATCTTAACAACAATGTTTTCTTAGTAGTTTTCTTTTTCACGACTGCCTCGGTGGCTCAGTTGGTAGTGATCCTACTTTCTGTGCTTGGGGGCGTGGGTTCGATTCCCATCTAGGACAAACATTTGTGTGATGAACATTTGTGTTTGTTCTATGTCTGGGTGTTAATATCTATTTAAGTATGTATTTAAAATATATATGTATGTATATCAGTCTCTGGCAGCCATATTACAAGCTTTGCTTAGTTTGGGGTCAGATGACCATGTGTGCAATAATGTCCCAGATATTTATTTATTATTATTATTATTTTTTACTAAACCATAAAAAGTATATGTTATGTCGGGATGACTCTTCTCTGAAATTTGGTACACAAAGCTTTGTTTGTTTGAATTTTTCTATACCTAACCACTAATTCTAGAACTAGGAATGTATATGACTTTGGCTACGGAACCCTACCATATGCGTGTCTCGACACGCCCTTGGCCTGTAATGTAATAAATAGATAGAAACTTTTTATTGTGTACACCAGAAATAAAAATTACAAACAGATAGAAAACACTTATGAGCTAGTGCCACAAGTGGCGGCCTTATCGCTAAAAGCGATCTCTTCCAGGCAACCATTGGATGGAAAGAATTTACGTAACAGGATCGACTGGGATGCTTAGACACTTAGTGATACCATTAAATTAATACTACCAAATGGTATATAGTATAACTAGCCGACCGTCCCGGCTTCGCACGGGTGTAAGCTCGGCCTTCGGCCTCGCTACAAAATATAATATAGCTTATGTCACCCGTTATACTGTAGCTTCCCAACAGTGGAAGAATTTTTCAAATCGGTTCAGTAGTTTCGGAGCCTATTCAATGCAAACAAACAAACAATCAAAATTTCGTGAATTCGTCAGGCCATTTGTTTCACACGGACAACATAACAATATATCTCATAGGAAATTACGAGTATAATTTTGCTGCTTTACTAACCTTTTTTTATTGTTTTCTATTACAGAGCGAGTTGGACACGTTGTCGGCGACGTTAAAACAGTTAGAGAACCAAAAAGGTGAAGCACAAAAGAGGTTAAACGATCTCAAAACACAGGTGAATATATTTTGTGAATAATGGCGACGTCACACACCACATATTATATTCATATTATTAAAAAAATGCTTATGTGTGTGTTTCATCGCACCAGCCGCCACCGCCTGAAAGTTCATCCACATATCATTGATCGGTGTAAATCGCACACTGTGCGTTTTACGCGTTCCTTTTTGCCTTACACCTGAAATTTGTGGAATGAACTCCACAAATTGCAGTGGCATTTCTGAGAAGCTTTAATATGGGGTCAAGTAGCTTCTCTAAGGGAGCTTCTTTAAGGATCGGCAACGTATCTGTTATGCCCCTGGTGTTGCAGGTATCCATAAGCGACGATGATAGCTTACCATCAGGCGGTCCGTCTGCTTGTTTGCCACCTATGGCATACAATTAAAAAAAAGCCTACCCCGTAATGCCGCCGGGGCCGTAATGTCCCCTTCACTGCTAGGATTCTCTCAGAGAGAGGTTGGGTACTAATCCACCATGCTGGCCCAGTGCATGTTTGTGAATGTCATGAGGTTCTTGGACATATCGATTCCGTCACGATGTTTTCCTTTAGTTTTTGAGCGATGGCATCGAAACTGCACATAACGGTGGTTGTAAGGGTGGAGCACAGGGGTGTAAGTGTGTGTTTCTTCTTAATTAATTCCTTGATTTTTCAATCCCGTGAATTTCCATTATGATTCAAGATTATCAATATAGAAAAACCGACTTCATAAAATGACAGAAATGGACAAAATTACAATGGGACCACACGGAAAGCACCAGCTTTCAAATAAAAAAAGAGAAAAAAATCGGTTCACCCAGTCGAACATTCTGAGGTAACAAACATTAAAAAACCAGTCGAATTGATAACCTCTTCCTTTTTGGAAGTAGGTTAAAAATATGTTCAGCTGCTTGAAGATTACCAGCTTTTTTACAAGGGATTCAAAAAATCTATACTTGATTTGTGGATGAATCCACATGCTTTATCCCGAGAAAATTTACAGTAAAAAAATGGTGTGGCAAAAAACTGCAGAGCGTTGCTAGCGTTATATATTTTTAATGTCATTTTGATTTACTTCTATTTCAAGGGGAGTAAAACAGTTTTCGTAAAGTGCGTGTTCCAACAAATTTTCGTGTCGCAGGTGGAGAAGCTCCGGTCGCAAGTGTCCTCCCAGGAGGCGGCCGCGGCGGAAACGGAGGCCGAGGTAGCGGCGCGACAAGCAGCAGTACACTCGCTGAAGGAGAAGGAGAGAGCGCTGCAGGAGGAGGCGAGCGCGGCGGAAGCGGAAACGGAGAGCATCACCGCCGCGCTGCGACGTACCGTGCTCGCCGTCAGTCAGGTAAATTAAATGAAGACTGACTGACTTGACGGAAACTAGCAGGACTAAGGTCAACTAACAGAAACGGACGGACATCATTTATTCATGACAAATAATTATCAATATAAATAACCGTCGATCTAATTCCCTCCTGCCCATTTTTCTATCAGGGGTTAGGAAAGCACGAAAAGGCGACTCCCTTTCATGGCTGATATTCCGAAAACCCGTATGAAAACACCAGCGCGAGACTTAAAGTTATGTTCCAATGATTACCCCGGGTTCGACAGGTACGCACGTCTGACGGACCACCTTACGCAGACGCAGATTACATCTCCGTGAAGAAAAAGACTGCTGGTTTATCAGTCATCAGGTGTAAAATAAGTGAATCGAAAACGGCATTGGAACTCTTCTGACTAGTAGATACTGCGCGGACGCATGAGTACCCCGGTAATGTCCATCGGGCTCTTTCATGAGTCACCGACCTACACGATGGCACATCCCGGGATTTTAATATTTGAAACCTACTACTTTACATAGATATTTTGATAGTCGTTTCGGTAATAACCCATAAAATAATTATATTTTTCTGTTTTTCTAGGCGAACATCAAAATAGCCCACCTAGAAGAGCAACATCGCCTTATAATTGAAGCCACAGACGCCCTAGCGAGTGGGAAGGCGGGTCATGCGCATACAACACTCGCACCCGGCTTCACTCGCGACCACCTCGAGAGGGCCGTTCGAGGTGCCACGCCTAACGACGCACTCGTAAGTACACCATACGAGTCTTATGTACGAAGGTATAAGTCTCATTACAAGGGTGAAACTTCCAACTAAAACCGCGTTCACAATCTGCAACCTTAGCCAAATATTTGTACGAGCCCACCATACATTTCCTTAGCACCATTAAAGCAGTTAGCAGTTAAGGTTTTATCATTGTTCCCGCACGCGGTACTTACTAACAATCTTAATTTCATTTTATGTAGGGTAGTAGCCCTTACAGTATCGTTTCTATGTCATCGTGCTCAACGTATGCAGCAAGCTTGTGGCCCACGGAAACTGAGGGGCATTGAATTTAGAGTGGGGCAATGAGTCTGAAAAATGAGTAATTTGGTTTAGAAAGTGCTGTGTATTGTTTGCTGTCATATGAGATACACGTAATCCAAGCTTAATGCAAGTTTCTGGGCGAAACTCTGCTACTAATAAAGATTCATTCATTCCAGGAGGACGAATCGTTCGCGCAAAGTAACGGTTTCTCGAACGGCGATGGCTTCGCGTCAGACCCGTTCAAAGAGTCTGCCTTCACCCCTGCTGCCGCCGCACCCCCGCACGACCCCTTCGCTCCCCGCGGGAACGTTAACTCTGCGGAAGTAAGTACCGCAACTGGCTTGTTGAATGGCACGTTGGGGACAAGGCTGAGATGTTTGATTAATATCGGTTTTGTATAGCGTTATTTTAGTATACTGCTCTCACTGGTTGATAGTACGCCATGAGTCGTAACTCACAAACGTGTCATTACCTGTTACTTTCAGACCAGTCAGTTTGACACCTATTTGGTTGTGTCTTGAATAAACTACTAAGACCAATGGGAACAAACAAAATCCATGTACAATGTTGTGATGTAACACAAGAAATATTTCTCCTATGGACCAGTCTGCTGTTCCACAGAGTAAATATTTTTCCTGTTCAGTCAAATGTACCATGGATAATTTAACAAAATAGTGAATAGACAGTAACAGTACCACTGGAATTTTTTTTTACCGATTAACAGGCCCTCGCAACTGTACCAGCAGGGCTAGCATGCGCACCGCGACAAAATTTTGTCGATTCTTTTTATCGTGCCAAAGCGAGAAAGGCATATATGTTGCGTTCTCACTCGACAAAGTGACGACAAGCTGTAACCGTTGTAACCACTGCGAAAGTAAATAAACAAAACAAATGGTGTTAACTTTTAGAAGATATCAGTCTGACATCGCACTGAGCGACAAAGAGAATGTTCTAAAACAGAAGTTGTTCGATTTTAGTTTTTAAAAACGCATCTCATTCTTGTTTCCTGTTTGCCAACTGGAAAGCTGTGTACTGTGATATAGTTTAGAGATTGTATTATTTCATTGCAGTATACTGCAAGAGCTTACATTGTGAAGTTATGCATAGCTAAATGTTAGTGAAACATTGAGACGTGAAAATCATGAAAGCTCTAGAAAGCCGCAATGCTAGGTGCAGAATAGTAATAATAATGCTTGCTAAGTAATTTACATTTTTAGACGACAGCAAGTGGCATTTTATATTTCAAGAAATCATGTCCATTTTTCAATGGAATTATATCCTAATAAATAATTAAAACCTTACAAAATAAGAAAAAAATAACTACTGACATTATACATAACATGCATAATTATGTATTCATATTTCATAATTTGTATTGTATCAAAATTTACAAAAATATTTTTGAGCCAACAGCATTGGTCATGCATCTACCTCCGCTGCTATATGTGAAAGTATCGCTAGAGCTTGGTTCCATTGCTTGGTTCGTTTCAGAGCGGGTTTGGATCGGATCCATTTGCAGCAGACCCATTCACAGGAGATAGTTTTGCGCATCACGAGAACAATAATAAAGGAGGAGACGATGTGAGTATGAGCAATTGAGCATAGTTCCATAATTTCTACTCGCTCCAAGTTTTTGGCCAACGCTTAGTTGGGTCGACAAGAAACGGTTTTTTTTTCTTAAATAAAACAGACTGAAGAGTAAGTCGCTCTTCTGATGGTAAGCGCTCCGCTTCATAACAGATCAGCCATTAACAAAAATAACTTTTAAACGTCCACAGTTCTAAAATCCAGTTCAACACCGCATGCACTCGTCACCCTGAGATAACAGTTGCGTAATCTCTATGCCTTGTATTTTCACTGAAAAAGTTGCTCTTAAATCCGGAACATAGTAATGTCGTTTGCATACTACTGCTCGGCAATAAGGGGTCATCCATATATTACGTCACACTTTAATGGGGGGAGGGTATCACCGGATGTGACATAGTGTGACAAGGGGCAGGGTGGGTCAAAAGCTTCGAGACGTCACATGTTAACATTCAAAATCCATAACGCGAAATTTATTATGTGAAAAAAATTACAAACTTGATCTATATTTATTAATAATTTTGCACTCTCGCTATGAGATTATCTCTCACGCATCTACAGTTAACTTCTAGAGCGGCGTTGTAACGCAAGTGAGACTCAAAAAAAAAACTTTTCTTTTGATTAATCTTAAATACATGCATAAATTAGAAAAATGTGTGACGTCACACCAACGAGGAGGGAGTTCTGAAAATGTGACAAGGACGGGGGGAGGGGTTAAACAGTCCTTAATTAGTGTGACGTAATTTATGGATGGCCTCAAACACGTCGGCACAACGATGGATAGTATAAAGAGTTCATTGTAACGCTACGTAATTCCAGAGCCAGTGGGAGAACGACCCGTTCGCAGTGCTCCACGCCCCCACACGCGCCAGCACAGGTGCTAGTGGGGGCGGTGGTGGGCCAGCTTTGCCCCCCAAGAGCCACAAGACGCCCCCGCCACGCCCCGCGCCACCCCGGCCTAATCCACCGCACAAGGTATGTATCTTCGAGACTTCGTTAGAAATGATTTATCATGTAGTGGAGTTTAGACTAGCAACAGTTTCTCACCATTTATAACAATGTTCATGTGTCGTGTTTCGTTGCTAGGCTAAACACAATCAATTCTGTTAACCAATTTTAAAAATTAAAACAAATATTAAACACAAATTGCATTGAATGAAAATTATTAATTTACATGATTTTTGAGTCTGTTTCACAAAAGAACGCTACGTTAGTAAGAGCACTTGCAAAAAGAATATCGTTACGTAAACGATAGCAAAATGTATGAAAAATTAAACAGCGCCTCTATCGGTCGTGAAAGGAAACTGAATTTTTCATACATTTGCATTTTTGATAACCATACATTTGCTATCGTTTACGTAACGATAACTTTTTCGCAAGTTCTCGTACTAATCCCACAGATCCATTCTTAAATATGAATTTTATAAAATTATCTATAATGACAAAACCAGGAAAGCATAAAAAGAAATGACTTTCCAAAATGAATTCGACATTTCTTTCGACCCCTTTTTCTTGTCACGGATAAAACATTTTTTTAATTTCCTTGCTAATTATTTTATTTCAGATTAAGTTTTCCCTCAGTTATTTGATTTACCTCCCACCTTGTTCCGCATGAGGTGATCGCCGAAATTCAGTAAAAAACGCTAAATTAATTTTATTATTTTGTTTTTTAAACGCTGCAGAGAAAGTAAAATGTACGTAGAATAGTCCGCAAAGTTATTTTTTTATTTTCAGAATGGCATTTTATTTTTTTGGACTAAAATGTCAATCTCGGAAAGAACTTACTCATTGACAAAATCGCATAGTAATCGTAAAACCATATTTAAACAATGAATATCCTAGATATTTTGTAAACCTTTAAAAATCTGCCAGAAAGGAATCCCCTTGATTATGTTTGTAATCGCGATTTTTATCAACACCTAAAGAAGATGGAAAGATTGATAGGTCTTTTAAGAATAAGCTCGAAGCGAAGAATCCGATTTAAATAAACGAATCATCAATATAAAAAACTGATTTCATCCGAACTGGACCAAATTGAAATATGACCAAATGGGAAGCACCAGATTTTAAATAAAAAAGAATCATCAAAATCGGTTCACCCAGTCCAAAGTTCTGAGGTAACAAAGATAATTAAAAAAAAAAAAAAAAAAAAACAGTCGAATTGATATCCTCCTCATTTTTTGAAGTCGGTTACAAATAGGAACATAGTTCGGTCGAAGGGTTTCTGTCAAGTTTCCGAGTTTCATTTTAAAACTCTGAGTAAATGCAAATGATACGTAACTAAGTTTTACTTTCTCTGTGTACGTAGAATGCCATTCTCCCACGCCACGTTAGCCGTTCAGTTGCCACGCCACGCCACGCCGCCGCCCGCATGCTTCACATTATTGTTTAAACCTGGGTTACTTTCATTACCATACATTAATTATTTATTTATTTGCATGCAATATTATATCTTATTCTTATATCATTAAAGTTTGGAATCTTAATTAAAATTATAACCTTCATTTGATATTTGCAAAAGATGACAATTTTGAAGGCCCAAAAAAGGAACGCTGTCCTTGGGCCTTACGCCCAACTCTAACTCTAACCGCGGGCTCGTAGTCGCGCAGTTTGCAAAATCACGCGAACGCGAATCTTAACGCGCCGAGATACGGTTTGCGGTCGCGCAACTTTTCGTAATCACCTAACCTGAATCGTTTATAACAGGTTTATAAGGCCTCGTGAGGAGTTATTACGCCATTTATTAGTCGCTATCGCATTATCCCACTAACGCATATGGTGTAATTAGATGGATAACTATAGTGAGTGATAGATTACGTAATAACCCCGCTGGTCTAATAGCCTGAAATATAAAAGACAAGCAATCTTTGAGTTTCTTGGCGCCAACTTGAAAAAAACATGTCGGCTCATTGTATTATTTTCCTTAACTTGTCCTGAAACATGTATTTTCTTGTTCTTTTCAAAGCTCCATAGAAGCCTCTTGTAAAAGTCTCCACCACTTTACTAGAGCATGACTGATTTGACCTTGACTTACTTTGTTTAACTCTGACTGAATTTTTATTTCGACAATGTTTCATCAAACTTGCTATTAATTTGTTACTTGACACTGGCAAATTCACAAGAGTACGACGCCAAAATCCTCCAGAATAAAAAATTAAGAAAAAAGCTGTCAACAACATAATGCCTTCAAAATCGTCATCAATGTTACTTTTTTTGGCTTACGACAAGGGATCGTAACTGCCTTTTCTATAATTCTCACCTCAGCTGCACTTTCTATAGAAGAGATAATTTCAAAAGTACTATTAAAGTGCTGATTATTTCTGCTTAGTAGTTAGTGCTTAATTTTTTTTTTATTGCTTTTAGCATGATAATGGTAATCGCGCACTGCATCAACTCGACATAGTCCAGACAAAAATCAAAGCGTTGAAATGTGAGCTCTATTATCGTCTCACGTCCAGCAGGCCTGTGCGACGCTAGAATATTATGTAGTCTCTTGTTATCGTGCGAATAAGAGACTAGGATAGACATAAAGACCTTGTTACGTTTTCGCTCAACAAAAAGAGACAACGTGTTGCCGCGGCGGGCATGCTATGGTCCTGACGAATTTCAAATAACGAACTACACGCGTGTCGATGAGAAATGTATCGCGCATTCGTTTGTCATATGAATTTCTGCTGCATGAGACATGAGATAGATATAGCGTTCACATTTTATGTACACATAGATTGGCCCAGTTGGCCCCAAACTAGCTCTCCGGAATGTTTGTTTTGGTTTTGTTCTGTGTTTTTGACATATCCAACATTGCTAAAGCATTTTGGAAATAAATTTTGAATCCAATATTATTAAAGCGTTAGGTCAGGTCAAAAACCGTATATACAAAAGCAAAACAAAAAAGTCAACTTTTCTGGTCGGTGTCGAGTTGGTACGGTAAGCGATGACCACAAGGGGATGCTCTGTGGAATGTTTCGGTCCCACTCCTTTTATTTATTTATACCCACCTTATTTATTATCATTTTTACTCTGTAACAATAATAATTACACCTGTACATACTTTATATTAATCTTTGGCTACATGCTATGACTGAAAATTTAAGACCAATTGTTTTTTTTTGTGGCTTGCCATTCAACACACATTACACTGAAGTTTATTGACAATGTTAGTGTTGTCCAAGTAACACAATAACTGGCTACACGATTTAGTGTCGATTGAAAAAAAAAAAAATACTTAACTCAATAGCGATATAACTACAAACGAGTTTTATAGATCTTAACAGACAAATATAGCTCTGTCTCTTATGAATAAAGTAATTCAATTTAAAAGGCTCCTGAGGGAAACTCCGGAACTAGTTTTTGATACTGCGAAGAAAGTGGAGCCACCGCGCTGATCTAAATGTGGGGCAGTCAATGCAGAAAGGTTATCGATAGTAACTATTAAACTTTTGCAATATTAACGCGTGTAATATATGCGCGATAAGTAAGGTTTGAATAGGGATTGTACATTTAAAAAATTAACGCTACCTAATGAAGTTTAACGGGAGAACTAAACGTCAGTTTTTAGTGTTGTCGATTTTAAGGCATCACGCATTGACTTTAAAGTAGTTGGAGTGGAGCATTGGAATGTGTGCTTTGTCGTTTCACTAGCAGTGATGAAATTCGAGTGAACGACGCATGAATGTGTCCGTCTCGAAGTTCATCCCTTGAAATGAAGGTACGTGCACGATATAAGGCTTACACTGCAATGTATCAACTAGACATCGGGTGTAGAGAATACAATATTCAGTCATGGTATGTAGCTTGGTTCATACAGTACGTTCATATCCCCACGTCATGACGTCACTAACATGCTAACCACGGCTCGTGTGCTTCCCCCCACTTGCAGCGCTAAGCGGACGCGGCGGCGGCGGGG
This sequence comes from Agriopis leucophaearia, assembly GCA_949125355.1. Lineage (NCBI taxonomy): Eukaryota > Metazoa > Arthropoda > Insecta > Lepidoptera > Geometridae > Agriopis > Agriopis leucophaearia. The sequence continues at coordinate 887,237 of OX421278.1, read as the reverse complement.
CTGACACGTGCGTATCCATCCCGCTCACACACACAAACATCTCTTTCACTCACACACTTTGTTGCGTCCAGACGCGCGCCGCCGTCGACTTCGTGGACGATCCCTTCAAGGACTACCGATACGAAGACCCGTTCAATATAGAAGACCCCTTCGCTGACGTCACGGACTCCAAAGCTAAGCTTCCCGATAATTTCGCACGTCCGACCTCGGTGGCTGGATTCGAAACTGATGATTTCTTTGCTTCGTCCACGCTAAACGGATTCAAACAGCCTGAAAAACGCAGCGGGCGAGTTTCAGCGCCCCCTGCCTCAGTCTCCGACCCATTTTCATCTCGAGCCTCTGCCCCCGCTCAAAACTGGGTGGCGCCCGCTTGGCCCGATGATAATTGGGCAGCCGAAGACGCCTGGGCCAATCCGACCGCAAACGACGCTTGGGGCTCAAAAAACACCAACTCCAACACAGATTGGAAGACAGATAACTGGGCGACCAAATCCGATGCGTGGGCGAACAAACCGGACAACTGGACGGCAAACAAATCCGACAACTGGACGAGCAAGTCCGACGATTGGGCAGCCGATTGGTCCACGGATAAAAATAAGAACTTGAATGAAACCTGGCCGTCTAATACGTTACCCGCTAAGAAGGAAAAGTCGCCCAAGCCTGTGAAATATGCGAAGTCTCTAGTTAATACGATAGGGGGTATAGGGCGGACGAGACAGAAGGAAAAGAAGGCCAAAGCTCAATTAGAAGCTAAAAGCACTGAGGTTTTGCCAACGGAAGAACAGCAGTGGGCCTGGGCGGCTGCTGAGTCTAAAAGGTTAGAAGATGAGGCCGAAAAACGAAGGCGACAGGAAGATGCCGAGCTACAGTTAGCGTTAGCAATCTCCCGCCAAGAGAAGTGAGCTCTTTCACCACTGTTTAGAGTATTTTTTGCCACGCGATGTATGCGTGTATGTGCATTTGTTTCGTCCCATCTTCGGGGCTGATTGGAAAGACGAGACGCGGCGGACTAACAGTGAACGTGCATGCACCGTATGCGCTGAATTTAATACTTATGACTTGTTAATCTGTGGCAGTTTATCACAGCTTAGTAAGGAGTCAGTATGAATCAGGCGCGTGTTCGAAAAGTGTACGTCAATCTTGGAAGCATTGAAATTTGAACCCTATCATGAGCAGCAAAAAATATAGAAGCATCGATCGAAGAGTGTTAGTCATCTGTCTCGCGTATTATTTATCATATGAAATTCTGCTGTAAAGAACACGATAATATAAGGTTCAAATTTTAATAGTTTGCCTTCTGCCGCTTTTCTTGTCAGTGTATTTACGAGTAGTGATATCGAACTCGATATGTAGATAGTATCGTTCCTGCATTCCACAACCGTGATATAGTAACGGCAGGCGCCACAAATCACTGATCGATCCAAATTTGCGTTTGTATTTATTTTGCGCTGTGATTTTTGATATTAATATATCAAATATGTATATTGGATAATAAGATAAAGGCCTATTTAGATGTGCGTGATATTTTCTGCCAGTGTGAGTATCAAAATCCTAGTATCGGAATAGATCGGAGGTGTACCTAGATTGTGCAATTAAATTATTAATATCAGAAGTGACAGTAGTTTGACATTGACAGATAGTTTGACAGTTACATATTGGTATTGCTTTTTTTAAATATATATATATATTAGGGTGTCCCTTATATGGGCGAAAAAAAATTTTTTTTAGATATCGAAATGCATACCTCCTATTTCTTTTTAAGCTACCTAGACTTACTTAAATACAAAATTTCATCTTCCTACGTCAACGTTAACCCGTGCCGACAGTACTCTGAAGATCTTGAAAATTTGTGTTTTTAACCCTTTCCGTTATATAGCTAAATCAATTGAAATATTTTTTTTTAAATGAAATATTTATTAATCGAAAATAAAATTACAGATTAGGCAGGATATTTTCTTTTGAGGGTCTCTTTTTTACAGTCTGGATACAGATTTCTATGCTCCTGAACACAGCGTAGCAAAAATTGCTTTTGCTCTTCCGTTGCAGTGATCAAACCATGAAAATCTTGCATAAGTTTTACAGCTCTTTCAGCTGTATCATTAACTGCCGTTAAAGAAAGCACTTTCCTTTTCGCCTCTGAATAGGCAACATCTTCATCCCACGTAGAAACGGGTCTTTGGAGGAAGTTTTTATCAATTTTTAATCGAGAAAATAAATTTGTGCTCTTGACAGACACAAAATCACTTAATGATTTTCCTGCAACAATAAATAAGGCAGTATTATTAACAATTTATTGAAAACAGTATAAAAATAGTACTATGTATGTTATAAATATACAATAAATAGTATTTATTGTATTCCTACTTACTATACAAATAATCAGACATATCTTCTTTAGATGGAATATATCTCTTCCCAGAATCATACAAACCCTCTCTTTGGAAATTCGCAACAATGTTCGTTTTGGTTTGTTCATTAACTTCATCATCAAAGAGTGACAAAACGGCAATTTCTTCTGACAAGTACCAAAGATGTTGACTAAACTTGCTCAGGGCTGCGTTGGAGATCAATTTGTCAACAGTTTCATATTCCTTAAGCCTCTTTAAAAAGCACAAATCTTGATTTGGTGCCTTCACCGCCAGACTACATCCAAGCCATGGTTTTACATATAAAACCGCAATGAATAAACAGACGTCTTGAAGTGCTTGCTTATCCTTGGCACTGATTTTGAACTGAGATTGCAACAAACATATCTTCAAAGAGTAAATAGCTCTAGCCATCCACCTTGCTTGGTGCATCGCTCCAGGGGGTCTAATTTTAATTTTTTTCTCACTGTCTCCTCCTAAGAAAATAATAGATAGTTCAATCAGTTCCCGATAATCGTCACGTCTAATGGTTTTTTGCAGTTCTTGATTATAAAATTTCAACAAATCTTCTATTGTTGTATTACAAAAATGTCGTGTGACGATATCGGTATTTGTTTCAATGGCAGCAGGATTAATAGTTTTCCAGTTGTCTCTAAACTTTTTGAACAGTGGGATATCAGGGCTACTTGTGACTTGGTGGATTTTTGTTTCGAACACACATTTTAAAACCAGTTCGTAAACGTGATGGCGGCAAGCAAAGAGTAGTAATTCTCTGTCTAGTTTTTGTTCCAAAAGTACACAAGCTCCTTTCAATCGCCCTGTATTAGACGCAGTTGTGTCACAGCACATTATTTGTACTTTGTCATCGAGATTCCAGTCATAAAGTGCGTTCAACACAGCTTTAGCTTGATCCTGGCCGGAAGAGCTCTCCAGTTTGGGTACAGCCAGAAGCTGTTCCTTTTCTCCAAATGAAATTAGAATTGGTAGGCGTTCTTCTTTAGAACTTCTCACGTCAAGTCCAGGTAATAATTTCCCATCCCAGTGAACGGTCACTATTTCAGGCACATTATTCTTAAAATCTGATTTTACAGATTCCGCTCTATCTTTTCGACTCTGTGTGCGAATACGTTGAATAGACGATTTGTTTATCGGAAAATCATCACAGCTAAGATCTAGTGCTTCTACTACAGCCTGAAGTATATAGACAGAATCCCTTATGCTTAATTGACATCTATCTAAAGCTGCAACTAACTTAGGCGTGATAAAGTTTTTCCTTCCTCTTTTTGTAGTAGTTTCAGAACTTACCATTTGGAAGGTGGATGCCAAGGGTTCCTCAAGGCTTTCATCAGAGCTGGTAAGTTGATCGTGATGCCCTTGCGTTTGAATAGAATCTTGCGCAGTAACAGATGACGATAAACCTCCGAAACACATTTGCTCACATCTTTTTTTATCTTCATTTAATTTCCTTTGTCTTGCTCTTTCTTCTTTTTCGGCTAACTTTTTGTCTACACCCGCTAAACACCCTGGACGCCCTGGTTCTCTTTGTTTTTGTAAAAATATCTTATCTTCTTCAATTTTCATCAGTTCCAAAGCATCAGCGTGTGCTATATCAAATAAATTATCTAAATTGTTCTTAAAGTCCTCCTCACGGCGCTTGTAAATATCTTGTATTTTTTTCGAATTTTTTTGCAACTCCCTCCAAGCATGGTGAAGATCCACAAGTTTTTTTACACAGTTAGGTATAGCTCTGGTAGGGATTCTAGCTTTTTCCCAAAATATAATGCACTCCCGAATGACGAGATTAGCGCTTTCACTAACTGTCAATTTAACTACGCGAATGTTAAAAAAAAGTACTGCAAGAACTTGACGATTAGACGGTAACTTTGCGCCTGTTATTTGATAATTTACGTCACCAACTAAGAAAACACATTTTTTATTGCTTCTTAATTCCACTGTCATCTTTTAAATGTAAAACAATACGTGTTAATCGCGAGAATAATTGAGAACAAATGACAATTGCCGTGAATACGCACCGCTACTGCCGCGCAACATGTATGAACATGATTCGATGCAAGTCGGCACGGGTTATCGTACTCCAAATAAGGTAAAAATTTATTTCCGAGTGTTTTAGAGGCAAATGAACAAAACTAAGACCTATGCGTTAGAAATTTAAAACTTTGAAAAATAAGGGACACCCTAATATATATATATATATATATATATTGTAGGTTCACCAAACTAGTAATTTAAACTCTTGTCTTAAAAATTAATACATTTGTGATGTTAAACGCGATAAATGCACAACCTTTTAAAAGACAATGTGAACACAGGAAGCTACAAATAATATAACCCTCATAACGATCGAAAATTAGGATATGTTTTTTTCATATTATACATATACATTCCGTTAACAAATATGTTGCGATGGCGCTACGCCAACAAAAAAGGTACTAAAATATGAACCGTAATTCGTATGACATACGTCAGAATTTCATGACGCGTAGAACAAACGAATGCGTTACCGTCGTTTTAAATAGTTTATAAAAAAATGTTTTTCTGGTTTATGAAACACAAAGTAGCGTTCACTTTCAATCCTATGTTGCTATGTTAAGAAAGAAAGAAAGAAAATCTGTTTATTCGACATACATTAAAAAAAACACCTTATAACTGAAAAACATAAATTATTGTCGAATGTGTCCATCTCGGCATTAATGCTGAAAGTCCAAGACTATCAGCGCCGGTTTTCAGATGGACCCTTGAAATTACAGATTATTAAAACTAAACAATAAAAAATAACTATAATATGCAATTTAAACAAATAGGACATAGAAAATAAAAAATATAATATAAATAAATAATAATAATAATAAATTTATTATACAAATACTTGGCAGAATCCCGTTTTTGCTAGCCACAGGGGCAGCGAATATCGCTTACATTTGAATAGGCCTTTACTAGTAATAATTAGGTCGCGTATCACAGCATGTTTTAAATTATGACTAGTCAATTTGAAAAGTTTCGTATTTCGGCGTGTCTACAGCCTGGACGTGTACATAGAGCGTGTCGCTGGCGTTTCGGGAACCGGCCGTTTCACAAAACGACCACGCGTTGTGATTCTATGTATATTCTTGTTATCACACGACGCTAATTTGATTCTTATTTCCTTTGATACAGAGTTCAAATTGCGGTTAGCGAAATAGTCGATTGCCGAAATATCAGCGTAGATTATTGATTAATGTAATGTAAAAGTGTAATATATTGTTGTTTGCAATCTGAGGCCTAAAGCTTCTTCATTTGTGTATGTATAGATTAGATAATACGCGCTGGCTGATATATTATCTGTAGCAGAAAATTAACAGAAAAATTCACTGCTAATATATTATTTATTTTAATTTTCCTGTGTACATTTTAGCCAAAATTTTAAGTTGTATTATTATGCAACATTTTGCCGGATTGCTTTGCGATTATTATGGAAGTGAAATAACTTTAATGTGTGTGTGCGTCTGAAATGTGTTGTATGTCATATCTAAAGTATGGTAGACCCATAGACCTATAAATCTATGGGTAGACCCTACGTTCTGATTGAAACCATTCAATCTTGTTCATTCATGTATGATACTGAATGAACTAGATTGAGTTGACAGTTTCAAAAGGAAAATAATTCTAAACACGGTCTTGATTGTTTTACTTTTTTTAATGTAAAATGTCATTTGTTTCTAAAATTTGCTTTGAATTAAATGAAAACGGTTTTAATCTGAATAAAAATTTGTACAATAAAGTAAATAGTAAAAATATCAGTCGCTACGTACGTCCAACCGTATGTTGACCGGAGGGAACTTATCTTATGAATAGTAAATAAATCACAAGTATTTTAGTTTATAAATACTTTATTTTTAATATATCATAGTCTATGGCCTTGGCTCGATCATTTTAGCGCGCCGATTAATAGGAGATCAAATTATACGTTTCAATATTGAAGTTTTGAGTGAGCGATGGTGATGGACCATGGTGGCCTAGTGGTAGCATCTGCGCTGTACAATCTGACGGCACCCGGTTCGATCCTCAGCCCTGCACCAATGACTTATTTAAATATCTGGGACATTACTGGACACACGGTCATCTGACCCCAAACTAAGCAAAGAACTTTGTTGCAAACCATATGTCGGCGCGTTAAGGTTCACGTTCGCATGATTTTGCGAACTGCGCTAATTCGAGCCGCAGTTAAGAGTTAGCCGTGAGGCCTCTGGAATGACTTGCCAGTCCTTGCTATCGTTATCGTGCCGGTTCATTTAGCTAAACATAAATTGTAAATAAAAACAAATTTTAAATATGTATAATTTGTAATCGGTTATAATCTACGTTCATGTATAGTTTCAATAGTTTTCTGTTACCCTGGTATTAAAGTGACGGTTTTGGCGTTATTGGTGTAAACTGTCACTGCCAAAACTGTCACTGTTGGACGTTTCGATTTTTTTTATTGTAATGATAATACCACATCGATATACATACTTATTGTATACTTTTTAATTATGTACCAGCGATCTAATGTTTCTACAAATACCTGGTATATTCAGTTTTTTGTTACAAAAATTGTTACTTTCATTATTTTCAGGTTTCAGGAACATATTCGCCCTTATTAAGGGCCCTGATTGCATAACTACAAACACGCTCGTAACGCAGCGCCTTAAGTTAACCTCAAAAAGTTGGCCTTTATTTCCTAAGGAATAGAAGTCAAATTTTTAGAGGATAACCACACCGTGTTACGGAATCAGGGCCCTGATCTTAACTATATTGTGTTGTGCGCAAACGATACAGAGGTATTCATAATATGTAGCGTTATCACGTTTCTGCACGATATAAGAGTAAAGCATGTCTATTCTGCAAGCTAAGTGAACGCGCAAGTGAAGTGATGAGCTACGAGTAAGTGAATGTGATTTTTTCTTGCTTATTTCTGCAGATAAATGTCAAAATATTGAATTTAGGGTAAGGGAATACAGTCAAGAGTGATCACTCGACATTTTGACATTTCTCTATAGTAATCGACAAGAAAAATACACGTTCACTTAGCTTATCACCTCACTTGCGCGTTCACTTAGCTTACAGAATAGATCGGCTGATAGTGTTGCGCAGGCTCTGGTGCTCCCACGCAGCCTTTTATACAGGTTAACTGGTTATCAGTCAGTGTAATCAGCATCCTCTGAATGGTGGCCTCGGTACATCAAAACAAACAACTTTTGTTCTACGACTTTCCGAAATTCGCGAAAAAAAAATCTTCCCTTCCATCCAAAAGAATTATCAATATAGAAAATCCGACATCATGAAAATGTCGGAACTGGACCAAATTTAAATGGGACCACACGGAAAGCACCAGCGTTCAAATAAAAAAAGAATCATCAAAATCGGTTCACCCAGTCGAAAGTACTGAGGAAACAAACATAAAAAAAAACACAAAAAAAGTCGAATTGAGAACCTCTTCCTTTGTGGAAGTCGGACAGCTGGTTTTTTCCCCGCGAATTTTGATAAATCGTAAAAGTTGTTGGTAACAACGTATTGAAGCCGCCCTTAAGCTATGGAGGATGCTAAGTGATTAAAATCAGTAACCCTGTATACGTTACACGATGACATTATTACATTTTATGAAAAAAATATGCAATCTTTTGTGATAAAATGTTGTGTAATAATGTTTTTGTGTATATAACGTTATATAAAACGCTAATATTATTACATTTTACTAAAATATATGTTGTTTTGAGTTAACATATTGTGTAATAATGTTTTTATGTATATAACATTATATAACACGATAACATTCTGTAACAATGTTATCGTGTTATATAACACACTGTGCACTGTGCACACACGGGAGTGCCGTTAGGCCTGGTGGAATCTTTACACCGTAATTTGTCCTATTTACTTTGTAATTCGGCCCTTGAGCAGAAAGGACAAAAACACTTTAGGGGACGTTCATTAATTATGTAAAGCGATTTTGGCGATTTTTTTGATCCCCCATCCCCCTTGGTGAGATGTCGTAAGATTTGGCTCCCACCACCTAATCTCACGTGAGATTTTTCAAATTGCGTATTTTTTATGTAAATACGTTAACATGTAATGTGTAGGATTTTAGCCATATTTTAGTGAAGAAAGATGTTTTATCTAATTTAACCAAGTGTTTTTGTAATTTTACACTTAATTTCTTGCGGAAAAAAATAATACGTGATATTTGCTGAGACACCCTCTCTCCCCCACGTGACATTGGGTGAGAAACAAAAAAAGCCTTCATAGGAAAGCTATAAGGAGGCATCCATTAATTACGTAATTAATGGATGCCTCCTTATAACCATTACTAGGGCGTTTATTCTGATTGTAATTGTGTGTAATTGTATTAAAGTGTAAATGCAAGAGTGTCTGTCAAAGTACAACTTGAGTGTGTGACTAGAGTGCATGATTATAAATATTTTGCTTAAAAATTATAATCATTCTGTCAGCTAGTGTTTCGTTCGGGTAACATATCACTTCTTTTGGCAGCGTCGGGTAGGTCTAATAGTAGTTATTTATTATTGTTATTTTATTGGATACATCTGGTTAAATAGATAAAAGGGGTGGTAAAGTACCTCAATATTACAAAACATTACAAATTCTACTATAACATGGTACATACCTATTATTTCGCAATGTTACAGGAAAATAATCCTTAATAAGTGGAGTTAAGCAATGCAAATGTATGAACTCAAAAATGTGAACGCAAGGTTTGCCATGTTATGGTAGAAGATTTTTACGAATTTGATAATTCTTGATAATTATAGCGAAATACTCCCCAACACCCAAATAATGGAAACACGTGTATTTATATACGTGTACACTATTTATATAACCACCGAATGCTCAATAAATGATGTTTAAACGTTATTGTTTAAATAACTTTTTTTTTCTGTTGTAGATATTCGGCAATGTCTTCAGTAGTGCCTTTCTATCGCTATACATGCATGGTTATTCTTTAAATCAGTTCTTTGGGGCTGTTATTAACACTATTAGTAAAATTTTCCACTAAAGTACTATTTAAAACGAACGTTCTCGCGGGGTATATCAATAATTGTTGTAAGTGTTAAAAACTACTATAATGGTAGATTTTCTACTTAGCTTGCAACCGCGTAGTGAGGCGACGCTTCGTGCACGCCCGTACTTCGCATCCCGAACAATAACTATACCTAGTAATCTAGTTGTACGCTTGCTGAGACATTGATAGATATTTTTCTCGATAACGCGTCAGTGTTGCCAGTATAATGTCTCCGCAAGCCGATAGCAGGTAGGCGAATAAAATAAATGTAAACTTATCGTGTAAACTATAAACAGTGTGTTTATGTATATTATCCTAAAATTGTTAACTCTTTCTTAGGCGCTGTTGTAAGAGGCTCAGCGGTGCGCGTGGAATCGCATTTTTACTATAAATTAAATCGTCTATATAAAAAAAAAAATACATTAAAAATTAAAAGTCACAGTATTTTTGGCAATAAACGCGTATACTTCAAGTTATAGTGATTATATTATTTTATCATAATAATATAATATATAGTGAAATGATACTTTTTGACCGACTTCAAAAAAGGAGGGTTTTTTTTTAATTTTTATTACTTACCTCAGAACTCTGTCATTTATGAACCTATTTGGAAATATTATATTTTTTTAATTGAAAGGATATACTTTCAGATTTGTCCCATAGATTTTATCAAATTTGGTTCAATAGTTTGGATTTTAAATCAAAATAACTGGAAAATCTTCTTACCTGGATGACAGTGTGATCATCCAAGTAACCGACTTTGGCCATTTTATACGAATTTTGTGAAATCGTTTTTTAAAATTGATAATTATATTATTTAATCATATAACGTATTTATATTAATATATTTATGACATATAAGTTATTATTTATATAAATATCCGCGCGGTCCGCTCGACCCTACCTTGTTATCAAGTATACAGTATAATTATTGTGTATGTATAACTTCAGTATAGACGAATATAATCTTTAACCCTCGAACGTTGACGTGTATATGTGTATTAAATTAAATGCTAAAATTAAAATACATTTGGTTACGTACACGTGATGTAAGCAAGTAGGTAGTGACGGTGCGCGGGACTTCGTACCTATCCACAAATTTTATAATTATACAGATTATAGCTTCGTAATAAAATATACAAATATAACAATAAGAAATTTACGTTAGAATAAATAATAATGGCTTAGTATTATTGAAATAACTATAACAAAAAATATATTTTAAAACTGTCAGTATCTGGGACCGCGCGCCTTAGCTTTTTAGTTTAGCTAAATTCGAAATGAAACTTTCATAACTGGGAAGGATAAAGTATTTACTAAACCAGCATTCGTCTGCCTTTCTAATGATCTGTACTTATAGTATAACTGTACGGACGCGGCATGGGGGATCTGTTATTCCAGAGAAAAGTAAGAATTAGTGTAGAATAGGTAAATAAAAATTTAATTAAAAGTTATGAAAAATGTTGCGGTAGGATCCCAGTCGTGTAGGTAGGCGTGTATATCCCATCCCACTGAATAAATCCCATTGTTGTTGTAACTAATATAACTATAAATAAATATTATATTAGATTATTTAAAAAAAACAAAACGTATAACATAAGACATTCACTCTGTTATCGACTGTTGTTTTAGCATTTTTTATTCGCAGCTATTTGGATGCAACGAAATTTAGACAAGTTTTTTCTATCGATACAATTTATCTTGTTTCTGTGAAACAAGAGTTGTTATACATTTTATTTTATATCTTATCGTATTGTGTATAAGATTCAGGTCACTCTGTTGCAGATTATATTAAGGTTGGGGGGAAGTATCGATTAATTTTAAAGTACAATGGAGATTCATATCATCGTTTCGTCGTGTAAATGTTGAATGTTCTATATAACGGTACAATAATTATGTTGTAACGATCAGGAACAAGGCACTATATAGATTATATCGTGTTTACATTTGTATCTGTTCAGTGACAACACTATTATCTACCTACTGATTATTTATAATCTGTGGTGTAGTTATATTTATATATTTATGTGTTGCTATTATCGTTATTGATTAGTGAGATCAACTGCCTTATTATGGATCTTTGATCGAGATCGCGAGTGTCAAAATTTTGTCAAAAAAAGCGTTGTCTATTTACAATTTCGTAGTACGAAATTGGAAATAGACAACGCTTTTTTTTGCGTCATAACTTTCTAGTGTCAAAATTTTGACACTCGCGATCCCGATCAAAGATCCATAATACGGCTGCTGGATCATGGCCGACTTTATAAACCAAATATTTTTTATTGTTACTTACCTAATAACAAGTGCATATAAAGTTATATAATTATGTCTTGGTCATTTTTGTAAGATTTATTCATCGTTCTATGTATGGAATCACATATCGCCTGTTCATTGTATATTTCGCGCGTTTTCTATTTGATTCGCTTTATAAATAAGCCGCCGACTGCAATTTTACTCTCTTTATTTTATACCTACATCAAAAATGTACGTGTATAGTATTTGTATACATATTGCTTTATAAAATGAATAATAATTGTATTGAATTATGAAACTGTTTACAATGCACCACGTTCTATGATTAGGGAGATACGTGTTAGGTAAATGCATGGTACTACGGTGCCCTGTAAATCGAGAAGTAGTGTATTTGAACACTAGCGAGTACGACCAATGTATCAGTGGGGAACCCGAGGTTGCTATGTTGTGAAGTAGTCGGCAGGTAGTGTGCACTATAACTACCTTATTGTTATCCAGTTAAGATAAATATTTCTATTGTTGTGTGCTGCATTGTATGTTTTGCAGCGCGATGGTAGTTTACGGTAGTTTTTAGTTTTGCTCGCTGGCAACATTTTCTATGTGAGAACCCGAGTCGGTAAAAGCGGGTGCTAATTTATACTTTGTTCTGTAAACTATTGAATTAATTTATTGTTTTATGTAAGTGACGGTTCTGGAAGGATCGGTACCGCTTCGTGCGTCCGTCATTACCCGCTCACGTATGAATAATCACTGTAACGAAATTATGATATTATATTCGTATGAAAACAAACAATTCCTGAGATAATAAAAAGGAAAATATTATAAAACATTGTAGTTTTATTTTGGGAAATATTGGATAGTTTGTAACCGACTTCCAAAAAGGAGGAAGTTATCAATTCGACTGTTTAAAAAAAATATGTTAGTTACCTCAGAACTTTCGACTGGGACAACCGATTTTGATGATTCTATTTTAAATTTCAAAGCTGGTGCTTCCCATTTCAATATAGTCCAGTTCTGACATTTTTTTATGAAGTTGTTTTTTTATTGATAATTATTCGTCTTTCTACTGTAAAAACGGTATTACGTACAAGCGTCAAACATCGCATGATTATTTAGTACCTACTACCTACACAATACAAAAGAGCGAGTCGGGCGCGCGCTGAAGATCCCTAACAGATTAAAATTATCAATTTAATAACTGTCTCCACAAAATTAGTATGAAATGGCCAAATTCGGTTACTTGGATGATCACACTGTCATCCAAAATAAAATTCCAGTTATTTTTATTGCAAAGCCAAACTACTGAACCGATTTTGATAAAAATATGGGACCTATATGAAACTATGGGTACCTACCTACCTATCCTTTTAAATAAAATAATTTACTAAATTAATTCATAATCATGAATCAATTTGGTAAATTATAGGAGTTCTGAGCTAACAAACGAATTAAGCACCCCTCCTTTTTTGAAATTAGTTAAAAAGTAAATTAATATACGGAACCTTGACGGGTATTTTTTTTCTGCCCCTACATATCACCACATTCAGCCCGTTGGTCACTTATTGAACGTATAGGCCTCCTGAAATGTCCGCCAATGAGCTGGGGACTTACGCCTAACTCTACCGCGGGCTCGAATACGAGCAATTTGCAAAATCACGCGAACCTTAACGCGCCGAGATACGATTAGCGGTATCGAAACGTTTCGCAATCACCTAAACTGAATCGTTTATAACAGGTAGGCGTAAGACCCCAGATCTTTAATCAGGTCTCTAAACCTAGTTTCTTCCCGTAGCTTAACGCTGGTAGTCCACTCCACTTGGCCTTACCAGGCTTATATGGCGTTCTGTATGATGATTGCCTGTACGCAAGATCCACATTTTAGAACTGAATTTGGAGGCATTACCTTCTCCTAAAAGGTTTACAACAAAATATTTTATAGGTACAACAGTTCATTTCGATCGAAATAAAGTTCTAATTTTCACGGACATTTATGGAGATCACGGACTGGTAAGCGCAGCGTAGGACGACCACCCACAAAATGGACAGACGATCTAATAAAGAGCACAGGGATACGCTGATGGATGCAGGCCACTTCCAACCGGTCCTTTTGGAAATCGATGGGGAAGGATTATGTCCAGCAGTGGACGTCCTATGTCTGAAATGATAATAGAAAGTCTCATTCCTCCACGGAAGCTGTCGTACGGCCTACACATGGCTGTATTCTATCTGCCGGTACTGTTCGTCGATGAGGATGACGCTCCACAGCTGGACAGCGAGCTCGACATGGCCAAACTGGCTGTCCAGGCTACTGTAGACCTTTATGTCAGAAGGCTTAATGAGATTGTGGATGACTATGTAGCATAGGATGTATTGGTTTAGCAGTTAATAGGAATCATGTGGCTAAGTTCGTAATAAGCTGAGAAGCTAGCCCTGGGGGTAAAGTTTTCAGGAAATTTGAAGGTAAGTACCTATTCGCTGGGAAATGTGGCTGAGATAACTCCTATGTATATCAAAGCCATCAATACTCAACAAAAGATTAGATGGAACAGATGGCGTCGAATTAGATCGCGCAGGTAAGCGTTTTGTTCGTAGAAATCGTCGTATAATGTGAAAATTATTTTGTCTAGGAGACGTTCCAGTCACAAACAATAATAAAATATATATAAATTACAGAATACACGATTGTATTTAGTGAACGGTGTTTTCATTTACTTCCCGCACGCTCTCTGACTGAAGATTGGAACTTCGGAAGGTTGAAATTCTTCCATCCTGTAATGATAAAATAATAAAGTTTAAAGTTACTAAGATAATAAATGATATGAAAACTAATTCAATTTTGTATTGTAATGTATGTAATATATATTTTGGTATTTTATAATTTATTAGCTACGCCACACGGTTTCACCCGCGTTTTATTATATACCTCCTTGATTAACCTTAAAAAATCTAAACGGCTTCAAATTTAAGTCGAGGTTAAAAAACTGGCTATTATCTAAAATCTAAATCATATTACGACATGAGATAATACTTTGAAAAATAAATAATATAATATAGTTACTACGTCGACACTGTTACATAGAATATAATTATATTATTACCTAGTCACCGTGGTTGATTGTTGGGCTTATAATAATAATTGTAGTTAATAATTTATGTTGTATTTTAATATAATAAATGTTGTTTGTAATCATTCTATTGTATTTTCTATATGGACACAACTGTTGTGTTGTGACTAATAAATTAAAAGCTAAGACCTTTGTAAACAGTTGAACAATAAAGCATTATTCTATTCTATTATGATTAAATATGCAATAAGTGGTAAGTACCTACCTACAGGTACTAGACATACATATTGTATTGAAAGATAACTTTTTATATATTCATCATCATCATCATTTCAGCCATAGGACGTCCACAGCTGGACATAGGCCTCCCCCATCGATTTCCAAAAGGACCGGTTGGAAGCGGCCTGCATCCAGCGTTTTCCTGCGGTCAGTTGGCCGATGGGGCCGAAAGGTTCACGAATGGAGACCACGGACCGGTAAGCGCAGCGTAGGACGTCCACCCACAAGATGGACAGACGACCTAAGTCTTTATAAGTATAAGAATCTAGTTACTTTTAAATTACCTACTTACTAAAACATTGTATGAAAACACTCGACATTCGGTCGGCGAGTGCTGTGACGAGTCCATCCAAACACAGATATAGGTACCTAATAATATTGACCATGCTACGATCGGCATACCTATAAACTGCTATCGGTTTCTTAGACTTGTCTGTTCTGCTGTCTACTAATGCAATATACAGAAAAGATTCTGCTAGAGTCTTTGCATGTGTACCTAAATGTGGTGGAGGCGGCGCGCATGCTTCTGACTACATCAAAGCTCGGAAAGGGTGAAATATTGGGCACTGGCAGGAGAGCGTAGATACCACAGAAAAGAGAAGTAAATGGAACGGAAATGAGAAAGAAACTCTGTCGCCAGGTATTGTGACAGATATGTGATTGAACATTCTTATTTATGTCAACGCGTCGAACTCCGCGTCACAGTTGCTAACTCAGTTGCTATGAGTTTATTATATGGGTGCAAGTGGCAACAACAAATTTATTACAAAAACGCCTTGACAGCCGTTCTAAAATATCTGTGGTTGATACCTACACGCTCGCAGTAGGTATATAGTGTTTGTAAAAGACCCGCTGCCAAAGTGCAGGCGCGAAGCATCTACCTTGAGTCCATCCGAGGGCCGCTTTGACACCTTATATAACGAAAGTGACAGAAGGATTATGTAACGATCAGAGCAACAGAAGCTCTCGTGCGCAGTAATACGATAGATAACAGCCTGTACTACTACTTTACATATATATATATATATATATTGCGGACGTAATCTGGTAGGCGTCATGTCTGAAACGTCAAATCTGTTTGCGAATGTGAATATTCTAGGCGTTGCGCAACTTATTGACTGCAAACATTTAGACTACGATTATACTTAGTTCTCAAAGCTTTACTTTGGTAACAATGCTACTAAATAACAAGCTATGTCATGGTGTGGGGAAGAGGGGGGCAGATTCCGATGGAATCAGCCGCCCTTTGGCTGTCGGCCAGTGCCACCTCAATAAAAATATATGCATTGAACACATATAGCTACAAACAAGTATAAACAGCGCTGAGAATCTTCAAACATCTGTACCCTTAGTACAAAATTTGATAGTTTTCGAAAACTTTTTTCGTTTTCGTATTGTTCCATACATTTTAGCAAAGCGCCTCTAGCGGAAACGCGGAGGAACTAAAATCGGTAGTAATCAGCAGTATAGGTTGCTTCACTCAAATACGAAAAAAGGTTTCGAATAGCTTTCAGCCCAGCAATGTATGGAACAAAACGAAAACGAAAAAAGTTTTCGAAAACTATCAAATCTTGTACTAAGGGTACTGAACAAAAAATTCACTCATAGCTAAGAACACTTTCGATCATGTCACCTTTGAAAAGTGACTTAAAAATGCTAAATCAAAGTCGAATGTAGAATTTTACAGCTTGTTTGCGATAAATTACTTAGTTACCTCTAGGTAAGGTCTTGGTTATTAATGAAATGACATAATTTATAAGCTAGATAGTTCAGAATTCATACCAAACCAGTTCTTGGAGACTATAGCTTCCAGATTGTTGACACAGTTTGCTGAGCTCATGAGAAAATAGTTTTGTCAGTTGTTTGTGAACAATGAGGGATATGGTTATGTCTTACGGACCTTGTAGTGACTTTCGGACTTATCATAGAAAATAAATAAGGAGAGTCAATTTGATTTTAGTGCTTTTTTCGTTTATAAGATATCTACATCTCGATATAAAATAATTGCTGTTATGTTGTGTTTTTGCACATAAATTGTACTTAGATTGATATCGTATAGAGCAGTGACGTAGCTTGCAGCGAGGGCGCTATTAGTCCGCTTCTTCGTCGCTTCAAGTACAATAAGGAATTTGTGATAAATATTTGTTGATAATGTTAATTTTATTGAGTTTAATTTTGCCTAACCTGATATAAAATATTAATTACATAAAATGAAAATTAACGTAACCTGAAACAAAGAATTAATTAATTCTGAATTATTTTTAATTATAAAATTATTAAAGTAATCTGAAACAAAAATTAATTAATTCTGACACATGAAATATGATAAGTAATACTAAATCTGAAAACAAAAATGTATTAATTCTGAAACATAAAATATAATTATATTAATTGAAATTACTTACATGTATTTTAATTGAATTTAAAAAGTAATAAATTGTACCTGTTTCCTTAGTGCACTTTGTCGACACGTGTTTCGCCTCTTCACGAGGCATCCTCAGGACGTGTTGACTCGTCGAGCGCTTGGCCGAGAATTGACTAAATAAGTCTTTAACCCCGAGGTAAACGCTGTGCTTTTCATTACGAATACAAGGAAACTAAAAATAAAATCATGAACTGACACTGGCAAATGCACGAGAAGTGCGGGACCATAATCCTCAGAGGAGAAAAATAAAGTTGGAACATGGTTCAATACAAATGTGAAAATAGAACTAGTATTTTTTTTTAATTTGATTATCAGTTGTCAACTGTCACTGTCAGTTGAAAAGTGATTCTCCCTAGGGTTGAAATGTATTACTTTCAACCCGCTCCTCAGGCAACTTCAGACCTACTTTCCGAGTACGAGTAATGAAAATACATTTCCAAACTCCATTTGCCCCCTTAATTCGGCCCTTTTGCAAAATCATTTCTTAGCGGAACCAGAAGGGTTTTTGCCAGAATTCAGCTTCAAAGTTTCAAAATTTTCAACACGAAACTCAAATCCCCATTTCACCTCCTTAATTCGTCTTCTTCAAAAAAATCTTACCATAGTCATAAATCTTAGCATAGTTCTGACTGCCCCAGTGGCTCAGTTGGTAGTGAACCAACCTTCTGCGCTTGGGGACGTGGGTTCGATTCCCACCTCTGAATACAGAAAGAACCTGTATTCTGAGATTCCCACCTAGGGCAAACATTTATGTGATGAACATTTGTGTTTGTTCTATATCTGGGTGTTAATATCTATTTAAGTATGTATTTAAAGTTATATATGTACCTACGTATATCAGTCTCTGGCATCCATATTACAAGCTTTGCTTAGTTTGGGGTCAGATGACCGTGCGTGCAATAATGTCCCAGATATTAAAAATAAAAAAATAAAATAAAAATAAATATCTGGGACATTATTGCACACATGGTCATCTGACCCCAAACTAAGCAAAGCTTGTAATATGGCTGCCAGAGACTGATATACATACATATATACTTTTAAATACATACTTAAATAGATATTAACACTCAGACATAGAACAAACACAAATGTTCATCACACAAATGTTTGTCCTAGATGGGAATCGAACCCACGCCCCCAAGCACAGAAGTTAGGTTCACTACCAACTGAGCCACCGGGGCAGTCAAATTTGTTTATAGTATTTATTTATTTTAAACCTGAACACCAAATTCCATGTTTCCTACATCAAAAACAAAGGATTTTAATGTAAAATTTCAACCTCCATTTGTCCCGCTTAATCTGGCCCTTTTGCAAAATAACATAGTCTGTACTTCAATCTGGTCAGAGCTAAGCATATTCTTGAAAACCGTATTTAAATCCGTCCAGTGGTTTAGGAGATATGCATGCACAAATAAACAGACAAAAATTCCAAAAACTGGCTTATTTATTTATTTATTGAGATACACCAACAGTGAATATAATATTACAAATTCTTAAAAAAAAAAAATTTTTTACCTTATATTTTAAGACTGTGTTTTTTTCAATATCTCGCAATTACAGATTTTTAACTCTACGTTTTTATTATATGTATAGATAGATAGAATAGATTGAAGATATAAATAGATTAAAACAACTCCAAGTTTTCTCACGTTACATGAAACAACGTCACAATCCCCTATTTTTTTAGTTTTAAGCGAATATGAAGGATATTTATTCATAATAAAAATAATTCCTAATTTATATTCGCATAAAATTAAAAAGAATATGTTTAGGCTTTTTTTGCTAAAATTATATTCTTCATTGCCGATAGGATTTTCGCAGAAATATATATAAGTCGGGAGGTGAAACAGACACGTCATTCTTTCCTTGTATCAATCCTTTTCATATTTAGTTCAAATGGTAGGCAGATCAAAGATGTTTTTCATTAGAACTGTATTTCTGTGCATTGTTTATTCCCATACGTGTTTGGCAGTGATATATCATTTAAATGGTAAGTTATACCTACTGCTGAATATACCTGGATACGTTATTGCTTTATAATTGTTTGTTGTGTAGCTCCTGGACTCCTGAGTCGGTGTCCTTTCTCAACGTATATAATTATAATGTATGTTTTGTTAACTATTGCTGATATACTTAACATAATAGTAGGTAATGACAAGAGGAAGGATTTTGGATAAGTATTTTGAACAAGCTACATAATAATAATTATTAATTTGCCTTGACCGGCCGTCCGGGAGTGGAAACCGCAAGAGTAAGAACCTAGCCTCCAGGGTGGAAGTGTTAAAGGGCATAACGCCGCGAGTAGCTCTTAGTGAACGTGCAGCACACTTCTCTACATCCTAAGCCACCCACGACAATGTTGCCCTTCCGGTGCCAAGGTACGGCAGCCTTTATGGGGGGGCCCATTCAGTTTGTGGCAAGTCATCACCTGCCTAAATATATTTTGAGATGAGACAGGATAAGATAGGTGCCGTTTCTCATCCCATACTTCTGTTATCCCATTCACAAGTTGTTCACCTAAATAGCACAGTTTATTTCATCATATACTGTACAATAGTTTCATATTCTTTTTAATACATATTCCATAATTGCATGTATTTTCTATTCAACAGGGCCTCTTGGTGTTGGCTTCGGCTCCACCAATGCCTACCAAATGTCCGGGCTAGACCCGGCGAGAATGTAATTAAATTATTAATTTAAAAAACTTAAAACCGAATTCACACAAAACTACGATTACTCGGATGACAGAATTGTCATCCGAGTAATCGTAGTTTTGTGTGAATGATGACAATTCTGTCATCCGAGTGACCAAATTTTCCAGTTATTTTGATTAAAAAACCAAACTACTGAACTTATTTTAAGGAAATATATATTATATGGGAACAATCTGAAAGCATATTCTTTCACTTAAATTTTCCTAATCAGTTCTTAAATGACGGAGTTCTGAGGTAACAAACATTAAAAGAAAACGAATTAAGAACCCCCTCCTTTTTTGAAGACTGTTAAAAATAATATTACTTAATAACACGAATGCTATATTATGATACCTATATCAAATGGCCATGAATGGCCAGAATTGGATATAAGGTTGCATTGAGGAAGTTGCTGTTGGATAGAATGACTTAGCAGAAAATTTTAGTATGTAGTTCATTATTACTTTGTTCTGCCCAACAGTGATTTTTGTAATTCAGATTTACCACAATAATTAGCCTTAATTCAGTGTTGGACCCAGGCCTCTCTCAAGGCACGTCACTCAACCCGATCGGCACGGCATTGGTGGTAAATTAGGAAAAAATGCTCAAGATGTGTTTTGTCCCAAGTGACCACTGCTGGTTGTCAAATGATCTGTAGCGACTGGTCACTAACTGCTAAAATCTCTGAGTGAGTAATGGAGGCAAAGTTTGACAGCTCGAGATACTCGGTAAAAACGTGAGACTTACAATTAATTGCAATAGTAAGCATCATAAGTAGGTACTTGTTTATTCCAGATACAGAATATAAAAAGATGCCACCAGTGTTTCATGTGGATTCCTACCAGGAATGCATGCAAGATCCTGAGGGAATGTACTGCCAGGTGGAAGTAGCCCTTGTGTCGGATGGTCAGAGTCCGCTCATGGATCTCATCACGGTAAATAAAATACTTACTTATCTGAGGTACATGGTTAGGGCAAATTGAACTTTTCACACCAGTTTGATGTGACATGTGGCCCTAGTACGAGCACTTGCGAAAGAGTATTCGTTCCGTAAACGATAGCAAAATGTATGAAAAATTGAACAGCGTCTCTATCGGACGTAAAAGGAAACATTACATTATATACCTACATTTGCTATTTTTTCGTAGGTATCGATAACTTTTTCGCAAGTTCTCGTACTAACCCCGATGGACTCTAAACGGCTTCAGACACGAATTGCTTTTTAACCGATCGCAGTTTGCTCTTGTACGTGAAGATGTCCATAAGAAACTCAATAGATCTCATCCTCATCATAGTTTTAATCGTTCCGGCCACCATATGCGCATTAAAATATCCACACACAGTACTGGGGCCTTACGCGACCGCAAACCGTATCTTCGCGTTCGCTCGATTTTGCTAACTGCATCTATTCGGGCCCGCGTTTAGAGTTGGGCGTAAGGCCCCTGGTCTGTCAAGTGGAAGGTAAAGCTACTCATTACCCAGTCTTCTTGTCTATAAAATCCTGAACTCTATAAATAAAATAATTAAAATACTTAAGGAAAATAATTCCATATCATATCTCTATTTAGTTCACATTTTCAGGCAAGTGTGCTCCATCGTAGATCGCATCATTGCTTAGCACCAAAATGGTTAAATGGTGGTCAAACGCAAGCCTATTATTAAAAATAAACGCAGCAAAGCATCGTATAGTACCGATAATACCTAAGTGCAGCCCTGTATCTACGATTTTTCCGAGCAAGGGCAAAAACATGACATTGGCGTCCCTCACCTCTAGCATTAGATTAATAATTTAAAAAGTGGAATTTAGCGCCCCCTTAGTTGCCGCTCGGGGCACGTGCATAGACCCCGGCCCGCCGAAGTGCTTGCATCTTCATTTTTTTTCAGAATTATTCAGCACATACAGTTGGTCACTACAATCATTCCCTTCTAAGGTACAACCTTTGTGTCACAAACATGTGTAAAGAATTTTACCATAATACAACAACGGACCTAATACAAGACCTTGAGGCATGTCTTAATAAAACTTTTGAAGATAGCTATGGACTGAAAACTAAATTATCGGAAAATAATGTTCATTGTAAAAAAGCGAATGAAGAGATACAAACAGAAATAGCAGATTTATGTATGTATGCGCTTTTGATCGGAATCTTGATGATCAACACAGTCGGAAGCATTTATGACTTTATTTGCACAAACGGGAAAAAAGAAGACGGTAAGTAAGAGAAGGTTATTCAGAGATATTTTTTGATAGACTGTATTAACTAACCGCAGCGTAGGACGTCCACCCACAAGATGGATAGACGGCCTAAAACATACCTCAGAAAAACGCTGGATGCATGCCGCTTCCAACCGGGCCTTTTGGAAATCGATGGTGGGAGGCTTACGTCCAGCAGTGGACGTCCTATAGCTGAAATGATGATGAACTAAGCTCGGTATCTTTATTTATGTTTACTTTTTGTTTATATTTTTTGCTGATGCTGAATACAATGAATAAGCACAACTGGTATTTTTGCCAAAAATCTAATAATTATAATAATTATTTTTTGACCAGCAAATGGGACCTACATAAAAGATTTTTGGTTTTTCAGGTATGTTTCTGCTGACAAATTTTTCTATTCGGCGCAACTGGAGGAAACTGGTGGCGCCGCCTCAGGAGGAACGAGATTCCAGGATGGAGAGGCTCAAAGGGCTCTCGGGTATTAAGTAAATAAGAAGAATCATCATCTGTTTCCGGAACGCGTCTTTTTCTTTTAGATATTCTATAAATGCTTGTTTGTGACTTGGATATATTTAAAAAAACATAAGGATCGTTTTTTATCCGAAATCACGTACAGTTATTTTCGTTGCGGTTATTTTCTTTACTAAATTACTTAATCACTAAATATTATTGGTTAGGTGGTTTGGTTATTGGTTGGATATTATGTTTAGTTTGGTAGGTTATTACTGGTTTTTTGATATTATCTTATGAAATTTTAAATCCAATAATTTTATTCCAGAATCAATAACTTCATAATCTCATCATAATCAGCTTATACTAATCCATTGCTGGACATAGGCCTCTCCCAACGCACGCTACTCAGCCCGATCTTCGGCTTTTCTCTTCCATCCATTGCCAGCCGTCTTACCTATAACGTCACTCCAACGAGTCTCAGGGCTTCAGTGTAGAAACACTACGTTTGCCGATTCGTTGTCTCTACTCTAGAACACGTCTACCCCAACGCTTATCAGTTCTGCGACAGATATGACCGTCCCATTGCCACTTCAGCTTGCTAATAAACTGAGCTATGTCGGTGACTTTGGTTCTCTGGCGAATAACTTCTTTCCGGATACGATCCCTCAGAGAAACCCCAAGCATAGCTCTCTCCATAGCTCGCTGAGCGACCTTGAACTTGTGGACCGCTCCAACTATAAGTGTCCACGTCCACGTTTCAGCATCGTAAGTCATGACAAGTAGAACGCACTGGTTAAAGACTTTCGTCTTAATACTTTGCGGTATAGGTGACGAGAACACTCTACGTAATTTCTCGAACGCTGCCCAGCCCAACAGCATTCTTCTCTTGGCCTCATTCTCAAAATTGTTTATGCCTTGTTGGAGTGTCTGCCCTAGGTAAACATATTGTTGAACGAACTCTATAGTGAAGCCATTTATGGTAACCGGTCCCGGAGCAACGTGTTCGTTGAACATGACTTTGGTTTTATCCAAGTTCTTCCGGAGACTGATGCGTTGGGAAAAATTGGCTAGGCTGTCAAGCATCCTTTGTAAGTCCTCCAGCGATTCGGTCATTATGACGATGTCGTCTGCAAAACGCAAGTGAGAGATTTATTCGCCATTAATATCAGCTTGTCCTGTCCAGTCCAGACTCTTAATCCCCCATTGCGTTTGAGAACAATTTCGGGGAGATAACATCCCCTTGTCTCACACCTCGACGCAGATGGATATGATTTGTTTGCTGGTTCTGGACTTGGACAATCATTGTTGCGGCGTCATACAGACATCTCATCATTTCGATGTATCGTCAGTCAACTTGGCATCGCTGTAAGGTCTCCAGAACAGCCCAGGTTTCGACCGAGTCAAAAGCCTTCTCATAGTCCACAAACGCCAAACAAAGGGGCCGATTGTATGCTTTCGTCTTCTATACAATCTGCCGCACTGTGTGAATGTGGTCTATGGTGCAGTACCCGCTTCGAAACCCGGCTTGCTCCGGGGGTTGAAACTCTTAGAGTTTTCGAGCAAGACGGTTCTTGATAACCCTAGTAAACAGCTTATATACATGGCTCAGAAGCGAGATGGGCCGATAGTTTTTCAAAAGGCCTTTTATCGCCCTTTTTGAAAAACAATACCACCACGCTTCTGTTCCATGCCAGCGAAGTTCTCCCGGTGAAGAGGACGGTATTGAACAAAAGAATTGTTTAATACCGAAGCTCATTGAGTAGCGGAGTTCCACTGGCTTTTAAGAGCACTGTTGTAATCCCGTCCTTACCCAGTGGCTGGACTAATTATTTCGACCCCCGTTTTTGCTCAATTGATTTTTCAATCAAGAGCGTGTTATATGATCGGAGGTCGCGTCGTACAAGTTTGCTAATTTACTAAGTGTCGCCTGTTTTAACGAAGTTAACGTGGGATTATCGCACCGTTCTTCCATTAACTGCAGAATTTCCTTTGAAAGCTTTCACTTCCTGCCTTTACGCTTCGCATCGCAAAATTTCGATGGCATGACGTCTACCACTTGATCGAGTCTCTGATTCACGTCATTTGTGGTTTCCAAAACAGCAAATCCGTTCTCCAGCTTTAATTGGAACGTTTTTTAACATAATCATAAATACATTAGTGATGGAAAAAGAAACTCTTAAAAACTAACTATGCACAGTTAAACATAAGTTACAAAGTTCAATAATCAACCAACCAACCACCAAATTACCAATATCATCTGTTATCTGGCACCATACCTTGTTACCAATAATCTTTAGAATTCCAGAAAAAAAATCTGACTTGAACTTGGTCCAAGCATTTATTTGGTCTGACAGCTGTAATAACATTGAAAAAGTTGAATGAAATTATTATTTTCTTACTCGTATTTCATTGAAGTAAATCGGATAGGTACCTACCTGTACCTGTGTCTTAGTTCAAATACCTAGTGAAAGTGATCAGAACTCATGGTTTCCATTAAAGTTTTTACAATGGTATTGCAGCTGTCAGAGCAAATATACGCTTGGACTGTGAGTAGACGTACGAGTATACTCATATATGTTTTTTTTTTTTTCAGAGTAATATTAACGATAATTGTGATAATTGCGCATGCTACTATTTCCACACTATTTTACATAGACAACACAGAATTTGTAGAAAATGTAAGAATTTATCTTTTGTTTAAATACATTAAATTTTATAATACTTAGTAAAATTCATAATTTGCAGTAGTATTCTAATATGAGAGAATCACATCACATCATCAGCCTATTAACGTCCACTGTTGGACAGAGGCCTCCCTCATAGAGAGGGGTGTTGCCATAATCCCCACGCTTGGCAGGCGGCTTGGGGATCGCAGTACGTTCACCGTGTACTATTAGGACGCTGCTGCCCATCATTCGGTGGTTCTGGTCGTATTTTTAGGACATACCCGGGTCCGGGATATGAGAGAATATTTTTATTCAAATGACAATGACTATAGTTTCAACCGCATTCAACGGTCGTTTTCAAAGTGAATGCGCGCGTGGCTCCGTGGTCAGCGAGACGAACCCGCGCGCGCGTTTCCGTATCCGCGACTTCGTTCGCGATTGCCATCCCTGCAGATTAATTTATTCGCATTTGACCACAGTTTTTCTTATATTAATTAAGCAACTCTTTTTACTTTAGATTTGAAAACTCCCAGGTTGTATTTCTCAGAAGAGAGTAACTCAGGCATAGAGTTTCTTCGCGGTTCGCACAATAAATGTTGAAGCACAGTGGTTTGTGCGAATCTTTTATTATTTTTTATTTAGGAACTAGTTTTTTGCCCGCGACTTCGTACGCGTAGATTTTCATATAAACCTTCAATCCTTTTTTCTTCCCTTAATTCGGCCCTTGCGCAAAATAACATAGCCTATACTTCAATCTGGTCATAGCTAAGCATATTCGTGAAAACAGCATTTAAATCCGTCTGCATTTTCTTCCAGGGGTTTAGGAGATGTGCGTGAACAAACAAACAAATCGTGTCCAAGTCCTATCGTGTTCAGCGGCTTATTTTAAGACGCCCTGGTGTTTTTATTTTTGTTACCTCGCAATTACAGATTTTTTTATCTCTACGTTTTTATTATATGTATAGAATATAGAATAGATACCTACCAGAAGCAGAAAAAACTAAGAAACACAATTTATTTTACGTGTTTTGTCAGTTACCCCAATTGAAACTGCAACTGACAAATATAGGATTGATAGATGGCAATTTGTTATACACCAATGTGTCAATGGGTATAATCTGTGCAAAATGAGTCATGTATTACATATATAGAGTATAGTCATAGACAACAAGTGAACTAACGTTATACCTAATTCTGTGATATGTATTCCAGCTTTACCAAAACATTGGTTTCAAATTCTTAGCGAGTGGGTCCTTCTTAGTGGTGACCTTCTTAATGATATCTGGGTTCCTGCTCAGCTACAATCTGGAGCTTATGAGTGAAAGGAATAACTCTGAAGTCAACTGGAAGCTGATCCCGAAGCGCTTACTCTTACGATGTATCAGGTGGTGTATCTTCATATATTTTTTCAAAACATCATCATGTGCCATCTGCATATTGAAGTTTGGTGGAGTTGAGCCACATTTTTTTGCGATTCTTTGCTGCTTTTTTCAGTTGCTGGCAACTCAATAATGCAGGACGTAAATCTAATAGTTCATTGCAGGTTCGAATCCTGTCGTTCGCCAATCTTATGGATTCGTCCTCCGTACAAAGACAATCCAAATGCTTAAGCTCATTACGACTTTGCAGCGTACCCAGCGGGCTTGTGGCATTACCACACAGAATGGCAATGATTATGCGTTGAGCCAGAAACACGCCAGCATTTTGGTCACGCGTCGCATTGCGCTCTGAAAGATTTTTCAAAATGAGGTGAGATGTGGGGCTCGGGACCCAAAGGCCCAACGTCTCGATCCCAGACAGCTCAAATATATAAGGGTTAGCATATTTGCGCCATTTGTGCTGCTCTGCCGAATGAGCTGCCGCACCAGCCCTACCTTGTGTCTCAGAAAGATTTGACGGTGCCAAAGTATCGACACAAGTCGCGTCCCTTACAAGGTGCCGACTCAACTCCCAGGGAATAATTGTCATACCGCAGGCCCCTTACCGTCGACACGCGCAAGACCGGTCGATTCGAGTGCAGCTGCGACATTGACGGAGGAAAATGTCCTGCGTATGATGACGTTCAGGCTGGCGTGTTAGCCAATTTGAACAGTGCTTCTCGAGCAAGAGAGACCATGGTGACCTAGCCAGTACCACACTGGAGTAAAGCAATGGACCACACAGCAAGGTGCTGTGAGGCCCATTAACCGAAGCGTAAGCTGACAGCTGGACGAAATGTGCTTGGGTCTTAAGGCCACCTGTATCAAAAGAAGGCATGACTTGCAACCAAAGTCCCGATTTCCATAATTAAGATCTGCAACGCTACGACACGTATTTATATATTTTAGGTACTAAATAATTCATTGGTGCTGGGCCGAG
Organism: Agriopis leucophaearia; assembly: GCA_949125355.1. NCBI lineage: Eukaryota > Metazoa > Arthropoda > Insecta > Lepidoptera > Geometridae > Agriopis > Agriopis leucophaearia. The sequence goes on along the minus strand of OX421278.1, from coordinate 859,404 downwards.
AATTGAATAGTGTGTCGTCAGATTGTTAAGAGCATATGCTACCACTCGGCCAACATGATCAATTGAATAGTTTTCTTATCATTAATTTTATTCTAAGTGCAAATGTAACAAGTGATTTACATTGTGGATTACATTAAAAACCAATTTCAAAAATATATGAAAAACATATTAAGCCTATAAAAATTGAGGGTTGGCCTCGAACTTTCAGGGATCCTATCATCAGATCCTTACTTGATGACAATGGAAGGAAGTAAACCCTAACGAAAAAAAAGTTTTTTTTTTTTATCAGTCAACAGTTGGCTGAGGAATCGGTGAACATACATAAAAACCGACTTTTTTAAAGGACTATTATTTGAAAAGATTATCCTCAATATATAATGTGATATATGTCGTGCTTATAATAATTAATGCTTGTTTTTAAAGTAGTGATGTTTTAATATTGTAATATTATTGTCCATTCCAGGTTGACCCCTACGTATGCCTTTGTGTTATTTTGCACAGTGACTATCAATAAATATTTTATCACAGGACCCCACTGGCATGTGAGTAACTGAGTACACAACTCTGAGTCTTTCTTCAATCTCTAATGTCGAGGTTCTTATGGCAGATTATTCAACAGTTATTTCTTTTTCCTGGACACAACGCATACATAGCATTGGAATTGACGCCAAATTGCAAAAATAGTAAAACACATTACGTGCTTCTCACTTAGACACACAGTAACAAACAAAAATAAACTTTTAAATTACTTTAACAATAAACTTTTCTGAATTCTGCATCACACTTACACACATACACACACCCACACGCACCCACAAACGCACGCACAAACAACATATTTATTTTATTTCATATATTTTTTATCTCTAACAAACTGCTAATCTTGCAACAGATACATGGAAATCGATCATTGACACTACTAAATGTATGAAACAGCAGATTTTCCCGCTCGTGATTTTAGGGTTGGTCCCATAGTATAAGTTTTTCATAATGATAAGTACAATGACCTCCTCTCAGTTTAGTACAGTACATATGCGTAACCCTGTATATAATCAAGGAAATCCATAGTAAAACTTTTATACGGTCGATTTGTTCATTCGAACACTAATCCAGAATTCTGTCCTTCTTGCCAACTTACATTAATTATTTCCCTCCCATTATCGTTCTTGGTTGGCACTTATGCAGAGACTATAGGCAAGTCAACACGTTTCTGGCAGCCATTGAAATAAAAATACTTTTTGTCAAATTAGACTTCATATGGTTAAAACATATAAAGAAGAGATAAATAATTAAATTTAAAGTATATTATGTATTTAGAAATAATGACAATATAAAGCTATCTATTTATATACCTATACTATGTTATCTTGGTACTACGACGCTAAACTCGCTCAGTATACTTTAAGATGGAATCACTGAGTGGTACATCTTAGGCAGACACTGGCGTAGTAGCTTTATCTAGCTAGTCTGTCCACTGGAGCGTTTATGTCTTTGTGTCAAACATGCTAACGGAATTCTAGACTCCGATAATTCCAGATTGGAGAGTCTATCTCTGAAAAGTCCTCGAACGTTGTCTAGAGTATCGCGCTTCAATCTTTTCTCTTGTGTTTAACCTTTGTGATAATTTATTGGTGTATACGGACTTAAATAAATATAATACTGTTCCAGTACTTCGGAGTGGCCCAGATAGTAGACTGCCAGCAGTACTGGTGGCAGCACCTGCTTTACATCAACAACTACAACGATGAGTCGCAGTGCATGCCGCACACATGGTAAGCTGGTAACTATAATAACCCTAATTATTTCGGAGGGTTTTGCGATTATTACACATTAAAATGCATCCACATTTTATTAAAATTGTTGGCAAGTTCCATCTGCAAGCATCATCATAAAAACTGACGCTCGACTCAGAACTGCGTTTTGATTAAAATCATTGGCAGTACTTTTAAATATTCTCATTATATTTATATTTCTCTGGACATCTGCCATGTAGTCAACATGTGACCTAATGTGACCAGCGGACACAGCAAATCGGTTAAACGTCAAAAATTAAAATAATGTAAAAAAAAACACGCGTGAAATTCATTAAAAGTGTAATTATAATATCCCTTTCATAGATAAATACTTAACTATTTTTACATTTAGGTACTTTGATCAAAATTTGCCATTATAATTTTTGTTCGGGGATAAAAAAATGTGAAAATCACAATTTGTTTGCAACAAACTTCACTAACTAAGGTTGTCTACTAACTAATATTTTTTCTCAAGGTACTTAGCTGTCGATACCCAGCTGTACGTCCTGGGTCTGTTCATCTATGTCATTTGCCGGAGCGCTTACTCGCGGAAGATGGTCATATCTCTGCTGATGGTGATTGCCATCGTCATCCCCGTGGCCCAAACCTACTGGCAGGACTTAGATGGAATGTTGGTTTCATCACCAGAGTAAGATTTCATACAGATTTATTCAAACACAAACAATGGAACAGTTTTCGGATCCGCCTTCGTAGACAAAAATCTGCAGCCCTAGAAATATATCCCTACTTAACAGTACACAACAATAACATAGTGTTGTTTCATGAATAAAGAACTTGGTATAGCTATTACAAGGCTGATGGTGGTCGAGTGGTAGCATATGCGCTTTAAAATCTGACGGCACCAGGTTTAATCCTTGCTTGGCCCTACTAACGATTTATTAAGTGCAGTTTAGATGCCATTGCCCAAAAACGGTGGTGAAGGTAAACATTGTGATGAAACCGGTATATGTCTAAGAAAATTAATAAGTTCAAAGACATTCGACATAAACAGGGTCAGCGTGGACCCATTCTCACCCTCTCTCTGAGAGAAGGCCTGTGCCCTAGCAGTGGGGACATGATACACTGATTATGATGATAGCTATTACAAACGTAGTTTCGTGGCTATGACGCTGATGCCGCTCTCACGCTACTACCTATTAAGCTACCAAGTTAAAAATCCATCGCCAACAGCCTCAAACTTCAACAGCCACACTTCAGACTCATAATCATATGCTCTATTGTGATGATAATGTGAGTTAGGTATATACCCATGAGTATTCCAGTCGAGGTGAGCCACTTCTTTACAGCATTTCAATAATAACTATTCCAGAGGAATCCTTCGCTTCTTCTTGGATGTGCCGACCTACGCGAACCTGTACAAGCGAGGGCATACGAACATGTTCAGCTCTTTGTTGGGGCTGAGCATCGGCTTCCTAGCTTATTACGGGCAGAAGGTCAACTTTGACGCGCAGAAATATAGGGTAAGATATTGTCTAATCTAAATATAAATATATAAAATGCTAATATTAGTACGTGAAGACAGGGTTTTCTCTATCACCACCAACTCCAATCAACTTCCCGTTTAGATGGTAAATGCCCCTTGATCTCCAAGTGGGAGGAAAGGATTTGATTGCGGAGGGTGGAAGTGGGGGGTTGTGGGTGGCGAGAATGTGAAAAAATATATTTCTGTCCTTTCCTAACTCATAAGAACTTCTCATGAGAACTCATGAAACATCTGAAAAGATCTCAAATTTTCTGAAATGATCTAGAAAGTTCCAAATGTGTTAAACTGCCTCGAACTCTCTATGCCTACAAGTAAATAAATAAATAAAATAAATAAATATCTGGGGCATTATTGCACACATGGTCATCTGACCCCAAACTAAGCAAAGCTTGTAATATGGCTGCCAGAGACTGATATACGTACATATATATTTTTAAACATATACTTAAATAGATATTAACACCCAGTACAAACACACATGTTCATCACACAAATGTTTGTCCTAGATGGGAATCGAACCCACGCCCCCCAAGCCCAGAAGGCAGGTTCACTAACAACTAAGCTAACGGGGCTGTCAAAAGTGGATCATATAAAAACCGACTTAAAAAATATATGAAACACGTAATAAGTGCCTATAAAATTTGAGGGTTTCCCTCGATTTCCCTGAGATCTCATCATCAGATCCTGACTTGGTGACAATGGGACCAAATTGGAAGTTTACCCTACCCAACAAAAGAAAAAAATATTGAAATCGGTCACAGTTAGCGGAGAAATCGGACAACATAAATAAATATATGTACAGTGGATCCTCATTTTTCGTCGGTTAAAAATCACGTCGATCTCTTGATATTGTCTTCAGGAGCTAACTTTTTTCCAATAAAAACATAATAATAATTGTTTACTGGTTACAGAAATATCGAGTCCTCTTCTACTCCATTATACCTCTAGGAGTAGTCATGTTTTTAAGCGGCTGCGTGTTCTACCGCAACGGTCCAAGGCCATCACTGGCTGTCAGGATGCTGTTCGCAGGGTACCAGAAGCCAGTCTATTGTCTGTTCTTTGGTGTCGTATTGTTGGCTGTCATATTCAAGTATGAAGGTCAGTACGAAGCGCAATTATTACCCCACATTGACAAAAACTAATAGAAACGTAGGGTACGTTTACTTGGTTTAGTTAAGAGTAACAATAATTCGACTGTGTAAAACAGTGGTGCTCATATGGATGAAAATAGGCAAGATTAAGGTGAACTATAATAAATAAATACCGGCCAAGTGCGAGTCGGGCTCGTGCACGAAGGGTTCCGTACCATTATCTATAAAAACGGCTAAAAAACACGTTTTTTGTATGGGAGCCCCCTTAAATATTTATTTTATTATATTTTTTTGTATTTGTTGTTATAGCGGCATCATCTGTGAAAATGTAAACTGTCTAACTGTCACGGTTCATGAGATACAGCCTGTTGACAGACGGACGGACGGACGGACAGCGGAGCCTTAGTAATAGGGTCCCGTTTTACCCTTTGGGTACGGAACCCTAAAAATACAAATGAGTGAATTATTTTTTAAGATCTATTACGTAGTGATAATTTTGAGTGCATAAATAATTAAATAACTTCAAACAAAGAGCTTATAAGACCAATCTCGATGGCATACGGAATTACGGATACAATATAATAAAAATAATTAACTGCTAACCTGTGGAATATGCTCCCTGATGGATGATCCCTGATAGTTACAATCAGGGTGTCTTCAAATCACAAGTGAATCGGTTTCTTCTAGGCAAGCGTGGTCCGTCGTAGACCGCACATCGCTTGCGGTCAATCACAAGCATATTAAACGATAAGAATAGTATTCGCTGAAGAAGCATGTCACACGCACGTACAAGTGCAAATTTCATTATTATATATTAAGTCAATAGCCCTAAAACCATAATTTAGAACAGTAAACAAAGGCAACGTGTTCTAGCCGCAAGAGCGTATTCTTTGAAGAAAATTCGTAAGTCTCCAATACCACTGCACCTGGTGAGTTAGAGATGGAGCAGTTTGTGCCAGCAACTGAAGACCATGCTCCGTTAATGGTTTGAGTAGGCCAGCAGGGGAAATGCACAATATTATTATTTCAAGCAGGACTTCAGTGCAGGTCTTATCATCCCCACATTGAATTAAATTTATTTCATTATCGGAATTTTGATTGGAATCAGATAAAGGTAATTAATAGGTTTATAAGGTAAGCCCTTGTAATCTTGGTGTTGTGCATTCTAGGGGTGCTGCGAGGAGCTGTGGAGTGGGGCGGCTGGAAGGTCCTCTCGCGTCTCTCCTACTGCGCGTACTTGTTGAATATTCCAGTGATCTCCTTCATATTAGCCTCCAACTCAATGACACACGTTACCTTCATCTCCGTGGTGAGCCCGTCTCATCTCACTTTTTTCCTCACTAATACCTACTAATGTAGATTATACTATACGTACTAATATTAAGAATTTAATTAAATGAACTAACTAATATTATCCTATCCTGTAGTGGTAGGACTCCTTGCAGGGGTCCGCCTGGGGAAGTACCACACCTTTGCCAGTTATTCAACCGCCAAGCAGTAGTGTGCAAAAACTAATGTGTTATTGATTAAAGGGCAATGTTTCCAGCGAAATTACAGGGTACATAGAGATTTGACATCTTATGTCTCGTCACTCAGTATCATAAAAAACTACACATTTCTAAATTTAATCTAATTTAGCCTTTTTTTATGCCATTGGTTGCAAACAAGCAGACGGGCCGCCTGATGGTAAGCAGTCACCTTCGCCTATGGATACTTGTAACACCAAATGCATCACAAATACGTTGCCGACCCTTTAAGCCTCTATTAACTGAAGAACCCCATGTTGTAGCTTTTCGGATACACCGCGGAAGATAGCTCATTCCACATTTTGCAAGTGTGATTTTCGTTGGATTGAAATGAACCAGATTCAAATCTATTCAAGATTTAAGCGCTTAGTTTGCTGTATATGTATTTTTTTTATATAAAGAAGGATTTTCAACGAAACTTACTACTAATATTATAGACCTATTATATAATGACTGTACTTTCAAATAAGTATTTAAGGATATAGTATTTACTTATATTTATTAGCTGTTGATCTGAAATAAATGTTTTTTACAGTCTAAAATTGGCGGTTGATATTGGTTGCGTTTTTATATGAAAATGTTTGTTTTGTAACCGACAGATGGAGCGTATGTTGTTCGTCCTTGTAGTGTCGTACCTCGCTGCGCTGCCGACCTGGATGCTGGTGGAGGAGCCGGCTGGACAGCTGCTCTCCTCACTCCTGCGCCGCCCGGAGACAGACGTTACACATAATACTGGTAAAAACTACTTCGCTATGAAATAGTTCATAAAAATGCGATAGACGAAACATGGATCTGAAGATTTTGCAAAACCACAGACGAAGAAAGTTTAGTAAAAAAATTGCTTGCTTATTCACATATTCAAATATACAGTACAGACTTATCTGTCTGACACTGTCTGTCAAAGCTGTCTGTCTGTCATGCTTGTTTTTACAAGCTTTTTTTACATTTTAATTTGTCTATTTGTAGTGTGAACAATAATTATAAAGAGTTTATCTATCTAACTATATGGACTCTTTGCCTTTGCCTCGGCCTCTTTGCCTTTTCATTAAACATATGCGAAATGACCGGCCAAATGCGAGTCGGACTCGTGCACGAAGGGTTCCGTACCAATATCTATAAAATCCGCAAAAAAAAATCACGTTTCTTGTATGGGAGCCCCCCTTAAATATTAATGTTATTTTAATTTATAAATAAAAATAAAATTAATATATAAATTATTTATTTTGAAATTGAATATATAACTATATATTGTGTGAATATTTCAAGCGTCTATTTGTTGCCGTTATCAATATAGAGCAAAAACGAGCAAAACGTTTGTTGTATTGGAGCCCCCTTAAATATTTATTTTATTCAGTTTTTTTAGTATTTGTTGTTATAGGGGCAACAGAAATACATCATCTGTGAAAATTACAACTGTCTATCTCGGTTCATGAGATGCAGCCTGATGACAGACAGACAGACCGACAGCGGAGCCTTAGTAATAGGGTCCCGTTTTACCCTTTGGGTACAGAACCCTAAAAATCAGAACCATGTCCCGTCAGTGCCATCTACCGATGGTTGCAGAACCACACACAACGTCAGGAAATCTCCCATCATCAAACGTTGTTACTAGCCCAGTTGTCTATGACTTTTTAAATAACACCAATTAAAATAACGAATTACTTGGATATATCAAAATGTCTCCTGCCTAATACTTTTACCAACCTCTCACGGATCGTCAACGTCACTGACTTATTCAACTCTTTGTATACCGCGGAGTAAAATACTGGGTTATTAACCAACTTTCAAAAAGGAGGGGATTCTCAATTCGATTGTTTTTTTTATGTTTGTTACCTCAGAACTCCGTCATTTATAAACCAATTTGGAACATTATTTCTAATTCGGTTCTGTAGTTAGGCTTATAACGGATTGACCACCGCGGAAGTTCGGAGACGGAATTTCGTTCTAGTGTGGCAAAGACCTTAAGACAAAATAAATGGAAAATTTTGTTTCTTGGATGACAATTATGATCATCGAAGTAACCGAATTTGCCCAATTTATACTGATTTGGTGAAGTCAGCTTCTAAGCTTTTCATTTCATTTATTCAATAAACATACAAAACAGAATCCAATAATTAAAAAATAATAACATTGAAGTTGATTAATTAATGATCTGTATCACAATCTAAAACTATTTATGCCTAGGTGCATTATAATAAAATAATTGTGGGTAAATAATTAATAAAATGTTGAACCAATAAATTTTAAACTTATTCTAACATGCAATCTATCAATTAACAAATAATTTAAATATTATTCAATACATAAACTTTTTTTTTTTTATTAAACTGTCAAAATCTTTTTTAATACCTCGCGATTCTTCTCATTTGAGTCTACATAACGTTATGTTAAAAATGGCAATGGGCAGGCCACATCGCTCGAGGAACTGATGACCGATGGGGAAGAAAGGTTCTCGAGTGGAGACCACGAATTGGAAGACGCAGCGTAGGTATAGGCCTCCCACTAGATGAACCGACGACATCGTGAGAGTCGCGGGCATCCAGCGGATGCAGATGGCAGGATGTCGTTCAGTGTGGAAGTTAAAGGGGGACGCCTATGTTCAGCAGTGGACGTCTTTTGGCTGATGATGATGATGAACGTTATGTTATTTAGAGCCCTAAATAAAAAATTCTATTATTTTTGTGTACAACAAAAAAAATCTTATACCAACTTATACCAATTACTAAGTAATTGAAGAAAATTATCACCAATTATTAAGGTTGATATAGGGAAGGCGCCAGCGAGTTTTTATCTCCGATCCATTAAAATTACCCTTTATTTTTTTACAACCAATTTAATTTTTAAAATTTTACAGATACATCAAAAGATAAAATCAAGGAAGAAGACAAGAAAATCTCATCTGATGAACAACTCACTCGTGTGTGACAGGAGGAGAGATCAACAATTTATACTTTTCTTTTGTATTAGAATTAGTATGATATTGTTATGTAAATTCTTATTATGTTATAATTAGGTATGTGCCTATTATACCCTCAAATATTGCACGTCCGTGAGGATATACTGTTAAGAATACCTTAAATTACTCCACCATTATAGTTTGTACACAGTTTTATGCAATAAAAATTTAGCTTCCAAAAAGAAGGAGGCTATTAGTTCGACTGTTTTTTTAATGTTTTTTACCTCACAACTTTCGACTGGATGAACCGATTTTGATGATTCTTTTTTTTTATTTGATAGCTGGTGCTTCCTGTTGGGTGCCATTTCAATTTAGTCCAGTTCTACTATGTTTTTATTACAATGTAACAATTAAAAACTTATTTCCGTACAAAAAATATTATAAGAGACATCTGTCGTAACACCTCAGTACTAAATCAGACATGCGCTCTCTACCCGATAGTGCCTAATTAATGCACGTGGTATGGGATAGAGGGCGCATATTTGGTCCAGTTCTAACATTTTTATGAGGTCGGTTTTTTGTATTTTTTTTTTTTTTTTTTTACTGTAAAACAGGCTTGCGCTTGGCCGCCAACTCGCCTGATGTTAAGCGATGATGCGGCCTACGATGGATCACGCTTGCTTAGAAGAAACCGATTCACTTTTGACTTGCGTAACTATTGGGGAACACCCATTCAGGCAGCGCATTCCACATACTAGCAGTTCGCACAATGAAAGTGGAATCAAAGCGCTTCGTACGGGTTTTCGAAATGTCAAACATAAAGCGATGTCGATTTTTCGTGCCCGCTCTGGCAGTCCGATAGAAAAAAGGGCAGGAGGGAATTAAATCATGCAGATCTGATGCGCACTCTCCAAATTGTATCCGATAAAAAACCGATATAAATAATTGTAAATAATTAACAATAGTATTGTTAATTATTTAAAACGTCTATTCAGATCAATAGCATAGGGTGGACTGCATTTCGATTCTGAAATATGTATACTCGCTTCTAGTGACAGCGTGGATACAGAACTGTCGGTGATGTTGGTATTCAGTAAAGTCGAGTTTCAATATACTCGCTTCTAGTGACAGCGTGGATACAGCGCTGTTGGTGATGTTGGTATTCAGTAAAGTCGAGTTTCAATATACTCGCTTCTAGTGACAGCGTGGATACAGCGCTGTCGGTGATGTTGGTATACTCGCTTCTAGTGACAGCGTGGATACAGCGCTGTTGGTGATGTTGGTATTCAGTAAAGTCGAGTTTCAATATACTCGCTTCTAGTGACAGCGTGGATACAGCGCTGTCGGTGATGTTGGTATACTCGCTTCTAGTGACAGCGTGGATACAGCGCTGTCGGTGATGTTGGTATTCAGTAAAGTCGAGTTTCAATATACTCGCTTCTAGTGACAGCGTGGATACAGCGCTGTTGGTGATGTTGGTATTCAGTAAAGTCGAGTTTCAATATACTCGCTTCTAGTGACAGCGTGGATACAGCGCTGTCGGTGATGTTGGTATACTCGCTTCTAGTGACAGCGTGGATACAGCGCTGTCGGTGATGTTGGTATTCAGTAAAGTCGAGTTTCAATATACTCGCTTCTAGTGACAGCGTGGATACAGCGCTGTCGGTGATGTTGGTATACTCGCTTCTAGTGACAGCGTGGATACAGCGCTGTTGGTGATGTTGGTATACTCGCTTCTAGTGACAGCGTGGATACAGCGCTGTCGGTGATGTTGGTATACTCGCTTCTAGTGACAGCGTGGATACAGCGCTGTTGGTGATGTTGGTATTCAGTAAAGTCGAGTTTCAATATACTCGCTTCTAGTGACAGCGTGGATACAGCGCTGTCGGTGATTTTGGTATACTCGTTTCTAGTGACAGCGTGGATACAGCGCTGTCGGTGATGTTGGTATTCAGTAAAGTCGAGTTTCATACATTTAGTAAAGCCCTTTGTAGTTTGATTGCTACTTCGTAGCTCATGACTTTTTAGGGTTCCGTAGCCCGACAAGTAACCCTTATAAATTCGTTCTGTCCGTCCGTCTGTCTGTCCGTCCGTCCGTCCGATTTATTTAAAACCTTCTAACTTCTATAATTATTAAGATAATAGAATGAAATTTTGCATAATAACAGCAATAATGTAGATCTCAATTATAAAAGTATAAAAATGTATAATATTGCATTTTAGGGGTGGCTCTGGTACATGTGAAATGGGGATGAAATTATTTTTTTCACTTTACTTACTCGTGTGTTGAAAAGGTATTTTAAAATGAAGGTAAGGTTTGATACATCACTTTTTTATAAAGTCTGTACTTTGCGAAATATGGCCTGCCATAGTGGCAAAAAGTTGGTCCCCCCCCCGTGCATTTCTAAACTATAAGACATAGAAACTTGAGTCTTACAATACAGATAGATCATATACAAAACCTTCATCATATATTTAACCAAAAAATATATATATGTATATCAGTCTCCGGCAGCCATATTACAAGCTTTGCTTGTCAGTTCTGACATTTTTATGAAGTCTGTTTTTAAGGTTCCGTACCCAAAGAGTAAAACGTGACCCTATTATTAAGACACCGTTGTCCATCCGTCCGTCTGTCTGTCTGTCTGTCTGTCAGTCTGTCACCAGGCTGTATCTCATGAACTGTGAATACCGTGATAGACAGTAAGTAATTGTTGTTTGTTAAAAAATACTAAAAAACAATAAAATAAATATTTAAGGGGGCTTCCATACAACAAACGTGATTTTTTGCCCGTTTTTGCTGGATTTGATAACTGTAACAGGTAGACGCTTGAAATATTTGCAGAATATTTAGTTATATATTCACTTTGAAAATAAATAAATTAAAATAAACAAATATTTAAGGGGGGCTCCCATACAACAGACATGATTTTTTGCCGTTTTTATAGATAATGGTGCGGAACCCTTCGTGCGCGAGTCCGACTCGCACTTAGCCGGTTATTTACAATGTTATTACAGTTACCAGAGCAAATAATAGCTTGGATTGAATTTAGAACATCATATAAAAATTGCCTGTAACGTTGTATCACCCAAATATTATATACCGAATGTGAGACAGCCATTCTGCCATTCAAGTAGGTACACGATCCGGTCAATTTTCTAAACTGTCAATTTGCTAACACGACATCCTGCGAAATGGTCCATGTGATACGTCACACTTCGAAACAAAAAACTTATAAAATATAATATAGCTCCATAAAATATATATGAAATATTATACTATAAGTACTAAGGCACTGTAAATCTAAAGTGTTGGTGATTTTGTTTGTTTATTCTACAGAATAAAATCACTACTACTAAAAAAATCGGACGGACGGATAGACAGACAGACAGACGGATAGAACGAATTTATAAAGGTTCTTGTTTCTTCTCGGACTACGGAACCCTAAAAACTAGTAAAACAAGTATAAATTAATGTGTTAAATCAAATCAATTGCCTTCTTACAAAATATAAAAACTGGGACATTTTTGTACACATGGTCATCTGGCCCTAAAGTAAGGAAACCATGTAATATGGCTTTAAACATGGGCATATGTATTTTGTCGTACGCTTCATGAATAATTTATTGTACACCTTTTATTGTGATGACTATATATATTTTTTACAATGAATACAGCTTCTATAATTAAGATTGATACAGCGCCAGCACCTCACCAAACACGCCGTACGAGTAGGTAGATAATGAAGCGTGTTGAAGGTTATACTGACGTCCGGCATGATTACATCATACACGACGGAAACTCATTGATACTCACAAAGCGACTAATGTATTCAATCCGCTCACTTATCTGTGAATCCTGCGGCTCCACTTGTTCCTCTTACAGACTCTCAGTCAGTGCAGTGCAGATCACGACGCGGATCATGGCGCACGCCGAGCAAATTTTTCGCGATATGCTTAAAAACATCGCTACAGAACAACAATTTACAAACTACGACTTTAAAGTGACACCCATAAGCACCGGAGGCGCTAACTATACTTCAAAACTTTACTTAGCTACAATATCTGACGGAAATGAGGAGCTAAATGTCTTCGCCAAAGTTGCCGCCATAGGAGAAAAGATGCGCGCTCAATTCCCAATGCAATTGTACGATATCGAAAGACTCTTTTATACAAAACTAGCGAAAATATTTCACGAGTTAGAAGAGAAGAAAAGTATCCCTAAAGAAGATAGGTTTAGAGTTCCCATTTTCTACGGTTGCAACGATAATCTTTATGAAGAAACCATTGTATTGGAGAACTTGACATCTAAAGGGTTCGTGTCATACGACAGATTTAAGGCGGTGACGTGGGAGTATGCTGCATCAGCAATCACAGAACTGGCAAAGTTTCACGCGCTATCAGTCGCTCATGAAGTGAATGACCCTGAAGGATTCGAAGAGTTACTAACAGAAGTGAAATTTGAAATGGGTAATGACGAACAAATGCTGGCAGTTTGGGAATCAATCGTGGGAAAAGCAGTGGATGCGACTAAAGAAGAGAACAAAGAGAAGCTGAGGAAGTTCTTTGAAACAGTATTGGTGGGAAAGGACACTTTTGTGAAGTTGCTCGCCCCAGTGAAGCTGGCTGTCATCGGGCACGGAGACTACAGGCCAAGCAACTTGATGCATAGAGAACTTGCGGTAAGATGGCCTTGTAACATAATATATTCTTAATATATATAATTCTGTACGAGCGTTTGTAATATAACTCCTCCTAAACGGCTGCACCGATTTGGATGAAATTTTGTGTGTATATTGCAATGGGTGCCTAGATGGTTTGTAAACACAATTAGAACCGGTAGGTGGCGCTACTATGGTGCGAGATCGAAGGCCGAACTCTACGCGAACGAAGTTAGACTACAATAATAGTGAAACTGCTGGGGAGGCTTGGGTGAGTGGTGTTCACCAAGTTCTCGATTTCCAGCGGCTCTACAAGACCCTTGGCTTGCTTTAAGACCGCGGTCTTCAGCCATAGCAATCTCTTTCGTAAATTTTCAATATTTATGAAGATATAATATCACAGTTAGATTTATATAAACGAACTGGGCATTATCTATAGGCATTACAAATGGTTTAAATCTCGACAATAATTGTACAAAGGCGTATCTACCTTGTTTGTCTGGTCTGAGCAATGTCCTTGTGTCCGTGTGTTCATGTGTGCGTGTCTGTGTGGTTATGTCAGTGTATGTGTTACTGTTTGTCCGTGTTTCTGTGTGTCTTTCAATCGTCTATGTGTGTGTATGTGTGTGCCTGTGTATATGTTTGTCTGTCTCTGGCATCTTAGCTACAAATAGCTGAACCAATTTTGACTTAGTTTTTTGTTTGTTTGGTAGGTGTGTTGATCCAGAGTGTTCTTAGATAGGATTCAAGATAATAAGTTCAGCCGTTAGAATATTATCAGCTCTTTTATCAGGGGTTTAAAAAACACAATTTATACTTGTTATAGATTTGGACACAATACTTATCTGTAAATCTATAAAAATCAGTAAGATATAATAATAGCGACATTATAGTCGGACAACACTGCTTTAAAAAGTAACTAAAAGTGGCAACCGGCTTGACGCTGCCGTGGTGAATGTACTGATCGTCTGAACTCGGCTTTGTTCGGCTTTGGTCGTCGATTATACTGCGATCTCTATCACTCTCTCACACAAGACGATCTACACATCTCGTTCAACCACTTCGTAGCTAACAGCCGCTAAGATAAAACAATTAATATATTTTTCTGTTTCAATAAAAACTACAGTACACACGTAAAATGAATCATTTTTCTTGTCACTCAGAGTGTGTGTACTTTGTGCAGTGTATAAAGACCTAGGAACGCATTTTATTACTTATTTTTCGGACACTCGGAGTGCGTGACTGAGAGATGGCTGTAACGATTACGGTAATTTACCTTGCATTTGTCTGGTCAATATGGTGGCGGGCACAACCTATCTACAGGTAAAAACATCTAAGATAAAAATTAAGTAAATTTACAGATGGGCAAGTACTACCGCATCCATAATTATAATCTATGCAAAGAATTCTTATCATTCTTATTGAAGTAATAAGCGCATGATTGTGCAAGACAATACACTGACCTTCCGTTCTAATACTATAAATATGTCTGAACAAAGTATAGTTAACGAGGAAAATAATAACCTACATTAAACATTAAGACATGATATTATGTACATACTTAAAAACGGTTATTTATGGTGCTTGAAGATACCAATATCAATACAGTTTCTTCTATACATATCTATCTATCTATATATACATATAATAAAAACGTAGAGATAAAAAAATCTGTAATTGAAAGATATAAAAAAAACAGGCCGTCTTAAAATAAGCAGCTGAACACGCTAAGACAGTTTTTAGAACTTTTCTGTTTGTATGTTTGTCCACGCACATCTCCTTAACCACTGGACGGATTTAAATGCAGTTTTCACTATTTGACCAGATTGAAGTTTGGCTTTGTTATTTTGCGAAAGGGCCGACCTAAGGAAGGAAAAGAGGGTTGAAAGTTTATATGAAAATCTACGCGTACGAAGTCGTGGGGAACAACAGTAGTAATATAATAAGACCATCGTAAAGAATCATTTTTTTAACAAGCTTTTAGCTTTAAGGCGCCTGTTCCTGTCTGCAGCTGTCTCGTAAGTACATAATCACATTATTGAAGATATAAAAATCCGTGAGTGTGAATTTACAAAAACTGAAAAAAAAAACATGTTTTGGTGTCTATCGTACACAAAAAAAGTTTTTTTTTGAATAGTTGGCGGAGAAATCGGTGAAAAGACATTAAAAAAATACAGTGGAACATAGAATCTCCGCCATTTTTTAGTCGGTTAATAATAAAACTGATATAATAAATTGCTGTGAAAATAATATATATCTACATAAATTTAGTATGTCATAAAATTGACATCATAGTCATCGGATTTTTGTCTCTGTCCCATTGATCAGTTAAGTTTTCACAATAAATCAAAAACACTTTTGTTACAGTTTCGTTATAGTTTATATGAAAATCTATGCATACAAAGTCGCGAGCAAAATCTAGTAAGTATATAATAAATTCGTGGAAACTGTAAACATTTTTATGTTGAATGTATTGGTTTTGTGGAAAGTCAACGAACCTTTAATATATATACACGTAGGAAATGTATACTAAAAGCGTGGAACAGAGAACGTATGAAGCTAAGAAAGCTAAGCCATCCAGTACCTACCCACGAGAGTTTGTATCCAACTACCCACTTTTGCTCGTTTTAATCAGTCTTTGTGGCTCGATTAGGTTTTGGTTAATGCACGATCATTCTGGATGGCACACATCAGACAAACAACCATAGTGTATAGCGCCAATTATGATATGGTTAAAACATGATCAAAGTTAATTAAAACTAAAGAAAAATCTTAAAAAAACTAGTGACAGAAAATTGGGCAATATTACAAAATAATCATAAAAGAACGATTGTGTAAGTGATTATAAAACTGCCCACATTATTAGGTGACTTAAATTTACGTAGTGCCTCAAGATAAGTCTCTGAAATTAGTTTATCTATCTCGATAACAAATATCCTATACATTTAAAGATAATTTACGCACCACTTCATGTAATAGAAGTCGTAATCCAATAATGAAGTAAATATTATTCAACTATTATCAGAGTATTTACGTTATTTAGACGACGTTTGTTGAGTCAAACATTTCCCTGTTATTTATATCAGTTTACGATACGAATAAGACGTCATTTCATAATCATGCCAGAAATTAAGACGAAGATTCTCACTCTCTTGCACAAAATAGCAAGAGAACAAAAATGTCAGAATCACCACATCGCTCTGACTCCCACCAGCAGCGGTGGTGCCAACTACACTTCCACTCTCTACGTGGCTACCGTCACCTCCAAGAACAGAGATGACCTTCACTTATTCATCAAAGTCGCCGCCATGGGGAAGAAAATGAGAAATATAACTGATTTCAAAATTTACGCAGTAGAAAACTTCATTTACACTGAGCTTCAGGAACAATTTAGAAAATTGGAAGATAAACACGATGTTGCTGAGAAAGATCGCCTTAATATGACCAAGTACTACGGCGCCAGCACTGTTCCCATGGAAGAGATGATCGTCCTGGAGAATGTAGTTAGCAGAGGGTTCAGTACCCACGACAGAATGAAGTCAGTGGACTGGGAGTACGCGGCATCGGCGACTCGAGAACTGGCCAAGCTCCACGCGCTCTCCATGGCTATAGAACACGAGGAGCCTGAACTATTCACTAAACTCCTGCGATATTTTCAATTAGAAGTGGAAGATGAAGGCATGGAAGCTTTTTTTAAAAACAGCAAAAAAGCAGCGATGAACGTGGTACGTCCTGAGAACTTTGCGCGACTTAATAAGTTTCTGGATGGCATGGACTATGTCGGCTTATGTGATTACTTCAAGGGTTCGAGACATGAGGTTCTTTTGCATGGGGATTTCCGTCCAAGCAACTTGATGCATCGCTCACGAGATGTAAGTATTAACTATAAACAAATAACAAATCGGTACCTGCGGTGTACACATTCAGAAGTTATTATATCCTTTTACATCCTGATATCCTGGTTATATCCTGGTGGTTGTCTGAATTGGTCTCAAAATGTAAGCTGGTTATACAGTTTTTGAAAAATCCAACTGCTCCGCGGGGAATACTGGAAAAAGCTATGCTCGTAGTTTCTTTGAGCGATAAAATCTGGAACGAGGGTTCACCGAAGAAATAGTCACCGACATACCACATCGCTCGAAAAACCGATAATCGATGGGGAAGAAAGGTTCTTGAGTGGAAACCACGGACCGGAAGACGCAGTGAAGGCCTATGTGGACGCTAAATAGACCGATGACATTGTGAGAGCCGCGGGCATCCAGTGGATGCAGATGACAGGCTGTCGTTCAATTTGAAGCTCTAAGGGGGAGGCCTATGTTCAGCGGTGGACCTGTTCTGGTTGATGATGACGATGACTCCGCTATAGTTATTGCTCTATGACTATCTTTACCTAACCTAAGTCTGTTATCCAAGCAGATAATATTATGAAAATAGTTTGCTATCATGCGCTATTTACAATGATAATGTCGTTGTATGGGAATGCTGCGATATTTCTATTTTACTTCCTGTATGTTGACTGAATATTACACAGGTAGCTGTAAACAATTACTATGCACAGTAAAATGTCATCTGTTTCGTCCAAATATTTGTATGCCAAGTCGCTTGAGGTTTGTAATGTATCTATGTGTATATTTCAGGACCTTGATTAATCAGCTGGTACATCTATTATTTTTATTCTTGTTATTTTAACCATTCATTATTATTTTATTTTATGGCATGTCTGTATTCGGAACGTACAGTTATTATATTTTATACAGGAAAATTATTTGATGGATTCTTTTCTTCATAATTCCGCAAAAAATTATTTAATTCAATCCATATACGTAGAGGGTAGAGGTACTGCTTATGGATAATTTCTTCAGTCATCATGCTCCATAGTGAAATAGAGGATGACTTAGACGCGATTAAGATAAACTGCCGTCTTGTTGATGTACTGGAAACTTCAAACTGTGTTTCACCCCAGACCAGAATTTTAAATTATTTTCCATTAATATTAGAAGTATCGGTTGCAATTTTGATAGTTGTTTGGTAGCATTGAGGCGCTTAGACGTTGTTTTTGACGTTATTGTTTTAACGGAATGTTGGTTGAACAGTTTTCCATTTATTCCACAATTACCGGGATACAATTCATTCCAGAAAGATAAAAATCACAATCAGAACAGCGGTGTTGTGGTATACGTTAGAGAAATCTGGAATGCGTCAGTTACGGAACTTTCTGTTGATAATGCTCAATGTTTAGCCATTCACATCAGAAGTATGGTTAAAATCCTTGCAATCTACCGCTCCCCGGCCTGTAGAAATATTGATAATTTCCTATCTTCCCTTGCTTCCTGGATGTCTAATTTTGGTAGTCTTCCTTTGATTTTTGCTGGTGATATAAACGTAAATATTCTTGAAACCAGCAACCCCCAATACTTAGAATATCTTTGCTTTATGGAGGAATGTGGCATGGTACCCGCCATTACCGAACCTACAAGAGACTCATCTTGTCTGGACCATATCTATGTTAGCAGTTCACAACTTAACCAGGCTCCTCTTGGCATTGTCTGTAGGTCAGCCGTTACAGATCATTACCCAGTTATGATCGGCATGAATCTAAATAACAGAAAACACCCACGACCCAGCCGTAGCACGTTAAAAAGAGACTTAGACGGAATTAAAAAAGAACTCTCTGAAGTTGACTGGAGTTTTGTTGCTAATATTGGTAATACGAATGATGCAACCAATACTTTTGCTAAATTCCTGGCAGAGACCGTAGTTAAGCATACTCACGAAGTTCGTCTTAGTAGAACACAATACAACCTTAAGCCCTGGATTACTCCAGGCCTCATGCGTTGTATGAGACATCGGGATAGGCTTCATCAGCGTGCGAAACTCGATCCTTACAATAGTATATTGCAGGTATCTTATAAAAGGTATCAGAACTTCTTCGTAAACCTTTTAAGAAATCTTCGAAAAGAATACGAAAGAAAAGAATTAGACAAAAATAAAGATAATCCCCGGAAGCTCTGGAAGTCTTGATAGACTTCGTCCGTCCGTTCCGTCTGTAATTTATCCGCAAATAAACAGGTGCCCACCGAATTGTTATCACTGCAAAGTTCTGATGATCCACATCATTCGCTTGATTTGTGTAACGATCATTTTTCGACAGTAGGCCAACGACTAGCAAATCAAATACTCATTGTCACTAATCAAACACCAAATGGTTTGTCAAAAAGCGTTGGTACTCAAAATGCGCTCTCTGAATCATTTTTATGGGTCCTACGGACTACGAGGAAGTTGAAATACTAATTATAGGACTACACAATGGCAAAGCCCCAGGTGTAGATGGTTTGACAAATTCACTTACTAAACATATTAAAGACGAAATCGTTGTGCCACTAACTCATATATATAACCTAAGCCTTTCAAGTGGAACATTTCCAGAGGCCTGGAAGTTGCCTCTGTTAGTCCAATACATAAAAAAGGTCCTAAAAATTGTATAGAAAACTATAGACCTATCTCGCTATTAAGTAATTTCTCAAAATTGTTAGAAAAATTAGTCAACAGAAGATTAACAAGGTTTTTAGAGTCACGTAACATAATATCATCAAGACAATTTGGTTTTCAGAAAGGTAAGAGCACAGAAGATGCAGTCTCATTGTTAACATCAGTAGTATCGTCCAAGTTGGACAAAAAACTAAGATGTTTGGCAGTGTTCTTAGATTTGACTAAAGCATTTGACACTGTTTGCATCCCAATTCTTTTGGAGAAACTAGATAGAGTTGGTATTAGGGGAGTAGCCTTTGATTGGTTTAAAAGTTAGTTAATGGATCGGAAACAGTGCGTCAAAATTGGGAATATTTTTAGCAGTACACGAGCCATTAACTTTGGGGTCCCACAGGGCAGCATCTTGGGGCCTATGCTTTTTAATTTGTATATCAACGACATCCATGCTTTGCACATTGAAAATGCTGAGATCATTTGCGATGCTGATGACACTGCCATTGTGTTTCATGGTTCAACTTGGGCGAGAGCCCTAGAGTATGCAGAACTAGGAATGGCTAATGTTTCTGGTTGGTTGCAGAGAAATCTCTTGACGCTGAATACGGAAAAAACTGTATATTTATGCTTTCATAAAACAGTTGTTTCAGCGCCAGTATCACAGCCAAACCTTAAGCTTCACAAAGTCTCCTGCGACAAAGGATCATGTAACTGTGAAAATTTAACTAGATCTAAAACCTTAAATAGTTGATTGAATCAGGCGTTACTTTGCGACGTAGAAGCGGAATCACACTAGAAATTCATCAGTAAAACAGTTTAGATCTAAAACCATTAAATTTCGTGGTGTTCTTATAGATGAAAATTTAAATTTTAAAAGTCATATTGTTGCTCTATCAAGGCAGATACGGAAAGTTATTGGCATTATGAAAAATCTGCGTGACGTTGCGCCCCCTGGCATACTGATGTCTGTATATTTCGCATTGTGTCAATCCCTATTAAACTACTGCATTACCTGTTGGGGCAGTTCAGCTATAACCTTCATTATACTTGCCGAGAGGGCGCAACGATCAGTGTTAAAAGTTATTTTGAAAAAACCATGGAGATACCCAACTACAGATGTATTCAAAGATAGCGGAGTACTGAGCGTGAGACAGCTATTAATACTTAAAATTTCACTGTCCGTACATAGATCTATGCTAGCTGCTTTTGACTATGATGAAATTATTAAGAAAAGAACTCACAAATTACCTTTACCGCAAGTTTAAATACAAGTTTTGCCCGTCGATTTGGTAAGTTTGTTAGAGCACACGTTTACAATGTCGTAGATAAGCATTGTAATTTAAAAGGGAAGACTGTCTACGAAGTCAAAAAGACACTTTATAAGTTTCTGACTTCACTTACCTATAAGGAGACGGAGGATTTATTGAGGATCCTATCCTAAATGTATAATGTAAAACTATCATTTATCATAATAATTTACAACGAAAGATATAAAATTGATATTAACTTACTTAATATACACATAATCAAGTGTACCTACTATTCCTATAATATTTATATATATATATATATGAATGACCTACTATATCTTAACTAGAGGTGTTAATCTAAGATAAACCGTATTGGATTCCCGTGATACAGGACTAGCCTAGTGCGGGAATCGCTGTTATCATTTATCTTTACCCAACTTACTCTTAAGCAGAAGCCTAACTTTATTTTTTCGTTTGATATACCTTATTTAAGCCTATGTTTATGTAAATAAATATATTTTGATTTTTGAATGGGACGGTATCTTATTAGTATCGAAAATAAGAAAGTACATATTAGGAGATTTCACTTACCATACTTATTTCTACACTAAACCACACTTATTTCCGCCGAAACCGGTCAACTGGGGATCTTCAAGCCTATGCCACTCACATCTGGAGTGAGGCCATCGAGAAATACGGAGAAGCGCTCGCCATTTCCCTCGACATCTCGAAGGCTTTCGACAGAGTTTGGCATGACGGCCTTATTAACAAGCTTTCCTCGTTTGGCTTGTCCGCTGGTTTCATTGCGTGGATATCGGACTTCCTGAGGGATAGGTCGATCCGAGTTGTCATTGATGGCTGTACGTCCGATTGTATGGCAATTAATGCCGGTGTTCCCCAGGGGTCGGTGCTCTCTGCGACGCTCTTCCTGCTGCACATCAACGATCTGCTAAAACCCGGTACCTTTGGGTAAGCAGACGACAGCACAGTAGTAGAGAGCTATACATCTAACGCACGAGCCAGCGGATTTCAAATCCAGTCTCTCAGAGAGGACATGGTTGAGCGCATGAACTTGTCCCTTAAGGCAGTCTCCGATTGGGGCGATGCCAACCTGGTCAAGTTCAATGCCGGTAAGACCCAGGCGTGTCTGTTCTCCGCAAAAAGGACGCCATTCCAACTGGCTCCTAATTTTTTGTCGATGCAAAGATACAGCGGTTTAAGGGTAGGACGCACGGAAGGACGAACGGACAGACACATAGACAGACAGACAGACAGACAGAGAGCGTAGGCTCAGTAATAGGGACCCGTTTTAACCCTTTGGGTACGGAACCCTAAAAACGAAACAGAAATAAAATTTTGGGTAAACAATAAAATATTGCTTCTAATATTTCAAATTAGATGGCGCTGACCACCGTTAAAACGCGCAAACGCTTGGATGGAACAGGGATTACAGCAATGGTAGGTCGATAATAGTGTAAACAGAGTTTAAAAAAGTTAATGATAAAAAAAATATGAGTTTTGAAAGATTTCTGCGCAAGGAAACCTGTGGAAGTCTATATTTACGAGGTATTGTGAGTTGAGAGTTATTAGGCGTAATAACTTGAGCGAGCGGAGAGCTATCTATCGAGACAAAAAGTAAAATCGTAAATAGGTGGTAGGTAGGTCTTTACGTTTCAAACCAGTTTATTTCTGCCTCAGAACGACATGGTATTCCCTCAGAATACAGACTATCTGTATTATGAGGGTATTCCGAGATAAAACTTTTCGAAGTAATCTGTAGTAGGTAGATTAACTCTCTCTCTCTCTCTCTCTCTCTCTCTCTCTCTCTCTCTCTCTCTCTCTCTCTCTCTCTCTCTCACGCGTGTCTGTCTTTGGATCTTCCATAAAGGAGGAAGTTCTCAATTCGACAGGTTTTTTTTTAATATTTGTGACCCTGAACTGTCTACTGGGTGGAACCGATTTGATCTCGCAATAACAATTTTTTTTATTTCCACGTTTTTATAATCACACTATCACACTAATATCATATACCTATGTGAAAGTTTGGGTGGATCGATGGATGTTTGTTTCTCAAACACGCAGAAACGGCTGGATGGGTGAAATTTGGAATATACTTACCTACATTGCTTATGTCCTGGAATAACTTAGCTACTAACTAACATAGGCTACTTTTCATCATCATCATCATCACCGATTTTCATCACCACGCGTGTGAAACCGCGGGGTGCAGCTAGTAAATAAATAAAAATATGAATGACCTACAATATTAAATCTAAGAAAAAGCCGTATTGGATTCCCGCGATACAGGCCTAGCCTAGTGCGGGAATCGGTGTTATCATTTATTATTTACCCAACTCTTTACTTGTGAAAACTTTTAAGGCTTGTTTGTTCCTATTTTTATTGCTATGTTTTACATTGCTTAAGCTGTTTGTTTTCCGTAAATAAATAAATAAATAACCAAAAGTCTTACTATATTGTTCGTTTAATGCCTTATTTAAGCCTATGTTTATGTTAGTAAGTAAATATATTTTTCTTCATTTTACTTTTTTCATTGTTCAAAATAAATAAATATTGTTACAAAACAAAAGATACAAACAGTTTCGACAACGAAATCACAACAATTCCGAAAATTGACAATTTCGAATCAAATCATTCAATTTCAGGGCCCGGCAATATATTTCAGTGAAAGCAAGTGAAAGAGACAAATTGATATGGCTCAGCACAAGTACAAAAAGGACATAACAAGACTTTTTTGTCCTTATCGGCGTGGCCTGTTTTTTGGATCAGAAATGTCAAAATCTGACGGTTCTGCGACAAACAAAACGGGTCTGAATATTGTTTATTGCATTTTTTTGGTGATTTTATGTGATAAATGCGTGTTTCGTCTTAGAAATAATTGTAAAACAAACATTTACAATGGTTGGTTGTATCATTTTGGGCTGCAAGTACCGCAGTGAGAGAAAAAACGATGAAATATCATTTCACACGTAAGTAAACATATAGAGCTTGTAATGATCACCTAAATAAATTCAGGATATCAATGCGTAAATATTTTATTCATAATTAGTCCGTTTTTTGGTCGATTTGTGGTATTTCCTATGAGTTTTATCAAAATATTAACTGAGAAGAATAACAATCAATGTTGCCAGTTTATAAATGAAATTACCCACCACAATTAACATAAATTATTCGTTCTGCAGGTTTCCAACTGATCCTGGCTTACGAATAAAATGGATCAGTGCTACTGGTTGTGAAAATTGGGTGCCAGGAAAACATAGTAGAATTTGTTCCAGTCATTTCAATGCCGAATCCAATATCAGAAAGGGAAAAATTATATTTTTGAGCAACTGCAGCTGCTCAGGGTCTAATAAACACACTTAAATGTACTTAAATCAAAGAAAATATATCATCATAAATCATCATCAGCGTGATTTTGTTCAAATAAAACAAAATAATCTTTTTTTGAAGTCTGATTTGTGTGTGATATGAGTACTGTAAATAATAAAGAGTTTTATCTAAGTATCTCATTAATTGGGATGTTATCCATAATTCCATCCATGAAAATAAATAAACTGGCCAAGTGCGAGTCGGGCTCGTGCACTGAGGGTTCTGTACCGTCAAAAAATACAAAAAGTAGTGCAAATACACAACATCACGCCCAGGCTGTCATCCATCCAAGTATCAACCGCGCCCGACGTTGCTTAACTTGTAGGAAACAGAAATGTGTGACCGACTCGCAAGCGGCCAGTATTTATTATTTGTTGTTTTACTTTAGGGTGTGCACTATAATCCGCCAAGTTTGACGCTTGTACCGATTATCGTTACGTACCGTTTGGTTTTTACACCAGAGCAAATACAATAATACCTTAACAAAAACGTTTGTTGTATGTGTGGATGTGTACCCTCTTTAGTTTTGACTTAATTATATTTCTTAGTTAATCCGTCGTAACATTACATATTCTGTGTAAGTTTCAACTGACGATATTACGGCGCGAAAGATACAGCCGTTTAAAGCTGTCTTACCTTTAAACGGATGGATTTGGATCTTAATATTAATTTCTTTTGTTCA
The DNA here is from genome assembly GCA_949125355.1 of Agriopis leucophaearia. Classification (NCBI taxonomy): domain Eukaryota; kingdom Metazoa; phylum Arthropoda; class Insecta; order Lepidoptera; family Geometridae; genus Agriopis; species Agriopis leucophaearia. The sequence continues at coordinate 834,132 of OX421278.1, read as the reverse complement.
TAAGTATTTTTCAGATATCCTTCCATCTCACAAGATTTTCCAAAGTTTCCAAAATTACTCATTGAAGAGATTCACTACTCGTCATAGTAGGTAAATTACCCTAACTTAAAGCAAATAATTTTAATGTGGCAACACACCTTGTTGAAGCGAGAGGCACTGAGCTAGCCACGCTCATTGAAAATCTATAGGTAGTAGGTCTGTGTTCAATTTAGAATTTCGATTTTGAGAGGTTTTTACAAAAGGACGGATCAATGAGGTTGTAATTGGAGTTTGAACGTAATTTTGAAAGTTATGCAACTACGAAGCTCTATTTGACAAGAAGATTCCTATTAGGGTGTAGCTGTAGACATCCGCTCAGGAATTATTGCGCAAAGGCCGAATTAAGTAAAGCAAATGGATGATTGACAGTTCATATAAAAGTCATTTGTTTTTTATATTAGGGAAATGTAACGTTTTTTATTCAGGTTAATGGTTTAAAATAAATAAATAAATAGTGCAGTTACATTTTTCAGAAAAAGACTGAAAAAGATCGTTTATTTGCATACAACATGATATAATTTGTGCATTGTTATGCACAAAAGATGTTAAAATATCAAAAAGTCCTAAATCACGTTGTGCCGGTTAGGCGCACAAATATTAGAGAGATAGCACCATGCTCGTACAAAAATTTTACCGTTAAGTCTTAGCAGTATATAAATCAAATGCATTAAATTCGGAAATCACTCCCCTTCGTTTCTCAGACCTAGAAAAACATCCTGAAACGACTAAATTGATCTTATTTCGCAATGGCGCCATTCGAAACCAGAGTACACCGTGACACCTTGCAAAAAATTGCCGCCGAACAAGAATTTGAAGATCCTGAAATTGAAATAAAGGCCATCACAACAAGAACAGCCAAATCTACAACCCAGCTGTTCTTTGCAACAATCTCAGGGAAGAACAGAGATATCCTCCACACGTTCGTCAAAGTCGCCATGATAGGAGAGCACGTGCGACCAGCTGTACCTAAAGCAATTTATTACAACACAGAGTTTTTTACGTATCTTGAACTACTAACAATTTATAAGCTGATAGAGGAAAAGAAAGGCCTGTCTTTGGAAAACAGATTTAAACGGCCAAATTTTTATGCCGCCAATACCTACCTGCCTACCTATATACCAGACTACTTTGAAGAAGTTCTTGTTCTAGAAAACTTAACTGCAAAAGGCTACAGCCCATTCAATAGTATCACATCTGTAGACTGGCCGTTTGCTGCAGCAGCGGTCAGTGAACTTGCAAAACTACATGCACTCTCTATGGCATTTGAAGATGAAAACCCTGAGGAGTTTGAGAAAGTGTTGCAGGATTATCAAATGCCATATATAGATAAATCAGTGGCAGACGCTAAGTTTAAATATGCAGTTATAATAATAATAATAATAATAAAAATTTATTGAGACAAAAAATACAATTCAGCAGTTATTGTAATGCGTCGTACTCCGGACAAGGAATCCTGATTCCCGGAGCCGACTTCTTCCTGCGGTAGGTAGGTACAATTAATTCTAATTCAAAACTATTGCAGGCAAGTAACAGAATAAAGTAATACTTAATATGAAATAATCGGCCGTCGTCGAAGCCATTCAATTCAAACCAGAAACGGAGTAAGCACTACGCTTATAACAGGTGCAAGTGAGACAGACGCAACCGGTTCTTGTTAGCATGTCCCCTGTCTCTGGCGTAAACTGACTACTTATATATCGGCGCATCGCGTCAATACAAACCTTTACATTAGTTCGAAACATTGAGAATTGATTGACGGACTAGGCAGATCATTCGCTTAATAAAGAAGTTAAATTATATAGTATAAACTTATGTAGGTATAGATTTAAAGAGCAATGTTAACATTTATACAATTAAATTTAAGTATTTTATCGGAAAGTTAATAAAAATGGTTTAGTTTACGTATTTAAAAGAGTTTTCCAATATCTAATAAATATTTTTAAGTGTAGGTATATATATTTAAGTAGTTCCAGTACATATGAAATTGTATACTATTAAGCCAATTCAATACAAAATATAAAATTTAATTAATTTAACCAACTTAATATAATAACAATTAATTTCATACCAATTTTTGTAATAAACAATTAAACTATAAGCTAGATTAAGTTGAATACCAACAATCAATTACGTACAAGATGTAATTCAATATGAAGGTAAATAAAAAACAAACCAGTAAACAAAGCACCAACTTGGGATCGTTTAAAAAATTTAAACAACATGATTTGTAACTAACTTTGCACCACCAAAATACTTTCTGTATCATCATAGCCAACATTTTGAAGCCACGTACTTAAAATATTTTTTGTATCATATTTATTAAGGTTTAAGATGTGTAATTGTTTATTTGCTTTTTTATATAGATAGGGGGCTGCAAAACAAAATTGTGTTTTTATAAATTGTGTGCGATATATATTATTGTTCAGGGGAATTGTTTTAAGCTTTCGATGTTTTCTATGTGCTTGAATAATGTCAAAAGGAATTAGCGTATGTTGATAAAGAATAATATTGAGAATATATAGCTGTCGTACTGATAAAACCTTAGCAATTTTGTAAAGTTGCGTGGTGGGGAACCTGTATCGTTTGAACAGCATTACTTTGAGTACAGACCGTTGTGCTTTTTCAAGGGGTAAGATATGGGTCTTAAAAGCTCCACCCCAGACCGTTATACAGTATGTGAGTATTGACTGGCACAGTACTGTATATGTAGATTTTAAAAGTTCTGGACTAGCAACACACCTCAGCTTTTTAAAGATCCATATTAACTTTCTAACTCTTGATGAGGTCATTTCGATATGAGGTAGCCAAGACATACGACTATCTAGGACTACACCCAAATATTTTATCTGAGAGACTCTCTCTATACATGGGCAAACACATGAAATAGCTGTATTATTGCAATTATGAACTTTAATATTGAAAGTTGCTGGGGGATTATTGTTAGAACGAAGAGAAAATGGGATATACTTAGTTTTTGTAATGTTGAGTGTTAGAAGGTTGTCTTGGAGCCATTTAGTAACCTTTTTCATACCTTTATCGGCGGCCGTATAGACTTCTGACCAAGTATCTCCCTGGAAAACAATGGCTGTGTCGTCAGCATATGTGTAAATATGTGCGTTTTCTACCTGTAGGTTACACAGGCCATTGATGTAGACCAGAAAGAGACTCGGTCCAGTGATACTTCCTTGTGGCACACCATAGGAAATATTGGCTTCATTACTGAGGTAATTGCCTAATTTAACCTTCTGAGTTCTATTGGATAGGTAGTTTTTGAAAAGATCTAGGCAGTTACCTCTTATCCCAATTTTTTCTAGTTTGGAGACAAGAATGGGGACCGATACTGTATCAAATGCCTTGGCCATATCTAGGAAGATTGCTATACATTTTTTGCCCTTATCAAGCGCTTCCGCGACTACGAGGCTTAAACCGCGTACTGCATCTTCCGTAGATCTGCCAGCCCTAAAACCAAATTGTTGTTCTGAAAGTATATTCTGTTTCGCTAGATAGTCTAGGAGTCTTTTGTTCATCAGTTTCTCAAAAATCTTGGATAGGGACGGCAGCACGGAAATTGGTCTATAATTATTGAGTGAGCATCGGTCCCCACCCTTGTGTACAGGATGCACAATGGCCTTCTTGAAAACTGAGGGAAATTCACCATGGATCAGACATAAATTAAACAATCGTGTAAGTACTGGTGTTATAACGTGATTCGCCATTTTAAGAAATTTAGATGGTATTTTGTCCCAGCCTACAGCAGAGTTGGTTTTTAGGCCAAGAATAGTTCTATAGACTTCATATTCATCGGTAGGGAGCATAACACAAGACTGACTAGGTGCGACAATATGATCTAGATTAAGCAGTGGTTTGTTACTAAAATTGACTATATTTTCGGCTAAGTTGCGACCGATACTAGAGAAATATAAATTAATCGCTTCAATAGATTGAGATGGTGAGTGTCTTATTTGAAGTAGATCAATTGGAATTACTTTATCAGTGGACATGTGAGCAATATTTTTGATTGCTTTCCACGTACTTTTGGTATCATGCAGACTATTTTCTAATTTAGACTGATCGTACTTCTTTCTGATATCATCAATTAATTTGTCACAAAAATGTTTGTATCTTTTGTATATCAATTCAATATTTGCATCAGAGGGATTTCTCCTAAAATTGTTATGCAATTTGTCCTTATGGCGAATACATTTAAGAATACCTTGAGATATCCAAGGTTTACAAGTTCTATGTTTTTTAGAGAAATTAATGGTTTTAGAACTACTATTTAAGGCCTGTGCAAGTATATCAACAAATTTTTCTGCAATAAGAACAGGGGAATTTGGGATAAAAATAGAATTGAAATCAATTTGTTCCAGGACAGAAATAGCATTTGCCCAGTCGGTCCTAGTTACGCTCTTTATAGGTTTATTTTTTTGTAGTTTTTTATTAATACTTAGTAATATAGGAAGGTGATCTGTGACCGTTGTGTTTATAACATTAATGAAACTGGCGCACGATGTTTTAAGTAAAATGTGATCTAAACAGTTATCTTCTCTAGTAGGTAGGTTGTGAGCCGGAAATAAACCAAGTTCACCAATAAGACTTAAATATTCAGTAGTGTTTTCCTCAGATAGGGAGTTTCTGATGTCTATATTAATATCTCCGAGAACAACAAGGTTAGAGAAGTGTTTCAGAGTTGTTATAGTAGCCTCAAGAGAATGCAGAAAACTGTCAATTTTACGCGTCGAGGGAGATCGATATATTCCTACAATAGCTGTGTCCGGTTTAATTTGAATAATTAAACAACTAGCTCCAATAAACACAGGTTCAATAATGCTGTATTGAAGGTAGGTAGAAACATATATGACAACACCGTCGTTTTTATTATGGTTATTCTCGGTAGCATGTGAAAAATAACCCTCTATTATAGGTAAGGTTTTGTATTTGTTAATCCAGCATTCTGTGAGGACGATTATGTCGCAGTTCAAATTAATTCTGTTTAATAGAATTTCAAGATGAGTATAGTTGGCGTAAACACTTCTGATATTAAGGTGTAAAATCTTTAGACTGTGGTTTAGATTACCAATGTTATTTATACACTGTTCGGGGGTGCAGTTTATGGCGGTCGCTATGTTTAAAGAATCAATCTCTGTCATAAGGTAGTTAGAAGTCATCATTTTTATTTATGTACGTGCAGTTAGTGCTAACGCAATGGAACGGGAGCGATTGAGCGAAAGTAGTCGACCTATGCGATAGCTGCGCGCTGCAGTTAAGCCACAGACAGCGATGTCGCTTGAGAATCAAGAAGTGCGCGTTATTTATTCGTTGATACAAATACATATTGTTGGTAGGTGCGTATAACGTATGCTCGAACTCACCGCACAGGGCAACAGCAACTGCAGCCGCGTTCATAATAGTAATGTAATGCACTGTATGCTCGCATAAAACAACACAATATAAATGCAGAGTAAGTATATTTAATTTTGTGTTAGGTATATAGGATAAAAGTACTCTTATAAAGTTAGTAGATTTGTTTGTAAAAGGTGGAGTAAACTGAAAAATATTCTGTGTATATTGTGTGTGAGTTACGAGAAAAATAATAATAGCTTTATTTAATTTATATAGTGCAAAGTTAGTACAGAGCTGTGAGACCTTTGTAAGGTGCATAAGGTGAGAGTATGATCGATTAATTCTAGATATTATTATTAGATTGGTTGGCTTTCTAATTAGGGAGTGTATTGAACATTTAAGTAAGAATATGAAATACTGACAAGTAGACTTACGATCTATTGCATAAAGGGTGGTATCCAGCCTATCAAAAACCACAAACAATGCGGGGAGATAATTTAGTCAAACCGGGTGAAGTTCCTGTAGGTTCAGTTTTTCTATTTGTTCTTCGCTTTTTAGCAGTAAGGAGGTACCGCCCTCGCATTTTCGCAAGTAGATTTTCCCGTTTGAGGTCCAACAGAACTTAAAAGAGCCGTTTTTGATCAGCTGTCTTCCTAGGTAGAAGAGGCGTCGGTTTTTGTTGGTCAGCTGTTCGCCAATAAATATAGGTGACGTATTATTAGCCATAATCCCAAGATGAGAGGCAGTGAGCCGGTTATTGGGATTGTTCTTGTTGTGGACTTTAGCCGCCTTGAGCAGATTTAGTTTTGCTTGAGTGCTGCTCATCTCGACTACAATAGTTGGATGCCCCTCTTTCTTCGTGTTCCATCGATAAATATTCCGGATTTCTGGTGGATCACAGTTTATCACCTTACATAAATTTTGTGTATAGGTACTGAGATCACTTTTAGTTTCTTTCTCCTGTTTGGGGACGTTGCGAATCTCGATGTGCGAACTTATCGAATTACGGGAAAGATCCTCGATGTGATCTTCCAGCTTATGAATATATTCGTCATAGTGAATAATTTTGTCCTGTAGAACAGACACATTCCGAGACAGTTCTTCGTTACGCGCCGTCAAGTAATCCATGGACTTTTCAATATCACTTAATTTATTAAGTTTTGTGTCTATTTTAGAGAACCTTGCTGTTATATCGCTTCGAAGGGAACTTATAGCTTTCAGCATTTCATCTTTGAATGATTTGAGGTCGGTATTCCACGGCTCATCATGAGTCCTCTTAGGTTTCTTACTATTACGAATTTCTGAGTCAGACCCACCTTTGTCTTCAGGCGTTCTAAGAAGTGACATATTTTACGTAAAAAATATTCAATTGTGGAATGTGGTAGAATCGGTTGTTATAGGTAGAAAGTAACCGAGCCGACGATACAGGAGGGTGGGGGTTGGTAGGTGCGGGGTGAGGCACGTGCAAGTACGGTGCCACGCCGATCTTCGTGTGTTTACGCGAGGAGCTGTGTTATGTTTAGTCTCACTCACTTAATCAGGTGTCCTGCTTGCACTCGTTGATAATTATTAAAACAAATAGAATTAGGCGCACACGTCTGCTCGCGACAGTGTCCCGCGAGGAAGAGTTGAAAAGGCATTGGAAGTAGTAAAAGAAGAAAATAAATCAAGACTTGCGGAGAAGTTAAAAGCCATGGATTCAGATGATTTTAATAAGTTTATGGCTCCTACGAAGCGACCAGTGATTGTGCATGGTGACTACACACCGAAAAATATAATGTACAAGAAGAAAGATGTAGGTTTTTCATATCAAAGAATACGGGAATGAATCTTTATGATCAATCTTACCACAAACAAATGGGCGAATAGATATATGCAATGGAGTAATAGTATAGGATCCCGCCATAGAACGACCTTTACCGAGCTGGTTAATGGATGAAAGGTATTTTATATTTAATTAAATATGTCAATAAATATATTGCAAATGGGTTGCCTAAAAAAATTCAGTCCAGAGCATGATTGATTAAAAATCCAAAAAAAATAAAAAATATGAAGGTTTTAAATATGACCAGTAAAATGACCAATGTTGTAAGTTACAAGTTTAAATGTCTTATAGTTTAGAAATGCAGGGGGGGGGGGGCAACTTTTTGCCACTTTGACGGGCTATATTTCTCAAAGTATAGACTTTATAAAAAAGTGATGTATGAAACCTTAAATTCATTTTAAAAGACCTTATCAACGATACCCCATAATTGTCTATTAACCAAACCAGTGAAAAGTAAAAAAATTTTTTTTTTTAATGTTAACTAATCCATATTCTGGACTGAATTTTTTTAGGCAACCCATTTGCAATATTTTTTTTGACATATTTAATTGAATATAAAATACTTTTCATTCATTAACCAGCTCGGTGAAGGTCGTTCTATGGCGGGATCTTAGACTACGAGTATAAAATCATCTTCAACTTATAACAGACAATAAATTTTCCAGTATTGTAGGAGTAGGTTTCTGAATGAGGTGATTTCTTTTTGCGCAGGAAACTTTATATTTTAACCGACTTCCAAAAAGGAGGAGGTTCTCGATTTGACTGTTTTTTTAATATTTGTTACCTCACCAGAACTTTCGACTGGGTGAACCAATTCTGATGATTCTTTTTTTTAAGCTGGTGCTTTCCGTGTGGTCCCATTTCAATTTAGTCTAGTTATGACATTTTTATGAAGTCAGTTTTTATATTCATAATTATTATTGGGCATAAACTTTCTGTCTATACAAATACTAACTGGTCGAGATATCGACTCGTTATATCTCGATAAGTCCGTTTTCTTCTCTGAAAACCATCAATGTTCACCACTCTCGTTTAAACTATCCTATTTTTACAGAAATTCTGCAATAGATGAGGTATTGAGAAACTTCTGTAAAAATCGTCTCTTCTGTAAAAACAATGAAAAAATCGAAAAACAGCAGTGTAACTAGCGTAATCATTACTTTTGTAATAATTAACTATATGTATTGTTTCCAGGATGGTAGTGTAGAAGTAATCCCCGTGGACTACCAGACGCTGCGCGGTGGCTGCCCCGTGGCGGACCTCTACTACTTCATCTTCACCGGCACCGACAAGCAGTTCCGTGCACAGTACTACGAGAAACTGTTAGACCACTACTACTCGGAGCTCTGCGCAGCGCTCATCAGGCTCGGCTTGAACCCGGATGAGAAGTACTCCAGGGAGGACTTCGATTCCGAGCTTAAAGAGGTATGTTGGAACAAGGATATTTTGGTTGAAAGTTCTTTGTAGCAGGTTAGTAGTTTGAACATTGTTTGTTTACTGTTGGAGATAAATAATAATAAAATAATAAAATGATAATAAAGGAGATAGCATATTATCTTGCGTGAGTTGGGAACTGGCTTTCAAGTGAGACTGGTGGAACACTCCGTTATGTGCTTGGCTATAGATTTTTAACTACATGGTGGTATAAAGCCCAAGTGAGCACTAGAAATTAAGTATCACTATATGCTCTATATGATTTCTTTATCTTTATCTTTTGAATAATCAGCATCATGGTTTACAACCTGAGACTGCAGACTGACTGGTGAATGCTGCTGTAACTGCTGACTGATTGTGGTGACTGAGTGAGAGCATCAGCCTTTCTTATTGTACGTCTTTCGTCTGAGGGCTGAGCTAAACTTGGTTTGGCCTGAGACTTCATCAATCTACCAAGCTATGTACAAGCTACATTAAATTTACTACGTGTCTGTTTCAGAAACTGCCGTTCGGGCTAGGAGTGGCGGTGTTCACGCTGCCCATCGTCACAGTGGAAGCCGAGAACGCGCCCAAAGTGGACGAGAACATGGACCTCTCCTGCTTCTCCATCCAGAAGACCGGCAGCCTGTTCCCAGAGCGACTCAATGGGGTCGTTGATGACTTTGTTCGATGGGGCGTAATATAGATAGTTTTTTTACAAGAATTTAGACTTAGATTTTTTCTAATTTATGACGGGTATAATTATACAGGCTTACTGGTAAATCAGTTAAAATCCTCTTAAGGGCGGCCTCAGTACATCAAAACGAACAACTTTTGTTCTACGACTTTTCGAAATTAGCGAGGAAAAATCAGCTGTTCCATTCAAAAAAGTTATTCGCTCGATTTTTGTTTCGTTAATTTTGGTACGTCGTGTACGTGTACAAAAAATTATGTTTATGTTTTAGTCTATATTTGGTGCGGACATTTTTAAGCACTGATCCGATATCCATAATTTTAAATATCTTTAGTTCTTAATTATATGATAGTAAAAATGATTATGTTTTAATAAATAAATCAAGCAGGAAATTTGCTTTAAATTAAGTAAGAAATTGACATAAATGTAAAATCTAATACTATTGTTAGGTAGATAAGAGCATTTTGTCTTTCCAAATATTATAATGAAGTTTTAAATTTTTTATAATTTATGTTTCTTTTAATTGTAAGTAATCGTAAATAATTAAAGAGATACTCAAATATAATACATATATCATTTGGATCTAACTGTGTCCCGCGGTTTCACCCGCGTTATATACCTCCTTAAAGCAACCTCCTTGGTAGCGACTTCCATTCTTGTTCTTATTTTAAGTAAGAAAAAAAAAATTAAAATCCCTAAAAAACGATTGAACCGATCGCTACCAAACTTTACAGGATAGCTAGCTGGGCTAATTTGAAGATTTCCTGAAAATTTCATTAAAATCGGTCCAACCGTTTCGGCGTCCATAGGGAATATACATACTTACATACACACGACCGCCTTTTATATCTATACTAATATTATCAAGAGGAAAGATTTGTATTTTTCGATGTTTTGGATGTTTGTAACGAAATAACTCAAGTACTACTGAACCGATTTAAAAAAACTGTTTGTCTTTCACTGTTGGGAAACTACGCTATCCCCGTGTGACATAGACTATATTATATTTTGTAGCGAGGCCGAGGCCGAGCTTACTCCCGTGCGAAGCCGGGGCGGACGGCTAGTATATACATATATGTAGACAATTGAGACTGAAATGCTTTTCCGAATGGATCCATACATGGATCCATCCATTATAATGATCATTGTAAATTGGTGCCAAATTGTTATTAGGGTCGTTTTCCAATTTAATGCAGCAATTCTTGTCCCTCAGCAATATTTTTTGAGGGACAAGAATAAAAAATAAAACAATTTCTTTAATTTATAACGTTAAAACCTTAAATATTTTTAGCATCATTTCAAAATACATTATAATAGTCAATTAATTATTATATATCAATGACAAATAGCAAACGTTTGTTGTGAAAAATAATATTCTACATTCCTTAAATTTTTTCCCTTGACTTACGCACGACACAGACTTCAGAACTTCAATACTAGCACTAACTATTTATTTTCTTGAAAAAGGTTTTATTGTATTTCCAAAAGATTATCATAAGTAGGTATAATGTTGTAAAACTGGTAAATACACAACAAAAAGCTAGCTTCCTAGAAGCTACACACTTATCTATCCCGATAGCAAATATCGCATGGGGTTGATGACAACTTGCCTCCCACTTCATTAATGTGTCGTCGTAAATAATATAAATAATGAGTTAAATAGTATACAGTGATTATCAGAATTCGATCTTATTAAGTTTGTGTTTGTCGAGTCAAACATTACCCTGTTCTTTAGTTTACAATACGAATAAGACTTCAACGTTATCATGGCAGAAACCGAGACCAAAATGTTCGCTCTTTTGCACAACATAGCAAAAGAACAAAAACTTCAGAACCATGACATAGACTTGACCCCTATCAGCACCGGTGGTGCCAACTACACTTCCACTCTCTACGTGGCTACCATCACCTCCAAGAACAGAAATGACCTTCACTTATTCATCAAAGTCGCCGCCATGGGAGAGAAAATGAGAAACACGACTGATTTCAAAATGTACAAAGTAGAAAACTTCATTTACACTGAGCTGCAGGAACAATTTAGAAAATTGGAAGATAAACACGATGTTGCTGAGAAAGATCGCCTTAATATGACCAAGTACTACGGCGCCAGCACTGTTCCCATGGAAGAGATGATCGTCCTGGAGAATGTAGTTAGCAGAGGGTTCAGCACCCACGACAGAATGAAGTCAGTGGACTGGGAGTACGCGGCATCGGCGACTCGAGAACTGGCCAAGCTCCACGCGCTCTCCATGGCTATAGAACACGAGGAGCCTGAACTATTCACTAAACTCCTGCGATATTTCCATTTCGACCCAATGAAAATTGAAGGAATGGATGTGTATTTTGAAGGCAACAAAAAAAGAGCGTTGAACGTGGTCCGCGAAGAGAACTACAAGAAATTGAACAAGTTTTTTGATGGCATGGATGCCGTCAGCTACTGGAATTGCTTGAAGACTTCGAGGCACGAGGTTCTCAGGCATGGAGACTTCCGTACAAGCAATTTGATGCATTGTATTCAACATGTGAGTATTATAACTATTAATAGTATTATTATTTACCAAGAGGACAAAACAGTGCCTTTAGTTACGGGGGCCCATTGAATCCCGAGCGCAACACAGGATTTAGCACTGGTACTAAATATCAGTAATGTAAAAAAAAAATACATTACTGATATTTGGTTGCAGAATTTAATTTCTTAAATTGGTATGTATGGTAGCATCAGATAAATAATTATAAAAGAGTAGGAAAGTCTTGTGATACGTCTCATTGAAATTCTGCCTTTCGGGTTTGATTTCGGAATTTAGATAGATTATCAAAGTAAGCTTTATTATGCCCTAGTGACTGAAAAACTAACGGGTCTCCTGATGGTAAGCGATCACCATCACCTATCGATACCCGTAACACCAGGAGCATCACAGATACATTGCCGACCTTTAAGGCAACGTAGGAGAGAAATTGGACGACTCATCTTGACGATAAACCTAACGGGTTTAAAAATTGCAACATTTAGATTTATAAAATAATTCTCCAATGATAAAGTTACAATTTTAGTAAGCGGCTGGAATCGAAATACGATTAATGAAAGTAGATTCGATAGAAAAAAATACCGTTTTCTAAAACATTGCACATTTATCTGTCCCCGCTATAAAATGAATCAAATTGATTCGAATTTGGTGAAAGATTTTTTATTAAATTTAAGATTGGTATTTCAAAAGAAGCATGTGCTATGTGATCCTCCTATTTAGAAATGGCGCAGGATAAATTCAAATTCAAAATTGCTTTATTTGTCTGATTTGGATCTGATCTGATCTGAGGATATGAGCTCATATGAGTTCATACATTGCTAGTGTGAGACAAAAAGAAAGCGTTAAACGCAGTGCGAGATTTCCACAAATTTATGATAAGTATTATGGAACCTTTTATGTCCTAAAACTGCGACCAGAACCACCGGAGGATGGGCAGCAGCGTCGTAATAGTACACGGTGAACGCACTGCGATTCCCAAGCCACCTGCCAAGCGTGGGGATTATGGCAACACCCCCCCTCTCTATGAGAGAGGCCTTTGTCCAACAGTGGACGTTAATTGGCTGATGATGAGTGTGATGATAAGTATGTGAAAATCAAACTGTTGTAACTGCAGTGATGTTTTTTTGTAAGTTCTTAATTATACGGATCTGCAATCATTGCAGTCAATGGCTGTAGTGATCGACGATAATACAATGATAGAGCTTTGTTATCACACATTGTTTACAATGATAGTAGGATAATATAAATATCAAGGTCACCTAACTTTATCAATTAAACTCGCAATCAGTGACGACCTTATTTTTATACTATCGGTTAATACACTAATATCTATAAATAACAAAAGGAGGTATTAAAGACTCATCAGTCTGATCATCGGACTAAGTAATTAGGCTACTGATACTATGGCCGTCCTACCTACTTCACTTTGATTATTAACCTTCCCTTGAAGATCGAGAGTTTCACGAATGAACTATGGATTCGGTCAAGAAACCAGTGCCGGATTTATTTATTTTTTACGAGTGTAGGGCACTTTATATCCTACGCCCCATGTACATTTCTAGAATAATAATTTATCCTCTGAAATTAAGTTAGCTTCCTCTAAAATCTGCCTCCCTAAGCCGCGGTTTTTATGGCCTATTGACAAATCCAGGACTGCAAGAAACTATAAGCTGATATAAAGTTACGTCCAACTGTTGACCTTACCATAACTTGGATTTTATGAAGCCCTTAACAAAATCCCAAAAAAACAATATATATAGGACCGATAACAGAGAATAATTTAGCGACTTTATATTATATTAAATTGAGATAAAACGAAAGAATCAATTAGGTATCTACTATTTATTTAATGCGCTGATACAACTATTTTTATGTAAGTATCTCAATGTTTAAACCACGTTTCGATGGCCGTGCTCACGAGGCGACTGGAGCATGGGGACGCTGATGTTTATCCTATCAAATACATTCACGTTCACCTGCCTCATGGTACGTCGTCAATGTCTAACAATTGCATATCTCCATTATCATCAAATAACAGCATTGCCGTTCAGCGTGGCCACCAGCACGCTGGGTATAGTCCCAACTGATAGTGCATGACAACTGGTGTGGCTTCAGCATTTGGATTGTCTTCAGACCTTCAACGGTCTATGGACATGTCTTGTATTTTGTTTAGTCAATAAAAGCAATTGCCCTTTAAAAAAACAGCGGTTATCGGTTTCTAGACCTGCATCATTATTAATCCGTGTGATATTATCATTATAGTATTTAAACCAAGTTCATCACCCTTGTGAATCATTCTTTCCCGCTCCTCAGTCTTAGCACTAATACAGTATAAACATAAAATTTTCCTAGCGCCAAAATGGAACAATACAAAACAAGAGTACAATGCGACACGCTGCAAAAAATTGCCTCCGAACAGGAATTTAAAGATCCTAAAATTGAAATAAAATCCATTTCACCAGGAAGAGCGAAGTACTCATCGCAGTTGTTCCATGCAACTATTTCCGGGAAAAACAAAGATACCTTCCACATGTTCGTCAAAGTCGCCATGATAGGAGAGCACGCGCGACCTGTACCCAAAGCAACTTACTACAGCACAGAATTCTTTATGTACCTGGAACTGGTAAATATTTATAAGCTGATAGAGGAAAAGAAGGGCTTGTCATTGGAGCACAGACTTAAGATACCTAATTTTTACGCTGCCAACACTTACCTGCCTACCTACTTACCTGACTACCTGGAAGAAGTTCTCGTTCTAGATAACTTGTCTGAAAAAGGGTTCAGCTCCTACAATAGTATCACATCTGTAGACTGGCCGTTTGCTGCAGCAGCGGTCAATGAGCTCGCAAAACTACATGCACTCTCTATGGCATTTGAAGATGAAAACCCTGAGGAATTTGAGAAAGTATTGCAGGATTATCAAATTCCAGATATAGATAAATATGTAGCAGACGCTAAGTTTAAATATGCAGTTGAAAAGGCATTGGAAGTAGTAAAAGTAGAACATAAATCAAGACTAGCGGAGAAGTTAAAAGCCATGGATTTAGATGATATTTTTAAGTTTATGGCTCCTACGAAGCGATCAGTGATCGTACATGGCGACTACACACCGAGAAATATGATGTATAAAAAAAAATATGTATGTATATTAGGAAGATTATTTAGGTTTGAGAGGACTCTTGTTACACATTCCAATTGAATAAACTTTAGGTATTCGTAACTTTTAACATTATCTTAAGATAAAAACAGAAAATAAAATTCCGGTTCTGCAGGATTAAAAAGTTTCTGCATCTTCCTGCCTTAAATACTGGTCATGCAGTATTTAATATTTAAATATCTACAATCACGTCACCATTACTGTAGTAGCTTTGTGATTCAAAAGTCTCTGATATGCCACCATTTCTTCACAGACACAATCAACGTTCACTTTGGCACCTTTTACTTGTTTTACCATCTGTTAGCCATTTTACTGTAACTTTTCTTAAAAAGGGCCGTTAATAAGTCTTTAAATGTCAGCAGCACATCTGTGATGTGTGCCTAGTAATACAAGTATCCATTTACAACAAAATAACTGTGTGTACATGTATTGTTTCCAGGATGGTAGTGTAGAAGTGATTCCCGTGGACTACCAGACGCTACGCGGTGGCTGCCCCGTGATGGACCTCTTCTACTTCATCTTCACCGGCACCGACAAGCAGTTCCGTGCACAGTACTACGAGAAGCTGTTAGACCATTACTACTTGGAATTTCACGCAGCGCTCACCAGGCTCGGCTTGAACCCGGATGAGAAGTACTCCAGGGAGGACTTCGATTCTGAGGTTAATGAGGTATGTTGGGAATATGCTTGAATCGCATAACCTGCCATAAAAATAACTAATCTTTTTGTAGCAAGTTATGCGTTTCATCACATCTTGTTGGATATTTAGTGAAGATTGTGTCAAGAGTGAATTGGTTTCTTCTAGGCAAGCGTGATCCATAGCAGGCCGCATAATCGCTTAACATCAGGCGAATTGGTGGCCAAGCGCAAGCCTATTATGCAATAAAAAAATCGTTGCTGATGAGCCTCTTGGCACGTTTCTCAATAGACTCCAACGCCAACTTGTTTGTTTCAGAAACTGCCGTACGGGCTGGGAGTGGCAGTGTTCGCGCTACCCATCGCGACAGTGGAAGCCGAAAATGCGCCCACAGTGGACGAGAACATAGGCCTCTCCTCCTTCTCCTCACAGAAGACCGGCAGCCTGTTCTCAGAGCGACTCAATGGGATCGTCGATGACTTTGTTCGATGGGGCGTGATATAGATAGATAACCTGGTTTTGTTAAAGCCTTAACAGACATGTGGATCTCGTTGACGAACCACCGTCAACAGTCAGAGAAACATTAGAATAACATAATATTTAATTCGCTTTCTTTCCCGTTGGTCAGACGGCAGTTGAGGTCAACCAAATCCACACGCCTGTTAGCTACTTTACAGTTAGGTATACTGCTCCTGCGACTCGATGAAGTTACAATTCACGGAAGGCAATTTAACTGAAAGAAAACGGAGGATCAATCATTACTATCTATGACGCTAAATAAGGTATAATAATACGATGTAAACAAAGATCTACTTGTGTGGTTAATTGTAATCGTCTGAAACACTAGCAGTGTTGTCAATCCCATGCCAGCCCAGAGAGGTGATCCCAGCAGGCCCAGCACGGGTCGTGGAAAAATTGTATTTCCACCGTTTTTATCCGCGCGTAGACGTGACAGAGCTAGAATATGAATACGTTTGTCTCTTTGTAGCGGGATAAAAACGGTGGAAAGACAATCTGTCTACAGCCCGTGCTAGGCCTGCACGAGGAGGAGGTTGTAATTTCAGTTGCTTTTATAAAGCTTTGCGCAAAAATTTAACTTTTATCGAAACAGTACTTCGTTTATTTTACGAAACATTTATATACAAGTTATAGATGAACATGACATATTATCTTATGTAGCCAGTTGCATTCCTGGTAAAATCCTAACATATCGTACCTAATTTTTAAAAAGATGCAAGATGCATTGGAGGTTGAAAATGAAACAATATTTTATATCATTAAAATAGTTTATTACAATTACGTATAGAAATAGTTTAAACCTATTCTAGAACTTTTTTTCATACGCCGTCTTCATCATCATTTCAGCTATAGGACGTCCACTACTGGACATAAGCCTCCCCCATCGATCTACAAAGGGGCCGGTTGGAAGCGGCCTGCATCCAGCGTTTCCCTGCGGTCTCTTTTAGGTCGTCTGTCCATCTTGTGAGTGGACGTCCTACGTTTTGCTTACCGGTCCGTGGTCTCCATTCGAGAACCATTCAGCCCCATCGGCTATCTGTACTGCGTGCTAATTTATTGTAGTGATTCAAGAAAATTATTTATATTTTGGAGCTAGTTTGTTTATATTAGAAGTTGTTTTCATATAATCGGTTAAATAAATAACTACAAATAATTTATTAGAACATTTGAGTTTATAATTTGTTACGTTTATTATCCATAATTCCAAGATTATCCGTCATAATTCTGTGCCATACTTCAGATACAAGTTTGGTTCTAAAACAAAGTTTAGAATTGCAAAAAAATTACGTTAAAAGACGGTTTAGTCTTCTATATAAAAATCTAGGTATAAAGTATTTATTTATTGAGCTTCATGCCAACTTAATTCTACAAAACTTGTCAACCGTCTTGTTATGTTATTGTTGTTTTAATTATGATGAAAGTACTGTCAGTCTTGCTTCAAGTTCTGATGCTAATCGTTACGTTCTGATATGTTGTATCAGAACTTAGTCTGTTCCTTAGCACTTCCCTCCCTCATGAGGGCCACTTTGACTAGCCTCATGAGCGGCGCCTCCACGAGCAAGCTGAACGGGAGGGATACCATAAACGTCAGCAGCATCACGCCGAAATGCATCAGAGTCTGCGGGCAGAGAAATTACACCAAAATCACAACATATTTTTTTAACCAAGCAAAAAAATGCATACAACTTCAGGATTTTAGTGTGTTGGTGTGTTGTATGTATATATCTGACTCTTGATTTGATGCAGAAGGTTATCCTAAATAGTGTGAATGGCTAATTGAAACTCCGGTAGATAGATTGAGTACGTGCGCTTTATTTGAGCGTCAGCGAATGATTGTATGACTGTTGAATGTCGGTGCGCTTTATAAAAATGTTTATATTATATTAATAACAATTCTGTGATGTAGTGGAACTCATAGGCCCTACACTACGTCCTTCCATGACCACCAACTCGCACGTTGGTAAGCGACGGTGTGGTCAAAGATAGGACACGCAGACTTAAAAGATACCTATTCACACTGACCTTGAAAAGATCTAGATTATATCGGTCAGGAAGCTGGCAAGTTGTTTTATTCTTTGGCTGTGCGAATACCAAAATACAAGTTAACTAACACTAAATATCAAAACTTTTAAGCCTATTTATACGAAAAAGTCGGATTACTCATAAATCCGATAACGATAATCCAAATTCTCGCGCGCATTACCAGTTTGCAGCGTATCCAGAATACTGGAGGCATTACCACCTGAATAGCAATGCTTGTACGTTGAGCCAGAAAAGTTCAAGTTTTGAAAACATTCTAAGCTTCCAGTTCTTAAGGTAAGGGCCCAACGTCTCAACCCCAAACGACTCAAACATGCCACTGCCACCAATCTCTGCCCAGATAGCCCTGGCACAAAAGGCATCATCATCATCATTACAGCCATAAGACATCCACTGCTAGACATATATAGGCCTCCCCCATCGACCTCCAAAAGAGCCGATTATATCCGGCCTGCACCCAGTGTTTTCCTGCGGTCACATTAAAAAAAAGCGCAAAAGCAAAGCAACTTCAGGGGTTGCAGGACCCTTGCAGACATATAAACCCACGTACCATATTGAAAGTGGAGGCGTGGCCCATGTGCCGCTGGAGACCCACGTGGGTGTGGATGAGGAACAGGTGCAGCAAGTACACGGAGTAAGACAGTCTGCTCGGCACCACCCAGACGCGCCATTCGAAGAATGTTCGAAGGGGCGCTGCGGAAGAAAAGGCCAGGATAAACAAAATTGTTCAAAAGACTTACGGGTCCCAATTGAAGAATTCGCAAATACTGGGAAGTTTTCATACATATAAAAGTGCAGTTGGGGATTAAATTCGTGACGAAAATTTAAATAAACACCTCCTTCTTCTTTCACTTTCCACTTGCTTTGGAAGATATACGATGCTGTGCCTCGTGCACCCCTTTCTCACGCCCACCATGAACGTAGTCATTATCTTTAGGCACCGACGACCCACACAACAAAAGTGATTACTGATGAACCTCGTAGTCGTATAGGCAAGCCGATGACTCCTAATGTGACTTCTACTCCTATAATCAGGCACTGCACTGCTGCGTAGAACACGTACTTTTAAGCCTCATAGCGAATACGAGAACACCGAACGCGACTGCTACTCCTATAATCAACCGCTGCAGCGCTGCGTACACGACCCGCACCGCAAGTGGCGCGCGCACTCCGTCTCTGTAGAACATGCAGCCCGAGTAGAACAGTAGACTGATGAGTGGTATGATCAGCCAGCACAGGAAAATGCACACCTAGAACAAGAAATTCGATTTAGAAAGACTATCAGTTTCAGTGTTAATTTGTATCTTGCAAATAATGTAATATAAAAAAAAATCTGCAAGTTGAAGTGGCAATGGGCAGGCCACATTGCTCGAAGAACTGATAACCGATGGGGAAGAAAGGTTCTTGAGTGGAGACCACGAACCGGAAGACGCAGCGTAGGAAGGCCTCCCACTAGATGGACCGACGACATTGTGAGAGTCGCGGGCATCCAGTGGATGCAGGTGGCAGGATGTCATTCAGTGTGGAGGTTAAAGGGAGAGGCCTATGTTCAGCAGTGGGCGTCTTCTGGCTGATGGTGATGATGAAATAATGTAAACTACAATTATAGATAAAAGTGGTAACGATAAGTAACCTGAAATGCAAACTGAGTGTCAAATAAGACGATATAAATAGACTACATGGCGATCAAAGAACAATTCAATTATAAAAGGACTCAAAAAGGCGTAGATGTATTTTGTCTAACAATAGACATCAACGCGCTACAATAATTTGTGCAAAACATTTCATGTTTTTCCTTTTATTTAATTAGGCTTTAAGATGAGAATTGATTTCTCCTTTAGCTTTAACATGGAGTAGCACTTTGTTCTGATGAAACCAAAGACTTTGGCTACGTAGTAACTACACCTAGTCTGTGAATGAAACTGTGCGTTGTTTTAGCGACATACTTGTACTATAATTATGAATTCAGTGACCATACCTTGTTCTGGTTTTCTGGTTTATGAAGGTTTACTCTAAACTTAATAATATATAATTAAACAACAATGTCAGTTAGTGTCGTACTAACAATGTGTTAGTTTTTCTAATGTTAAGGTGGAACGTTTCACGAATGGCGGGAAATTCAAATTTCAAACAGTTTTTTTTGTTCTTGTAGCTAGGCCGGGTAATTATTGTAAACGATCATCGTTCGTTCGTTTGCGAAAATTGATAATTTTTCTTTACAAACTCACGTAAAGCTATTTATTTACCTCTAATGCACATTATTACATACATTTGTTAATAAACAAATTTTTGCTGTTTCAGACGGTTTATTGCCAAATGTAAGTAATATGGTGAGTAACTGATTAATAACTGTACATGATAATGTATAGAACAACCAACAATTTTCGCAAACACTGTGTCATTTCACAATAATTACCTGACCTAGCTACAAGGACAAACAAACTGTTTGAAATTTGAATTTCCCGCCAAACATGAAACGTATCACCCTAAGATTAAAATTGACTACGTATAATTTAATTTATTTAATAATTAATTTTATACTTTAATTTAAATAATAATTATTTTACAAACATTGATATAATTAAAACGAATAAAAAAAAAAGTTATCAACCGACCTGTAGCTTTGCTACGAATAAATATTTCATTTCATTTTTTAACTAGATGGCGCTGACTCCTGTTAAAACGCGCAAACACTTATCGCCGATAGATTTGTAGGTACTTCGCAAATTAAAATGCGAGTTTTAGAGACCACATTATTGTTACGTTTACTACAGTACCTTGTTCTGCGTGATGTCGACCTGTTTCTTCTGCAGCGAGTAGACGAGGTACCCGGTGGCCATGCCGATCGCATAGCACACGATGTTGTTGTGTCCGTACACGTGCATGTAGTGGAATGTGTCGTTTACCATCGTGCGGTAGAACCTGCAACCGTGACGTCATTATTACTTCCAAACATTTAACGTGTAGATGGCGGTAGAACGGTTGATTAGCGGATTCCCCTGAGATTACAACGAGCTAGGTCAAGAAGTATTTAAACTTATTTTTCATTACTCATACTCGGAAAGTAAGTCTGAAGTTGCCTGAGGAGCAGATTGAAAGTAATACATTTCAGCCCTAGTAAGAATCATTTAAAGACCACGTCTCAGTACCATAACTCAGAGTCACACAACGGGCAATGGACAGAGCTATGCTCGGAGTTTCTTTGCGCGATAAAATCCGAAACGTAGATATTCGCCGAAGAACCAGAGTCACCGACATAGCTATTAAAATCTGCAAGTTGAAGTGGCAATGGGCAGGCCACATCGCTCGAAGAACTGTTAACCGATGGGGAAGAATGGTTCTTGAGTGGAGACCGCGAACCGGAAGACGCAGCGTAGGTAGGCCTTCCACTAGATGGACCGACGACATTGTGAGAGTCGCGGGCATCCAGTGGATGCAGATGGCAGGATGTCGTTCAGTGTGGAGGTTAAAGGGGGAGGCCTATGTTCAGCAGTGGACGTCTTCTGGCTGATGATGATGATGAAGAATCATTTTCAACTGACAGTGACAGTTGACAACTGACAGACACTAAAATTATTTTTAAAAAAACTAGTTCTATTTTCACTATATTACTATACTCTTTTGATTTTCACATTTATATTAAACCACAGACATATAATGTCTGTGTATTAAACCATGTTCCAACTTTTTATTTATTTTCTCCTCAGAGGATTATGGTCCCGCACTTCTGGTGCATTTGCCAGTGTCAGTTCATGTTTTTATTTTTAGTTTCCTTGTATTCGTAATGAAAAGCAGTGTTTACCTCGGAGTTAAAGACTTATATTTAGTCCCTCGAACTATTAGTTTCCCGAGACGGGGTCAAACCCCGTCTCGGGACTAAATAAGTTACTTTCACCCCTAGGATAACAATGTACTAAACTTACTCAGGAGTCATAAGTACGAGTGCGTCGAGATCCCAGACCCACACGTGGGCGGCTGGCAGGCCCACGCCCAGCGCCACCAGCAGGCCCAGCACGACGCGCCGCCCGCCCAAGCGCCGCGTCACCAAGTATACGAACAGCCCGACACAGAACAGCTGCGTGTCTGTTGCTATATGCCTGGAACGTGACACACAATGTACAGATATCAATCTTCTACTCCTACTTGTACTAC
Organism: Agriopis leucophaearia; assembly: GCA_949125355.1. Classification (NCBI taxonomy): domain Eukaryota; kingdom Metazoa; phylum Arthropoda; class Insecta; order Lepidoptera; family Geometridae; genus Agriopis; species Agriopis leucophaearia. Next base: position 811,788 of record OX421278.1, on the reverse strand, counting down.
AGGAAATCTGGAAACCACTGTTTTTAACTATCACGGTTGTTCACTACAGTTATATGATTATTTACGGGATATTTACCGTGGTAAGGTTGTACCGTGGTGTCTTCCCGTGAACATGGTTCATGTAACTGCGCCGAAATATTGATAGCTCCTTCCACAACCTTACCACGGTAAATATCCCGTAAATAATCATATAACTGTAGGAAATATGAAATCATAAGAGTTCTTCCTTTCGGCACAACGTAGTTTTATTTTGATTATATAATGGGCTTGCGTGTGACTACCACCTCGCCTGATGTTAAGCAATGGTGCGGTCTACGGTGAAGCATGCTAACCTAGAAGAAACCGATTCGGTTATTTCGAACCCTGTAGTAAAGTTCGAAAGTCTGAGTGGTAGTGCTACACTGTGACGCTTAACTTCTGATGAATAACAAACTCTTTATTTGCACATTGTTTAAATCAAATTTCATGTTGATATCTAATTTTTGGTGGAGGAGAGCGAAAAAAAAAACTATTTTCTCAAGCTCTTTTCGATATTCTCCGCGATAAGTAAAACTCACCAGGTGTGTATAGCGCATAAGTAAAACTCACTAGGTGTGTATAGCGCATAAGTAACACTCACCAGGTATGTATAGCGCATAAGTAAAACTCACCAGGTGTGTATAGCGCATAAGTAAAACCCACCAGGTGTGTATAGCGCATAAGTAACACTCACCAGGTATGTATAGCGCATAAGTAAAACTCACCAGGTGTGTATAGCGCATAAGTAAAACTCACCAGGTGTGTATAGCGCATAAGTAAAACTCACCAGGTGTGTATAGCGCATAAGTAACACTCACCAGGTATGTATAGCGCATAAGTAAAACTCACCAGGTGTGTATAGCGCATAAGTAAAACTCACCAGGTGTGTATAGCGCATAAGTAACACTCACCAGGTATGTATAGCGCATAAGTAAAACTCACCAGGTGTGTATAGCGCATAAGTAAAACTCACCAGGTGTGTATAGCGCATAAGTAACACTCACCAGGTATGTATAGCGCATAAGTAACACTCACCAGGTATGTATAGCGCATAAGTAAAACTCACCAGGTGTGTATAGCGCATAAGTAAAACTCACCAGGTGTGTATAGCGCATAAGTAAAACTCACCAGGTGTGTATAGCGCATAAGTAACACTCACCAGGTATGTATAGCGCATAAGTAAAACTCACCAGGTGTGTATAGCGCATAAGTAACACTCACCAGGTATGTATAGCGCATAAGTAAAACTCACCAGGTGTGTATAGCGCATAAGTAACACTCACCAGGTATGTATAGCGCATAAGTAAAACTCACCAGGTGTGTATAGCGCAGAAGGGCCCGTCGGGGATGTAGTTGTTGATGTAGAGGAGATGCGCCCACCAGTATCTGCGGCAGTCAGCCACCACGCTGTCTGCGACGAACATGCGCCACAGCGGCCCGGAGCCGAGGTGACGCAGCCAGGTCGTCATGAACAGGAGCACCACCGCGTACGCCGGCGTCAACCTGAGGACACACGCGACATGACACCACCGCACACAAACATTCAAAGCTCCAACTACAGGCCATTCAGAAATTTCATCATCATACAACGTGGTAATGGGGCCATGCATTATGGAAACAATCTGATAGCGGTTTAATAAATTAGTCGTTATGTTTGTTGTAAATAAAACACTGGTTCGACCAAGACTGATTATTTACTAAGTACCCTCGGATACATAAAAATATAAAAACATTAATACAACATCTTCACCCTCAATAATAATTATTATCATCCTCCTGTTTTATTTTTTTATTTTTTTATAAGTATTAGTTTTATATAAGTATACATAATTATACATATTATCAACATATCATTATACTTATTATAGCCTTATATTTTAGTTATACACAATAATAAATGAAAATTGATGGACAAGTGCAACATATAATTACCGAAATTGCTTTAGCATTTCAGTAACTTTTTTACGTGCTATGTTAGCCGCCTGTCTGCGCGTGCGCTGTGCATCGAGAATAATGGGTGCGCTGGACGTGCTCGGCACCGGCGCCGCCACCCGGACCTCGTCGCGGATGACGTCATCATTGTCGGACTGAACCTCGCCATCGCTCTTAGGACTAGCTCAGAGTTCATCACCGCTGTCCGATGCAAGTGACGGTGTAGTTTGGTCATCCGGACCTGTATTATCCAGCTTTATTAGATGACGTCGGTTTCGCCTATAGCGCCTACCCGAGCTGTCAGCCACGAAGTATGACCGCGGTTGGGGGGCGCGCGCCACCACTCGCGCATACTTCCTCCGGCTTTCATCTGTCACAAGTACGGGTTGTCCCAGCTTAAGTTCAGGAAGCGCTCTCGACTTCTTGTCATAATCCAACTTGTAGGCCTGCCTGTTGCTCATCATATTGGCGTAGTCAGCATCGTTATTTCGGCTCGGTTTCAATTTATCTAAGTGAGCGGGCAGCCTAGTATTGAGTCTGCGGCCCATCAACAGTTCTGCGGGCGAACTGATTCCGTCACGAGGAGTTGCCCGGTGGTTCAGTAGACCCAAATAAAAGTCACATCCTGAAGTTATAGATTTTACTAAAATGTTTTTGATAGTTTGTACACTTCTCTCACTTAACCCGTTCGACTGGGGATAATTTGGGGAAGTGGTAGTGTGCCGAAATCCCCACTGTCTACTGAACTCTGTAAATATCTTGGAGGAGTAGGCCGGTCCATTATCGGATACCAGCTCCTGGGGGATTCCGTGTCTTGCGAATTGGTCTTTCATAGCGGTAATAACCGCTTTCGATCCTATGTTGGTCAGTGGGTTTACTTCAATGTAATTGGAGAAGTAATCCACTAAAATAAGAAAATACTTGCCAGCATGTTGAAAAATATCAGATCCAACCTTGACCCATGGTAAACTGGGTACCGGGTGAGGCATGAGCGGCTCTCTGGTGGGGCGCGGCGCGCGTTCAACGCACGCTGTGCAGCGGCGCACCATCGTCTCTATGGCGCGCGACATACCCGGCCAAAACATCACCTCGCGCGCGTGCCGCTTGCATCTATCTATGCCCATGTGCCCGTCATGTACCCGGCTTAACATTTCATGGCGTATCGCTACTGGAATGTAGACGAGATTGTCCTTGAAAATAATGCCGTTTATATACTCAATACTATCTTTAAATGGCCATAAACTTCTCACACGCTCGTCCACTTCGTATTTATTTATCGGCCAACCTTCTCTTATGTATTTTATAATTAACTGACATTCTGTATCTTCGTTGAGCGCATCTTTTATCATCTTCATCTTTGGCTCACTGAATCTCACATTTTCAATTAGGAAACAGGACTGCTCCTCTACCTCTTCTTCAATCTTACCTGTCATCACTTCCGTCAACGGCGCTCTCGACAGTGCGTCTGCCACAAACAAATACTTACCGGGCTTGTAAACCACATTAAAATCATAGCGCTGAACGCGTAGCATCTGTTCCATTATCACAAACAATAGATAACACCACGAAATCACCAATAACGGATAATTTTGCAACTAACACGACCACTAACAATTTTATTTCATTAAATTAACAAGCACCGCTGTCACCATGTTGTAAATAAAACACTGGTTCGACCAAGACTGATTATTTACTAAGTACCCTCGGATACATAAAAATATAAAAACATTAATACAACAATGTTAAAATAAGTCAGAGATTTCTTAGGGATCGTTCAAGTATTACGTAACGCAATTAGTATTCTGTACCCCCCCCCCCCCCTTCTCCCTAGTAAAACGTTACGTAACCACCAATTTTTACCTAAAAGCCACAATTATGCGGCGTCAAGTACCGAAAAGTCGCTAAAATACCTTTGTTATATAAGAAATACGCAAGAGAATCTCTTTACGCGACCGTTCTGAAAGGAAAAAAAACAGTGTTACGTAACGCGTAGTTCAAACACCCCCCCCCCCCTCCCGCCCCTGTAACACATCGTAACATTTTACAAGACCCCCCCCCCCCCAAATACGTTACATAATACTTGAACGCTCCCTTATACCGATAAGACTGCTTTTATTCGAAGAATATGGCCTGTAATACAGGCTATCATAGATTATATAGGCTTTAGCTGCGGTGAATCAAACTGATTTTTTCATCCTGGACAACCATAATCTATTAACATTATGAAAGCAACAGCTTATAAAAACAAATGTTGGCTATGCTTTGTAGGGTTACACAGAACGAAGCTTACTGTACTAATAAATATGAACACCATAGAGTTGTTCATATTTATTAGTACAGTAAGCTTCGACCAGCCTGGAAATCTCTAGAAATATCTGTTAAAAATGTCAATACATTTCGTTGAATGTTAATGACATATGACCCCTCGATACTATCAGGCGATGCGCGGTCAAACGAAAGCCTAGTTATTCAAGAAAAAAAAGATACTGGGACCAGTGCCGTAACTAGCCTTGTATGCGCCCTGTGCGAGCTTCTATAACTGCGCCCTTGAAAACAAATCTTGGTCGTGGTGTGGTCATTTCTGCGCCCTCCAGAGTCTGCGCCCTATGCCTGGGCACCGCTGGCACAGCCCTATTTACTGCACTAACTGGGACATTATTGCACAAATGGTCATCTGACCCCAAACTAAGCAAAGCTTGCGTAATATGGCTGCCAGAGACTGATAAAAATTTACACATATATTTTTAAATACATACTTAAATAGATACTAACACCCAGACATAGAACAAACACAAATAAAAAAGAGACTGACCTCCACCACCTCATAAGCCAGACCTTGGCTGCCAGCCCCCAGGAGATGTGATGCTGCTCCGCGTGGATCTCCAGGTTGTACACCAGGAGGAAGCCAGAGATCACAAAGAACACTTGTATCACCGCCAGCCCGTTGAAGATCATCTGGTAATACGGGTTCTCGTACTTCTGCAAACATCAAAATTACAATCTAGGCATCTTCGAGGCTAGACTAAATAGATTTCTCCTAGATCAACGTGCTCCATCCTACGCACTTTGATTTTACTTTTATTGTGCGAACTGCTAGCTTGTGGAATGAACTGCCTGAATGGGTGTTCCCCGATAGTTACAATCTGGGTGTCTTCGAATCAAGATTGAATCTATTTCTTCTAGGCAAACGTGCTCCATTGCAGACTGCAGCATCGGAGAGGGCGGTGAAAGATATCTTCAATGTACAAAATTGGACCTGTTACAGTTTTCAATGCAACTAGGCATATATAGTTTTAGAATAAGATAGGTACATATCATTAATTAATCAACTTCATTTTTTTTTTATTATTGCATTCTATTTTGTATGTTTACTGAATAAATTAAATGAAATAAAAGGAAAGTCTTGAATAAAAAAAGGAATTCAATGTGGAAATGGGTTTGAATACGTCTTTTCACTAAAAGAGATAGTGTCATGTAATTGGCTCATAGAAATCTAGTTTTTTTTTGTTGTTTGGTCGGTAGGTAATTTGACACACCCGTTAAATATTTTAAATACATTGTATAATTTTAACCGACTTCAAAAAAAGGCGGAGGTTCTATGTACTCGTACCTCTGTATTTTTTTTTATGTATGTTTGCCGATATTTCCGCCAACTGTTGACCGATTTCAAAAAATAACCTTTTGTTCGGTATGGTTTACTTCCAATTTGGTCCCATTGTCACCAAGTCAGGATCTGATGATGGGATACCAAGGAAATTCAGGGCAACCTTCAAATTTTATAGGCACTTACCTATTACGTTTTTCATATATTTTTTAAAGTTAGTTTTTAATGTGATCCACACAATGTTAAAGCAAAAACGGCAACTGAGCATTTATAGACTCATGTATGCTGGCAACTTCTCGGCCTACATTTTCACGTTCGTACATCGTGTACTCTAAGATCCGAATCATGGTAGGCGCTCAGTTGTACTTATTTGCAACTCGTGGTCACCCATCAAAGAATGGCGATTTTAAGATAATTATCTTCGGTAGTTAGAAAGGACCAGGGGCCTTACCCCTAGCTCGAAAAGTTAACCCGCATAGGTGTTATTTGTCTAAACGGTACCATCAACTACGATAAGCGGTAGTTATTTGATAGCCGCCAAGCTTTGCTATTTTCACGCACACACGCACAGTAAAACGGATTTTCGTTCATTAAGTTAGACGCTTTTAAACGATGCAGCTTATATGAGTTGGTTAATTTTAGGCACCTATCAGGTACCTACTACAAGTTGGCTCGCAAAAGAGAAGCTAGGGGTAAGGCCCCAGCTATTTGCTATGCTGCGAGTGCTGCATTGATAATTTTGAGTGATGTTTGTGTATTGTTGACAGCAACGTCAACTGTCGAAGTTTTCTCGAAGTTAACAAAAGACATCAAAGCGCGCATTGCTACAATGTTTACCTACTAGATGCGATATTTACCTACTAGTTGATGAAATACGCACCGCTTCAAACTCCTGAATATTTACTAGTTGATGGAATACGCACCGCTTCAAACTCCTGAATATTTTCTAGTTGATGAAATATGCACCGCTTCAAACTCCTGAATATTTACTAGTTGAAGAAATATGCACCGCTTCAAACTCCTGAATATTTACTAGTTGATGAAATATGCACCGCTTCAAATTCCTGAATATTTACTAGTTGATGGAATACGCACCGCTTCAAACTCCTGAATATTTACTAGTAGATGAAATACGCACCGCTTCAAACTCCTGAATATTTACTAGTAGATGAAATACGCACCGCTTCAAACTCCTGAATATTTACTAGTTGATGAAATACGCACCGCTTCAAATTCCTGAATATTTACTAGTAGATGAAATACGCACCGCTTCAAACTCCTGAATATTTACTAGTAGATGAAATACGCACCGCTTCAAACTCCTGAATATTTACTAGTAGATGAAATACGCACCGCTTCAAACTCCTGAATATTTACTAGTTGATGAAATACGCACCGCTTCAAACTCCTGAATGTTGTCGTTGAAGCTCATGGAGTTAACCCACATTATGTGTGCCGTGAACATCAGAAATATTGTAAACACTCTGAAACAAAAAAAAAACTTTAGAAGATTACAATTTGGCTCACTAAGTTCGGCCCCGTGGTGGTGATGGGCCACTAGTGTTGTTTTGGCTCAATGGCATATGTGTAATAAATACTAATATTACACATATGAGAATGGGCAGCGTTACGTGCTAGCGGTACATACAAAGTAGGTATACCATATTTTTTATTATTATTAAACGAGCGGCAAACAAGCCTGTGGTCCACCTGATGGTAAGCGTTAACCTCCGTCTATGGACACCTGGGGCCTTACGGCTTTAACTCTAAACGCGGGCCCTTATAGGTGCAGTTTGCAAAATGACGCGAACGCGAACCTTAACGCGCCGAGATACGGTTTGCGGTCGCGTGTTTTTGCAAACTGCACCTATTCGGGCTCACGTTTAGAGTTGGGCGTAAGGCCCCTGTGACACCAGAAGTTTGGTTATATGTTTCATACTTTTTTAATTTTTATATAGATACCTACAGCTGAATGCTTTTTTCAAAATTGAAAACTTCTTTAGCCGCTTAGATCGATTTTGGTAGGAACAAAACTGATGGGTTAGCGTCACCGATATGGTAATGTGACGTGTTGCGCCAGACTGAGTTTTAAGTTTTCCCTTCTCTCAGCAGCCCTCATGACTGCCTATAATTTTGTATAATCAAATAGTACCTATTATATTGCAAAAATCAAAGGCACAATGGGAGGTTTTCCAAAAGACAATAAAAAAACACTTCAAAAATGCAATAGATAGCGTAGACGTGACATGGATATGAAGATTTTTCAAAACCACAGACGAAGGAAGGTCAACTTGCTTAATCTCATAGACAGACAATCTATCGGATAATGTCTGTCATGCTTGTTTTTGTGTTATTTTATTTCATAGTATAGTTATTTGTGGTTATTGTTTGATAATGCGAAAAAAATTAGAATCATGTTTCGTAAGCGCCATCTACCGATGGTTGCAGAACTATGTTCCTTCAGCTGTCAGAAAACCTTCCATTTACTAGTACCAACTACAAGTGGGGTTGCGCTAATACTATGACTCCAAAATGGATCAACGAACAATATAATTATCAATATTAAAAACCGACTTCATGATAATTTTCAGTTCAACAATTAATAACAACGCCATCTAGCGAAACCGTTGTTATTTATTTTGTCTTTGTTAAAACTGGTTCAATAATCTATGGTAATAATTTTCACCACCACCACTAGAGAGCGTTGGCGACTTCGATAAATAATAAACTTATTGTAATAAAATAAAACATCGTAGAACTGGACCAAATTGAACTGAGACCACACGGGTTGCACCAGCTTTCAAATAAAAAATAATCATCAAAACCAGTTCTCTCATGTAGCTGTCACATACACACTTCATGGGCCGATCCTCTTCCATCACCGCAACACCCACCGCACCCTGTATGCCTTCACCAGGTATTCACCTCCTCCACAATCCAAATCGATTATTTAAATTTGTAAACCAGTGGCATGTATACCGGATGGTCTTTTGACATTTTAGTTTAGAGTATATTATTGTAGTCATCTGGCACCAACCCCGCAATTGCGAACCCAAAATCAGTTGTTCGATACAGTTCTTTGAATCATGAATGCCTGATGACATTTTTCAATAGAAAAGCTGATATTTGCATTATCCGTGATGGGCCCAAAGCAAAAGTTGTTTTTAATTATTAGTACAATAATTTCCATAAACATGTCCGTCATCTAGAACACTATAAAATATTAATACAAATGTAACTGTAAAAGTACCTCACTCCATGAAGGCCAGTAAGTCTCCTCGAGCGGATTTCTTCTGGTTCAGTCGATATCAATCTGTTCCAATTTTGTATGATTGAGAAGCTCAATATGTATTTGTTACCTAAAAGAATTTACAGTTTTAATAAAATATAAGGGAAGACATTGTATTTGAAAACGAATTTTTATGTTCTAATCTCACCTCCGCGCCACTCCACGAAGAACCCAGCGGATGAGTGAACATTTTGATGTTTACTGCAGCTCTTAAGTGATGCTGCTAGTACCTAACTACCTACATACCTACGCCGTAAGATTCATGGCGACAGATTTTCAATTTGAGGGTGATAGCTAGTTAACGGACATTACGTTGTGTCACCACCATGCTAAGGTTTCCTGGCGACGCTTTCCTTCACCAGCAGCTCAAGTTAATTGTTTAATACCGTTTTGAACCTACACACCCTGCAGATTGCAATCCGAACGTGCCAGCCACTGACCGAAAGTTTAGAAGTGACTTGTTAAAAAATGTTCTTGATATTTGACAAACCTTTGATAGCTGAGTCGCTTCTGCTAATAATGATATCGTAGAGAGTTCCGACAATGTTGATCATAGTTATAGCTACATAAAGCCCCATTACTATCCAATCTCCCAAGTCTATGTCCATCTGTTGGTTTTTCCTCTCACAGTAATAGATCTGTGTCAACTCTCCTTGCAATCCAAACTCAGTATAGATAGTTTCGTTTAGGCATGCCCCAAGGACGTCTGATAGGCCCTCTGTTGTATAAATACTGTTGTTCCTTATATGGTCTTTACAAGTGCTGGTGACACACACACCTCGTTGAATGTAGCTATGGTTGTAGTGTTTGAGCTTGTTTTCCGAGTATTCCTGTAAAAAAATCATGTAATATAAGAGTGAAGGCGAATGAATACAGAATTAAGTAATTATTTTGGTGAGCGTGGCCGTAACAAATGAATACTGAATATCTAACTGCGCAGTGACACAATGTTTACTTTGATTTCATAGTTTTTAACCGACTTCAAAATGGACGGAGGTCTCAATTCGGTTGTTTTTTTTTTGTCATCAAAAGCGGTTCAGTGATTTAGTTACTAAATCAAAATAACTGAAAATGTTGTTTACTTGGATGACATAATATTATCATCCAAGTAAATGAAATTGCGTATTTTACTAATAATGGATATTTGGAGTATTTTTTTTTAAATTACTATAGGCTAGTCGACGAATGTTTCATTCATTACAATATAATAACAAGCTTAGCGAAGGATGTTATTAAATATACATTACACATACTGAATAAATAAATAAAATTTATTTATATTTTTAGTATTATAAGTTTTCGATATTTTTCTGTTTTATAAGTTGTGCATAATAAATTGATTTTAGTAAATAAAATTAGCTGACAACTTTCTGCTGCTTCTAATGTTGGTTCTGGATCTAAAGATTTTACATTGCGTGTGCTAGTAAACCATTTGAATGACGCGCGCAATCGCGCATAGCTTGACGTCATATCTTGCTGTAGTGCGCTCTCTATCTAACATGAAACTAAATACTTACCACAGACATTTAATACAGAAACAGACTGAACATGTTTTTTACAACTACATTCGCAAAAACAGTTATGTTTGCATCTCTCTCGATTACACAAAAATCATATATTCGTATCTCATTTTGCCGTAACGTTGCAACATAATAGAAAAAATCTTCGACCAAAATAAAATGAATGGACGGGCCCAGTAGAAGCGCATTTTTGAAGATTACAAAATGAGCGCCAGCTCTCATTTCGTTTCAGTCGGTCTCTAGCCGTAGGAAGTGAAACACGAGTCTATTGTTACGCGATAACGAAACATCTGACAAAATTATGAAATTGTGTGCTTTACCGAAGTGTAAATACACAAATAAAACCGATATCTATTTTTTGTAACAAATATACTGTACATTTTTATAATTAGGTGTTGAAGTATATGTCCGACGATTTTGACTCGTTTTTACTGATCAAGTTCAATGGTTAGGGCCCGTCCATTCATTTTATTTTGGTCGAAGGAAAAAATGAGCATGTGGTACGGTGTTCCAAGTCGCCATTTTGGTAAGCATCAATATACTGACAGAAGGCTGACAGCGAAAACCTCGGCTTGCAAAAATTACCTAAAATAAAAGTTATTTTTACATATTTGGTTTAAAAGATACGAAAATACTATGGTGAAGTGCAATGTCCTCATGTGTTTTAATTCATCTCATAAGATGCCACCCGGTATAACGTTTCACACGTAAGTTTCGTGTGTTATAATAGAGATTATTTTGAATTGCTATTTTTTCTTGTTATTTTTCATAAACTTTACAATTTGAAGGCTTGGGAAGGTTGTGTTTCTTCCAATTTCATAAATGTACAAGTTTGGTGGGTGTAATAAAAGTTAATAAGTAGTTTTCTTTAAAAAAATATTGATTCGATCATTGTTTGGCGTTTGAGGTACTTAGACATTGTCCAGGGAACGTATTCAGTAGCCAAGAGAATGTAATACTCCTTTCAGTAGTATAATTAAAATAGTATCAGTTATTTTCTTTAAAAATTCATTGTATCGATCATTGTTTTACGTTTACGGTATTTAGACATTGTCCAGGGAATTTATTTCAGAATCAGAATTCGTATTTCAGAAGTATAATTAAAATAGATGATTCAGCTTGATGTGATTATGATGACATGAACCTTTTTCATTAATTACTAGCTGCTTTTCTTAAGTAATGTAAATAAAGTACCTACCTATTGTGGTTCATGTCATATAATAGGTCGGGGAAAAAGTCTTTTCGTATTTTGTATGTATAAAGTTGTAGTAAAAATCTTATCCGTTGTACTGTTTGTATCTGGCTGGTTTTGATACCGTTAAAAAGATGACATTTTAAAAAAGGAATACAAAACGTAAAAAGCAATTTCCCGCCATTTTTCAATTGTTTTTTTGTTCGATAAAATGAGTGAATCTAACGAACAAATTCGATATATTGTGAAATTTTATAACAAAAAAGGGAAAAATGCGACACAAGCCGCGAAAAAAATTTGTGACGTTTATGGACCTAATGCAGTGTCATCAAGAGTAGCACAATGTTGGTTCAAGCGTTTTCAGTCCGGGAATTTTGATGTCAAAGATGCAGCTCGCTCTGGTCGCCCTGTTACGGATAAAGTCGATGCCATTTCTGAAAAAGTGGACCAAGATCGGCATATTAGTAGTTACGACGTAGCTGAAGAACTGGGGATTGACCACAAAACAGTTTTGACCCATTTGAAAAAAACTGGGTATACAAAAAACTCGATATTTGGGTGCCACACGAGCTCACTGAAAGAAACCAAATGAATCGTGTACTCATTTGCGATTCTCTATTGAAACGTAACGAAACCGAACCGTTTTTGAAAAGATTGATCACTGGTGATGAAAAATGGATCACCTACGACAAGAATGTGCGCAAAAGATCATGGTCAACGGGCAGTGAAGCACCACAGACTGTAGCGAAACCCGGATTAACACGTAATAAGGTGATGTTGTGTGTATGGTGGGATTGGCAGGGCATCGTTCATTATGAGCTTTTACCGCCGGGCAAAACCATCGATTCGGATCTCTACTGCCAACAGCAGATGAGACTCAAACAAGAAATTGAGAAAAAACGGCCGGAATTGATCAACAGAAAGAGTGTGGTCTTTCATCATGATAACGCCAGACCGCACACATCTTTGGCCACTCAGCAAAAATTTAGAGAGCTTGGTTGGGAAGTGTTAATGCATCCACCATATAGCCCTGACCTTGCACCCTCAGATTTCCACCTGTTTCGATCTCTTCAGAATTCTTTGGGTAGTGTTAGATTAACATCAAGAGAGGACTGTCAAAACTACTTGTTGCATTTTTTTGATCAGAAGTCCCAAAAATTCTACAGCAACGGGATCATGTCACTACCTACAAGATGGCAACAAGTTATCGAACAAAATGGCACATATATATTATAATTAAATGTAATTAAACTTGAAAAAAATATGTCTTGAATTTGTTTAAAAAATACGAAGAAACTTTTTCCCCGACCTTATATATACGTAGTGATCTAGATAGTGTAATTAAAGGGTTATTTAGACATATGTCAAGTAACAAACATTTTTATTACATTTTAGATTTTCCCAAGGATGAAGAGTTGAGAAACGCATGGTTGAAGAATTTGAATCGAGAAAATTGGCAGCCCAGTGCGACAAGTTTGTTGTGCTCAAAGCATTTAGAGGCACATTTGTTCGACCGGACTGGTTTCCGTACAATCTTTAGAGAGTACGAGGTGTAATGCTTATTGGAACAACAGTTTTCAATGATCAGTCGCTATCACTATCATGAATCTCAAGTTGTACTACATTATGATAACTTGCATGTAATAATTTTCAGAGCGATAACATACCAAGTGAAAAGAAAGCCACAAAAAGAGGTGTTACTGGCAAAAATGTTCTGCGGGAGCTGCAAAATACCTCATTTCCATCAAATTCAGATCCTGCAACCACATGACACATCTGGCAAATTGTTTTATACAAAAATAAATTATTTGACTTGGTCTGGTGTATTTGAATATTAATACCCAATGGGACCATCCATAAATTCCATCACATAAAGAGGAGGGGAGGAGGGGTCGACGAAGTGTGACTGACAAGGGGTAGGGAGGGGTCGTAAATTTTGTGACGTTACATTTCAGATACAATCTAATAGTATCTGTTAGCACTATTATAAAATAATGTCCTTGAGTCCGGCCCGCGTTTTGCAAATGTTTGCGTGTAATGTATATGTAGTGTATTTTGCATCAATGTTTCTGTGGCTTGTTGGTTCTGCTTGGTATTATATGTCTGTGATACTTACCTACTTTATTTTTTATCAAACTTTTATTTTGTTTTCGTTGATAAGATAAACAGAGACCTGTTTAAATTTTTTTGAGGTAATAAAAAAAATATTAGTCAACAAGCCCATTAACCCTACTTGCGCAGCTTCACTTAGCCCTGTGACAGTCCCGTGCTAAATTCATAAATCTCGGGATTCGTCTTTTACCGGCACAAAAACGAGGTTCAATTTTTTTATAGAATAAGTGGCAAACAAGCTACGGGCCACCTGATGGTGAGTGGTTATCGCTGCCTGTAGACACCTACAATACCCGGGGCATTGTCAGTGCGTTACCTACCTTTGAGGACTCTATTCACCCCTCGTTTGAATCAGTCCAAATTATACTTCGGAGGAAAAACCGATGGTGGTAATCGATTCCACAATTTACGGGTACGTGGCAGAAACAATCGATTAAATCGAACAGTGCGATTGTTTTTAGTTATAATAATAAATTAGTTGGCCTGGATTTGTTTATTTGGACTAACTAACGGTACTTTGGTTTCGTGCAAGTGGGCCTTATGTATTTTTATCTTTGCGAAGACCATTATCATTATGAAGTTCTATATCACCATGTAAACAATATTTGCGTTGTAAATATAAGGTCGGGGAAAAAGTTTCTTCGTATTTTTTAAACAAATTCAAGACATATTTTTTTCAAGTTTAATTACATTTAATTATAATATATATGTGCCATTTTGTTCGATAACTTGTTGCCATCTTGTAGGTAGTGACATGATCCCGTTGCTGTAGAATTTTTGGGACTTCTGATCAAAAAAATGCAACAAGTAGTTTTGACAGTCCTCTCTTGATGTTAATCTAACACTACCCAAATAATTCTGAAGAGATCGAAATAGGTGGAAATCTGAGGGTGCAGGGTCAGGGCTATATGGTGGATGCATTAACACTTCCCAACCAAGCTCTCTAAATTTTTGCTGAGTGGCCAAAGATGTGTGCGGTCTGGCGTTATCATGATGAAAGACCACACTCTTTCTGTTGATCAATTCCGGCCGTTTTTTCTCAATTTCTTGTTTGAGTCTCATCTGCTGTTGGCAGTAGAGATCCGAATCGATGGTTTTGCCCGGCGGTAAAACCTCATAATGAACGATGCCCTGCCAATCCCACCATACACAGAGCATCACCTTATTACGTGTTAATCCGGGTTTCGCTACAGTCTGTGGTGCTTCACTGCCCTTTGACCATGATCGTTTGCGTACATTCTTGTCGTAGGTGATCCATTTTTCATCACCAGTGATCAATCTTTTCAAAAACGGTTCGGTTTCTTTACGTTTCAATAGAGAGTCGCAAATGAGTACACGATTCATTTGGTTTCTTTCAGTGAGCTTGTGTGGCACCCAAATATCGAGTTTTTTTGTATACCCAGTTTTTTTCAAATGGGTCAAAACTGTTTTGTGGTCAATCCCCAGTTCTTCAGCTACGTCGTAACTATTAATATGCCGATCTTGGTCCACTTTTTCAGAAATGGCATCTACTTTATCCGTAACAGGGCGACCAGAGCGAGCTGCATCTTTGACATCAAAATTCCCGGACTGAAAACGCTTGAACCAACATTGTGCTACTCTTGATGACACTGCATTAGGTCAATAAACGTCACAAATTTTTTTCGCGGCTTGTGACGCAGTTTTCCCTCTTTTGTAATAAAATTTCACAATACATCGAATTTCTTCGTTAGATTCACTCATTTTATCAAACAAAAAAACAATTGAAAAATGGCGGGAAATTGCTTTTTACTTTTTGTATTCCTTTTTTAAAATGTCATATTTTTAATGGTATCAAAACCAGCCAGATACAAACAGTACAACGGATGAGATTTTTACTACAACCTTATACATACAAAATACGAAAAGACTTTTTCCCCGACCTATTATAACACTGTGTGTGTTGTAAGATCGCCACGTGTAGGTCTGACTCATGTTAAATAGCTTCATTAACATTATACAACCAAAACGAGGTAAACGTGAAATTATGAAAGGTTACGGTCACCACGAGCGAGTACTCGCTTTCATTTGGCAACAAAGCTGTCTAGACCAGCGCTTCCCATTTGGTGGGTCGCGAGTCGCGACCCTGTACTGGGCCACCAGAATAAAATACCGGGTCGCAGCATTTACGATGAACTTGGATTCTTTGGTAACATTTTTAATTGTAATACATCATTTTCATAATTTCGTTATATATACATCATCATCATCAACCAGAAGACGTCCACTGCTGAACGGAGGCTTGACACCACACTTAACGACATCCTGCCATCTGCATCCACCAGATGCATGGTTCTCACAATATCGTCGGTCGATCTAGTGGGAGGCCTACCTACGCTACGTCTTCCGGTTCGTGGTCTCCACTCAAGAACCTTTCTTCCCCATCGGTTTTTCAATATATACACACCTACTTCTAATAACAATAAATGTGTATTTTACTTGATGTAACCAGAGGAGGGGGGGGGGGTATATCTCGTAATTAGAAACAGATTTTTTTATCTCTACGTTTTTCTATTTCATACATTGCCTAGGTATTGTATAGAATACCAGAATTATTCCAATTTAAATTTCTAATTCCATCCAAATCCATCCAGCCGTTTCTGTGTGATTGAGTAACAAACATCCATCCATACATCCAAACTTTCACATATATGATATTAGTGTGATTAATTAATTAGTGTGATTATTTGTTTATTAGTTTTTATGATTTTGTAAGAGCCCGTATTTCTACATGTGTGTTAGTTTTGGCAAATAAATTAAATTGGTTGAATTAAGAATAAATTTTGGAAAAAATTGCCACTATTAACATAATATTAAGTACAATATTTAGTTTAAAAATAACATTAGGGATACAAAACTTATTGTAATATAATTAAAATTAACATGCCATTACTACAATTAGCAGTCGTTAGTTATCGCTGTAGGATTCCCTGTGTCGCAATGATTAGTGCTCTTCTAGGGACAGTTGGCATGCAGATGCATGCACAGTTGCCACGCTATTCACCATATCTCCCTTGCTTATCTGATCTGAGGTCATAACCTTTCCAAGGTAGAAGCAAGGGCACTTTGCCATAACTTTTACTTGACACCTAGGTATGTAGGTACTATAATGTGATACCCACTCACACATAACAATTATTTGTATCAATAACTGTTTACACATATGTCGTTATTCAATGTCGAATAACAGGGCAATTACGTTTTTAACACGCTTTTAATAGCTCCATATTTTGTACTATATTATAAAATCTTTGAAGTCGATTTTATCCTTCTGTGTAATTCGGGCTGGTGCAGCTGCCAATTCGGCAGAGCAGCACAAGCGGCGTAAATATGCTAACTTCGGCAGTGGTTACATATTTGAGGCGTTTGGGGTCGAAACATTGGGCCCTTGGGGACCGGGAACTCACCTCATTTTCAAAAATCTTTCAGAGCGCCTGGTTAACGCGATGGGTGACCAAAATGCTGGCGTGTATCTGGCTCAATGCATAAACATTGCCATTCAACGTGGTAATGCCGCCAGCATGCTAGGTACGCTGCCAACTGATAGTGGTCTTGAGCATTTGGATTTTCTTTAGACCTTCAACGGTCTAAAGACAGCCGTTAAAAGGTAGGACGGACAGACAGATAGACAGACAGAAAGACAGACAGCGTGGGCTTAGTGATAGGGTCCCGTTTACACTTTTTGAGTACGAAACCCTAAAAATAACAAATGTTTAACTATTAAGTAACGTTTTAACTCAAAACGTAAATATATTTC
The DNA here is from genome assembly GCA_949125355.1 of Agriopis leucophaearia. Taxonomy (NCBI): domain Eukaryota; kingdom Metazoa; phylum Arthropoda; class Insecta; order Lepidoptera; family Geometridae; genus Agriopis; species Agriopis leucophaearia. The sequence continues at coordinate 794,346 of OX421278.1, read as the reverse complement.
CGCCTCATTCAAAACCTTAAATAAATAAATACCTATTACCTACCTATCCTGTAAATAATCATGCAACTCTAATTATATTTCACTACGAGCAGTAGGAACACTTAGATAAATAACCGGCCAAGTGCGAGTCGGACTCGCGCACGAGGGGTTCCGTACCATTATCTATAATAAGCAGAATAGTACCTATTTAATTAATTTTTGTGTTGCCACGACATCTATGAGTGAGTAGCGGCAATATTACAATGTTTTCTAATGCCTCGAACGCATTAGGAGACATCTAGTGTTGAGTAGCAAAATCAAGGCACTCGAATGTTAGAAATCATGTTTTTTTATATGGGAGCCCCCTTAAATATTTATTTTATTCTGTTTTTTTGTATTTGTTGTTATAGCGGCAACAGAAATACATCATCTGTGAAAATTTCAACTGTCTAACTATCTCGGTTCATGAGATACAGCCTGGTGACAGACGGACGGAGAGACGGTCAGACGGACAGCGGAGCCTTAGTAATAGGGTCCCGTTTTACCCTTTGGGGACGGAACCCTAAAAAAACAGAGATACGGTTTGCGAAAAAAAGCAAAGGTACGTTTGCGGTCTTTATGTGTATTATATGTCTTTATTATTTTATTTTATTTTTTATTGTCTATAACATTTAAATTATCTTACTAAGTAACATCATCATCATCGTCAGCCTGCTACATGGCCTTTCCCAAGGCGCCCCGTCATTTACTTCAAACCTGGGTTATTCTTCTCCCAGACATTACCTATCACCTATTTCTAAACGAAAACCTTTAGAAACGTTTATCGATTCGGTCTGGTATAGACGTGCTAAACACAAGGTTGTTTTTTCTGAATATTAAACTATGAAAGCAGGGTTACACGAGCCGGTGTACTCAGCCGAATGGAGCTCACTGTGCTCATTTACTATACAAATTTTACTACGCCCTATCTTAAAGCGTTCATCATGAAGTGTCTAAAAATATGATTCCTGGGGCCTTACCCCTAGCTTCACTTTTGCGAGCCAACTCTTAGTAGGTACCTGATAGGTACCTAAAATTAACCAACTCATTTAAGCTGCATCGTTTAAAAGCGTCTAACTTGAATGAACGAAAATCCGTTTTACTATGCGTGTGTGCGTGAAAATAGCAAAGCTTGGCGGCTATCAAACAACTACCGCTTATCGTAGTTGATGGTACCGTTTAGATAAATAACACCTATGCGGGTCAACTTTTCGAGCTAGGGGTAAGGCCCCTGAAGGATGTACGTAAATATTGAATCTCCATGCGAATAGAACCGTAGGTTTAAAGCAGTAAATATATATTTTTGTATATACTCGTAATTATGTTAAATAAAACATAAAACTAACCTAGAAAGAGTGACAAAACGAAAAATTCAACAAAAATAAAATTTTCGATGATTTCATTTCTTATCATTAGTAGTTTTACGTTCTAGTAGAAAAATAGTTTTCGCAGTTTAATAAACTAAAAAAACACACTTTAAAATAGCTAATCCTGAAGATCTTGGTATATAAGGATATAAGCAAACTATTTAAATAATTGCATTATCATAGGTCCTTGATAGGTGTGCAAAGTTTCAAATCAATCCGTCGTTTTGAAAAGGGTGAAAATCACGTTCAAAGATTCCGTTACATAGATACATACCAAGCTAATAAAAGCGTGTTAAAAGAACATAGTAAAAAATAGCAATCTATTTAAATAATTGCATTATCATAGGCCTTTGATAGGTGTGCAAAGTTACAAATCAATCCGTCGTTTTGAAAAGGGTGAAAATCACGTTCAAAGATTCCGTTACATAGATACATACCAAGCTAATAAAAGCGTGTTAAAAGAACACAATAAAAAAACTTCAAGGCCCTAAACACACAAATTAAATAACACGGCCATCACTTGAAGCGCTCGTGTTGAAAGAATAATAACGTTATATATGCGCAAGTGTATTTACAGATGACGGTAACGAATTGCTACTGAAAATAATATGATGTCAAAAGTAGTTGTGAAGTAGTCGTAAGTCGCGGTCTCAGTGAGGCACAGGCTGGGCCAAGATGATCCGCAAACGATTTCTACTTCTGTTGATTATAATATTTGCCGGGGGATGTTTTATCTTTGCCACCAATATTGCAATAGAAATTGAAGTCTTTAATATTCAATCAGCATCGTTGTTACAATCGCATCAACATAAAATTAAACTCAAAGCTCGGGGCACCATCTCCACGGAAGGATGCACCATACCAGCCCTGGATCCAATGGATGAGAGCATTAAGCGCTTCGTGGGAAACTTAGATGACCTACCTCAATGCCCGAACGCAACCCTCGCGCTGTTGGCCAAAAACAGTACGACAATATGGGTGAGAGACGACAAACACATTTTCGATTATTATAATATTACTGATAAGGATGAGTTGTCCTGCTGCTATAGATCGTTCTATAGACCTGACGCCGTAAAAGATATTACCTCTTGGTATATTGACGACAGAGCGGAGTACGACGATTGCATCACTTTCAACAGCACCATCGAATTTAAACATGAGTTCGTCAGAGTAAACTGTTCTGTGGAGACCAGACCAATATACGAACAGTTCTACTTGTCCGCACCAATGAAATCTTTCGACAAACACGGAGATAACGACGAAATAGTGAACGGTACTGGCTACAACATTTTAATCGTAGGAATAGATACAGTTTCTAGGCTGAATCTTCTTAGGACAATGCCGAATACAGTAAGCTATCTGAAAAAGAAAGGCGCTATCGAAATGTTAGGCTACAATAAGGTCGGTCTCAACACCTTTCCTAATTTAGTTCCTATGTTTTTGGGAGTTAAAGAAACAGAATTGAACAAATTGTGCCACCCGCATTCAAAAGCCACGTTTGATAACTGTCCTTTTGTGTGGGAATGGTATAAACAAGCTGGATACTACACCGCCTTCGCAGAAGATGCCACGAGGTACGCGACATTTAATTACATTAAAGCTGGCTTCGGTGTCACCCCTACAGACTACTATATAAGGACTTTTTTACACCAAGCAGAAAATTACGTTGGGGCTGGCGATAAACTGTGTATGAATGACATCTACTATTACAAAGTTATCCTAGATTATATGGAGGAAATTACCACGCGTCTGCAATCTAAACGACTGTTTGGTTTGTTCTGGGAGACTGTTATGTCTCACGACCATTTGAACTACCCGATGAGGATGGACGATGATTACGTGAAAATGTTTGACAGTTTAGACAAATCTGGTTATTTAAATGACACTATTGTATTCTTTGTGAGTGACCATGGCATTCGTTGGGGTTCAATAAGATACACGAAGCAAGGACGGCTAGAAGAAAGCTTGCCCTTTCTGTACCTTCTGACTCCACAATCATTTAGAAATGAGTATAAAATTGCCTTCGATAATCTAAAAGTAAACAGTGAACGGCTAACCACACCTTTCGACGTATATGAGACTCTGAACGATTTGATCGATCTTCATAATGTAAATGATAGTACTATATCAGCCAGAAGTACCCAGAGCTATGCTTCTAATAGAGGCATCAGTCTATTCCTCAGTATACCTAGTAACAGAACCTGTCGTACGGCCGATATTGACGATCAGTGGTGCACTTGTCGCAAAGAAGTTTCTTTACCTAAGAATCATCCTAAAGTTGTCGAAGCTGCCGAACTTATTGTGAAAATGATCAACGTTCGAATAGAAAACTACGTGCAATGCGCGGCATTGAACGTCACAGAGATAATAGACGCGATGGAGATACACGTCGGGGAAGTGGAGGAAGACGAAGATTCCTGGACAGAGTACATGTTAGCGGTGCAAACAGTTCCTGGCAATGCGGTGTTCGAAGCGGTTCTGCGACAAAGCTTGAAGGACCAGACCTGGAAACTGATGGATGATCCCAGCAGAGCCAATCAATATGGAGACCAGAGTCTATGTATCGACGACTACAAACTGAAGAATTACTGTTACTGCATTTAGATAAAGTAGAAACAGTGCTTTTTATTTTAGAGTGTTTAATGATATTATCATTGACATAATGTTGGAACTTTAACTCTTTTAGTCCATAAATATAAAGGATTATTGATAACAAGGAAACTCTCGCAGGCAGCTTTCCTAAATGATACTATCAGGATACCTTACAACTTTTGGCTTTACTTAAAAACGTTACTCAAGTTAATCTATGCTTAAAATTGCGCTATCTTGTTTTTGCGTGTGACCATTGCCGTCTGCGTGAAGTTGAGAGAGCATTTTTAAGCACAGATCAACTTGACTAACGTTTTTAAGTAAGACCAGTTAAGTCCATAACTTTTAAATAATGTGGGTTTTTTCTTCCATAAAAAACAGTTGAATAACTTTACGCGGTTTTAAACGAAAATAACGTGGGGCTAAAGCTAAAAGCTATCTTTAGCATCTATATAAAACAAAACTAAATAAAAATGTGAATTTGTAGAAGAAAAAAAAAAAGATTTCTAGACTATATACCACAGCTATATACCTACATGTACAAACTTAAACCAAAAGTCACAGACCTACTACCTACCAAAAGTAGATAAACAAACTTTTAAATCGACGCCACGATGAGAAAGTTTGACACGGTTGCATCTTTCCAACGACTAAGTAATTTTTAGAAAAGGTTTAATCACAGATCTACTACCTATATCTGTGGGTTTAATGTATAATTATTATGACGCCTCCTTACAAATACATACAATCTTCTTTATTCTGACAGTAAAATAGAGATTGACAGCCCTCATCAAAACTTTTGCTGAAATCTACCAAAACGTCTGTGACCAAAACTTGTATTGTTTATGTTGATTTTTCAAAAAGCGCTAAATCAATTTCAATAACATTTGTATGGGACCACCTTTGAAGTATAACCTAAGCAAAAAATGAATCATTCGCGCGTTATAAACAAAAAAAACATACAGTCGAATTGATTATCTCCTCCTGAAGTCCATTAAAACGACCATACAAACAAACAAATGTTTTGGGAAGGAATAAAGTTTTTAAAAAATCGTGGAACAAGAGTTGTTAAGAATAATACATATAATTGACACCACAAAAGGATATAACAAGTAGAATTAATATTATTAGTAAATAGAGGCACAAAAATCTCTTCCAGACAACCTTCGGATAAGTATGTAGATATTCCTTGTGGAAAAGGAATATGATATAGATAGAGATGTGTTGTGTGGTAGCTGTCTGCGAGAGGTTATCTAATTACCATTAACCCTCTATAACGGAGTCTGGAGACCCGCGTTAGGTAGTGTGGCAGGTGCAAGCGCATCTGGCCTCAAACAGGCTTGATGCCGTTTAGATGTGACAACAGCTGAGGCTTTTGTAACAGTAAAAATTTGGTGGTGTGGAGACATGCAAATAGTTTAACACGAACAATAATTGTAATTATTGTTTTTCAAATTATTTCCTCTGCATATCCCTTATTTGTCCGATCTGCGTAGATTTTTGTGCCATGTCGATATTCAAGACACGTGAGAAACTAAACTTGTAATACTTAAACACACGTTTTTGATCTCTATTATTCTCTATGGCTAGTATATTTTATTATTATTTTTCATCTACAGCATGCAAACAGATCCGTAGCACATATAGATCGTTGAATAATAATAATAAAATAAATAAATATGTGGGACATTATTGCACACATGGTCATCTGACCCCAAACTAAGCAAAGCTTGTAATATGGCTGCCAGAGACTGATATACATACATATATATTTTTAAATACATACTTAAATAGATATTAACACCCAGACATAGAACAAACACAAATGTTCATCACACAAATGTTTGTCCTAGATGGGAATCGAACCCACGTCCCCAAGCGCAGAAAGTAGGTTCACTACCAACTGAGCCACCGGGGCAGTCAATAGAATAGAACCAAAATTCAAACTGTAGGTATATTTAATGAATTTATGAATAATCAATAAGTGAACTGACAAATAAATAATTTAAATTTGAACTGGTTTGCCAAAATTCTTGCATATGTTTACCATAATATTGTAATGGCATCAGAAAAACATTCATTTCAAATATACAAAATAATCACAACACTTCACTATATGTATTTTTTAATGTTTTCTTTTCTAGTGATGTGGCATTTTGCGTCACCAGCTTTATACTTACGCTGCTGCTAATAATATAGGGCCAACTATGTAATAGATCCTTCGACCAAAATAAAATGAATGGACGGGCCCAGTAGAAGCGCATTTTTGAAGATTACAAAATGAGCGCCAGCTCTCATTTCGTTTCAGTCGGTCTCTAGCCGTAGGAAGTGAAACACGACTCTATTGTTACGCGATAACGAAACATCTGACAAAATTATGAATTCGTATGCTTTACCGAAGTGTAAATACACAAATAAAACCGATATCTATTTTTTGTAACAAATATACTGTACATTTTTATAATTAGGTGTTGAAGTATATGTCCGACGATTTTGACTCGTTTTTACTGATCAAGTTCAATGGTTAGGGCCCGTCCATTCATTTTATTTTGGTCGAAGAATAGATCCCATTTTGACACTTCATCAAAATTCAACAAAGTACCCAAAGTACCAAAGTAAATAATAAAGTAACCTTGTAACGAAATAACTGTTTACTTACATCAATGTTGTAACGATATAATTTAGTTATTTCAAGTCACTTCTTGGATTTATGGCTTCTACGACTATAGTGTGACAATTCTGCAATTTTTTTAAGTCAAGGACCAATTTAATTGATTACATTTGAGATCTGTCAGTCTATTGTTTATTTGTCACTTGCGCTTTGCAATATTCAGTTAAATAAAAAGACTGAATTTACTTTTGTAAAATCTGAACTGTACGAATAAATTAAATTACTAATGTTCAGTACAATTTTGATTCAAACTAATTATCAATCATAAAAACTGAATAAATACTAAATTGTAATCATTTGAGGATTATGTACCTATTGTTGTAAACAATCGTTTGAGGATTAGGAACATTGGCAAAGAAGTCAAGAAACTTAACTAACCTATTTATCTGTCAAATGTCAGAGTAAAAGCCAAAAATAAAAGTTTTGAATGCTAAGATACATCCAAGGACGTTTTAAAACCTGATGGCATTTAAAACGTCCTTGGATACATTAGATTGTGTACTAAAAAGCGTTCGTTACACTTTACAAGCTGTGGGCGAACTACAAGTATTTTACGTAGTGAAAATTCGTACTTCGCCCACTGTTTCAGTGTGGAATTTATTTACAATAGTGTAAGTAGTAGTAGTGTAGTATTAATGTGTAGTGTAAATAGTGTGTGTGTTTGTGTACCTATCGTTATTAATACATTTTTCTGCCAACATGTACTTGAATTGATTTTGAAGTAGTCTACACTAATATTATAAAGAGGAAAGATTTGTACCTATTTTTGTATGTTTGTATGTTTGTAATGAATAGGCTCCGAAACTACTGAACCGATTTGAAAAATTCTTTCACTGTTGGGAAGCTACACTATCCCCGGGTGACGTAGGCTATATTATATTTTGTAGCGAGGCCGAAGGCCGAGCTTACACCCGTGCGAAGCCGGGGCGGACGGCTAGTTATAAATAAATATGTGGGACATTATTGCACACATGGTCATCTGACCCCAAACTAAGCAAAGCTTGTAATATGGCTGCCAGAGACTGATATACATACATATATATTTTTAAATACATACTTAAATAGATATTAACACCCAGACATAGAACCAACACAAATGTTCATCACACAAATGTTTTAGATGGGAATCGAACCCACGCCCCCAAGCGCAGAAAGTAGGTTCACTACCAACTGAGCCATCGGAGCAGTTATGTAAATATGTTTAAAATAAATTAAATTTTACCTATAAGTAATGTAGTTTCCTTTATTCTTAGAGGTTAGATTTTGCATACCTATAAAAAAAAACATAATATATATATATATATAAGTATATATCTTGTGTTCTGATTTTATCTGCGATCAGTTATATATGTACCTACTATAATCAAATCTTGAGAGCAGGGTATGTCGTGTAAAGTGTGCCATTTAGTGAGGATATTTCCTTTTTGTATTTTCTTGATGACGCCTTGGTCAATCGCTGGGGACACCGCGCTTTCTTATTATCGTGATTAAAAAAAAGCTTGTGTCTTTGTTCCGTGAGTTCAGCAGCTAAGCTATTGGCACAGAATAAGGGTACAGAAACTCGGCTCCAGCTGACCTTGATTTTAATTACCTATACGCGCAACCGTAGCGCTAGGGTTGGCAAAGCAACTAATGTTATGTTTATCGGTAGAGAAGAGCAAAGAGGTTTTGGAGTCAGACAGATAGATCCTGTTTACAATCTTTTGGTACGGAATCCTAAAGAACATATATAATAGAATATTAATTTATTCACCAGCCTTCTAGACATATTGTATTTATAGGATCGACCGTTAGATAGCACATTGACCTACTGTCATAGCACCGGTTGTTGAGCCAAATAACTTAAATTCTATCATTTTGATTTTAAGCCGAGGTTTTCCCACTTTTAAGCAACGCGTTTTACTACCGATGACCTTAATAAGGCTTAATCTATTGTACACATTTATTTTTTATTTGTTCGCGTATAGTCCATATTATTTATACATTTCACCCACGGCGACTACTCTTTGTAACATCAGGCTATCTGCCAGTGAAATTCCCGCTAAAATATTTCCAGCCGTTTCGGAGTCCATAGGGAATATACATACATACATACACACATTGCCTTTTATAAATACCTATTGATAGATAGATATTCCTTTATTTATGCTTGTTCGATTCTTTTGACTACCCAAACGCAATTTGACGTTGTCTCTACCCCAAACTTTACCCAATGCGGATGTATTACGAATAGTGAAGTCCTTAGGACACATCTCCAGGAACGAAGATTTGGTGGAAAAACTAGTAGTCCAAGGTCAAGGCAGGAAAGTGAGGTCAATTTAGATCCCCTACAAGCTGTACGGACCTCATTAAGACGGCAACTAAGTCTTCCAATAGAGTGTTCACGTAATGCGACGAACCGAGTAAAATGGAGAAGCATTACAAGATCTGTGATCGCCGCCGGGAAGACCGACGACGTTGAAGACCTGCCGTGTACCACCGTCTTAACAACCACGATCACTCTGCCAAGAGTGTACGACTAAAGAAGAAGAAGAGTACCCAATGCCGGCCATATCTCACATGTATCATCTTAAGGAGTCCGAGATCAGGTCCCGGTGAGAGGTCGACGCGTACCAGGCAGAAGGTACCGTCTGCCGGCACCAGGCAGCTGCCGTACTCATCCAGTCCGTACAGGGGCGGCATTCGCGCGTATTCCGACTCTACGGATGAAATTACATGTTTAAAAAAAAACAACTTCCAAAAAGGAGGTTCTTAATTCGACTGTTTTTTTTTCCTCTGAACTTTCGCCTGGGTGAACCGATTTCGATGTGTCTTTGTTTTATTTGAAAGCTGGTAGAAGCATAAAAAAAAGACCACACGGGAAGCCGTGTGGTCCCATTCAATTTGGTCCAGTTTTATGAAGTTGGTTTTTTACATTGATAATTATAATGGTTTAGGACGCTTCAGCAACTATTTTGTAACAGTGTTTAGATGTTCTCGTGGTGCGTCGGCTACATGTTTTAAGAGATTATTTTTAGGTGATGAGAAAAATTGCGCGACCATAAACCATATCTCAGCGCGTTGTGGTTCACGTTTACGTGATTTCCTGAACTACGCTGTTTTAGCGATAATTCGAGCCCGCGTTAAGAATAAGACCCCAGTCCTTGTCCCCAGGAAGACTGACGTTGAAGTTCCACCGTCTTACCAACCACGACCACTCTGATCGAGAGTGTTCGACTAAGAAGAAAATGGCTTTTTCATTTATCACTAGTGATGTTGCCCGCGACTTCGTACGCGCGTAGATTTTCATACAAATTTTCAACCCTTTTTTCCTCCCTTTCGCAAAATAACATAGCCTATACTTCAATCTGGTCATAGCTTAGCATATTCGTGAAAACCGCATTTAAATCCGTGCAGTGGTTTAGAGTTTAAGTTTTTAGCTAATATTTTAGTTTTGTAATATCAAAATTAAATGAATTAGAAAATTATTTTACTAAATTGTATATCATTATATCTACCTACCTATCATTCAGTTTTCTATGTACTTACGTATTGACACTTTTCTCTTTTTAATAATTATTGATTTTGGTATGTAATAAGTAGGTAAAAATTTATACTTACTCTAATAATAACGGAGAAAAGCTTTCATGGCCTAAAAATACAATTAATTAGGTAGACACTAACTGTTTGAATTATTATTTTTAAATTAATCGAAACTTTTCATGGCAAAAAAAATTATAATAGTACTTACAATAAAATGTGTTAGTACCTACTGTTTTTGAGGTAAAATTAATTTAGTAAAAAAATCCTTTCATGACAAATAAAAAAATACAATTAAATACTGACTGTTTTGGAAATTAATTTAAAAACTTTCAAGGCAAAAAAAAAAAAACTAATAAATGCTTACTCTTTTTGAAACTAATTTGATTAATTAAAACTTTTCATGGCATAACACAAATACTAGTATATTGTATGTTGTGTATATTATACATACTGTTTTTGAAATTAATTTTATTAAAAGTCCTTACCATTTAGATAATAAATAACTCCATGGCACGAGTGTAAACACAAAATATAAAAAATAACCCACAGTTTACGCATTTTGACGACTTTTACTGGCACGTTTCCAAAATTAACTGATTCGCAAAAGCTTGCGAATTGAAGGCAGGTTTTTGGACTCGTAAGACTTACTCTTCCTGACGGCTTTACTTATTAATTTTCCAGTTCTCTCACATTTTTTCTACAGTTAAAGGTTTTAAAAGTTTGTCGTTCCTTAAGGTGACAGCAAGAATCTAAGGGCAAGACTTATCCTTCGTTACAAATCACACAATTTTCTTTAAAAATTCCGTCGAGCTTTTTCCTACGTTCTATTAAACAGACAGCGCGACAGCGTTACTTTTATTTTTATAGTAATATTCATCGGACTTCCCAAACTGCGCGTAGATATGCAAGATAGATTGGCAAGTCACGGAACATGTTTCAAGTCTATCGATTTACAAACTAATGGATGTTGGGTCTAGAACAAAATTCATGAGGAATGTGTCCTGGGGCCTTACGCTTACCTGTTATAAACGATTCTGTATAGGTGATTGCAAAAAGTTGCGCGACCGCAAATCGTATCTCGGCGCGTTAAGGTTCGCGTTCACGTGATTTTGCAAACTGCACTAATTTGATATTAATTTGAGATTATACAGAAGACTGAGGAGTATAATCGGCCATTATGTCTAGCGTTTGTGGACTATGAAAAAGCCTTCGATTCAATCGAGACCTGGGCAGTATTGCAGTCCCTCCAGCGTTGTCATATCGAGTATAGGTATATCGAAGTGCTGAAGTGTTTGTATAGAAACGCCACCATGTCGATCCGATTACAGGACGAGAGCACGGAACCAATCCAATTGCATAAAGGCGTGAGACAGGGAGATGTTATCTCTCCGAAACTGTTCACTAACGCATTGGAGGACGTTTTCAAGCTCTTGGACTGGAACGGATTCGGCATCAATATCAATGTCGAATACATCACTCACCTTCGTTTTGCCGACGATATAGTCATCATGGCAGAGTCGCTGGAGGACCTTAATACAATGCTCAGCGACCTCAGTAGCCTTTCCCAACAGGTGGGTCTTAAAATGAACATGGACAAGACAAAAGTCATGTCCAAGGTCCATGTTGTACCCGTACCGGTAATCGTTGGGAACGATACTCTCGAAGTTGTTGACCATTACACCTATCTTGGGCAGATTGTTCAGTTAGGTAAGTCCAACTTAGGCGAAGAGGTCGCCCGAAGATCCAACTCGGATGGGCAGCGTTCGGGAAATTGCGTGACATCTTCTCGTCCAAGATACCACAGTGCCTGAAGACAAAGGTATTTGACCAGTGTATGTTGCCAGTGATGACATATGGTACTGAGACGTGGTCCTTAACAGTTGGCCTTTTGGAAAAACGTCACACAACGAGCAATGGAGAAAGCTATGCTCGGAGTTTCTTTGCGCGATAAAATCCGAAACGTAGATATTCACCAAAGAACCAGAGTCACCGACATAGCTATTAAAATCTGCAAGTTGAAGTGGCAATGGGCAGGCCACATCGCTCGAAGAACTGTTAACCGATGGGGAAGAAAGGTTCTTGAGTGGAGACCGCGAACCGGAAGACGCAGGGTAGGTAGGCCTCCCACTAGATGGACCGACGACATTGTGAGAGTCGCGGGCATCCAGTGGATGCAGATGGCAGGATGTCGTTCAGTGTGGAGGTTAAAGGGGGAGGCCTATGTTCAGCGGTGGACGTCTTCTGGCTGGTGATGATGCCTAATTTGAGCCCACGGTTACAGTTAGGCGTAAGCCCCTTGAGCTTACATAAATCTATTTTGGATACATTTAAAAATTCTAGCTTCGAAAAAAAATCTAGGCGCAACTATGTCTGAGCGGTATAATACTTACAGAGCGGTGTAGATAAGGCGCTTTATAATCTGACGACACCGGGTTCGATCCTAGGCCATTGACTTTTTTTTTACTTCAATAAATAAAGTGCAGTTTCGATATCATCGTTTTTCTTTCGTTTTTACAAACCGCACCTATTCGGGCCTGCGTTTAGAGTTTGGCGTAAGGCTCCTGGGGTAGAGCGAGAGGAGCGATCGCTCTAAGCGTCAGAAATAAAGGGGAGCCAAAACATCCAAAAGTTTAAAAATAATCGAGCATAAATAAAATGTTGATGTGGAAATAGATTATACCTATCCTGGATTAAAAACTGTTTTACTGATGAATTTCTAGTGTAATTCCGCTTCTACGTCGCTTCAAGTACAATAAGGAATTTGTGATAAATATTTGTTGATAATGTTAATTTTATTGAGTTTAATTTTGCCTAACCTGATATAAAATATTAATTACATAAATTGAAAATTAACGTAACCTGAAACAAAAATTCATTAATTCTGAATTATTTTTAATTATAAAATTATTAAAGTAATCTGAAACAAAAATGATTTAATTCTGACACATGAAATATGATAATACTAAATCTGAAAACAAAAATGTATTAATTCTGAAACATAAAATATATATTAATTGAAATGACATGTATTTTAATTGAATTTAAAAAGTAATAAATTATACCCGTTTCCTTAGTGCACTTTGTCGACACGTGTGTCGCCTCTTCACGAAGCATCATCAGGACATGTTGACTCTTCGAGCACTTGGCCGAGAAGAGTCATAATCAAATTTATCACAAATTCCTTATTGTACTTGAAGCGACGTAGAAGCGGAATTACACTAGAAATTCATCAGTAAAACAGTTTTGAAAATGGACTTCCGTAAAGTAACGCCTGATTCAATCAACTAGCATGTTATGATGTCAAGCCGTGCGCGCGCCATACAAATGCTATATACATAGGATTTGCGAAAGGGTTAGCGCATCTGCTCTATATCTCCACTAAAAACGTAAAACGCTCAACTAAATCAACTATCCTGGATTAGATCATGGAATACTTTTTGTCCCCGAATCGATTCCTGTACGATAGTTTACAGAAATGATATGCGCCGAAAAACAACCCCGCTCTACCCTGAAACCCTGATCTAGGCTAGGGCCGGCGCTGCGAAAACTGCGAGACATATAAAAACAAACTTAATTTTAAAAGGCATATCTCCCTAGTTTGTGTGATGTGACGGGTCAAAAAAAGTCCGAACCAAAACTCGGCGCACGCTGCGAATTGCGCAGACTTAATTTGTTGTAAGGCAACCGCGATCCGACAACGCCGCGCGATGCTAGTGCTACAATGCCGTATCGGACAAGCGACGTTGAACACTATGCAAGCGACATAACGTCTAAATTGAAGTAAATGTAGCATTGTGAACTATATAATTGATGTCTAGGTATGTACAACGACGCTCGGACGTTTTTGGACTGTTTTTACTTAGAGATTGTGACTCTTAGGTTTTGTACCTCAATGTGTTGAACCAATCCTATACCTACTTATTGAAATGTTGATTGAATCAGGCGTTGCTTTGCGGAAGTACATCTTCAAAACTGTATTTCTGATGAATTTCTATTGTAATTCCACTTCTAAATTAAACTAAAATAATTTCATTAGCTAATATCTACGGAGTTAATTTTATCCCAAATTCCTTATTGTACTTGAAGCGACGTAGAAGCGGAATCACACTAGGGATTCATCAGAAAAAGTTTTATTGAAATGTAACATTTTGAAAGGGAAATTATAATATGTTTAAAAATAAAAACCATTGCAATTTCAAATCGACTATTTTCATTACAATAAACAAAATAAATATAAAAATATGACACGATCAACTCAGGAGTCACTATGTCTGGGAAGAGGTGGCTACAATACATTCACAACTATATTTCGGCTGATGGTAAGCGCCACAAACAGTTCCAGTGCCAGTTGGAACGGCACCGCGCGATCGTCTTGAGAAATAATTCATGTTTTGTCCTCTGATTTCATTAAAAACTTACTACTGTTGTAGGACAATGTAAACAATCCCTATCACAAACACTAGCAAACAAATCTTCGTGACATATTCCATAAACAATGTATTAAAAAGGTAACGTCTATTTAATCATCATCTTATTTCATCATCTTAGTCTATAATGGCCTCACCCAAGGTAGGTACGTCACTCAGCTCTTGAGTTTACCTTTATAAATTTAGATACGTTTTAGATATCCTTCAAAATAAAATTTCAGGTGTCTGGACTTTTATGCATAAAGATAATAAATAAATTTGTAATTGCCAAGACGAATATCAAACAAGTAAAACATAGCATTAATTGTCTTTATTTCATGTTTGTAATTTCGAAACGAAATCCACTTTCAAGCTTTCCCTCAGATGGTTTTATGAAAAACCACTGTTGTAAATAGGAGGTAATAAGATTTTTTCAAAATTTAAAGCCGTTACTTTCAATAAAAAATACAGATCTATATTTATTACAGAAATTGAAGTTTCTGTTTAATAGCATCAGAACGCCAAAAATACAGTTTCCGTTGATTTTTTCGTCAAAAAATGTGAGAGGCCTCCTTAATTGTTTTTTGCAAACCAAGTTTCAAGGCCAGAGTGAGTGAATCTTCCAAGTCTGCGTGCTTCATCTTCGACCACATCGTCGCTGACCAGCAAGCGATTTGGTGGTCAAACGCAGACATATTCACATTTTTTTTAAACAGAAAAAACTACAATCTGCAAAAATACCGTTTGTAGCTGAAACTGGTGTACCAGGGGCTGAATTTATTAACGGAAATAAAAATTCACATCACATCAATTCATCAGCCAATTAACGTCCACTGTTGGACAAGGCCTCCCTCATAGAGAGGGGTGGGGTTAATAAAAATTACATTAGCCTAATTCAGCTTGCAACGTGAGTACACTAAATGTGCTAGATTACTTTGAAAGTAAATTCAATTCAAAAGTTGATTTAGTCTGCTTTTGGTTTTGTTGAGTTTTGAACGTTGACCCAATTTCCATTGTAAGTATATTTGCCCGAGTGGTAAGGGATTGGCCAGCCAGTCCGAAATACAGTTCTTACATTTATTACTAACACAAATCACTGCACTAAAGGGTACTACTTCATTTATTCATGTACTTGGTTTCAAGAAATAGGCGTTCCAAATTACATACATATACAAATTTTGCTAATATCATTTCTCTCTGTACATTACAAAGGAAAAATAATAATATTTAAGTTTTGATTTGGCCGATGCAAAGGTGGCAAGTACAACAAGATGAGAATAAAGTAATAACTTTGCGAATCTCTTTTAGATTTGAATTTGATGATTTCTAGTCAGACCGGTAAAGCGATTACGCTTTACAATCATGGATGGAAAACCTTATCCACCGCAAAGAAAATTAAAAAAATAGACGCAAGCATAGCACAGCATGATCATGCCTACCCGCTGTCTTCTTGTCTCTTATTCTAAGGAAAACAAGGTTGATCGGAATGGGTGCGTTTACAATAAATCGCAAAGCGATTCAAGTTTGACATAAAGCATAATCGCTGCATTTTGGTCTGCTCTGGTCTGTCTGATTACTTTAGACTTTTTTTCTTTGCTTGTGAAATGTGAAAGGTGTGAAGAGTCTGCGTCGGCCCTTAGTGTGAAAAATTAAGGCTATAGATATTTGTTAGTTTTGGTCAACTGGTAATATTAGACATATGCATTACTTAGCAGATGATGGAAAGATGGAAAACTTGTGTAATTCACTCTGAAAACCTTTCTCTTTGACTCTTGAGACGATTCATCTTAAGAGTTGATATGTCCAATTTGCGCGGTTATGGCAAATAGTACCAAATTCATATTTTGGTTATAAATAATTGAGGATATAAATAAGTTTAATGCAATTTTAGAAACGTGATGTGTGAAATTTTCCTTGATAGAATAGTTCGGCGAAAACAGGCCTTCAAAAACACGTTCTTAGTTTTTTCTCCGAATGAAGAAGTTCAGGCCAATTCCTTTTTTCATATTCTTAGTCATTCATATAATCCAATTTAATGTAAATTCGTTTTATTAAAATTTTAAACAGTTCTTGAGTAATCTGGAGTTTTATGAGTTATTTAGTTTTAAGCTGGGCGCCGACTCACACGTGTCTCTTCCTGCAAGCGTAGATCACATAAATGTGTCATTGTTTCATGCAGGGTCAAAACTTGGATTTAAGCTGAAGACGTATCAACTCTTAATGACCAACATCTTATAAAGAGTGAACTTATGTAAGATGGATAACTAAATGAATAAAATGATGATAATCATCATGTATCATCAAGGTATACCCACTCTAATCTCACTACCTACAACCACATTATATCAGGGCCCCAATTCTACTAAACCAATTGTTTTTCAATTGTTAATGAATTGCCAATTTTTTTTCACTTTTGACACTTTATCTATATACCAAAAGTGTCAAATGGGCAATTTTCGAGGCAATTCATTAACAATTTAAAAACAATTGGTTTAGTAGAATCGGGGCCCTGAATAGACCTTAATAGTGGCATGATGGAGATGCTGGGATGAGATAACTTTACTGACAATGATAGAGGTTTTCAGCAGCAGAATTAGGCTAGTATGTTTCCCATCACTGTGTAGGTCAACTGGTAGCTCTGTTACAATTTGTTAATAATCTAGTTATAATTGAATGCTATTTAGTCAGGTTTGCTGCTTGTTTCTTTGCTTTAACTAGTTCTACGAGCTCCTTGTATCGCTTCATACAGTCTTTTTTCGTACGGTTCGGTACGCAGTCTGCAATCTTGTCCCATCTCTCTGAAGTGCTCACGGGGAACGTTTTGATTGCTTGCTCAAGCAGTTCTTGCTCCGTTTTAGTCCATGGCTTGTCTTCTAGCTTCTCCTCTTTAGGTGTGGCCGTACCGTTTGTCAGTTTCACAGGCTTCCCTGGATCACTTTTAGAAATGCCAGTGTCATCAACATGGTTCGCTATTTTCTTCTTTTCCTTTTCAAACTGATCAAAAGCTTCTTCGTTTGCCGCTTTTTTGAGACTGCTTTTGGAAAAGTCCGAACTTTGGAGGTCTTTAGCTTTGTTTAATACCTCTTTTGCTGTGAAACGTTTCTCGTCTATAAAAGTGCTGTGCTGGTTTAAAAAGTTCGCGACTACATCCCATCTCTGATTCGTTCCAGCTGGGAATAAATTGACAGCTTTTATCAGTAACTGAGTCATTTCCGCAGTCCATTCTATAGGGGCTTTAAATCCTGGCTCTTTCTTTACTTTCTGATCATCAACTTTTTTATTATCAAACAGAGCTTTTCTCTCTTCTTCTAGTTTTTCCTCAGTGTCTCGTACTGCCTTCACAAACGCGCCCCTCCCGTTGGACTCTAAATCTTTCATGAAGTCTTGTAATTCAACTACTTTCATTAGTTCGCATAGTTTTTCCACGGCAGCCATGTGAGCGATGTTCTCCTCATCATTTTGTGAGTAGTAGTTGTTAGCTTTGCACATGTCTCGTAGAGCTTTGCGTTCTTTGCGCAGGTATTTCTTCTGTTGTTCTCGCTCTGCTCTGGCGGCTTCGATGCGGGCCCGCTCGGCTTCTTCTGCCTTTTGTTTAGCGAGTAGGGCTTCTTTGATAAGACGTTCCTCTTCAGCTTTCTTGGCTTGGACAGCGTCCTGGAATTAACAACAATTTCACTAGAAACATGGTTACATCATCCCAGTGATCTAATAATCAGATGCATATTTGCCAAAAGTTCATTTACCTCAAAAACGGTTTGATTGGGTTTGATGTCCACTGACATGTCAGTGCTCAGTCAATGTTTTTGTGTTTAGAAGCACACAACAACTTTAATGGTCTTTCAGTGTAAAGCAGGTTAGGGAACATACACATACTACAATTAAAATAATAAAAAAACGCCCCCTCTAGTTTTCATGTAGTAATTCACAAATATGGTTTTTAATCATTTTTTGCAAACAGAAACATTACAAAATTTACAATTTAGCTCATATTTGTCATTACTATAAGGCGGCGCTTGCCGCGTGACGCCAAGAGTGCGTGCATTATTTGAATAAGTACCTATAGCTCGACAAAGCGCGAGATTTCCCTAAAGGATATTGACTACGTGACGAAAACGAATTCCCCCCCCTTGTGACCAAGCGTGGTATTTTGAAGACACCCCCTGAACGGGATACGTAGTATGGGAACATTCCCTTAGTACCTACCTGTTTAGCTCTTTTAGCAGCCAACTTCTTGTCTTTGTCTTCTTGTTTGAAGCGCTGAATGCGGGGGTCGTTGGAGTACGCCAGGTCAACTAGTGTCCGCACGCGCGCCATCTCCTCCTTCTTCAGCTTGCCCCTAGCTGCCTTGTTCTGCTTCTCGATCCACCTGCATTAGTTAAGAATATATTACTAAGTCAAGTTTACATTTAGATGGTAATGCCACAGTGCCAATCTATATATGTATATATAATAAATCCTATATAATTTAAAATAGTCATGAAATAGTGTAATGACACTAGTCCATTCACTGACTGACTTATTACAAAATCTCAAAAACTACTTTTACCTACAAAGCTGTAATTAAGCAGATAGATTTCTTATAGGGTGTAGAGGTCTGCTAAGAAATTATTTTGCGACAGGGCTGAATTAAGTGTAGAGTTGAAAGTGTTTGTAAAAGTCTATCAATGAGAGTATGAAGTCATGGGAAACAGTCTATAATAACAACTATAATTTAGACAACTTATAGGAACATAAAATTTTTCAGTGTTGATGTTAAAGATATTCATTTGTATTTGTTACAGTTAGCCACTATAGATTTAACATCAACATGCCAAAACCAGCGACAGAAAGAAGTGCTTAATTGAGCAATGCACAGCGGAAAGCACTGCACTCAGTCACACATTTGAGTTTTAACAGTACAGCAATAAGGTGGAATTCTGTAAATAATTGTTTGTTCAAAAAGCTGTCCCCAATTCAGTATAGTTTTAAGGGGAATGTTGTATCGATAGTTTTAAAGATCTTTGCAGTTGGCAGAGAATTTACATCAATCACAAAAAAAGGTTCCATAATAAGGTTGGAAAACAACTTATGTGCAGAAGTTATCGCCCCCATCTTCGAATAAGAATAAAAAGGTTGGAAAACAAAGAGGTTATGGAGTGAACACAAGGCTTCATCAAAATTAAAAAAGCTTCTTATCATACCTCCTCTCTTCTCTATCAGCTCCCCTCTCTTTCTCTTCTTCGTCAAGGTACGAGAACTCCCTCCAAGACTCAAACTCGTACCAAAACGCATAGAACCTCTCCACTTGTTCGCGAGAGCTTTTATCATCACCTAACAAAGGCACATGCTTTTTCTCCGACCACCGGGCGTTGATCTCGAATATCTTGGTGAATGCTTTATAGAAGTCTTTTTTGATCTCGGTTTGCGTTGGTATGTTGTCGTCGACTGTCGGGTCTACGGAGTCGTACGATCTTCGCTTCACCGGTGTCCCGATAATCTCATAAGCCTTAGTAATGCATGTGAAGTAGTCATCGTCACTGCGTACCTCTTCGCCCTGGGCTTTGCGCTTGTCAGGGTGGTGTTTGAGCACTTTCTGGCGGTACGCGCGTTTTATATCGTCATCTGTGGCCTTGTAACGAAGATTCTTCATACCAAGTACTGCATAGTGATCCTGATTCTTCCAGTCCTTGGGGTCTAGACTTCTAAGATATTCTACATCGTCGTCAAATGTCACCTCTTCCGCCTTCTCGTTACACTCTGACTCTTGGAATGAGGTATCTCCTCCATGACATTTTATATTGTGATATCTAAGAAATGCGGCACCCGCACATTCTACTTTCCTTTTCAAGGAAGGCCATGGTATCGCCACTACTCGATTATTCTTATTGGAATCTCCCTCGGTCATTTTAAATTAATTTAAGTAATAAAATATGGAGCACGGAAGAACATAACCTATACACCAAAAAATTTGTCACTCAAAGTATTAAAAGTTCCTGGTTATATATATTTGAACCTGGGGAACTTAAATAGGAAGATAAGCTAAACTAATACAACAGAATAATAAATTAAACATGAATTAGATAAAAACTAAAACGCGCCATGGACTGAACGGCTAATCGCTAATGTCATGAACTCGCTTGACTGACATTGACATTTTAAATAAGAACGAACACATTATGGAACCAAATCCCACAGACTGATGTAAAAAAGAAAAATAACGTAACGTGTTGCGCGTCGAGTTGAGAACAGTCAACTTTTTTTTTATGCACGACTACATGACACGACGACACATCCATAGATTTATATCGTGGTAGTGTCGTGTTTCCGTGTACAAGAAACTGAAAAAAAAATTAATTTAATGCAGTGCTACCAATACAATAACAAAAATCAGCTGACATTCAAAATTAAAGTATTTTCTTTTCTCGTCTTTTCAAAAACATTTTTGAATGTACGTAATTGGTTTTTGTACTTAGATCTTTTCATTTTGATTTGTAAATAAACAAATTGTTGTTTAGAATGTGTAACGACTTGGACTACATGTTTAAACCTATAGTGCTAGTAACCGGTTTCGGCCCGTTTTGCGGTCATCCGGAAAATGCAAGTTGGGAAGGTGTAAAGTTGATGAACAAAGAAGAGCTTGAAAAGAAGCACAACATTGAGCTGGTTCTACTAGAGATTCCTGTGACCTATGAGAACGTAGATGAATTTGTGCCTGCTCTGTGGGAAACACATACTCCTAAGGTAGTACGTTTAATTATATACAACAATTTGTATAGTATCTCCCTTTCATGAAGTAGATTTATTATACCAAAGGTTTTTACAGCCTTAGGTAGTTTTGTTTCATACTCTAATTAATCTGTCAGTTGCGTTTTCACAATAGGTGGGTAAATTACTGAACTGATTTTGATGAAATCCCCCTAAATTAATAGTATGCCTATGATAAACTCCAGAAAATACACTGTAACACTAAAATCACACCAACAAAGCTTGAAAACTAACAAATGCCTTGATTTGAAATGCACCCTTAGTAATCTTGTACATTTAAGGCAGACTTAAATAATTATTGATTGTAACAGTTAATCTTTAAACATTCCAGCTAACTATCCATGTGGGTGTTTCTGGCATAGCGGAGCACTTCACCATCGAGGCCCAAGCGCACCGGAAAGGCTACCAACGGCTTGACTATTTTGAGAAGTGCCCAGCGAACCATATGTGCCCCGCCGAGGGAGCCATTAGACTGCACACCAAGCTAAATGTGGAGAGAATATGCAATGAGTTCAATAACTGCTTTGAAGTTACTGAGAAAATAAAGGCGGTCTCCTCTAAGGATGCTGGCCGGTAATAGAAATAATAGAATGTTTCATCATCATCATCATTTCAGCCTATCATGTTTCCACTGCTGGGACTCAGGCCTTCTCTCAGAGAGAGAGGATGGGCTGTTGCATCACGCTGGGCTGTTGCATCACGCTGGCCTGGTGCATGTTGGTGAATGTCGTATGTCTTTGAACTTTCGAGGTTCTTGGACATACTGGTTTCTTCACGATGTTATTCTTCACCGTTGTTGAGCGATGACATTGAAACTGGATGCCGTCAGATTGTTAAGCGCACATGCTACCACTATCCTTCTAGAGTCAAGATAATAGAACTCGCCGTGATCTTCAGCTTTTCACTTCCAGCCACCTTATGTATATTGTTACTCTATCGACAGAGTTCATGCCGTTTCCTCAGCAACAGTGAGTAATTAGTTAATCCTTGAAATATACCAGGAACTATCGAAACAGGAAATTCGGTAACAGGAAAAACAAATAATTATTCTCATTGCCCCATTATTTAGAAACAGCACTTTGTAATACCTACCTAATATGAACGTACCACCTAAGACCACTGTAAGATCAGTGGCGTAGCTATCGGAGGGCTAGGCGGTGCCGTGCACCGGGGCCCTCAGACCCTGACCAGCAAACCTCAAACTGAACTTTAGAAAAAGAATCCCTTCACACACACAAGTCATATAAGTAGCTTAGAGCACAATAAAGTAGCTTTGGTACAAAGTATTATATTTTTACTTGATGAAATCTAACCCAGTTTAGATAGGGCCTCATTTTTTTGCACCAGGGCCTTTGGTTACCTAGCTACGCCACTGTATAAGATTTTTGAGATCTATGACAGATTCATCTTCGTCATCCACCGACGTCTTCATCCAACTGGCTTGGTATTGGACTGTTATTATACCTTCTAGCATGGTCCTGTGCTGATCTGGTTCAGGGCCCTTATTCACAATTTATTTTTTCACAATTTTTGTAACAGCTTTACCATACCAAATCTGTCAAAATTCGTATTTCATCAAAGTTGAACCGTAGTTACAACAAATACGAATAGAGACCCTGATTTGACCCGAAATCATTGCCAGATTAGTATCTTCATATTTTCTTACTAATATTCAAAATGTGGAAGTTTGTGTGTAATGTTTGTACTCAACATCGTAATGGGTAAGCGGATGAAATTTGGTTTGGAGGTAACCGCAGATCAGACTAACAATTCAAATTCAAATTATTTATTGACATAAAAACGAACATGCATTTACATTTATGTCACAAGATTAAGTAAAATTAAAATGAATACAGTGCTATTTATACAATGTCAAATATTCAAGTCACAGTAACATAAATTATTCAAAATATTTATTGAAATAAAATTAGAAAATAAAAACTAACATGCATTTACATATATGTCACGAGATTAAATACAATTAAAAATAATAATATTACAGCACTATTTATACAATGTCATTAATCAATAGTAATAATAATAAGCCCCCTAAAGCCAACCACACGTCCTGATCGACCATCTGATCACGTGGGGGGCGGGCAACGCAATTGAGAGATTACTGGTGCGGCTAACGTGGCTCTGGACGTACGTAGGTAGGTAGATAAGCAAGTAGTGAAATAAGTTAGTTTAGTTCGCGATATATATTTAAAAAAAAAAAAAAAAAAAAAAAAAATTTAGTAAAGTAAACAGTAGATTAAGGAAAGTCATTTATAAGTAGGTAAGAAAAGGAGTAACTTAGAGTAAGTAAGGGCATGAGTAAGAGGGGAGAGATGGTAGTGGTTAAGTAAGTATAAGTTGAAGAGAAGATGTAGTAGTTAAATAGCCATATTAAGGCTCTTAGGCAAAAATGTCGTACCGAGGCTTATGTGGAACAACTGATGTTAGTGTAGGACGTCGGTTTCGGGCGGTAGCGGAGGAGTATATTTAATACCAACGGTGGCGCCCCCGGGCTCAGTTAGGAAGTCCACTACGCACTCACTCATCCCGGACATGGTGAGGTGAGTTTACCTTGTCCAAAAACAAACAAACATGAACAAGAAACCGTCAAATTTGCCCCAAGTGCCCGGCGGCTCCACGGGGGACGCTGATGATAGTAGGCAGGTACCTCGTGGTGCCAGGGGCCAGATGAATCTCCGGGTGGGGATCTCTAACTATCGAACGACCCGCGCTAGGAAATTGGACTCCGATATTTTAGAACCGATTTTGTCATCATCAGCTGAGGACGTTGTGCGGGAGGCAAACGCCGACAACCCTGCACCCGCCAAAGCTAATATAAGTGCACGCAGGAAATGGACTGAAAATATGAACATCTTTATCCTGCGCACATATTTAATACTCACAAACATGGAATCTAACGTAAGATCGTATTTACCTGAACTGCATGCAAAATTTTTGGAAAAGTTCCCTGATATGGACGTCAGCAGACAACGAGTTGGAGATCAGCGAAGAGCAATAATTCGAAACAATTTATTATCTACAGATCAGATTCAAACCATACACAATGAAGCAAACGCTCAGTTAGGCAACTCAAGAATCGAACCGTCACAATTCAGTTCCAGTGTAGGGAGTAGCCAAAGAATGAGATGGAACAATGACTTAAACGAGTTTATCATAAAAACATACTATAGGATTACTGAAATAGAGACAAATAAAACTGCATACAGACGACCTCTACACCAATTTTTCATAACTAAATACCCACATCTTTCCCACATCTCCGAACAGCGCGTGGCTGATCAACGCAGAGTTATAGTTAACAACAAACTCATAAGTAGTACTCGATTTCAAGAACTACGAGATGAAATCGCAATAGAACTATCAATAAATAGAAACGACACGTCTTGCAACTCTGAACCAGATCACATATCACAAAACACACTTGTTGCAAGCTCTCACAATCCCCAAACACTATCAGAAACACTATTCACCCCACAAATATCTGAAAATATCCTAAGCGCTTCAGATTTAGTCCCTTTAACCAGCTATAACCAAAACACAGAACAAGACATAGATAACAATACACACACTAACAACCAACAAACCTTGCCTAACAAATTGCAATATGAGATAGAAGATACATTTTTAACGCTACTAGCTAAATACAAAAATGAAAATCCAACTTCTAGACCTAGTATCCCCAAACAAAAAACATCAAGAAAACTAGCAAGCATTGTACAATTCATAAACCTTACAGTTCTACCGAAATACGTGCCGACTGATTCTGACTTCAGCACAACACAAAACGCTATTTACAGTGGAGCTTACACGGCTGCAATTTATAATGGATGTAAAATAGATGACGCTACTAACCACAACACAAAAAAGGCAAAAAGTATACCTAAATGGCAAAAACGACTGGAAAATAAAGTTACTGATCTAAGAGCTAAAATAGGAAGATTAACAGAACACATAAAAGGCAACAATAGTCTCACCCTAAAACGTCACGTCGATAAAATTAAAATCGCTTACAAAATACATTCCCGACACGAAAATGAAAATACTGATCTTACTCATTTCCTTGATACCCTCAAACAAAAACTTAGCGCTCTTTCTAATAGATTACGTAGATACAAAGAAAGTACTATCCGAAAACAACAAAATTCACTATTTGGCAATAACGAAAAACTATTTTACAGAAATCTAACAGGTTCACAAAGTAACGAGCAAGGTAACACAACTGAAATGCCAGAACCAGAAAGTCTTCATCAATATTGGTCAAACATATGGTCAAACGCTAAAACACACAACGAAAGCGATTGGATTAGACAGGATAGAGAACTATTAGCAGATACACCTGAAATGCAATTTGATGAAATAGATATAGATACCTTACAGTTTGTTATAAACAAAACACACAATTGGAAAGCTACTGGGTCTGATAAAATTCATAATTACTGGTATAAAAAATTCACGCACACTCACCCACTCCTACTAAATCACATCAACAATTTCATCAAATCACCAACCACAGTACCGGATTACATCACAGTAGGTACAACATATATGTTACCCAAAGATAAAACTGACCCAAAGAACCCTGCTAAATACAGACCAATCACCTGCCTTCAAAACATTTACAAGATCATCACATCATGTTTAGGCCAATTAATTTACAAACATATGACAACTCAGAATTTGCTAGCGGAACAACAAAAAGGTTGTAGGAAAGCCAGTTTAGGGTGTAAGGAACAGTTAACTATTGATGCAGTGGTTTCGAAACAAGCGCTAAGAAAAAAACGTAACATTTTCTCTATGTATATTGATTATAAAAAAGCTTTCGATTCCGTACCCCACAGTTGGCTCTTATATATTCTTGAACATTATAAAATCCACCCGCTGATAATAGAATTTTTACGCAATGCGATGTTACAATGGAAAACCACACTTAAAATATTTACTGATGGCTCTTGTTTGGAGACTGACTCAATAGCAATCCGAAGAGGAATTTTCCAGGGGGACGCCTTCAGCCCCCTCTGGTTCTGCATGGCATTAAACCCACTATCCACTCTACTTAACGATAGTAATAAAGGGTACAAAATTACACACGATAACACACATCATACTCTATCACATTTACTATACATGGACGATATCAAACTTTACGGAAGTAGCTTACTGGACATCCATAGCCTTGCAGAGATTACAGAAACTTTCTCATCTGACATTCAAATGGAATTTGGCATCGATAAATGCAAAATACAATCAATTTGCGGTGGTAAAATTGAAAAAAATTCATACTCCTTACAAACCGGAGAAGTAGTAGAACCAGTAGATGAGTATTCGGGATATAAATACTTAGGTTTTAACCAAACCCAACAGATACACCAAAAACACACAAAAATAGCACTGGAACAACAATTTAGGACAAGACTACATAAAATACTTAACACACAACTCAACGCACGGAACACTATAAAAGCCATAAACACTTTTGCTATCCCAATATTAACCTATTCATTCGGCATAATTCAATGGTCTAAAACGAATCTGATAAAGTTGCAACGAAGTATAAATACAACCATGACTAAATACAGGAAACATCACCCCCGTTCATGTGTGGAACGACTTACACTTCCTAAAATAGAAGGCGGTAGAGGCCTCATAGACATCCGTAATCTTCATAACTCCCAAATAACATCAATTCGTAACTTTTTTCATCAGCAAGCTAACAAAACATCACTTCACAACGCCATAGTCAATGCTGACACTAAACTGACTCCTTTAAACTTAAAAGCACAAATCAAACAAAAAAATGAAACTATTGTGTCCGCAGAAGAGAAAATAAATTGCTGGCTGCAAAAATCTTTACACGGAAGACATCGCCGCGACTTGACAAACCCGATGGTAGATAAAATAGCGTCTAACAT
The DNA here is from genome assembly GCA_949125355.1 of Agriopis leucophaearia. NCBI lineage: Eukaryota > Metazoa > Arthropoda > Insecta > Lepidoptera > Geometridae > Agriopis > Agriopis leucophaearia. The sequence goes on along the minus strand of OX421278.1, from coordinate 767,102 downwards.
GTGGCTCAAACGTGGCGAACTCTTTCCAGAAACAGAGGGTTTCATGTTAGCAATCCAAGACCAAACCATCCACACACTGAATTACAGAAAACATATAATAAAAGATCACACTCTACAATCAGATTTATGCCGACATTGCCACCATAGCCCAGAAACTATTCAGCATATCACCGGAGCTTGCAGTTCAATTACACAAACTGACTATAAACACAGACATGACCAAATTGCAGCCGTTATCCACCAATACCTCGCATTTAAATATAAACTCATTAACGAGAAACTGGCTTATTATAAATACAAACCCGAAATTATTTTAGATTCACGAGACTACAAACTCTACTGGGACAGGACCATAATCACAGACAAGACAGTACACTTCAATAGACCAGACATCACACTCCATGACAAGAAAAATGACACAGTTTACCTCATCGACATTGCCGTACCTAACACCCATAACATTTCCAAGACCCACACTGAAAAAATTGCGAAATATGTAGATTTAACCATTGAAATTAAGTCACAATGGAAGGTCAAAACTGTAAAAACTGTACCCATCATCATTTCGTCAACCGGTGTAATTCCTCACTCACTTTTTACTAGCTTAGAAAGTCTAAATATTCATAAACTTACCTATATACTACTGCAAAAAGCAACTATTTTAAATACTTGTAGAATAGTCCGCAAATTTTTATCATCTGATCAACCAAATATATAAGCTAAAAATACTGTTTTTGTTTGGCCAAAAGCCCGCAAAAACGGTTAAAATTACCCCGGAAACGAGAGAACTCTAAAGAGTAAAATAAATAAATAATAATAATAATGTCACCAATCAAAAGTTGAGCTATCAGGCTCTTTACCCCTATCCCATTGATCGGTCAGATTTTCACAATATGTCAAAAAATATGCTAGAATGATTTTCCAATTATCAAAAAATATGTCAAAATCAGTGTTGGCGGCAAGTAGCGCATTGAAATGACGGCGGGCGCGAACCAAAGGAGACATAGATCGCGCAACCGTACGACCTTGATTTGCATGAAATAGGTTATGCGGCCGACCTCGCCTATTCGCCGGACCCCATGGGTTATCTGGCACGGACAACATGCATAATAAGTTATGCAGGTGAAGAGAGTCGACTGACCCTCTAAGCACCTTGCAGCAAAAAATCAGCTGGTCCAAAACCTCCTCACTTCCAACGAGTTATATCCGAGCTGCCCTAGCAGAAACTTTGTCGGGTACATATACGGATAATAGCCATATAGTTTCTTATATAGTGACCTTAGGAAGGCTTTTTGGACTTTCTCAAGTATCTGCGCATAAGTGACGTGATGCGGGTTCCACACACACGCGCTCGACTCAAGCTTGCTTCTAACCAGAGCACTGTATAGGGTTCTTAAGACTTGAGGATTTTCAAAATCTTTGGCATTACGTAGTACAAAACCCAGACGACGGTAAGCCTCTTTAGCCAAATCTGACACGTGATCGTGGAACGTCAAGCCGCGATCGAATGTTACCCCCAGATCTTTAACACAATTTACTCTATTTATAGGCAATTTGTTTAAATCATAATTATATAGAATTGGTTTCTTTTTGCGGTCAAATGTCATAACATTACATTTACTTAGATTAAATTGCATTTTATTTGTCACACTCCATTGGAAAATTTTGTTTATGTCATTCTGTAAACTAAGGCAGTCACTAGGAGATCTGATTTCCAGAAAAAGCTTAAGGTCGTCAGCATATAAAAGACACTTGGCGTTATTCAACACTTTGGGTAGGTCATAAATCATGAAGGAAAAGAGAATAGGGCCTAGAACTGAGCCCTGGCTTACGCCCGATCTAGTGTGATAGGGTTCAGATTCATGACATCCATGTCTTACAAATTGGCGCCGATCTCTCATATAGTCGGAGAAAAAATCAAGGAGAGCCGGAGTGAAACCAATGGCCGACAGCTTGCGCAACAGTATATCGTTATCAACTTTGTCAAATGCTTTTTGGAAATCGAAATATATTACGTCGACCTGAAGGCCGCGATCCATCGCATCAGAGATATAGTCAACTAGGGATAACAGGTTTGTATTTACAGAGCGCCCCGACCTAAAACCATGTTGCTCGTCACCTAGCAGCTGGTTTACCTGTCGATATATGCCCTTATGTAAAACGTACTCGAAGACTTTCGCCGGCGCACATAATATGGCTATAGGACGGTACTCATCAACTAATGTCTTATTGCTACTCTTGGGGATAGGAGTCACTCGGGATGTCTTCCACTGTGCGGGGTATTTGCCATGTAAAAGAGAAAGATTTAAAATGTGGTAAAGTGGCAGAGATATGTGCTCTTTATACGTCTTAAGAATAAAGCTAGGTACATTGTCAGGTCCAGATGAGCTACCAGATTTTAATTTACTAACACCGCGCTCAATATCCTCAAGTGACAGTGTAGGTATACTAACGTAACCACTTATAACTCCATTGTCACAGTATGAATTACTATCTAGAAGGGGCAAATCGTCCAAGAACACACTAGAAAAATAGTCAGCAAACGCTTGGGCAGCTTCTACACCCGTACGCGACTTCCCTTGGTAAGTGACACAGGGCTCAAAACCACCCTTAGACCTAAGGTTATGTACATGGCCCCAAAAACACTGAGGTCGGAGTTGTAGCTTTTCCTCAACACTAACCATATAAGCTTTGTACGCTTCAGTGATACGCGTCTTTAAACTGGTGCGTAGATCCGAAAACAATTTATAAGATGCGACACATTTAGATTTTAGCCAGGCTCTGTGCAATCGACCCTTCCGCCGGATATCCCCAATAATGTCAGCATTGAACCAAACGGGATATCTATTACATTTTGTTACTCGCCTTTTCTTTTTCGGAACCGACAAGTCAAATAATTGATAAATAATATTGTAGAAAGCGTCACAGGCGGCAGACACATTTTCACATTCGAGGACCTGTGCCCAGGAAGTGTCCTCAAGCAATGAGCGAAATAATGCAAAGTCCATTTTGTTAAAGTTCCAATCGCGTGATGCGTCAATATTACTCGGCTGCAGACGGACGGAGTTGTTATTATGCGATCTAAGACTCACCGTTATCTCAAGCCCCGGGTGATATAACTGGTCAATGGGGACGAACCCATCACCTTCACACACGCATACCCGCGGCGACACACTGCGCTCCCGCGCCAACACTACGTCAAGAATACTTCCATGAGAATTAACAATGTCATTGTGATCAATTAAATGTACAGTACAATGTACAGTGTAAATCTACAGTATGTCAAAAAATAACAGTAATAGTTTTTAATATTATTAGATGTGCTATTCATATTTAGATCGCCAAGAATAAATACATTATCATTCAAATTATCTAAATTGGATTCGATATTACATAGAACATTCATGTAAGCGGCATCTGTTGCTTTTGGCTTAATATAAACTACGCATACCATGAAGGAAGTACCGCAGTATGTGATGGAAGCCCATAGGTCTTCCCCGAGTTCAGATTCGAGGTCCCGTCGTCGATTTATGGTGACCCCCGGCTTCGCAGCGAGCAACACACCTCCGCAACGGGAAGCTCGGTCACGTCGTAGCAGGGTCCAGCCGTTCGGTACCACCTCGGCATCTTCCACCGAGCCGTCAAGGAAAGTTTCCGTCGCGGCGACCAGCAAGTGGTCGGAGACCAACATACTGGCATACCATTGCCGTAGTTTCGTTTTTAGGCCTCTAACGTTTTGATAGAAGACGTTAATTAAGGAAAGCTCAACGGTGCCCGGCTCACTATGCGCCGACTCCTCCCCGAAACGTTTGCCCGTCCACCGTGGGGCCAGTGGGTGTCCGCTGTTTGTGGTTTATCCACTTCTTAACCCGCGCGTTCTCAGGCCAGACGTTTACTGAAAAGCACTTGTCAAAACAGTCTTCTGGGACTCCAATTTTAAAAGAATTATAATTTTTGGAATTCTTCAGTGGTTCCACTGTGATAATCCTCTGCGGGCAAAGTTCGGTTAAATATGTTTTGACCTCTTCTGTTCCAGACAGCATATTCCACAGATGAAGGTGCCTACGTGACTCGGCCGCCTTCAGTGACGTCACAGTCGGCCCAGCTACACATCGCAGCGATAGGGACTGGCGCGGTCTCTTGTATCTGACCTCCGTCCATATTTCGTCAGCGGTAGTAGGTTGAGACTCCGCTAAAGCACCTTCTTCCTGCGATGCCAGCCTGGTGGATGCAACGCGTTGAGGCTTTAACAAAGTACTTGTTTCCACTGATGGCTGTCTGGTAGTTGTAGGACACGGCAAGGCAGCTGTGGTTGCTGATGATGTGAGTCTCGGCGGGGAAATAATCGAGTCCATTGTATGAGTGGGGCGCGATTGTTGAGACGCATGGTCCGGCAGACGATGTTGAGTAGCTTTAACAGGCATTCTGGCTTCCGCGGGCGCCGCCGGTTTCCGGGGCAAGAGTTCAGCCGCATCGAGGTTAACAGAAAGACAACCACACTTATATTTGTCTAGTTTTTTAAATAATCTTTCCATTAGGTCAGCTTGTTTCTTAATCTTCGATTCATAGGCTTCGGTAACCGATATAGACTGGCTGAGTTTTTTCTCATATTCCAATATGACAGAGGCATAGTGTTTTAGCTGTGTTTCGTAGGCAGATAACAGAGAATGTGACTTCGCTAGGTGCTCATTAATTTTATCCCTTTCGTTACGCAGCTGACTAATTTCGTAGGTAAGATCTTGCGCAACGTCTACTTTAGGATCCCCAACGTTAATGCGCGGAACTTTCGCCCTGATCGTCACATTGGTATCTCGGTGTCTTTTCGTGGCTCCTACCGGAGTCGAGCTGTTATCGCCACCCTTTTTCGCAATACAACAGCACTCTGGACAGATCCATGTTTCGATTTGCAAATTAGCAGAGTCCTTTTCTCCTGTACACAGGACATGATACGATTTATTACATTCTCGCACTGTGCAGTGCAAGTATTCTTCCTCTTCTGCCGATATTACGTTACGACACGCTGAGCAATTCATAATTATTTACTTTGATAACTTCGCACAGCAATAATTTTCCAGTCACCGTATCCAAGCAAAAATACTTTGGCTATCGCGGGTTTGAACCCGTCATCCGTGCTTGAAAGTCCAACACTTCTACGACCCGACCACGGAGTTCTAATTAACAGCGACGAAAATAGCGGTTAGAATCGATACGCGGCTAGCTTCGAGGCTATGTTCCAAGGCCGTTCATTGACCTCTTCACTGCATCGACACACTCTCACTAACCGATGTTTGTTTTAACGACATTTTTTCACATTATTTAAAAGATTTTGATCACTTTACTGCACTTTAATTGAATTGTTTTTGCGTCAAATTGATATATAGACTTAATATTATGCACTAGAGTAAGTTTTGTAATGAAATTAAGCACTTTTTAATAACTTTTAGAATTTTAAATACAGAGCGAGACAAAAGCACGACTGTTCGCTCACGGGTGCGAACCTAAACTTGAAACCTAAACAAGGAAGATGTTATGCCTAAGTTCAATTATTGATTGTGTTCAAGCAGAGGCCGTGGATAAACTTTAACTTTTTCGCGTCTACGCGCGGATGAACATGGTTGAAAGACAGTTTGTCCAGGGCTCGTACTAGGCTTGCAGCCTAGTGCCTGTGGGGGTCAATAATATACTGGTTACTTGTCATCCTGAAAAAAAACATGGTTCCCATAAGACGAGAGTAATCATGTGGCACTGCTAGTGTTAGAGAATTGTCTTCTAATTTAATTATAACCCAGAATTGAACAGAAAATCCTTTAAATTTCAGATATCTCTGTGAGTACATTTACTACACGTCACTAAGTGTGGACAACACTCGCACACTCTTCGTCCACGTGCCTGACACAGCTATATATTCCTCCACGGAGACCGCTAGAGGGCTAGAGAAGATTCTAGACCTCTGCCTCGAGCAGATCAGAGAAGTTGAAGCATCGAAGGAAGTCACAGAAAAGCTCAAAAGTGCTAACCTTAATGAAGAGGATAATGAAGTCTAGTGAAGCTTTGACTAAAACATTTCTTAAATTATTGGGCAATTTTAGAACTTGGAAGTCAAGTCGAAGACTATGAAACATGCAGAAATGAACTCCCATTACATGATAAAAATTGGTTTGCAAAATCTTCCAAGTTTGGTTGCTAATCTAAAGCCCCACTTTTGTTTGATATGGAATGGTTTGATACAAGCGCATGAATCCATTCTATTGTTTATTTGTAAGACCTAAGTATACCTTATTTCAATCATATGTTAAGACCTAAGCTAAGCTTGGCACTAATTTAGATATATTTAAATTTAATTAATAAAGTATTTATGGCTAAGTTTCAAACAAACTATTGGACACGTCATAAGCATGTACATGGTCACATCTGTAGCTGGCAAAAACAACCAGCAGCCAAGAACAGTCCAACGATCGGTCCAAGGTCACTTCTGTGCCGTAAGAGTAAGACCCATAATATGCACAGTTTAGTATAGTGTAAATATATTAGCTAGATCACATCTATCAGCCGTTGCTTACGGACGCATCTGATAATGTGTTTTCAACTTTATATATTTTATTCGATTAAAAATTATAGTCTATAGATATATCTATACATAGTATAGACTCTATACTATGTATGTATTCACAATAATAATAAAAACATCGCTAGAGTAGGTACCTACTAAGAACCAATTTAATGTTCTAATATTTTATGGTTTCACGTCAACAGTGAAGTCAAATATTTCAATAGAAATATTTGAAGCCTAAGTGAAACTACACTATATTTCAATCTACCTATTATAAAAGATCATGAACTTTGGAAACCAAATATTTCAATAGTTTTTTTTTTTTTTTTTTTTTAAGATAGGCTTGCGCTTAGCCGCCAACTCGCCTGATGTTAAGCGATGATGCGGCCTACGATGGATCACGCTTGCCTAGAAGTAACCGATTCACTTTTGACTTGAAAACACTCAGATAGTAACTATCGGGGAACACCCATTCAGGCAGCGCATTCCACATACTAGCAGTTCGCACAACAAAAGTGGAATTAAAGCGCTTCGTACGGGCTAATAAAAACCAAAGTGAAACCAAATATTTCTTTGAATCTACCTACTAAGTATACAATTTATATTAATATTATTCTTTGACAGATTTGAAATGTATTACTATTGACTAAATTTCATTTAATAATATTAAATCATGAACTTCGTTTCACTGTTGAAGTAAAACCAAATATTTCAATATAAATATATGAAGGTTATGTGAAAACACACTATATTTAAATCTACCTAGATATATTATGATGATGAACCTAGGCCCTAGGGTCGGAGCGGAAGGGCTTTTTGTCTAGCAAACCTGCAGAAGTGGTGTACGACAGTGGCGTAGCTATCGGAGGGCTAGGCGGTGCTGTGCACCGGGGCCTCCAAGCTCAGAGGGCCCTTGGGCCGTGATCAGCAAACCTCAAACTGAACTTGCAAAATTTTTGCCCTTCATACCCATAGGTACATATTGTAAGTAGCTTTGAGCACAATAAAGAGCTGATAAAGTAGCTTTGTACGTTTAAATTTATTTATATTGTTACTTGATAAATCCTAACACAGTTTAGGTAGGGTACCCCATTTTTTTTGCACCAGGGCCTTTGGTTACCTTATTTACGCCACTGTGTACGACAAAGACTAGTAACATATGATGTACCGACTCGCATTCCTAATTAAAATATATTGTAACAAGTTTTATCTTATAGTTTACTAAGGAATTTACACATGTTTTGTTGAAGAGGAAATTAAGGATATACCAAAATACCTAGTATTTAATGAGATACAATTATTATTTTAATGTATATTATGAATAAATTATTGTACAAGTATACATGGTAAGCTTAATTAGCGATACCTAGTAAGGTACTTACTAGGCTCATCACTCATTTGCTTAAAAATATCATAGCTTCTGTTAAATCATTTATCATCTTTACGTATTTTATTTATACTTTCATATTATCTCTATACAGGGTTACGCATATACCGTATACTTAGCCGAAAAGAGGTCATTGTACTCATCATTATGCTTTCATCTACACTATAATATTATAAAGAGGAAAGATTTGTACCTATTTTTGTATGTTTGTAATGAATAGGCTCCGAAACTACTGAACCGATTTGAAAAATTCTTTCACTGTTGGGAAGCTACACTATCCCCGGGTGACATAGGCTATATTATATTTTGTAGCGAGGCCGAAGGCCGAGCTTACACTCGTGCGAAGCCGGGGCGGACGGCTAGTCCTACATAAATGTATGGTTCCACTATGCTTCCAGTTTTAGGTTTTTTTGTTTTGCCATCTTGGCACCAAGAGAGGGCAGCTCCCACTTTTCCTTCGAGTTAACAACCATCGGGAAAAGTGGCCTTAGTACCGAGCACTTGCGAAAAAGTTATCGTTACGTAACGATAACTTTTTCGCAAGTTCTCGTACTAACCCCACTGTTTTTCTTCAGTCTATTGTTCGGTTTTCGTAGGGTGTTAGGTTTTGTACTCAAAGAGCTTTCTCTGGTCTCGATCAGCTATAATAATATGCTTATTCAAATGGCTTTCCTATCACTGCTTTAAGTTCCAGCTTCTTGGACGCATATTCTCAGGGATTAAACCTGATAACAATAGAGCTGCATTCAAAGTCACAGTGTAGTAGGACCTACGTATCATTTGGGCTAAGCCCCATTGAATAGAGTTTAGTTTCTTTCTCACAGAAACCATAATTGCACCCTTGCTGCGTACAGAGAAATTGGTTTAATTACTGTACTGCTTTGTATGATTTGTGACCTCAGGATTCGGACCCCAAGAAACTTTTGCTGCTGTCCATATAATATATGTCCTTTGGCCAACTGTCCATATAATAATTTTGTTATTTATTTAATAATATTAGATATAAGACTATTAATAGTACGTTTTTTTATCTACTAATAAGTCTAAAAGTTTTATTTCATTTGTAAAGTTTATTGAAATTTCTCCTATGTTAATGTTGGTATAATTTTACCTACTTTAGTTTCTTATTGTCAAAAGTTATGAGTCGCAAACTGGTCACAAATTATATTTTTTGGCTTGGTTCGTTAATATCATGTAGTAATGTGTCAATGTTCTGTTCCAGGCCTAGTGCTGGTGTTCCGGCGAATACAGGAAGCATCAGTGCTGTCTAACAGATCTAATAATTGATCAATTATAAACAGGGACCTCATTTAAAACCCTGGATGCATCCTTTGGTAGGTACTTTGCTTGGGACTACGTTCTTCTGCGTTCCTGACTTCTATTGGACTGGCTGATCATACATCTGAGGTTTCCTGGGAATTCCTTCTTTGCAAGTTGATCTTCTATGGCCATGCGCATGCGCTGTAGAAAGCGCCCTCTACCTCTGCCAAGTATCTATGAAGATTGTTGTTGAATATTGCAAACTTTAAAGTTGATAAAGTTATTTAGGTAGATACGTTTTATATTTTTCTGTAGTAGGTAGGTAGGTACCGAGTTTTTTGATAATATTGGCTTATGCTATGGTCAATTTGGAGTCGACGATTTAAGTCCAACTTTATTGTTCAAAAACACATATCAATAAGTTTTTCTGTTTCCCATAACTGCGCACTGGCTATAGTAGAATAACACTACGATCGCGATTTAGGTTGTAGATATAACCAAAATATAGGCAGGTAGATAGGTATAGTTTCTTCGACCGCGCAGTTCCACTAACTTTTAATTGTACCTATAATAAAACAGTACAATATCAGAAAACTAACTTTTTTAAGTGTGTATATAATTTGATCACGGTCTTTGACGCATGGATTGGGCACACTTCCGATTGCTAGCTGGGTGTGATTGAATCTGAGCTCTCCCGCATTTCAACTCAGAAGGCGATGTTTTGCTGCCGAGTTCCGGGCTCACGAACAAAGAAACAACCTTATTCGTGGGGTGTGGGGGGAGACATGACGTAGGCTTGAGGTAATGAAGAAACAAGAATCATTTGCGAACATAATGAACCTTAATAATCCGATGGTTACACCTTTTTGGCTTGAGACAACAAGTGATTGTCCAAGAGCCTTACCCCAACTCTAAATGCGGGCCTGAATAGGTGCAGTTTGCAAAATCACGCGACCGTATCTCGGCGCGAAGGTTCGCGCCGCGTTGGGGCGTAAGGACTAAAGGCCCAAGTCTCGTTCGCCGCACATTAGAACCGCTATGACCTAGGGAACTGCTTAATTAGGCTAACCGTCAGCCTGGTGGATACTGAACGACCATTCTTTGCCAGTCTGTAGTACACGACGATAGTGTTGTGATACGACTGCCACACTTGAACATGCGTGCAGCAGGGATGCATGACCTAGTTTAGGTACAAAACTGTATATGTACCTACTTGTTTTGTTCTACTACTGGGCATTCGATCTACCTACCTACGGTAAAAACACCGCAAGACAAATTCCTTGTTTCAGTTTATAATAAAGTACTCTTTGATTCCTTGCACGCCGCCTCGACTTCAGTCGGCGTTACGGCGGCCCTATCGTGGTTTATTAATTTATTCATTACCCCCTTTTTTTGTTGTCGAGGGGGAAATCTTCCTAAGATACCCGGCTGCATTGGGGTGCAGCAAGGTTATGTGGGTAGGTTGTACCCACTAAACCCCCCCCCCCCCCCCCCCAGATATTAGTCGCAGACTCGCACTTGGCCAGTGTTGATTATTTGCTGTATTACTTTAGAATGCGTAGCGTACTATAATCACACCAAATTTGACGCTTGAACGTATTATCATTTTTACAGAGAAATATAAAAATGTTTTGTATGGAACCCCCTTTAGTTTTAGCCTTCCCTAGTAAATCCGCCATAAGATTACATATTCTGTGAATGTGTAAACTAGCTATCTAGGTATTATGGTAAAAAAATACAGCCGTTAAAAGGTAGGACAGACACATCGTAGGTCTTAGCATAGGGGTATTCTGTGCATAGGGTCTCGTTTAGACCCTTTGTGTACAGAACCCTAATTATCAATACAAAAAACAGACTAAATAAAAATGACACAACTGGATCAAATTAAAATTAGACCACACGGAAGCGCCAGATAAAAAAAAATCAATAAAAAAAAAGAATCATCAAAATCCTTTAAAACATTAAAAAGATTGGACGTCAGTTAAAAATCAATAAAACCCACAAATAACCAGTCAATAGTTTATTATCTAATCTTCCTCCTCATCATTAGCGGCACCACCACCCTGTCCCTTGCGCAGGTTCTTCCTCTTGACGCGGCCCGGGCGGCCGCCTCCGAACGGAGACTTGAGTGAGAAGTCGATGTGCTTGCCGGAGTCCAGGCGGACGATGAACGATGGGATGTTCACCACTTGCTTGCGGACGCTGGAACAGAAAAGACCATGACATTAACATTTCTTATATTCATTTCTTTAAACAATGCAATGACAATATGGGCAAGATGATTTACTTCATGTAAACATCACTTTAGATTTGTAATGTGTGAAGTAGATTTTTTTATATGTTCAGTATCATCCTATTAGGTATAGAATCATAACACATATTGGTTAAATGCTCAGATCAGTCAAACAAAGGAGATATGCCTTAGTCTTAGTACAGTTATCATTCATATTCAACTCCATTTTTCATTACACCTAAACCGGTAATGCAAAAATTTCAAGTATGGCGCATTAATTTTTCACGCACGCTTAGCATCTTGCCACGACACCAATGTAGTTCATAGGAAAATAGGGCGATAAGGTCGTCTGCATGGTGAGTTTAAATAAATTAAAAGTTATTTTAGAATCCAAATGTTATTACAGCATGGAAAAATTTTTCAACGATAATTTCGACGAAATTTAAATAGATCGTTCCGTTCAGTGTTGCCATACCCAAATAGGGTCATATGTATTACTCTAATGAACATGTACCTATATACATATGTTTGCAATAAAATATTGAGTTCAACTTAAGGCATCAATCCTGATTTAGGCATGTGCATTGCATTGCACCCACCACGCCACCTTACTATATCTTCCTTGTTTGTATGAACCGAGGTTATTTACCAACAAAAAAAACATGAGCTTTGAGAGTTTCCATATGATTTGGTATGGCTAAAGCGCATAGGAATTTACGTTTATGTAGAGGCAAGTGATGATTAAAGATTGTATACCTAAAAGTATGATCATCATAGGATGAATACAACCCAATTTTATCTCAAAGCTATGGAAACGGGAAATATGCACAAAATATATATTTATTAAGTTTGTATACCTTACCTCATATCAGCTCAAAAGAGCATATATTTCAAGACATTGACCTCACATGGAGGTTCAAGTGGTCTTTTAGAATACAATCAAGGCCAAGCCGCAGCCATCGCTGGGTTGATGGAACGCGCTCACCTGCATTCCATTTTAACATCAATACATGAAGATTTATGTTAGACAATTAAAAAATTGGCAACCAGCAGGATTTGACCCTTTACAGTTCAGATAAACTCCTCAAGCACTAATTGCTAAGCTACTGTCGCTTTCCTGTCGGCCTCCAAATTCTAAAGCTGTCTTTGCAGCCAAGCTACGCACTGGTATATTTATCACAAAACCAAAAAAATGCTGCTGAATGGTGTTCATTGATGGAAAAATGAGTGGCTTATTTTGTGCATTGTTTGAGCGGGTACAGACTAGGAGAGGCGAGATATTTAGCCACCTTGACATGACCATCATAGACTGAAACGATTTCTTTTTTATTTATGCAACCCGGCTGATTTTAAGCAATGATGCTGTCAACAATAGAGCATGCTTGCCTGGAAGATACCAATTCACTCAAGAACAAGGTCGAAGTAGAGGACTGGCCAAACTAGGCGAGCATTTTTAGATTAAATAAATTAGATTAAATAAAAGAAAATGTCACATCGTACAGACGTGAAATCGCTGGCAGAATGCCCTGGAGCCTGAAAGTTACTCCACTGTCAAAAAATACTCTCCATGTTGAATGAATTGGTTTACAAGCACCTTCATCACTATGCTATGATTTGATGAGTCAGTAATAGTTACCGGTTGGAGGTTATGTTCTTACCGGATGTGCCTTTGCCTGATCAGAATGCGGGCATGATGGATGGACTTGGCGAGACCAGCCTTGAACACCTGCGTCTGCAGACGGCGTTCCAAGAAGTCCTCAATCTTCAGACCCAGCACGTAATCGAGCTTCATCTGCTTCTCGTCAAGCACTCCGATCCTCACCAGACGACGGAGCAGGGCATTACCTAGTTATTTACACTTCATTAGATAGGTCTTACGGGGATAAGAACCAAGAGTTTGACAGAGTAGGTTTAATCAGAAAGAGTGTGTTCACCATTATTTTGGTCTGACAAGAGGTGTCAGATATTAAATGTTATCATCATTGTAAGGAGTTATGAGTAAAGAAAGTCACCATTATGGTTGTAAACACATGTCTTACATGTGCCTTTTAATGACAATCACTAATTATGAATAGGTCAGTATCTACGAGTACAATATAAAAGTTCATAGAACTTTCATTAGGCATTCTAGATTTGGAAAGTTAATTAGCATGATTCTTACCTTCAAATAACCTTTTCGGGTCTTTTTCCTCGAGCGTGAGCAGCTCACGGGCAGCCTTACGGATCCTAGCGAGCGTGTACTTGACGCGCCACACTTCACGTTTGTTGCGGAGCCCGTACTCTCCGATGATCTTCAACTCCTGGTCGAGACGAGCCTTCTCGAAGGGACGACGCGGCGTCACGTACGTCTTTGAGAACACAGACGGCACTCTGTTGTTCACCATCTTGGCGAGCTGGATAAGAAATTCAAGTCACAATTTTGCACGGACAGATGTAGGAAACACTGCTATCACAGCGTGGTGTTTGAATGTCGCCACAAACTGTTGCAGACGTAAGCAGAGCGAATACGCCTGGGAATCTAGGCTCGGGGCGTTGTTTTAGCCTTGTGTCCACTCAGAACGCTTTATCAAAAAACAGCGGCTGATCTACTTGGAGGCATAGGTTATGTTCACAATCTGATTTTATCGGGTAAATCAATGAAATAAATTCGTGTATACCTTTACAATATTGATTTAAATGAAGCTTTACGCTAGTTTTATACGATATTTCACTGAAATACACTAAAAACTTATAAAGTTACAATCACCTTTCCGTAGACACAGCTCGCCGAAAAAGAAACTTGACAATAAAGAACGAACTAACTAAACAAATTGAAATCAAAGAATGAATGATTGAATTTGAATGTGTCAAATTGTCAATGTCAAATATAAAATATACTTTTTTTTAATGATGAAATGGGCTAGCGTTTGACCCGCAAACCTAATTTTTTTCCCCTAAATCTATGGTTTGCCCACAACTCACTTGATGGTAAGCGACGATGCTGTCTAAGATGGGGCACGCTTGCCCATGAGGTCCTGTTCACTCTTGTTTTGAAGAGACCCAGGTTGTAATTTATAGGGAACACCATAATTTATACTACCACAGATATCTACTAAACTCTCAGAAAAAGGACTAAAGCACAGAAGTAGTGCTATTTTAGCATAAACCTTTGATATATTTTTCTGAGGTATAAACGAATTAAACATGTTGCATTCTTTATTCATATGCCAAAATTGTTGTTACCAAAACGAAACAAATGTTTTGACAATACGGCAAATTGAAGGGTGTACACTATTTTAATGTACTAGTACGCTACTATGTACGCTTTGTAAATTACGTGATTTACGGATTCTATGCTCTATAATATTCTATGACTAAACTAGTCTGGAACTTCTACATTATTCGGCACAGAATAATAACTTTATTCTACTACCTTTAGTCCTTTTTTGAGATTCTTGGCTTAGAGCCGTAAGATCCGTAACAGACGTATCGAACTTGGCTGACGAACCACTGTCTGACCTTGGATTGTTAGGGCAATTTTGCCATCAGCAGTGAAAGAGGTGAGATTGTTAATCCGTTGATGATACTACTAACAGATAATAACAAATGGAAACCGTAGACGGATATTATTAGTTTGAATGAAATTTGCTGTTGAAAGAATACTTTGTTGGTGGATAAAATCTGGCATCCTACTACACAACG
Source organism: Agriopis leucophaearia (assembly GCA_949125355.1). Taxonomy (NCBI): domain Eukaryota; kingdom Metazoa; phylum Arthropoda; class Insecta; order Lepidoptera; family Geometridae; genus Agriopis; species Agriopis leucophaearia. The sequence goes on along the minus strand of OX421278.1, from coordinate 751,991 downwards.
CTACCAACTTTTGAACGAGGGGACTTTAGGGTTCCATAGTCAAAGAGTAAAAATGGGACCCTATTACCGAGTCCATACTGTCTGTCCGTACTACCTTTTAACGACTGTATCTTTCGAGCCTTAATAGATAGCCAGTTAAAATATCCAGTTTTTTATTGTTACGGCGGATTAAATAAGAAATAATAATAAAGTTAAAAACAAAAACTATAAGAGGGCTTTTATACTTTAGTGTGTACTATAATAATGCCAAGCATAGATCATTAATCTAAGATGTCAAGTGTGACGCATATAGGTACATATGAATACTGTTTTTACACTAGAGAAAATGCAAAAATACGTTTATTGTATGGGGACCCTTTTCGTTTTTACTTTATCATAACGTTACATATTCTGTTAAAATTTCAACTGGCTATCTAATAATGTTCAGACAGACAGCGTAGGCTTAGTAATAGGGTCCCGTATACCTTTTGGGTACGGAACCCTAAAAAAAATGGTATAAGTAATCACGAGTTTTCATTTTCGGGATCGTAATCATTGCATTTCTTTACGTACCTGCAACATAAATTGTGTCACTGTGTGAGTGTAAAACACCACCAACGTACTTATTACATAATAAAACAAATGATGTCGTAATATATTTATTGCATAAATAGTTTTTAACTGTACATTACAGAATAACGGACAGATTTTTTGATCTTATAAAAAAAAGGTGGCAGAGGACAAGGATTTATGGATGGAAATAGGGGAGACCTTTGCCCAGCAGTAGGACAGTATATTTTTTTTAAAGTTGGGTATCAATAGAGCCGTTGGCTGAAAACAAAATTAAATAGTGTTCCAAATTATGGAAGATTTAAGCACTTTATTGTTTTGCTAGACAGAGAGCGCACTATACTTTCAAATGACGTCACATGTAAGTACGCCATAAAAACTCCATACTGACCACTCTACGGGAAAGAGGCAGAGCATCCCTACCTAATCCAACCGCAAACTTAAACACGTGTATCTCAGAACTTTATAAGCCTATTCAAATAATTTCTGCAGTATAAATATTGAAATTTAATTATATTTTTAACCGAGCCTAATTTTAACCATTCAAACTGTCCGATAGCCTATTAGTATTAGGTCCCGAACTGAGACCTCGTACCCTTTATTGTATTATAACAGAACCCCTTCATATAAATGATTTTGCTCAGAATCGAAAATAATATTTTTTTTTGTATTAATCTATAAAAATTCATGTAGATCGAATCAACGCTATCAGTTATAGTCTAAACAATATATAACAAATGCAGATTTTTTCCCACTGACTTTTCGGTTATACAAACAAAACTAGAACTTTTTATACTTCAAGAAACTTCTATATTTCTTGGGATTCAATCCATATGCTTTCAATCTCTCATCAGAAAGCTTGCTCAGAGGATTATCACTAGTTTTATCACTATTCTGATTATTCTTAAACTTATCTTTTTTGAAATTCTTAAAATCTTTATTCTTCTTTCCTTGCACGTTAGAATTTGCATTATTCTTGTTCTTCTTCTTTTTATTAGGGATCGGAGTAGTCTCAGTAGCGTTTAATTTCCTTTTCAAGTCTCCACTTGTTTGACTAGGAGTTACATTTAGTACGTTTTCCACTATGAAACCTGTGTTTTTCTTATTTTTCTTTTTGTTTCTGACAACACCATTTGGTACTGTGTTCCCAGTGTCCAAGTTTGTAGAAGTACCTTCATCTGGGCATGTTACTTGTCCCTGTTCAGATTTCGTCTTTTTCCTTGTGACAGTATCTTCTGCTTTGGTATTTTCATTACTGACGCCGATTTCTTTAGTTTCGACAGTTTGGTGTTTCTTTTTCTTTTTTCTATCTTCCTGGATAGTTTTAATATTTTGTTCGTTTTCATTATCAGCAGGTTTGTTTTTCTCTAGAACGTCCATGTCATTAGCTTCTTTATTTTTCTTATTCTTCTTCTTTTTGCCTTCCTTTTTTACCGATTCGCCATTCTGTTTGTTATTCTCCTCCGCTGAAAGTGCATTCTCTTCAACAACATCTGCAGTTTCATCAGCAGCTTTGTTTTTCTTCTTCTTTTTCTTTTTTTTCTTCTCTGCTCCAGCTTCTTTGGGAACAACCAGCTCTGGCTCCCTGAGAATAAAAAGAAATACATAATATTTACTGTGGTAATAATAAAAACACGCAAAAAAAAAACAGCTGTTCCATAATAAATGGTCATTGACAAAATGTATGGAACACAATGTTTTTTTTTGGGATTTCATTGTTAAAATTTGTTCAAAATGACGAGTACAATCACCTCCTTTCGGCTTAATACAGTCTATACGCGTAACCCAGTATACAAAAAGGCTGAGTGGCCAGCCCTCACGTCAGAGTTCTAGACCGCCCGAAGGCCTCCAATACGGCTAGGCGGTCGTTATTATACTTTAAACAACCGACTCACAATTCAATATGGTACTACCAGACTACGTACTACCCACGATGGTATTAAATGCCATTCGGCCACCCAAAACAGCCATATACCGAATAAAGTAGTAGAAAATTGTTTTTTTTTTTTGTATTCCAAAATAGACTTGCGCTTAACATCAGGCCGCCAACTCGCCTGATGTTAAGCAATGATGCGGCCTACAATAAATCACGCTTGCCTAGAAGAAACCGATTCACTCTTGACTTGACCCAGATTGTAACTATCGGGGAACACCGATACAGGCAGCGCATTCCACAGACTAGCAGTTCGCACAATAAAAGTGGAATCAAAGTGCTTCGTACGGGTTTTCGGAATCTCAACCATAAAGTGTCGATTTTTCATGCCCGCTCTGGCAGTCCATATCCATATCGGAGGCCATAATCCATGAAGGGTTCAGCACTGGAAGTAAGACTCTTACTCAGGTAACTCCTTGAACAGGCTGGGCAGCACTCTCCGTTTGAGCGCCTGGTCTGCTGCCTTCTGTCTGTAAGCGGCCACTTCACTCTTCTGAGCACTTTCTGGTTTATGCCTGACAAGCTTCTTTAGAGGCACCCACTGGGTCAACTCTTTGTCGTCTGCTAACAGGATCTGAAAAAAATTATTGTAAAATCAACTTAAGTGTTTATTTTTTTATTTAGTTACCAACTCCATGGACACCGGGGTCTGTGACTTTTGTTATACTTAACTACAATTTCTTTTTACCTAAGCGACAACTTTTATGTTCAAGGTTCTTAGTGTGCGTGAAAAATTAGTGAGCCATGTTTAGTTTTTTAACAGACTTCAAAAAGACGGAGGTTCTAGTTCCACTGTATACAATTTTTTTAAATGTATGTTCACCGATTTCTACGCCATCTGTTGACCGATTAAATTAAAAAGTTTGTTCGGTAGGGTATACTTCCAATTTGGTCCCATTGTCACCAAGTCAGGATCTGATGATGGGATCTCAGGGAAATCAAAGGCAACCCTCAAATTTTATAGACATTTATTAAGTTTTTCGTATATTTTGAAGTCGGTTTTTAATGATCCACTTGCGTGTGAAACGGTTTAGCAGGTAGTGAACAAATAATTCCCAAGCCGCCTGCCAAGCGTGGGGATTATGGCAACACCCCTCTCTATGAGGGAGGCCTTGTCCAACAGTGGACGTTAATTGGCTGATGATGTGATGTGTGAACAAATAATTATCAATATAAAAAACAGACTTCATCAGAACTGGACCAAATTAAAATGGTAACAAATGGGAAGCACCAGCTTTCAAATAAAAAAATAATCATCAAAATCAGTTAAGTTCAGTCGAAAGTTCTGAGATAAAAAAAAATAACTGTCGAATTGAGTACCTCCTCCTTTTTGGAAGTCGGTTAAAAATATCGAAAAATGGAGACATTTGAATACAAACAATAATTGTACTAAGGCATATCTCTCTAGTTTGTCTGTTCTGAGGTTAAAATCGAAAAGATTTGTTTACATAATATTAAAAACAATAACGACTATAACCCTTACCTCCTCTATGGTGAGTCCAAAATCGTTGGGCACCACCTCCCTGTATTTAAACCTGGTGGGCAGATCCCCCCCTATCACATCTTCACAATCCATCTTGTAATATTCTTCCATGTATTCATCGTACGTCTTGTCCGCCTGAAATAATTATTGTTAAAAAATTATGTTGTACTAGCTGTAACCGCGGCTTCGTCCGCGATTTCTTAAAAAAAAATAGGCTATGTCCGTCCTCATGATACATACTATTACTTCGCAAAATTTTATAGAGATCGGTTAAGCCGTTTAGCCGTGACTATGTAGCAAACAGACAGAGTTACTTTCGCATTTATAATATTAGTATGGATTTTAGAACCAATTTTGACAATAGTTCAGGGAGAACTCAGAGTTTAAAGTTTTTTTTTTCTAGAACATTTTTGCACACACGGTCACCTGACCCCAAACTAAATATGGCTGCCAGAGACTGATATACATACATATATATTTTAAAATACATACTTAAATAGATATTAACACCCAGACATAGAACAAACACAAATGTTCATCACATCAGTCAATCAATCAGTCAATTTAAGTTTTAGGGGTTCAGGGAAGTTAAGGGAGGTTCTAAAATCAACTGTTATGCATGATAATAATAAATAAATATCTGGGACATTATTGCACACATGGTCATCTGACCCTAAACTAAGCAAAGCTTGTAATATGGCTGCCAGAGACTGATATACATACATATATATTTTTAAATACATACTTAAATAGATATTAACACCCAGACATAGAACAAACACAAATGTTCATCACACAAAATGTTTGTCCTATATGGGAATCGAACCCACGCCCCCAAGCACAGAAAGTAGGATCACTACCAACTGAGCCACCGAGGCAGTCAATTGATATTGATATCGCACTGCAAGATTTTAGTTGTCATAACAAATAAATGCTTGAACCCAGTGTAATGCCATCGATTCTTCAAACTAAACCAGACCTGGCGCACTCCGCACACATAGACAGAGATAACGCGACAAGAGTTACGCGATAGACAGAGAGGCAACTTGTAGGTTAATACAGCTGTAGGTAGTTAGCGCTCGTACGTCCTGAATTGGACTTTAGCAAGAGTCGCTACTTATTTCAATGCTTTTGCGGAGTGAACCTTCTGTACTTTTTCTAGATGTATTCTGTGACTAAACTATCAAAAAAATTATATGAACGTTACCTGAGTAGGAATATATTTGGGTTTCCCAGCGGCCAGCAGTTTGGCCAGTTTGGACTTGTTCTTGCGGTTGCGACGTTTCTTGCCGAGTGTGCTCTGAATCTGTTGCAGCAGCTGAGCGCGGGCTTGCTTCGGATCGTACTCTGCGTCCATCTGGGAGACAGTACGTTATCTATTTATTTATTAACAAACAAATAGCTTTAGCAGTATAAAACATATCAATAAAAATATAAACAAACAAGTCTCAAAAGTTTTCACAAGTAAAAGAGAGTTACAGTCCAGTTCCGTGAATGTTGAAATAACAAATAAAATAACTATCAAACAGTACATATAAATACATTGAAATATATATATATATAATCAAACGTTGAAAAGTGAAACCCATATCAGCCTAACAATAAAAAATATACAATATATAAATAAAAAAATAAAGTGGAGAAAAATAAAACATACTACAAGGTAGTCAAACAGAAGTCATGAAAGACAATCAGACGAAAAAAAATTACCAGTTATATTATAAAACAGCTGTTGCCCGCCACATATACTTTCATATAAACTCATTCCACCTTCATTTGGTCCCCTTAATTCGGCCCTTTAGCAAAATCTTTTAACCTTTACATCCCATACGGAATCTACGTGTCAAATTTTTGCTTCGTTAGTCAAGTAGATTTCGTGATAAGTCAGTTAGTCTTTTTACATGGAAAACATACAGCTGCTCTGCTCACGCAAAAATATATGGATCTACTAGCTGCGCCCCGCGGTTCCACCCGCGTGGTGTTGAAAATCGGTGCTGATGATGATGATAAAAAGTAGCCTATGTGTTAATCCAGGACAATCCAAATTTCATCCAAATCCATCCAGCCGTTTCTGCGTTATTGAGTAACAAACATACATCCAAACTTTCACATATATGATATGTATTAGTGAGATAACAATAATATAACCACTTGATAGCTAGCCCTCCCCCCTCCCACAGGAAATGATTCTAAGGCGGCATTCGAGATAGCTACCCCCCCCCCCCTCCAACGACCAAGGTGACTCGTGCAAATGCATAGTCAAAAACGTGTAAAGTGTATCTCACATTGAACTCTGTGTGTTCACAGTGCGGCTCATCTGCGTCATCTTGTTCTGCGTCGGCCTGCGGGTCGAACTCATCCCAGTTTTCTGAAATGTGAAACGTTTCAATGTGTTGAGACATTATTGTATTTATGGCTAGTTTTTTGTCGAGAGCGATGGTATGGCCAAGTAATAGCATTTGCACATGTGCACACCCGGTACGATCCTCGGTCGTACATCAATGTTTAATTTAAAACTTAAACAATTATGTGCAGTTTCGATGCCATCGCAAAAAACAAAAACATCGTGAAGAAACCGGTATGTCCAAGAAACTGAAAAGTTCAAAAACATACGACATTTACCAAACTTGTAATCCAGCCACCAAATCTATTTTTAAGTTTATACTATTAGGCTGTATGTTTCCCTAAAAATGCAAAATAAAAATAAAATAAAATGCACTGTGCCATCATGTTTTATTATGGCCCATCCTCTGTATCTGAGGAAAGGCCCGAGTCCCAGCAGTGGGAACATCGTAGGCTGATAATGATGATGTAATAGTAAATCGTAAAATGTGGAATACTTCAATAAATATAAATGACACTGTATGTATGTATGTATGTATCCTTACCGATCTCTAACTCCTTGTCGAGGTCCGGGAAGACTGGTTTCTCTTCATCAGCCCCTCCGTAGTATTGTTCGTCGAATATCGCGCGCATGCGCCGGTCGTGCTCTTCCGGGTCGAAATCACCTTCTATGTCATCATCCTAAAAATAATGTTAGTAATGTGTTAATTGGTATAGCAAACTTTTATTTAACTTGTCTTGTTAGTGTGGGTCCCCAAGCGGCCTGCCTAGGGTGGGGACTATGGCAACACCCCTATCTGTGAGGGAGGTCTTTGTTCAGCAGTGGACGATTACTGGTTGATGGTGTGTATGTGTGTTAGTATAGGTCAAGTCTTGTAACTGAATTTTAAAACGGTTACCCAACCGATTGAGCTTAAATTTTGCATACACGTTTAGTTTGGATGACAATGCATGATAAGCTACGTGACGTCATTCTAAATCCAATATGGCGGACTCCCAAAGATGGCCGACCAGCTTTTTTATAAACCCCCATGATATGGGTATCAAATGAAAGGGATTGCTGAGAATACGAAAAATAAAATGACGTAACTCTTAATTCAATATGGCGGACAACATTTTCTTATCTACTATCATGATATGGGTATCAAATGTTGCTGGTTGTATGGATAAAAAAAGTTTTGTTATGATTTTTTTATGACAATGCTTATCTTCTGTTTTAACAGACTTCCAAAAAGGAGGTTAATATACAGCTTGTGCATAACCTTTCATACAAACACTTTTAACTGTGCAGATATTTATTGTAATATGATGTAAATTGATATTAAGAGCACAATTTTAGCAAATTATGACTATCTTATGAGTTCCTTCGCAAATTTTATACTCTTTTTCTCTCAAATTAAACTTACCTTAAAAGCTAACTCCTCATTTCCCGTGACCTCCTTAATCTTGGCAATTTTCTCCTGTATCTCTTTCAGTTTGAGCGCTTTGAGTCTTGCTATTTCTTCCATCTTGCGTTTCTTCTCCTCTTCCTTGCGCGAGCGCACCTCGACGCGGTGTCGGGAGCGCTTCTCGTCCTTAGGGCGGATGGAGTTCATGGTGCGGGGGAACCGTTTTAGCTGAGGATACAGATGTTAATCAGTTTGTTAATTGATAGTTAGTTATTTATTATTATTTTTACTAGTGACCCGCCCCGGCTTCGCACTGGTGTAAGTTTTAATATATTATTCTAGAATGCATTATCATCATCAGCCAGAAGACGTCCACTGCTGAACATAGGCCTCTCCCTTTAACCTCCACACTGAACGACATCCTGCCATCTGCATCCACTGTATGCCCGCGATTCTCACAATGTCGTCGGTCCATCTAGTGGGAGGCCTACCTACGCTGCGTCTTCCAATTCTAGAATGCATATAACATAGCCAATGGTAAACCTGGTCATAGCTCAGCATATTCGTGAAAACCACATTTAAATCAGTTCAGTGGTTTAAGAGATGTGCGTGCACAAACAAACAAACAAAAATTCTAAAAACGGTCTTAACGTGTTCAGCTACTTATTTTAAGACCCCTGTGTGTTTTTTTCTTATAATTACGTTGTTCACAGTTTTTTTATATCTACGTTTTTATTATATTTACAGATAGATAAGTATCTGGTCTGCCCACAACGATGTTATTTTAATGTACCTAGGCAATGTACATAGTTATAGAATGTAACAAAGATTTTTTAAATGTAAATTCTATGATATCTAAAAATTAATACATTCTGTTTTGTATGTTTAATGAATAAATAAAATATTAAATAATAAAACAAGACATCTTCAATAAGGCTTTTGAAACTATGAAAATTCCATTCACACATCTGGCCCCGTAAAATTTCACCTGCCATTCATGCCCTGATAAAATTTCACCCACCTCTCTTGGCCCTAATAAAATTTCACCCAACACACTCAAAGCCGAGAAAAAAAAACATCAAATTCAGACTGCTCAGTAAAAAGTTACGAGTGTCATCACAGAAAAGAGAAGTTAATAGAATGGAAACGAGAAGGAAAATCTGTCGCCAGGTATTGTGACAGAACCTTGATTGAACATTCTTATTTAGATCAACGCGTCGAACTCCGCGTCACAGTTGCTAACTGATTTCGAATGACTGACGTTTCGTTAATATGGATGCAACTGGTTACAACAAATTTCTTATTAAAATGCCTTGACAGCCGTTCTAATTTAAACAAAAAAATATTTTTTCTGTAGTGGTTATAAGTTAAAAAAAACATGGATGGAAGGCGTGGAAAATGCTCGGTAAACTGACAGATCTCTATGTGCACTTGGTACTCACATATTCTTGATCAGGCTCCTCGAACCTGAAGTTGTAGGCACGCTCGAACTTGCCCTGTTCTTCTACAGTCTTCTCATCCGCCTCGAGTTCATCGTCATCTCGGAGCTTGTCTTCAGCGGCGCCTGTATTCGAGTCCAGGTATCTGATGAGGAAATGATGAGTAAACATGAAGGTCATGCCTTCTTTAGTATGATATATTCTATGGTAATCACTGTGTTCTCTCAAAACTAAACTTCATTATCTCTAAAAGATAAAAAAATCACAATTTAAGACAAACTGCTCTTAAAGAGAAGCAAGCATCCTTACACTTTAGATATCTATCTATATCTTCGAAAAATTATACATAGAAGTCACAACGCGTAGAAAATTATAGTCAATATACGTCCGCAGTTTCATATATAAACATAGCTGTATACAATTTATATCGAAACAAAACTATTTTACCAAAACCAACCGTATATTTATACACTTGCGGCTCAGTTCTCTAATGACTGTTCTGTACCCTTAGTACAAGATTTGATAGTTTTCGAAAACTTTTTTCGTTTTCGTTTTGATGCATACATTGCTGGGCTGAAAGCTATTCGAAACTATTTTTCGTATTTGAGTCAAGCAACCTATACTGCCGATTACTACCGATTTTAGTTCATCCGCGTTTCCGCTAGAGGCGCTTTACTAAAATGTATGGGACAATACGGAAACGAAAAAAGTTTTCGAAAACTGTCAAATCTTGTACTAAGGGTACTGTTTGCACAACATCGTCAAAACTCGTGAACCGTCGTTGAGCAAGCGAGACGGCGATTATGTCTGAATCGCAAGTGGGAACTTCCCTCCCGAGAGAAAGAGACAATTTTCCCTTTCTCTCCCGTTGGTCAGACGGTGGCTCGTCAGCTAAGTTGACGTGTCTGTTACGGCTCTTACAGTGTGTTACGGCTTGTGCAACTATCGCGTGACTGTGGATCCAATCTGGCTGCGTATTGAGTCCAGCCAGATTGAGTATTGCCGCGATTAGCGCGTCATTGTGGCATCTTTGTATTTTTTTGATCGAAGGTCTATATATAAAAATCAATTGATGTTGTATGTCTCGTTAAAACACGAGAATGGCTGGACCGATTTGGATAATTTTGATCTTCAAATATTTGTGGAAGTTCAGGGAAGGTTTAAACGGTGAGTAAACGGCTGTACCGATTTGGATGAAATTTTGTGTAACTGGAGCGGGTCATAGTAGCGAGGCCGAAGGCCACGCTCTACGCGTACGAAGTAGCGGGTATCAACTAGTATTTCATACTAATATTATAAGTGAGAAAACATGTTTTTTTTTATAAATATCTGGGACATTATTGCACACATGGTCATCTGACCCCAAACTAAGCAAAGCTTGTAATATGACAGCCAGAGACTGATATACATACATATATATTAAATACATACTGAATTATATATTAACACCCAGACATAGAACAAACACAAATGTTCATCACACAAATGTTTGTCCTAGATGGGAATCGAACCCACGCCCCCAAGCACAGAAAGTAGGTTCACTACCAACTGAGCCACCGAGGCAGTCAGTTTGTTTGTTTGTTTCTCTTTCACGCAACAACAAAGTAATGGATCGACGTGATTTTTCGAGCATTCATGTGTAGGAATGTTGGATTATATATTGACAGTTAGAAACACAGAGTTCTTACTTACCGTACACACCATACCTACGTAGTTATTTCTTACCGTTTATTCAGGATATAGTCTCTCAGGAATGCTTCACCCTCATTGAGCGCAGGATCCGACCAGAGAGCCTTCAGCGGAGCGAGGTCCCGCTCCACCGGCGCGTCGATGTGCTCCACTTTGCCCGTCAGGTAGTCTTTTAGTTTGCCATCCTGGAATAAAGGTTTTTTTTTTAATTGCTTAAGAAACACCCGAACAAAATAATTTCTTGGTAAAAAATACAATCTAGCCTCAGAAGCTAGTCATCATCATTACTGCCTATCATGTTCTCACTGCTGGGATTCAGGCCTTCTCTCCTTCTTTCAGAGAGAGGATGGGTCCTAATCTAGCGTGCTGGCCCAATGGCCAGGCGAATGTCTTGTCTGAACTTTTTGAGGTTCTTGGATATACCACCGGTTTCTTCACAATGTGTTTCCATTACTGCATTTGAGAGATCTAATGTCAAGCATGTAACTGTATGTTCCGGCTGCATTAATTGAGAGCCCAGGCTATGCATGTTTACCATCTTCGACCACGCCGCCACTTGGATGACATTTAAACATTACTTCTATTATTTTGATAGTCATAGATAATAATTACTCAATTTGATTGTAAATAATTATACTTATTTAGAAACTGTTATTTTTAAGTTAGCATAATAACTTTTACTTACTTTTAAGGGCAGACTGTTGTTACTACTTTATTTTACCATCTTCTGCACACAGTTTTGACAATAAATGATTTCTGATTCTGATTACTCTGTGTTACTAACAATTAAGAATCTGTTTAATAGACCTTTTCTTATTGTCTCTATTAAGGCTGTTTCTATTATGTTATTTCTATGTTTATTATCAGCACTCATCTGCTACTATATTCATTATTCAGTAAGGTCTTTCTTACATCACGATACTGACAGGCGCTGAGTATCTTACACGAGTCTTGGAGACCAGTGGACACCGAGTATCGCACATACATATGTATGGTGACTCGCACACTACACTACCAGTATCCTACGTGTTCGCTAGTAGTATTGCCATGCTGGTCTCGGAGCATGAAACTAGGTTTTCATAGTTTGAACTGCTTTTGACATCGACTTGGATATAGGTCTGTGTATTTAGTTTAACTTGTATCTTTATATTACAGATACACACAGGCATACATAGAGAGACAGCTCCGTTAGCTTAGGTGGCAGTGAACCTGCCTTCTGCACTTGGGGGCGTGGGTTCGATTCCCACCTAGGACAAACATTTGTGTGATGAACATTTGTGTTTGTTCATATCTATTTAAGTATGTATTTAAAAATATATATGTATGTATGTCAGTCTCTGGCAGCCATATTACAAGCTTTGCTTAGTTTGGGGTCAGATGACCATGTGTGCAATAATGTCCCAGATATTTATTTATTTATTACTATTTATGTGGGATGGTACAGGTAGATACTGACAGGTGAAAAAAAAAACATTACTTTGTATAAATAATACCTTTCCAAGTTTACTAGAGCTGCCTTTGTCTTTCCCTGGTTCTTTATCAGCAATGATTTCTGCCTTTTTCTCAATGCTGAATATATTGCCATCATCGTCATCTTCATCATCACTGTCGGCGAAGGTAAGGGTCTTTTTCTTTTCTTCTTTTACTGTAAAATAAACAAGGAACCCTTATAAATTCGTTCTGTCCGTCCGTCTGTCTGTCTGTCTGTCTGCCTGTCCGTCCGTCCGAATTTTTTAAAACTTAACTTCTATAATTATTAAGATAATAGAATGAAATTTTGCATAATAACAGTAATAATACAGATCTCAATTTTAAAAGTATAAAAAAATTATAATATTGCATTTTAGGGGTGGCACTGATACATGTGAAATGGGGATGACATTATTTTTTTCACTCCACTTACTCGTGTGGAGTATCGTTGAAAAGGCCTTTTAAAATGAAGTTAAGGTTTGATACATCACTTTTTTATAAAGTCTATACTTTATGAAATATGGCCCGCCAAAGTGGCAAAAACTTGGTCCCCCCCTGCATTTTAAACTATAAGACATAGAAACTTGTAACTTATAATACAGTAGGTCATACTTAAAACCTTCATTCAAAATTATTTCGAACATTATCTGATTATGACTTTTTGAGTAACAACAATAAAACTGTAATAAAATCAAGGCGTTCTAGCTCAAAGGTCATTGCCTTTTTGCAAAATGATCTTAACAAATAATGTTTTTCAGTCAGTTTCCTCTATTTTTAAACCATAAAAAGTATATGCTATATCGGGATGATAGATCTCTGAAATTTGGCTACGCCCACAGAGTTTCGTTCGTTCGAATTTTTCTATAACTATCAATTTCTGAACTATGACTACAATTACATGGCTTTGGTTACGGAACCCTACCATATGCGCGTTTCGATACGCTCTTGGTCAGTTATTACTAGATTTTTTTTTGTAGTGTAGTACTTTAACAAATATTATTATTATTGGGGATATTGAGTACCAGATTGAATATTTCCAGTAAGATTATATGACGTCGACCGTTTTAATTATTATTATTATATCTTTATTTCAGATTCAAGATCCATATCAGTTAAACTAAACACATACACATTATAGGAACATTAATAGGCTAACACTAAAATAAAATTACAACTAGATATAAGAAATGACGTTGAGCTCCCTACATATCCAATTAACAGAAATATCAAATAATAGTTTTTATCCAATATTTTATTATAGGACTATCATATTTATCGGCAATCGTGCTCAGGATCCTATTAGGACTGCCCCTGACTCTACTCAGTAGCGAAAAAATCCTTTTTCTTATGACTGCGTTGAACCCATCGATTCGAGCCTCAGCAAACATACCGGAAGCGCTACAGAATCGAGGCAGTCCTAGCAGCATCCTAAGTATATTGTTATACTGCACACGTAGAGCGCTGATGGATCTTTGGGTATAATGAATCCATAGGTTGCTTGTGTAGAAGCACTGACAATATGCCCTAAACAGGGTCATTTTAACTTCCACAGAGCATCGAGCAAATCTACGGGCTATCATATTACCCCTCACCGCCAGCGCTCTACGCTCCCTCTCTATGTCAGCGTCATCTTTTAAATCTTCTGTGACTATGTGTCCCAAGTATTTGAACTGGTTAACAATTTTTAGAGGTTTGCCGTAAAGTGTTACAGGAGGTACATTTTCAGGTGGGTTATTATTAGCTGTAAATATCAATATTTCACTTTTATTTGTGTTATTTTATTTGTGTCACTTTTATTTTATTTGTGTCACTTTTATTTGTGTTAATATATATATAATTTTTGGTGGTAATAAGTGCAGAGCATTTATACATTATTTTCACCTCTTGAAGTTCAAAATTATGTGGCAGTCAACTGGTTACGGGCTAGCCTAATTCCTACTATCGGGTGAGCAACTTGCTTGTCTCATCACTTAAATGAATTATATGTGATAACCGAACACTCATGACATGTAGACTCTTTTGCCATGCACAAATATAATAGCAGATGAATAGTTTCTAGACCACACTAATAAACTATAATCACAGGTTTGATACACTTTATCGGCAGGCTATAGATCAACCGGGAGGATGGATTTAAGTTAGCGGCGTCGTGGAATCCCATAGTAAGCAAATGTTCAAACCGCAGGGTAGGTACTAGGACTTTTACTGATACAGTCAGTGTTGTGTGTCGTAGTGACAACCCTGCAATTTTTCAAGATCAAGTGAGGGTAGGAGAACAAAATACCCGCACTTCTCGCTGGACTTACCCGCAGTTTTCAGTCAGCTCGTGACCACGTTCATTGTAACATGGTCGAAACGTCGAGCAAAAGGTATCTATTTTTACCTATATTTAATAGTGTGCGATAAGGCCCGATAAATATTAAAACAGGCTATTTATATACATTAGTTTTAGTAGACTTGGAATGACATGGGTAATTAAGTTTTTAGCCAGATGGTAACTACCTTCTTCTTTCTGCTTCTCTTCAAAGAACTTGTAACTTGAGTCATATATTCTAGGATCCTTATTCTTTAACAGAGATAGAGTCTTCAAGAACTGCTCCTCAACTTCCTCTGAGATGTCCGGAGGTTCATCACTATCATCCTCACTGTCCGATGATATTGAGGCGTCTGAATTTAGCGCTTTCGAACCGTATTTTTGTTCCACTGTAATATGAAGAATTAGCGTTTTTATTTCGCATTACGATAAATTATACGACTTTCTAAATTGCAGTTTAGAAGCTGTCTATCGCGAAGCATTGATAAAGTTAATTGTGGTTATTAGGGAAAACAATAAAAATACGTTTATGAATCTCTTCTTTCTCCCGCCACGTGTCGTACATCTTAGCATATTCATTTTCAGTTTTTATGGTTGCTTCTTCTTCTGAGTCATCGTCAAATAGTTCTGGTGGTACCTGTTTAGGTATTCTGAAGCTAAAATAATTCATTTTCCCAAAATAACCAAACTTTGGTTTTGCCTCAACAACAACACATCACAACACATGTCCGCATAGTACCCACAGTACTAGGCATGTCGATCTTTAAATCGATTAATCGGAAAATCGATTTTTTGAGGACAGAAAATCGATTTTTTAGATCGATCTGACAGAGTGGATCGATTCACTAGATCGATTCTCGAACCCTGAGAATCGGACCGATTCACGATGTTGATATTGAGGTGCTAATATAGATCGTAGAAATGCAGTGCATTCCACATAGAATCGATAATATTTCACGGGATTATCTATGGAATCGGTTTTCTAGATCGTTAAATTTCTCTATGCTGTAAAAGTTTAATTATCGAACAATAGTCTAGCAGTCTGTGCGAACTATAGTATGCGCAAATTGCGTGGCTTATTACGGTAGTTATGTTAGAAGTAACGTTATCATCCCTAAGCGCGCGAACAGGTTGACAACTGTCACCATCAGAATCGCGAATAAAAATCCTTAATAATCTAGTATATTCTATTATATACTCTGTTGTAATGAGAGTTTTGGCGCCAACGCGAAGAAAACATGGTGCCTCATGGTATTATTTTCATTTTTGTATTTTGACTGTTAATGTGAAATAATAATGGTGGATTTTATTCGAAGTATTTGTAAGCGTGTATTTCCATGTTGTTTCCCAAACTCCATAGATGCCCCTATTAAAGTTTCCACCACGTTATTGGGGCAGAATGACTAAAATACACAAAAAATAGAAGAGAATCTAACCTAAAAAAAAAACCATTTCTGTGGTAAAATACGTAAGACGCGGCAGTATGGCCTCAATGGCATTAGCATACCAAGTTATAAGCCCAAAAACAAAAATGTATCCGGAATGTATAATAATTTTATTATACTTTATGGTGTTCTATGAACAGTGTACCTACATTAAATTTCTTTTGTGATATATTTGCTCCGTATTTATAAGTAAAAAAGTGAGCTAAAGCATCTTTCCAGCAGGTGACCATTTAATTATTAACTTCTTTATCATTAAATCGTAATATAATTTTTAACCGACTTCCAAAAAGGAGGAGGTATGAAATATGTAAGTATATATATATATATTTTGTATCTTAATCGATATTTTTGTTTCACCGGAAACTAGTAGTTATTCTTGCAATGAATACTTGTTCAATTTAAAAATCGTTTTGCAGCAGAATAGATCGAATCGATATCGATTCGATCTATTCTGCTGCAAATAAAAATAAAAATCTTTTTAAATTAAATAGTAGGCATACATTTGTCCTCGAGAATCTAACCAAATAGAAGATCGAATCGGTTTAAAAAAACTTTTTTTTTTGAAATCGAATCGATTAATCGAAGATCTATCTTCCAGAAGCCGATTTAATCAAGAATCGATTCAGTGGACTTCGATTCGAATCGATTCAAAAATCGATTTTTTTCAGAAAGAATCGACATGCCTACACAGTACCTATATATTTATTTTAGCCTACTGACAGTACTGACACTTGCCAATGTGTTTTTGTTTTTGGCCCATTACTGAGCAGGCTAAAGCTATTAAGGCCATCGGTATGGCATAAGACGAGACAGAGACGGTCCTCGTCTTCTTTACAATTTTTTTCCGAGTCTATAGTTTAATGCCCCAGTAAAGAAATGGTGACCGATTGTGCTCTTTTATCATTAATCTGAGTGTTTTATAGAAATAGGTTTCAATTTAATATTTTCTATAAGAACGAATTTAATAGAATGGCAACATAATTCTCTCTCTTTCACTTTCTCTCTCTAACATAACATAACCTAAGTTTTGATTGTGTGAAGCAAGCGGTTACGATATTTATTATCAGAGTTTCTATGTTTATCCTTTCTCAAAGCAGCAAAATTAAATTATTTTGAAATTAGATGATCTAGTAAATAGCACAACATGACTACTAACCCGAGAAAGGGAACCGAACCGGTTCCTATGGAAGAAAGTGATCAACTCACGATTAGACCTTTGTAAATATTTTTGTTTTTCCAAACACACCTAAATTTTTTTTACTAGAACCGAAAAACATTCTAAAACTACATATAAGCTTAATTAAAAACTTCTCTTCTAAAGAAATTAACAAACACTCTGTATGCTAAACTACTGTGTTTTGATGTTCTTATAGATTCTTATCAACAAAATGTGCTATTGCGTTTCAGAGGTGCTGGACAAGAAGTGGGTAGATCATGCATCATGCTGGAGTTCAAGGGGAAGAAAATTATGGTAATTTCATATATATTACGCACGACGCAAGCGATACAGCACTGCATGACGCCCAGCGTCTTTTTACTCCATTTGATTGTTATTAAATCTAACTTGTACAGAATGTAAAATATTTTTTTGTTAAAAAATTAATCAAGTAGATTTACAACATGGCCTCAAGTTTTTCCAAGATATATAAGATTGTGAGATCATTTATACCGTGTATAGTTAACAAGCAGTCATACTGCTAATCACAACTGTTTTTTTCTAGTTGGATTGTGGGATCCATCCCGGACTGTCAGGAATGGATGCCCTGCCATTTGTGGATTTGATAGAGGCTGATGAAGTGGATCTATTGCTTATCTCACAGTGAGTAAATTCATGCTTTAACTCTATGGAGCCCTGGCGTTCTGCAATGCTTCTGCGAGGGCTCTGCTATTGTCAGTCTGACATTAAGATGACAGTGTAAAACCTCGATTTTAGTGCAGTAAGTATTTTGAAGTTTTATTGCCATTGCTGCCAAGGTTTCACCAGGTGTGGCGTGCACAGCAGAGACTTAATGCAGAGATAGATTGACGAAATACTACCAAAGCAGCAAACTATTCAATGATATCAAATCACAGCTCACTTAGTTTCGCTAGTTTCGTTCAGAACTTTAGCGTTAATGAGTGTGTAGTAAGTTAATAAAAATAAAGAACACTGTCCACTTATAAGCTCAAAATGATAAGAATCTGGAAATCTCATTAAAAATATATTTTTCAAAACAACGACATTTTGACATCAAAAACGGAGAAGGTTAACATTGTGAGGAAACCGGTATATATCCAACAATCTCAAAGTTCAAAGAAGTAACTATGACATTCACCAACCCATTCTCTCTCTCTCTCTCACTGAGAGCCTGTATCCCAGCAGTGGGCAGATGATAGAATGACTATGATTGCCCTTCGCAGGATAAAAAGACATTATATGTGCTTTTCTACATAAATTGTGTAAATGTTCTCCTTATTTTTGTTTATCCACACAGTTTCCACTTAGACCACAGCGGAGCGCTACCCTGGTTCCTCACGAAAACGTCGTTCAAAGGCCGTGTATTCATGACCCACGCAACTAAGGCCATCTACAGATGGCTTGTCTCCGATTATATCAAAGTCAGGTATGGGTAACTTCCATTTCTTTACCAAACTAACTTTTGTGGTTAGCTACAACTTTATTTATTACCAGCTTTTATTTAACTTGCCGTGTTAGTGTGTGACAAATCTTGTAACTGAATTTTAGTTCAGTTATCCTCAACCGATTGAGCTGAAATTTGACATACTTATGTATGTTCGGTGACAATGCAATGTCAAGGTACTATCGAGCTGGTCTGGTGATGGAGATAAAAGGTGGCCATAGGAACTCCTAAACAAAACGATGTAACCCTGTCAAGTTTGGGTTCGTTGGATTTGTCTTCCCAAACAGTTTGGTTCTAGATGATAAATTCAATATGGCGGGCGCTCCAAGATAACGGACAAAATGTTCTTACCTACTAAAGTAAACGTCATTAAGTTGAGTCGAAAACAAACTAACTTTGTTACTATAATGTGGGTACCCTCATCACAATATTAAATGATACAAATACTGAAGGTAAACACTAGTTATATACAACACCTACTATTATGATATGAGTATCAAATGAAAGGTTTTGCCGAGAAGAATATGACAAAATTGAGTTTTAAAGAGTATTATTTAAATTAATAAAGTTTTTCTACATATAACCTGCAGTTTACACAAGGACCCTAGTAAAAATATATTTTCTCCACAGCAACATATCTACAGAGCAGATGCTCTACACAGAGTCAGATCTAGAAGGTTCCATGGACCGTATTGAGACCATAAACTTCCACGAAGAAAAAGACGTACGAGGTGTTAGATTCTGGGCATACAATGCCGGGCATGTGCTCGGAGCAGCCATGTTTATGATAGAAATTGCTGGTGTCAAAGTCCTGTACACTGGTGACTTCTCGAGGCAAGAGGACAGGCATTTGATGGCTGCAGAAATACCTACTGTCAATCCAGATGTACTTATTACGGTTAGTAAACATTTAAGGATAACCACTTGTAAGATTCAGAAATGGGATATGTTTTTCACAAACATAATTATGGAAATTGAAATTTGGCACATGCTTTAAAGTGATGATTCTTATTCTTGAAATACCTGCAATTTATTTGTACATTTGCGATTGTATTGTATGTGTTATCCCCTGCCGGTCAACTCAAACCCAAGGTTGCTGGTTTATGACTCTGACATTGCTATTTCCTAAGTCATAGTACATGTCCAGTTTGTTTGATATGGTGATCTATGTGATTCTGTTCAGGAGTCAACATACGGCACCCACATCCACGAGAAGCGCGAGGAGCGCGAGGCGCGGTTCACGGGGCTGGTGTCGGAGATCGTGCAGCGCGGCGGCCGCTGCCTCATCCCTGTGTTCGCGCTGGGCCGTGCGCAGGAGCTGCTGCTCATACTGGGTAACTTAGACATAGAAACTATCTTCATACACACATCTAAAACCACATAGCTTCTGGGATAGCATGCTCCATCATAGACTATATCATTTCTGACTGAGATGGCGGTCTAGCACAAGTCTATATTTCTATAAAAAGCACTTAGTCTGGATAAAGCGAAAGTCTTCGATCAGGTCTAGCACAGGTCACTTCTACGCAAACTACTATTCTACGGCCTTCCCGAGATGTAATGCACTTGGGTAACCAGCTTCCTATGATCGGAGCAGGGCCGCGCCGACCCCCCACAGCGCCTGTGTGCGAAACCTATGAAGCGCCTCTTTTTTTCACCCAGCTTGCGTCGCACGCATCGCATCGGGTTACGTTCATAATTCATTCAAACAAACTCACGGCGGTTCTTTTGATTTTAACGCTAAACTCGTAACTAATGTTAACTAAAACCCAAAGCGTAAAATTAAACCACAGACGGGAATATTATCTTAGAAGACTTGTACAATAAGCGCATTATAATTATGTTTTGTTATTTACAAGGCATATGTAGCGCCTATTGTACCTACTTACTTATCGATACTCCACTACAAAGAATACGAGTATTTTGTTGTGTAAATGTATCAAAAATAATTTCGATGGCGGCGTCTCTATTGTCTTGGCGCCTGTGTGCGCCGCATACTTCGCACACAGGGGCGGCGCGGCCCTGGATCGGAGTATTGATCGACGATCTTGCTCTGACGGTATGCCTATCAACGCTGGCGTCCCGCAGGGCTCTGTACTATCGCCGACGCTCTTCCTTCTCCACATCAATCATGATTATGTTGCTTTTGAATAATATGCTTTGTTATGCGTTCGCATAATTCCGTGTTATCATCTAATAGCTCGGGAGATGCACACTACTAGTCGTGGAAACACCCCTCGTGTCGTAATAATCCATAGCGAAAGAAAGTAGGAACACACTTGTCTGAAGATGAGGCCACTCTTGCGCATTTGATAATCTTTGATCAAACGCATAACGTCTCAGTAATATTAACCTAAAAGTTACTCTGCTCCATTGATCTTGTATCGTATCTTATCGTCATTAGCTCAGTTGGTAGTGAACCTGCCTTCTGCGCTTGGGGGCGTGGGTTCGATTCCCACCTAGGACAAACATTTGTGTTTGTTCTATGTCTGGGTGTTAATATCTATTTAAGTATGTATTTAAAAATATACATGTATGTATATCAGTCTCTGGCAGCCATATTACAAGCTTTGCTTAGTTTGGGGTCAGATGACCGTGTGTGCAATAATGTCCCAGATATTTATTATTTATTTATTGGAGTTATATGATTATTTACGGGATATTTACCGTGGTAAGGTTGTGGAAGGAGCTCCCGATATTTCGGCGCAGTTACATGCACTATGTTCACGGAAATAATCATATAACTTTAGTGAACAACCGTGATAGTTTATAACAGTGATTTATTTATTGGTTTCAAACTTCAAATATTATCAACATAAATGTTGTCCATTCAACATTCAAACTTTCTATGTTCGTTGCGTGGATTACGACTACATGTTAACTTTTAATATATTTCGGAACAGACGAGTTCTGGTCACTGCACCCGGAGCTCCAAGACATCCCTATCTACTACGCGTCCTCGCTCGCCAAGAAGTGCATGGCGGTGTACCAGACGTACGTGAACGCCATGAACGACCGCATCCGACGACAGATTGCCGTCAACAACCCCTTTGTATTCCGGCACATATCCAACTTGAAGGTAACTAACAACACACTACTGACACCATCTTTTTTTAATGCCATAGGTGGCAAACAAGCAGACAGGCTGCCTGATGGTAAGCAGTCACCGTCGCCTATGGATACTTGTAACACCAGGGGCTCACAACTACGTTGCCGACCTTTTAAGATTCTATTAACTGGCCTTTTGAAGAACCCCATCTGTTGGTAGGAAGTAGGCACTACGTGACCACATGGCTATTATGAATGTACTTTATGTTATCTTTTTTCAAAATGAAACGGAAACTTCTTGAGAAAAATATAATAAGTATAACTTATCCAGTTCATGTAAGAGCCGTGTTAGCATACATTCACTGGAAAATCCTAGCAGCAAAATTGCTACACATTGAAATATGAACTTTATACTGAGTCATGTACAACAGAATGCCTTATGTCAAACCACCATGTTGACAAACGCTTAACTTTCAAAATTTGCAAATCTCTGCAAAATGTCTGCTGTACGTCAAACGATACTGAGTTCATATTGCAATGAGTAACAGTTCCGCTGCTATTTTCGCGGCGGAATTGTGCAAAGAGCGTTAAATATAATTTTAATCGATTGCATTTTGTTCACCAATGGCAAAAACATCAAGCTCAGGTTTGACCTTATCATACAAATGTGGAAAAGCGCCTTCTGCCTTATACTTCTTCCGTACAACCTCATACAATGACATATCAAACATAACCTCAAACTCTTCGCGTGTCATGAAAATATCAGCATAAAGAAACGAGTACCCTCCAACATCTCTTGTGAATTCCTCCATTTTTCTCATAGCCACTACTGGGTTATAAGGTTTCTTTTCCTTTACTCGTCCTGGTACGCCGTAAACGCCTAAATCATTATACATTGCGTAGTTAGTCCCCGAAACTAAGTATTTAGAAGCCGGTCGCTTCAACTGACCAGACATTGGTCCATGATCAATAACCTTACATGGATAAACTAGTAGAGGAAATTTCTCAAACAATTTGCTAGCAATTTCGATTTGTTTCTCCAATTCTAAGATGGGTAAGACTATGTCTTGGAAGACTTGTTTCGTAAAAGTGTATGCTCTTACTCCGGGAGTCGTTGTGAACTTCAAAAATGCAGGCTTTGGTGGTAGCAACCATCCTAAGAAGTATCTGAATAGAATGTCGTTGCCAAAGGTTAGCATGTCTTCGACTACCCAAAATATTGCTCTGTTATGCCTCAATAGGTAGTCTCTTAAAGGTATCAACTCCACCGATTCTCCTGTAGTTAGAAAAGTCTCCACATGCTTGTAAAACCAGGGCTTATACCATCTGGAACAGTGATTCACAGTAATGTATGGATCATAGTCTGAATAATCGCCACTCATTATAACTGCCTCATCCTTGCTGAAAATCGTGCCCTCAATATAATCAGGAAATTCTTGAGGTGTGGCCTCGTATGTCCCTGATAATTGTCGGATCTTGTCGCAGTAATTTTTCTGCCCTTTGACAGGGGTGTACTTCATTTTGATATAAGGTTTGATTTTCACAATCTTTAGAGTTAAAGCGACAAGGAAGCCCAAGCTGCCGTGGCACCAGGGTAAAGCTTTGTAGAGGTCTGAGTGTTCGTTGTCAGCGGTGGCCGTTACCAAGGAACCGTCGCTCAGGACGACTTCGTAGCTCGTTATGGTCTCGTGGTAGAGGCCAGACTTGTGCGAGTGGGTCGACATGCCCGTACCGAAAGCTAAACCTGGCAAATAATTTTGATAAGTTAATAAGTTTGTTTCTTATCCATACTTTTACTAAAATAGTCCTTAATGCTTAAAATTAGTGAGTACAAAAGTACTGCAGCAAGGCCTACTGATCTGCATTTAGCATCAGTTTTCCTTGTGACAGTTTTCTCCGTTTTGAATTTGAGATAAAAAGCTGGCTTTGAAATCAGTCCAGGGTTTTTAATCGAGTTCAGGAATGAGGTTCAATTCGGTCCGTATTTTTAACACCCGACAAAAAGAGGGGTGTTTTTAGTTTAACGTGTGTTTTTGTCTGTGGCATCGTAGTTCCATGGTCTTTTTGTTTAAAAGGTGACTTGATCGAGAGTATTCTCGGCTATGATTAAAGGAAATCTGTTTGGCCGTTTAATGATTATCTACTCAATTAAGTTTTTTTTTAAATGTATGTGTCAATATATGTGATGTACATTGATCACACTGACATTAGTGAATCGATGGACGTGATTATTATAATGATTAACTGAATTATAAAACAGGACTTCATAAAAATGAAATGGAACCACACGGGAAGCACCAGCTTTCAAATAAAAAAAGAATCATCAAAATCGGTTCACCCTTTAGATTCAGATGTAACAAACATAAAAAAATTGGACACCACATTAAATATCGCGGGAGCCAAAAACAATATTAATAATTTAAAAAAAAAGTTTTGCGGAGGAAGCCCACATGGTCACAAAAAAATTTCAAGCAATTACAAATTATTTGGTCAGTTTTTAAAATTGTTGCCACAATGCAAACAAAAGACTTGCCTCCAAGAGTAGCGTCAGTGACCTCAATACAAACAGCGAGAGAGTACCCCTTCGGTATGAGATACTCTGTGATGTCTCCAATAGTGACCATCGGCTCCACTCTGACCGTCATGGCTTGCTCGTCCAGCTCCAGAATATCATACAATGGTATCGGGACCTGGATAAATTGCACTGATAAACCCATATTCACAAACGTTTGATAAGATCTATGCAAAGTAAACTTATATGATGTATCACAAATAATTATCAATATAAAAAAACCGACTTCATAAAAATTACAGAACTGGACCAGAATTGACATGGGACCACACGGGAAGCACCAGCTTTCAAATAAAAAAAGAATCATCAAAATCGGTTCACCCAGTCAAAAGTTCTGAGGTAATATTATAAATGCGAAAGTAACTCTGTCTGTTTGCTACATAATCACGGCTAAACGGCTTAACCGATCTCGATAAAATTTTGCGAGGTAATAGTATGTATCATGAGGACGGAAATAGGCTATTTTTTTCATCATCATCATCATCACCGATATTCATCACCACGCGGGTGAAACCGCGGGGCGCAGCTAGTAATATATATATAGGTATAATAATACCGTATTGAGAACCTCCTCCTTTTTGGAAGTCAGTTAAAAACGAGGCAGTCCATTTTCTTATCCACAACATGTCTATTGGAACTATTGGAAGACACTACAGACCTATATCTAAAAGATCAGGCTCTTAGACTGTATATATATATAGGTCTGTATAGGCCTGTATCTAAGGGCCTGATGAGGCAAAAGGTTACACATGATAGAAAGAAATAGTGTCTTTTAACAAGATTAGTTTTACCAGTCTAGTAAAGTAAACAAGTACCTACCTGGTGGTGGAGATGTTTCTGGAAGAAAGTCGTGGACAGGGAGAGCCAGTTGGGTCTGGATGTGCAGAGCAGCCGCTGGTCTTGTGCGGGCAGCTTGTTCCATTGCTGTACCTGGATTTGAGTTATTTTGTCGTTGCTAGAGGTACTAAATAAAAACAGGTACAACTGGACAAGTTCTTGGCCAGACCATGAGAAAATAATTAAAATTGTATATCAATAACTACCACAGAGCCCAGCAACTGAGCTTTGATGTGTTTTACTGTTTATAATGTTGTCCATCCCTTATGGAGTCGCATGGCTAGCACTGCTGGATTTTCTCATCTGTCAAAATTCCTCACAAAATTACTAGAAAAGGCAGGCCATGTACCTTTTTTTGTGTCGTTGGTCGAGGGCGAAAGATACCCATTACATTGAGGGGGGGGCATTGGGGGTTACATTGCGGTGTAGCCGGGTTATGTGAGATTGCACCCACTAAAACCCTCTCTGTGCCAGACGGAGGGCACCCTCCTGGCACGCTGCCTGAAGGAATACCCTCGGGAAATGTTCAGAGCATTTCCGCACCTTTCCTTTACAACGGCGTGGACCACACCTCGCCGTTGTCTTCTCTTGATTCGCTTGAATGGTAGGTCAGATCCCCAAATCTGACCCACGAGCCCAAATGCCTCTTTTAGTGGGCTCTTACCACAGGCAGGGGATACCGAAGATATTCTAAGATCCTGGGTTAAGAGACCACATACCCTAGCTTGTATCTCTTTGACAGCCTCTTCATGAGGCCGAGGGTTCTTCTTCCGCAGCCAGGCCCGTATCCTCAGTAGAACGGTAAACGCGAAGCTAGCTGGCAAACAGAAGACTACCACAACGAAAGACCGGTGGTCTTCTAGCCAGGTGACCATGCGGTCTTTTATAAAATCGGGAAGCATGTCTGGAAGAAACCAGATGAGAAATAAATATCATACAAAGAACCCCTAAGTTTTAGGAGGCCTATAATCTACACTAATATTATAAATGCGAAAGTAACTCTGTCTGTTTGCTACATAATCACAGCTAACCGATCTCGATAAAATTTTGGGAGGTAATAGTATGTATCATGAGGACGGACATAAGCTATTTTTTCTGAAGAAATAGCGGTCGAAGTCGCGGGTACAGCTAGTTAACTATACTAGAGTGAAAAAAATATTTATTTAGCGTTTTACAATGTTATTGCAGGTGTCAGAGATACAAAAACGGAGAATGAGTAGGTATAATATGATTTTCAAGTAACCAAAATGACATTGCTTAAGTAGGTAACATCAAAACATTTAACATACAAACAGATTCCTAGATATTTCTCTGTCCCTGGCATTTCCGCAAAATTCTCAATAACAAAGTGTTGCCCTCGTGCAGTTTAAAATAAATTGAATTAGCGCAGATTTAATTAGTGGGTAATCAAATATACGTCAATAATATCCTAACCTCTAAATTCAACAAAGAATCTTGACTAACTATAAGCTATCATCGTAACAATTATCGCATTTGTAAAAAAAATATAGACAACTACCTGCGCTCCGCGGTTTCACCGGCGTGGTGATGAAAAGTGATGGTGATGATGATGAAAAGTAGCCTATGTATTAACCCAGGACATAAGCAATTTATATACCAAATTTCATCTAATGCCATCTAGCCGTTTCTGCGTGATTCAGTAACAAACATCCATCCAAACTTTCACATATATGATATTAGTGTGATGTGATAATATACCTGTGGCCGTCCTTCCGGCGCGGCGTCTATTCGACCACTGACCAGCTTTTCGCAATCCTCAGATAAACTGATAACACTTTAAATAATGCTACAACCTTATCGTCTCTGATTAATATTTATAAATCAATTATATCACATCACACACACACATCATCAGACAATTAACGTCCACTGTTCGACAAGGCCTCCCTCATAGAGAGGGGTGTTGCCATAATCCCCACACTTGGCAGGCGGCTTGGGGATCGCAGTACGTTCACCGTGTAATATTAGGACGCTGCTGCGCATCCTCCGGTGGTTCTGGTCGCAGTTTTAGGACATACCCGGGTCCAAATCAATTATATAATCAATCATATACAATCAATTATATAAAAATGTATTATTTGGCCTAAAATCTGTATTCTAAGCCTAAAATCATAGTGACTAACCACAGTAAAGATTTTTTTTTGTTTAAATTAGAATGGTTGTCAAGGCATTTTTTAGCAACTGTGACGCGGAGTTCGACGCGTTGATCTAAATAAGAATGTTCAATCAAGGTTCTGTCATAATGCCTGGCGACAGATTTTCCTTCTCATTTCCGTTCTATTTACTTCTCTTTTCTGCGGTGACTAACAATGTAAAACGTTCTAAGAAAATTTCACTATAGAGTAGACACCAGCCAAAATTGACCACGACCTTGCGTGGAATGTAATTAATTGAAATCAATCCGGAGTGTATTATCTTGGTATAAGAATATGTGCTTTATCATCGTTGAAATATGGTCTAGTGACTGTTTGCCGTTCAAGAGTAAATTAATATTTTGCAAACCGCTTTTGAACTGTAATGCTTACGGAATAGAGTCTAGTTGATTTTATAATCACTGATTTAGTTTATCTTTATTGTAGTTGCTATGTGGTGCACTTGTTCAACATAACTTGTTCACTTGTTCATATATTTGTTCGACATAAACACTTAATTTCAAATAAAATATTGTTTGTAATGCTATAAAATGCTTTTAAAAGATGCAGATAAGAAATAAACCACTGTTTTAAACTATCACGGTTGTTCACTACAGTTATATGATTATTTACGGGATATTTACCGTGGTAAGGTTGTGGAAGGAGCTCTCGATATTTCGGCGCAGTTACATGTACCATGTTCACGGGAAGACAAACTAACTGCGCCGAAATGTTGGGAGCTCCTTCCACAACCTTCCACGGTAAATATCCCGTAAATAATCATATAATAGGCATGATGACTAATATTTTTTTATCCCTACCATATTATAAATGTGTAGATCAAATACCTTCACACATGACTTCTAACTAAGTAGAAGCAATACCTGATATCGGTTTAACTTGCGAAAAAAAACCCGTTTGCGTGATTCAGGTAAAGTGTCGTATTTACCTATAATAGACGCACTTTTCATATTTGTGAAACTACGATCCATTTACACTCATTATTTTAGGAATTATTGAATACCTTATTACGTTTTTAATAATATATTATTCGTAAAGTTTAAGCAAATTTACAATTTTTTCGCAAAACATCGTTTTAGTACGCAATCTATTTTCAAACTATGGAACTACAAATCTGACGGCTGTCAGTTTGTTTGTTTGTCCGCGCACATCTTTTAAACTACTAGAAGGATTTCAAAGCAGTTTCCATGAATATGCTTATAAAATACCTGATTGAAACATAGGCTATATTAATTTATGATAATAAATAGTAAATAAATTTTTTTTTCATAATTATTTATAACGCCATCTAGCTTATTTTATAGTAATGTTGTCGTAATGACAGACTTCTACTCGCAGACATGGTAGGTAGGAAGACTGGAGCGGCTGTTGCCATATAATCTATATGTAAATAAAAATATAGATATTCGCCAAGAACCAGAGTCACCGACATAGCTATTAAAATCTGCAAGTTGAAGTGGCAATGGGCAGGCCACATCGCTCGAAGAACTGTTAACCGATGGGGAAGTAGGTAAGGTTCTTGAGTGGAGACCGCGAACCGGAAGACGCAGCGTAGGTAGGCCTCCCACTAGATGGACCGACGACATTGTGAGAGTCGCGGGCATCCAGTGGATGCAGATGGCAGGATGTCGTTCAGTGTGGAGGTTAAAGGGAGAGGTCTATGTTCAGCAGTGGACGTCTTCTGGCTGATGATGATGATGAAATAAAAACGAATCGCCGAAATGTATGTACCCGCATAACTTCCGATAGACTGCACCAAATAGTTTTTTTTGTTTTTGTTATTTTCAGGACAGCCAACTGCTTTTGAAGAGGTTTTACAGTTTATTATGGCGTAATTTAAAGTACGTTTATTTTTGTATTGACTTCTGACGTGCTAATATACCAAGTCGACGGAGATTAAAATGAATACATTTTTTGCCAGGATCAAACTTAAGACCAATAACAGACACGCAAAGTAGGTGAACTCGCGGCATCTAATCTGTTACTGATCTATGATTAGCAGCTATTTTGGATGTTATGGTGGTGAACGAAAGCGGTTTAGTTGTTGGAAGGGTCGAGGCGCAGAAGGCGGGCAAAAATTATTTAGACATCATTGATTGGCAGTCTTTACGCGGAGTAATGTTAAATAACAGCGATTAATTGTAGATACCGCTCCATGCTTCCTACTTACTATTTACTAATAATTCAATAATAACGTTTGTCATGCATGACATTTCGCTTGACTTATACCAATTTTTTTTCCTTATTGGCTCCATGGCTCCACACTTCCAACGTATTTA
Source organism: Agriopis leucophaearia (assembly GCA_949125355.1). Classification (NCBI taxonomy): domain Eukaryota; kingdom Metazoa; phylum Arthropoda; class Insecta; order Lepidoptera; family Geometridae; genus Agriopis; species Agriopis leucophaearia. The sequence goes on along the minus strand of OX421278.1, from coordinate 722,407 downwards.
ACCAGTGAAAGTAATATATTATTTGATTGAAATATATTTGAAACTATGGACATGTCGGGATACCTGTATCGAGTCAGATTAAAACTAGACTAAAATCATACTATGACGATAGTATGACAATCCGCATTAAAATGGAGAGCAATAAATCTACAATCATGTCATATGTGTAGGTATTATCTATAAAATATTCAGTATAAATAATCCGATGGATTTATGCTTATTTAAAGTTCCGTTCGTGTTCGTTAGTGTAACATTTATATTTGGATATGTCAGTCTAATCGTCCACCCACTAATTACTTTGCGCTACGCGTACGAAGTCGCGGGCATTAGCTAGTTACCTCATAAAAAAGCCGATCAGCAATAGAGCCTATCAACGAAAACAAAATTAAATAAATAAGTTATATGTATTTTAATTTAATGCTAGACAAAGAGCGCACTATACTGAGCTATGACGTGCCTGCCAACCTGCCTCAGGCGCGGCATACAAATGCTATACTAACACACGCTTTGCGAGAAAGGGATGGAGCATCTCTATCCCCACCTAAAACTTTAAACGCTCATATCTCAGGATTTATCAGCCAATTCAATTTATTTTTCAGTATGTGTAATGTATTTAGTTATATTCATCGCTAAGCCTGTTATTTGTAATAAATTAAACATTAGGACACATGCCTATTGCACATAAGAAATGCTTGTGGACTATATCAAAAACAAGATTCAGGTCATAATAGTTCAGGCTTCAAAGCAGCCTTTCACGCTAGGGGTGCGTTCTCATGCCAACAGTGCCAACGACATTGAAAGCTCTAAGGACAACCAACATGACACGAAAAAAATATCTGTTGTTTTGTATTTCTCATTAGCGCTAAAGCGTCATTCGGATAACCTTCTAGTGTGAGCGTAGACCACAAATCAATATTCCGTCTCCCATATCGAATTAGACATTGTCAATTGATCATGTCAATATAACAGCTCTCTTTCTCTCTCTCTCTCTGTGTACAGTAGTGAGAACGAGACAAGTTTCAATGTATGGGCAGGCCTGGCGCACTCCGCACTTTAGGTATGAAGCTACAAGTAGTAGTCTTGTCGGACTTGCCGTGTCCGCTGCCGCGCGATAGACAGAGATAACGCGACAAGAGATATGCAAAACAGAGAGGCAACTTCTAGGTTAATATAGCAGTAGGTAGTTAGCGCACACACGTCCTGGATTGGACTTTATTGCGTGGTAGTAAAAGTCGCTACTTATTTAAATGCTTTTGCGGAGTGAACCTTCTGTACTTTTACTTTATGTATTCTGTGATATGTGTATGGTACCAATAAGAATGCTAAAGTTGTGGCAGACGTACTGCCTAGAAACTATAGTATTTTTTTATTTTAGTTTTTAATATAGAATAGATCACGTTTGGTCACCAACTCGCCTGATGGTAAGCGACGGTGTGGCCGAGGATGGAACACGTTAATCTAGAAGAAATTTATTCACTCTAGTCTTGAAGATGCCTTGATTGTAGTTCTCAAGAAACAAGAAGGATGGCAGGGAGTTCCATTCTTGGACAGTACGTACTACGTATCATAAATGACGACCCAAATCGTTGTGTACGAATCTTTGGAATTTCCACGAGGAAGGTGTGATAGACATTTTTTACCATGCTTTTATTAGCTAAAAAGAACTGATGATGGAGCCAGGAGGTGGATAGTGAAACTCTTCAATGGCTACTAGTAAACCCCTCGAGCGTGGGCTCCTTTGGTTTGTTTTAAAGAGGCATACATAACACTCGGTGACGACGCGAGGGTCAGATTAGGGAGTTGAAACGTGGTTAATTGAACTCTTCAATGACTACAATACAATATCACTTTATTATAGACCATATATAAAAAAAAACAAGTAACTTAAAATTAATACAAAAACCGGCAGTATAATAGGCGGCCTGATCGCCTTAAGCGTTTTCTTCCAGGCAACCTACCAGTAAACCTCTCGAGTTTGGACTCGTGTTTTTAAAGTATAATAATGATGAATGTTCCAGGGTATAGATCACTTTGAGGACATTGGCCCCTGCGTGATAATGGCCTCCCCCGGCATGATGCAGTCTGGTCTCTCTCGGGAGCTGTTCGAGTCCTGGTGCACCGACCCACAGAACGGCGTCATTATTGCAGGTCAGTGCACACATAGCAACTAGCATTGCATTAACAAAATGAAAATTAATTCCGAGTCCATAGTGAGAACTGGTGTTGGCGACACAAGACCTTTCTTAGTAACTGCTGGTGTGCTGCAGGGCTCCGCTCTCAGTCCTTTTCTATTTAGACTGTGAACTTAGCGAAATTTCAGAGATGTATCATCCCGATATAGCATATACTTTTTATGGTTTAACCATAGAGAAAACTAATTGATAAACATTCTTTGTTAAGATCATTTTACAAAAAGGTCGATGACCTTTTAGCTAGAATGCTTTGAATTTATCGCTGTTACTCAAAAAGTCATGATCAGATAATGTTCGAAATAATTTTGAATGAAAGTTTAAAATATGACCTATCTGTATTGTAAGTTACAATTTTCTATGTCTTATAGTTTAAAAATGCAGGGGCGGAACAACTTTTTGTCATTTTGGCGGGCCATGTTTCGCAAAGTATACATTTGATAAAAAAGTGATGAATCAAACCTTACTTTTCATTTTAAAAGATCTATCAGCGATACCACACACGAGTAGGTGCAATGAAAAAATAAATTCTTCCCCATTTCACATGTATGAGAGCCACCTTAAAATGCAATATATGAAATTTTATTACAACTGTCATTTTTCAAAGTTGAAAAGCCACTGCCGTTTCATATCTGCCTCCAAAAACGGCAGCAACAATCGTAATTGTAACAAAAACCATTATACTGTTTGTTAATGGTTATGTACAGCATATACAGGGTTACGCGGAAAAGGTGTGCTAAGCCGAAAGGGGTACATAATAGCACACATCATTATGAACAACTTTTACTATGGGGCCAAAACTGAAATCGTGAACAAATATCAGCAGTTCCATACATTTTGTCGAGTGTCAATTACCGTTTTCTATGGAACAACTGATATTTTTTTCGCGAATTAAAAGCTTACTACACCCTTATTTATTTATTTATTCAATTAGGACTGCTTGCGCCAATTACACTAATGAGAGTATGTTACAAAATATTATGATACTTAAGCAAAATTAAAATTAGAAAAAATGCTCAATTGAAATTAATGTCATTAAAATACGACTAATAATGAGTCAATAATAAATCCGTCAATATTAACCTAGATAGCATATACCTTACCGCGTTATTTTACCTTTCCGCGCAAGCCAGTAGACGATTATGTTTGTCAAAAAAGTTTCTTAGTCTTAGTGTATTTATGCTTCAATTCGCTTTGATTGTTTGTTGAAGTGAAAACTTCTTAAGGCGCGTTGACACTTTTTGGGAGAACAAAAGTCATGGAACTCCGGCATCGTCACGCTGTACCGTGTATTTTAAAAGAGCGCCATCTCTTGTAGAATAGGTGAATTACTACTTAAGTTGTCACTTCTGACGTAGTTCTGACTGATGTGTATTTTTCCTTACGTTTGTATAAGAAACAGTTGAAATATAAACGGTTTTTTTATGATACTGAGTGACGAGACGAGCGTAGTCGTTCGCCTGATGGCTCTTCACGCTTGCCCATACCAGCTCAACGCCACTCAGCATTTTGAACTTCAACAGTTCAAGACGCTCGTCACCGCGAGATATATGATGTCAAATCTCTGTGGGCCCTGTAATTTCGCTGAAAACATTGCCCTTCAATCCGAAACACAGTAGTGTCTGCACACTACTGCTACTGCTTGGCGGTTGAATAACTGGCAAAGATGTGGTACTTCCCCAGGCGGACCCCTGCAATAGAGTCGTACCACTATAATAGTGTTACTGTTTCCCCAGGTTACTGCGTGGAAGGCACGCTGGCAAAGACCATCCTGTCGGAGCCCGAGGAGATCACCACAATGTCTGGTCAGAAGCTGCCTCTCAAGATGTCGGTGGACTACATCTCGTTCTCCGCCCACACCGACTACCAGCAGACCAGCGAGTTCATCAACATACTGAAACCTCCGCATGTGGTGAGTACACCGCACACGCACAGTAAACCGCGGCTGAGCCCTCATCTAATACGCATACATTTTTCATTTCGTTGCAGGGAACAAACAAATCTGAATTGATGGGTAGAATTACATAATTTATAATTTGAAAATTAGAATTTTGGACCAATGTTTGCAAGCAACATATAATATATACATATTGAAAAACCCTAAGTAATAATTGATTACCAAATTACTTTAAGGTTAAAAACACTATCAATTGGTTACCAAATTACTTTAAGGCTAAATACACTATCAAATGGTCATCAATTTAGAGCTAATAACACTATCAATTGGTTACTAACAATCGATAAATCGGCTGAACAGATTTTCTTGAATCATAACTAAAAACACTATCAATTGGCCACTGATTACTTTACCAGCGGTCGAGGCCTCGGTAGAAGCAATTTCTTCAATAAATAGACGCATTAAATACACTGTTTAAAACTATTTAATTTACTCTACGTTTCGGCCATATTTAAAAACTTGTCTTCAAAATACTTCGTTCCCAGGTGTTAGTCCACGGCGAACAGAACGAGATGTCCCGTCTAAAGGCGGCGCTGCAGAGGGAACACAGGGGGAAGATAGCCATCCACACGCCGCGCAACACGCAGCTACTGGCGCTCACATTCCGCGGGGACAAGACTGCTAAGGTGAGGACAGACAGAAATACAGGACGAATTATATTTTTCCTTGGGTGCGTTTGTATTAGGCTCCTCTTAATTTAACTACCTGGACCCGGGCATTTTTTATGTCATAGGTGGCAAACAAGCAGACGGGCCGCCTGATGGTAAGCGATCACCGTCGCCTATGGATACCTGCAACAACAACGTATCTGTGATGCCCCATCACAGATACATTGCTGACCCTTAATAACAGCCCTTTTGAAGAATCCCATATTAAAGCTACTCGGAAATGTCGCAAGAGGGAGTTCATTCCACAAATTGCAGGTGTAAGGCAAAAAGGAACTCGTACAACGCACAGTGTGCGATTTCCACCGATCTATGATATTTGGATGAACTTCCAGGCGATGGCGGCTGGTGTGATGATAAAACCGCGATGCCGGCATGAACTGTGTGCATGACCTAAAATGTTATCAGAACTACTAGAGACTGGGCAGTAGCATCCTACTGCCCAGGCTCTGGAGAGAAAGTGAAACTGCGGAAAAGGAGAGAGTGAATCGATAAGGCAGCCAGTGCAACGAAATTTTGAAGATAGTAGAATACACATAGTGAGAGTGAAACAGGTTAGAAAGAGTTAGGAAGGAAACTAGGAGCTAATTTTCCAACAATATAATTGGCAGGTAATGGGCTCCCTGGCGATGGAGCCTCCCACTCCAGGCATGGACCTTCAGGGCATCCTCGTGAAGAGGAACTTCAACTACCACATACTGGCGCCAGAAGATCTCAACAGTAAGTCTTGGTACCAGGGGATAAGGATGTTTTAGTAGGGTAATTTTTAGGACGTATAATTAGAAGAAGAAAAAATACAATTTAACTCCTCAAAGCTCTTAAGTTTTACCGGGTTCGTGGTTTGGGAGTACCACTTTTGCAGACGTTAAGACTTTTTGCCTTAAAATGTCCAGTTAAAAAGGACATCGTATTGTAAGGAGTTTAGTTTTATTTTCAAATTCACTTGTTGGTAAGAAGTTTATTCTCAAATCATTGGTTTAACTTGGTTTTTAAGCTCACATTGCGATTGCTGTTTGATCGTCCCCACAGTATATCTCTGGTCATAAATATCATCTATCTGGTCGGTGTGAATAGATTACTTCTATATTGATGTGCTTACTTCGGTTATATCTTCTCTTTGTTGGTGGCCAAATATAAGATAGTTATGAGGCTTGTTCACGCCATCCTTTCCTCTTCTGTGTGATAAATCTAATCTCTATAATAAGTAGAAATTAAAACTTTAATAAAAGGTTGCATGGTCACATAATCAAAAATAACCCGAAAACCAATAAATTTGACTGCCGCGGTGGCTCAGTTGGTAGTGAACCTGTTTGGGGGTGTGGGTTCGATTCCCACATAGGGCAAACATTCATGTGATGAACATTTGTGTTTGTTTGTTTGGGTGTTAATATCTATTTAAGTATGTATTTAAAAATATATATGTATGTGTATCAGTCTCTGGCAGCCATATTACAAGCTTTGCTTAGTTTGGGATAACCTTGTCTGCAAAAAAAATATGTTATTCTAATAAAAAATAAATAAATTACAAAAAACTAATATTTGTACGCCGTACCTGGCAAGGACATGAGATACGTTTCCATTCTTACGACCCAGGATGCTACTTTATATGTATGTGTACCTACCATGTACTGACAAATAAATAATTTGATTTATATGCATAAGACAAAATCGAAGACCTATTTTTATTTTATTTATTTAATGATAGGTTTGCGTATGTCTGCCAACTTGTCTGATGTTAAGCGATGATGCGGTCTACGACGGAGCACGCTTGCCTATAAGAAACCGATTCACTCATAATTTGAAGACGGGCAGGTTGTAAGTATCGACGAACACCCATTGATCAGTAGTCCGGTGTTGTAAGATGAGTTGACGACTCATCGTTCTGTGCGTCACAGAGTACACGGAGCTGACCCAGTCGGAGGTGACGCAGCGACAGTCGATACAGTACAGCGGGTCGGCGGCGCTGCTGAGACACGTGGTGATGCAGCTCGCAGGGAACATCGTGTTCCTCAGCGAAACGCGCTGGCGACTCTACGGCTGCGTCGATCTCACGCTCGACAACGACTGCATCACCCTGGAGGTACACTACACACACACACACAAGTACACACATACTCACACACGGTAAGCTGTTATACTGACTACACTCACATTTATATCAAAATAATTATCAATATAAAAAAATTGACTTCATAAAAATTAAACACTGTTTTAAACTATCACGGTTGTTCACTAAAGTTATATGATTATTTACGGGATATTTACCGTGGTAAGGTTGTGGAAGGAGCTCCCGATATTTCGGCGCAGTTACATGCACCATGTTCACGGGAAGACTGAAGAATGCGGGTGGTTGGTGAAAAAGTTCAAAGTTAGGTACAGACAAAACGATCTACCCTCTTTCTTAGTCTTTTGGTACGGTTATCACTGGAACTCGAACTCGAACCTAAGTCTCGACAGAACACTCACTGTATCACTGCGTATAGAAAAAAAAACTTAATAATACGTCATAAAAATTAATTAATTCAAACTTAAAAATTATTTTCTGTGGTGGTGTTCAGTGGACAGCGGCGCCGGTGTCGGACATGTTCGCGGACGCGCTCGTGGCGGGCATCCTGTCGGCGGCCTCGCTGCCGGCGCCCAAGCACCTGCCGCTCGCGCCCAAACTGGACCGGATGCATTTCAAGGTCAGCAGAAATACATTTTTTTTTTCTTTATGATAAGCGATGATGCGGCCTACGATGGATTACGCTTGCCTAGAAGAAACCGATTCACTCTTGACTTGAAAACTCTAGATTGTAACTATCGGGGAACACCCATTCGGGCAGTGCATTCCACAGACTAGCAGTTCGCACAATAAAAGTGGAATCAAAGCGCTTTGTACGGGTTTTCGGAATGTCAACCATAAAGCGGTGTCGATTTCTGGTGCCCGCTCTGGCAGTCCGATAGAAAAAAGGGCAGGAGGGAATTAAATCATGCAGATCTGATGCACACCAACACTTATTTACTTATATCCAGCGCTGAACCTGTTCTTTGTAAAATATCACATATAAAATGTTAAATGTATTTATATCACACTAATATCATATATGTGAAAGTTTGGATGGATGGATGTTTGTTACTCAATCACGCAAAAACGGCTGGATGGATTTGGATTAAATTTGGTATATTCATTGCTTATGTCTAATGTCCCAGATATTAACACATAGACTACTTTTCATTATCATCGATTTTCATCACCACGCGGGTGAAACTGCGGGGCGCAGCTAGTAGTGTATAACATCAAGTTATTGTTATCATCATCAGTTATTGTTATAATGAATGTATATCCCCCAGGAGTGTGTGATCGAGATGCTCCAGGAGATGTTCGGTGAAGAGTCCGTGCCCAAGATGTTCAAGGGAGACAAGCTGCACGTGACTGTGGCCAACAAGCGAGCCGACATCGACCTGCTTAATATGGTACGTCAACATCAACACATACCAACACACTAAAACTTATTAATATAGCGAAGAGCCTCGACCACCACCTTAAGAGGCTCTCGCTGGACGGTTGGGTCAAGGGTCAGATGCAAAAGGCGGTAATCCTTGACACGGCACACATTGCCAGGAGGTTCCTCACTCTGCAGCCCTAACCACCGGTAGCTAGGCCCTGCCCCGCTGACGGCGGCACTCTAGTTTTTACGTTTTTTGTATTATTATTTATATATTTTTGAATAAATAATGTAAAAAACTTACCAAAACTAACAGGACTAAAATGAAATGGGACCACACGAGAAGCACCAGCTTACAAATAAAAAAAGAATCCTCAAAATTGGTTCACCCAGGCGAAAGTTCTGAGGTAACGAACATTTTTAAAAAACAGCCGAATTGAGAACCTCTTCCTTTTTGGAAGTCAATTAAAAATGCTACAGAAAGCTTTTCTTATTTTTTTTTTTTTAATTTCCTCTTATGTAAACAAACATGGTGTGTTTCAACCAATCACAGCTCTGTATTTCCTCGCTTCTGATTATCATTGGTTGCCTGTCTGCCATTTTTGTCTACATGGCATTGGAGAAGCGTAAATTATTTATTTATTTATGAATCACATACCTTGATTGGCATTACAGTTTCCCAATTCACCCCTTCAAGGCTCGTAAAAGAGTGATAAAAAGAAAAAAAAATAACAGACCTGAATTAAAACATTGAACATTAACTAGGAAAAAAATAATATCATGAACCATCTATTCCTCATTTCCCAGGAGGTGATGTGTCCCGAGGACGAAGCCCTAGAGCGCTCCGTGCACTCCGCCATCTCCAAACTGTACGCGGCCCTCGCGCCCGTAAAGTCTACTTCCGCGACGCTCGCCTGACCTCACACTCAACACTTACTTACTTCAACGGACCAATAGCAGAGCTGCGATACTTTATGTAACCAATCACTAACGTCTCCGGCCAGCTCAGAAAAATCGTCATCATCTACAGCCAGAAAACATCCACTGCTGACCATAGGCCTCTCTCTTAAAAATAAATAAAACATATAGTTTTCTCTTTAGCAGTTTCACCCTTTGGATGGGCTCGGTCAACAAAAATCATGGAACTCGTGACATTGTCACGCTGCACCGTGTATTAAAACAGCGCCATCTCTTGTAGAATATGTGAATTACTACTTAATTTTTCACTTCTGACGTGCAGTCCTATGACTGATGTGGTTTTTTGTCAGCTTTACCTAACGACGACTTTCTAAACTCATTGGCTTTACCATAGCAAATTTATCAAAACTCGAAGAGTCGCATCGTTATTTAAAACGTGAATAAAAATCTAGGGCTATGTTCACGTTACTGTCAAGACTTGTATTTCTTACATTAGGTTTTGTTTTTTCTCCGGGGCTTTATGTGCCTCGTCTGATGTGATAAGCGTGTGTAAAATAATCTAGAATAAGATCTAAGATTGTAAGTTTTATGAAACTGTGTAAGATATTAAATAAAAATATGGAATTTTTTATAGCAGTTTTGTATTTATTAAATAAAACATGGTATACAAAAGGAACTTTAATTATAAATCATAAGTATTATTTACGTCTTAATTGTAGTTATATTAATATGGTCAGCGCACAGCGCCGATACAAGGTAAATTTTCTTAACTCAAGAAAATTTAATTGAAGGGTTATTTACATAAATTGTATACTTAACATATTTTGTTTGGTTTAGGTACCACTGCGTTCATCTTGTCGGATTATCCATGAAATATTTTGAATCTGTATCTATGGTCTAGGGCCTGTACAAAAATAATATTAGTCTAATATTATCAGTACATATTATTATTTATTTATTATTTTATTATTTGCAGAATACAGGTTGGTAGGTACAGAATCGGAAATTCAATGGTAATTAATTAACAAAACAAAGACAAAACGAATCTGGGTGTCAATTCTGCTAATTAACGTAAAATCACATTGTTTTGCCACTCCCACGACTCTCAATTACGATTGTGGCAAAAAGGGTATTCTGCTAAATCTACAATTTCGTTTCAGTTGTGTGTCAAGGGAATCGTGTGGGAATTGCGTTCGATGTTGCCTGTAAAAATCTATTAACTTCGCTAAGGAATCCAAAATGGATTCCTTAGCTCCTGAACCACCCGACCCTCCGGATCCACCTATTCCTGTGGTTGTGGGGTCCAAAAGGCGTTCGGAGAACAATGAATACCCAACAAGTGTTAAGAAAACCATTACCGACCAAGAAATGGCTTCGGCCTCAATACAATGTGTTTTCATGCATCCGTCCCTAGTTATAGGGTTTAAAGAATACACGGCAATGGACAAAGGTCCTTTCATAGTCCATATTTCCCGTTCTGAACCGGATCCCGCGGCAGGGACTACAATCAGTCCCATTAGGTTAGGCCAATTTCTATATAATAATAAAGTTGCCAATATCTGCCCTGATGGAGTAAAGAAAGTGGGTAGGAATAAAATATCAGTCGAATTCAAGACTTATGGTGATGCTAATAGATTTTTGGACAGCCCTCTTCTAGAAACAAACAAATATCAGGCTTTCCCAAATTACAATATATCAAAGATGGGCATTGTCCGCCAAGTCCCAGTAGACCTATCAATGGATGAACTTGTAACATCGTTGGAACTCCCTGGAGGATGTGGGATAGTGCTAAAAGCTAGAAGGCTCAATAGAAAAACTACTGTTGAAGGTAAGGTTACATGGGTTCCTACCCAAACTGTGGTAATAACGTTTCAGGGGCAAGTCTTACCAAGTAGGCTGTTCCTGTTCCATAATTCTCTACCTGTTGAAACCTACCAGTACCCCACTATTCAGTGCCTGAACTGTTGCAGATACGGTCATATTAAAAATCAATGCCGATCAAATGCTAGATGCTTCCGTTGTGGGCAATCTCATCCGGGTGATTCCTGTGATGTTCCGGAGAGTCAGGCTTCTTGTCTGCACTGTTCGGGTCAACATTTTACTAATAACAAGGATTGCCCTGAGCAGGATAGACAGAAGGCCATTAAACTCTTAATGTCTCAGGAGAATATGTCATACGAGGATGCTTCGCGTCGGTATCCTAGGGCAAACAGGCCGTATGCCGAGGTAATGCGGCACTCTAATAGAATCACTTCGCAGACATCCCTATCCCCCCACATAGGACAGAACTCAAATCCTGCCACCGTGTCATACCGAAAAACATTTTCCTCTGCTCCTCGTACTAGGGCTCCATTAGGCAAAACATATGACAGGGCTGCTCATCAGTCTATTATTGCTGAGGAGCCATCAGACCTTCCTAATGGTTTTGCATTTACCCAACAGTCCAACTCCCTACCTTTATCACAGGAGGATGACCTACTGGAAATTCTTCTTACCATGATCATCAGTATTGTCTCCAAAAACAACTCTATTATACCGTCCCACGTTGCCCATAAACTTAGCCAGATTGTTTCTTTGTCCAATAATTATGGATCTAGTCTCCGCTCTCCAGTGGAACACTAGAAGCCTACGTCCCAAGAAGCCTAGTCTTCTTCACTTAATAAATAAATATCACCCGTCAGTCATTGCCATCTCGGAGACATGGTTGGTGCCTGGATCCCGTTTTAGGGTTACAGGGTACTCCTGCCTTCGGGATGACAAGGCTGACGGGTGGGGTGCCGGATGTGCCTTATTTATAAGGCGCTCTCTTCCCTTTTCCCAAATTCCCCTCCCATCGTCCCATCCTGATATAAATATCATAGCTGCAAAAATTTTAGACTTCTCATGTGTGTCCATATATATTCCTCATCCCCACTCAAGCATGATTTCGGATATTTTGTATCTAATCTCTTCAGTTCCACCTCCTCTTCTTTTAATGGGAGACTTTAATGCACACCACACATCCTGGGGTTCTGGTGAAAGTGATTCTTTTGGTCTTTGCCTTTTGGAAGCTTTTGATGAAGCTAACCTGTGCGTTATCAACAATGGCTCCCCTACTCGCAGGGTGAACCCGTCCCAAGATCCTAGAAGTGCAGTCGACCTCACCATATGCTCCCCTTCCCTCGCCCCTCTCATTTCTTGGCAAGTTTTGCCCGATTCCTATGGCAGTGATCATTATCCTATTTCCATCTCTATTCCTAACAGAGTTGTCCCTGTACGTAATTACTGCCCATTACTTAAATACAGATTATCGAATGCTAAATGGTCCTCTTATTCCTCTTCTCTTGATAACAAAATAGATTCTCTACCTGTTTCTAACAACAATAATGCCATTGAAAACTATTCAAAACTCGTTGAATCAATAATTTCGTGTGCCGACGAAAACTTCCCTCTAAAAAAACCTTTCCACTTCAAAGAGTCAACCCCTTGGTGGGATGCAGAATGTACAGAAGCTGCCAAGAAAAGAAAAGCGTCTGAAAAAGTCTACAAGGTTGCCATGACTGCAGAGAACTTTCTTGAATATAAAAGAAACGCTGCCAAGGCCAAAAGGCTCTTTAAAAAAAAAAAAGACAAGGTTGGAATAATTACTGTCAAAATCTGTGTCCTAGAACACCATCCACTTTAATTTGGAAACAAATCAAAAGATATAGAGGATCATTTGGCATTGATAATACTGTAAATAATGACCCATCATCGTGGCTAGAGGCCTTTTCAGATAAAATGCCCCCCGTCAGTTCCATGTTCAGAATCCTTCTCCTCGCCTCCAAGCCCCATGCCAACTCTAAACAACCTAGACTCACCCTTCTCTTTTTCAGAACTTCAACTGGCTCTTAATGGCCTGGTGGACTCTTCTCCGGGAGCAGATGGAATTCCATATTCATTTATGAAGTCTGCTTCAGATAAGAGCAAGGAATACTATTTGGGACTAGTGAATAACTTTTTTGAATATGGAATAATTCCTCAGCCGTGGAAAACCCAAGTTGTGATCCCAATACTGAAGCCTGGCAAGAGTCTATCAGACCCAAACAGCTACAGACCAATCGCTTTGTCTTCGGTTTTAGCAAAGATCACAGAGCATATGATCAAACATCGACTTGAGTGGTTAATAGAAAATAAAAACTTGTTGGCAAAATCACAGTACGGATTCAGAAAAGGTATGGGTACCATGGACAATCTCAGTATACTAACAACTGATATTCGCATATCCCTTGCAAAAAAAGAGTATTTGGTCGCAGTTTTTCTAGATATTGAGTCTGCTTATGATAACGTCTTGCTTCCGGTGCTCAGGAGTAAACTCCTACAGCTGAGTGTCCCTGAGAAGCTAGTCCGGTTCATATGTAACCTATTAATGGAAAGATCAATCTCAATTAAAGGCCCAAACTCTCCCCTCCCTCTTAAAACTGTCTGGAAGGGATTGGCACAGGGTTCAGTTACTAGTCCCATTATAAAATTAAAAAAAATATATAATTACATTAAGGGTCAATTTGGGCAGCGTTTAGTCTATACAAACTTATTCTCCTGTTTCCTCCCTGGATAATACCGCTAAAGCTATATTTCTTTTTTTATAAAATATATCTCTTTTATGGTCGGGCTTGTGTCATTTATTTTTTCTCGTAAGTTAAGTACTATAAGAAATATGAGCCTTTAAAAATCCCAAAAAAAAACAAATTTTTACCACTGTGTTCAGACGTATCTCAAACAAAATTGATGAGTTTCTAAAACAAAAGAAAATGACAGAAGCCGAGATCAAACCTTTTTTAAACAATTAATTGAAAAAAATATTGAAATCGGCCTATTTTTGAATGAGAAAACAGAAGAATCCGAGACGATGATTTTGTCTACTTTTCGTAGGTATAAATCGATCCGAGCTGCAGTTGTCCTTATTGCGCTCTACGGGCAGAGGCTTGAGGTCAGGGGAGGGTATGTCTAATACGTATACAGTTAGAGAAGAGACATGTAGTCGATAATTGTATCGACACATTAGTGTTGTCCATCGATATCGATATGTAACGGTTCTCGTCTTTAGTTCGTGTTTTGTGCGTGAAGTGAATTTAGCACATTACTGCAACGGCCGGCAAGTTAGGATTTGGACAAAAATGTTGACGCACAATATGATTTATTTTTACAATGGAAACTGACGTGGTTTTCACACATTTAACATATTTAAGTACAAAAAGAAAGAATTAAAAAAAAAAAACTTGTGTATCAGGATCGTAGCAAGTGGAAAAATTAATTCTCTTAATATTAATTGGGTTATTATGTTGCTAAGTGTTTAGATTATAGCTCATCATCATCAGCCAGAAGACGTCCACTGCTGAACATAGGCCTCCCCCTTTAACCTCCATACTGACGACATCCTGTCATCTGCATCCAATGGATGCCCCCGACTCTCACAATGTTAGACTCTGGTTCTTTGGCGGATATTCACGTTTCGTATTTTATCGCGCAAAGAAACTCCGAGCATAGCTATCTCCATTGCCCGTTGTGTGACTCTTGAGTTTTTCTAAAAGGCCAACAGTTAAGGACCACGTCTCAGTACCATATGTTATCATTGGCAACACACACTGGTCAAAGACCCTTGTCTTTAAGCACTGTAGTATCTTGGACGAGAAGGTGTCACGCAATTTCCCAAACGCTGCCCATCCGAGTTGGATTCTTCGGGTGACCTCTTTGCCTAAGTTGGACTTACCTAACTGAACAATCTTTCCAAGATGTATTATGGTCAACAACTTCAAAAGTATCGTTCCCAACGATTACCGGCTCGGGTACAACATGGACATTGGCGATGATTTTTGTCTTGTCTATGTTTATTTTAAGGCATCGCATTGAGGTCTTCCAGCGACTCTGCCATGATGACTATATCATCGGCAAAACGAAGGTGAGTGATTTATTCACCATTGATGTTGATGCCGAATCCGTTCCAGTCCAAGAGCTTGAGCTGTTTCAGAGCCATTCTAATCTCGTACAAGCTGATCTGTTGTCTGGAATGTCCTCAGTGTAGTGTCTGGTCAGTTTAGCTCTCTTGTCCAGAGCTGTACCGACAATTAGGCTGTCGTGTCGAGGTGTACAACTGTCCGTAAAACCTCTCGAGTTCTCTCAGAATCGGCTTTGATAAAATGATACTGCCATCCTCGATCTTCAGCTTCATCATTTGGCTCTTCCCAACAGACAAATTCTTTGCGAACACTTTCCAGCCCTGGTTCCGCTCGATTGCGTCCCTAATACATCTTGTATTATAGGAACGCAGATCGTGTCGCACCGATTTTGAGATTCGTCTATTAAGTTTGCCATATTTCGACATATCAGCTGAAGATTGCAGTCTCATCTCAGTCTGGTCTTTCATTAGCTTAATGGTTTCATCTGAAAGCTTCTGAGGTCTTTTCCGGCGTAGGGTCTTAGAGAACTTAGACCCCACTGCTTGGACAGTTTCCACCAGCCCATTGTAGTTCGTCCATAGTTCCGCTTTCGGCCCTGGAAGCGATTATGCAGTTCGAGTTGGAAGTCTTTGGGGTTTTAGATTTGAGCATGACCAGAACGGAGCGTGGACTTCACCAGACGCGACCTCTCGAGCTTGTTGATATTCAATGTTCCTCTGACAATACGGTGATCACTAACGGTTTTCCCCTTCCTGATCACGGAGACATCATTGAATATTCGCTTTTTGGCCGTCGTGATGAAGTCAATCTCATTTTTGTTGGAACCATCGGGGTCATCCACATCTACTTCCTGCATGGTCGCTGCAAGGAGTTCATCAAATAGAGTTCCTCCTTCTCCATGAAGTCAACCAGCCGCTGGCCCCTTGAATTCCGCAGTCCATACCCATATGACCCTACTCTTAACTCATCAACATTCCGCGTGCCCACCTTTGCGTTGAAGTCACCCATAACAACAGTGAAGTATATTACGGAGGTATGTATGGTCTCGGATATCTTCTCAAGTCCTCATACAACACCTCTACTTTACTTTACATTATTAGATTATAGTTACAGTTATCCCATAGGAAATGTACATAGTAATCCTATCCGTAACTATCATCATATTACAGACCGGCATCCTCACAGGAAGTCTTCAAGCGTCGTGTGAAACTGCATTATATCTCGGAGTAGCTACTGTATCGTTATTATCTCGCTTTATATTTTTAAGTATGTATGTATTTAAATTTTTTATTTATGTACTTATGTATATTATTATTGTATCTGGTCTGATATCTGGTACATTATTGCACACATGGTCATCTGACCCCAAACTAAGCAAAGCTTGTAATATGGCTGCCAGAGACTGATATACATACATATAAATATTTTTAAATACATATTTAAATAGATATTAACACCCAGACATAGAACAAACACAAATGTTCATCACACAAATGTTTGCCCTAGGTGGGAATCGAACCCACGCCCCCAAGCGCAGAAGGCAGGTACACTACCAACTGAGCTAACGGGTTGTCAATATATTGTTTCAGTAGGTATTAGTGTATTATTATAATGTATGTATATGCTTTACATACCAGTTATTCCATTATTACATCACACCCCGTCCTTTACCTCTTCTGTATGTCCTCTCCATACTAAGGTTGCCTGGAAGAGATCGCTTATAGCGATAAGGCCGCCAATTGTTTCACTAGTTTTAAGTTGTTTTTGTCATATTATGTACCTATGTAATTGTTGGTGTCAACTATAAAGAGTTATCTATCTATCTATCTATAGGAACTTCATTCAAATCCATCAAACCATATTAACCAACATATAATTATTATTATCTTGGTTATTATGAAACCAATAGATTATAAGTAGTTTTACTACAGGAAACGTGTGCTTGTCAGGGATATAAGAAGAGTTGCAAATTATTACTATTATTATTTTTTATAAATAAATTATAATTTTAAATGAAATAATAAATTTACTATTAACATTGACATAAATAAAACAACATTTGTCTATGCTATTAATAATAAATAAATTAAAGCAGTGTTTTGCAAACTGTGGCTCGCGACGCCCTGAGGGGACGCCATGCCTCTATGAGGGGTCGCAGGGGTAGCGAAGCTTCGGTAAAAAAAAAAAACAAAGTAATAAAAGTATTTTTACTAACAAAAACTAATTAATGAGTAATTATAAAAAAAAAGGTGGTACTTATTTCATAATTATAATATAATAAAATACAGATTATAAACTTTGGAAGGTAGGGGGTCCCGAATTTTTATTCATACTATAGGGGTCGCGTCGTTAAAATGTTTGAAAAACACTGGATTAGAGGAATACAGTCATGAGCATACAAACATACAACATAGACTGTCAAAATCATAACCAACCTTTTGGCGTAGTCGGTTAGTAAAATATGAGCAGATCGCAAAATAACAAAAATCACTCGACATTCGGCAAACGCCGATATCAACTAACCGAGTAGACTGCGAGGCGAAATGAATTTGTAGGCAACTAGGCATTCAGTGCGGGAGCAAGGGCGGGCACGCACACACGCACAGTCCGTTCGACACGCACACGTATATAGCTCGCTGGTCAGGGCGCAGCGAGACAGCAATAGAGTTGCTAAATACCTATTCATCAAATTTCTTGGCCATGGTATATGGGCTTAACAATAAACATCCTTTCAATAAAAAAAGCTTTTCTTATTTATTTGGGTATAAAACACTATTTTATTACGATCTTATCTTTTAATTAGTAATATCTCAGTTTGTTCATTAGGTGACAAAAGCTGTTTTTCCCCTGACCCCTTCAAATCGAATATAGGTTATCAATGTATATTTGACAGCTGACATTTCGGAAGTGTCATAAGTGACTAGCTATTTGAAAAAGACTGTAGTGCGGCTGGCCGATCCAGCTTCCAGTTCCAGTTCTTCAAAGTTGTGTAAAAAAAAATCTTCAGAGTTGTGTCAGGCAGCTGCGAGTTTTGCAAAATGCACGTCGCGCTTCGACGGTTAGCCGAATCTCCAGATGTTATAGCTTATATAGAAGCGCTTGAGACTCATAAATTATGTACCGGCGTGGAAGATGATATCGCTTTAAAGGGGTTATCCATGCTCCTTACGGAATTGGCTGCGACTTGGTGGCAGGGGGTAAAGGCGACGACCGCAACCTCGCCAGAAGCGATTACGTCACTTAAAAGTACTTTTGGACCGTGACTTCCACCTCATCCGATTTATAGGAAGATATTTGAGAGAGAACAACGTGAAAACGCGTCTACTGATATATTTGTCTGCAATCTCCGAGCGTTAGTTGCCCAGCTGCCACCATCGTCGCTACGAAAGCGTACAGCCGGATATGGTGTATGGACTACTACACCTGGAAATACGAGAACGAGTGCCGCGCACTAAATTCATCTCTTTCGGGAAACTGAATCTTCTAAGTATGCGTGCTTCAACTTCGACCACATCAGCTTAACAGCAGGCGAATTGATTGTCATTATTTGTGATTTAAAAAACCCGTAAGGTATCGTGTGGAACTATCTGTGTGCACAAGTCACCATTGCTACATTCTCAAATTTCTTGAACGTTAAAAAAAATCCAGCAATCCGCTAGTAAAGCACACTGATAGATATTCCAAACATATAACCTTAGGTTATTCGGGCAAAGATATTGGATATAATGATACATTACTCAACTAGTTATTAATGAATTCGGTGATCATGATTACAAAATGGGATCAGGCGCAGATCTACCGTTGTGGGCACGATCGGCATGCTCACAACCCTAATACGTGTTTTGTGACGTCGCACTTTTACGGTCTATTTAGATCGATAGGCTTATAATATTATAGCCAATGCTGTAATAAAAAAAAAAACAATGAATCGTGCGTGATTCGGAACGTAGCAAAGTAGGTACCTACTTCTTCTTCTTACTTTCGTTGGGAGTTTTTCTACCTATACCAAATGTTAGTGTCAAGGACTGGCTGATATCAAGAAGTCTAAAAAGTGTTCCAGATGTACCGACTGTTCATTAACTATAGTGAATCAACTGAATGCACTATATCGATCATGCACGAGCAAGGTTCATACGCTGACTCGCACTTGCCCGATTTTCGGGTGGCTGTGACCACAACCTTTTTTGAGGGCTGGATCCGCGCCTGAATGGGACATGATTATAAGCCTATGACAGACTGAACTCAACGAACAAAATAGAAACAGTGGTTTTTTCAGTCCTGTAAGTATTGTATAAGTAACATGCAATACGAAATATGTAGTTTATGTAAATAACCCTTCAATTGGTACTAAGATTACACAACATTTTATACATTTCCTTGCTTCAATGACGACATAACCACTTGACTGGTCAAATTTTCAGCAGGAGCCAATCCCAGGCGTAAATTGAGTGAATGTGACTTTTGTTTTTACCAATCACAAGCGCCATAGGATATCCCCCCCCCCCCCCCCCCCACCGCGACCAATGTCGCTTACATCGTAAGCTCGCATGAGCTTGATAAGCTCTACATGACTCGCGAACAAATGGTTATATTATCTTTGACTTGCTTCATTGTACATTTATCACGCTGGAGTGGGCGACTCATTCCCAGATTCACCCTGTCAGATCAAGCAACAGCCTAATCTACAGCTGTCCCTTTCTGCAAACTTGTAAGAAATTCTGCCCCTATCTTTTATCCATGTCAATGAATAAGATATAAATTACGTATATATAAACAACTGTCATCTTCGAAGTTTGCAAGTCTCATTCAACAATCATTCACAGTACAATGTCAATGTATGATAGATGACCGTTTGAACCCGATATTGGTCTGGTCCTTGGCCATATATTTTTTCACCACTAGCTATTGAATCACAATCACTGTTCGATACGATAGAGCATGTTTGCTCTGTTTTCGACCTTTACAAGGCGAGTACTGCCACAGGTACGTGGCCTACTGGTCCCGACCGACAATGTTCAGTTATTTAATTCCCCCCACTAGGAAGTCTTGGAGTACCTCTTCCAGAACCGCTTGACGTCGTCGTGGCCGTGTCGGGTGACGACCATGGTCCGAGCGCGCTCGCTCTGCCACGTCAGCACTCCTTGCTGCTTCGCATAGTCGCGGAGCACTACGAAATCAGCCTGTAATACAAACATTTCAGATTTTTAGGTTTCTGTACCCAAAGGGGACCCTATTACTAAGATTAAGCTGTCCGTCCGTCCATCTGTCTGTCTGTCACCAGGCTGTATCTCATGAACCGTGATAGTTAGACAGTTGAAATTTTCACAGATGATGTATTTCTGTTGCCGCTATAACAACAAATACTAAAAAAACAGAATAAAATAAACATTTAAGGGGGCTCCTCAAAAAAACGTGATTTATAACATCCGAGTAACTTGATTTTGCTACTCAACACTAGATGTCTCCAAATCCTTCCAGGCAAATTAAATAAACAAATATCTAGGACATTTATGCACACATGGTCATCTGACCCCAAACTAAGCAAAGCTTGTAATATGGCAGCCAGAAACTGATATACATACATATATATTTTTAAATACACACTTATATAGATATTAACACCCAGACATAGAACAAACACAAATGTTCATCACACAAATGTTTGTCCTAGATGGGAATCGAACCCACACCCCCAAGCGCAGAAAGTAGGTTCACTACCAACTGAGCCACCGGGGCAGTCAAATTGGCTTATTGCCGCTACTTACTCATAGATGTCGTGGCAATACAAAAATTCAATAAATAGGTACTATTTTGGATTGTGGACGTCTTCTGGCTGAGATGATGATGAGCAAGAATGTTCACCCACCTGTGACAGGAACTGGTTATAGACAACTCCCTCGGTGTAAGTGAATCTGTTTCTCTCGCTCTGCCAGAGCCGGACCTGGTCCACCACGGTGGGGGGGAGGGTAGAGGACGCCCTGATGCCGCCTGTCTCTGACTTCAACATCTACGGAGATAAAGAAATAATCATCATCGATCGATCATCAAGTCACTAATTGATTGGACTGCCAGAGTGAGCACGAAAAGGCAACACCACTTTGTTTTTTTTTTTATCGCGAATAATTCTGCGTTTGACCACCAACTCGCCTGTTGGTAAGCGACGATGTGGTCGAAGATGAAGCACGCAGATTTAGAAGATACCTATTCACTCTCGCCTTGAAAAGGCCCAGATAATATCTCTCAGGAATAAGGAAGCCAGCAGAAAACATACCAAGATACGGATATAAATAAAAATAATAATAAATATCTGGGACATTATTGCACACATGGTCATCTGACCCCAAACTAAGCAAAGCTTGTAATATGGCTGCCAGAGACTGATATACATACATATATATATTTTTAAATACATACTTAGATAGATATTAACACCCAGACATAGAACAAACACAAATGTTCATCACACAAATGTTTGTCCTAGATGGGAATCGAACCCACGCCCCCAAGCACAGAAGTTAGGTTCACTACCAACTGAGCCACCGGGGCAGTCAAATATACTCCGAAACCCCGTACGAAACGCTTTGATTCCACTTTTACTGTGCGAAACTGCTAGTCTGTGGAATGTGCTGCCTGAATGGGTGTTCCCCGATAGTTACAATCTGGGTGTCTTCAAGTGAAGAGTGAATCGGTTTCTTCTAGGCAAGCATACTCGGCACCATCGCTTAACATCAGACAAGGTAGTGGTCAAACGCAACACTATTATAAAATTAAAATAAAAGTTGAGTTCAACGAACATAAACCGATGTCGAATTAGGTGCCCACTCAGGCAGTCCGATAATAAAATAAAAGTTGAGTTCAACGAACATAAACCGATGTCGAATTAGGTGCCCACTCAGGCAGTCCGATAATAAAATAAAAGTTGAGTTCAACGAACATAAACCGATGTCGAATTAGGTGCCCACTCAGGCAGTCCGATAATAAAATAAAAGTTGAGTTCAACGAACATAAACCGATGTCGAATTAGGTGCCCACTCAGGCAGTCCGATAATAAAATAAAAGTTGAGTTCAACGAACATAAACCGATGTCGAATTAGGTGCCCACTCAGGCAGTCCGATAATAAAATAAAAGTTGAGTTCAACGAACATAAACCGATGTCGAATTAGGTGCCCACTCAGGCAGTCCGATAATAAAATAAAAGTTGAGTTCAACGAACATAAACCGATGTCGAATTAGGTGCCCACTCAGGCAGTCCGATAATAAAATAAAAGTTGAGTTCAACGAACATAAACCGATGTCGAATTAGGTGCCCACTCAGGCAGTCCGATAATAAAATAAAAGTTGAGTTCAACGAACATAAACCGATGTCGAATTAGGTGCCCACTCAGGCAGTCCGATAATAAAATAAAAGTTGAGTTCAACGAACATAAACCGATGTCGAATTAGGTGCCCACTCAGGCAGTCCGATAATAAAATTGCAGGAAGGCATCAGATCTTGCAGATCCGTAACATAAGTTTTTTTTGTACATTTACACCATGGACAAAATCGTCCATGCCTTTGTTTGCTCATTTAATTATTATTTTTCTCTTAGACGTAATATTAGTAACATTGAGATTTAAATTAAACTTATATATTAGCGTGTCTATTTTTTGTTTGTTTGTGTTTTTTAATTATATCATTAAGCATGCAATTTTATTTCTCTCTTTTAACGCACTACACAACTTTAATCTTAAATTACAAAGTTTACACATAATTCTAAGATACATAAGTTTGTCTCACTGTACGTAGCTAAACAGGCTTGTTGGACGCATGTCATCCTCCTGTTGGACGCATGCCATCCTCCTGTTGGACGCATGCCATCCTCCTGTTGGTCGCATGCCATCCTCCTGTTGGACGCATGCCATCCTCCTGTTGGACGCATCTAGATAAGACTATTAGTTTTGGTAAGTAACGGAGTAAGTATACCTGTGGATGCGAGTGCTGGTCGAGGTAGTGTATGATCTGGTCGGCCGTAATGCCGCCGCGGAGCGCCGCGCGGACAGACTCGCGCGTCAGGACTCCTACCACCAGGTTGGGGAACCTAAAACAGTTACAAAGTCTTCTTACACTCATTGTACTAGTTTTACTTTTTCTTTGGTCTTGATAAAGGATTTTGGTGTCGCACGTCTTTTACATTTGCCAGTGTCCAATATAGAGATTTTTTAAAGTTCAGCCTATCATGTTCCCACTGCTGGGATTTAGGCCTTCTCTCAGAGAGAGAGTGGGTGGGCCTAATCCATCATTCTGGCACAGTGCATGTTGGTGAATGTAATATGTCTTTGTACTTGGACTTGAATCTTGGACTGTTTCCTCACGATATTTTCCTTCACCGTTGTTGAGCGATGCCATCGAAACTGCACTTAATTTATTTAGGTACCAAATGTGTGAGTGTGTTAGTGATTGGTGCAGGGCCGAGCAAACCGGGTGCCGTCAGATTAACGTTCTACCGGTACCGCAAAAAATCTCAAATTGCGCCATAATACAGTGTAAAAACTGTTCAAAAGCGAAGATAATAGACATGAAAGTGTAGATAGATAGAAACTCTTCACTGTGTACGCCACAAATAAACATTTATAATTATCAATATAAAAAACAGACTTCATAAAAACGTCAGAACTGGACCAAACTGAAATGGGAACTACACGGGAAGCACCAGCTTTCAAATAAAAAAAAATATTCATCAAAATCGGTTCACCCAGTCGAAAGTTCTGAGGTAACAAACACAAAAAAAAAACATTCGAATTGAGAACCTCCTCCTTTTTGGAAGTCGGTTAAAAACAGATAGAAAACACGAGCTAGAAATAAATAAATATATCTGGGACATTTTTGCACACACGGTCATCTGACCCCAAACTAAGCAGAGCTTGTAATTCATGGCTGCCAGAGACTGATATACGTACAATTTTTTTTTATACATACCTAAATATATATTAACACCCAGACATAGAACAAACACAAATGTTCATCACATGAATGTTTGTCCTAGGTGGTAATCGAACCCACGCCCCCAAGCGCAGAAGGTAATACATACAAAAACATGAAAGAACAGTTAAATGACAGTAAGTGAAGTTGTGAAACGTTACCTATACATGAGCTCGGTGAAGAGTCCCAGCAGCGCCACCTGCAGGTTGGTGCAGGTGTACGCGTACACTCGGTAGTTGGTCTCCACCATGATGTAGCCGCGCGGGGAGTCGCTGGCGAGGGGCGCCGCCCCCGACCCATCCTTCACGCACGTGATGTTCAGGGCGAGTCGCGTCGGGTAGAACCGACCCGCTTTACGCTGGACACAGATATAAACATATAGATCTTAAGTTATAAAAATCAAATTCTTATTTTTATTTTGACATATTAAGGTAATAATTTAATCAAGTATTTGACATAATATCATTGTATACTTTGACATAGGTACAATTTTTTTAACTCAAATTACTTCATTTGACATACTTCCTACTAATCTAATAATATTAATTTTGACCACACATCGAACATAGAATTGTATACTTTCCTTTTTTTAATATTATACATTTATTTTGATGACTAACGGATGCCGAGTAATGGCTAAATAGGAGAACTAAATATAGATAATTACTTTAGTTTATAATGTTATCCTTGTTTTTGTAGTTTTTAATAAAGAGTTATTGTATTGTATAAAATATCTAAGACCATTATTCTATTCTTAGCAGTTAGTTGAAAATGATAGTGAAAACTTCCTCACCTTTCTCTGATAAACCAGTCCAAACTCTCGCAGATGTTGAAGGAATACTAACATATTATTGCTCATTCCTTCAGTACTGTAGTCCTGAAACATTAAACAACAATTAAGAGTTTGTTTTTACAAATTAGATAAGAATAGTTATTTTTTGGATGAAAAGTAGCCTGTGTTAATCCAGGGTATAAACGCTTTGGCCATGTTGAGAGCTAAATTTCGCAATCAGTTGTGAAAGAGTATTTTTCTTTCTTTCTAGGCAACTATAAAAATGTATGTATGTATATCAGTCTCTGGCAGCCATATTACAAGCTTTGCTTAGTTTGGGGTCAGATGACCATGCATGCAATGTCCCAGATAAATATTTATTTTTATTTATTTATTTAACTAGTTGCGAAAAAAGAATGTTTTGTTATAACTAAGTTAGTATAAATTAATAAGTACAAAACATTCTCATTCATCATTAACAGTTTTTCTTCTATTGCAACTAGTTGCCAAGAAAGAAGGATATATACTCTTTCACAGTTACAAACTTAGTTACTCTAGTGGTGCAGGCTACAGTAACTGCTGCCCATTATACCGGACTGTTTGTTTACCACTAGTTTCATTAAAGTAGCAAGCATAAGAGCCTGAATAGTCCTACCGTCAAAACTTTTAGTGAGGAATATTGAAGGTGTACCTTGCCAAGTGTACTGAAGCTGAGCTGGTAGAGGAACGCGAGGCACTCGGCTGCGCTGAGACTGCGCTTCTCCGCTGTATGAAGATAGTGCTGCAGGAACAACCACACCTGCCGACAACATATTATGGACATTGCGTTTCAGTGCATAGGGTACATTTTATATAAGAACAAATTATGGTGCTGCATTTATCTAAGCATGGTGAATCAATATATAACGTCACCTGTTTGGCTGTACTGAGAAGAAGGAACTGGAATCCAGCGCGCGTTATAACTGCTGAACCGTCTTCTGCATCTCTGTAAATGAATTATACTTGGTTATCTGATACAAAATTATTATGCTACTGGAACAACTGTGCTAGCGCCCCAGAGCCTCACTCCGATATTTCAAGGAGTTGGGTTGGAAGGGGGAAATGCACAATACACCCCAAACAGGACGTCAGTGCAGGACATATCGCCCCCATCTCGAATAAGAATATAAAATTATCAGAAATGGGATGATTCAAAATTGCGATGTCTTCGTTTTGTGGTCTTGCTATAAGGATAGATGCCTAAAAAGCAACATGTATACACATAAAGACACAGACAACTTGCACCCCACACCCAGAGCAGATATTTAAATTCATCAATCTAACATGCATTTATCTTATTTTACCTCTCCGGACTGGCAAAGCACCGTCAACACCGCTAGTGTTTCAGGTGTCCATAGGCAGTGGATTCGGCTTACCATCAGGCGGACCACATGCTAATTTGCCGCTCTTTATATAAAAAAAAAATGCAAATCCAGTATGCTGTATTTTGTTTTACCTAGGTACCTACTATGATTACACGAGAGCAATTGAATGGTAGTCAAACTTGTGTCCATATGTTGGCACAGAAGTAGAGACCAGAGGTGCTCCACCAATCCTACAAAATTTGCCATACCCCAGTACAGCTGGATATTACGAACGAAGTATGTAACTTCATTTATTTTATCATTTCATCATCATGAACTTCAAACGGCTGAACAGACTTTCTTGATCATCGCTAAGAACACTCTCGATCAAGTCACCTTTCAAGCAACAAAGAAACTAAATCACAATCTGTTCAGTGGTTTGGGAGTCAGATTGGCGCTGTTCAAGTGACCTGGTCATGAGTCCAGCGTGCAGCAGGATCCGCACAGCGTCCGCGCTGATGCCGTCAGTATGCGCGCTGCCTACCATATAGTGCAGCACGCACTCCCAACGTTCCAGCGCGTACGAGTCCAGGAAGGATACATCTCGGGCCTTGCCATCTGGTTCCAGGGAAGATGACAAACTCCACGGACGACCTCTGGGGAGGTAGATAGGTTATTCAGTATTCAGCTTTTTACAATTTACTGCATCTGTTAATTCTAATAGTTGTTGTGTTCATGCACAGTACTCACAGGAGGTACTGCGCAATGCCTGAAACGAGCTACAACACTTTGCTTAGTGCCAGTGGAAATTGCTTAGTAGTCTCGCTCTAAGCAAAAAGTGTTGTAGCTCGTTGGGAACGTACGAGTTTACTGCGGATTGTCTGCAACAGGATTTAGAGCAGCTCGGGTATAGATGATTAGCAATGAGTGATGTATAGATGGTTTGGGGAAATTGCAACTGAACCCTTTTATTTCTGATGATAACTTTAGGCAAAGATAAATATCTTTTACGAGATACCAACCCTCCAAGCAGTGCAACCTTGAGGTTCTTCTTGAAGGACTGCGCCAGCATCCAGCCAGGCATCCCCCCCGGAATGGGTGCCTCCTGCCACACCGACAACTCTGATAAGGCTTCGCATGCTTTGGCTTGCTCTCTGAAATGTTACATAAAGGAATTTTAACGGCTCTCTCGTTATGTACAAGTTAAGAAATACAAGTATATATGGCATGTTGAACTCTCATTATGTTAATCAGTGGCGTAGCTAGGTAACCAAAGCCCCTGGTGCAAAAACATGGGGCTCTACCTAAACTGGGTTAGGATTTATCAAGTAATAATATAAATAATATAAAGGTACAAAGCTACTTTATCATCAGCTCTGTATTGTGCTCAAAGCTACTTACTACGTGTATGTGCATGAAAGGCAAAAAATTTAAAAGTTCAGTTTGAGGTTTGCTGATCAGGGCACAGGGCCCTCTGAGCTTGGGGGCCCCGGTGCACAGCACCGCCTAGCCCTCCGATAGCTACGCCACTAATGTTAACTCTCGCTTAACGTAACATCTTGCCATAATGAAGCATGGATATTGGTGGTGGCATTCATTGAATTTCAGTTACCATTCCACAGTTGTTCGGGATCATTAAACATGAATTTCTAGTTACCGCAGAGTAGTAACTGTTTCAATCAATTAATTGGTAATTTCATGTGCTAAATGCTAAATTTAAACAGCTATATTAGCATTATTTAGTGCTAAATTTTGACACTGTGTGACATAGGCACAAGAGCTTATGCTGCTGGCCTATAATCAATAAATATCAGTGCTGTTTTTTCTAATTGAGAGGAATTAACCACATCCTTAGCTGTTAAATCTCTTATTGAAGCAATAAGTTGAGAACTTACTTGGCAAATGTCTGTGAGACCCAGGATGTGACCACTGCTTGGGGTACGGGCTGCTCCACAAACAAAAGCCTTATCACGAAATGTCGAGCCAATTCTGGCAGCTCCCTGCAAAATTGTTATGTTGTTACAAAGACGCTGTAATCTAAAGAAAATTTGTAAGAAGAAGCAGACGCTTGTTAAAGTGTAGGTAAAGGATCCTTGAAGAAAAAGACAACTTTTTTTTATATGAGAAAGACAAGTGACTTTTTAGCATTCCAATCATAAAAAAGGGTGTTGGTGGATGGTTAGACTCAGGAAGGCTCGCAAATTTCCAAGTTATGATATCCCAACTGGACTGAAACTCGAAAATATTTATGCAAGTGTGCCAGCGTAG
Organism: Agriopis leucophaearia; assembly: GCA_949125355.1. Taxonomy (NCBI): domain Eukaryota; kingdom Metazoa; phylum Arthropoda; class Insecta; order Lepidoptera; family Geometridae; genus Agriopis; species Agriopis leucophaearia. The sequence goes on along the minus strand of OX421278.1, from coordinate 693,992 downwards.
ATGCTGCTAATCTTCATCAGTTTTTAATATTATCACTGTTCAAATGGGGGTGCTAGCGGAGCTACTTGTGCTCCCATTAAATTAAAGCTTTCTTGTTAGTATACAGTATAGTTCTAGTACTAACAAAAATTTTAAAGTTTTCCTAGGACAGAACGTAGTTGGAGATGATGTATGATTAGGTATAATTTTTTTTATGTTTCGATTTGTTTTATCCAAAATGCAGTGCATGAAAAGGGCGCTTTTTGAAGCACGCCAACAGCCTCAATCGCTGGCGTAGATTCAGAAAGCGCCCACAGTTGACAAAAACATAACCTAAATTTATTCAATGCCAAAAAATTGGACTGTGGATTTGGCCTCAAAACGAGTTGGTAAATTTCTTACCTATAGACAGCTAAGCATATTGTGGGATAATTGTATAGAGTCTCCAAAAATTGAGCAGATCTGCTTTTCAAATACTCATGAAGATCTTTACATTGTAAAGTAGGAGAAGGGTTCAAGTTCAATGACTTGGATTTCGAAGATGAAGCTTCCGACATATTTGACTGTACAAATTATGAAATAAGCATAAAAGTCGATAAGGAAAACAAACTCGTCTCCGTATAAATTAATATCAACAGGAATAGAGACGAGCACAGCCTAACTAACCAAACACAACGGACGCAGGTTATTTAAAATTTATTTATTTGTTTTACTCTTTACAGTTCACAGGTGACAGGTGACACATACGTCGTATACATTTAAATTGACATAACGACTCTTGTTTTGATCTTTTTTTTCGCCCATCAGGCTGGCTAAATCTTTTAAGGCTGTACCGCCTACATATTGCTGACCTTTTTAATGTTTTTCAGTCATTTATGAGCAGATTAAAGTCATTAAAGCCATACTGTCAGTCTTATGTATTTTACTGACTATAATTTATAAGCCCGGGCTATGTTAGTAGAAACTAAGTAGAAACATTATTATAGGTTTCAGGGCCCTGATATATTATTATATTTTCATGATTTCAAAAACCCCTAAGAAGCTTCTAATAAAAGTTTTCACTACTTTACTGCATGTCAGCAAAATACGTAAGATGATGCAGTATGGCCTTAATAGCTTTAGCCTTTCCAAAAAAAATTGTGACAATGACATATCATTTGAAATTATCTTTTTTTTATAATCCGTTTTTTTTTTTGCTTTTGGCTTCGCGTTTTTTTATCGTTCTTTCATCAATTCATTCCTACCGTCATTATTTGACTTTGACATCTTCAGCAAAAATTACATAAAGCATAAAGTCATAGACCAAAATAAAATAAAATAAATATATTTTTTATTTGTTTCGTTTACTTTCTTCCAGTGTGCACGGAACCTATTACTTGCGGCGTCAGTGCCAGTGAGCCGAAGGACCACATCTTCCACTACCTATGTCACACCGCGTCAAAAAATTGTTGCTATTATATTATTATGTAGTACTAATTTGTCTAACACGATGCCAATAATTATATTTAATGAAATTAAATTAGTGACTAATTTAAATGCAATGGTTTTCAGCATGGCTAGTATTGGCTAGCTTGCGCACCGCGACCTTCGATCAAAAAATACAAAGATGCCATTATGACGCACTAATCGTGGCAATATTCAATCTGGCTGGACTCAATACGCAGCCAGAATGGATCCACAATCACGCGATAGTTGCACAAGCTGTAACACACAGTAAGAGCCGTCAACTTGGCTGATGAACCACCCAGAACCACCGTCTGACCAACGGGAGAGAAACAGAAAATTGTCTCTTTCTATTGGGAGAGAAGTTCCCAGTTGCGATTCAAACATAATATGCCGTATCGCTTGCTCAGCGACGGTTCACAAGTTTTGACGATGTTGTACAGACAGAACAGACATTAGAGAACTGAGCCGTAAATATACGGTTCGTTTTGGTAAAATAGCTTTGTTTCGATATAAATTGTCTCAGAATACAGAAAGAACTTTCTGTATTCTGAGACAATGAGACAAAACGTTCTTTCTGTATTCTGAGTAAATTCTATACAGATATGTTTATATATGAAACTGCGGACGTTTATTGAGTATAATTTTCTACGCGTTGTGATTTCTATGTATAATTTTTCGAAGCCTGTCTCGCTTTGGCACAATAAAAAGAGTCGATAAAATTTTGTCGCGGTGCGCATGCTAGCTCGGCCGCTTTTAGCGATAAGGCCACCACTTGTGGCACTTAGCTCTTAAGTTTCTTTATATGTAACTTTTATTACTGGTGTGCACATCTAGTTCTACTTATTATTTATTATTGAGTATTATACAATGGTTATAAGGTTGTGCGGAGCAGACGATAATTCTCTGAGATGATACCTAATCATTTCCTACTTCTTCAAGACGAGAGGAAAGCTACGGTATTTAAAGATAATTTTACCGCTCACTGACGCTATTTCTTCTAAAATTCTTAATTTAGGTGCCTGCTTACGCATCTACTTACTGTAGGTATGTAATTCGTAATAATTATTTAGGATGTCTTGAATTTATTAGCTATAAGTTTTATCGCTTTATTTATTTCAAAAAGATGTGATCAAAACTAAAAAGTTTTTTTTTATTAGGTTTTGTAGTACCTACCTACTCTGCATACCAAATTATTAAAATATTTATAAATATATTTGTATAGCATTATTATAGGTATCTGTTGTTTTTTGAGAAGCATCTATCGGAGGATTTAAATAGTAGGTAAATACCTACCTACCTACCCACTAAGTGTTAGTAGTATTAAGTGTTATTAGTATTAAGTAATAAGTACCTACTACCTACCCTATTGTATAGATAAATGTTTTAAAAGGTTTCATTCAAGAGCAAACAATGATGGTAGGTAAACCTACCTACCTTGAGGATTGGATCGCTGAGAAAAAGAAATACCTTGTTCAATGTTCATAATCCCATACAAAGAAAAAAAAGACGTACTCACGCACACGAAAGTAAACATGACGCATGCATATGAGCACAGACGAGTGTAATTTCCCCACACACATACAAATCTCCTGCACACTGGCGCGCGGCGCCGGCCGAGTTGGCCGACGAGTTCCCCGCATTTCATTCTCGTCGGCAGATGGCGGATGCAGTAGTCGCTCGTTTGCCGTCAGTCGCGCATAGACAACTCACCGAGCGTAGTGTGCTTTCGTTTCGCTCAGCACCATTTTGTGTGTATCGTTACGAACGGGACATTGTGTGTTTGTGCTCCGTGATAAATCATTTTGGACTACGAATACGAAGTACAGAACGTTTTCAAGTGCCGTTTCACTTTCGTCATGCGAGGGATCGATGCGATATCTCGGGCGCCCGTAGAAACCGCGCCTCCGTCATGAGCGAGTGATCGTCGACGTAAAAAAGCGAACACAGGAAACATGTCTGGGCGGACCGCCGCCGACGCGGATGCGAGCGAAGGGTTCCAGTTCGAAATTCGAATGCGGTCATGTCATCGCCTCTCGGATTTCTCATAAGTCACCGTCCAATGTCAAAATCGTGCACGTACCGCGAGCGCCGACCCTCCGGATCGTGCGGAAAATGCAATCGTTGGTAGTTTGGTGGGCGGTGGTGTCGTGTGCCTGGGCGCTGGCGGGCGCGTGCTCCAGCTCCATCTCCAAGCGGCCGGCGCGGCCCGCGCGCCCGCAGCGGCCGCAGGTCGCGCCGCAGCCCCAGCCGCGGCTCAACGTCACCTTCCCCACGTTCAAGTGCGAGCCGCACTACCAGGAGTACTACTGCCTGAACGGCGGCGCGTGCTTCACCGTCATCATCTCGGAGAGCACCATCTACAACTGCGAGTGTCGCACCGGGTTCGTGGGCCCGCGCTGCGAGTTCAAGGACCTGGATGACTCGTACGTGCTCTCCAGCCACCAGCTGATGATGGAGACGGCGTCCATAGCGGGCGGCGCCACCGTGGCCGTGTTCCTCGCCATTCTAGTCTGCTTCGGCGCGTGGGTGCGGCTGCAGCGCGGGGGCAAGGCGGCGCCCGGCGCGGCCGAGCGGGGCCAGGTGCAGCTGGTAGCGCTGGCGGCTCCGCGCGGGCCCGTGCGTGTCGCCGCGCTGCCTGCCTCCGCGGCGCCCGCGCCTGCCACTCTCCGCGGGGACTAGCCGGCCTTATTGTTACTGTGTACATATAGAAGATAGATTATGTGTAAGTTATGTGGATGGAACGTGAAAATTTTATGTGATAATTATTTTATGAATCATAATTTATTGAGAAGGAATTTATTTTGTAAATACGGTCCAGAACCCCGTGGTTCCCTCTCGGAATGTCAAATTTCAGTCTCTCAGTGATAGTTTTGGTGGATTGTAATGTAACATCAGGATCTGTCCACGCTCAGTGCACATCACTCTCGTGAGATTGAAGAACAACCATGTACCTAATTGCTACTCGCTTCAGTAGAGCTGTTATATGTTATACATATTGTTGTTTGTGCTGTATCCTTAGATACGAGGGCTGAGCCGCCTGCGCCCGCTGGACAGGGCCACGCTGCTCTCCTTGTTGTGCTGTTGATAGTATTGTAGAGTAGAGTGGCCCTCTCCCGCGGGAGCCGATGGTGTGTGCAGGAGTGGAGCCTGCCTCGCTGGCTGCACACACTGCATGTTATTGTTTGTTAGTGTAGGGAACATTACGAGTGCCTCGGAGCTTGCTCCCCGCACCGCTCGGCACCTGCACCGTGCTTAATCATTGTAGTAAATTGTATAAAATGAATATTCTGTTCTATGTGAGGATAGAATAGAGAGTTATCGTGGTGAGGCCGGGGCTGCAGCCCAGCGCCTGCACATTCCATCTTGCGGATAGAGTATTTTACTGGTGTCAGTATTATTTTGTAATACAAGTGTTAAGCGGCAGCTTTATTTTTAATTTATAACTGTTATCCCGCTGGGATAGTGCTGTATTATATTTGTTTAAAGGCTGAGTAAGTGCCGTCATGTGGATGAGGGCTTCTTTTTGTAAATATAGTAGGTATTTATTACATATTTATAATCGTTTATTTATTGACTGCTTTACTTAGATAATGCGGATGCGGCGGCGTCCAGACGCCTACTAAGCGGTTAACGATTGTACTCTCACTTCACCCTGCTAAGCATGGCCTCGCGTATTGTATATTCGATTGTAATCTCATTATGAATCTCTTCTATATTGTCTAATCTTTGTAAAAATAGTAAACATTGGATGGTGTATAAAGCTATGCTCCTCCTCAGTGCAAGCTTCCCTCTGCTAGCCGTCGCCGTTCATCTAAATCGAAATCGCCATTCAATAAAATCGTAATTTCCTAATAAAATAAAATGAATTTAAACAAATGTTTATGAACGGTGGAACCGCTGTATCATTTTTGATGTATCTAAGTCTACAATTTGCTCTCTGTAGTTTTATGTATCGATGTCTTATTGTAACTGTCGAGGAGCGCAAAAAAATAGTAAATATGTTTATTAGGCTGTGATCAGAGAGATCCGGCGGGTGGAGGCGGTGCGCGGCCGCCGGCGGATTGACTCTGGGCACAGTGTCTCCACTGACTGGAGTGCGTTACAGAGAACTCTGTGCGCGGTCAGAACCTGAACTCGTAGAGTCGCGCGCAGAGTTCCCTGGGCGTCGCGCCACGCCGTGCGCCCGCGCAGCGCCGCTCCCGACCTCCACACTCACAAATTGTCGCTCCGGCAGGAATGCTCTCCCTTGCACCGCGTCGGTCGAGTGAAACGTGTTGTACATTGATTCATTTATGAGATTGTTTATATAAACATTCCAAAGTATTTGTAAAATATTAGGTACCTACATCCCTAATAATTTTGAGTATCTGTTAAGACGCTACTTGTTAATTATACAGTTTTCTATTGATAATATAATTTGTTAAAAGAAAATTATAAGAAACTAAATCCTTACAAGATTTGTTTCATTGATTTGTCCATTTTCATCCCAGTATTGTTCATTGTTAGCCAATGAGGCCAGCCAAGTGAACTGGTGCCGCAGCCCGCACCTACGTGCTAATTAATATAATCTTGAGCTAGTTTAGTGATATCGAGAAAACTGCGTACCTACTGTAGTGAGTAATTACCGCGCGTAGTGAGGTAGGCAGAGCTAGGTTAGGTGTCTATCGGTTGTGCAATGGCCTACGTCAGCAACCACCCAGTTGGCCGCTTTTCGTATACTTGTGCAACGATACCTGCCCGCAATCAATACGAATACCTAAGCGATAGATACGAAAATGCTGTGAAATTGACTAATTGTCCGATTAGAATATAGCAGGTATCGTGCGGGCCGACGATCTGCACTCGTAGTTCTCGGTAACGAGACCGAAATAAGTAAGTTTTGTTTCATCACGTTTGGAAATCGGACAAAAAATGATGTACGTGATCGGGTCGGTGCCGCGCCGCCACGGAGCGCGGCTGCGGCGGCCGGCAGCGGGGGCCTCCATTGAGTGCGTCTGGGAGCATCACTTTTATGAATACCCGGGACCGGTCGAGCCGCCACCGGCGTCGCGGGCGTAGGGTTCATTGAATGAGTGCCCGTTGCGTTCGTTTGTTGACATTCCCCGAAAACCTGCCCGCCCGGAATAGCCGCGTATCACGGCTCCCTATGGATGGACAGCCGACAGAAATAGATGCCGCTTACGCTACATTATAATATGCCGTTTTCGGCGGCGATGCTCACAACACTCACCTATTTTTTGGGCAGGAAGTCGACGGATTACGTTTGCTCATTGAAAATGTGTCATTTAACGTATGCATTTTATGCAAGCCATTTTAGTCATTTCCATTGATTCCAGGCGCTGTATGATTTCATTAATTTGTCAAAATTTTGCCTACCGAAATCGTTTCACGAAGGGAAATTTTCTAGAAGTCAACAAGTCATAAAAGTTTTCCGAAATTATCAGAATTCTTATTCATGGTTGCTGTGAGTTCAGTGTTCCAAATAGTCAAGCATCTAAGTAGGTGTCCAATGTACCTATTGACCTCATGAATCAATACCAACGTAAGATCGTTCATTCATTAGAAGCCACCGAATATATCCGAGTACCTACATCCACTTCCGAGAAGATTCCAAGAAGTCTTCAGACAGCAGACGTTTGCTTGTGGGCGACACCTCCTAGTCATCGACCTATGGACCGAGGCTGACTGCCAGCCGACACACGGAGCCAATAGCCTCCAATGAGCATCATCGGCAGCCGCCAGCGATCCGATAACCATGCAATCGCAAAACGAAAGTATGAAACGCGGACGTCAGCAAAACGCTGTGAATGAAAACTGTCGAGACAATGCTTTAGATCCACGAGCCTTCGCTTGAGCACGGCCAGCTTACGTTGGCCTTCCATGCCGCGCTGCGGTCTTGAACATCGTAATGAAAGAGGGGGCAAGGGAGTGACAGCACGGCTCCGCTACGTCGGTTGCTGGTTTTAGACGCTGCGTCTGCGGCCCACGCTTGTTCTGTTATGGCCATCGGCTGCTGGTCACCGGTACCAATTAAGATGCCTACGTGCTACATCCCACTTGTCATTACTTCGCGAAAATCTCCCTGCGACATGTATGGACTCTATGTGCCGGTTAATCGCGATGTTTTTTGCTAAATTGACGGTTTTTTGGGCAAATAATGTTCTTCAAGCACTCACAGTGGCTTTATTGTGTTGTTTTTTTACGTGGAACAAATGATTAACAGGATTTAAGACGCGGAGAATAAGAAAATGAAGGCAATTTGGTGGAGGCTGAGCAGGAAAATGGGACGCCCTTGTTCTTGACATATAAGTGGTGCGCCTATGTAGGTCAGATGTAGGTAGGTACATATTATAAGTGTTCTTTGCAAACAATTAAATGCGACCGAGCTTTTTCAGTTTACTCGCATTATTCGAGAACCAAAAATACCTAGCGATGACATACTCTTTCTCGTCAAATCCTTTCAAAATCGGTTTAGCTGTTTAGCCGTGAAAACAAACAGTGTACCTACCTAACTGGTGTAACAAACGAACAAGAATTAGGTATAAAGAAGGTATATTAGGGTGTTTTTACAGAATAGACTACACGAACTGCACGATTTTATCCTGCTATCACCATTCTTATAGAATACTTTATCACCATTCTTCTGTCGTAAGTACCAGCCGCACTACTCGTTTCAATCTACATTTTTAAACAGAACAGTGTGAAACTCAGTACCTGCATCTATCTTTCCAAATAGGTACAAACAGGGGTTGTTAAAAAAAGTGAATAGGTATTCCTAGGCAAGCTTGCTACATCTTCGACCATGTCGACTTCGCTTATTCTATTAAAAATGTATTTTCTAGCTCGATAGATACGGCACCTGTGACTTGTCAAGCTGGAGGATATTCGTCAGCATATTGCGAAGCCCATCTTCCAGGCGAGTGCCGCTTCCTGCGGCAGATGGCGGCACGTGCGCTGTGCAAGCGCACTAAAAACGCACGCGCCCCTGTCGCCATAGATTATTCACTTTGTTGGCTACCGGTACAACCATGGTATTTTTGGGAAAATAAGTTTGCCGACGACATCGTGAGAGTTGCGAGCATCCAGTGGATGCAGATGGCAGGCTGTCGTTTCGTGTGGAGTTCTAAGGGCTACCTATGTTCACTGTTCAGCATTGGACGTCTTCTGGCTAGTGATAATGATGAAGATTACCTACTTACCTCATCATTATGTATTCTTATAAAATGTACTTACCTGTTCATCACATTTCACACGTAATTGCTAATGCGACAGTAACCCTGTTAGTTACCTCTTCACAGCAAAATGGCTGAACTGATCTTGATAAAATTTGTCAGGGCAGTAATGTGTATTGTGATTACGTACATAGAATATCATTTATCCAGGTAAAATGCGGAAAACTGGAAAATCATGAGTAAAAACGGTACGCTATTACTCTGTAGACTGTGGTAGAGTTTAGAGTAAGTATGTTTTCCCTTCTTCGCATAGACATGGTAGCCAGCTCTGGCCCGAGTGTCAATGTTGACAGTACCATAACACGTAGGTAAAAATAAACCTATTTAACGAGCGATGTCTATTATCCTCCGTTATCCAGGCCCGATTTAAAGTGTAACAGGTTACCTACTTAGGAATTTGGAAAAGTCGAATCACTTATGCTATTCCTGTTTTATCTGGCTTTTCGTATTTTATCTGGTAACAATGTTATTCGTATATTATCTGGTAGGTAACTATGTTTTCGGGTTTAATCAGCAAACTTTGCTTTTTATTATCGCGAATAAGTCCGCGTTTGACTATCACCTTGCCTGTTGGTAAGCGACGATGTGGTCGAGGATGTGCGTGCTTGTCGTGTTCCATCTGGTAATTGTGCAATTCGTATTTTATGTGATAACTTGCCGGATAAAAATCGAAAAGCATCAGTGATTGAAGTTATCCAAATTCCTGGGTAACCTTGTACATAGGTTGTTTTAAGTATACCTACTGTCCCTTCTAATTACCAACTCTTTACCCGCGAATCAAGTCGGACCAGTTGCACGGAGGGTGGCCGCAAAAACACGACGCACGTGACACCTGCTGTTCATCATGCATTGTTCCTCGAGCATCATCCATGAGCACACTACTGACTGCACAAGCCAATCTTTAAAAAAGCAAGGGCTGTGGAAAACGCTGCGTTATGTGTCCGTATGTTAACGCAATAAGATCTAGAATTAATGTAAAAAAAATTTGGTGCATAGGTACCTTGACTGAGCACTGGACCGATAAACATGAGCTTTATGTCAATGGTGCAAGGTGCATGCAAAATTGTACGCAACAAAGTTATCTGTAGGTGGTTAAATGGCGGTACTAAAATTTTACTGATGAAATATATTCAAGTAACTGCTACTTTCTTCAGGAAATACGATAGTGGCTCTCCCACTCAACTCTACAAATAAAACTTGTAAAGCATGCTTGAGATGAACACTGACTGCACAAGTTAATTTTGTTTAAAAACATAGTCTCTATGGTAATCGCTCTATGATCTATATTTAACCTATGGTTCTATCGTGATGTCAGAGGGTGTCGCATTATAAATGAACTATCGTTATCGATAAGTGAGCTTTATCAACGAGATAAGAGTGCATTGTATAGTAAAATTACCTAAACTTTTATAGTGGCTTTATTGAAGAGTCCACCTGGGGAAGTACCACATACCCTTTGCCAGTTATTTTACCGCCAAACACTCTAGTTAATGTTTCCAGTGTCATTTCTGGGCATAAAGAGATTTATAATATACCTATAATATCTCAGGGTAACGAGCTCAGTGCATTGCCGCATGCCTTGCTCATTGTTGAAGTTCTAAATTCACCCGACACTGAACTATTATGGGCAAACGAGACTTGCTTGTCCACTCAGTAGTATTTAAAAAAATGACTCTACCTTCAGCAACATAAATTTCATTTTGGGTCTAGGCTTCGAATAAATCCATATAGTATAATAAAATCCATATATCCTTATATCCATATTCGAAATCAGTATTTTATTTATTACTGCCTAAAGCTTTTTTTTTTCGAGGGGGGAAATCTTCCAAAGATACCCGGCTGCATTGGGGTGCAGCCAGGTTATGTGGGATTGTACCCACTAAAACCCCCCCGGTGGCCAGCCTTAGTGCTTGACCAGAGGGCCACGGGATTTACAGAGGAACGCACCGGAGCCCTCAGCACTGCGCTATGGCTCCTCCCGAGACAACTGCGTGTTGTCTCAGTCCCTCCACTCTCGACAACGTTGGTCACACAACGTACTCTCCCTGGGCACGCTTAAGTGGATGGTTCAGAGCCCCAACTTTGACCATCCCGAACCCATAGGTCCCCTTTTAGTAGGCTCTTACTACAGACAGGGGGTACCGGTGCCGTATTCTTTTGCCCCGGCACCAGGGCTATACTGCCTAAAGCCTACCTCCGTGATTTTTCCAGGAAATATTTCTGATGAGCACAGAATTTGCCCTATTGCATTAGGTATGGCCCGTGAAGCTAAGTCATTCCGTAGGTATAACGTGATCAATTAGACGTGCCTACAAACTGGAGTCTTCATATCATCGTCGGTTGCATAGAATCAGAATAAAGAATAACCTCGCCAATATAAAACAATTTCTCTAGAAAACATATAGGTAACGTTTCTCGGGCCGGCCGTGGGAGCCATTGTGTGGTCGCGGAAGGCAAGCCGTAAGTGCGACCACCTTATCTAAAGAACTAGATGATGGAGGCACCATCTTGATTTCTGAAACAAACTGCCATTCTACCGTAGACAACTTTAGTTACGTCATTTGTTCAACTGTACAAATAAGTTGGTAGAGCCGTACCGTGTAATTCTAATAACGCAGATACGTTGAGCTTCGTAATGTTGTGTCCTTCTAATTTCCCGGTCAGTGGTACCGGGACTCGGTTTAATTGGACGATGAGATGGCTACTTCGGTCGCAGTCAACTTTATAGTAACGTAGTACCTAGATATGATACATTTCAGAGAGTGTGTGTCGGATCTGCATGATCTAATTCCTCCCTGCCCATTTTCATATATGTAGTACCTACATTTGTCTATGGCTTTTTTCTATCAGACCACCAGAGTGGGTGCGAAATAACGACACCGCTTCAGGACTAAATACATTACCTACGTCTTGCTGTCAAATTTAGTTTAATTTAGAAAATGGTACGTATACCAGAGTCGAATGGTACACCTACCAGAATCAACATCATTGCCTTTCAATCCAGTAATGTTACCACACTAGGTATATGTAGAGTTACGCTTATACCTACCCATTTAAAGAGAATGCAAAACAGACATAGGTACATTTAATATCAGGCTCAAACACAGAATTCCTTACTCGAAAGTTTAGAAGCAGGCTATGGCAATTAAGTGCTCTTTCTAGGAACCTTTTATCATTTGGTAGGAACAGGTCGAGTTAAAACTGGACACAGAAGTGATCTACGAATGATATAATATCGGAGGTACACTAAGCTCTACGTGTTTCGGAGAGCATGCACGTTTAAACTACAGGCAAGGCTCTATTGGCCTTCGAATGGTCTAAGATCTCTAACACTAGGCCCAGCCACTGAGCCCACAACAAGCCCCAGTAGATGACCTATGCGTCAGTGCTGACCGTTATTGGTACACAACCGAAGGTATTTGTTTTCTCGGCTCGTGTTTACAGTCGCACATTCACTATTGTTTCGTGAACAGGTAAACATGCTTTACGCCACTCTACGCTACTGGATGCCAGTTCAAACATAATATGGCTTTTGTGATTTAGATGTTTAGAAAGATCTGGATAAGATCCCAAGCAAAATCAAAATTAAGAAGATGGCTATTCTCCCTCTCATATGAAGAAACAGAAAGACTTGTTAAACTAAAAGTGATTCTCAGGCCTTCACACAAGGCTAAATATCCAGAGTGGAGATCTGAGAATCCGCAGTTGTCTTTCGCATAGAACTTTAGTCACAGCCATCCCAAAACACTTCTCCCAAAGCATCAAACACTCAATGATACTCAGCCTTATGCAATTTTCTCCAGACAAGCAGTGTGAAGCTTCGTCCATCCGACCCTTATACAGAGCCTTAAGCATACGTTGACTTAAGTTTTCACTGATTTTTTATCTGCAAAACTGCGTAAAATTTCAAAACTGTTTTACTGATGAATTTCTAGTGTAATTCCGCTTCTACGTCGCTTCAAGTACAATAAGGAATTATTAAAATTAATAAAATATTTTCATTAGCTAATATCTACGGAGTAAATTTCATCCCAAATTCCTTATTGTACTTGAAGCGACGTAGAAGCGGAATTACACTAGAAATTCATCAGTAAAACAGTTTTGAAAATGGACTTCCGCAAAGTAACGCCTGATTCAATCAACTGTGTAAAATTTATTACTACTTATTTCACATAATCAAATTTTACGTCTTGTTTATCATTATAGGTCTTTTAAAATAACTTTAAAACATCGTAGCTCAAGATTACAGATTCAAATCTAAGACGTAAATTTTTCTTTCCATTTCCTAACTGTGAATCAGATGTTTTCCCTAATCGTTAGTTATTTTATCTATTGTGTCCAAAACCTCTATTGCCTCATCAACGACGGTCAATTTCAATTTAATGAAATCAGATTGTCATCCGAATACTTGATAATAGCCATATTATGCTAAATAGGCTAAATAACACCGCAACTGGTTTGTCCAATCTGGTCTCCATGTCTGGACGGTTGGGGTCATGCAGTCTGCCGAATTTAAATTCTTAATTACGTAGATTAAATCATACATACCTACCTCGTTGGTACTGAGTTATGTGGATAAGTTGTGAGCTTTGAGGACGTCTATTATTAGATTGCAGTAATATAAGTTTTTGAAGCAATAAAATTTATTTTCATCCCCCCATCTCGGAAAGAGTATTTTTGCTCTTCGATATCTGAGTGCAAAAGCAGTTTTTATCCGCCAGAGGATAAAGTAAATTGAATTTAGAACATCGAGTTTGTGAATTCAAATATCATTAAACCTATTTACTTCTACCTCGATGGTGCCGAATTTATCATACAACCTTTTTTTTAAATTGGTAAAAAACTCAGACTTAGAACTTTTTTAGTGTTTTTTTTTTTTATTTGCTTTGCGAGTGCCTTTTTCTTTTTTGCATTTAGTCATTTCCTCGTTGAGGTGGGATGAAAAGTTACGTATTGCACTCGAGTGCAAAGATTTTTCACCTCGTGCTCTTTTGATTCCTTCGCTTGCTCAGTCATCAAAATTAAGCACGCGGTTAAAAAGCAACTTTGCACTCTTGTATAGCAAATAACCTCAGAATACAGATATTCTGAGCAAATCACTATTGTAAGGCTTTACACTTTCAGTTAACTGTCATAAGTTCACTGGGCCACCAAGAGACTCGTCTTGGCTTTACCTAGTATGTATACACTATCTTTTACTTATAGGTAAACGTTAATTAAGTTATGCTCTGTTACTTCTCGCTGGAAATTGTCACACATGAAAACGAGACAGTGCAATTTTAAGCATTGCCTAACTTAAGTAACGTTTATAAGTAACGCCGAGTTTATGTATATTATGCTTCATTTACATAATTATAAAGCCTCTTTAGAAATAAATAATAACTTTTATGTCACTTATTCGTTGTAGTGTAACCATAGACAAAAGAGTCCTATCTTCCTTGGTGTAACTAATACTATGCTGTAAGTAGAACCCCATCGGTTATAAGTTAAAAGGTATCTGACATTTCTGCTAGATACCGATGTGTCTGGTACTCCATATCCTCACATGTCAGAATGCTGAGCTTGTCAGCGTGGGAGCGGGTGCCCTACATGTCTTGCTGACGTCAACACCGCCTGTCCGATGACGTAGCGGTATTGTTAGCCTTTATGTCACACAACGCTTTTGGGTTGAAGTTAAGGTATAGTCAAACTTACGCGACTAAAGTGTCAGAAATCGACAACCGTGTGATGCTACGGTAGGTAAGGGTACACTCAATCTAAGAATACTATTATAACTTTAAATTAATATGATTTTTGTATATTTACTTGTTGAATAAAACACTGAAGACGTGCTGTTTTGCCGAACTGAATTACAGCTAGACTCAAACAACTATAGACGAAGATTTTATCGATCATTCTCTTAAGTGCTCAGGTACAAAATATATTATGGTCGACACAAATGTATTATTAGTATTATTATAAAAAAAACGATTTAACATTGAGCGAGGCAAAAAGCTGAAATCAAGTTTAAAAAAATCTTGTTTATGCTCTTTGCTCCAATTCAGGCTGAGCTTTTACCTACTTATAGTGGACCACGATGCTCATTCGATTAAATACAAGTTACATGTAAACAACACATTAACGTATTTAAAACTTACACCATCGATAGCGGAGATGATCAATACAGAAATGTCAAGTAGATGCAGCCGCGTTGTCGCGCAGATTTGACTAGAGCCTTATTCTTTGCTTTTGGTCTTCAACTTCTTTTGGAAGTCAGTACATGGGAGAGCGGGTAGGTGTTAATTGTGTCAGTAATTAGTGGTGGAGGAATGATGCAAGATTTTAAGAGGCCGTTGGCAGGTTGGTGTTCCTGGACTCTGTTTAATTTCAATAAGGCCTTAGCTATGGTTACATTAATTACCACACAATGTACTACGATATGTCGCTCGCAGGGATTTCGTTTCGTAAGTAGGATAGTGAAGTTTATTATCACAAAATGTAATGCAAACTTTAAAATAGACCTCAATTTATCTCATTGCCATTACCTAACCCAGCCCAATGTCTGTCTACCTTAGTTATTCCAATCAGAGATGTAGGTAAGCACTGAAGAGCGATTTTTTTCGTTTAGGTAAGTACTACCTACATAAATGTCAAAACTCTGACATTTCCAAAATTCCTGCTCCAATTAGGTTCACTTCCTAAACGTTCTCGTGCCAAAAACTTGGGATGAATCATGGCGGTGTCTTCACTGGCCGTAGGTACTCTTGTAGGTAAATCGGTGGCATCCTGCTTAGTACAAATTGTCGTAATGGCGTTTAGCGTTTCCCGCGCAAAACCGACGCGCTTGACAAACAGCTAAACTACGTGTCAAAGCCGATGGTAGACTGCAAACTTTTACCAATCGATTATTACGTACTTAATGGTTTTACAATTATTTTTTTTCGTCGTCTTAGAAGACTTAGTATTCGGGAAATAAATATAAACCTAATTTTATTGAGAGAGAATAAGGAAATTCTTACTGCTCTAGTTTCTTTTGGTTCTGCACGGTATGTACATTTAACTTTTACAAATTTTGACTTTATTGTTGATTCGATGTGTAACCATTTGACGTGGTTCGTCTTAGTGTTAGCTAGACATAAGCTGCGGTTCACCATTACAAACGAATGTTTGTTAAAAACTGTTCCCAAACTTGTATACCTAATTAGGGTCATAAATGTGATTCCTACTTATCTTAAGCATGCTACCTAAGGTATGTATGTGAATTTCATAATAATTATGCAATAAATTATTGAGTATTGAGTAATGACAATGATTGGGAGGTAATGAGGAAGTAGGCTTAGAATAAGTACCTATATTTTCTTAGGAAGTAGGTATGTGACTATTTCAATATTTTCATCTAATTAAGTACAGTATTTCAAGTAGTCTATCTAGCCTCGATGACGTAGTTTCTCGAGAGAGACAGGAAGGAGTGGGAGTGTTCCTAGATCGAGCGGATTGTGCTTAGAACCTCTATTATCTGGGTAACTTCCAGTATTACTATGTATAATGTACCTATGCATAGTACTCTAAACAATGTACAGATCGTCCAAATTGTCTGTAGAGTTGAGTAAGGGAGCCACCATCGATTTTCTGAATAAAATTGATAGTTCATAGTATTTTATTGAAAACAAATTTAAGTAACATGTCATAGAGAGAGCATAAAGTCATATAAATTTGTCACAATTCATATACATTCATAGCACTATAATAACACAATAAAAAAAAACATTACAACAATTATTTTTTATTATCTATTATTTCGTTTTTTTCGTAATAGAGATTGGTTGACTTGGGGTTTATAATCTGTACCCATATTGTATAAGTATAATGTGTCATGTTAATTTTAAGTTGTGATCGTAAATTAATTGTGTTTTTTTTAAATTAATATTTACAGCATTTCAACAATGTACCTACATATTACTAGTGCCTTTATTAACTAAACAAAATACTAGCTAAAACTAACACTAAATAAACAGTTACACTGTCCATAGACCGTTGAAGGTCTAAAGACAATCCAAATGCTCAAGCCCACTATCAGTTGGCAGCGTACCCAGCATGCTGGCGGCATTACCACGTTGAATGGCAATGCTTATACGTTGAGCCAGATACACGCCAGCATTTTGGTCACGTATCATTGTAGTTAATTGTGATCTCTAATGACATCAAGTGTACGTATATTAGTTATAGCTAAGACACGAAATAAATTTATTGAATTCAATAAGAAACGTGGAAGGTGTAGACAGGGACAAACATCCAAGTAGGTACTTTCTTAACGTACATTAGCCTAAAATTATGACATAAATGCTACATACAATAAAAAAAAGTACTTAAATACTAAAGTATCGAACAACACTTCAATAAAAAAAAAAAACTAATGACATGACATAGGTAATGATAAAATCAAAATGAAAGCTAATTAGGTACATTAATTATATACAATACCCTTTTTTTAAACTAATTCTTTCCACCTAAAATGTAGTTTCCTAAACTGTCATAAATTAATGAAACGAAACTATAATAACCCAGTTTCCGCCTCCTACCACCATAGCGTCATGTCTAGACCGAGCCTACGCGATCTGGGCCGGCCTCAGAGGTGAGCCGTTGGACATTTGGCCTATCTCAATAGATAGATAACTCATACATTTCAAAACATTTCCTTAGACGAATGTCGTCTCTAGTGAATTTCCACTTGAAGTCTCGAACGTCATTATCAAGTCAGTAATAATAAGGAGTTTATTTTAAGTCTGGAGGAATCTTTATCGGGTAACAGGTAACTTAGCTCGGGAGAACCACATATATTACGTACCTACACTTTTGGGTATATATTTATTTTGAAAGTGATAGCTAAGCTAGCAAATATGTAGGTCTTGACTTCTTGAGGTTAAACGGTTTCATGTAGGCAAACAGGCGACATATGGACGACATTCAGGGTGAAGAGCTCCAGAACTAATTCGATTACTATTCTAAAACTCTGAGGTATCTCCAAATATAAGTTATCATTGACGTCTTTATATGCATTTAGCTTTTAGCTTTAGATACTTTAGCGTCAGGCGTTAGACGCAAGAAAACTATTTTTTTTCTTCACAATGCTTCCTTTGCCAAAACTTACAACATAACATTCAGCCAATAAACAAAATACTTCAGGTGATTTGAATGGAACCATTCCCACGGGAATGTGGTTATCCTTAACACATTGTTTTGCAAAAATTACTTCATGATAAAAGATTCACAGGTATCGAGAACACAATGAGTTACCCAACATGGCGTCTTCAAGCTTTAAAAGTAAAGCAAGTGTCAAAATCCTTTGTTGAAATCCTTTTTTTTAAGACTAAGACACTTTCGCACATAACTTTGACTCGTAGACTCATTGTGATTTTCATTGACGAAGAACAATTAGTAAGTCTGTAAAATCGTTTTGTGTTGTCCGTCAATGGCTTTACAATGTTTACGATGAGGTTTTGTGAATGAAGTATTGATATAGTAGCTAGGTAGAGTAGCTACTCGTACCTACTATAATGTGCTTAGAGGATAATAGAAGTAGTCTACTTCTATTTCCTCTAAGGTTGTTTGTAACTGTAGTAAACTCATAGGGGTACCTACCACTGAAGTGAGACATTTTTCTTTTCTGTGGTACTTACATAGTTCTTCTTTCCATTTGAGGATTTTGGCGTTGCATGTCTTGTGCATTTGCCGGGTATTTTGAAATTTTATTAAATATCGTCAACACAGATATACACGATATGTGATCGTCAAGCAAATGAGCCACGGTGAAGTTCAAGTCATACCCTATAAAGTGGTGGAGACCAAAGAAAATATCATCACTACGTTTAGTGAAGACTTTTCTCAAGGCTTCTTTTCTGAGGATGTTCGATAGGTACCTCTATTCCATCTTGTTTGAAATACGAAACTTCTTATTAAGTATTTTTTCTTGAGAGCATTATTGCCCTGCACGTCATCTGCATTTGCCAGTGTCAAGTATTGAATTATTCAAGTTTTATTAGATATAGTTAAAGTTGTTAAACAAGTGAGAGTCAAGCTTAGTAGGTAAGTCACGGTCAAGTCAAAGTCATGCCCTTGCAAAGTGGCGGAGGTTTAATTAGAGACTTCTATAGAGTTACGGAAACAACACGAAAATACATGTTTCACGAACACAATAAATAATAATCCACCAATATTATAAATTTACACTCGAAACATACATAATTTTAGGAAAATAATACAATGAGACGACATTCTTTTCACGTTGGCGCCAAATCTCCAATGGTATAAAACTAAAACATTTAAAAGGAGGTTGCTAAATTGAGTATGGAGGTTGATATCAAACCCGATACCCATAGATAAAAAATATAGTTGGCCTCAGTATGGAATAATTTGTTACAAATTTGTTATTGCAATTATAAATAATTAATTAGGTATATTGTTGATTATAGGTAGGTATTTGTATTTCCTGGTAGGTCAACATAAAAGGTATAGGTGAATAAATTATTGGAAGTCAAGGTGAATCATTTGAAACACGACATAAACAAGCAGATGAAAACTAAAGTTATCTTTTCTGTTAATTCAAAGAAATTGACCTGCGTAAAACTAAAATATTAAACCAGGTGTCCCCAAGTAAGTACAAAGTCAATTTTAGCAATATAATTATTTATTAAGTAATAAAGTACGCATTTGTAAAATCATTTCTTCTCGAGCGCTCGTAGCGTTCTACATTTTAAGATTTGAATCTGGTCAATTTTAATCTAGACTAGACCATTTAAATAGTAAAATTGTGCAGATTCGACTCTTGTCAGATGTCGAATTTTCGAGTTGTCTATCATACTGATATAATAAAGACAAAAGTTTGTTTGTTCCTCTTTCACGAAGCAACTGAGCAACAGTCGACGGGATTTTTTGCATATCGATAGTTGGAAGGTAGGAGAGTTTCATGGGATACCCCGATTGTATCCCGGAAAAATACAATGTTCACACGGGTGAAGCCGCGGGGTGCAGCTAGTAATATTTAAAATGTAACTTAGACCATCGTACCATCCATCCTTGCTTAGACCTAGAACCGTAAGTTGTAAGTTAGAAGTATCCAATTATCTACGTCTAGTATTATAAGTAGTATCTATTATAAAAAACACTTTTTAACCGACTTCCAAAAAGGAGGTACTCATTTAAAAAAAATGTTTGTTAACTTTTGAATGGGTAAACTGATTTTAACCTTTTTTATTTGAAAGCTGGTGCTTCCCGTGTGGTCCCATTTCAATTTGGTCCAGTTCTGTAATTTTTTATGAAGTCGGTTTTTTATATTAATAATTATTATAACTGTTTTTTGGATTTTTGTTCACCTTATTCAAGATCGTAGAGTTGATCGCATTTGACATTATTCGCGTGTGTGCTAGTAACACACCTACATCACAATTTTCTCACGCTACGTGGCATTCTACAATAAGTGCTTATCTCGGGACAATCCATGAACAGTTCAAACAAAAGGATAGCCGACAATGAGGTAATCTACTGATGTGTGTCACATAAAGTAGGGCTTGACTCGAACCCTACCCAATGC
Organism: Agriopis leucophaearia; assembly: GCA_949125355.1. Lineage (NCBI taxonomy): Eukaryota > Metazoa > Arthropoda > Insecta > Lepidoptera > Geometridae > Agriopis > Agriopis leucophaearia. Next base: position 673,769 of record OX421278.1, on the reverse strand, counting down.
ATTGACACATCGTATACAAACCGCTATCACTCTATGTAACATACGCGTAATTACCTACCTACCACTGACATACGTACCTACATACTTACCTTCCTTCAGGTCTGGAAATTCTGAGTGAGTGGCGTTGTGCTGTTATGGGCAAGCGTGAAGAGCCATCAGGCGAGAAACTTCGCTCGTCTCGGCACCCAATATCATTAAAAAAACGGTCTGGAACACTTTACCAGTATCAATACTTCCGATCTCCTGTAAGATTAAATATAAAAAAAAAATTATTTGTCTCCAAATAAAAATAGAATCGCAATTTTTTTTCCCCATTCACTAGTGACGGACAAAAAGTAGGGGCAAACAGAACTGCCTCGCACTTGGCCATTATTTTTTATTTGTTGTTATATTTAGAGTGTGTACCATAATCATGCCAAGTTTGACTCTTACGTAGGTATTACCGTTTTTACACTAGATTAAATACAAAGATTACATCTATTTCGACTCGCCTGCTATCGACTGCCTCGGTGGCTCAGTTGGTAGTGATCCTACTTTCTGTGTTTGGGGGCGTGGGTTCGATTCCCATATAGGACAAACATTTGTGTGATGAACATTTGTGTTTGTTCTATATCTGGGTGTTAATATCTATTTAAGTATGTATTTAAAAATATATATGTATGTATATCAGTCTCTGGCAGCCATATTACAAGCTTTGCTTAGTTTGGGGTCAGATGACCATGTGTGCAATAATGTCCCAGATATTTATTTATTTATTTATTTAGGTATGTATTTAAAAATATATATGTAAGTAGGTATATCAGTCCAAGAACGATCATATTGAATCCTTGATCAGTCTCTGACAGTCATATTACAAGCTTTGCTTAGTTTGGAGTCAGATGACCATGTGTGCAATAATGTCCCAGATACCGTAAAAAATACGTTTGTTTTAATAATTAGCCTGGTAGCATGTGACAAAATAAACAATAATTTATGCTAATACCTAATACTAGCCGTCCGCCCCAGCTTCGCACGGGTGTAAGCTCGGTCTTCGGCCTCGCTACAAAATATAATATACCTAGCCTATGTCACCCGGGGATAGTGTAGCTTCCCAACAGTGAAAGAATTTTTTAAATCCGTTGGAATTGTGTAAGAGAAAATTCTTTAAGGAAAATATATGTCAACATGAAGTCAAACGAAATCAACTTACTGCATTACTATAGCGGTGAACGAAAGAGGATTTTGATCCACGAACGTAAAAATATGAGCTAAAGCGAAGCCGAGTCACACATAACCTCAGTTCATCAATAAATAAATGCCGCTAAGGATAGTGGAGATATAAGGATATTCTCACTAACATTGCGTGATTATGTCCAAAAATACCTCATTAGCAATTAACAAATGACCAGGGTATTGAAGAAAAGATAGCAAATTATTTTTTGATCCAAATTAAATGTTGCCAAAATGTCAATTGTGCAACATTTTTTTATGGTACTGAGTGACGAGACGATCGAAGTCGCTCGCCTGATGGCTCTTCACGCTTGCCCATAACAGCACAACGTCACTCAGAATTTTGAACTTCAACAGTTCAAAACCCTGGATGGCAATGCACTGCGCTCGTCACCCCGAGATATGAGATGTCAAATCTCTGTTCTATTTGCTAGTGATTAGCTAAAACAAATAAAATTTATAAAACAGATCCATAAAAGAGAAGAAGACTGTTAATTTCGGCACACACTCTTTGGTCATTTTAAATTTGCCGTTCATTTTCAGGAAATATCTTGTTCTATTGTAATCAGGGAACATCTGTTTTGGATTCTTCGTTTCTGAGTATTCAGGTGAGATCACGATTTTTTCGGATACAACAAAGCAGTAATTAGTATATTGCAGCTCATTAAGATAAGTAGTTAGCCATTGAAGATTGAAGTTATCTTAGCGCCAGATGTTCAGGCTGAGATAATGTTAAGTAATTATTGATGTCGGTGTTAGAATAGACCCAAAGCTTGAATAGTTTCATAATTTCATTGTTAGTAAACTAATTCATAGCTTTAAAACAACAGTGAACATTATTCATTTCATCATCATCATTTTAGTCATAGGACGTCCACTGCTGGACATAGGCCTCCCCCATCGGTTTCCAAAAGAGCCGGTTGGAAGCGGCCTGCATCCAGCGTTTACCTTCGGTCTCTTTTAGGTCGTCTGTCCATCTTGTCGGTGGATCCGTGGTCTTCTTTCGAGAACCTTTCAGCACCATCGGCCATCTGTTCTGCGTGCTATGTGCCCTGCCCACTGCCACTTCAACTTGCTAATCCGCTGGGCTATGTTGGTAACTTTCGTTCGTCTACGGATCATTTCTGATTCTATTTCGTAGAGAAGCCCCGAGCATAGCCCTCTCCATAGCTCGTTGTGCGACTTTGAGCTTGCTAATAAGGCCTATAGTATGTCATCACTGGCAACACACACTGGTTGACGAATTTATTCTTAAGACACTGCGGTATTTTGGATTATTCATTTATCAGTGAAAAACATATTTTTTTCCCGTTAATTGATTTATAAACCAAACTACTGAACCAATTTTGATGAAATTTCTATGGAAACAATCTGAAAGTTTTTTTAATATGGTCGGGGAAAAAGTTTCTTCGTATTTTATAAACAAATTCAAGACATATTTTTTTCAAGTTTAATTACATTTCATTATAATATATATGTGCCATTTTGTTCGATAACTTGTTGCCATCTTATAGGTAGTGACATGATCCCGTTGCTGTACAAATTTTGGGACTTCTGATAAAAAAAATGCAACAAGTAGTTTTGACAGTCCTATCTTGATGTTAATCTTACACTACCCAAAGAATTCTGAAGAGATCGAAACAGGTGGAAATCTGAGGGTGCAAAATCAGGGCCATATGGTGGATGCATTAACACTTCCCAACCAAGCTCTCTAAATTTTTGCTGAGTGGCCAAAGATGTGTGCGGTCTGGCGTTATCATAATGAAAGACCACACTCTTTCTGTTGATCAATTCCGACCGTTTTTTCTCAATTTCTTGTTTGAGTCTCATCTGCTGTTGGCAGTAGAGATCCGAATCGATGGTTTTGCCCGGCGGTAAAAGCTCATAATGAACGATGCTCTGCCAATCCCACCATACACACAGCATCACCTTATTACGTGTTAATCCGGGTTTCGCTACAGTCTGTGGTGCTTCACTGCCCTTTGACCATGATCGTTTGCGCACATTCTTGTCGTAGGTGATCCATTTTTCATCACCAGTGATCAATATTTTCAAAAACGGTTCGGTTTCGTTACGTTTCAATAGAGAATCGCAAATCAGTACACGATGAATTTGGTTTCTTTCAGGCAGCTTGTGTGGCACACAAATATAGAGTTTTTTTGTATACCCAGTTTTTTTCAAATGGGTCAAAACTGTTTTGTGGTCGATTCCCAGTTCTTCAGCTACGTCGTAACATATGCCGATCTTGGTCCACTTTTTCAGAAATGGCATCGACTTTATCCGTAACAGGGCGACCAGAGCGAGCTGCATCTTTGACATCAAAATTCCCGGACTGAAAACGCTTGAACCAACATTGTGCTACTCTTGATGACACTGCATTAGGTCCATAAACGTCACAAATTTTATTCGCGGCTTGTGTCGCATTTTTCCTTATTTTGTAATAAAATTTCACAATATATCGAATTTGTTCGTTAGATTCACTCATTTTATCGAACAAAAAACAATTGAAAAATGGCGGGAAATTGCTTTTTACTTGTTGTATTCCTTTTTTAAAATGTCATATTTTTAATGGTATCAAAACCAGCCAGATACAAACAGTACAACCGATGAGATTTCTACTACAACTTTATACATACAAAATACGAAAAGACTTTTTCCCCAACCTATTACGTAACGGTTTATAAATGACGGTGTTCCAAGGTAACAACAAACATGAAAAAAAAAAACTACCGATTAGAGAACCCTTCGTTTTTGAAGTCGGTTACAATTAGTTAAAAATACCGCGGATCACCAAGCCATGAACCGAGGCTTGAGCCGTGCTAATAATGGTTCAATAAGACATGGGCTTGACGTCCATGGACTGGTAGATTGTAGATTGCCGCCCGGGACTCTGGTTTGCCCCCCACCTGTAGGTTGTGGTATATAAAATTGCACGTAAAACCGAGACTACAAGTTTGACCGTATAAGGGAAATTTCTCATGTGTGAATAATCCTCCGATAAGGCACGGAGGTAGGTATGTTGCGACGTTGTCTCCCAAATTACGTCATTGTATTATTTTCCTCATGTGTAATAACCTAACTTACTCGTATATTATATACCTAGATGTTAGGATAGAGCCACGCCAAATACAAACTTCCGAAACATTAGGAAAATTGCAACGTAACTTAGCTAGAAAATACATTTAGCTATTTCAAATATGTTTATATGACGCACTAACGTATGTGTAAGTATATCAAGTTGTAAGATACCAAATAGTATGATAATGTTAAAGCTTAAATTATCTTGAGTTATTTTTAATTTAGCGAATATTTAGAATAACTTGGGTAGAAATAAATTGTATTTACCATTTAGGTACCTGTCGGGTAATTTTAATGAATAAAATCAGCTGTATTTGTGAGAGCTAGATACAGTACGAAATTTCCTAACTCCTTTCGAAATATGTGAGTAGACAAACTTTTCTTTCCAACCGGTAAAAGCCGTAACAAACGTACGGACCACGTAGCACGGACCACCGTCTGACCAACAGGAGAGAATGAGAAATACGTACCACGTACCACGGACCACCGTCTGACCAACAGGAGAGAAAGAGAAATACGTACCACGTACCACGGACCGCCGTCTGACCAACAGGAGAGAAAGAGAAAGTGGTCCGTACGTCTGTTACGGCTTTAAGACGTTTTTTTTTTCTTTTCCTGAAATGATTTTGCTGTCGCAAGTCTTGTGTATTTGCCAGTATTAATTAAGTATTTAAATATTTTCTAATTTTATTAAATGTCGTCGTACAAGTCATAGTCACAGTCAGAATCAAGCAATGTAACTCACGAGTAAGACTAACTCATGCTCTAGTGAACTAGTGAAGACTTTAGTACCTAAATGCTTCTATGGATTTTTAGAAACATCACGACATATTATGTTTCACGTCATTACATCATTTACCCACACTTGAGCACGTTTACAAGTACCTGCTTAATAAATAATGACAACATGAAAATACACACGTCTACTAGTTTAGAAAAAATAAAACAATGATTATTTCATATGTTAGGGATATGTTTATTTCCACGTTGGTGCCGAAAGCTAAACTTTACATTATGATATTTTTTTTTCCCTATTAGTTCTTTTGGCTTCGCATGGTTTACGCATTTGATTTTTACAGGTAGTTAAATGTATTATGTTTTTAAATGTAGGGAAACTTTACATTTATTAATTTTGGCGCCGCGCCACTTCTCTGGCCATAGACGAAATAAGTATTTATTAATACTTCCTTGAACTTAGTGATCCTGTAACGTAATGTCCCCTCGACACGACGCGAGTTCTGGAATGACCGCTACCTGTCTGATTGCATGATTGCCGCTGATTGCATGATTGGCTCGTGGCTGTCACTGATACAGCATCCTTATCAACGGCCTGACTCATGGATCACACTCGGTTTATATAAGCGGGGAACTACGTCTTGGAAAATGAGATATGTCCGAGTACATAAGTAGGTGTAAAGACTACATTACACCTACTACTAGGACAGACAAATCCTCTCGTATTATGGGTAGGCTGCACCAGTTTTCATTATTTTCTTTGTGATTGACGGCACCGCACCCATTTTCGTGAAGGTCGTTTTGAAATGCAGCTCTGAGTTAGACCCCTTTATTATTTTATTTTAAATGTGTAATGGTGGCATGAAATGAATGTAAGTGCAACATAAAAACAACAGCCGACTTCACCAGTGATTTCTTAAACGGGACTTATAATTTATACCCTTAATTTCCCACCCTTAAAGGAATATTTTCTTCAAATAGGATAATGTAAATGTCTAATACTTGCCAAAAAAATATTAAATAAGATAAATAAAAATGATGAAATAAAAATTCTGACATCCTTGAAAATAGTTAAATTGTTTCTTATTTTAAGATAAATTAAATAATTAATATTGTTTCTTAAATTTAATCAATTTATATTTTCAAAAATAAATTATTTTTGTTATATAATATTTAGTTTAATTCCGTTAATATTTATATTTATATAGTTCAAATAACATATTATATTTGCACAGTTATTTTTATAAATATTTAAAATAAATTATATTACAATATCATTAATATTTTCTTGAAATAAAATTAAAGAAAATATTCCTCTGAACTCTGTTGTTCGGGGTCAGCGTGAAAAAAACATGTCGCTTATTATTATTTTCCTGAACTTGTGTTATTACTATAGATTGCGTAATATGTAATCATAGATTATTGTGTTGTGTTCGTGAACGTGCTCGAGTGTAGGTAAGTGATAATGAAGTGAAACAAGTATTTTCGTGATGTTTCCAAAACCCCACAGAAATATCTAGTAAAGCCTCTACTGGCCTCTACCACTTTACTAGGGCATGACTTTGACTTGACCGTGACTTACTTTGAATTGTTTAACGACTTTGACGATATCTTATAAAACTTGAAAGAACACGAAAATACACTAGACGTGCGTCGCCAAAATCCTCTCAAGAGGAAAAACTGTTGGTTATTGCTATTGAAAAAAATATGTATATGTTTCGGTAGTAATTAGCACCCTTTAATTTAATTACAATCTAGTCCAATGTTAAGCTAATAAGTAAATTAATTCTAGCTTAAACTTCTAAGTTCTTAAGGGTAAAAAATATGATCACCCTTGAGATATAACCTAGTTAATGAAAAAATGTTTCAAAATAAGAAAGGATATCGCGCCCCGCACATATATTAGATCTGTGGCGCCCCGTAACATTAAAAAAAACAGTCAAATAGAACCACAGACTAGGTAAAGCTATTTGAATAGAACCTATTTGTTTGAAGTAGGTAAAAAATAAGTTCTACTCTATAGGTATTGTCATTATAACAGTTGGATTTAACTATGTAGGTACTTCCATAAAATCTTACCTATTGCATACTTGGTACCTATCTATATATGTATTTGTAATGCGTCAGATCAACATAATTATGACAATACATGGGCCTTTCTTGCTTGCGTCCTCACGTCATAACAGTAGTATAGAGCTGATAGACATACCTAGTGTTTAGTCGCTCTACATTATACTTAGATGCAAATGTTTGTGTGCAAGTGTGTATGTTTGTCCACACTCAAATCCGTAACAGACATTTGTGATGAAATTTGGTAGGTACCTATGCTTTGTTTGGTTTTTTTTGGTGTATTTGGTTTGGTATTTTGGTAAATTGGTTTGGCATAGATAGCTTGTGATAACCAGGATTAACACCAACGCTTTTTTATTATGGAAAAGTTAATGGTTCCTGTAGGATAGCAGATGAAAGTGGGGCGCTGCAATTTTTTTCACTATAGTTTTTACAAATTTTATATTTTGATGTTTAATTCAAATAGTAAAATAGTGTAATATATCAATAATAATATTTATGAAAGATGACAACGTAAGGAGGGTCAGTTTCGACATTGCTTACAGGCAAGTTATTTATAGTTACAAAACACCTTTCCCAACATCTTTAAATTCATTACAATACCAATCTTGATTATAGATAGCGAATTCGATCGAGTGAACGTAAATAGGTCATGGACACACTACAAGCACATGCTAACTCAGGGCAATAATTAGAGGCCATCTAGCCAGCCTGTCCAGCCACTGGCGCTAGCTTCTAGGCAGATGTGAACCGCCCCGTCGCGTGCGGATACTGCAATCATATTTGCCATTTAGATAATTAGGTACATACCTACTCTTTATTAGAACTGAGGTAAAGAAAAAATATTAGATATTTTTACAACTAACACTCTAAAAGCAGTTTTTTTTGTGCTACGAAATTTATGGGACCTAATCACGGACCACGATTTTATTTGCAAGAAAAACACAAATCAGTGTCTTACTTTCATTTTCTATCGTGCGAAATGTCCTTAATTTTGTTTCATATCTAAATTGTTTATTATTTTAAGCTAACCATGAAAGTAGACAAACTAAGTACAACTAGAATCACCAAAATTGCTAGAAATGGGAAAAGAGGGTGTAATGACGTAGTCCATACATCATAGGTACTTAATTAATGTAATGGAGTATTACTCAATTAATATTCATAAGTACTCAATTAGAAGCTATGTTAGTTATCGTGACCAACTATAAAAAAAGCCTTTTAATTCTACTACAGATATTACAATTAAAAAAAACTAAACTTAACCTAACATAAATAATATATCGTAGAGATAATGCTATATAATAATAATAATAATATATCACTTTATTATACACCGAAATAAATACAAAAGTCACTTAAAAAATAATACAAGACCGGCAGTATAATAGGCGGCCTTATCGCCTTAAGCGATTTCTTCCAGGCAACCTTTGGATGGACATAACAGAGACAGGAGTAGGGTCGGCGGTGTCTATATATGTACTTTGTTCTTAAACTATTTTATAAATATTACTTAAACTAAATCTGTAGAAGTTGCCTTCGGCATAGGCCTCCCCTAGCCTTCTCCATTCCTCTCTATCTCTTGCTTTTGTCATCCAGTCAGATCCTGCTCTATTTGTGAAAATGTCTCTCCACCTTTTCCTTCGTGACCAACTATAGGAAAGTCCGACTAGCTTAGTAGTTTCGTAATAAAAAGCATATTCGATCGCGTTGCTTGCAAATCCTGTTGCGTCGTTCAATGCGGATGTAAGTCACGGAGTAAATTAGTCATTTTCGAAATTCCTAAAGCTTTAATCACATGACAAGGTCGCCAGCGAAAAAAATTGGGAGACAAAAACTTCGGCGCGCGAAAAAACAAACAAAATATATTTTTTTTAAATAAATAAATAAATAAATAAAATAAATAAATAAAAATGATGATTGTATTAATGTTTTAATAAGTCCAAATGAAAAGTATCTTCGGTAGCTTATGAATGAAGTGAGTCACATGTCGGATTTCGCGGTGTTGGTGCGTATTTTCCAGCGAAGTGCTGCGCAGACAGAAGAGATGTTTCTTGAGTCATTTTCGAACGTCCTTGCGTATGCGCCCGCGCTGCCGTATCAGGGCTCTACGGTTATTTGTACGATCAAATATTTATTTCCTTACTAATATGAGCATGATGTACTACATATAATTCTTTAATAATAATAATTACCCAAGTCATATACTTCAGACAATGTCCATTGCACGTTGCAGGTTTAAAGTTAGATACAATTTACCTGTTAGGTATTATTAGATTTATTAAAAGCGTCAAATAAATGATGAATTAACATAAATCCGTTAATAATTACCTTAACCGATATTTCGAGTAACTCTCGTTCTAAAATTATATCGTAAGGCTAAAACTGGCGTCCAGTTTTCAATTTTGTTATGGACTTTGAAAAAAGGAATAACTCCGAAAATGGGGAAAAATTGTGCTTGCTAACTAGGCGTTTCCCAAATATTGACGCTACTAAAAGTAAAGTAAAGTAAAGTAAGTAAAGTAAAGTTTATTTCCAAAAGGTTTACAGGTTAACGTAGAGAATGCCAAGAATTATTTAAACTATAATGCGTAAGTACAATGTATTACCAGTGGACCCCAAACTCGGCTAAGCCGGTCTCTTGGTGGAAAACAAAGCATAGATAAGTAAGTAGTGAATGTCTACAGACGTACGTATACGTAACTTGGCGTTAAAAGTAAGGCTCACAGAAAACTGCCAGCTCTACAATGTAACGATAGATTATAACAATGGTAATCGATAAGACATTACCCCTAGTAATCCGATAGTTTGTGGTTATGCCCTTGCTCATAACTTCAAAACGAATCTATCCAATCCAAATGAAGTACTTCTAACCAAATACCGTGAACGTAGCTTACTTGCACTGTGGGTGCGTAATATTTTTCAAATTGATATCTTCATAATTATCAATATAAAAAACCGACTTCAAAATGTAAGAACTGGACCAAATTAAAATGGAACCACACGGGAAGCACCAGCTTTCAAATTAAAAAAGATTCATTAAAATCGGATCAACCCAGTCGAAAGTTCTGAGGTAACAAACATTTAAAAAAACACAGTCGAATTGATAACCTCCTCCTTTTAGGAAGTCGGTTAAAAACAGATGAAAAGTTTACTATTGCCGACACCTCACCTGATGTTAAGCGATGATGAGGTCTAGGATGGAGCACGCTTACCTACAAGAAACCGATTCACTTTCAATTTGAATCGGTTATAACGATTAACGATTAGAACCAAAATAACCTACACAACGTGAAGAAATAAATTTTGTCGGTTTTCATTAGCGCTGGGGGAATTATTATTTACCCCGATCTATTCCAATACATTCAACTATTTGTTCAACTGGTTGTACTGTTTGGAGCATTTTGGTTCAATCATTGCAACGTCGGAATATTTGTACAGAATGGAAAGAAAATGTTTGATTAATTCAAGTAAGTATAACTATCTCTTGTTATAATATCTTCATATTAAGTATACATTAATTGAGCATTTTGAACACAATATTTGTAAAGTTATATGATTAATTACGGGATATTTACCGTGGTAAGGTTGTGGAAGGAACTCCCGATATTTTGTCGAGACTTAGGTTCGAGTTCGAGTTCCAGTGATAACCGTAGCAAAAGACTAAGAAAGAGGGTAGATCGTTTTGTCTGTACCTAACTTTGAACTTTTTCACCAACCACCCGCATTCTTCAGTCTTCCCGTGAACATGGTGCATGTAACTGCGCCGAAATATCGGGAGCTCCTTCCACAACCTTACCACGGTAAATATCCCGTAAATAATCATTGAACTTTAGTGAACAACCGTGATAGTTTAAAACAGTGTTTAACAATATTTGTATGTAATTTCTTTTAACATTTCAACAGGTTTCTTTTATTGTAAGTAAAGCATTTAGTTTTTCAATTTAATGATGATATTTTAAAACTCGCTTTGATATAAGCTGTTTAAGTAGTGGGCATGCCTAGAACAACCTCAACTTATTAATCTTATTGTACCTAAAAGTGTTCGTGACCAAGAACAGTTCATGAAAATACAAACCGTAAATCTGAGGTCTTATCGCCACCACCGTGGAAACCATTCTTCATTTTTGATGTTCAGGTTACGCGATGTCGAATAATGGTTTTTACCTATTTACCTACAAATATACGCGATTTGCCAGTATCGCGGGTTTTATCATCGCACCAGCCGCCACCGCCTCAAAGTCCATCCATATATCATAGATCAGTGGAAATCGCATACTGTGTTTAACTCGATATGTTTTTCCTCACACTTTCAATTTCACTTCCCCTCTTGCGGCATTTCCGAGTAGCTATAATATGAGGTTCTTCAAAAGGGCTGTCAATAGAGTCTTTAAGAGTGGACAACGTATCTGTTATGCCCATGGTGTTGCAGGTATCCATAAGCGACGGTGATCGCTTACCATCAGGCGGCCCATTAGATTGTTTGCCACCTATGGCATAAAAAAACCTTCTCAGTTAAGTTTAATGACAGGCGTAATTAGCATTTCTTCCTCATCATAATCAAAGATGTTCATCGCGCGTCTGTTTCGTCACGTCATATTCAGTTCTGCATCAGAACGTCTGCTGTCTTCCTGCCGCTTTCGCGATGTCTGTCACGTCGTGTCGTCCGAACAACATGCCGGCGATCTTACCGGTGCAGAGGCGGCAGTCGCTTTCTTATGTACCTCCTACCTGTACCTACATTTGGCATTTCTTAGCTTTCTTTATAAAAAAATTACAATAAACAAACATCTTATCAACATCTGCTTCGTTCGTATTTCTACATCGTTGCTTACCAACAGGCGAGTGGTCAGGTTATAAAAAACTATGAAAATGTAAACTGAAAGAATTACCTACCTACCGAAGGCCTACCAGCGTCCTGTCGGCAACATTAAATTTGTATTTATTGACCATTCAGTAATATTAGTGGCCGTTAGCTGTGCTACCGTAAACACACCTTTACTGGCGACCTTGTTGGGAATGGTGCTTTAACTGCTGAAAGATCAATAAACGAGAATTACGAGATAAATATTGCCTTTGTGACCTACAGTTGAGCTCGTACTTCATTTGATAGTTAAGGTTACATTTACTAAAAATATAGCAAGTATTATGTTCTTAGCATTGAGCTAATGTTTTTTAAGTGGCGATTCGCATGCACTCACTTAGGTTAGAATTGAAGCCTACAGATGACCAACAACTACTTGGTCAGGCACCAACGAGGTTGCGTAAAGATCTTCGCGCCTTCTACCCCAATTACCCGAACTTGGCGGAGGATAGAGATGCGTGGAAGGAAATGGTATGACGTCCAGAAAACGTCGGTATGATTCAATTACTATACCGTGTTTACCGTGTGAGTATATTCGTATCCAATGCCTTCAGCTGCAGATTTTAATTCTTCCGGAAAGTATCAGACTCAAAACTCAAAAACAATGAAAGAAAAGAAAAGAAAGAAAATCAATTTATTCGACAATAAATAAATAAAAAACCCCTTATATCTAAAGAACACAAATTATTGTCGAATGGGTCCATCTCGGCATTAATGCTGAAAGTCCAAGACTATCAACGCCGGTCGGACAATGGATATCCTTGGGATTTGTTTTCATTTCCGAAGGAACCTGCAATGCGAATTTTCCGACTGAATTTGTCTTCAAACGGAATAGTTTTGTATAGTTGGAATCGCCTTTCTGAGAAAGACCTCATTACGACGGGTATATATGACTGAGTGGTAAGAAACGTTAGATGCACTACCAACTAAGCCTCTCGGATCTCCTAAACTTTCTATTCAAGAAATCTCAACTTGGATCAGCTCCTGTTCTGGTATCTTCGTCACAGAGAAATCTATTGACAACTATGAATGATTGTGGTACTTGGTTAAGTTATTATTTTGAAGTGCAAGCCCTTCAGAACAAGTACTTTTATTTGCTCTGAGGTGTACCGTGTACCCAAACCGCTGTATCCTTCTGCTTCTGCTCTCCAACCGAGGTAGTATCAGGTGTGCACCGCCGCATGACGGCACCTGTACTTCACGCGCCGCGCACTGCTAATTGCTGAATAATCGCCGACAGCCTGCGCCTGCGCCGCGCCCGCCGTGAGACGGTATACCACCGCGTACAGTTTATATTCTTATTTACTAATATGTCATATTTCATTATAGTAAGTACCTATTCAATATTTTGAATAATACTTAAAATGCTATGTAATTTCATATATCACCAAGAATTCCGGCTTTCATTACTCTCCTAAGAAAAGAAGTCTTTTTATTAAGTGAAAATTATGCACACTAAAAACAATTACCAAAAATCAAAATCTGTACCTACTGCCATTTTGTTATGAATAACACACTTAGGTATATAAAAGGCACATACATATTTACACGCACACTTACATACAAACTTTCGCATTTGGTCCACAATGTACCTAGACTCTACATATCTACATTATCATAAGAACATCTACGCCTAAAGAACCTTAAAAACATTTAATGCCAAAAAATACGAATTTTTTGCGAACTAAAATACAAGGTAACAGGATAAAAAATAAAATAAAAAACCGATAAGAGAGCTGATAGGTAATCTTCAACCGACTGACCAGATTTTCTTGAATCATTACTAAGAACAATCTCGATCAAGTCGCCTTTCAAATAAAAAAAACTGTTCAGCCGTATGCCACAGACATACATACAGACAAAAACATACATGACACAGATGTACACACATTAAACTTATAACACCTTCTTTTTGCATCAGAGGTTAAAAACAGATGTACATGCCATGCGGTGCCCAAACAACGTTCATTATAGTGTAAATACAATCCAAATGCTCTAGCCCACATAAAATAAAAATTATATTGCAAAAAGCCTTCGTTTAAGGTTTAATTAGATACTTACTTTAATTACTTAAGGGTTGGACATGCTTTAATAGATACTAAGTACTCGATAGAACCCTGAAGACTTCGATCTAGTTAATAACGTATTGAAAAGCGCAACCAACCTCGCTCATTGAACAGTTATAAATGCAATAGACAAGTGGACAGACTAATAAATGGCTTAGGGTTAACTTTACCCCTCTGACCCTCGACAAAGAGTAGCAAGCGGTGACGGACAGAAGTGCTGACTACTCCTACTAGAGTAAGAGTAGTCCTCACCTGTACTCTTATTTATTCTGTCTCAAGCTTCAACTATTTCACACAACACAGACCTCTCTTGAGCAGGTCTCGGATTGGGGTGAACAGAACCTGGTTCAGTAGTTTAGTAACTCATTGAACTCTTAGAGCCGCTCAGCATGCGCAGAGACGTTGGGTCTTTTTGAGTTTTTTTTATCGCTTTTACAAATGTTCTGAAGAACTGTTCGGTCTGATGCTGGCATCGCGGTTTTAACATCGCACCAGCCGCCACCGACTGAAAGTTCATCCACATATCATAGATCGGGGAAAATGCACACTGGGTTTTGCGCTTTTCTTTTTGCATCACACCTGCAATTTGTGGAATGAGCTTCCCTTCTGCGGCATTTCCGAGTAGCTTTAATACGGGGTTCTTCAAAAGGGCTGTTAATAGAGACTTTAAGGGTCGGCATCGTATCTGTGATGCCCCTGGTGTTGCAGGTATCCATAGGCGACGGTGATTGCTTACCATCAGGCGGCCCGTCTGCTTGTTTGCCACTGAGACGTACATAACATTAACACTTACTCATTCAATACCTTATATAGATAGTATATGTAAATACCTAAAAAACTATTATTATTATTTATTTATTATTTCAAATAGATCACAGATTGTGTCCTAGTAACATACCTCAACCCTTCTGAACAGGGTTGCCACATTCCACCATTAATCACAACTTAATAAACCCCTAATGACTTAACAGCTTAATAGCCCCTCGTGACATGGGGTAGTTTAGAACTACCCTTATAATTATAGCCACTTCGCGCCCAAAGGGTTGATATTTTTAATTGATATTTGAATTAGAACCAGTTTTTTTCTGCACTGGGGTCAAAACGGCGTAACTAAAGAAATGTCAAAATTGTGGCACAGGTGTCATTTTTACGGTTTTCTGTTCTGATAGGGTGATTAATTAATAACATAATTTGTTTATTTTAAAACTCTGCTAAAGCGTGAGAACATTTTATCAAAGACAAATATGTATTATTTAGGTAATACAGTTCCCATATTTATATTTCTAATATTAATATATACTATTGTTAGTAATTACTACTTGTAGCTCATTCTATTTCTGTGGATATGCGTACTATTTTTCTAAGGTAGTTATTGACTGGCTAGAAATCTTATAACGAAAGTTTAACCGAAAAAAAATATATCATCATCATCAGCCAGAAGACGTTCACTGCTGAAAATAGGTCCTTTAACCCCCACACTGAACGACATCCTGCCATCTGCATCCACTAGATGCCCGGGACTCTCACAATATCGTCAGTCCATCTAGTGGGATGCCTAGTGGGACCTACGCTGCGTCTTCCAATCAAAAAAAATATATATGCATAGGTTACGATGATTTGTATACGATTATAAAAAGATATGTGTACCCATTTAATTCGACTCAAATGTATAAAACGTTTAACAATAGGTGTCTAAATAATAACATAATTATCAATATGAAAAAGCAACTTCATAAAACTGTCAGGACTGGACCAAATTGAAATGGGACCAAACGGGAAGCAACAGCATACAAATAAAAAAATAATCATCAAAATAGGTTCATTCGGTCAAATGTTCTGAGGTAACAAACATAAAAATACAGTCGAATTGAGTCTCCTCGTTTTTGGAAGTCCATTAAAAATAAGTCCTCGCTCGTAACAAAACATCATTATGCCTATTTATTCGTTATTAAATTACATTAAAGTAATTTTGGTATTTACACAACACTTATAATTTATAGCAGCGATAAATTTTATTTTAGCTATGACCAACTTAAACTAAGAAAACTAATTAAAGCAAAATAATGTTTGTTATAGGCGGACATTGGCCCCAAGAGGTAGGAATTGCCAACAAACTGCCTTTCTCCCGTTCTAGGCGGTTAAAACGACGGCTAGACGTCTAGATAGACGTAGCTTGTAGTTGTAGGCTGAAACTTGGCACACTGGTGTAATTGTTGTGCCATGAAAGATTTACTAAGCTTTCACAAAAAATTGTGGAAAGAGACAGCTAGTGTTGAGCTGCAGCTACGATGGCGAATTAATAAAAAAAAAATATAAAAATAACTGGCCAAGTAAGAGCCGGACTCGCGCACGAAGGGTTCCGTAACATTATCTAAAAAAACGGCAAAATAATCACGTTTATTGTATGGGAGCCCCCCCCCCCCTTAAATATTTGTTTTATTCTGTTTTTTAGTATTTGTTGTAATAGCGGCAACAGAAATACATCATATGTGAAAGTTTCAGCTGTCTAACTATCACAGTTCATGAGATACAGCCTGGTGACAGACGGACAGACGAGCCTTAGTAATAGGGTCCCGTTTTACCCTTTGGGTACGGAACCCTAAAAACGACTATAAACAAGATTATTAAATGCGCACCATAATTTTTGGGTTTTAATAAGAAGTGGTCTTTAAGTTTTTAATGTTACCCCAGAAAAAGTGAGAAAGCTAGAAAATCCCGGGAAACCGCAGGATACAGTTTGTGGCTGATGATCCAGTCTTTCTTCACTATCCTTATCAAATGTCGCCAACATCGATTTAGCCTTATCAAGAAAAGCCAACAAACAGACTAGGAGGCAGAGTTACTTTCGCATCTCTTCGCATAAGTATATTGTGGTTTTACGGCTGAGCAGTCCCGACCGCCAAGTTTGTCTCTAATGGCTTGACTTTTACTGATACAATTTTATTGTACAACTCTTTATCGTTTTTGGAGCCCTGTAGTCTATTCTTAACTGTTCTTTAGTAATGTAGCGTTTAATTCGCAAACAATTTGATGATTTCCTTCTTCGGGTAAATTCGTAGACAAACAAAATGTATTTAGATTTGGCTCAGATAAAAGCTCTTTTACCTATTTTACTTATTCGTGTACTTCGACCAAAATAAAATGAATGGACGGGCCCAGTAGAAGCGCATTTTTGAAGATTACAAAATGAGCGCCAGCTCTCACTTCGTTTCAGTCGGTCTCTAGCCGTAGGAAGTGAAACACGAGTCTATTGTTACGCGATAACGAAACATCTGACAAAATTATGAATTCGTATGCTTTACCGAAGTGTAAATACACAAATAAAACCGATATCTATATTTTTGTAACAAATACACTGTACATTTTTATAATTAGGTGTTGAAGTATATGTCCGACGGTTTTGACTCGTTTTTACTGATCAAGTTCAATGGTTAGGGCCCGTCCATTAATTTTATTGGTCAAAGTTCGTGTATACAAAATTTTATGCTCTGTATTCGAAGAATTTTTATTAGGTACAATAATATTTGGCTGTTTTTACGGAGCAAGCTCAGATTGTCTTTAATCTTATAATAAAGCAAACTTGTAATTTAATCCTCATCATATTCAGTATTTATATTATAAATGAACAGTCAATATTCAAATTATTATAGGTACTACTTACAGCATAAACGCTCCCTTTGACTTTACAGGGCCACGGTCACGTGGCCATACAGTGTAACGTCACTGTAGTCATACAGTGTAACGTCACTGTAGTCATACAGTGACGTTACAAGCAAACAAAGAAGTTCTTACTCGCCATCCAATGAATTCATATAGATTTATAGATCGTACCTCGCCATCATGGCTCGCCATTAAGTTTTGTTACGTCCACGCACGCCATACAATTGTATGGCCTTCAAGATTTGACCTCAACAAACTAACAAACATTGTAAATTAGTTACTTTTTTTATGATACTGAGTGACGAGACTAGCAAAGTAGCTTGCCTGATGACTCTTCACGCTTGCCCATAACAGCTCAACACCACTCAGAATTTTGAACTTCAACAATTCAAAACCCCGGATGGCAATACACTGCGCTCGTCACCCCGAGATATAAGATGTCAAATCTCTGTGTGCCCTGTAATTTCGCTGGAAACATTGCCCTTCAATCCGGAACACAGTAGTGTTTGCACACTACTGCTTGGCGGTTGAATAACTGTAATATAAAAAGCTTTATAAAAATGTTTTAAAAAAGTTCTATGCCTTCAGACCGTAAATGGCGAATGTCATTGCTTACCTCGACCTCTCTATGCAAAAACGGGGTAACTTACTCTTTCTCAAAAACAATACCGAGTTGTCGACAGTCAGTACGATTGTTCTGCACTTTCTCACATACCTCGTCGATGGATAGATCCCACTTTCACTGATATCACCAGGATACTGTCTTTGTTCAGATTGATGGTATGTGACTATGAATGTGGTCATTAAAATAGTACAGAAGAAAGTGTAAAAAATTCTTGACTTGAAAATTCAGGCCAGGTTTTTTCCCACAAAATATTATCATCATTATCTTTATTTATCATTATCATCTTTAGTGAGGCTGCTACACCTTTTTAACACCCTGACCCTGACTCCTTATCGAGAGTGAAATTTTGACAGCTCTTTTAGCTTCCGCCTCTTTAAAAGTTCAAGTTATACCTTAGATCCACTTTGAGTTTAATATACCTACTTGGATATATTGACTTATTTTTTAAGTTTGTGAAGGGTAAAACGATATACAAACTTATTGCAAAACATTTTTATTCATCTGTCTTCATTACAAATAACTTAAAAATCTTAAAATACGTATTCGTTTTAGTTGATTTATTTGTACAATATTCGTGGCAACGTTACAAAATAATACATTTGTTACAATCGGTTTCCATTCATCATTATCATCAACCAGAACACGTCCACTGCTGAACATAAGCCTCCCCCATTGTCCTCCACACTAAACGAAAGCCTGCCATCTGCATCCACTGGATGCCCGCGATTGTTACGATGTAGTCGGTCCATCTATTCAAGTATGTATTTTAAACTGTATATGTACGTATATCAGTCTCCGGCAGCCATATTAAAAGATTTGCTTAGTTTGGGGTCAGATGACCGTGTGTGCAAAAATGTCCCAGATATTTATTTATTTATCTAGTGGGAGGCCTACCTACGCTGCGTCTTCCGGTTCGCCATCTCCACTCAAGAACCTTTCTTCCCCATCGGTTGTCGGTTCTTCGAGCGATGTGGCCTGCCCATTGCCACTTCAACGCAAACTTTTTTAATAGCGGTTTCCATTCAAATAAAATAATGCATGTTTAAAATATTTGTAAAAAATATATTAAAGAGATTTACGACAGTATTTACTTACTTTGCATGTAAATTCACTAACAGGTGACCATGTTCTTAAATTACGACTTTTCATGTAACCAAAAACACCGTTATAAAATAAAAAAAACAATATCGGAAACCACCTTAAATTTCACAGGTGCAAGTCATTCTGGAAACATTTCATTAAAAATAAATACATAAACATAAAACAAGGAGTGGAAAATAAATACTTTCGTACTTTCCAAATTTGGTTTCGAAGGAAATATTTTAACACGAAAGATAACAAGACAACTTGTTGTAGGTACACCTATTCACAAATTTAAATTAAATACAAACTAATATGTAAATACAATACATTTTTAATACGAAGCGCATTTGTACTTGTATTAAATTTACAATTATTTAATTACTATAACATAGTGTTATTTATTTATAATCCATTTTAGGGCTAAGTGGCAAAGTGGGATATGTCTTAAACCGATCATTTTATGAAAAATACAATACAAAAGCTTAGATATGTCCTAAAAGCATATTACAATTACATATAAGTTCGAAATAAGTTAAAGCTGGTGTTACGAATACAATTCATTATTCGTTAGCCCCAAATATAAAAATAAATCGCACTCAGCGGGTAAATATTGCTTTTGTCGTAAATTCTACATTTACAATTAATGTCATGGTGATCTATTACAACCCTTTTAGGCAAAGCAAAGGTGTCGTCGATGAATGAACGGTACGTTTATGTAGAAACGATTAATCCCAAATCATAATGTATAAGTATAAATTTGTCCAAATCCCATTGATATTGAATTCCGTAAGCCTTTTATGTAGATAGCTATTATTACGCGCGTGTGCGTCACAACACAATCGTGACACACGTGTCGTCAGTAGGTACTGGCTGTATCTGTTATTTTAATGTTTATTTTCACATCCTTTCACGGCAAACAAGTTGGCAAGATTCAATGTACTTAAGGAAGACTCTAGATCTAGATTCTATCTTACAATACTATGGCGTTTCGGGGCTACAAAAACTATCAAAAAGTCAGTCTTTTTATCGGAGGTTGCAGTCACTAGGAGGGGTTTCGATGCACTATCATGAAATGATGCAGTTCTTGTCGGTCTGTTGGTTCTTTCTCTGCCTCTCGCGTTTTGCGCACGCGACGGCGTCGTTCGGCACGTACGAGATCCGCACGCCACCGTACGCTCTCCTCGTAGGCAGCGTGTACGACTCCGCTGACGAGGACGACGAGGAACACGTGCTGCAGTAGCTGCTGGCGTCGTCGTCACGTGCCTTTTCTCTCCGAACGGGGTCGTCTGGCTCAAACGCTTCGTTATCGTCGCCGCAGAACCTCACAGTCCTGCCACCGCGTGCTTTCCTCGGAGACTTGCCGTCAACCAACGTCAACTCCGGCATCGACGTCGAATGACCCGGCGTCACTACCGCCTGCGCTTCGACAGGATGCGGCGGCTTCCACTCTTCGCAGGATTCTTCTTTGATCTCTGAGGTTGGGGTCGGTTGTATTTGATGATCGGTCATCGACTGCTCCAGTCGTAAGTCGGCCAGAGCTCTATCAAGGCTGAGGCAGGCGTGCGGTGGAGGCGGTGGCGGCGGATGGGGCGGGGGCGTTTCTGGGCACATAGACCCGCTCGGTTCCGAGTCAGCGTCTATAGGCGGTGAGGGTTCTCTCTGCGGCGTTCGGACCGGAGATTTTGGAGAAGGGACTCGTCTCGGGCGCGGCAATCGGGGCGGTCGTCCTATACCCGAGGGTCCAGGGCCGGAGGAATCGGATGGCGTCGGCGGCTCGCCCTTGGAGCAGGCTATCGAGCAGAAGATGGCGCCGCGGCGAGGTAAGAAGGGCCGGCCGAGCAGGCTGACGCGGCAGGTGTGACAGGCGAAGCAGCGCTCGGTGGCGTGCCAATGCTGGCCCTCGTGCGTCATCTGCGCCTGGTCGACGCCGACGGGCTCGCCGCACGCGTCGCAGTACTCCGCGAAGCACCCGTCGAAGCAAGGCAGGCAGTAAGGCCGTGCCTCGCGCATGATGTACCGCTGCCCACCGAGCTGCCGCGAACACTCGGCGCACGCAAAGTGCTTCATGTGCCATGCTCGACCCTCCGCCTCCGTACACTCGTCAGCCAATATTATCTATAACAAAATTATCAGTTAGCTTTAGAAAATAAGAAAATTCGACAGATACCAATGACACAGGAGATTGACACGTTCAGGTTCGCCAAAAAGAGAAAGCCAAACGATTGATTTATTTAAATCAAATCGTGATTCGTGATCGAACTGTCGATGACCCTATTACATAAACACAGTTCTCGGAACAACAAAAAACATAACTGAAAATGCACAATCGCAATGGGTTTTTTGACGTGGCGTTTTCAAAGTTCTAAATGGCTCAATTACATCATAAAGTGGATGGCAACCGGCTGCGTTTAAATTAATTATCAGTATAAACACGGGTTAATTAGGCATGCATATTCATCTGGGTGTATTGGTCGGCAGCATGGCTGTGGTGCGGTGCTGACGACCGCGCCAGGGAAGTGCCTCCACACAATGCCTGGGAACCGTTCCCACGGACCACCGGCGTTATATTTTGTTCGTTCATTAGTGGACTGTTCGCTCATTATTAATATTTCAAAAACGGTATTCTGTGTCAAGTTGTACGTCTGACGGAGACGCGACGTGACTTTTTGATTTGATTCACTCGGTTATTCTAGTTTCACTTGACAAGTTTTGACCTATACGTTTATTACGGTTTTATAAAAATAAAATAACGTTTCACACATATAGCTCCCGACTAAGATTCCCTGTATCGGGATGCCATGGAACACACACAAGAATGGATAACCTTACACTCTGACCCAGAATTGTTTTTTTTTTCGTCTGCCTGGCCAGAAATAGAACCCGGGAACTCCTGCTTATGAGGCAGATGTGCTACAACTGAGCCGGTTTGGCTCAGTGGACATCGTTTTGTATACATGCATTTGGATACATTTTGGAGAATGTGTATCGGATCTGCATGATTCTATACCCTCTGCCCATATTTCTATCGGACGGCTAGTGCGAGCACGTTAAGGCGACTGCTTTTCATGGTTGATATTCCGAAAACTTGTTCGAAGCGCTTTGATTCTAATTTTATTATAATATTAATTAATATAATATTAATAATATTTTTTTACGCAGTAATAAACATTAAGATTTCTAAGCTTTCATAGACATAAGCCAGTGTGTTCCTAGTTGATATAAAACTTATGTACCTAAGCCTATGTTTATGCAAAAAAACATTTTCATTTTCATTGTGCAAACCGCTATACTGTGGAATGCGCTGTCTGAATGGATGTTCCTTTATAGTTAAAATCTTCTTTAAGAGTCAAGAGTGCTTCGGTTTCTTTTAATCAAGCGTGCTCCATTATAGACCGCATCATAGCTAAACATCAGGCGGGGTGGCGGTCAAACACAAGTCTATTATACAATAAAAAACATACATATTGTATTACCTATACATATATGTGTACAAGCCATAAACGTAGCAACACAAACATCCCTGCAAATATACCTATTACATATTAAATTAGTTAACCTTTACTATACTTACTGAATATAAAAAAAATGTGTGTCTGATATCTAAATTCTTAGTCTTAGCAACAAACCAGTCCTAACACAGCATGTCCCAGTTTTCAGTAGTCCCACAGAAGCCGCCCCTCTGCTCCCAGGCTGCAGACCAGGCTTCCACTGAGATTTCAATAGCATGGGAGCGGCAGCTATCCGACTCATTATCGCGCTTGCACAACTTATATTGTTCCAAGACCTAGATTAGGCATCTGTGCTAACTACTTTTCTCTGATTGTGTCTAAATCTAAAACCACATTAAATATTTCTCGTAAAGCAACTTTGAAGTTATATAACGAGACGGGAAAATCGTTTTTCTGCGTTGCGTGGTTTTGCGTGTGAACGCGCGATTGTCGCTCAGTGGAACGCTTATCATTTTTGATATGTCTTGTTACTAACTATTATATGCTATTATATAGAATTCATTATGGTATTACTGAGCCTTGTTTGCATAAAATTCAATTGAGAACGATTTTATTAGCATTTATAATCAACACTACCAAACCTTATTAGTCGTTAAACTCAAAAATACTATGGAATGCCCCGGTGGCTCAGTTGGTAGTGAACCTACTTTCTGCGCTTGGGGGCGTGGGTTCGATTCCCATGTAGGACAAACATTTGTGTGATGAACATTTGTGTTTGTTCTATGTCTGGGTGTTAATATCTATTTAAGTATGTATTTAAAAATATATACGTATGTATATCAGTCTCTGGGAGCCATATTACAAGCTTTGCTTAGTTTGGGGTCAGATGACCGTGTGTGCAATAATGTCCCACATATTTATTATTAAAAAAAAAAAAAAAAAAAAAAAAAAATGTATTTTGTTAAAATTTTGTTAAATCCTACAAATTTCTTGAATAAAATATTGTATATGTAATATTTCTAGTACCAGGCAGTTACACCAGAGTCAAATGCCATTTTCAGGCGTTGGAGTCCATTGTGAAACGTGCCAAGCAGCTCATCAGCAACAAATACCTAATACATAGGTACAAGGGATACGTTGCTTATGACCTACAAACACAGAAAAGAAAAAAATATTTTGTTTAAAATAGAACGGCTGTCACGGTATTTTTGTAAGATATTTGTTGTAGCCACTTGCACCCATATAAACCCATAGCAACTGTGTTAGCAACTGTGACGCGGAGTTCGACGCGTTGACATAAATAAGAATGTTCAATCACATATCTGTCACAATACCTGGCGACATAGTTTCCTTCTCATTTCCGTTCTATTTACTTTTCTTTTCTGTGCCTACAAAGCTACAAAGCCTTGAACATGTAAACTTACAAGTCAATCGGTTTTTTAGTGCATAGGTACATTTCGGAGAGTGTGCATCGGATCTAATTGGGTGCCACTGGTAGGCACAAAAGTGCGACAAAGTTTAGTGTCATGGTTGATATTCCGGAAACCTGTACGAAGCGCTTTGATTCCACTTTTATTGAGCGAACAGCTAGACTGGGAATACGCTGCTTGAATGGAATTTCCCTGAAAGTTACAATCTGGGTGTCTGTCACAAGTGAATAGGTATCTTCTAGTCAAGTGCTCCATCGTAGACTGTATCTTTGCTTAACAACAGACGAGATGGCGGTCAAGCACAAGCCTATTCACCAAGAAAAAAGCAACATACTTTATTAACTAAATAAAATACAATCACACGCATAGAATACGTAAACAAGTTAGCCAATAAAAATTAATAAAAACATTTGTATTAATGAACGTTGAAGGTCTAAACTAATCAATGAATTTGACAGCCCTGTTAGCTTAGTTGGTAGTGAACCTGCCTTAAGCGCTTGGGGGCGTGAGTTCGATTCCCACCTAGGAAAAACATTTGTGTGATGAACATATTTTGTGTTTGTTATATATCTGGGTGTTAATATATATTTAACTATGTATTAAAAAAATATATATGTACCTATATCAGTATCTGGCAGCCATATTACAAGCTTTGCTTAGTTTGGGGTCAGATGACCATGTGTGCAATAATGTCCCAGATATTTATTTATTTAATGCTCATGTTGGTTGTGTAAGAAGTTCCGTCTCAGACACGAGTCTAAACGCAACTAATGGTAAGTATCTATAACTTAGATGGTTTGTTTTCCTCTGTACATGTGGCATCGACATTCTGTGACTCACTATCACTACGTAGACCAACACACCTACTAATCATTATATTAACACGGATGTGGCGCCTTCTCATAACATTTTAATAAAGTTATGTAACATTCTGAGATAGATGATAAACTTCATTTTAATAGAAAAGGTCATCGGTAACGAATTTCCCACAAAAATTACAAAATTATCTGGAAGTAAAGACATCGTGAGAGTCATGGGCATCCAGTGGATGTAGATGGCAGGATGTCGTTCAGTGTGGACGTTAAAGGGGGAGGCCTATGTTCAGCAGTGGAGGTCGTCTGGCTGATGATGATGATGAAAGTGTATATTTATAGAGACTGCATTAAAACTATTTATGCCAGATTCATCTTGATATTTCGACATTCAACCTTAAAACTTTTTGTTTTGTCACTAATTGACAATATTTTACATATGTACATATTTTTTTATCTTTGAGCAAAATTAATAAAAATAACCTCACATTTTAACGCCGCACCTGGCAACGACATTTCAATTTGAATGTGTGTGTGTACCTACCATATTCTGATAAATAAATAATTTGTATTGTATCCTATGAAATAACTAAGGATAATTATTAATTGTTAAATTTTCATACAGAATAATGGTTGGCATGTTTTTAACACTACAGTATTTGGATTTATATCAGTAAGTTCGCGTGCATTTACATAGCCTTGCTCGTATGCAGAACTTGACCCCTATATCTACAAGTAGCAAAATGTTTGGAGTATGTCTGTTTGTTTAACTAAAGATTTTGTTTCTTAGTATTCATTTTTATCCATGAAGCAATATACATTATTTCTGTCACCTGTCATTCTTTTGCCATCCGTACATCGCAGACGCACGAGAATCGCTCCGAATTTATTTTATTCTCGACTTTGTGTCAATAGCAAAAAAGTTATCCTAAAAGCAAACACAAAATTGCCAAAGTATGCACAGTAAGTATTGTCAAAAAACGCAACGGGCAAGAGAATAAATAAATACCTAAATAAAATATGGGACATTTATACACACGGTCATTTGATCCAGCCAGAGACTGATATACGTACATATATATTTTTAAATACATACTTAAATAGATATTAACACCCAGACATAGAACAAACACAAATATTCATCACACAAATGTTTGTCCTAGGTGGTAATAGAACCCACGCCCCCAAGCACAGAAGGTAGGTTTATACCAACTGAGAAACATCTATATATATCTATCTATATCTATCTATTCTATACATATAATAAAAACGTAGAGATAAAAAAAACTGTAATTGCGAGGTAACAAAAAAAAAACACACAGGGTGTATAAGCAGCTGAACACGATAGGACAGTTTTTAGAATTTTTGCCTGTTTGTTTGTTTGTTTGTTTGTCCGCGCACATCTCCTAAACCACTGGACGGATTTAAATGCAGTTTTCACGAATATGCTTACAAATTACCAGATTAAAACATAGGCTTATCTTATATCATTTATTTTAATTCTTTATTATTACATGAACTAAATTAAAAATCAATGATTTATTTCTTCGTTACCCGAAACGTAATATGAGGATCTTCACATAGCCTCAAGCAAGGAGATGCAAAGTAAAGAGAATGTTATTGACATAGCCATTAAAATTTTGACACTGTCAACTGTCATTCAGATAATCAGTTTAAATTTAAAGAAGGTTCCTTAACCTTTTTAGATAAATGAACGTGTAGATCAAGCATGTTATATGCCTTACAATTTCTTTGGTGATTCATTCCAGTGCATGGAGTAGGAGTATTACTTTCTCTTGGTTTTATTCTATGTTAGCATTAAAAAAAAAAAAAAAAACACTTAATATACCGCATTCTACTTTAATTCAGTCCCGCGGATAGAAATATTCAAAAAAGGCCCTTTGTACATGACAATAAACCTATACAAAAATATTCCGGACTCAATAAAGAAAGAAATAAATAATAACACTTTTCCAGAACCAACTTCGTAAGTTTCTAACCCAAAAATGTTATTACGAGATAAAAGATTTTTTCGACGATAACATTTAGAAAATTATAATTAGAAAATAAATATCGATATATAAATAGTTAAGAAAGTAGCGTCATAAGTTTTGTATGATCTTATATATAATTAAGTAACCTACCACACTAAGTTTTTTCTTTTTGTTTTGTAATATTACTTCACCCTAGGTTAAGTTTGAGTATATATAATATTTATGTAATAGATTTAACTATACTTAAATTTATATGTTTATGTCTGTGGTCTGGTTTTGTGAACAGCCACTACATAAGTCATTGCTGCTCCCTTTATGCAGGGTATATAAACTTAGCTTTTAGAAGAATAAAGTGTATATTTGCAATAAGAATAAGAATAAAGAAATTATTTAATTTTACTGTGATATTTTAATAGATAAATAGAGTAGTTCCATTTCATGGCTTTTTAATCAAGGTATACATACAAATGCACGCGAAATAAGAAATAACTAGCCAAGAGCGTGTCAAGACAAGCATTATGTCAGGGTTCCGTGGCCAGCGAAGCTGGTATGTCAAATTTCAGAGATGTATCATCCCGACATGACATGATATACTTTTTATGGTTTAGACAAAAAGAAAACTACAAAACATGCTCTGCACTGTGGTCACATTATCTTTTTGATTTGAAAGCTGTTGACGGTGTTTTTACTTTTATGCTTCTATCAATACTTCACGCAGGGCGACTTAAAATAAGCAGCTGATGTTAAGGCAGTTTTTAGAATTTTTGTTTGTTTGTTCACGCACATCTCCTACACCCCTGGAAGAAAATGCGGATGGATTTAAATGCGGTTTTCATGAATATGTTTAGCTATGACCAGATTGAAGTATAGGCTATGTTATTTTGCGCAAGGCCGGATTTAAGGAAAGAAAAAAGGATTGAAGGTTTATATGAAAATCTACGCGTACGAAGTCGCGGGCAAAAAAAGTAGTTAAACAAATAAAATCTTACGGTTAATTGAAATAAAGAATACAATGAAATCACTCAATTGATGGAACACAGTAACCTAGTTAGTATGTATACGTACGAGGTACGTTTCTGAGGTGGGTATTAGAGTAATGAAGGCAGAAATAATGTAAAATGCTCCAGAACTTGTATTATTGAGAGAAAATGTTTTCGAAATATCAGTGGGGATATTTATCAGCAAAAATATTACCGTAAAGAAAGTCAAAGGCGATCAATAGAGGCACTAGAATATCTACCTAGTTTCACCGTTCACACGCTGATGCATTCTATGTTAGTCTGCATTGCTGATTACCTTGACATTTTTGAATTTAACCATAAAGATACCTAATATTATACAGCTTGGCTAGCCTTCTAGCCAACTAGCCAGCAGTTCTTGACGTGACCTCATGACAAACAAAATACTTTAGTGGGGAATTATCATAAAATATGAAAGCTAAGCCAGTTTCAAGGGCTGTTCGAAGTTTTCTTGTCAGGGGAAACTATTTCCATAAGATTGAGATTGTAGCAAAAGCATTATGAAATATTAACTACGATATACCTTAACTTTTATGACGGATTCTTTTTTCGAACCATTGACAAACATACTCTCGTGTTTAAAAAGCAGACGGCGTAAGCAAATAAATGAAATAAGCATAGAAAAAAATATCCTCAAAATTTATTAAAAAATAAAATAACAATTAAGTAAAAAAAATACGAAATGGAGAAACGCACCTGTCACGCAAGGAAAATGCTGATAAGTAGCTTGTAATGTAAAAAATAAAAACCCGCACTAAAACTTTTAATTAGCATCTAAAACTGAAAATATTGGAATATAATAAAGTTGCATGCAACATTAGAAATCGGCGTTTTTGTCCATCGCGTGACAGCGAGACGTAACATTCGAGCACTTTTATCAACACATCGACATAATAACATTTGAAGCGGTAAAAATACTGAGATACTATCTCCTTTATAATTTTGCACGGTTATTACTATAGCTGATATGAAATAAAGAATTAAATAAGGAATTAGGCATTATACAATCGGATTATACTATTTGTAACGTTTTAATATTAAGTTTATTGCAGTCTGACACGAAACCCGATTAAAAGTTTTGTAGCTAGTCCTCCATTAGGTCGATGTGAAAGCCAAAACTCTAAAACTATTTATCTCCATCATGGATCTTCATAATTTTTTTTTTGTATTTTTTGTAACTACTAACATAAAAATTGTTCGTTTGTTTGAAAATGAACCGATGTCCGTAATTACTTTGCAAATAATAGGTATATTGGCAACAATAATTCAAGCACCCTAAATTTAAACCGCGTTACAAATTACAATAACACCCGTTACACAGTT
Organism: Agriopis leucophaearia; assembly: GCA_949125355.1. NCBI lineage: Eukaryota > Metazoa > Arthropoda > Insecta > Lepidoptera > Geometridae > Agriopis > Agriopis leucophaearia. Next base: position 644,352 of record OX421278.1, on the reverse strand, counting down.
CAACCCTTCAATGAAGTATCCTCGCGGTAATCGTCCCGCCCTCCTCCGATACCATCGCCGTGCCGGACACCGGACGTATGATAATTGCCATGTACGATTATTTGCTGAATTCTTGATAATGAAAATAGAGCTCGAGGTGGAAATGTGTTTTCATGGTGGCGTATCACCAAGGACTTTAGCCAAACAGGCTTATAAATAAAATAGAACAAGAAGTATTAGTAATGTCTTGTGTATAGAACGTTAAATCCTGGTGAATTGACTCATGCCTATAGAGCACTAGCGGCTATGTGGCCAGCAACTACTTCAGAGGCACCCCAGTCGGCAAACATCAGAAGTGACATGCAAAACATGTGGCTCGCAGCATAATTGGCATATCAATGGCTTGGTCAGGTTGAACGACCGCCAGTTGCCGTCGATAAATCAGCCTGAAGGGGAGGCCGGAAGCGCTCGGGCTCGACTGACGGCTCGGCAGGCCTGGCGGTGTATGTAGGTCGAGGGGCGCTTTTCGAAGGTATGAGATGCAAATCGAAGGCAGTTGGGGAGTATCGGTCGTTAAGTGTCGCCGTGGTAAGTACTGTAGTAACTGGTTACTATTCTAATTTATTCATATCCTATTTATTACATCAACTAAACAGACCCAAATGGTACTCTAAGGTTATTGAAGCTCTAAAAGATGGTGCGTGTAATGTTAATGTAACGCTGCGAAAAACTTTGCTATTCAAAGGTCTTGCAGGCACTATACGATGAAGTACACTAGGTCTACTAGCAGTTAGGACTGTCGGCACATGTTAGGAACTTATACCTGGTCGTTCATATTTACCTCGTCGCAAGCAGAACACCGTGGCTTCATACTCTCTGCATGGTGTCGCCCACAGTAGAGGCGGCCGTCTTTCCAGAAGTACACCAGGTCGACCAGCAGCTCGCTGCAGGTGGCGCAAACGAAGCAGGCGGGGTGCCAGCGAGCCGCGGGGCCGGCGCGACCAGCTGCCACGCACATGTCACCCGCTGACATCGACTCCTCGCACTGGGGACAAAAGATAAGAGAATGAATGAAGAGGCACGGGAATGTTATGGAGTTCTTAAGTGGAGTTCTGGACATGAAATGGACTTATATAATAATGGAATTTGGCTTTCTCTATGTATCTTTCATACACATGTGTAAATAAACAGGTTGGCAAGACTTTGTGGAGTAGGCGAGATCCAAAGACGATGGGATAAAGCATAGTATTCTCATACAGTAGATATTCAGGATGATGTCATCAAGTCTCGAGTGAATCGGTTTCTTCTAGGCACGCATCCATCGTATACCTCATCATCGCTTTACATCAGGCGAGGTGGCATCTAGCATAGAAATATAACAGTTATTGAATAGATTGAATAAAAACAAATAAATTGAAAATAAAATAAGTTATGGGTAGCTCCCACAGTAGGATACCCTGAGTTTGTGGGAGCCAGTTCTCTTCAGGAGTGCATGCGAGAATGTGCACTTACATACTATAAAATGCTAATTGATGTCATCTGATCATAAGTATTGCGAGTTTGATTAATGTGTGGAGGTTAGTGTTGTGAATTAGATTGAGTGAGTATGTGAAAATAGTATTTAAGTGTGCATATTTATTTATTTATCCATAATTACATTATTGGTCTAATGAGGTTTTTTGTGTTGCTATAAGTATATATATATATATATATATATATGCTATAGTCCAGCGTAAGAAGATGTTCTTTTATTATTCTTTTGCATTCGTTTCTTGTTTTGCCCATAATATTAAGTGTTTTATCAAGTTTCCTATAAACGGATGGACATAAGTAGCTGTAACATCTTTGCCCTAGTCTTGTTTTCCTATTGGGAAGATCCCATCTATGTGAGCGCAATGATTTAATCTTGGATCGGTGACATGTGGTAGTTTGAAGAGCCGTTTTGTGGAATCTCAGAGCACACCGCTTAATGAAAATCCTACATGATTACCTACACTGAGTTTTTTTTTTTGCCTATGGTAGTATCGATTTTAAATACGATATCAAAACATTTCATTACGTACCTGCCTTGCCTACTTATACCCGCAAAAGATAAGTGAGTATGCCTTCCGATTGATTCACGAATCCTCATATCAATCAACGAACACCTGACCACCTAAACACGCGAACAACAATAGTAGCTCATTATCAAGTACATTTGGCATGCAGGCCTCGTCCAGGCCATTCATAAAACTTGTGCTAATCACTGCCAGGCTCCAGGCACAGGTTCGATAGCAGTTACCAGGGCGCATTGACTCTAGCATCAATATTCTATGAGAACAGCTCTTCGACCTTCGAAGCAAGGTCGACGATTGTTCCTGCTAAGGATTGATATAGATCTATCTATTTCTAGCATAGGGTCAGGCTTTGGTTGGACACATTGTGCTGTGCAGACTTTACTACGAGTTTTTGGTTTGGATGTTGTAGCATTATCCCTCAAACTAGCAAAGCATCGTTTTGATTGAGCTTAAAGTACGTGTTTATTTCCTTTTCAGTCTGTTAATCTGCTTTATGTATGAGCTTCTGATTGCAAAAATAATAAGATACTTGTCACTTTTTATCTTTAATGTTAATAATTAATTAGCTATCGGATGATCGCTGACTGCTGCAATAAATTGCTAAATGACAATCCTGTTTCCAATTCTTTTGTTAGATTTTCTACCGTTAAGTAGTTAATAATATGCAGCCAATTTTTTTCAGTTATTTGCATTTTACTCACAGAAAAGAGAAGGATGAAAATAAAATCACTTTATTAATTTTACTCCAGCCGTCAGCTACCGTCGTAAGTTAATAGATCGGAGATTTATTATGTTGTGTACTCCTGCGCACATTGAAAGTTCGAATCCTGCCAGTCCACGAATTTCTAAATCGTCTATCATAATATAACTCTGGGCATATCAATCTAAAGAATAATATTAACGTCACATCATCATCATCAGCCTATGTAATGTTCTTCCACTGAACGTGGGCTTCTCCTAAAGAACTACACAAGGCACGAGTTTGTGCTTTACGCATCCAATTGCCATCAACCGCCTTCCGCAGTTCGTCGCTTCCCTGGCCGCAGGGCGTCCTACTCTAAGTTTGCTGATACGCGGTCTCCGCCTTCCAATATAACATATACCCTATTAATATGATGAGAGCTTTAACGTGACAAAATATTGGGTAAAATGAGCTTGAGATGGTAGTTGTGGCTTAGTTGTTGGTGTGAAACAGTTGGGTGAGATTGCTTTCCTATTTCGCCAGCTCTCAATCTGACGTAACGACACACAACTAGATCGATGGCCAATTTTAGCGCATCTACGAGGTAAATACCTTAATCATCGCCAGTCATCACATATTAGAGCCGTACGTACGAGTCATGAGTGAATCCGAGCTATCGTGGGAGGACGTTATTCACTATCGATTACAAGAACTCTGAGTAAAGAAATGCGTAATATTTGATCCGGATGCAATGTTAGCTGAAGTGATTGGCTGACACTGATACATTTCTTTTTATCATTGTCACTCAAAAAAGGACATTTGATTCATCGATAACAGTGAATAATATTCTCTTTTGGTCACTGAGTGGATAAAAATATTTTGCACTGTTTTAAACTATCACGGTTGTTCACTAAAGTTATATGATTATTTACGGGATATTTACCGTGGTAAGGTTGTGGAAGGAGCTCCGAAAAAACCGGTTGGTCGGTTGGTTGGTTTCCGGTTGTGGGAAATACATAAAACGTGCTGAACGTACTACTGCCGCTGGGGCGATGGAGCTATTCCATTAAGTTATCCTGAGACTGAAAGGTTCGATTTCTACCATAAAGTACCTAAATAAATAAAAAAACAGTATATCAATCTTCACTTTAAAGATGTTGGGTGGTGTAACAGTGTGCTAGCTGATCCCTTATCGGTGGTTTTTTTTATGATACTGGGTGACGAGACGAGCGAAGCCGCTCAGCTCAACGCTACTCAGAATTTTGAACTTCAACAGTTCAAAACCCTGGATGGCAATGCACTGCGCTCGTCACCCTGAGATACAAGATGTCAAATCTCTGTGTGCCCTGTAATTTCACTGGAAACATTGCCCTTCAATCCGGAACACAGTAGTGTTTGCGTAGTGTGCAAACACTACTGTTGTTGGTTGGCGGTTGAATAACTGGCAAAGGTGTGGCACTGAGTGCTATGCGGGATGGTTAGGTTTTATATTAAAAGAAGTACATAGGTTTAAGGATGGGCCAGTGAGGGTGGCATGGTCATGTCTAACCAAATCCTCTTTAAAAATTAAGATTAAAAATAAGTTATCCAAAAAGTAGAGTACACAACAATAACAACTCGTGAAAAAAAAAAACATTTCTGCTCTTGTATGCCTCGCTCCGCTCAGGATTCTCCTCTAGAATTTTTCACTGCTCTCGAAATTCAACTTAGGCCCTCGAATAAAATCCCCATTTTTTTACTTCTTGTATAATCTATTATCAATCTAATTTGGGGTAGATACATATATATGTAAGTAAGTACGTAGGTACACTGCTACACTTGAGATAAACGTTTACTACTGAGATTACCTTTACCTAATTTATATTTTCCTGAACTAATTTTTAGAACAGAAAAAGTATATGAACTTTTTTTTTTAAACTAATTTGATTACCCTCTAAAGACACCGTCTTTCTGAAATGTCTAATTTCTAAAATTTTAACACGAACAATTTTAGGAAGGTATTTCGCTAGTCGGCCTAGTTTATTGGTTTATTTGTCTACCTGAACCTGGTGAATATTTAGGTAAGATTTTTGAGTAAGAGCAGAAGCTCTTCACTCAAAAATATCACGTCGAGCTCTTCTGGGGAACTTCTATTACTTTCTGTTGTCTATTACCTGTCGCTCGGATCACGACCAATACTATCAATTGATATATCGTATGTACTTCATAAATCATGGAACATTACAATCACATTCGTTTTAGTATTCGTTTTAATTTTTTTTTTATTACGAATACTAAAACAAACGACTAAATTTTTTACGACTAACCGTTCCCAGTTGATCTTTATAATTGGTAAGTGTCCGCACTTAATTTTCAATATGATGAGGGAAATTACATTTTTCATTCCAGGTGAAAACTGTGAAAATGCCGACAACCCCGCAGGGAAACTGCAGTAGTTTCTGTGTATTATAGATATAGAGTAGGTGTTGGAGTCATGTCAGAAGAATCCCTTTCATCGTTTGTTTTAGAAGCGGACTGATTCATGCATTCCGCGCTGCTTATAAGGAGCACTGGAGTACTGGCTGCCTAGAGAACCGGCACAGATTCAATCATAGCTACTACGTGGAAGTAAGAGTACACTACTAAATTGTCTGAAAATTGGGAAAATTACGGAATAAAAAAAAAACACGGCAGGTCGTCTAGGTTTCGTTTTGATTTTAAATGCAGAGAAATATATACCTTTCGGCCCCGCACACGCTTTATAGAGTAGTTCGTAGATACTGGCTGAGTAATCTGAGTATCGTATACAGTATCAGACCTTTTAAGATGCCTGAAAGCTTCCGAATTATTGTCATAGCTAGGACAACGGACTTGAACGGACTTACAGTTTAGAGCGCTATGCGAAACTCAGAGCATCGCAAGTGACTTCTAGCATTGACCGGATCGACCGTTGCTTCGATGATCTGTTCCAACCACAGAAAAGAGAAGTAAAATAATAAAAAATAAAAAAATATTTTTCTTTTCTATGGTTCCAACAGGCCAGTTATAGAGTTTTGACACCCTATTTCACGGGTATAACTTAAGGAGAGCATTGACTTGAATTTTTGTTTGGTCTTACATGATATTGGTAGAGAATAAACCACTAGATACACCTTGCTCTCTGCACCTAGTTTTATTTCTTCAAAGATCAGACACGCCGTCAATAAACCCTTCCCGGAAGGTAGCATGGGCCGTACGTGCCTGGGCGGGGTTGAAACCGCGATGTTTGGCGAATCCAAGGAATGCTCACAAAAACTGTTTGGTGACTATTAATGTTCAATTGTTAGAATAGGTTTGGAATTTACTAATGGTAAGGTTTATTTTGTGGTATTTATTGATATTTGAGAATAAACTTGCACAATTAGTAAGGCTTATTACGGAAATAGTCGTTGTCCAATTTCTATCACGACAGCTGGCGTGGCAGCGAATCCTGTCGTGACTGAGCTGGCGTGGCAGCGAATCCTGTCGTGACTGTGCTGACGTGGTAGGAACCCCTGTAGAAAAGCCTGACGTGGTAGTGGTCCTGTCGTGACTGAGCTGGCGTGGCAGCAAATCCTGTCGTGACTGTGCTGACGTGGTTGGAACCCCTGTAGAAAAGCCTGACGTGGTAGTGGTCCTGTCGTGACTGAGCTGGCGTGGCAGCGAATCCTGTCGTGACTGTGCTGACGTGGTAGGAACCCCTGTAGAAAAGCCTGACGTGGTAGTGGTCCTTTCGTGACTGGGCTGACGTGGTTGTTGCCACGGGGCAACAACCACATCACGTGACGTGTGACGTGGTTTCTAATTTCCATACATCCATGTATAGAAATTAATTTGAATGTTCCCACTGCTGGGACATAGGGCTTCTTGTTTATCCACCATGCTGGCCCAGTGCATGCTGGTATGAAATAATTATAATAAAGTAATTGCAACCCAGCTAGAAGCAGTTCCTCGCGTGAGTCAGCGGGGTCTCGTCTGGGCTCGTCCGCAGACGCACAGCTATGTGCCGCCGAATACCTGCCGCTGTACTGAGTTGAATTCACAAGTGCGTGTACGCACCTTGTTCAACGGCTGTCTACGTTCATCGATAAGTCATCATCATCGGCAGCTCATTTGCCTAACGCAGGGCATGCAATAACCTCCCTCTTTCAAAAGTTTTCCCTGTTTAGGGTGGCTCTACGTGTCTCGCTCGCACTGAGTGTGAATTTGCGAAAGTTAAAAAGAGCTGCAGCCGGATACAGCGAATCTCATCCCATAAATTTGACTAGGTATGTCATACGCCACCGTTCTTTTCTCATAAAAAGGACTAAAGCAATTATTCTGAGGTTCTATCGCTATCATCCCTCGTATCACCCTCTTTTGTTTATCTTTTCTTTCACGTATCCTGGTGAAGCTGTTATTATCTAGTAAGCAAACCTTTATGTTATAAATCTATGAGCTATGCTCGTAGATCGAACTTTAACATAATTTAATCATAATAATTCAAGGCCTCAATTGATTTTCATGTTAATTGCTTCTAGAAATTGATAGAAAGCTACTTACTCCTACGTCGTTATCAATTTAAAAATATTATTTACTACTGACCGACTCTGAAATCATGAAAAAAAATGAGGTGTTCCATACATATTGTCGAGTGTCAATGACCGTTTTCTATGGAATAGCTCATATTTTTTTTGCGATTTCAGGGTTGGTCCCATTGTAAAAGTTGTTCATAATGATGAGTACAATGACCTCCTTTCTGTTTAGTACAGTCTATATGCGTAACCCTGTATATCTAGACTTGCTATCTTATATTAAATCAATTTATTGGACTAAAACTATTATCTCCGTATTTTGATAACATTACTCATTGATTATATTTATCGCCATCATCATCATCATCGTCAGACGGTATCGATTCACTGCTAGTTCCTTCTCTGCCATGTGCCATTAGCTTCTCTGATGGGGCCACGTATCTAGCAGATTGGCCTAAAGGCATTCGCCATAGTTCTAAGGTCGAGCATAATGTATGATTTATGTATGACTAACGCTATGACTTTCACTGACATTGTACGTGACAGACGGACATCCATCAGCTGGCCGGAACCGGAGGTGACGTCACGGGATGTTACTAGGCTTTTGAGGACTCTTCGTAAATCGTTGAAGATAGTAATAGAAAAATGTTGCTTTCAAGTTCATTACTGAGGCCATAATAACTACATTTTTATTCTAATCATCTATAAAATTTACGCAGAAGATATATCAAGCAAGATATATAGAAAAATCTTTCTGTCATCTTGGCTCTATGTAGCAAACATTTATTTTACCTCCAAGGGTAAAAGTTTAAGGAGAATACTTTTGGAACATGCTATAAGCGATGCGCTTGCTAAAGGTGAAGTTGATGCAAAGATGATACTTCCAGGAGAATGTGGGAAAGCAGCGGCTAATTCCTACTAAGGTTCTAACCAAGCTGAGTTCACAGATGGTAGAGAACTAAAGATGCGTAAATTTAAGTCTATATTTAAATTTGATCAAACTATCTCCTTAACAATAGATGTTGGTTTTATAATACCTAGTTTAAGATAAGATGAAATAAACACTGGCTAAGTGCGAGTCAGGCTCGTGCGCCGAAGTTTGCGCACTCATATAAAAACACTATTGAATGATAGGACAGACAAACAGCGTAGGCTTAGTAATAGGGTCCCGTTGACTTCCTTGGGTACAGAACCCTAGAAATTAATAAGTAATAACTAGTAACTAATAGCTTACTGAAACTTTTAGAAAAAATATTTAGAATAGGGAATAATTCTTACTCTGTGTATTCGAGTCTCGTCTGTAGAATCAAGTCATTTAATTTATTATATTTCTTCCAGAATGCTTTTAATCCGATTCTTTCCAACAATATTAGGTTGGCCAGCGTCCAATAGGCCGTTGATATATGGGAACTATCAGACGCTATAACGTCGCCTTGTCCAATAAAGCCTGTAAGTTATTTTATTTCATTTAGGTAAGGAAATCAATTAACTGGGTTAGAATATCAAAGTTTGTCATATTATCTTTAGGGTAAGACGTTTTGATGCCTTTACGTATATAGAGTAATAATATGGAGATAGTCAGAAAGAGAGCGATGGTAGCCGAGTGGTAGCATGTGCGCTTTACAATCTGACGGCACCTGGTTCGATCCAATGACTTATTTAGTAGCTAAATAATGAACTATGTGCAGTTTCCATACCATCGCTCCAAAATGGCTAAGGAAAACATCGAGTGGAAACCGGTATATCCAAGAAATTCATAAGTTCAAAGATATATGACATTCACCAACATACACTGGGAAAGCATAGTGGATTAGAGCCCATCCAGAGAGGATGACACAAGCCTCCTCTCAGAAAGAGATTCTGAGAGGAGGCTTGTGTCCTTGGAGTGGGGACAGATAGCCTGAAGCTGTAGGCAACAAAATAGTATCTAAAAAATAAGCAACTGTAACAAACACGAATACAAGTAAGAAGAAAACATGCCACGTTAGAGGCCTTTGGGTGTATTAAAACATCTGATACTATAAGGACTATCTACTTAGCAAACAACAAGTAAGCTATATGTTGTAAAGTACTAATAGGAAAAAAAATGTACTTAATTGTGGCATACACTAAGTCAACATTTCCAAGCCCGGTACAAACAAATGGTTGGTCTGGACTGGACCACACATATCTCACGAAAAACAAGCTCGTTTAACAGCTCAATCATCACCACAGAGTCATTTTATCCAAATAGTCCTGGCAGAACAAATCAACGCTAATTTGTCGAAAATCACGAGCGGCGACGCTGCTCAAACAATCTGACCACGCCCTGAGGTTACCAAAGCGATTTCAACTTGAAACGACGCCGACAAACTACTGCGACAATCAAAATAATGCCAATCAAAGTTAAATTTTATCTCTTCAGAACTAAGGTTTAGGTGTAGATATGATTTAATAGCGAAAACCAAGATAAAGTTCGGCAAAATAATAAGAAGGCGCGACGTTAGTGGTTAGTGAAGAAAGGTTGCCAAACACTGTCAGGTGGTGGAGGACCACCTGCATTGTGTTTGATTTGCCGCCGAATTAAAGATACATTATGGATAATTTTGAGGGACTTGGTGTTATTAGAAAAATAAACACAGTTTGCAAATTGCAGATCTAAAGATTTCGCTAAGCTACGTTCAAACGCAAACGAAAAAATTCTCACTTCAGTGTTCTTGAGAGACCTACTCGATTTTAACCAAGATCTGAAAGTTCTACGGTTACAAATTAAAGAGTTTAAGAATACGTTCAAAGATGTTTTCAATCTAGTTTACAGAGTTCTGCGTTTCGAAATATTTTATCATGTTTTTTTTTTCCAATGTTTTAGATACAAATACATATCAAGTAATCTCAATAATATCAATAAAATCAAGTAAAGTCACGAAGTCAAGTAACTTGACTTCGTGAGTTCAAAATTCTAATTTGCTACTTTTTTTTAACTTGGAATAGTAAAAATTACCACCTAATGAATTTAGTTGTATTTTGTTGCAGACAAGCAAATCACTCACCTGATGGTAAGCGCCACCCAGAATTTAGAACTTCAACGTTGTCGGAATGTGCGCGGTACGAGGCCCAGCGGAGAGCATTGTCGCACTATGGTAGCAATGTAGGTTATTGCAACAGTGTCTTGGCTTCACCTGGCTCCAGGGAGGCCAAGATTCTGATGCAAATGTATCATTTATTTGTAGATTATAAGTGCCCGTGTGGGAGTTGTTAGAGTTTGTGTGATAAATGTGTTTACTGTAGCTTTACGGGGTGGCATAGTCATTTTACGACAAAACCCCATTTTTTAAAATAATAATGATTAAAAAAAAAAAAAAATATAGAACTTCAACATTTCAAAACCTTGCGCGCAATGCACAGCGGTCGTTATCCTGAGATATTAGACGTTAAATATCTTGCTAGATGCCAAGTAATTTCAATGGAAAAATTGCTCTTCAATCCGAAACACATTAATGTTTGCACACTACTGCTTGGCAGCTGAATAACTAAAAAAGTCTGGTATAGAATCAATACTTTTCCGTTGAAGAAACGTCTGCAAGCCCGAGTTATGTATTTGGGTAAAAATGTAAAAACATCTCCCAGAACAGTGAGTTTTCCCACAGCAGGGCAAGGCGCACGTCACGACCACTTGTCCGGTTCCAGTTGTTTTTCCATGCGCTTTTTGTGAAGCGCATGAAGCAGTTATGCGCTTTTTGTCGGGATACCTGCGCGGACCCCCGGACAGATATTTTAACGCCACGGCATGCTATGCCCGAGGTTATACTTTTTACGGGTTAACCATTACAACATTTCTGTTTGTAAAAGTTGTAAATAGATACTCAAAATAAAAAGATATAGGTACTTGAATACTTAAGTATAAACAGTGTGTATGTGTGGGTACACCTTACTTCAGAACTATTTTATTGAGAGACAAATTGTTTGAAACTTTTTTGCGAAACAACTTTTTACTAACGCAAATGAGATCCACATATTTTGTGCTGGTAAGTTACTAAATGCAATAAACATATCGGTTTTTTTTTTTTGTTGAACAAAATCCACAGCCCTTTAAAAACTTAACAATAAACTAAGAACTTAACTTACGGCCAATAATGGATTTACATTATATTACTTATCTAAATTAATACCTACAGTCGTTACATTTCATGTCCTATTTACATTTTATTTGGAACTAGCGACCCGCCCCGGCTTCGCACGGGTGTAAGCCCGGCCTTCCGCCTCGCTACTATGACCCGCTCCAGGAACACAAAATTTCATCCAAATCGTTCCAGCCGTTTTTAAATGTAAGAACCTTCTACGAAATATTAAACATTTGAAAAAAGGTGAATGAAATCGGTAAAGCCGTTCTCAAGTTATAGCGTGACCAGGAGAAATAGGGGTTTATTTTTAAATAGATAATTATTTATTTATTTTTATTTTATTTTTATTTTATTTTTATTTTATTTTTATTTTATTTTTATTTTATTTTTATTTTATTTTTATTTTATTTTTATTTTATTTTTATTTTTATTTTATTTTTATTTTATTTTTATTTTATTTTTATTTTATTTTTATTTTATTTTTATTTTATTTTTATTTTATTTTATTTTTATTTTATTTTTATTTTATTTTTATTTTATTTTTATTTTATTTTTATTTTATTTTTATTTTATTTTTATTTTATTTTTATTTTATTTTTATTTTATTTTTATTTTATTTTTATTTTATTTTTATTTTATTTTTATTTTATTTTTATAAATAGATTTCGAGCTTGTAGTTTCAGAATTGACATTAAAGGCAACATTTAATTTGGATCAAAAAATAATTTACTATCTTTTCTTAAATATCCCGGTTATTTTTTAATTGCTTCTGAGGTATTTTTGGAAATAACCTCGCAGTGTTAGTGAGAAGTAATACACTATCCTTAGCAGCAATTATTCATTGATGAACTGAGGTTATGTGTGGCTCGGCTTCACTTTAGCACACATTTTTCGTGGATAAAAATCCTCTTTCATTCCCCGCAATAGTAATGCAGTGAGTTGATTTCGTTTGACTTCATGTTGACATATATTTTCCTTATAGAATTTTCTCTTACACAATTCCAACGGCAGATAAGTATCATGGCAACCCAGTGAGAAGCATTTCACTTACAACAAAAACATTTTTGTTGTCCCGAAACACTTTGTTATTGATAGTGTTTACCAAACTTCTATACTGGGACGGCGTTATGCAGTAAAGATGAATACACATAATATACTCGTAAGTATAATTTCTAAAGAAGTGTTGTTCAAAACTTGATTTTTAATTGAAAACAATTATCAATACAAAAATGTCAGAACTGGACTAAATTGAAATGGGACCACACGGAAAGCACCAGCTTTCAAATAAAAAAAAAGATTTTTTCCACCAAATTACCATATATAATGTATTGTTATCCGGATTACGTAAAATTACTTTTCCAAAATTTTCAAATCGATATGATCATTACAGAACATATCATATCATAGATAATACACGATTTCCAAGATTCGTTTACATACTTAGTTACAAGTGAAGCCATTAAAAGCATATTAAAAAGTAGATAGCGTATTTCTTTGGGGTAACACACAAATTTTCGGATTTATCATATCAGTGTGATCTACTGAAGTTCTGCCAAGATGTTAGTTGAATAATATGGATTGTTCCATCTGGTGGACTCCCATCCGTAATGTTTGCTGGTTCCTAGTGTGGGAGTGTACGCAGTGCAGCCTGCCAACAGCTCTCCAGACCTTGTTTACTCTACGACGATCTACTCTAACAGAGACTAGTCCGTACAGAGCGTCCGCTCTAGCGTACAGAGAACCTTTTTTTTGTTTTTGAGGAAGAAATCTTCCAAAGATACCCGGCTGCATTGGGGTGCAGCAAGTTATGAGGGATTATACCCACTTAAACTCCCCCGGTGACCAGCCTCAGTGCTTGACAAGAGGGCTCCAAAATCTCCAAAGGAACGCACCGGAGCCCTCAGCACTGCGCTACGGCTCCTCCCGAGGCAACTGCGTGTTGTCTCAGCCCCACTGGCGACAACGTTGGTCACACAACGTTGTCGTTCTCTCCCTGGGTACGCTTAACTGGGTGGTCAGAGCCCCAACTTTGACCATCCTGAGCCCGGAGGTCCCCTTTTAGTAGGCTCTTACTACAGGCAGAGGGTACCGGTGCTATATTCTATAGCCCCGGCGCCAGGGCTAAAGAGCCTAGTGAGAGTTTTTCCAGTGCCTTTTACTTATTCGATCGCGTTAACGTTAACTACGATTTGTATGATACAAGAACAGTGTCATGTATGACATTGTATGAAACAAGAACAGTGTCATGTATGACATTGTTCTTACTTCAGACAAATCTAAGATAACGTTAACGCGATCGAATAGATAAACGCAATATGAAATAGTCGCACTCCGCTAGGCACTCCTACTTACTATAGTAGTAATAATACTTCTGTAGAGTAGGTTTTCTATACTACATATCATATCTTATAATAGAAGAAATCGGCTTAGACGTTCAAAGATACGTTTATTAATTAGAACAAAAGTAATTAAAACTAGGACACTAGACGCAGCGTAAGACGTCCATCCTCAAGATGAACAGACGACCTAAAAGAGACCGCAGGAAAACGCTGGATCAGGCCGCTTCCGACCGGGCCTTTTGGAAATCGATGGGGGAGGCCTATGACCAGCAGTGAACGTCCTATGGCTGAAATGATGATGACGGTATTACAAAATAAAAATCGAGCTTGATTCGTGACTATTATGCTTGCTAATCTAGAGGCTAGCAGTTCTGATGGAGTTTTTACACATACAAAATGTAATTTTTTTTAGAAAAAAGGATTTTATGTTCGAGTGTTTGATATCTTCTTGTAATCCTTGGTTCCCTGGACACCTTAAAAAACAGTCGGAACATTGTAAACGGCTCCAAAGCTACATTCAACACACAATGGATCGCTCTCCAGTTCTATCCCGACAACTTTATACAGGCCTTCAACTTTTTATACCTTTTTCACTAAAACAATGCGTCGGTAAACGATAATTAAAAGTGGAGGCTCCATCACTTTTTTCTAGCCTTTTTTCTGTTTGGCCTTTTCTTTTATTAAGTTTTTTTTTGGAGAAGGCATCTAATCCAATCGTCTCTCGGGCAACTGACTAATTGATTGCTTTCTGTTTATTTTTGTCTTATCTTCTGTGATAAAAAGTGTGGAAATCGGACAACAGAGTGTTTTTACAAAATTGGTGAAGATAAATTACATTTGGCTTGGACCACCACGTCATCTCAAATTATGTCACAAATAAAGAGAAATTCATTGTAAGTCTTGGAAATATAGTTTAAAAACTAAATAATGTTAGGGTTCCATAATTTGATTTAAAATTTTTAATTATTATTCGAGGTTCATAACACAACTTTAAGTTTTTTTTTTTTAGAGCTAATGAGTTATACCTATTTATCCTTACAATCCAATTAGAAAGTTATAAATATTACAAGCCTTTTAAAATGCCTAATCCATAATGTTACCGTTCAGTATCTTAGTAGGCGTGGCAAAACCATAGCCTTTTAAATTATCTGCCTTCTTGTTATTTACCTTTTTCGATCCTAAAACACTCTTCGTGTTCGGAACTTTTAATTTGAACTCGATTTCTTGAATCATCCTTGGTATGTACTTCGTCCTTGGGAAAGGTAATTTAATTGTTTCGATTATATTATAGAGATATCTTAAGGTACGTTGTTCGATGAATCGTCACATTCGTTTTGGTGAAAATTATTTAAAGCGAAGAGTCCCCTTTTCGCTTCAAATAATACTTTATCACCTTCTCGACTGACTATGGACCACCGTCCCTCACCTCTTCTGTATGTCTTCTCCATACTAAGGTTGCCTGGAAGAGATCGCTTATAGCGATAAGACCGCCAATTGTTTCACTTGTTTTTAAGTTGTTTTTTATGTTACTATGTACGTATGTCATTTTTGGTGTGAACAATAAAGAGTTATCTATCTATCTATGGAAGTAATTTTATTTTTTATTTTTTAGTATGGAGTTTTTTTTAATGAGGCGCCCGCCTTTCTTGTGCTCTCTTCACCTTAAATTGAAGATGTCTGTAAAAAATTTAGAGGTAGCAAGTAGCATAAGAAAGAAACCTATATCACTTATATGATTGAAGTCATAGTTTGAAATACAAATACAAAAAGCATTGACATAAAAACTCTACATAATAGTTTCGCAAGAATTTCAAAAATAATCCACTGTCAAATTAATAAAAAAAGTTCAGAAATGACAAGCATTCCTCAAATCTAGCAACACGTTTCCCAACTTCAAGAGTTAAAACAAAAGGCCAGCCTTAGTGAAGCAGTTATCAACGACAGATAACAAGTAACGGCATCCACAGACGATTCTCACGGTGTGACGTCACCGCCCGAAACAATATCATATTGTATTTGAATAGGAGATAAAATGACATGACTCGAAGTCAATGCACTGGATGTAGTTGGACTTTAGAATAATACCTAATATATTGAAGAAATTACATTCAAATTCTTAGTAATACATTTTATGATCTTCACTTAAAACGTGAATGTAACGTGTATCTAGTAACTTTTGAATACATAACATAATATTGAGACTGAAATATAACAAAAACTGAAATGTTTCGCTTTTAAACAACTTCTGAAGAACATGGTAGTCATCCGGATAATCCAATAAGTTTAATTATATTGCCACCTGCTAAGGATATTGAACATTATGTTCCCATTTCCTGCAATCCTTTCAAAACTACGAGTAATTTAGAAATAAATATAATTACTAGTTATATTACACTAACTCCACTGTCGCAGGTACTTGAAGCGAGACTTTGCTTCCTTTACTAAAAGAACGCTATCATTATCTAATAAAAAAAAAACCATGAATAGAAAAAGCTTCAATAGTTATTTTCCGTTAATAAAACCCGATATATACTAGGACTAGGCAAACGAGAGTAGCATTCTTCAAACAGTGCGACAGCAGGCATCAATGGCGGCAGTGCCACAATGGCACTGTCCGACAGTCGTAATCTCCAGAAACGCACATTCCTCACATAAGGCTGTGGTGTGAAAAAAATAGTAGAGTGGCGGCTCTTTTTCGAGGGTCCCGCAGGAATTTGATACATTTTTGTATGTATTGTAATCACGTTGTTGAAGTTTACTTTGAAGAAGAATAATCTTACGAAATATAGAAACTTATAAACTCCTGATTTTGCTCTACGTAATATGTTAGATTAATATGTTTTGCTGATTGGAACTGGTAAGATTTTTAATTATCGATTTATATAATATTCAAATAAAACATATATAATACTAGCGGACCCGGCAGATGTCATCCTTCCCGGAAAAGAAGCGCTACCTGCCGGGTCCAATTATGTTTTCAAACCATTCAGGACCCATTAAAATATACACATAAAATTTAATCCAAATCGGTCCAGCAGTTTAGTAGGAGTTAGGTGACAAACACACGTACAAAAGTATTATATATTCTAAGATATACACAAATCTTAATATTTCAATGAGAATAAAGATATAGAAATTCTAAGATTATAAGCAAATACATATTTGCAATATGTTTACGGAATATTAAGGATGATTCCACGTTTGCCAACGTGGGTTGATCCGATCGTAACTATTTAGTGTGGTGGAGTTATATGTTCTGTCAAACAACAATAGATTAGGTCAAGAGCTCATAAAATGCTTAATAAAATGAATTTAGGTGAAATTGGCGATAAAACTCTGTTATAATGTTTGTCGTCTATTATTTGGTGGTCTACAACAAAAGATCGATGTCTGACAACCTGTTAAAAGGTTTTTATGATTTTAAATCTATTTCATATTTGAAATATATTACACTTATAGACGTTGGTATCTAAAAGTGAATGTAAATCCTATTTTCATTTGCTTTGCTGTTTTTTTTTTTAATGTATAGTGCTTAGCAAGAGCCAATATACTAAAATGTTTTATAAAATGCAATTTACTGCAGCTGTTGGTAAACCTCCGATACTGAACGGACTATAACATCTCAACACCGCGGTTTTATGACGACGACAAAAGAACCCTAATTTCCAAACCCGCGGTACCCAAACTGGCCGAGCTACAATAATGCTTACCTATGAATAATAAGATCAAATAAAATAAAAAAAGCTTTCGTGCGACTGAAGCACAATCGAACAAGCATGTAGACAAACTATTATGTGAACACAATGCAGTCTTCTTTCTCTCTCATGCGGTGAAGATTTACAAAAAATATATCATTTTCTGTCTCGTTCTGACGAATTAGTTCGTTATGATTATTGTGAAGGAGGCTGCGATTGTGGTATACCTTCTGATGATGAGATAAATGATATTTGAACGACATCATCAAGTTCAAACTGTATTGTGATGATAGAGATTATAATAAAGGCTTCAACTGAAATTCAACATACTTATATTAATAAAATTAAAATACAAGATTTTTAATTTATTATTTTATGAAACTGATGTTTTTCTTCAGACTAATCATGAAGGTAATACTCATAGGTCTTAATTAAATAATATTATAGTAGGTCATATCCATGATCCAATTACAATTCATTACCATGAAATGTATTTCTCAATAGGCGGTGATTGGAAATCTTCGGTATTCATCCTCATAGGAACTCAGCTGGAGATCCTGACCTTCACCTTGGGTTAATAGTACCGTCTGGAATTTACCCCAACTATGGCTTTCCATACTGTAGACCATTATTTATATTCAGCATACATTGATAATTTAACCACAAAAACGACATGTTTAAGCCAATTGAATAAGCAATGTATACTTAACATCATGTTAAAGTTCCCAAAGTTAAATAATGTGGTACGAAAAAATTACGGTACGGAGTCCCTCAAGGTGGGGTCTTAAGGCCACTCCTGTAGCCCCTGTAGGTGACCCTTTGAAGGGCATTCTTTGTAATTTACCAGCTATTTGCTCTGCGTAGTAGAGCAATCCAATTATTATTGTATAGGTTCTGCTAGGGGAGTACAGTTGACGAGAGACGACTTGACTTCATAATTGGGAGATTGAGAACATGTTTTTGGTAAATTGAATACACAAATTGGTGTATTAATTTTTATTCCATTTATTAGGGTAATTTAGCAAAATGAGTTAGAAAATATTAATATATATATATGGCTGCTTAGAATTTTCCTGTGATCTAACATCAAAATTATTAGGATTAATGTTCAAAAATGTAGAAAGCACCTACAGTAAAAAATGAAGTAAATATGACACGGAAAAACATACCTACTTTATGAGTGCCTGTGACACTAAAACCAAAGGGCGATTGCGGAGGGAAATATCGACATATGTATTTATTTTTATTATTCATAAACAAGGGAAGATAAAATAAGAGGCAGTAACATGACGACATATGACGAGCAGACACAGAGCACGCTTCACTCATGTCAAGTGACGGAGCGGAGACCACGAGACTTGCTTATGATGCACCTACACTGCACCTAATATTATTGAGAGAACATTGATAACTAGGTATGAGAAAAAATCAAAATGTAGAGTATATAGTAAAAACACACAGTTTCTAACGTCAAGGGTTGAACCAATGATGACATAGGTAGACGTGGTCTGGAAAACTCAACCTCAGAGTCGCACAACGGGAAATTTAAAGAGCTATGCTCGGAGTTTCATTGTGCGATAAAATTCGGAACGAGGATATTCGCCGAAAACCCACAGTCACCGACAAAGCTGCTCTGATTTGCATGTTGAAGTGGCAATGGGCAGGCTACATCACTCGAAAAACCGATAACGATGGAAAGTAATGGTTCTTGAGTGGAGACCATGAACCGAAAGACCCTGCGTATGTACTATGTAGGCCTCCAGTGGATGAAAATGGCAGGCTGTCGTTCAGTGTGGCGTTCTAAGGTGGAGGCTTAATTTCATCGGTGGACGTCTTCTGGCTGATAATGAGGATGATGAGAAGTGTAAAGAATATAGTGGTTAAGATAAATTATCAATATTTTAAGTAGCCTTTTAAGGTGTAGTAATTTTCAGTAGTGGCCAATAGACCACGAAATATGTAGGTGTAGTATTTGTGTATGTATGTGCGTGTGTGTGTGTTTGTGTGTATGTGTAGTAGTACATAATATCTCTTCTGTGACTTTAGCAGTAATCATAGATTGTAAATAACATAAAATTTGCGTACTACTTTATGAAACAAACATCATTATATATGTATAGTTATAGCATATTTCATAATCTGATTTCTACCTTGCCCATATTTCACGATTCCATAATACCATTATTAATTTCTAATATAATTTAAATATGTAATCGACGAATTGTTCGCGATGCAGTGTGAACGATCCCTAACGTTTAAGGGTGGCTTTCCAAATGAATATTCTATTAAACATATTACCATAATCGGTGACAACCTGCGAACGAGCCCGGGGCGTGACGCTAGGGCACAGAGAAACTAATCAAAATGCAAACAAGGCAAAAAAATAAAAATAGTCGAATATACAGCTACGACGTGTTATCTAAATTGTTTGTTGTGATCGCTTTTACGAGGAGGCACATGGCTTAGTTTTACTAAGAATATGATGATCACATAGATGGTGATAGATATAATAGTCACGTTTCCTTTTGCTACCATATGTCGTAAAATCCCTAATCTTAACTTGAAAGCCTAGTCCGGGCAGTAGACAGCAAGGGTCGGCAACGTATCTGTGATGCCCCTGGTGTTACAAGTATCCATTGGCAACAGTAATCGCTTACCATCAGGCGGCCCGTCTGCTTGTTTGCCACCTATGGCATAAAAAAGTAGACAATGTAGCTGGTGTGTTGATTAAATTTTATATACTTAAAAAAGTTCTTGTTGTGATTAACATAATCTTATACTTTGGTGTCGTAAAAAGCACATTAAAAATTATTCGTACTTAAAATGTGGAATCGCCAAAATGTTCGTCTATTTCAAATTTTATAGATTTTTGAGTGATCATAAATGTTTTGCAATATAAAAATACTGTGTATTACTAGTTTTATGATGATTACGTATATTGACGTGATTTACTCATGTATAGTTTAATTTTATAGTCGCCCATCTCCATCCAAACTACCCGCCAGATTCGACCACTTTGTTAGGAAAGCCTCGAGTTCATCATACCGGCAAATCCTTGGCTTGCTATGACTTTATAAAAAGTTTTTTTTTTGGCTTTGTTTAATAATGTCACGTTATTTTTTATATGAGAGAAATTTAATTTATATATTTTATGATATTGTAAATTAACATCTTGGACACATAATGGACTTAATAAAATTAGCAGATAATCTGTGGGCAAACGTTATGTAAAGATGTGTCGAAATTTGAATGTCGATAGCTAATACTGCAATGGTATTCCAGGTCCTGTGAAAACTAATTGGTCTGTGGCATACAGACAGACTGTCGGTCAGAGAAACACCGAAGCAAGACTGGGGTTTCTTTTATCTTACAGGTAAAATAAGTAAAGAACTGTAAAAATATTATTTTGAACGTTGTTGGTACATAATTTGTCAGTGGGTACCTGATCTCAAAAGTCTCATTTAAATAAATTTTTTTATTATATTTCACTTGCCTTTTGCACTTCTTGAGATCATTTTCCTCTATATTGGGTGGTCCTGGTGTAATTTAACTTATCTCATTGTATGGCCCGCGGCCACACACCTCTCGTATCGCGAACAATTCTGGATCAGTTACTTTGTTTCTTTTACAAACATTGCTTTGTATCGCTTTCTAGATATTGACCTCATAAATGACTTTATTTACATTTTTGGTGAGCATTAAATTCATAAGTTTATAGCCGACTACATAAACGTAGTTTTAGTCATAAGTTTTGGGGTTGGGTTGAGGTTTGCATGTTTATGATAAGTGATCACTTGGACTTATACATGTTATAGTTAACTTTTACAGATAGGTACCTCGTCAACTGATGTTTATTAAATGTTTTGAATGAATGAATAATCATTTCTTTGTGTATATCTTTACACGCTTTATATTCGCTTTACTTGTAGAACTATGTAAACAAATATTACAAGTCTATTTTAACCACAGAAAAGAGAAGGGTACGAAAAAAATTCTCACTTCTGTGATTTTAACCTACTTCTAATATTCTCGTATCTATTTGTAACTTAGCAAGTATTATGTAACGGAGATGATAATACAATAATTTGGAACTATAATATAAGAACAACAACATCACTCACTTATTTTAAATACTACCCAGTGCTTTTTCCAGCGACTTCGTACGCGTAGATGTTCATTCAACATTTTTTTAATGCATAAATGGGCCTGCGTTTGACCACCAACTCGCCTGATGTTAAGCGATGATGCGGTCTACGATGGAGCACGCTTGCCTAGAAGAAGCCGATTCACTCGTGATTTGAAGACACCTAGATTGTAACTATCGGGGAACACCCATTCAGGCAGCGCATTCCACATACCAGCAGTACGCACAATAAAGTGGATTTATTTCTTCCCTTAATCCAGCCCTTGCGCAAATTAACATAGCCTATTCTTCAATCTGGTATTAACCCAAAGACTGTAGTAGCTATACCTAGTCTGTGCTTTAACCGCATTTAAATCCGTCCAGTAGTTTAGGAGATGTGTGTGGACAA
Organism: Agriopis leucophaearia; assembly: GCA_949125355.1. Lineage (NCBI taxonomy): Eukaryota > Metazoa > Arthropoda > Insecta > Lepidoptera > Geometridae > Agriopis > Agriopis leucophaearia. Next base: position 622,457 of record OX421278.1, on the reverse strand, counting down.
ACAAACAGACAAAACTTCTAAAAACTGTCTTAACGTGTTCAACTGCTTATTTTAAGACGGCCTGTGTGTTTTTTTATATACATATATCAATTATAGATTTTTTTATCTCTACGTTTTTGTTATATGTATAGGTATAGATAGATAGATATAGATTACATACAACGTTAACTATTATTTCGATGTTGACATAACAATTAAATTATGTTAATCGCGAGTTAATCGGGTTTTTATTTTTAGCCAAGCTAAAACCGCATCATCGCTTAACTATAGCCAAGTTGGATGTCAACGCTTAGCCTATTATTTTAAAAAACTCACTTCAGTAGTAGCCCGATGTGATAGTGCAGGATGATGACACAAATAAGCCTGTCAGTGAATGAGGTGGATAGTGTGTGGTAGAAGATGTGTGTCATGTTATGATGGAGTGCGTCAGGAAAAGTGCGTCAGAGGCTGAAAGGTTTGATTTCTACCAGCATATAAGAGATAAGAGAGGTTTGTCAGTATGCTGGCTGATCCCTTATCAAAGGAGGCTAGAATATTGTAAAAAAATAAAATATAAACATGCCAAGAAGAACTGAGGATTTGGTCAGAAAATTCCTTACCTCACTCAGCAGGGAATTATCTGACCAAATCCTCTTTAAAATTTAGATAAAATAAAACTTTTACAATAAACTAGTCGGAAAAAGTAATGGACGATTTTCTGACAGCTCAAAAAATAAATTAAAAAACACATTATTAAAAGGTTTAATAGATGGCGTTGACAAATAATGAAGACAGTGTAACTATAGCGTGACCTTTCGAGCATTTAATTTAACCTATTGAATCTTTTTGACGTGAGTGACGTTTACAATAACTTTTTCCTACATTAGACATCATGGTCTAATGTCACAGTCAAAATAAAGATCCAAACTAAAAAAAGATAGTCAAATATCATTCATTATCATTGAATCATATCATTTATCTTGAAATAACACACACACAAACACACACACACACACAAAGTGACACACACGGTGCAAAAATTATGAAGTTAACAACAAAAACTCAACAAAGTTGTGAGTGTATAAACAAAAGTGAATAACACATACGGTACAAATCGTAATACGTACGTAGTCACAGAACACAGACTAGTATAGTAGATATCTGTGCAGAATACTAGACCAGGTCTGTGATGGTAGTTATATGCGCATTCCTATCGATAGTACTCTGTGATAGTCAAAGTGGATGGTGACAGTGACTGACTTGATGGCAGTTGGATACTTTTTAGATAGCTTTTTATCACTTCATTGATTGCTAACGCCATCTGTTAGTCTCTTTGTAAACTTTTTTTTGCGATTTAAAAAAGCTTACAGTCGGAAAATATCCCATTAAAATAAAATTGTTACAATAAGTCAGTGTAGATGTTAGCTACTCAAACTTTTTGCTGAAATAAATATGTTTGCAACCTTGACTTGTCAATGGCAAAAAGTAAAGTCTTGTTCATTGTATTCTCTTTGGTCTTGTTTTTGTAAAAATTCAACATGTCAAATTCAAGTTTTATTTTGGCTAGTGAAAAAATTTCTGTGTTATCAAGAATATATTCTATAAAACATGGATAAAGCCAGACGAAATAGTACAAGATATAACATGCACTATAATAATGATAAGAAGACTACTCTCCTAACAACTCCAAGCAATGCAGAGAAGATAAAAGATATCCGGCAGCAACTTGAAGAAGTACTAGCGTCGGCCTATAATAAAAGGACTAAAAAAACACCAAGAAGTACAAAACTTAGTCCTATAATAAATGATAAATTCGGCAGCCCATCACTAAGCATCAGAGAGAGCAGAAACGAAATGACGAAAAACAATCCATTTCGAAATGATTGTGTGGTACCAGCGGATGCTAAGTTATTTGCATACAAAAAGTTTATTACAAGCCTAACGCGTATTATTCAAGGTACAAACCGAGACACACCTGATTCTTTTTCTATGTCAACAAACATAAATGTTGAAAATGTTAGCTTGGATACTCAAAAAAAATTAATAGAAGAAAAAGGTACTTATTTGATTCAGAAAAATACGTTGACAGAGCCTTATAGCTATAAAAATCGGGATATGCATATTATGCATGACCCTCAATGTGCAGAGAAAATGACATACTGTCGTCCAGTTGCATATAGCCAAGAGTTTCTTAGCAAAACAATGGAAAAGAATGCAAAACTGCAACAGCTAGTAAAGAAGTTAGTGCAAGCCAGAGAAAAAGAAAAACAAAACGAAGCCTGGAACAATTACATAAATGAGTTAAAAAACAAACATGGACATTATGACTTCCAAACCAAAAATATGTCGAATTCATTTGGAAGAGATGAACAGAAAACACCTATTATAATTGATGACAGTTATGACGTTAGACACTCATGGAAACGACCTAACCTTTGTGAGCTCATGTTTAATGATTTATACGATGCTACTGATAACGCTCAAGAGGAAAGTAATATTAGAAGGCAGACTTGGTGTGCGCCTTCAACTAGTAACAAGCATTATAAATACGCAAATAATAGTTTTTGCTGTCCGATGTCCTCTCAAGGGCGCCTCTTGATGATGAAAAAAGAGACACGATACCCCACTGGGTATAGTTTGCGCCAATCGAGGAGATATTTTCGGGGCTCTTCTATTGTGGTGGAAAAACAATCACCAGGCAGAAAGAAATCTAGCATGCTAAAGCCTTGCAGTACGATTAAATCCCAGGAGCGGACCGATATATTGGAATGCAGAGCAATACAAACTAATGAAAGTCATGCATTTAATACCAATGATAGCCAAATGTCAGACATGAAAACCAAATTTAAACATGTCTCAAACATCGCAGAAAAACTTAAAAATAAAATGAATACATGTCGAGAGAATAATAAAAAAAAATCTTTGGTTAAAATAGAAGATAAATTAGACATATTGATCCATTCTTTTAATAACTTTTTAGAAGAATTAAAATCAAAGAAAATGTTAACGAACGTCAGAAGCCAGGCAGTGTCATGTTCATCGACATCATGTATGAAAACTAAAAGTGATACATATAACGTGTTAACCAAACCCAACATAATATGCGAAGTTGTACACCAAAAACCACACACTTTTCCTACTTGTCCAATAAACCAAGATACTATAAACGAAATATTAAACGTGGAAAAGGATAAAAGCAACAAAGTTAAAAATGATATCGATAAAATTTTGAACAGTGCCCAATGTGCCGTTCAAATAACAATAGATATTCCTACAAAAGAGCACTCCACTGAAGTTACTAATTCTTTCTACAAGAGACAACAAAAAGAAACGATAGTAGAAGAGATCGAACCTATTGAAGGTGAAGAGCTAGAAAAGATAGAACGTTCGATGACGATCGCAGTGAATACCGATCCTATGGGTATCCTGGCGTTGTTCCGTCTGTCTGCCGAGACAGTGAAACAGATTCTGTCGTACGTGCCGAACCTGGACTACGTGTCGTACCTGGCGCGCCGCCAGATCGGCAACTCCAACGCTGCTGCTCGTTATATCTGCAATATTTGCAGCGCCTCCTTCACTAGACCTTCAGCTCTCAGCGACCACATTGAAGGACATAACATAGCCAATTCCAAGTAAGTAATCATTCTAATTCGCAGTAATAGGAATACTTATCGTTGATAGGAATGTGTCTGTTCTTTTGTAACATAGTTCTATTAAATTTACTTTAAAATACAATAAAAGGTCATTTAGGTTCCTAGTTCATCCAATCTCAATTTTATATCTGCAAGTACCTAAACTTCCCATGAATGGTGTAAATGTGACAAGAACAGTCAGATTCGCACTTTGTTGCCATAACCAATCAGAGTCATTATGTAAAACTTTATTGAAAATTTTCTATTTAACACCATCACTGAATCCATGAGCGTGGAACCCTATCAAGGTGGATCATGCAAAGTCATCTCCTTTAGGTTAGCGGATAGGAAAACAAGGGACGTAACAAGTGAATTATGTTATTTTCGTACAGAAACTGCTGCGTCTGCCGTCACGTGCTGGACCGCCTCAGTAATCGTTCTGGGTTGTTCGCGTGCACACACTGCGGACAGATATTCACGCGCGCCTACTGCCGCGAGCTGCACGAGCAGACCTGCAGCATGGCCGACAGCAGACGTCGCCCCAGGCCTAGCCTTGTTCTGCTCACGTAGCTCTTCGGCTACTAAAGATTAGTTCTCATTTTGCTTAGTAACTATAGGAACAATAAGCAGTCCTACAATTTACAGTTTGGCACCCAAAAAGTCCAAATTATGATGAAATTAGGCGCAGCCCTATTTTGATCACCTAGGTTTTGGAGGAAGGTAACGTAAGCTAGTATTTGCTTAGCAGTCTAGATATGATTAACACATGACTGATGTTGACATTTAATAAGTAAAAAAAAAAACTTGAATAATTGAAGCAATAATGTATTTTAAAATTGAGACTATTTTATGTAAACGGTAGAGTTTTTCAAAATCAATAAGATTTTCTAGGTTTTTATGAAAATAAATAAGGTCTTTGGTATAAAATTGTTATGTATCAAACAATAATAAATCACATGCGTTTTTTTATAGATCTCAGTGTAGTTGGTTTTTTGGTCACACAGTGGTCCAACCGCCCCGACGCGGGTGGACATCATGCGAAATGTTCCGTATGGGTTCGGAACTTTCAGATTTATAATTGGGCCTGGAGGCAGCAACTATTATTGAATCTGTGTAGGGTCAGTCAATGGGTCTTTGTGATCGCCGCATAGCATCCATCAAGAGTGTTTGTCAGGGGCTTAGGCACAGCCATTATCGTGAAATGGGCAGAAAATTCTGGCGATACATCTCAATGGCTTCGAGCGACATTATGTGTAATTATGTCAAGTTGAAGCGATGCGTTCAACAAAATTAATATTTGAGAAGCCGCCTCTGCAGGCCTGTGTGTATTGTCCAAAATTTTAGCCGTTATTTGTACAAAAGAGATAACTGGAGCATCTTATTTGGTAATACTTATTTAGCGCTGCCATTATGCGTCTGTTAAGCATTATCTTGTTTGCCTATTGATTTCAGGCAATTTTTACGTCAACACCAAAAAACTGTAAATACATTTCATATCGTAATCGATCTATTCCACTCTGATCACCTGGGTGATCATAGGTGACTTTTTAGTGGCTTTTGATCACCTGAATATAATCACCTAGGAGACGATGCTGCTTGCTATGATTTTAAAAAACTATGTAACAATAAACTAGATCCTAACTATACATGTTGGATCGTCGATATCCAATATTATAGACCACCCGTTTTTGTTGTTTACCGTTACAGAAAAGTTCCTTTATCACTTCTACCGGATGGTGACAGTAAAATCTTCCGACAGCTTCAGCTTCTCTTACGATTATCTCCTTTTAATTATTTTTTGCGAACTCGGCCACGCACCGAGCCATTGTTGCCACACTGAAGGTGTAAATTCAATAATAAGCACAAAACACAATGGGTTTTGTAGGTTTTTGTGTTTGCCGCGCGCGTTCAGCCCACCGGGGAGTCTCCAAGACCCCAAATCTACTAATTTATATACCGTTAAATATTTACCACGGCGACGTAAGATCATGTCCATTCTATTTGTTTAGGTGAAATTGTATATTGTTGCGAATGGACGTGGGAAGAAAACATTTGTAATGAAAAGATTTTTGGAACGTTTTTCAATTGATTTCTACAAATTGTGGTTTCTCTTTTAGTTGTGTGTCTGAGTAATTATTGTGTGTATTGGGCGCGGTGGGAGGTAACTTGTGATAGTAATAAGGTCTGTTATTTCAATTTAGTTTATTAAACTTGTAAAAAATTAACTCTCCATATATAAGGTCGGGGAAAAAGTTTCTTCGTATTTTATAAACAAATTCAAGACATATTTTTTTCAAGTTTAATTACATTTAATTATAATATATATGTACCATTTTGTTCGATAACTTGTTGCCATCTTTTAAGTAGTGACATGACCCCGTTGCTGTAGAAATTTTGGGAATTCTGATCAATAAAATGCAACAAGTAGTTTTGACAGTCCTCTCTTGATGTTAATCTAACACTACCCAAAGAATTCTGAAGAGATCGAAACAGGTGGAAATCTGAGGGTGCAAGGTCAGGGCTATGTGGTGGATGCATTAACACTTCCTAACCAAGCTCTCTAAATTTTTGCTGAGTGGCCAAAGATGTGTGCGGTCTGGCGTTATCATGATGAAAGACCACACTCTTTATGTTGATCAATTCCGGCCGTTTTTTCTCAATTTCTTGTTTGAGTCTCATCTGCTGTTGGCAGTAGAGATCCGAATCGATGGTTTTGCCCGGCGGTAAATGCTCATAATGAACGATGCCCTTCCAATCCCATCATACACACAGCATCACCTTATTACGTGTTAATCTGGGTTTCGCTACAGTCTGTGGTGCTTCACTGCCCTTTGACCATGATCGTTTGCGCACATTCTTGTCGTAGGTGATCCATTTTGCATCACCAGTGATCAATCTTTTAAAAAACGGTTCGGTTTCTTTACGTTTCAATAGAGAATCGCAAATGAGTACACGATTCATTTGGTTTCTTTCAGTGAGCTGGTGTGGCACCCAAATATCGAGTTTTTTTGTATACCCAGTTATTTTCAAATGGGTCAAAACTGTTTTGTGGTCAATCCCCAGCTCTTCAGCTACGTCGTAACTACTAATATGCCGATCTTGGTCCACTTTTTCAGAAATGGCATCGACTTTATCCGTAACAGGGCGACCAGAGCGAGCTGCATCTTTGACATCAAAATTCCTGGACTGAAAATGCTTGAACCAACATTGTGCTACTCTTGATGACACTGCATTAGGTCCATAAATGTCACAAATTTTATTCGCGGCTTGTGTCGCATTTTTCAGTTTTTTGTAATAAAATTTCACAATATATCGAATTTCTTCGTTAGATTCACTCATTTTATCGAACAAAAAAACAATTGAAAAATGGCGGGAAATTACTTTTTACTTTTTATATTCCTTTTTTAAAATATCATATTTTTAATGGTATCAAAACCAGCCAGATACAAACAGTACAACCGATGAGATTTTTACTACAACTTTATACATACAAAATACGAAAAGACTTTTTCCCCGACCTATTATTTAATTAAACACTAACGGATTTAATCGCGTGCATTTTACATTATTAACCAACAACGCAAACAGTTTGAAAGAAGGCCTATATCCCAGCAGTGGAAACACGTTGGGCTGAAATAACGATGACCAAGAAAACAGAGGGATACATTTAACGTGTGTATCTATGTGTTTATCTGTAGCATTGTATCTCCCGGACGGCTGAACCTACTTTTATATTTGTTTGTTTGAAAGGTTACAAGGTTAAATTGATCGAGAGTGTTCTGAGCTATGATTCAACAAAATCTGTTAACAAATTTGAAGATTATCAACTATTTAATCGTTTTATTTAAAACTTTCAGTGTGTATTTGTTTTAATTCCTGACGATTTGAACAATTTGCAGTGTCCGTGGTCGCAGGCGGGCAGACACACAGGCGGTCACAGGTTTTAATCACACTAATACCATAAATGTGAAAGTTTGGATGGATGGATGTTTGTTACTCAATCACGTATAAACGGCTGGATGGATTTGGTATATACATTGCTTATGTCCTGGATTAACACATAGGTTACTTTTCATCATCACCGATTGTTATCACCACAGGAGTGAAATCGTGGGGCGCCGGTAGTGGGTAATAATTGGAAATACGCAAAAAATAATTTCTTTGTATTACTTCTGGTTTTGGATTTAAAGCCAATAACAACACGGGACTTTTTTGTGATTAATTTTCTACATATTATTTAAGTTACCACTGATATAATAAATGTACACCTGAATGAAATACTCAAATGTGTGCCTTTTTTAAGGCAGTGAATCCACCTGCCCATCTTATCAGGCAAACAAAAATCCTTGTATTTTATACGTGGAGTGGAGCCAATATTTGTCATTCTAATCACGACATCAATACTCTGTGCAGCTTGCGGCGCGGTTAACATACTAACTGACACGTAATCTGGTGTATTCTATACAAATTAGAATTTATATTCTGTGGCGTTTATAAAGTAACTATGTTTATTCTGTGGTGTGCGCGTGCGACGCAATCTTATCGAACTGTTTGTCGAATACAGCGGCGGTTACAGACAAAAACTTGATAGGGAAATAAAGGCGGTTTTTTTCAGTGTGTTATCTTTTTGAATGGGGGTTAGATGTGTTCATATTGGTAACCATTTTGCTGTCTTTGTAGACTGGGACTGGGTCTTTGGCTGACCTGATCTAAGCAGATATGTAAGATTCTGATATAAAGTACAGTGTGGTCATAATATCAGATATTTGTGTTGTCAACAATTGAACTCTAACACAGTAATTATCAATATAAAAAAACCGACTTCATAAAAATGTCAGACCTGGACCAAATTGAAATGGGACTACGCGGAAAGCACCAGTTTTCAAATAAAAAAAGAATCATCAAAATCGGTTCACCCAGTCAAAAGTTCGGAGGTAACAAACATTAAAAAAAAAACAGTTAAAATGAGATCTCCCTTTTGGAAATCGGTTAAAAAGGTAAAATGTAACACAATGGTTCACTCTGCATCAGATTGATGGAAAAAATCAAGTTATTTACATAATCCGAAAAACTAAGTTGACACTTTTGATCACATTTATCTGTCTGGTGAATTACCCTGCCCTGGGTCTCTTCATGAATAAAGTATCAAGATTGTTTATTTTTTGGTAGCTTTTGTACTTGGCTCTACCCGCATTGTTTCGAATTTTCTTTGAAAAGTGAAAATAGATACAGGAACATGAATCTGCAGAATCGATCAATATATGTTAAGTTTTGTTGTAAAGATCGATAAAAAGACATAGCAATAATCTTCACAAGCTGATAAAATAATTAAAAAAGATAATAAAATAAACATTGTAAAAGCAGTTTAATTTGATTATGATGTTATTATGAATGACCGTATTAAGATTAAAATTTAAGATATTGTGAATGTGGTGTCTCCAAAACATAACATTATCGTTAAAATTAATTTTGTTCAGGTGTGAACACTTTGAGTTCAATCTGACAAGTGACTGTTTCAACTCCTCACTTATATGTTAAAGGATTTTCAACTCTAAAAGAATTAATGCAGCTAACATTATCTCCTAAACTTTATTTATTTATTTGATATGCTGAATATACTTCTAGTTACAAATAATATCCAAAAGTATTATGTATCTTACTGTAAATTACCATGTAAATGGGAATTGTGCTTTTCAGGAAACAAACAGACCGTCTGAAACTTTTCTACAACAAAGATGAGGAAGCAGTAAGGTCGAAATGACTCTGCCAGCTGGTTTTAAAAGATGCTCTCAGATATGTAAAGATTATGACGCTCGGTCGGCCAAAGGGTTGCTTTTGAATAAATTAATTTTATTTTTTCGGCGCCGTTTAACAGGTTTTGTGTGACTGTGCGTTATAAGTGGCTTAAAGAATTGTTCTTGTTTTATTTTTGGATTGTGCCCGCGACAACCAGCCGTGGGACCACTGTGCGGGGGATAGGGCGTGCTAGAGTTACTGCTGTCAGTCCGCGACAACCAGCCGTGGGACCACTGTGCGGGAGACAGGGCTTGCTGGACTTACTGCTGTCAGTCCGCGACAACCAGCCGTGGGACCACTGTGCGGGGGATAGGGCTTGCTAGAGTTACTGCTATCAGTCCGCGACAACAGGCCGCGGGACCACTATGCTGGGGACAGCGCTAGCTGGAGTTAGTGTCATCGATCGAGCTCAACGTACATTCCAGGATTATATCTTTTACTCGTAGTAGTAGCGAAATGACATTTAAATTGTAAGTATCATCCTAGAAGCATGGTTGGTTTTGTTATTATCAATTAGCTGCACGGCGATCGTATATTTTCCGGGATAAAGTCCTATGTCTCCATGTAAAAAAAAAACAAGAAAGAGGAACAAGCAAACAAACTTTGGCATTTGTAAGATTAGTATGATTGCCAAAAGTTTACTGTCTACTTATTTTTGTTACTTTTTCCGTTTTCTTTCCGGGCATGTGTTTAATCAAAGCCTATTTGATAATTTAATTGGCGTGGTCCAAATTTGTACTTACTACTAAGTATACAATTACACACATTTCCTGACACTTCATCATCATCATCAGCCAGAAGACGTCCACTGCTGAACATAGGCCTCCCCCTTTAACTTCCACACTGAACGACAACCTGCCATCTGCATCCACTGGATGCCCGCGACTCTCACAATGTCGTCGGTCCATGTAGTGGGAGGCCTACCTACGCTGCGTCTTCCGGTTTGTGATCTCTACTCAAGAACTTTTCTTGAGCTTGTTTGAAGCTTGTGCATGACTAAAAACCAGCTGCGTGGATTTGTTCTTAAAATGAATTCAGCAGCCCAAATGATCCAAGTTTAAGCACTCGTATGCCGTCATCTCTGATCTGTAGGATATAGTGGCTACCAGCAAATTGTCCCGGTTTCCTGCAGACAAGTGTCGACAGGTACTGTGGTGTGTATGTTAATATGAATGTGTGCATGTAGGATGAATCAGCGCCGAGGATACGACCGAGTTAAGGCGTGCTAGAGTATGTTGGATAAGAAATGACTTCAAGCAAGGTTCATTGGATTTTGTATTTTTACGGAAAGGACACTTCATACTTTCTTCGTATGAACTAGGAATTGTACAAATTAGGAATATAATGTCTAAGTAAAATGTGTTATATAACGAATTAAAGTAATATAACCCAATCTCAAACTAGATAGGGTTAGGTTGAGGATATGACGGTAAGCTGGCTGGCTGTTATCATTTCATTTTAATCAAACTGTCATTCTGTTGCCAGATTGTTTTGTATCCAGCCAGAGCAATGGAAATGCTAATATTATACTAATAATAACACAAAATTATATTCAACGTCCAGGAACTCACATCAAAATGCCAAGAAATAGAGCAAAATAATCTTTTCCAGACTAAATGAAAGATTTATTATAGGTTGGTTAGAGTGTTCGTAATGCTTGTAGATATTAAGATGAAAATCTCTATTCTAGTGTGTGATATTTTTCTGTTCTTATTCCACATGTATTGTGTCAAACTAAATGAGAGAAACGGTGACCTAGAATCGAATGAGTTATTCCCAGAAATAACTTATTAGGTCCTAGGAAACTGAACTTTATGTATAAGAGTCGCAAGTAGCAATTCATGTAATTGTGCTATGTCGAGTAGATCTTATCCACTCTTCCTTCAGCAGCAAGCCGGCTCCGGTAGTGTTTCCTCAGTTTAACGGAAACCCATGCTAATGTCCATGTGGCTCGCAGGTACGGCACGAGACACGTCCGCGCGCGTGACTGCACTCGTGATGAGGCGACGTCATCACAAAATTAGAGCCAGCTTCACACTCCGACAGAGCTTTATGTGCTCTGAACATAGTCACAGAAGGCCTCGCTGCGTTGCTTTAGCAAAATACACTGTTCACTTAGATTTTTCGCAGGTATTGGTATGTCATCACACAGGTTATTCAATGCTTTTCCGCCAGGAATGTAAAAACATTGCATTGCACCATGTATTTCAACACTCGACTAGTGCCAAAGTAAGTAACGAGTGAGGGAAGTAGGCAGAGCAGTGCGTGGCTGCCTCGCGAATTAAGATAGTGCATCTTTATAGGTACATCCTCTCTGATAGAAATGCAGACGGGCGCTAGACGATTTTTTATTTATCTTCGAAAACAATAACCGATTATCCCCAGACTGTTGATTATTAATTCAATGCGTCGTGATATGATTGTGATATCCACAAAGGGAATTGTGTGAATTGTGCGTGTCAGAATTACAATCACAATCATTATAAGTAGAACCGAGGAACTTTGCATTTTGGTTTTATACTCACAATTTCGAAACTGGTGGGAACAATATTGTACTCCATTCCTTGTTCTTCGTTTTATCTTTTCTGAGGTGGTTCTTGGTTCTTGGTGTACCACGAATAATAATTATAATTTATGTCACTAACAAATCGAATACTCCTACAATACATTATTTACATTTCCACTTTTTAACCGACTTCAAAAAAAGAGGAGGGGTTCTCAATTCGTTTTTATGTTTTTTTTTTATGTTTGTTAGCTCAGATCTCCGAAAAAAAATCTTCAAAATTTTATCTTAATCGGTTAAGTAATTTGGTTTTTAAATCAAAATAACTAACAAAAATTCTCGTATGTCATACAATATGTGAACGAAATTGCGTATTTATCTACTAATTATTGAAGTCGGTTTTGTAAATTGATGATGATTTTAGATTCCATAATTTTTAATTTAAAATTCATATTCATATCACTGTAGAAGATAGCTGGACTACTCTTAATTCAGATCACATCCGATGACTGTTGGTTGCCTTTTCACTATTAAATGACTGAATTGGTATTCGCAAGAGAGCAGAGCAAAGACTACATCGTCATTGGAGAGTAGTGGGTCAAAAATGGAGATAGATACCTTGTTTCCTAAACAAATATGGGAACCAATGACGTTTTCAATTACTAAATCGATGATGGGAACACTAGAAAATCACGGGTGAAGCCTGACGACGCAAGAGAATAAGTAATATAATTTCGTAAACGCAGAGTAGCCGTATTGTCAGAGTTTAAAGGCCGCCCGAAGGCCTCCAACAAGAAATAAACAAGATGTTGGTGCCAGCATTCCTACATGGGTAAATATGGCGCCTCCTGCGGCTCATTTAGGCACGCTGGTGGCGTCCCCTGTCGTCCTTTTGCCGCGGACGGTGCTAAGCGAGAACCGATGTATTGTGTTCTGAGAACAGGTTGATACAAAGAGCTTTGAAGAGGCTTTATCTTGAATGGAGGTGAAGACAGAGCCCTATTTCGAAATTTCGGACCCATGGCTCTACTGATTTGCTCTAATGATGGTGTCAGGGGATTTTGTCCGTATGACATTAGTAAAGTGGTAGGTACCTCAAAATATCATTGTCAGCTTTTTTCTACTGTTGGCCGTACGCCTCTGCTAATGTTCGCCACGAGCTTCTGGTTCGTCGTTCTACTGGCCACAGGGCGCTCTACGATCCAAATGTGCAAATGCATTTAGTTTAGTTTCGCTAGTTTGTCGCACTTGGCATCTCTCTTAACGATATGGAAACCACTTTTATTGTGACAATCACTAAGGTCTAGTGGTTCGCAGTATAGTGACTAGACTGTGTAATGCGTTGCTTGAATGGGTGATTCCCGAAAGTTCAATCATAGTTCATAGTTCTTCAAATGGCGAGTGAATCTGTTTCTTCTAGGCAAGCGTGCTCCATCGTAGACCGCATCATCGCTTTGATGTTAAGAGAGTTTCCCTTCATTTGTTTACTTACTGCGGAGTTTAGTTAATATCGCTTTCAGTAAAATAGGTGAAAAACTGAAAAACATTACCGTTGTTTTATCATTTTCAGATTTTATTCGATGTGTTTACTTTAATTACTTTACATCAGCGTTTGTATCATTCTAAAACGAATGTGAAAACTACCGCATCCAAAACTGTGCTCATAACCTTCTCACTCCACGTCAAGATCGCCCGGAATGCGCCATCCTCGGACAAAACAAATAAAAATCAGATATATAACGAACCCTTATCAGATCGGCTCAGATAATGGATTGACCCATTTAGCGTGTGAATCATTTAATGATCAACCAAATTAACTGGACATCTCTAAAAACTGACCATTCCGAACGTTTTATTGAGAAACTTCACATAAGTAACAGCAAGGGTAACATTGCAGTCGATTCAGAGTCTACCTTTCATTCTTTTGTTTGTTTTTGTAATAACACCCTAAAATGATCCATAATAATAATAAATTCTGATATTCTCGCGACACCTCGATGTTTTGTTACTTATTTACGGTAATTTACGTCAAATTTTCGGATTTGTAAGAACTAAATTTATTTAGCAGTTACTGTTTTATTTTTGTACTTATCTTTTTGATATTAAAATTGTAAATTGATCTTCCACTTTTATATTTTATGGTTATGATATTATAGTTTCATCATCAGCTTATTTGAAGTTCGTCAACTGCTGGACTTAGGCCTAAGACGGCCACAAGGTACGATCTTCTGTGGATTGCAGGACAGACGGACGGACTGAAACGGCGGGAAGGGAATAAAGTTGATTTCGATACTATGCGAACGAAGCCGCGGGCAACAGCTAGAGTAATATATGTTAAAAATATTCCAATGCACAAGACGTGCGTCGCCAAAATCGTCTCAGAAAAAAGAAAAAGAAAAAAAAAAAAAACGGTAGGTAGCTTCCTTATTTAATTGTTTAACATAATTTGTAAGTCATTCCTAAACTAAGTTACGGTGGTAATCTGTCGTGTAATTTTGTACCCAGCCTTATCAATATGAGGCACATTTTGGGCTTGGCTAGCGTGCCTACAACCTAGACTGTAAGTAATTACCTCTCGGCCCCTAGCCACATTTACAATAACACTTGCTACCTAGGGTCTAATGACCTTGGCGTTTGCCCTCTAATGGTCTAATTCACTTAATTTAGCTACCTTATTATTTCAGCCAGACTTTTTTATCGCAAACACTAAATAAGCTTTGTATTTACGTCTGTCGACACGTCAACTGTACATTTTGGAATTAATTTAGATTAGATTAGTCTAGAGGGCAAATAATGTAGTGACAGATGCCCTTGAATTTCTAGATCTATATTACAAAGTATAAGATCTAGATGATGAAAAACTAATGTATAGTTTACAGACTATAAACCCCGGGGAATATTTAACTGAATGAAGATTTTATTACTACCTAGTAAGAAGATCTTAATTCAAACAAACGAATACTAAAAAGAGAAGTTATTTAAAAAAGTATGTTTTAAACCTATTAGCGACTTCTACTGCTACGAAATACCTAGCTATCGACAAAATATTTGTACTTTTTTCAAATTCTGAACACTCACGAAATTTTCCGAAGCAGGTAGACTTTTACAGATAGATAAATTCACGAAACGTGCCTTATCGCTTACAGAGCAAGTTACAATATTACACGATGTATATATTTACGTTCTATCGAAAATAACATTTTTATGTACGTGGTTAGACAACACAACATTTTACGCAGTTATTTTACGGGTGGCTGTATCTTCGTGATCGAGCTACTACGTTCAACTTCTTTGGGCAGTCTACAAAGCTCTTCAACCCTCCCAGACATGTTTCTAAGTTCAAGGACCGCTCCTCCAGGTGCATTTCACAGTCGATTGGTTGGCAGTCGGCAGTCAGCAGTGATTGCTGCAACCTCACCACCTGCGTCACGGTCGGCGGCGCTGACGACCGACGAGAGGGCTGCTGGTGCGACCTTGGAGTTGGCTACACCTTGGCAGTGGTACACTGTGCGTGGTATATTGCTTTTTAAATTTACTAGCCCCAAATTTGGATGATCTGATTGGAAGGAACAGACTGTTTACATCTCCATCTACCTTACCTACCTTTTCTTAAACACTCTCAAACTGCGTTCATAAATTATTTGGGAACAAACACCGACACGAACAGATGATTCCGCAGAATTACCTCAATTCTGTCCCCTGGTATTAGAACGTTATTTTAAGAGATTTTTACAGAATAATAAAATAAAAGCTTACGTGTTTTTTTATGCGAAAGTATGAATGGCAAAAACATCATCAGTATCAGCCTATCATGTTCCCACTGCTGGAATACCAACCTTATTCTGACTGCAGTAGAAGTTAATGCAAAAATGGCATTTTTTTTCTTTTATGAAATCAAAAGAGCTGATCAAGTTTTGAGTAGATATAAGTAGAGTTATACCCAGTAATAACGCGGGTAAAGGTGAAGGCAAAAACTCTTCCAACACCCAAATTGCAAGTAAATCCGCACCGTAACTAGATCAGTCACGACATCACGTGCTCTTTGTACCCAAAACTCACCCTCCGCCTGGTTTTTATCCAAACCTTGCAAACACTTACCTGCAAAGAAAAAAAATATACTATTAGACATAAATTGAATACAAGTATAGAAAAGGTCGACCACCTACCACCAGATGGTGGATCTATAAAATTGGTTTTTGATATAAAAGGTGCAAAATCGGTTGAAAGGGAAACGGCAACTGTATCATTCGATTACATACTTGAATTCGCGAATACTAAAATGAATTTTCATCTAATTGCATACCTTATTCTGATAGCAGTAGAAGCCAATGAACATTTGGAAGATAGTAGAGGTGCGAACAGATGGTTAACGGTAGTAATAGTAATGTAAGATGTCAAATTTTAAGGGGAAATACGTGTCGGTGTAGAAATAATTCAGGTGTCAGTTTTTGTACTAGATGCTGCAATTATCAGAGACGGTACCGGTTTTGGGGCAGACGAGATTTGCATCGGTGATTTTGGATATCAAGCGTTTATTATTTAGAGCAATTATATTCTAAAGTTATGCATTTGATTATTGAAATTAATGTTTGCTTCATAATGTTGAATAAGTCTTTAGGTAGAGTAGTCAAAGCTACAAAATCTTGCAGAATTGAACTTATATTGTTTGCGTGGTGGTTGAAAACAAAGTTAAACAAACACGTAAGACTATAAATCATGGGTGAAATAATGAAATCATTCATCACAAGCCTCCTTAGCCTCGTGTAAATACGGATAAAGTTCATAATGGAAATATTATCAAAACATCCAGAAGCGTGTCCCGCACACCTTGCCGCTATCGTTTGTTCAATCATAAACCATAAGGGGGCTTTCGACTAAATATACCCGATGTACTCCCTCTTCCTGCCAAATATGTACTCTGTATTTACCATCCACCTATACAGTTCACTAAGGCTTTATTAAAACAAGATAAGAGCGGTTTTTGATTGGATAAAGTAGGCATGTTGTCGTTTTAAGGGCAGGTGTGCTGCAAGGGTCGCTCCTTGTGCCGCGGCCTTAGAATAGATTCACAATCTCGAGACACGTGGCGTGGGGTGTGCTCGCAGAAAAACGCAGCTTTCGGCTCTCGACTTCCGTGAGGCACAAATATAAACAGATTTAGATGTGTATAATGTTTTTCCGGTTGCTGATTCAGGCTGTCGAGTGGTTTGCCAAAATGGAACGAGGGTCCAGTATTTTGAAATGGTAAGCTAATGGAGCCGAGTAGAGTGTTTGGGGTAAACAGCTACTGCTCATGTTGTGTTAATTTTACGCCTATTTTACACCCTTCGCATCGGTGAATCGATGACCGTCATGAAGCAAACTTTAACACTTGATGCAAAAATAACAAAATGTAAAAATAATTATGTAAGTAAATGAAAGCTAATTTGTGCAGGCGGAGTGATTGCGAGCTATGTAAAAATGAATTAATAACCAGCGTTAAATATAATTTACCCTTAATAAGGTCAAGACTGCCCTAAATCCCTAATCAACCCCAAAATCAACAAAATAAACAATCACGCTTCTACACGCAAACCAGAAACGTCTAAACAGAGATTAAATACCAGTTACCAGCCCAGGTACAATGTGAGATGGCGGTATTTGATGCTAAAGATTAAGCTCACAAGCTTTTTAATGCCACAATTGGTCGCGTGCAACAATTTTTATGTGAAATCGATGGCATTACTCAAAGGGGTTAAGAAAGCAGCTACGGAGGGGTGAAATGGGGTAGAGAAGGAGGTAGATCCTGCCAAAACCTGCGATCGATGATATACTCATAGGGAGAGTTTATAGCACAGCTTTCAGTAGATTTACGAGCGAAGTAGTCAGATTTCTGATAGCGGAATGATGTAGTGGCTAGTGAGTTTGAAAGGTATTGGTCTCGTGGAGTGCAATGAATATCTGAACAGACAGTTAATTTAGAACCCTAATTCTGTATGAAAACACATAACACGTCGTAAACGGGTTATAACATGGTAACCATGGTTGCAAAATAAATAAAATCAAAAACGTCTTTCTAATGGATAATACATTCTCTTGACATACTTTTAATTTTCTGATAAAAATGGACACGCAGTAACATAACGTAACGCAGCCGCGTTTAGAGCTCATGCGGTCATAGAGACTCAGGGTACAGATTCCGTTTTTAATTACATTTTCATACATGACGTCGTTATGGCGAAGAATCTCACGAGAGAAGAGAATAAAGGCTCGTTTAAGAATACTCAAGTCAATCACATTAATCAGCAAACTTGTTGTTGATAAAGTAGACAAGAAAAAAAAAACTCACGACGCAAATCAAAAATATTGGTATTATTTTTAACGTGTATGTGAGCCCACCAACGATTTTGACACGTGGCGGTAGCTGAAATCATCATAAATACAAGATGGCGACTTGTAAAGAAATAATTAAATAATTATCAATTTAATAAACTGACTTTACATTATTTTTAAATAATTATGCAATTTCGGTTCCTCGGATGACATATTGTCAGCAATTTCCAGTTATTTTGATTCAAAAGCCAAACTACTGAACCGTTTTGACTAAATTTATATGGGACTAACATGAAAGTATATCCTTTAAATTACAAAAATAATCAAAAGTTTCTTTTTTAATCGGTTCATAAATGACGAAATTCAGAGGTAACAAACAAAAACCGAATTAGGAACCCTCTTCTTTTATGAAGTCGTTTAAAATAGAATTGACTTTACCTCCTTATGTGACGTATCATTAAATGTATTTTAAACTGAAAGTGAGATTTGGTACATCTTTCTTTGTTCAAGTATACAGTTCAAGAAATATGATGCGCAAAAATACAATATCCGGGTTTTTTTTAATACAGACAGACAACTACACCAATCCTCCCCGTCTGGACTATATGTCGGCTAGGGACTACGATTTTTGACAAATGCTTCTGCGCGCACGCGACATGAGGCCTAGTTACAGTACAACCCTCGAATTATAGGGGGTACTATACCATTAAGGGGTAACCTTAATTCCTACCCTTTCGTACCGCCTGGCTTAGTCGGTATGGTACACTACAGGATTACACAGAACGATCGTACTAAAAGGATTACCGAAAGGAGGCCACATACTCATCATAACTAAGGAGTTATAGACTAGACTACTTGGCATTATGAACAACTTTTACTATTGGACCAACCTTCAAATCGCTTAATCGAACGCTTCATATTTCAATAAGGAATTCAATAAGAGGTATAAAAACCCTAAAAAACGAGTATATGATAATAAGTGTTAATTAGTGTTTAAACGAGTATATGATAATAAGTGTTAATTAGTGTTAAAACGAGTATATGATAAGTGTTAATTAGTGTTAAAACGAGTATATGATAAGTGTTAATTAGTGTTAAAACGAGTATATGATAAGTGTTAATTAGTGTTAAAACGAGTATATGATAATAAGTGTTAATTAGTGTTAAAACGAGTATATGATAAGTGTTAATTAGTGTTAAAACGAGTATATGATAATATGTGTTAATTAGTGTTAAAACGAGTATATGATAAGTGTTAATTAGTGTTAAAACGAGTATATGATAAGTGTTAATTAGTGTTAAAACGAGTATATGATAATAAGTGTTAATTAGTGTTAAAACGAGTATATGATAATAAGGTTTCTTCTAGGCTAGCGTGATCCATCGTAGACCGCATCATCGCTTAACATCAGGCGAGTTGGCGGCCAAGCGCAAGCCTATTTAAAAAAAAAATGTTAGGTAGGTAGTATTTACAAAGCTAGTAATTTTATAAATGACTAGCCGTCCGCCCCGGCTTCGCACGAGTGTAAGCTTGGCCTTCGGCCTCGCTACAAAATATAATATAGCCTATGTCACCCGGGGATAGTGTAGCTTCCCAACAGTGAAAGAATTTTTCAAATCGGTTCAGTAGTTTCGGAGCCTATTCATTACAAACATACAAAAATAGGTACAAATCTTTCCTCTTTATAATATTAGTGTAGATAAATTTTAGTAATGACGGCAGTAGGTCAATTTGTTTATTTATAAATTAAAACATGATATTATAACTATTGAAATTTTGTTTTGTAATTTTTTTCATGTTTATTTTTATGTATAAATAATACGAGTATGTACGGTATTTGTACGTAATTTCTCTAGATATGTACGAATACTTACTAGGCAAAACATGATACAAAATGACTTATATTTGAGCCCACCTATTGCGCATACGTTTTAAAAATGTTTGTATGA
This sequence comes from Agriopis leucophaearia, assembly GCA_949125355.1. Lineage (NCBI taxonomy): Eukaryota > Metazoa > Arthropoda > Insecta > Lepidoptera > Geometridae > Agriopis > Agriopis leucophaearia. The sequence goes on along the minus strand of OX421278.1, from coordinate 602,285 downwards.
TTTACTCTTGTTTTGGGTAAATAAATTCTCTTTATCACAGTAAAATGTGGTTCACAGGCAAGGAAAAGCAAGGCACCTATGTATTTATAAAGCATTATCAGCCGAACTATTCTGCAAGCTAAGTGAACGCGCAAGTGAGGTGATAAGCTAAGTGAACGTGTATTTCTCTTGTCGAATACTATAGAGAAATGTCAGAATGACTAGTGATCTCCCTTGACTGTAGTGCGTTACCCTTATAATTCGATATTTTGACATTTATCTCCAGAAATAGGCAAGAAAAAATCACATTCACTTAGCTTACAGAATAGACCTGCAGATCTTAAAAATTAAAATGTGTTAATTCAGATTATTGAAGTGAGAATTTTTTCGTACCCTTTTCTTTTCTGTGATTAAGACAGTGTCCAAATATATAGTCCAAGTCGTCAGACTGTCACTAAATTGTATGATTTTCAACCATTAGTCCCAATACTTACTTAATATTACTGTTACCAAGAACAGTCTATGAATTCTTGCTTTTAAATAACTTAATTACATTAAGCTAAACAACTCAAACACAATGTCCATACAAACCCAACAATCTTACATTAAACCATCCCTTAAACTAAATACCGCTACTAATCACCAAACTCTCTGAATCTTAACAATAAAGAACAAGGTCCTATTTTAAATGAAAAATTTATAGTAGTATAAATTTAAGTTTGTAAGGCTGTTTCCATGGGGGTGCATATTCGTTTTTTAAGGCGCGCGCTCACCAGATGGTATTAAGGGCAACGACTCTGTTTTTTTTTTCTATTCAAATCGCGACCCCTAAATGCGGTTTTGAAAATTAAGAGCAACAGATTTTAATGTAGGTATTTAATATAGTTTATGAACATTGTTTTAATAGAAGCTGATTTATTTATTTATTTAACTAACACGGTACAACCAATTACATTAGATAAATTATTAAAATATTACAAAATTATATAACTCGTCATTACAATAACCAAAATACCTGAACCAATAACCTGATATAGATGATGGTTCAAGGTGTTTTTAACATAGTAGGTACTCTACATATTAATACTGATGTTTTTAACATAGTAGGTACTCTAGATATTAATACTGATGTTTTTAACATAGTAGGTACTCTACATATTTAATACAGTTCTATTATACACATTGGTTTTAAGATGTAGTGTTAACATGAAAAAAATAAAACAAACATGTACGTGTCTGTAGCAAATATTTTTTTGTATTTTTGGTGACATGCATTCGCTCTTGGAAATCAAAATGAAAACTTTAATAGAGCTTATATTTTATGGGGATCCAACATTTTTAATTTATAATACGACAGAATTTTTTAGAAATAGATGACATCATTGAAGGAAGTCAGTAAAACAATTTTGACACGAGTTCATTTGTTTGGCATTTACCATAGACGAAAAGTGGTAAAGAAATACCTTGTAAGTTTATTTTTTTAATAATTGGCTCGCGTTTAACCTCCACTTTTCCTGATGTTAAGCGATGTTGCAGTCTACGATGGCGCACGCTTGCTAAGGAGAAACCGATTCACTCCTAATTTAAAGACACCCAGATTGTAACTATCGGGGAACACACATTCAGGGAGCGCATTCCACAGACTAGCAGTTCGCACAAGTACCAACTAAGTTTATAAAAAAAAAAAGGTAGAACTAGACAAACATCTGTCTGTTTACCTACTTATTACAGGCCGTTTGCTACTGGCTATCTATTTAAAAAAAGCTCAGTACAGCACTGACCGCAAAAAAAAACATAATCATCGGTTATCGAACGCAAAGTTCAAATTTCAAAAATAGAATGCAGCGCGGCGCGTGCGTCGTAATTGTACGGTACGGTTGGTACGCGTGATCACCTGCGATCGATCGTTACCTCCACGCGAAATATCCTCTTTTTACTACTTGTTATACGAAATTAGTGGATTACCGAAGGAAATTGGGCACGGACCTTAGCAAAAACTTAAAAGTTCAAAAGTTGCTATTTAGAACGTGAAATACAACTATTCCATCTTTTATGCCTATACTTATCACACCTAAATGCTTTCAAACACATTATATATATTATACCCTTTTCTCTTAGTAGTTTGAAATTACAGCAAAATTTTATTCCTATAAGTCATTATAACCTGCAAGCAAGGAAGTTCCGGGTTCAATACCTAGAACCGCAGAAACCAATGAATTTAATGTACCACAATCAAATTAATGGTATCTTTTCCAATATTTCGCCTCAAGGAACCTTCATCATTCGTAAAAACCAAATAAAATAGTAAATCGGTCTTTAGAAACGTGTTTGCGAAACTTACTGTTTTAAATCATATCATTATAATTTTTAAGCAGACCAGAAGACGTTCAAAAACTACAGAGCTCCAAAAACGAAGCTTAAGACAAGCTTGGCGGTCGCGACTGCTCAGCCATAAACCCACAATATACTTATGCGAAGAGTTGCGAAAGCAACTCTGCTCCTTTGTCTGTTGGTTGGCTTTTCTTGATAAGGCTAAAATGATGTTGGCGAAATTTGATAAGGAAGTAGTGAAGAAAGGCAGGATCATCATCAGCCAGAAGACGTCCGCACTGCTGAACATAAGCTTGCCCCTTTTCGAACTCCACACTGAACGACAGCCTGCCATCTGCATCCACTGGACAGCCGTGACTCCTACGATGTCGTCGGTTCTTACCAGCCTTTAATAAGTAGCCAGGGGCAGGCCTACCTACACTGCGTCTTTCGGGTTGTCACTTTTCTTCCCCACCGGTTCTTTAAGCGAAGTGGCAAATTTTCACTCATAAAATCCATTAAAGTTGGCTGCATACGTTTGCTTTTAGATACTCATAAGCCCACATCAGGCCACTGGTGGACATTATTTTGGCCTTATTTTTTATATTTTGGCCTTATTTTTGATATTTTGGCCTTATTTTTGATAACTATTGTTGAATATTGTATAGAATATATAACGCTGTTGATTCCAAGAAATAAATAAAATAACTATGTATCTTACAAGGCACGTCAAACAAAAATAAGAGGATATTTTCCTCGTATTTTCTTCAACATATCAGTCTTATACGTTCAATCACTTCTCGGGTCACTTTAGTTCTAAATAACTAGTTATCAATTATTTAGCTGTATAGAAAACACATAATCTAAGTGCTGTTCCTGAATTACAATTCCTATCTTTCAATAAAAAAAAACTGTCTCTTCTCTTGGATTCTCATTTAATTTGAGAAAAACTTCGAAAAGCTTGCAGTATAAAAAACACAATGATCTACATTTTACTTTGTAAATTTGCTATTTTGAAAGGTAAGCGGAGTCTAAACAAAATAAAAGCAATATTAGCGTATGTGATGCTGAAGTTTTGCCCGAAGGCACGCCAATCATTGCAGAAGAACGGTAGCGTGCGATTTGAAGAAATGTGGAATATTTGGAACCAATTTAGAGTTAAGCCTGAGTGTAATACAACAGGTTGAGCCAATCATGTTATTAGCTAAATCGATTGGTACGAGGGAGAACTCTTAGACAGTTTGTTGTTTTGAATCTTCTGCTTGAGGTCTTTATGTAAATTTATTCTGTAATCGTGAATCATTTCCAAGAAAATACGAGCGTACCCGCGGGCGGAACGTAGCGTGTAGTTGCAGAACTTACTGAACAAAAACATACTAATCGCATTAATAACAAAATGTTTTAAATATGCGAAGTAACTGCCAGTTTGTCTGTTTGATACATTTTTACTAATCTTTATTAAATTTGGTTATATATAGAAAAGGAAAAAGTAACATTTCAACCGACTTCAAAAAAGGAGGTTCTCAATTTGACTGTATTTTCTGTGTGTATGTTACGCGATATCTTCGTCGATTTAAAACTGATTAATTTATATTATCCCTTATTACTGAATAGAACTACTTCTTGATTATAGTTCGGAGTTCCTCCTACCTCTAGGTGTGGAAAATTAGAGCATAAATCCCATTTATTCAATTTAAATTTTGAAAAAAATACTTTATCTTAGCTACTACAGACAATAACTATCACAGTTGACAATTTCAACACCTATATTATCCTCAATACCCTTAGGTACTAGCTATTAATAGCCATCTAATCAAACAGTAAGGAAACAAAAAAATTATGATAGGTTATGATCGAAAGTATTTTATAGTAAATCGCATGACCTATTCTAATCGACAGCGGTCAATATCAACCCCAAACAAATGATCCAGGTAATGAGTGAAGCAGCGTCACAGTGAGGCGTCACAAAGAGTCTCAAGAGGCGCCACCTGGTGCAGTACAGTTACGCAGCTGGCGCGCAGATGCCCCTGCACGTGCTCCTGGGTAACTGTGATCTGGATTCTAATCCACGTGCTAATACTGACGCGGCAGGGTAATGGAAATTCCATCATATTTTATCTGGAAACGTCCATAATTTGACAATGACAAAACTGCGAACTCGTTTTTTTATAGAATAAGTGGCAAACAAGCTACGGACCACCTGATGGTAAGTGGTCACCGCTGCCTATAGACACCTACAATAACCGTGGCATTGTCAGTGCGTTGCCTACCTTTGAGGACTCTGTTCACCCTTCTATTTCAACTTGACGGGAATCTGTACTGACAAGGTTGTGCTCTGACTGGTCCTCATGTCAAAACTCTGCGCTGAGAGTATGGAGGGTAGAGCTAACGGAAAACGTCTTTATAAAAGTGCATGACAAGTTGACAAAGTATCCAGCTGAAAACTGTAAATACCAGTTCAAAACCCCTCCAGAATGGTGCTAGCGTACATAAAGGGTATGATAATTATTAAACATTTTTAATGAAATATTTACTTTATTAACGATTGTTTATTTTTATATATTTTTTAGAGAAGCGGAAGTTTTTCTCTATCAAATTCTACTCTAATAATTTTAGGCGATTTCTTTACACTGCTGCTGTAGCGCTACGGTAATTCAAGGCATTTCGACGGACACTTTTTCATACCCAGAGCCGGACTTCTACCCTCCATAGCTGAGAGGGATATCTCATCTGTTAGCTTAGTTAGTGCATCCTCTTTACACGACGGCTTTCTTTTCAATTCTTAATTCCACCATAAGTATTGAACGCCTGGACCGATTTGGATGTCAGTGGTTTTGGTGTTCAACTGTGGTGTAATGTCAGAGCTCTGTGCTGGGAGTCTATTTCATGTATTAGCAGCATTCTTTTCGCATTTTCCTTCTCGCTTTATGTAAGTAAAGTTGAGAAGTTGAGGGTGGTAACTGGCTAGCCGGGAATTAGACAGTGCCACTTCCATAATATGCTTTCTTCACGATGTTTTCCTTTACCGGCAGCTAAAGCACGTTGTTAGGGTTTGAACCTGCACTCTGCGGTTTCGAGTTCAAACGCGCCAACCACTGAGTTATAAAAATGCTAACTGTTATTTACTGTAGAGCCATTAATTAAAAATTATCATGGTTTAAATATTTTTGTGTATAAGATATCGTCACGGCAAGTACCTACCAGGTACCTATACCCACGTAGAACATTTGTTTTATATGCGTTATAAATATTACAACATATTTTTAATGTGCATGTGTTTTCATTCCGTAGCGACCTACACACTAGTACACGGTGAACGTACTGCAATCCCCAAGCCACCTGCCAAGCGTGGGGATTATGGCAACACCCCTCTCTAAGAGGGAGGTCAGAGAGAGAGGGATGGTAGTTGTTCAGCAGTGGATTTTTACTGGCTGATGATGATGTGTGCGCGTGCGTGTGTGTGTGTGTGTGTGTGCGTGTGTGTGTGGTGTGTTTTAATATTAAAAAAACTAATAAAATGTTACTGAATTTTTTTTTGGAACTAAATTAAATTGTTTGGGTACATTTGGTATCAAAACTGTAAAATTAAGTTCAGTAGAGCTTAAAATTCGACGTAACAGCGACGCGTGCGCAGAATTACCGTACGCATCTGCCGCGAAACCTGATACGCTCCTTATATTATGAATTATGCTACTTCCGAAAAAAATACACATAAAAACTCTACACTGAAAATTGAACCTTAACTCAAAACAATAGAACAAGAATTTAAAAATCATTGCAACATGTTTCTGAAACCTCAATCCATTTGACTTTGAACTCTACATTCGTAGATTTGTGTACATTTTGAGTAAATATTATGCTGCACAGTGGTTGGAATCGTCAAGTCATCTGGCCAAAAGACATATGCATATTTCGCCAAGGCGCGCCAGATGTCGCCACTAGACGAGATGTCACTGCAGACGCTGTTTTTTGCCGATTGCAATGTGTAGCGGTTTATCTGATGCAGTTAATATAATGTTTTTCGAAAATAAATACAGTTGCATTCTAATAGCATTGTTACTGCTTGGTTTGTAAGTTTACGGACATCTCTGGAAAGGTGTTACGGGAAATTGATAATGTTTATGAGACCGGAAGGAGGTAGGTACGTACACTGATGTGTTTCGGGTGTATGTAGGTTTGTCTGTCTCTACATTATCTCGTGTAGCCTAAAAGGTTTCACAGGTTTTGAAGTGTCAAGGTGTCGTTAGATAAAATCTTTATGTTCAGGTTTCTGGCAGATTGTTGTTTATGTCGTGTTTTTTAAATCTGTATATATGTACCAACATGACCAGTGCATGCAAGTGCGAGTCAGTGACAAATATGGGACGTTATTCAAGTTGATCTATGCTTCAATTGCTCTCTCAACTTCTCGCTTACGGCAATCGTCACACGCAAAAACGAGACGGAGCATATTTAAGCGTATGTCAACTTGAGTAACGTTTTTAAGTAAGAGCCTATATGTTTACCAAAGATAAGCAACGTTGGGCCCAGTCGGTACGAACTTTGATGGTTGACTGCCTGGGCGTACTTTTTTGTACTTAGTGGTGATACGGATCCCTCAGTGCGTGAGTCCGACTCGCACATTGTCGGATAAATTTTTGCGTAATCGGCAGCATAGTTTACGACAAAATTGACAAAATAAAAACAGCTGACTCTCTTCATTGTATTAAAAACAAAACAAAAAAAACTAATATTAATATTTCACAAAATCATTTGATAAATTACTATTTACGTCTAGCAAAGTTAAAGCCTATTGGAAATGCCCGTAAAAAGTGTAGCATTATAATTATTATGCTGTTCAAAAATAACTATTAAAGCTACGATGATTTTTATGACAGATTTTATAAGCTACTAGCGACCCGCCCCGGCTTCGCACGGGTGTAACCTTCGGCCTCGCTACTATGACTCGCTCCAGATAGGTAGGTACACAAAATTTCATCAAAATCGGTCCAGCCGTTTAAACCTTTCCTGAACTTTCAAAAATATTTCCAGATTAAAATTAGCGAAATCGTCCAGCCGTTCTCAAGTTATAGCGTGACCAGGAGCGGTTTTATTCATTTGAATTTTCGGGATACAATTTTATCACTTTCTTCAAGAACACTAAACAGGACAATAGCAGTCAGAATTTATAATAGGAGTGCTTTCCCGTTATGCATTTAATGTAATAATTAGATTAGGTATCTGATTAACATGCCTATTCACTAGGCATGCTATGTTATGCTATGTTCCTTGCATCAATTTGGTAGGAAAATAGTACGTTTTAGATTGGCGAGTTGGCGGACAAACCCAAATAAAAAAAAGTATTATCTTCACCATATACTAGTACCTAATTGCAGATAATTGCACCAAGTATGCAAAATATTCCGCGGGCGCCACTAGAGAGGTGTGAGAGTCGCCGCGGATGAGGGGGGGAAGCGGGGACGTTGGAAGGGAACGTCGAGACGAGCGTCTGCGCATCCCGTCTGTACCTTTGATCTCGCGCCCGGTGATGGAATAGACATGGTTCAGGGAAATGTTGGGACTTGCTTAAAGAGCTCGATAAAGTCAGTCAAGACTGAAAAAGACGTGCTGCTGGCAGTAGATAATACCTATATTGCCTCGTTTATTTTATTTTACATGGAAAACAAACAGCTGCTAACAAACACGGTAGATATAGGATGAATAGTTACACAAAAGCCATAAAGAAGTTTTCACTAATACAAACTAAAATAGTGTAAATGCTCCTTTGCAACAGCAACTTAGGCCTGAATAGATAGATAAAATTTGAACAGTAGGTAAGATAGTTGATAAGTAGTCAAGATAATTATATTAAGTTAAATTAACAGAAATAAAAAGGAACAGATAATAGCCAAATTCCGATTATAAAGCCTCATACAAATTCACAGGTTATTTTTTTTCTTGACTTCCAGTAACAGTAACCTTTTTAAGTAAGACTCTTATGGCCTTACTTAAAAACGTTACTCAAGTTGATCTATGTTTTAAAATGCTGTCTCTACTTCTCGCTGACGCCAATCGTCACACGCGAAAACAAGACGGAGCATATTTAAGCGTAAGTCAACTTGAGTAACGTTAGTAAGGCCCTTGAAGTATAAACTTTTGAGAAACCTTTGTCAATGGATTTAATTGGCTTATTAATCTTGAGAAAATTTAATATATAAGTACCTAAAAGTCCAAATTCACCTAAGATCAGTTACTTATATTTTTCCGAGTCCATACAGGACGAGGGGGGGGGGGAGGAACTACTGGGAGTGGGGAGAACTGAGCGATGCGCGCCTGAGCTCTACTTAATTCTGCTTGTTTAGCATATTTTAGCGCACACCGCTACCAAATTCTTAATTTTATTTGTAACTAGCCAGCAGTGCCAGCTAGCAACAGTCACGTAAGGTAAACAAAAATATAATAAAATAAGCACATTAGTCATAGGACTGCACGTCAGAAGTAAAAACTTAAGCAGTAATTCACCTATTCTACAAGAGATGGCGCTGTTTTAAAATACACGGCACAGCGTGACGATGGCGCGAGTTTCATTATGTTTGTACACCCAAAAAGTGCTCAACGCGCCTAAAGAAGTTTTCACTTCAAAATATTTGTTGTCCAATTCTAATAGATTCGTAGTCCATAACGCATGACTCCTGCGGGGGGGCCGGCCGCCCCGTACTAACTGCCGCCTATTCTGCGGCTAGTTTATTTGCGGGCATACCGCGCCAAACGTCATCTAGACGGAAATAGGGGAAATGTTCCACCAGAATAACGCGGACAATCAGTGCAGAAATAACTACTTTACCATTTAACTTGTGTGAATGACTTGTTGAATCAAGGAACAATCTACATTACAAAGCAGGTCATTCGAGCTTTCCTTTAAAAACATATTATAATCTTCATAATTTCAGCCATTGGACGTCCACTGCTGCACATAGCTCCTCCATCGATCTCCAAATGGCCGGTTGGAAGCGGCCTGCATCCAGCGTTTTCCTGCGGTCTCTTTTAGGTCGTTTGTCGATCTTGTGGGTGGACGTCCTACGCTGCGCTTACCGGTCCGTGGTCTCCATTCGAGAACCTTTCGGCCCCAGAGGCCATCTTTTCTACGTGCTATGTGCCCTGCCCACTGCCACATCAACTTGCTAATCCACTGGGCTTATTAAAAATATATTAAATCTGCCTCGTCCTCTATTAAATATTTTTTGTATTTCATTAAAAGTAAAGTATATTTAGAAAAATGGAGTGCCAAAGCTAGAAAGAATATTAATAAGCTTTGCATCTAATTTGTGCAACTAGAGTAAGGTTCATATTACAGAGTTATGCACATAGAGTGTACTAAGCCGAAAGTAGGTTATTGTAGTCATCATTTTAAACAACTTTAACTAAGCGACAAACCCTGAAATAACGACAAAAATATAAACTGTTCCATTGAAAACGGTTATCTATTGATTGACAAAATGTATGGAGCAGCAGATATATTTTAAAGGTCCCTTTGTAAAAGTTATTTAAAATGATGAGTATAATAACCTTCTTTCGTCTTAGTACAGTCTATATGCGTAGCCCTGTATATATGTATCCCGTTTACTTGCACCGTGTGCAATGTGCAAGCGCTATTAGTATTGAGTATTGATTTAATTTAAAAAAAAAGTAATTTATAAAGATGCCAAAATGCTATCACGGAATAAGAAAGAAACGAAGCTCTTCAACCTACATGAGCTGAAGTTTACCAACGTAGAAACGAAGCTCTTCAACCTACATGAGCTGAAGTTTACCAACGTAGAAACGAAGCTCTTCAACCTACATGAGCTGAAGTTTACCAACGTAGAAACGAAGCTCTTCAACCTACATGAGCTGAAGTTTACCAACGTAGAAACGAAGCTCTTCAACCTACATGAGCTGAAGTTTACCAACGTAGAATAAAGAAACGAAGCTCTTCAACCTACATGAGCTGAAGTTTACCAACGTAGAAACGAAGCTCTTCAACCTACATGAGCTGAAGTTTACCAACGTAGAAACGAAGCTCTTCAACCTACATGAGCTGAAGTTTACCAACGTAGTAACGAAGCTCTTCAACCTACATGAGCTGAAGTTTACCAACGTAGAATAAAGAAACGAAGCTCTTCAACCTACATGAGCTGAAGTTTACCAACGTAGAAACGAAGCTCTTCAACCTACATGAGCTGAAGTTTACCAACGTAGAAACGAAGCTCTTCAAACTACATGAGCTGAAGTTTACCAACGTAGAAACGAAGCTCTTCAACCTACATGAGCTGAAGTTTACCAACGTAGAAACGAAGCTCTTCAACCTACATGAGCTGAAGTTTACCAACGTAGAAACGAAGCTCTTCAACCTACATGAGCTGAAGTTTACCAACGTAGAAACGAAGCTCTTCAACCTACATGAGCTGAAGTTTACCAACGTAGTAACGAAGCTCTTCAACCTACATGAGCTGAAGTTTACCAACGTAGAATAAAGAAACGAAGCTCTTCAACCTACATGAGCTGAAGTTTACCAACGTAGAAACGAAGCTCTTCAACCTACATGAGCTGAAGTTTACCAACGTAGAAACGAAGCTCTTCAACCTACATGAGCTGAAGTTTACCAACGTAGAAACGAAGCTCTTCAACCTACATGAGCTGAAGTTTACCAACGTAGAAACGAAGCTCTTCAACCTACATGAGCTGAAGTTTACCAACGTAGAAACGAAGCTCTTCAACCTACATGAGCTGAAGTTTACCAACGTAGAATGCTTAAAATTATTAACTTAATTTGTTTAATTTTCTTTCACGATTAACTTTTTACTTTTCAAAGTCCAAAATGAGTTATCCTAATTGCAAGGAACGTTCCAAATGTATAATTTCTGCTTTCAATTAGCAAAAAATATCAACGTGAAACAAAAATATTGAATCTTAGATAATATGAAAACCATCGAGCTATATTACTACGTATAGAGGAGACGGCGCACATCCCTACTATGTTCCGTCCAATTGCAGTCATATGGCAGCACATCACTTAGTTGCTTGCTAGCTCTTGAGCAATTAAGTCATGTTTGTTTTAAAACGAAAAAAGTTCAAAAGTATTAAATATGGTATCGTGTGTGTTAAGATATTGCACGAATAATTCAAAGAATACGTCGAAGTGCAAAGGAATAACTTTCCATCGGTGAGTAATTAGATAATCATTTACAAATTTTACAATTTAAGTCGAACAAAATATTCTCGGACGTAGCGTGGATGCCGTGTTGCGTCATTTGTCATAGACTAAAAATTTAGATGTGACATTGTGTTTGTAACAAGTGTAGGTAGAATTAGTTGAAGTTTTTTTTTTATAGTGGAATATAATAATCTAACACATATTTAGAAAAGTACTGCCTAGTGATTTAATAAAAAAAGATAAAAAATATGATGAAAAATAATTATTGTCTTTTGTAAAATATAATTTTAATTTTAAAGGTTTCCACGTCTGGGCCGTAAAGATAGAGAAAAATGGATTGCATTTGTCCAGAACAATCGAAACGAAGAAACGTGGTTACCATCTAATAATACTTACATATGTTCCTTGCATTTTCGCGAAGAGGATAAATATTACTTACTACTTAAACGAATGAATTAATTTAACTGAAATATTCATATTATAATATAATACTTTCTATTGTTCAATTAATTCAACTAATAATAAATTATGAAACAAAGTGCGAATTCAATTGAAGCTTGTTAGGTAATATAAAACTACGTCACTTCTGTAGTAAGTCAGCAGTTTAGTCTATAGCAACGACAGGTTGATGCAGAACGTTGAACGAAACGCGTAAGCGCTTTGAAAAATCGCGGCGCTTACGACTTTTTCGTCGCGAGAAAACTATACCTTATAAGCGTTCTAGCGCTGAATGTTTATATTGGCTGGTTAGACGACTAATTATTGTTTCGGCGGTGAAGCAAACTTTAGGTTATATTCTTAACAAAATTGAGCATGATCTTTGTTTATGGTAGCTTCTCTATACGTAGTAATAAAGCTCGATGATGAAAACATGCATTTTCCTGTCATGTTCAATTCAAACCCAACTATCCCTACAAAATTAATTCCACCGTAATTGTGTGAAAAGATTCCTATCGCAAAGTAATGAACAGTTTTCATCAAAATGACATTTTAAATAAATAATGTTGCCATTTTAAAAGCTAAATTGTTTCTTTTGCAATGTTGCAAGGGTTATTAATTTTAATATCTCTTTTTATGGCGCATTTAATTGAAAGGGTGGCAATGATTATGATCTGTAAATTCTGTAATGGTTAACGACGGAATTGATTTTGATGGAAGTTTAATTAAGTCATTTCTGTTTTATTTATTTTTATTATAAAAAAATCTTTTTGCAGATTCTTGCAGATTGAATACTACCGCTCTCTACTCATTCTCTAAGTCTTAACATTTGAACAAAGTATTCCGATTATTTTGTTTAATAATAAGGTTAAGTTTGACAGTTCTCGTCTGTTGTTAGGCGACGATGCGGTCTACGATGGATCACGCTTGTCTAGTCTGAGTCACTTGAAATTGTAATACTTCTGCAAGGCATTCAACACTGAACTACGCTTGTGCCAGTGGTTTGACCTGTCAACCATATCATAGACAAACTACTTGACCTTATGTAAATTTATACAAATAAATAAAAACTTACTCTCACTAATAAACGTGACTCATACCCTATCTTATAAGAGGTTGAACATTTTCTAAATAACATCTGACTATGCTCGAGATATACACTCTATGCATTTTTTTTTATTAAATTCGGTTTACAATCGGCGAAGACATCGCGTACCTAACTAAACTACACAAAAAGTAGGTACCTACTTACAGTCCAGTAAAGAGTTGAGAACCTCTTTTCTTAAAGTGGGTTGAAAAGAATACATATCCAAGTATAAATTCACATAAGGTACTTCATCAGATCCTAAGATCCATTGCCAAAAATCAAAGTCATAAGTTTTACAAAGTGTAAAATCATAAATCACGAAAACAAAGATATTAAAATCCCATTAGGGTTGGCCCGCGTTAGTCGTAAATTCGCGTTGTCGAAGCATTCATCAGGGTTGTCACGAACGTCACGGTGTCACGCGGCGTCAGGCGTCTAGACGAGCAGTAGGGATGCGCCATCCGAACCGATACTCGAGTGGATCGATCTACTGGGATCCGATTGGTAAGATATTTGTAACGAATAACGATTCTAATTCTGAAGGGTTGCGATGACGTCTCTATTGAGATATTATATTGTGCATAGCTGCTTCATTGGCATTTTCTTAGATTAGGTAAGAAATTTTATATTTATTTATCAATATATTTTAAAATAATAGACAGCGATTTCTTAAGTAATCCCAGAGTTTTCATGCAGTAAAATCTTACACCTGAACAGAGAACACATGATAGAAGACCTGAATCAATCCGCGGATCGCCACCACTTTGATCCAGTGGATCGACACAAGTCAGTCGTGTGGCGCATGCCTCACGCATCACTATAGATTGCGAGGGCCGAAAATACTCAGACACGCCCCCATTTGCCGTCTGAGTTATTAATAGCACATTTTTTTATTGTTACTCAGTTACTGATGTAATTGTATTTTTGGATACGTAAGTATTTTCGCATGGACGAAATTCTTATGACAGATACTACATTCCTAGGTCATTTTATTCACGAAATTGTTATCTGGGTGCCGTGCAGTTTTAAACTGCTGTAAAAAGAATATGATCTGAGATTTTAGGTAACACTAAACTGTTATGAGTAGGCGTGGCGCTTACCTACAAGCGACGTGACTTGCTTAGTTCGCTACACAGTCTCAGCTACTTAGTATTTAAAATAGTAAGTCCAATGTATGAAGACGCACCCTTACCCCTTCACAGCGAAAATATGCACTTTACTTACTGCTAGTGTGTTCACTGTTACACACATCGACTACTATGGCCTTAAAGAGATCGTTTATAGCGATAATTCAGTCAGTTCTTTCACTAGTTTCTAATAAATCTGTCTAATTATTATTAGGATACATAATATTATTATACGATATAATGTGGGCAAACGCACAGTAAGATAACTTGGCTAAAAGAATGTACTCTGCAATGACGTATACAGACCGCGCGAACGAACTAGTGCGAACATTCGAATTCGAATGAAGACATTCGCTTGTGTTCAACTGCATGTCTATTCTGCAAGCTAAGTGAACGCGGAAGTGACGTGATAAGCTAAGTGAATGTGATTTTTTCTTGCCTATTTCTGAAGTTAAATGTCAAAACATCGTATTATAAGGGTAAGGGACTACAGTCAAGGATGATCACTCGACATTTTGATATTTCTCTATAGTAATCGACAAGAAAAATATACATTCACTTAGCTTATCACTTCACTTGCGCGTTCACTTAGCTTGCAGAATAGATTGGCCGTATTCCGACGCGAGGAAGAGAATAAAGCAAGCGAGAGAGTGATCTGCGAATCCAGAGTAGACGCGTTTTTTTTTTCATCATTAGGTCTCCAACCGCTGCATACGTCATTAAGAGAGAGCTAGGATCATACAAACAAGGGATAATTTAAGATGGCGGATGCATGTGGACTATGCATTAGTTTAGTGGTGTCACTGCAAGTTTCTTAGTGTGCGTGTAAAATAAGTAAGTGTGGCATATCTCCCTTAATTGTATGCTCTTAGGAAGAAAGGGTAGTGTAGCGCTTTCGTGGTTTGAACAAGTTCCAATAAATTTTGCGCAACAGTCCACCCTTGTCACCCGGGCTGCCTGCTGCCTGCTGCCTGCCCGGAGATCCTGGTGGTGGTGTTGCCGGCTGGCGGGAGGCAGTAGCGCGGTCCCTGACCTTGGACATTTGGGAAGTCTCCAAGTGACGATGCACTTGTAGTAATGTACGTACCTGTCAGAGGGACTTATCGATACTTTGGTAATATTGAAGCCAATATTTTTTGTAATGGAAACTGACGTGGTTTTCACACATTTAAATTATATTACATGGGAATTACTCACGTTACGCCGGCGCAACATATTTCTCCACGCACCCCCACCCCCGCACCCGAGCAGCGTCCGTCCGTGCGCGCGCATTCACCTTGATAAAGACCGCCGAATGCAGTTGAAACTATAGTCGGAGTATCCGGCTTAATCTTACGTGAGTAATTCCCGTGTAATATAAATAAAATATTTTTGTGTTCGATACAGGAATGATATGAAATAAATCTTATTGAAAATAATAATCAGGTTGTTAATTTAAATAGCGAAACTATTTGCCTTTTGGGTTAATAGTTTATTTCTTAATTATTTTGTCGAATGCCCATTTCGTAATTTCGCTGCATGGTTTTTAGGTCACAATTATATGTATGTATATCAGTCTCTGGCAGCCATATTACAAGCTTTGCTTAGTTTGGGGTCAGATGACCATGTGTGCAATAATGTCCCAGATATTTATTTATTTATTTAATTGTTGTTGTATATATTAAAACTATAGATCATCAACTTCATTATCAGATCTTTATCTACTTCTGAAGTAAGCCCTGAGCCCTCAGCTCAGCAAACTTTCCTCTACCCTGTGTCAAGCGAAAAATCCGGCAATGTTCAACTACACGCTGATGTTTCTCAGCCTAACTGTCGATAAGTCGATAAAATTCAGAATAATTGTGTCATGCCTAGCGATTTCGCCTACGCTATTCAGTATAATTTACAAGGGCCAGATAAAAAATAGTCAGCTAGTGTTGTAGTCAAGCGAGACCGCTGCCAAAAAGCATACGTTATGTCTTCTTACACAATAAGATGGTACTGTGTCGTTTTGTATACAGGGTGGAAATAAAATACGTATTCTTTGTAAGTATAGTTTTTGTTTTGTTACTTAGTTACGTCCTTTTGTGAGTAAAATAACTAGTAAATAATATCTATTGATTTGTTTTGATATAAACCATGACATGAAGGAATGAACCTTGATTTAAATAGGTAATGTATTTGACATGTAAATTGTACTTGTAAATACCTTTGTTATGAAGTAAATTAGAAGTTAACTTTCTAGTATTCTAAGGAAAGTTTTATATTTGTGACATACTGTATGGTTGTGTAGTGAAGTGTAGTTTCATATTGAACACAATGTAGGGCGATGAACCTCATGTATAAGGAAAACGGAGAAAAGCGATGACGAAGACGTTTTCTGGATGAAATGTCGATCATTCGTTAGATATAGTGCGGTATAAGATTTTGTCCGATGTTTTCCTTTGGAGAGTGGACAAGGCCAACAAAACTACAAAAAGTTTTCAATTGAATAAATATTTGGCTTTGGTTCTATTAATTTTCTGTAGTTCGGAGTTTTTTTGTCACGATTTTATTCATGTTTTTAGATGCTGGTAGCTGGTAATCCACTCTTTGATGTCTTCCAGTATTTTCCGTCTCAATCGTCTTGGATTTCTCTTCACCGGAATTTCGCCCCCGACGATTCACCGTGGAAATCCATAAAAAATATATTCCCTGCCTATTATGTCCGAAGCTCGTACATCTCCTTTTCCAATTAGTTTTTTCTAGTACTTTACTACAAGATTTGCAAGTGGCAATTGACAAGCCACATCGCTCGAAGAACTGATGACAGATGGGAAGAAAGATTCTTGCGTGGAGACCGCGAACCGGAAGACGCAGCGTAGGTAGGCCTCCCACTAGATGGACCGACGACATCGTGAGAACCGTGCATCCGGTGGATGCAGATGGCTGTCGTTCAGTGTGGAGTTTGGAGTTCTAAGTTCAGCATCAGTGGACGTCTTATGGCTGGTTGGTGATGATGATGTATACATGTCATGTAGGTACAAATCTAGAACCACAAAAGAGACTGCAGACATAAAAAAACTTGCAGACCGCTTCCAACCGGCGCTTTTGGTCATCGATGGGGAGGCATATGTCCAGCAGTGGACGTCATATGGCTGAAATGTTGACAAATCTAGATAACAATTGACGTATGTATTGACGTATGTATAGAATGATTTCAAGTGATTAGCGCAGAGTTGAGCGGCCCGCGGCGCCGGCGCGGCGTAGGGTGGGCGCGACCGTATTCGGACACAATTCGATCATCGATTGACGTCTCCATTCGATACCGATACGATTTTATTACCCCAATATGTTGTTTGATTATAATTTATAGATAATTAAATGCGAATACGTGGTTTTATTTATAAGTTAAATATATTTTATGATGTTAAACCGTTGTTAAGTAGGTTCTTCGATATTCTATCTTTTTTAAATTCTGTTTTTTTTATTTTATAAAATGGCAAAAACGGCTGATGGCGAAGTACTACAGAAAAAGCTTCGAAAAACTTTATTGATCGAAGAGAAAAAGTATTAAATTAGTACTATCTGCGCCACGTGGTTTCATCCGCAACTTTCCAATACGAGTACTTTAGCAAAATATGTCTTTCATTAACATTTTTAGGATAATGTTGAGTCTAGCTCGTTTCAGCGCCTCAGAAATGTTTCCCCTGTGCTAATATATTTTCTGAAGCGCTACATAATCCAATTGACGGTTTCCATGCTGTCGTTTGGAAAAGGATGTCTTCATGCTGGTATTTATAATAATATTAATAACCGTAACAGACGTACGGACCACGTACCACGAACCGCCGTCTGACTAACAGGAGGGAAAGATAAAATTTTCTCTTTCCCTCCTGTTGGTCAGACGGCGGCGGTCCGTGGTTCGTACGTCTGTTACGACTTTAAAAAAGATTATGAATATGTAGGGCATAGAGCCCTATATTATCTATAGTCACATGTTACTTCAATCTCAACTTCCCTATTTATTCGCTCTCCGCTCGTAATGTATGGTTGCTCGCTTTTTTATGCCATAGGTGGCAAACAAGCAGACGGGCCGCCTGATGGTAAGGAGTCACCGTCGCTTGTGTTTTTAATTAAATCTTAAATAATCTCTAACATTATTGGTGAATTATATCTATAAAGAGTGCACGTGTGATTAAATAACCCTTTAAGACAGCTTGTGAGTTTATTTAGCTGGTATCGTATCCATCGCAAACAAGCTGCGCACACGCTCTGCTGAACACTTCATTAGTGAGTAGAGAGCAAGCTACTAATAACATCATTTTACAAACTGTACCAGAAAACCATGTTTTTTTATTCCATAGGTGGCAAACAAGCAGACGGGCCGCCTGATGGTAAGCGATCACCGTCGCCTATGGATACCTGCAACACCAGGGGCATCACAGATACGTTGCCGACCCTTAAAGTCTCTATTAACTTCCCTTTTGAAGAACCCCGTATTGAAGCTACTCGGAAATGCCGCAGGAGGGAGGGCTCATTTCACAAATTGCAGGTGTGAGGCAAAAAGGAACGCGTAATACGCACAGTGTGCGATTTCCACCGATCTATGATATATGGATGAACTTTCAGGCGGTGGCGGCTGGTGCGATGATAAAACCGCGATGCCGGCATCAGATCAAACAGTTCTTCAGAACATTCCCCGTTGTAAATGTGATAAAAGACACAGAGACCCAACGTCTCTGCGCATGCTGAGCGGCTCTAGGTGTTCAGTCTATGTGCTGTCTGGTCTATATTTAGGCATTTTGTATAGACGATGGTCAACAAAGCGTCGACAAAGGGTTTTGCAGTGGCCTGCATAAAATGTTTTAAATTATCACTCTTGGTTATAATTTAAGGAGTTGTCCGGTTTTTTTTTTTAAATATATTACTCACAATTTTTTGTCTTGTTTTATCAACATTCACGCGATTCACGCGTTTAGTTGTAAACAGGTGACAAACAAAAGCATTTTCGCATTTATCATATTAGTTTGGAACATTGAGAATGGAACCCTCGGCCGATGTCGCCCGAAGCGGATCACAACAAAAAACGTATCATAAATAAACAGCCCTAACCTAACGACAGGTGTCATGACACTAAACAAATTAATTATTTATACGTTAAATTGATTATGAACTAATAAGTGTCGCCCCCTGGCGGCTGGTATAATGCGCTGGTCACTGAATAGATTATGGACCGACCAACTTATCGGTCAAGTTGGACAAACGAAGGAACTAAAAATAAACAATGTGGTTCTGTCACTTTTGTACGAAACAAACGATCATAGCTCCCTCCCTACATTCCACAGATAAGATGGTGGGACAGTAAGTTTAGTCTAATCTATCGTAAGAATTTGTTTGAAAAACCTTTTGAAATTGCCGCTAAATACGTACATGACGGGAATTATTTTACATAATAATTAAATAAACATTTCTTCATATTAACGGAAATGTTTCTACTTTCAAAGTAGGTAGTGCCTTTAAAGTAAAATGATTCAATGTTTTTTTTCTTTCGAAAGCTGTTTTTATTCTATCTTTTCCCCTTCAATTCTCAACGGGTTATAAATTAATATTAATAAGAAGTAACATAAGAAAGTGCTAATCCCTCCAGCCACAAATTAAAAACCCCTTGAAGAAAGTTATAATCGACGTCTGTTTCGGGGGTGCCATAAAATATGTCTAAACACCCGCTACAGTGCGCTGAAAAAGTAAGCGACAGAAGGTCCTAATAAAAAGGTGGGCAAAAAGTGTTACCCTACACCACAGTACTTACAGTCTATGGTTAGTTGGGAACAGATCTTTAGTTTTTAGATCTAGCTTGGACATGTTAGAGCTGAGTTCTATTGTTTCATGGGTTTGTATACAATTAGCATATTTTTTCCGAGATAGAATAAAAAAATAATTAAAGCTAGTATTTGCAAAATATTAGAAAACATGATATAATTATGCAGGAGCATAATTAGCAAAGAATTTGACTTATCATAAGTAAAATTCTCTGCTCCACTAATCTGTGATGAAGGCCTTGAAAGGTGTTAAAACCTAACACTAGGGCTGGCCACAAAGTTACAATAGATTGCCTCCTCGTCTCAAGTCTAATAAAAAAACAGGGTCAAAATAAAACATCATTTTATTTGAATATTGCTTTTCCATTTAGGGCGAGAGCAGACTGGCAGCGGACCGCTTTTATCAGCAAGAAATAAACGAAAAAAATAAACAAAAACTACCGATATCTGCCCGCACATGCGCTTCCATATTTGAATTTTGAATTTCGAATCGGATGCGGAAAAAAATACGACGCAATGTGCTAGCACGCGCCGCGCCATATGTCGAGATGGAAAAAAGTTTTTTTATTCATTAAACACCCGAAGGGAGATGGAGTATACGAAAAAAATGGTAACATAAGCATAATATTAGTAGAAGATATAAATAAAAACTTGGCGCAAAAAGCAGCGCACTCATTTTGAGGTTAAATAGAGGATGGTATGGAGGATTGTGTTAGGGTTGTCGAGTTGGTACAAATACTAACTATGGACATGCACTCGTACGTGTACCTAGTTCGTTCTGAATTCTGATATTGGTACACGCATTATCAAAAGAACAATAATTATTAAAATTGATTTGTGGTCAAACGGCACAATAGCAAAAAAACTAGTACCTAACGTTTTTGTAGTGGTAGGTCTCTTTTTAAGGGGTCCGCCTAGGGAAGTACCACACCTTTGCCAGTTATTCAACCGCCAAGCAGTTACTGTGTTCCGGATTGAAGGGCAATGTTTCCAGCGAAATTACAGGGCACTCAGAGATTTGACATCTTATATCTCGGGGTGACGAGCGCAGTCCATTGCCATCCAGGGTTTTGAACTGTTGAAATTCATAATTCGAGTGGCGTTGTGCTGTTATGGGCAAGCGTGAAGAGCCATCAGGCGAGCGACTTCGCTCGTCTCGTCACTCAGTACCATAAAAAAAAAAACTATTGAAATCGTCTGAATTTTTTAAGAATGTCTATACCTTGTATGCACAATATCCGATACCTACACATTACAAGTCAGTACTTTGTCATTATCGGATCGTCGCGTGGCTCGGACAAAATGTCTGTAAGAATATTAGGATATACAAAAAAAAGTTTTTGTTTAATTGTGGGTAGTGTTAAAATTTTGAATAAATGGTACGACTATTTTGCTCAGGCTATTTGCTGTTTATGATAAAAATGTAAACTACTTACTTTATTTAAATAAAGTTTAAGCAAGATAACTAGAGCTTATAACATAAAATGTTGATAAAAATAAGCAGCAAAAACGTTGCTGGCAACCCTGAGGAATAGGCAATGCGCGGACGCAGGACATCTGTCGCAATAGTAGTTCATCATTCCAGATTTGGATTTTAAAATGGCAATAAATCTGAAATGATCTTGTTCGTTGTTCTACTTTAATCTTTACGAATATTAGAGATATGAACAGTAGTACGTATTCTTTCTACTTTTCCTTTTTTCTTGAGGATTTTGGCGTCGCATATCTTGTGCATTATTTGTTAAGTATTAAACTCAGATCAAATATTTGATCTAAGGTATTAAAATAAAGTCAAAGTCGGAGATTCTGAGAGCTCGAGAGGTTTTACGGACAGTTGTACACCTCGACACCACAGCCCATTGTCAGTACAGCTCAGGACAAGAGAGCTAAACTGACCCGACACTACACTGAGGACATCCCAGACATCAGCTTGTACGAGATTAGAATGGCTCTGAAACAGCTTAAGAACAACAAGGCGCCGGGTGATGACGGAATCACGACAGAACTTCTGAGAGCGGGTGGAAAACCGGTACTTTTAGTCCTCCAGAAGTTGTTTGATTCCGTCATACTCGAAGGTACTACGCCTGAAGCATGGCACAGGAGTGTGGTGGTGCTCTTCTTCAAAAAAGGTGACAACACCTTATTGAAGAATTGTAGACCCATCTCACTCCTGAGCCATGTGTACAAGTTGTTCTCCAGGGTCATTACGAACCGTCTCGAAAACAGGTTTGATGACTTCCAGCCTCCCGAACAAGCCGGTTTCCTAAAGGCTGGAGCACCATAGACCACATACAGACGCTCCACCAGATTATACAGAAGACTGAGGAGTATAATCGGCCATTATGTCTAGCGTTTGTGGACTATGAAAAAGCCTTCGATTCAATCGAGACCTGGGCAGTATTGCAGTCCCTCCAGCGTTGTCATATCGACTATAGGTATATCGAAGTGCTAAAGTGTTTGTATAGAAACGCCACCATGTCGATCCGATTACAGGACGAGAGCACGGAGCCAATCCAATTGCAGAAAGGCGTGAGACAGGGAGATGTTATCTCTTCAAAACTGTTCACGAACGCATTGGAGGACGTTTTCAAACTTTTGGACTGGAACGGATTGGGCATCAACATTAATGGCGAATACATCACTCACCTTTGTTTTGCCGATGATATAGTTATCATGGCAGAGACCTCAATACATTGCTCAGCGACCTCAGTAGCCTTTCCCAACAGGTGGGTCTTAAAATGAACATGGACAAGACAAAAGTCATGTCCAATGTCCATGTTGTACCCGTACCGGTAATCGTTGGGAACGATACTCTCGAAGTTGTTGACCATTACACCTATCTTGGACAGATTGTTCAGTTAGGTAAATCCAACTTAGGCAAAGAGGTCGCCCGAAGAATCCAACTCGGATGGGCAGCGTTCGGGAAATTGCGTGAAATCTTCTCGTCCAAGTTACCACAGTGCCTAAAGACAAAGGTCTTTGACCAGTGTGTGTTGCCAGTGATGACATATGGTACTGAGATATGGTCCTTAACTGTTGGTCTTTTGGAAAAACTCAGAGTCACACAACGGGCAATGGAGAGAGCTATGGTCGGAGTTTCTTTACGCGATAAAATTCGGAACACAAATATTCGCCAAAGAACCAGGGTCACCGACATAGCTATTAAAATCTGCAAGTTGAAGTGGCAATGGGCAGGCCACATCGCTCGAAGAACTGATAACCGATTGGGAAGAAAGGTTCTTGAGTGGAGACCGCGAACCGGAAGACGCAGCGTAGGTAGGCCTCCCACTAGATGGACCGACGACATTGTGAGAGTCGCGGGCATCCAGTGGATGCAGATGGCAGGATGTCGTTCAGTGTGGAGGTTAAAGGGGGAGGCCTATGTTCAGCAGTGGACGTCTTCTGGCTGATGATGATTAAAATAAAAGTTTTTGTAAAATAGATCGACAAACAAGCCATACATATACACAGTCGAACAAATAAAGCTATTATAGGCATATCCAAGTTTTATAAAACTGGTGGAGACTTTAATTTTTATGGAGTTTTCGGAACAACACGAAAACACATGTTTCACCTCGTTATATCACTGCCACGAACACAATTTAACATCACTCGAAAATATATACGTTTAGGAAAATAATACATAGAGGACGGACACTTTTTTCAAGTCGACTTCAAAACTTTTCTTTCTAACTAGAATTAATTAATTTTAGTGGCGCATATTCTGCAAATGAGCATTCTTGTGAATGATAACGAATGTAAAGTAGATAGCTAACAGTCGTGACGGATTTAGTTGCGTCCGTGGCGGTCCGGGGTACCAAATCCATAAGAACTATCAATATAAAAAACCGACTTCATCAGACCTGGATCAAATTGTAATGGGACCAAATAGGAAACACCAGCTTTCAAATAAAAAAAAGAATCATCAAAATCGGTTCACCCAGTCAAAAGTTCTGAGGTACCTAACAAACATAGAAAATAAAATACAGTCGAATTGATAACCTCTTCTTTTTTGGAAGTCGGTTAAAAATAATACTATTCAGTACCTAGGTATTTATTAGTTGTGCGGTTCGTCAAATGATACTATTTAGTACCTAGGTATTTATTAGTTGTGCGGTTCGTCAAATAATACTATTCAGTACCTAGGTATTTATTAGTTGTGCGGTTCGTCAAATAATACTATTAAGTACCTAGGTATTTATTAGTTGTACGGTTCGTCAAATGTAGAAACGTGGAACGCTCAAAGTTCATGTAACACGATTGTTTTGCATTTTCCTGTGGTTTCCTTAGACTATCGATATCTACTTACCTTTCTCATCGAAATTCAATTTTTTAATATATTTTATTTTGAAATGTGGATCTTGGTCAAGTACTTAAGGATTAAATTTGCATACAACTTAATATAAAATGTTTCTAAAATCTTCCGTCGAAGTAATGTAGCCCTACATAAACGGTCCTTAATTTGGCGGCGTTTCTTTGATGGGATTATTTTGTAAACCGCCTGACATAAGTTCGTTTATATTTTATTTGATGTTTTTAGTCTAATTCAGGCCGGAAAAGTATGTTTAGTGAATCAGTACTTAACTTGGTACACTAATTTACTGACCCATAAAATGTTGAAGGCTCCATGGTAAAAAAAAAATGAATGCAATTTTAATTGAGTTTTTTCGCGACTGTCCGGAAAGAGAAAGAGTAATATTGTTTAAAATAATAAAATTGCATGGCAAGAGATACAGGAAGTGTCTACTTAGATACAAATGGGAGTCCTAAACAAAAAAAAATATCGGAGGAGAAGTTGTGTAAAATTTAAACACAGTCTATTGAAAAAGATAATTGAATTTTTTTTAACAATTTTTTTACTCCATTATTTCTTGAAATCCATCCGTTTTATTCATTATTTCTTTGATATTTTCTATAATTTAGAAATAAAATTGTTCTGTATAAAAAAAACGTAATTTGCCGAATAAAAAATTTGCGAAAACTAGGCTCCGGCTTAGCTTTTTTTTCGGGCTTTCCAGTTCAGTGACGGACAATATCATGTCCGTGTTACATATGGGTTTGTTTTGTTTCTACTTACTTCAGCTTCATCATTATCAGCTCGTGCTTGTTATTTTAGTAAGTATGTATCTGAAATAACGTGCGTCGGTTTGTCTGTTCATGGCAGGTGTGACGGGAGGACAAAAACTCCCTCCCAGCGATTTGAATAAGATTTTTTACTGCATGAGGACACGAGCTCCATTTTTTGTGACCTCTGAGGCTTTTTCAAGTCGTTGTTTTTTTAAATTTTAAGGGCAGATTGCATTGCATTTACTGATGGCAGGCTGCCGTTCAGTGTGGCGGGTTAGGAGGAGGCCTCTTGGGCATCTTTTGGCTGATGCTGAAGTAGCAATAGTAAGTAACTTACAATACAATAACCTACTTACCGGTAAACTCATCTGATGATGGAGCCAGGAGCAGTGGGTAGTGAAACTCTTCAATAGGTAGTAGTAAAGCCCTCAATTTTGGGATTATGATATGTTTTAACAAATTATGTAAACGTGTTTTTCTTAAACGATTTAATTTGTTTTGTTTGAACACGACAGGTTGGAAGGCTTGAGGCGATCTACAACTCTGACAAAGTTAGGCAGCCTTCCGTCTACCTCTTAACGCGGGTTCGAAACAGCGCAGTGCGGAAAATCGCGAGAACGCGCACTGAGATACCTACGGTTTGCAGTCGCGTAACTTTTCACAGTCACCTAAACAGAATCGCTTAAAACAGGTAGTCGTAAGGTTAGTGGTAGTTAAGGTAGTGGTTCATAAGTTCCCTTCCATCACCTGTAACCAGCAGCTCGGCCATACACTGGGCACAGTATGCAGCCCGTCTGTCCGTGTCGTTGGCCCATGCGCCTGCGCCGCCACAATGATGCACAGAGTATCGTTTATGAATGGCGGCTATATTTAGCTCCATAACGCAACATTCCCGCGACCAGACGCGATTCAGTTTCATTCACAGTTTCACGATGAAACACTCACCTTACACATTTATACACTTGCTGTTGCCCGCTACTTCGTACGTGTTTTCAACTCCCAACCTAAACCTTCCGCGGTGTTTCCGAAAAGCTACAACATGGGGTTCTTCAAAAGACGAGTTAATAGAGTCTTAAAGGGTCGGCAACGTATTTGTGATGCCTCTGGTATTACAAGTATCCATAAGCGACGGTGACTGCTTACCATCAGGCGGCCCATCTGCTTGTTTGCCACAATTCGGCCCTTTTCACAAAATCCTTTTTAACGGACCTCTACACTTCATAAGGAAACTACCTCATCTGGCTGTTATCGTTACGTAAATGATAGCAAATGAAAAATTCAGTTTCCTTTCACGTCCGATAGAGTCACGTTCAATTTTTCATACATTTGCTATCGTTTAAATAATGATAACTTTTTCGCAAGTGCTCGTACTAAGGCCACTGATGTCTGCATATAAGCGCTGGCTGACACTAGGGCTTGCTACCCAGCCCGAGCCCGACAAGCAGTCATCAACACATCTAAGGTCAAAAATAACCGTTCATTGAGTAAGCTAACAACAACAGATCCATTCTGTGATCCTGCAGCCTTTGTTGTCCATTCAATGGACAGACGGACAGGTTTTACAAACACCAACTTATACAAGCAATTCATCGAGGGAGCTGCTATCGTATTTCCCGATAAAACTGACAAACCATCCATAGAAAATAGTGGGTTTCATCGTTTACCTACATCTATAGATAAGTTTGTCTGTCTGTATGTATTAGTATCGACAGTTTACGACTTCACGGATGTCTGCGACCGTGGGAACCACGATACCTGGGCAATACTCAGATTTTACACCAGTCATGTCATGCTATGATTTGGGCCGTTTCTAGGTGGTAACAAATCTATTTAGGTAATTATATCACTCGTTGAACAGGATATGCTAATCGAATTATCTGCACTAGCAACACAGCCAAAGATTTAATAGCGTTAATAAATTGACAAACTATGACAAGTTTGGCTGAAAACATGGTAGGTTACCCGGCAGTAATCAGACGATGATGTTTCCAAAAACTCCACAGAAGCCCTCCACTGAAATACTTTACTATGGCATGACTTCAACTTTACCGTAACTTACTTTGCTTGACTATGGACCTTTTGACGTTATTAATGCAAACCCTTGGAAACCTTATTATTATACCGACGAAGACCTCTGTATCCAAGATCACTAAATAAATAGGTACCTCTACGTAAATATAACTGCAATTTAAAAAGTTTTTTTTAATAGCTTGTATATAAAGCAGCATTATTTCAAAAGCTCTCCTCGTTACTTCAGTATTTTGAAACATTAATGTTATTTTTATGTTATAATAGAAAGGTATTAATTTGTGTTTTTAGGCTTAATTTAAAAAAACTATGTACCTATAATTAAATAATTTATGTTTTGCAAGTCGACTATTCCTAGCGGTAAAATTGTAGGTATACAATCTGTATTATTCTCTATTATCCATATTATTGTCGTAACATTTTATGTTCATTTTATAATATGGCTGCTTGCTGTTCCATAATAAATAAAATACTTAAGTGATTAAAAATAAAAAGGTTTCGACTGCTGCCGAGTAAATACCTACTAGGTAGGCATACCTAACCTCCATTGATAAGATCTAAGATCTAAGCTAACCTATATTATGTATATTTTTTATGATAGCGTTTTGGCCTATAGAATCATTTCGTACTTATCCTGTAAATATCTTTTTTTTCAACCTGTTCCGAGTCACAAAACTCTAAAACACAAGCATTGTAAGTATATAAACCAAGAACGATCTTATCCTTGATATAAACTTATGAACGTACTATTATGCCATAGAAGCATAGAAGTAGTAACTTTTAAAGGTTTGTACTCGTAATATAGCATTCTAATCTCTCGCTACCTGTCCGTTCCGTTCCCACGGCGGCATTCTAAATATTGCTAGAAGAACAAAAATAATTTTCACACCTCCCCGCTGAGGTTTTATTACGAATGTAAAAATAATAATGGATTCATAAAACTTTTAAAACTTTCTTTGTTAATATTTGAGTGTGGTAGTGACATCTTGCGAGTTTAGTGTACGTTGTAGACTTGTAGGACTTGATGTAGGTCAACGCCACTTGTGAGAACGAGGCTGAAGCTAGTCGCGGATCATCTACCAACTTTGACGACATTAGCGACATCAGCAGATACTATGTGGAAAAGAAGAACTATTTTGACGTGATTCTCTAGTCTCGGTGAAAGGTTCGATAAGTTTTGTATAGGGGGCGCTCATATAAAAAGCGTAGAAATATCTTTCTACTAGTTTACATAGAGGGCGCTAAGTAATTCTTAAAATGCAATATTAAATTACACAAATTTTATTATCTACAATATCTACAAATAAGTTAAATAAACAAACTGCAACTTAATTTATTTATTTACATGAAGATAGTGAATACTCGACTTACTTAAACCAAGGAAGATAGCACTTCCATCCTTGCTTAAATTTATAAATAAAATGGAATAGAATTTTATGATTAAACTTATTTCTTATTTCACCAACAAAACATAGAAGTTTCTAACGCAGCACCTGCGTTCTTCTACCCTCATAAATACCATCGCTTGCAAACTTTTCCCAAACATTCCCTGACAGATATATTACTCTACTTTTAGCGCCATCTATAATGACAGTCGTGATTTATAGCCGCAAGTAATGAGCGTCCGTCGTCGACAGATGGCACTACGAGTTGTTTATTGGAATCCTGCAGATTTATTGCCAGGGTGGCAGCGGGTGGTAAAAGGGTGGTAAGTGGCAAAGTGCTGATTTTAGGGTTGTTGTATTACTTTGTTAAAGTGGGAATGTGTGTTGGAAATATTTTGGTAGTTATCAATGTGTAACACGTGTTATAAAATGGTTTCTTTGATAAGTTTTCTTTGTTGGAAATAAACATGTCTTCGAAATTATGAACGGCAAAGTTTTAGTAATAGTAAGTTACTCGTGAGTCGTGACCATTGAACACCTGATTGAACATATTATCAAAACAGTTTTTCTGATGAATTTCTAGTGTAATTCCGCTTCTAGCTATCTAGCTTCTGCTTAGTAGAAGCAAAATTACACGAGAAATTCATCAGAGAAACAGTTTTGAAAATGGACTTCCGCAATGTAACGCCTGATTTAATCAACTATTGAACATAATTATTATTTTGATGTGTGCATTGTGTACAGGTGGTCTTTGGGTGAGATATAATTATACTAGCTAGATACATTTTAATTTTATCTGGATTGAAAAACCAGTAAAATTAAAAATTCGTCTGGAAAACCCCTACTTACTTCATACTTTTCATTAGTAAGCTTCGTGATCGAAGTTAGTTATAGTTAATATTTTTCACAAAGATTCAGGGTTATCTCTATTTCCCAAAACCCCAGCTAAATAAATCTGCCGCGTGCAACCACACACGTGATTCGTTACGTCAGTTGACAAAGACAGTGTTGCCATGAAGCAGCGGAATGGGACATTATCGTAACTGATGTGACCGCGGCGGGGAGCCGCTACAATACTCGGATTACCTTGAATTACTGGCCGATCGAGGTTTATACTGGCTCTAGATTGGCTCTAATTTTCTACTAGAGTAGTTTCTCTCAATATCTCTCTGGAATAACATCAGTTTTTTCTTTCCTCTTGAAAGGATTTTGTAGAAATATTTTCAAGTTTTTTTAATGCCATAGGTGGCAAACAAGCAGGCGGGCCGCCTGATGGTAAGCAGTCATCGTCGCCTATGGATACTTGTAACACCAGAGGCATCACAAATACGTTGCCGACCCTTTAAGACTCTATTAACTCTCCTTTCGAAGAAACCCATGTTGTAGCTTTTCGGAAACACCGCGGAAGGTAGCTCATTTCATACTTTGCAAGTGTGAGGCAAGTGTGTGAAGGTTTCATAATAAAATATCATCAAACAAGAAGTAAGTCGATATCCCGGAAAAAGTCGTGATTCCTGTTACTGTAGGATCAAGCGTGAAACTGCGGGGAGTTAATAGTTAATTATCTATACTGACCATCACTTTTTGATCTTAATTCTTGTCTTTAAATGTGATCTAGTGAGGTAACAAACAATAGTTATTTGCCATACAAGAGTGCAAAGTTGCCTTTCAACCGCGTTCTTAATTTTGATGACCGTGCAAGCGAAGGATTCTATAAATTTGAATCTATAGAAATATTCTCAAAAATTAGAATCCTGAGCGAATAGCGAGGGAATCAAAAGAGCACGAGGTGAAAAAGCTTTGCACTCGAGTGCAACACGTAACTATTCATCTCACCTCATCGAGGAAACGACTATATGAAAAAAAAAATACATTTGCCAGTTTCAGTCAATTCTGTTGGCGTCAAATAAACTTCCTCGTTACTAGAATCATTAATTTTAGAGTTTTCACTTGTTTTCAAGTTTCTTGTTTTTAACCTAAGGTTTTAACAATATTACGAGAAAAGAAAATGGCGCGCGCAAAGCAAATATTGAAAAAGTACACCATGAAGGTTCTGAGTCTGAGTATTTAACAAATTAAAAAAGGTTGTATGATAAACTCGGCCCCATGGACTAGGCGCACTAGATGGCGTTGGCGTCGAGTTAGCTCGCGGTGACGTTTTGTTCGCGCTGTGAACATTGCTGCAATGCTTACACAAGCCAAGCGAGCACAAATGTAATAAAATAGTAAAGTGAATTAATTCACTGATATTTTTAGAAGTCGTTTCCTTTTTGCAACGACATGTAATCATAATATTATATTTATATATGTATGTGTATCACAGACATTCTGTATTAAATGTCTGTGATGTGTATGTATTTTATTGTTATTTATTTATATATTCATACATGGAGGTAGAAGTAAATATTTAGGTTTAATGATGTTTTGAATTCACAAACTTAGTGCACACGATGTTCTAAATTCAATTTAATTTATCCTCTAGCTAGCGGGTAAAAACAGCTTTTGCACTCAGATATCGAAGAGCAAAAATACTCTTTCCGGGATGAAAATAAACTTTTTTATCTAACGTAAAACAGATAAACGTGGTTCTGGAACAACGCACTTTTGTCAAAAGGCAGGTGCGAGTAAATAACACAACCCATTTATATAATTACATATTACACCCCTCACCACCTACTCTTGCAGTGAGTTGTAAGATAATGGGGATTGAGTAGCCTGACGGTAGTATTATATAATTTGGGTCTGGTTTTACTATTGAAGTAAATAATATTAACTAGAATACCTAGGCTACCTACATTATATAACGTAAGTATAATAGAAAGGTGTAAGTGTAACTCTATTCATGCGAGTACTGGCTACTAGAGTAACTCTAACCACGGGCTCGAATTAGCGCAGTTTGCAAAACCACGCGAACGCGAACCTTAACGCGCTGAGATACGGTTTGCTGTAGCGCAACTGTTCACAATCACCTAAACTGAATCGCTTATAACAGGGTTACATTTTTGTAAACTTGTCATACGTCCAGATTATTGAAAATAAAAAGCCCCTTATTCTTTAATTAACTCTATCACTACATAGTATAAAATAAAGTCGCTTCCCTCTGTCTGTCTCTATATTTGCTTAGATCTTTAAAACTACGCAACGGATTTTGATGCGGTTTTCACTATCAGTTAGATAACTTTTCACGGAAGGTTTATATATATGTATAATAAAACATATACCCGTGTGAAGCCGGGGCGGGTCGCTAGTTTGGAATAAAACCGGCTTGTGTTCACAATCGGCGAAGATATTTCTTAACTTAGAAGAAAAAAGATATACATTTTAATACTCCTTTTTTAAAGTCGGTTGAAAATGATAGTAGAAAAGCCATCAAACACAACAAAGCTTGAATTTATATAAATATCATTTTAAATTGGTTCAAAATGTCAAGATAAGAAGAAACGAACGAATGAAAGTTTGAATACTTACTTTTTGTAAGTGGCCTATCAACAAAAATTAAAAGGTTCGCAGTCATAAAACCTCAAAGCCCATTCGCTCCCAAGACCTCCAGCAATCATAACCTACAACCCCTCCCCGACAATTAGCGATTAATGTAGTGAAAACACTTCTCGCGGGGTGAATGTCGTCTGCGGCCGCGCTCTTTGAAGCTACGAGTACATCATCAGTTTCCATTGATTACCGTTACGAAACTAAAAATTAAACAGTCGAAAAATAGATTATTTTGTATCTTGGGCTTTCCACATACGGAACGCGTGTCAGCAGCAGCACAGAGTGCCTAGTGCAAGTCTCTCCACATACAGAACGCGTGTCAGCAGCAGCACAGAGTGCCTAGTGCAAGTCTCTCCACATACGGAACGCGTGTCAGCAGCAGCACAGAGTGCAAGTTGTTGTAATTACATTAAGGTAGGTACTTACTCGATCACGTTCACGATAACCACGATTTGTATGAAATAAGAGCAGCGCCATCTAGCGCCATGTAGATTAAACTGCTCTTATTTCATACAAATACGATTGAGTAGGTAACGCAAGTGAAACCTCGCACTAGGCACTCAGATAGACCGCGAGCTGCATGTTTTGTACTACAAGGAACTGTACGAACATCTACACTACGTGCCGTACAAGCTGCTCCACGGCTGCGCTGCTCAGGAGCTGCCGGTAGTATCTATACAAATGTAATGAACTCCACACTTAGTTTTGATAGTTATTGTTATAAGTTTTAATATGTACAGACAATCGATTTGCCTTGTAAAAGGTAGACACTAATTCAGGGGGATCTACTAATACGAACTGAGAAATGGGCCCGCCGGCGCCGTTTGCTGCCTATTTGATTTATACTTAGGTCGTTTTGTTCACAATTTTATGGAAACTACCTTCAAAGTTAACTCTTCATGTTCAACCGACTTAAAAAAGGAATATAGGATATTGTATTTCTTCTTGATAAGAATGTAACGCAATCACTTCACCAATCATTGTAAACAAATGTCAATGATTAATATTTATTGAATAGGATATCTAAAGGGACCACCCATTGTAATTTGAAGATATTAAATACTTCCAAAGATGAAAAATAGGGAATGAATCCCGTTTATTGAATTTCACCCATTCACCGTAAAGTAATTTTGTCATTGTTGTTTTAAAATAGAAGCTTTTGTTAGGTAATCGTGGCTCAAGGAGCACCAGCCGTCACTCTCGAGGAAGCTGGAACTACTCCTTGGCGCTCCACTGCTTTTAACGACGCCGCGATGAATGCGCTCCCTCGAATAGGAGGGAAAATATGAGCAGTATTTAGGGGTCGACAACGTATCTGTTATGCCCCTGGTGTTGCAGGTATCCATAGGCGACGGTGATCGCTTACTATCGCGCCGTCACCTTGATTGCCACCAATGTCATTTAAAAAAAACCGAGTCGTTGTCACATAAATGTGTAACCTACATCATTAGACTAGCTTAATGGTATTTTGGGATCTGTGATGTTGACGAGCAAGGATGGCGTTTCTGGCGACGGCGTCCGGTTCAGTGGTAAAACCGAGGGATGAGGTCAAAAAGTTCATCAGAGCATTCCCCGTTATAATATCTGTAGAACAAGCTAAGCGAACCAACGTCTCGGCGCAAGCTCAGCGGCTCTAACTTGCCAGATAGGTTCGGGTCATCGATAAGTCTAACGGCTCTTCTCTGCAAGAAGTCAAGAGTACTAGAACGAACGGTGTAGGTGAAATTAAAACTAGCATTTTTTTTTCGTAAGCATTAATCAACAAGGGTAGTTAACAAGTAGATGACTTGGACCGACTGCTTTAACACCCTGCAATTAAAAAACACGATAAAAAGAGGGAGCAGCGTCCAATAAGTAAATGTAGGATTAACAAAGACGTTAAAAGAGGGATAAAATAAAAATAAATGCAAAGTTGGAGAAATGAAGACATCTTGAATTACTAAGAAAATTACGGGAGTCGAACCTGCGACCCGCTGCTGTAAAACTTAATTACAGATTTTAATTCCGAGGGTGAAGTGTAATTAAAATATTCGGTTTAAACAAATTTGTAATTGCCGAAGTTTTAATTGTTACTGTTGGAATGTTGTCTTGCTATTTGGATGGAGTTTTTTCGAATTTTTGTAGTCGTAATCTGAAACTTTGAAGAATACAGGGACAAGTCTAAATAAATGTCCTAACTTTACAAACCCTAATTACTAAATACGAATAAGGGAACGATCGAATCGAGTGGTCGTTGACGGCTGTTTGTCTGATCAATTGGTGATTTGAATTGGCGTACCTCAAGCGTCTGTGCTCTCCGCAACTCTATTCTTGCTGCAAATTAATAACCTGCTTAAGCTTATCTTTTGGTACGCAGATGACAGCACAGTTGTGGAAAAGTACACATCTAATTCAAGGGACAAGAAGGCGGAAATTCAGGCGCTGAGAGAAGACATGGTAGAGCAAATGAATCAAGCTCTTAAAGTTGATTCCGACTGGGGTGACGAAAATGTCGTCAAATTCAACGCCAACAAGACCCAAACTTGTCTTTTCTCAGCCAAAAAGAGTCAGTTTTCATTGTATCCTACTTATGTATACACACCTCTGGCAGACCATCTAGAGCTACTATGACTTACCCCAACGCCTACGCTGAACTTTGGAGCCTACCTCGAACCTAAGGATAAACTGGCTTGTAAATAACTTGGCATCCTCAATAAGGTCAGGTGGTACTTCTCACTGGGGCAGTTGCTTCACTTGTATAAAGCACAAGTCCGATCGTGTGTTGAGTACTGCTGTGTTGCCATCTATTCGACGTAGCAGCCAAGTACCAGTTGTCAGCTTTAGATTTGGTAGACCGGCGTGCTATGAGGCTGATTGGTGACAGCAAGTTAGTCGCCAAAATATTACAAAGCTTCAAGCACCGCTGTAAAGTAGCTTGGCTGTTTATTTTCTACCGGATACATTTCGGTGAGTGTGCGCAAGAGCTTCATGACCATATTCCACCCTCCCCCTTTTACTACAGGACAAGTAGAAGGACTGCACACTATCACCCCTTCCTCGTGGAAATTCGAAAGATTCGTACTCAACGATTTGGGTCGTCATTTATGATACGTACTGCCCAAGAATGAACTCCCTGACGTGGGTCTTAACAAATACACCATACATGCATAGTATGTGTTGTTTGTTTGATAGAGTTACTTTATCAATCTCGATGAAAATTGGATTGACACAGAATACAAACTCAGAAAACGGAAAAACCGCGGAGCGCAGTACAATATAAAATTACTGGCACGGCTGTTTTTCAAACACCTTGCAAAATAAATGTGTAAACACAACCCACCCTGTTAGGGTACCGCAAAAAATGCCGAGTATCAATTGCAACAGACAGGGCAGGGGTTCCGTATGATTTATAGCTGCAGGATTAAAATGTTAGCGTGGGAGCATATAAGTACATGCCTACCGGGTGATCGTTTGTAGAAGAGAACAATACATTTCATAAAATATATATTTACCTATTCAATAGATCGGATTTATGAAGTTATATGAAAATGGAACGACTAAGTTGAAAAACCAGAGCAAGCATATGTTTGTATTGATTAGAAATATGCATAGTCGTAGTTTTTTTATAGTTGCCTGGTCTCTTTTTTCCCGTCTGATGCGTATTTCTGATACATAGATACTAGGATAGAGTTAATCTAGAGTTACTATTATATTTTCAAATTGCTAAGTTTCTGAATTTTTAATTGTTCAGTTTTTTTTTATTAGAATTAATCACTCATGCGCCACACCAATGTTTATTAGTTCCTCCTTATTTAAGATAAAATACAGATGCTTCGTGCGTGCCGACAGATACAAACAGGCTTCACGGAGAGAATAAGTAGAGATAATTCCGTCAGGATTTCTGTTAGGAAATCTTTTGGAACTAACTCATTGGTAAACGGTCTTTAGTCCCATTTTGCAGGATTCGTTCTTATAGAGACGTTTTTGCTGAAGTTTTTCATTGGTTGGCGCAGGGTTAAACTCCCCGCTCGGTACTTGCTAGGGCTGTGTGGCTTTGAATTCCATGAGCTTGGGAGCGGTTAAGATAAGCACGGTGAGAAAACCAAAGCATGGTGGTAGAGCACTTTAACATCAGTAGTTCTCTTCAGCTCTCTGCCTCATTTTGACCAAAAGTTTTATCCTGCTTCCTGTCTCGAAATAAACCTTAGTTAGTAGGTACGTACCCGTTGGCACGGCGCGGGCGCATGCAGTTGTCGCACCTGCCCCCGGCCCAGCGCCTCCCGCTTGCGTTGGATGCTGAACTCGCGCAGCTCCTTGCGCTCCTCGTCGGAGAGCGAGTGGCAGTACCGCGCCTGGAATGGAAAAGGAGAGAGATTGAGATTATAGCAATACCATTCACAAGCACCTGAGCATCTTCCCGAGACACAAGGTAGGGCTGGTGCGTGAGCCAATTCGGCGGAGCAGCACAAGCGGCACTGATGTATATTCTAACCCCAGAAGTGGTTACACATTTGAGCCGTTTGCGGCCGAAACATTAGGCCATCAAGTCCAGGACTCACCACATTTTCAATAATCTTTCCTTTTACATTGAGCGTTACCGCAACTTAGATGATATGTACAAATGCGTATTAAAAAAATAAAAAAAGTTATGTCGCAGGTCTTCGAGCTAACTAAAGGAATAGTTTCCTTGTTTGCCACCTATGGCATAAAAAAAAGTCTGACGAAGTATTCCAATTGCCTCTAGACATGAGGTTGCCAAAAATAGTGTTGTTTTTCTGAGAAGTCTCCACATTCAGAATAATGGTGGTGGATTGTGGAGACTGAATAGTAGATCCTTAGCTTACGTTAGTGCGGTAAAGTTACTCCTTTTGGTATTTGATAGCAGCATAGTTCTAAGTAAAGAAAGAACTTTCCACCACCTTTTTTCTTCTTAACACCTTCGGTTTTTCCTCCGAAGTATAATTTGAACTACATGGATTTGGAGGGGTGAATACAGTCCTCAAAGATAGGCAACGCACTGTCAATGCGTCGAGTATTGTACGTTATAGGCAGCGGTGACCACTTACCATCAGGGGACCCGTAGCTTGTTTGCCACGTATTTTATTAAAAAATTACTTCCTACCTCATTGTCCTGCGGCGGGAGCTGCTGAAGGAGCTGCTTGAGGCGGTACTTCTCTCCGACGCTGTTCACGTACGGGACCTTGTCTTCTGGAAGCGCTGAGAAGTACAGGTGCACCTGGAAAATGCAGGAGGAACATTTCAATTCCGGTTCATTTAAAGTGTATTATTGTTGGTTTTGAGTACTGGATGTTCGAGGACATTGTAGATGTTTAAACCAAGGTATTTTTTCTATGATACTGAGTGACGAGACGAGCGAAGTCGCTCTCCTGATGGCTCTTCACGCTTGCCCATAACAGCACAACGCCACTCAGAATGTTGAACTTCAAAATACTACTAAGGTCTTCCCCATTACTTCTGCTGCCTAACTTATGAAAGTTAGGCAGCCCTACATCATAACTATATTAAGCTGGTCATAGATAATAAATAATCTGTGTCATTTGTCTTCCTCGCACGAGCCGTCATTATTACTACCTACGTCGTAGCCCCAATATTTCTTCTAATAACGTAGATTAGTGTGAAATATCGCTCGGACACCGGCCATGGCAGATAACGGGATTCTGTTATTAAATACCAAACTCGGCCGATGTAAGAAATAACCGGCTTCCTTGTTTCATGAGAGATATAATTTGGGCCTTTTCAAGGCGTGAGTGAATAGGTATCTTCTAAGTCTGCGTGCTTCATCTTCGACCACATCGTCGCTTACCAACAGGCGAGTTGGTGGTCAAATGCGGAATGAATCGAGATTTAAAAAAGTGAAATGGCAGTATTGTTGCAATATCGACGTAGCAAAGCAATGTTTTTTAATCACCCTAATATGATTTTATTGTTGCTAGTCTATTGGTTTTTTATCGGATACATTATGCTTCGGATCTGCATGATCTAATTCCCATCCCCATTTTTCTATCGAAGAGCCAGGGTGTGCACGAAAAGCCGACATCTTTGGCGATACCACTTTATGGTTGATATTCTGGAGACCCAGTACGAAGCGCTTTGAGTCCACTTTAATTGTGACAACTGCTAGTTTAGTTCCAGTACATCGGTTACTTCTAGGTAAGCGTGATCCATCGTAAACCGCATCATCGCGGGTGGCAGTCAAACGTAAAGCAATTTTTTTATAGGACAAGTTAGACGTTAATAAAAGCACTTGCCTTTATTAACTAAATAAAATACAAGCTAACACTAACACTACAAAAACAGACTGCCCATAGACCCTAGAAGGTCTAAAGACAGTAAAAAAAAAGTTTTTGAGTTTGTATGTTTGTTCATCCCAACTCTGTAACGGCTGAATATACGATATTTGGATAAAATAAGGTATGAATTAGCTTGTGAAATAGCCTACCTTTATTGCCGCAAAAAACTAACGGTTTCTGTAAAATCACG
Source organism: Agriopis leucophaearia (assembly GCA_949125355.1). Lineage (NCBI taxonomy): Eukaryota > Metazoa > Arthropoda > Insecta > Lepidoptera > Geometridae > Agriopis > Agriopis leucophaearia. The sequence goes on along the minus strand of OX421278.1, from coordinate 563,943 downwards.
GTTAAAACAGCGAGCCGTTGCTTTACTTTAAAAATATAAGTATAATAGTTTTTTTTCCGTTATGTACTAACTAGATAGTTTCAATGCTCCGAATAATAATTGAAAAACGCCTTTACAAGACAACCTACCTTAATTATATCAAGACTATAAGTAATAAATAGCGCTGCCAGGTGTACTTTTCATAAAAATTTGATGTCTCCATCAATCCTACAGCCATATTACACCTTACTCTCTCGCTAATACTCCGCTCGACTATCCGACAACTACTATAATCCGCCTTTCTTTGCGCGTCAAAATTGATCTTATCAGCGGATTACTCCGTAATACGCCATTATTCAAAATGTTCAGCTCAATAATCCGCCGTCATGCCGTCTATACTTCACCGCACGGGCCACGGTCATAATCATAAACAACCACTCTTAAATCCGCTTACGATAATCAAGAAGAGGTTCTCTGTAACTCAGTACTAATAAAAGTTATATACCTAACTAGCTGCACACCGCGGTTTCACCCACATGGTGATGAAATACAGTGATGATGATGATAAAAACTAGCCTATGTATTAATACAAGACATAAGCTTTCCAAATTTCAACCAAATCCATCCAACCATTTTAGCGTGACATACACACAAACTTTCGCATTTATAATATAGCGATCCGCTCCGGCTTTGCACAGGTGTTAGCTCGGCCTTCGACCTACCTACTATAACCCGCTCCAGGTACAAAATTTCATCCAAATCTGTCCAACCGTTTTTAAGGTAGCCGATGTGCTATTCCAGACTATAATCTATCTCTGTGCCAAATTTCATCCAGAACCGTGCAGCCGTTCTGGCGTGATTGAGTAACAAACATCCATCCATCCATCCATCCATCCAAACTTTCACATTTATAATATTAGTGGGATTAGTGTGGTAATAATAGCTGCACCCCACGGTTTCACCGCGTGTTGATGAAAACGGTGATATTGAATAATGAAAAGTAGCCTATGTGTTAATCCAGGACATAAGCTATGTGTATTCCAAATTACATCAGAATCCATCCAGCCGTTTCTGCATGAAGGAGTAACAAACATACACTCACAAACATTCACATTTATAATATTAGTGTGATATAGTGTGTTAATAATAAATTTCGATGTTTCGTTTAATGTGTTGTTCCTGTAAAATGTCCTGTTAGAATTCCTGTTATAATCCGCCGTCTTCAATAATCCGCCGATGGCTGGGCTATTGTGATGGCGGATTAGCGAGAGAGTACTGTACTAGACTTTAATTAAGTCAATTGCAATAAATACGACAGCTATAACATAACTGTAGCATATTTCATGGCGCATCGAATAAATTAAGCTAAGACATACGTATTAGTGCACTGTATGCGAGACACGCACGATTTTCATTAGCCCGTAGGCATTATTAATACTGGTTTTATTAAACGCTCTGTCGTGATATGGGGTGGCTAGTCTGTGGCGGCTTTACCAGAATATAAATTGATTTTATTGTTTGATGCTATGTTTGTATGTATGGAAACTAATTTTAATGCCTCATCACATACACACATCACATATCCTATGTGATGTTATGATCCCTTTAGGTATATTAAGCCTAACTTATCATACAGGGTTCTCTAATATAAATACACGTATCCTCTGAAAGTTTGAAAGAAATCAAATGAAAGTATTTCTATATACAGCGTTACTGATAATCTATTAACATCCTCATAGGGGTGGCTTCAATACATCAAAACAAACATTTTTGTTCTACTACTTATCATCATCATCAGCCAGAAGACGTCCACTGCTGAACATAGGCCTCCCCCTTTAACCTCCACACTGCACGACATCCTGCCATCTGCATCCACTGGATGCCCGCGACTGTCATAATGTCGTCGGTTCATCTGGTGAGAGGCCTACCTACGCTGCGCCTTCCGGTTCGCCGTCTCCACTCAAGAACCTTTCTTCCCCATCGGTTATCAGTTCTTCGAGCGATGTGTCCTGCCCATTGCCACTTCAACTTGCACATTTTAATAGCTATGTCGATGACTCTGGTGCTTTAGCGAATATCTACGTTTCGGACGACTACAACTATCAAAATTCGCGAAATAAAACTTTGCTGTTTCATTGCTTTTTTCGGGAGTGAATGTGTATTTTTTTATGGAACGGCAGTTCTTTTTTCGCGAATTTCGTAAAGTTGTAAAACAACATTTGTTTTTTTGATGTACTGACGCCACCTTTAAGAGAATGCTAACTCAGTACCAGTAACCCTGTATATTTGGACATTACTCTACGCTAATAATATCATAAAACAAATGACTAAAGTTAAAAAAAAAAAATATGCTCATAAAATTCATGAAAACTTCTATAAAAAATCCCTACTGGCAAATCAGAACCTCAATTAAAAATAAAAAAGTTCAGCTACGTCTCAATTCTCCCGTCCATTAAGAACTGCCAACTCCCGAAATACCTATAAAACACCTACAAGGAGCGGGAGAGCCTTGGGGAGACCATTTTAATTTTTTGCCTCACTGCCCACTGAGAGAGTTCGCAAAGTAAGGTCAGACAGACGCGGATAAGGCGACTGCAAATCCACAGCGACTACTTACTTGATGGCTACTATAGCTTGATTTTGTCACGTCGATGAAAATTCCTACGTGAATTAATGAGGTGAGTAGGTGACATTTATTAAATCCAAGTAAATATATCAACTGCTATTGGCACCACAAATACTCAAAAACACAGGTGTCACAATAGTGTGTCATATTGAATAAGAAAAAAAGGTAGTCATCAATTAATACTCACAGGGCAATCAAAACTCATATGACATTAGAAATTGTCAGAGAGTTGCAGAAATAGTCCAGGGTAATGTAATCTGACGGAGATATTCTACTTACCCTGTCTATGTAAAAGTGAAATAGTAACATTGGATTACATGATACCTTTTCCTGTAATTATTTCTGTTCTCCAGCTCGTATCGCCAGTGCAGTGATTCTAATTACTTATGTTTAATTTGTCCTATTGAAGTTTCCTCTATCATATTTGCACGCAATGTCTGCTTTTTAAAGCCAGTGCCAATGATGTTCAGTTAATAAGTACAAGTCTATTGTAAAGTATGACATCCCCGTTAGCTTAGTTGGTAGTGTATCTGCCTTCTGCGCTTGAGGATGTGGGTTCGATTCCCACCTAGGACAAACATTTGTGTGATGAACATTTGTGTTTGTTCTATGTCTGGGTGTTAAAATCTATTTAAGTGTGTGTTTAAAAATATATATGTATGTATATCAGTCTCTGGCAGCCATATTACAAGATTTGCTTAATTTGGGGTCACATGACCATGTGTGTAATAATGTCCCAGATATCCCAGATATTTTAAAGTCGCTGCAAGTATTGACGGGTACATGTACACCTTATTTCCATAACATGTACCTTATGGCAGTCACCAACAGTCAACATAATCGCACAGGTAGGTCCAGTAGCTTGCCTACTTTATTTTTTCTATAATTATAAACGGCCTGATATTTGGTATTCAAAGCTGTTGGTATTCAGCACCACGAGTTACTGTTGACCGCCCGAGGGTGGCACGTAATGATACAGCATTAAAGAATGGCGGTTACCTACTTGCAAATGGTAATACAACTTGGTGTATAAGGTTTATCTATTATATAAGTATATATAGTTTATCTTGAATCGAACGCGTGCGTTGAACTAACACAGCATAACGAAACATCCAAATAACTAAATTTCCCGTGTGTTAACTGGTGCCTCGCGGCTGTGAAAGAAACCCATTCAAACAAAGGCATACATTTTGTTTTCGTCATATACGAGTCTAGAAGATTGCAGGTGGAAATATCAGCGGAGATCTGGAGTCCGGAGCAGTCCCAGGTACGTGAGTGCATGTCTATTCGCTCTGCCTCAGATGTGAACTCTCGTGAAAAATACGGTTTAAATTTTAAAGTTTAAGAACAGAATGTAACAGAAAACCACAGAGATATTTCATATACGTAGGTGCAAGCAACCCTACATAATTTATTTTTAGCCCTTGGTGTATAATACTTATTAAATTTATAAATGTATCTATAATGCTATGCGTGTTTTTAGCATCTAAGTTGTGAGAAAAAGGATGATATTTGGACTGGTCATATCGGGTCGAATTTGAATCGCGGGGTTATCATATAAAGGCCTTACTTAAAAACGTTACTCAAGTTGATCTATGCTTTAAAAAACTCTCAACTTTTCGCTGATGGCAATCGTCACACGCGAAAACGAGACGGAACATATTTAAGCGTATGTCAACTTGAGTAACGTTTTTAAGTAAGGCCCTAAGTTGACACTCGCTATCACTATCGTGTGATCTCGCTCCCAGGCATATTGTGTAAGTTAGCGCGAGCGAGATAACAAGATAGCGATAGCGACGTTTTCATAAGAACAGATAAGAACAGGATCGAGGAATTTGGCACAGAGAAGTTTTTCCCCAGCAGTGGGATAAATGAGGCTGTGAATTTTAAACGAATAATAAATACAATACAAACTTTATCAGGTCGTAACCACTAGAAGAATTTACATCTGAACCATACTACTCACTTTTTATTTGAGCGTCACCTTGCTTCGGGTTTCTAATTAAATTTTGTAAGGTTCCTGTCGTTTGTTCAAATAGTTTATCGGAATCTTTTAGTCAGCCTTAAATTATATTACAGCTATCCATTCAGCCAAATTGAAGAGGAAACAGATTATATTCAACGAAGTAGCTTCTTATCTAACATTTATTATATCTCCTGCAATCTCAAGAGTGACAAGAACTGGTCTTACGGTTCTCTGGCGATAATATCTTAAATAATGTCCGCCTAACGACATTATAATAAACAGCGAACTGTTCTGTAATGACGGATGTCGAGTTATGATCTCATGATGACGGTTCTTGTAATCTGGTTAGCTTTTGATGACTTTCTTTGGAGTAGCAGGGATGAATTTACAGATAAACTATAACAAGGTAATGATATGTGTTATTGTTTTTCTTTATAATCATAGGCCGTTCAATCCATGAAGATACCCCAATCTTTTATCCTAACCGAACCTTTTAATTAAACCGTTGAAACGGATTTTATCACGTGTATTTTAACCTAACTTTTACGGTACTGAAGACCCTGGAGTTCAGACTCCTTGAAAACATTGATTTGACGTGGATAGTCCACTAGATTCATACAACTAATGTTGGTACATCTATGATACATACTTGTATCTTACATAGCACCTCACTTAGAATAAGACGTGACTTTTAGCCTCCGCATTTGCATCTTTGTATCATCTTTAAGATTAGATTTGAATCGCATAATTGTTTACTAATATTAAAAAAGGGTTTTTCTCAAATTTAATTTCTTATTCTAATTGCAAGACTACCTGTGAGGCAATGCTCACTCTTTAAGTATTATAATAAAGGCCAGCATTTTGGTCACGTGTTGCACCAGACCTGATCATAAATCTTAATTTTTTAGGTTTCCCGTCCCTACGGTTCCTAGGTTTCGTCTCCAAAAAGCTCTATAATATGACCCACTATCTAACGTCTCAGCCTTTAGAGATCTTTTAAATTGGTGGTGAAAACAAATAGAAAGCCATTATAACCACTGACAGAGGCATGGAAAGTGAAAATATGAAGTGGTAAATTATGCGCTGGAGTGGAAATTTACGTGTATTTTCCAAAGTTTTCGATTAACATACAAAGTCGATTCACCATAGCAATTGCCCATTTATAACGTACGTCTGTGAAGATTCGCGGAGTACTCGCGTGTTAGAAGCCAGTCTTGGTCCATTAGTTGCGACACGGCCACTCAGCGATTATGTTGTAATGTCATACGCGAAACCGGGATCTGAACGTTACGTGCTTTCCAGAAATACTCAAGGTGTCTTATATAGCTAGTTACGACCAAAAATTGCTTAGCTTGGCTAGATCTGGAGTTTCTTTATGAAAAACCAATAGGTACTATTTCGGTCCTATTGTAAAAAAGGATCAGCCACAAACGTTTATCAAAATTGTAATGTGGTGTTACAAAACATTTCACAATTTGCGAGTTTTGTAAAGGGCTACGAAATTTCCAGTTCAACAAATAGAAGATCTTTATGTGGGCACCTAATATGACTAGGCAAATAAAGTAGCACGATGAAGTACTTTTTAGCTCTTAAAAAAAGGTATAATAGGTATGTAGATTACGTACGTGAACTTTGCCACGTTTTACTTTTACCAGATCACTTACTCCAAACATTATTCAAATATGAAAATTCCACCTATTCGAAGATTAGTATTTGGTAACATTTTGAAACCTAATAGTACAATATACCTTATAGATCCACCTTTTTCCCAATTTTGTTACAAACAAACACAAACGCCAGCATTTTCCATTCCAAAACCAGTGAGTGATCTGCACTCTCATCAACGACGTCCGAAAAACAAAAAGGTCCTTCCAAAGGGAACCCTCAAAAAGGAACCTCCAAAACAATGGTTGCAGGATGGTTGCAGACAATGGAAATACTCCGTCGATAGCCATTTGTGTCTACTGGGACCTAGGTTTAGGTACGACCAATATATCTGTATAGTTGAATGGACGAGCCACGTTTATATTTGCTGAACAAAACCCAAAGTCTCCTATACAAAATGTTAGTTCCTTCATTTTACCAACTGTAAAGATAATTTGGGAGCTTTGTACAGGTAGGTATTTTACAGTCGAATAGAAGCATTTGTGTTTTGTGTTGTGGAAGTGGCAATTTGCGGACGAATTGGCTGCGAATAGATACTGATTTTTGTTGTGTAATGTTTGTACCATTTACGAGTCACTTCAAGCAAAAGTATTTTTTTATCCACCAGTTGCATGGTTGGCGGACAAATACGCACCAAAGGTTTTCATCGAACTGTAGATACTACGTTTTCCTACTAACTCGTCCGATTCAAATAATTGCGAAAACCTAGACAAGGAAACAGCTCGCAGTTGTAAAGGCCTATTTAGTCCGGCTTTTAAGATATGCAAAGCAAATAGGTTGTACTTTTCAGAAAACAAAGAAGAGGGCAAAGCATTCCAGTTCCTGGTCGTGCGTACTATGAAAGTGGTTACCCGAGTACCACACGAGTGTGTAATAAACTCGTAGAGACATAGTCTGTAGGTTGTCAGCCTCCCCTTACAACACACTGACATCAAACATGCTGATACTAAATGACACTTACCATTAGATATTTGAAACTATGGATATCAGACTGGCCTCAAAAATGCCGAACCAAAGGTAAAACATAAAATAAATTTATTAAACTAAAATTCTTGCAATCTAATTTATATTTTTTCTTTAAAGACAAAGGATTTTAATTAGTTTGTCGGTATTTATAAAATGTATCTAAATTTATATAGGTTGTGTATTTTATACATTCATAATTTGAGTTTGTAAATCTATGGCACTGCCGCTTTTTTAGCTGCCATTATAATTATACCAACAAGTTTTCATAATAAATTATTGTTGAAACCTCACCTGTTCTGGCCTCAAGCAGGGCGGCACCCAGGTATACTCCTCCAGTGCACATCCCGAGTCATCATCACTCTGCGAATGTCGATGTGGGTCTGCCGGTTTCATCAGCCTCTCAGCGTGCTCCAAGAACCCCCTGAACTTCCCCTGGGGGACAGGATGGGGGGACAGCGACATCGCTGATTGAGGACTTTGTGGGTATGACCCAGTAGGGTATTGGTAGCCTGGGTTGGGTTGATTCAGCTGCGAAACGCTGTGACTGTGAAGCAAGTTTGGGTAGCCATCTGGATAGTTCTGGCCCGGAACCGGTTGACTTCTTCTAAAGTTTTGGTATGAGTAAGGATGAGGGGATCCAGAGTTGCTTGGTATTGATGAACCGCTTCTGCTAGGTTGTGGTGACTGTGTGGGAGGGGATGGGAGAGACTGCCGGGGGGAATGCGGGGAAGGTGGCGCTGGTGGAGGGGGGGATGATGCTTGCTCTTGCAGTGGCGGCGGCGATGACCCCGTGGGTGATACCACGCAGTTTCGGCAGACTGGTCTGGAAAGAAAGAAAAGTTTATGTTAGTGAAGTTGTTTGAGGAAATTTGGCTTATCATTAGCGAAGCTTGTGTTGCTTTTGATTTGACCCATGATTGGTTGACATCATAATTATGAACAAATTTTACTATCTAACCCAGAAATCGCAAAAATATTTATCACCTGTTCTATAACTTTCTAGCGTCACATTTTTCTATGCCGATTTTTGCTGCAATTTAATATTTGGCCTATAGTAAAAGTTGTTCATATTAATAAGTAAAATTATCTCCTTTCGGATCAGTACCACCGTTCCGTGTAACCCCATATACTGAACTAGCACATCGGCACAGAAGAAATAATAGTAATTCCATTGGCTTTTCTTTTTACCCCCCGAAGTAAACAAGTGTCATAAGTTTAACGCGTGTATCTGCGTGTCTGTCTGTGGCATTGTAGCTAGTTAGCTTCCAAACGGCTGAACCGATTTTGATTTAGTTTTTTTGTTTGAAAAGGACTGGATCAAGAGTGTTCTTATTCAAGAAAATATGTTCAGCCCTTCGAAGACTATCAGCTCTTTTATCGGTGATAAAAAAACTATTTATACTTGTTATGCGATAAAAATGCATCGGATCACGCAGGATAGCGGTCAACTATATTGTAGAGAAGAATTTTCTCCCATCCCTTTGTAGTGAAACCGCAGCATATGTTGTAGAGCCTCCATCAATCAGACATACCAGCCCGCATGGCTGCGCAGTTCGTGACTGTCGTTGTCTCTGATGGATATTCTATATGTAAGATACTCTATGATTTATTGTACGCATTAGTATGAGATATCAGATTATAAGTTGAGGCGTAATAATGTATTACAAATTGTTATGTTATTTGTGTAATTGAAATGAGTTTGCAGGTTTCTTGTGTCTCATCATCATCATTTTTGGCAGCTTCTTCTAATTCAGATAAGTGCATGAAACTGCACAATTACAGTTTTAGTATCTATTTAGATTTCAATTTCAAAATTAAAAAGCTAGTTGCATGTAAGTAGTTGCATTTTAGGCGTGGCTCTGGATGGTATATGTGAAATGAGGATGATTTCTTTTTTCCCTTGGGTATCGTTTAATCGCAAGGGCTAGCATGCGAACTGCGACAAAATTTTGACGCCTTTTTTTTCGTGGCAAACCGAGAAAGGCGTATATAAAACCGTATATAGGCACCTTGTTGCGTTCTCGCTCGACAAAGTGGCGACAAGATTTTGTCGCGGTGCGCATGCTAGCCATGCAGGTCTTTTGAAATGAAGGCTATCTATAGGTTTCATATATTATAGTTTTTAAAGTTGTTTTATCGTGTGTATGTTATTTGTGGTGTAAAAAAATAAATAATTAACTTATCTATAACTTTTTCATCATGTGTTTTGCAAAATATGGCCCGCCAAAGTGACAAAAAGTTTTCCCCTCTCCTGCATTTCTAAACTATTAAAAACTTGTTACTTGCCATGAGGATACGTCATATTATAAATAAAAAATATTTTGAACATTTTGTGTTCACAGTTTTTTGAATTTTAGCGATAAAACTGTAATAAATTCAAGACTTTCTGATTGTAATGTTATTGACCTTTTCGTAAAATGATCTTCACAAATGGTTTAACAAGTTATTTTTCACTAAACTATCACAAGTATAATTTGTATTTGTTATGTCGGGATGATACATCTATGAAACAACATCGTTTGTTAGAAAAAATCTAAATACTATGAACATGGCCACAATTAAAATTATGGCTTTGGCTTCGGAACCTTATAACATATGCTTGTCTTGATGCTACGCTTTTGGCCAGTTATTAATGTTAGAGACATTTAGTTTATTCTTCCGTTCCTCGGCCTATTCCATCCAAGAATACACGAGACGTAGCACGTACTCCGCAGTTTTATTAATATAATAAGTTTCCTGGCTCCAAACATAAACAGAAGAATCGTTCAATTAAATTATTACATATCCACACTTTCAATAAATTTATAATACCTAAATAACAATTTCATCAAAAAATTTGCTCAAGTTATCTGTAATCTCCGACAAAGTACTCCATCACCGTTTCTAACCCTACAGCGTGATTCAGGTCCCGCGGGCGGTCCCCCGGCCCGGGCTGCGGCCACGGCCCCGGGCTGCGGCCCCGGGCTGCTGTATGTTTGTCGGCATCGAGCCGGTCGATCGTATCGAGAGATTACCTGCAATCGATTGATCAATAAATCGATACGATTCAATAAACTGTTGCTAGGGAGAATTTGTTAATGCAAGTAGCTATTGGATTGGAGATTTTTCAAGATGTCTACTAATTATAGACACTTCAAATATTTTACAAGCTTTTTATTAGTTCCACCTGTCCCGGTGTCTGTCAGACAGACAGAATCAAATCTTTTGTTAAATTAAATTTGTAAAATTGTAATTTCTTAATTAAAACTACTTCCCGGTGTTCGATTGAGCTAGGCAACAAATTAGAGTCATCGACATAGCTATTTAAGTTTGCAAGTTGAATTGGCAATGGGCAGACGACATCGCTCGAAGATCCGATAACCGATGGGGTAGAAAGGCTCTTGAGTGGAGACCACGAACCGGAAGACGCAGCGTAGGTAGGCCTCCCACTAGATGGACCGACGACATCGTGAGAGTCGCGGGCATCCAGTGGATGCAGATGGCAGGTTGTCGTTCAGTGTGGAGTTTAAAGGGGGAGGCCTATGTTCAGCAGTGATGATGATGATGACCTAAGTATTTCTTTTTAGCCTCATAAATGTTGTATGTATGAGTTTGGGATTTTGGAGATACTATTTATATAGTTTTAATAACAACTCAGACTTCAGTAGCAGCTAATCTATACTATAGTGTATCGTATTTTCCGAAATATGGCTGCCTCGTTGTCACCCGTCTGAAGCCAGACCTGCCTTCACATTGCCATATGTGTAACTTAATAATTATCAATATAAAAAAAAACGACTTCATAAAAATGTCAGAACTGGACCAAATGGGACCACACGGGAAGCACCATCGCCTTCGTATAAAATAAAAATCATCAAAATCAGTTCACCCAGTCGAAAGTTCTGAGGTCACAAACATTTAAAAAAAACAGTCGAATTGAGAACTTCCTCTTTTTTGAAAATTGATTAAAAATATTCTTATCACAAACTGAATGTGTTATCTGTTTTTTGCAAAACAACATAGCCTATGCTTCAATCTGGTCATAGCTAAGCATATTCGTGACAACCGTAGTGGTTTAAGAGATGTGCGTGGACAAACAAATAATCAGACGAAAAATCCAAAAACTGTCTTAACGAGTTCAGCTGGTTATTTTAAGACGCCTTGTGTTTTTATTTTTTTGATATCTCACAATTACAGATTTTTTATTTCTACGTTTTTATAATATCTACATTGTATAGATGTATAGATAAAGAAGACTTAATTTATCTGCAAATATGTTAATGAGGTGATATTCTGAGCATCCGTTACAGATTGACATCCCGACACTTTCTCTCGTAAGAATTAACGTCTGGTCTCGAGAGAGGAGGGAGATATTTGGTCGGAGGGCTTTTTGAGGTCAAATATTTGTTCTCTAGCGCCTGTCACATTGTTCAATTTGTTTTTCTAATGACTACACAAATACAGTGAACCAAGTTAATAAGAATTTTCACTAGAATGAAAACAGAATAATTTGTCACGTTTACGGCTTTGTAAATGCGAAAGTATAGATAGTGTATACAAGGCTACACATATAAACTGTACTAAGCCGAAAAAAATATCAGCTATTCCATAGAAAACGGTCATTGACTCACGACAAAATGAACCTATGGAACAGATGTTTTTTTCACGATGTCAGTTTTGGTCCATAGTACAAGTTGTTCATAATGATGAGTATAATGACCTCCTTTTGGTTTAGTGCAGTCTATATGAGTAACCCTGTTCAATATATACCTATGTAATTCTATAGATATATATATCTAGCCTCTCTATCACTTTACGACGAAAATTAGGATAGGAGGTTCTCTATTGGACGCGTATTTTTTTTTGTATAACTACACACACTTTTTGTTTAGTTGATCATTCCATCTTGATGAAATTTAGCAACACGAGGACAGACAGAATCATAGGAATATATCTACTAAGTACCTATATAGGTACAGAACATATTTTATTCCTGAAATGCGGGAAAACGGAGCCTTGTAACCTACTGGATTATATTATTAACCTAAACCATCTTTTACACGTGTAGCGCCACAGAATAAGTACAAGCAGTAGAGCAGGAGCTGAATAACACAATAAATATAAATAACTGCGTACCTACTATTTAATATTTGGAGAGTGTAGTCGCAGTAACGTCCCTAGGACGGACATTCCCACGTCTCGCTGCGCAGGCGCAGGGTCGTCTGTGAGACGCATACTAACATTCTAGCTACACTGAACTTATAATGTTGCTATTATGCTAACTGTAGATATATGCTGTAGATATTCGCCAAAGAACCAGAGTCACCGACATAGCTATTGAAATTTGCTAGTTGAAGTGGCAATGGGCAGGCCACATCGCTCGAAGAACTAATTACCGATGGGGAAGAAAGGTTCTTGAGTGGAGACCACGAACCGGAAGACGCAGCGTAGGTAGGCCTCCCACTAGGTGGACCGACGACATTGTAAGTGTCGCGGGCATCCAGTGGATGCAGATGGCAGGATGTCGTTCAGTATGGAGATTAAAAGGGGAGGCTTATGTTCAGCACTGATGATGATGATTATGCTAAAATTTTATGAAAATAAAAACCTGGTATTTTTTTGCACCGGGCCCTGTAACGTTTAATTGACTCTAGAGGAAGTGCCATGGTTTTCAATTTAGATAAAATTTAACGTAAAAGTTGTTCATCTGATTCGCCACCATGAAATTACCCACGCCGCGCCGAGCTGAACCAAATAATTATCTCAACGGAGTATATCGAATCTTAATAACAGTCCTGATGGCAACAACCTTAGATGTAGAATAAAACAATAGTTTGTATATATCTCGCAGACCAGAAGCAATCATTAATAGAAGCAGCCAAATAATAACATGGAAATTTTCGGTGAATCAAGTAGAGGACGGTTCTATGTTCCACTTCATGTTTTATATTAATTTTTTATGTATGTTACCCTTATTTCTCCGCCAACTGTAGGGCGATTAAAAAAAAAATTGTTCAGTAGAGTATACAGTATGGGTATCCAATTTAGTCTCATTGTCACCAAGTCAGGATTTGACCATGTGATCCCAGGGAAATCAAGGGCAACCCTTAAATTTTAGGCACTTGTTTTTCATATATTTTTGAAGTAATGTGATCATATTACTTTATGGAAAACCACTCGGGGTCCCCTACACTATCACCGTTAAATCATAAAATTACCTTTGACTATGTATATAGAATAGATAGTCAAAGAAAATTACATATATCTTTGCATCGTGTTCTGATATAATACGTTATAAATATTACCACAGCTTCCCCGATAGACCAGGCTCTGAATGGAATTCGAACCGGTCAATACCGGAATAAGTCCGAACGTTAAACGTACGTTAATTCGTTAAACGGCGATAATTACGTGCCCCGTTAACGATTAACGTGGTTATCCACAATTATACGTCGTGATTACACTGCGATTTCCGTTGAAAAACTTACAGAAGTATGTGTGGTGCAAGTGAAAGGAAAAGAAGTGAAAAGATGACATTGAAATTAAACACTAACGGATTTTATCGCGTGTGTTCTACATAAATATACAATTTTTTTGTGATATTTTTTTGACATGAAGCTACATTACATGATACGCGATTGTGTGTCTAAAGATAGATAAGTCTAGTTTAATACAATGGAAACTGATTTTTTTTCCACACAATTTTTTTTCTATACTCGGAATAACCGATTTAATGGCTTCTTTTCAGACTTTTAGCAATTTTGGACATTCTAGATTAAGTGTGTCTACTTCCATGGTTAGTTAAAAATTATGAAAATGATGTCATATCAAAATTGAATGTTTTATCTATGAAACCGCAGACTGCCAGTGCTACGGTACCCTTGTCGTTATATGTTGTTTTGTCTGTTTGTTTGTTTTATGACAACATGACTTAACCAATTTCGTCAATAATTTGCAAAGAGACAGTGTGTAGTGTGGGATCATAACCCCCTTCCTGCGGTTTCCGAATTATCTGGGACAAACCATACCTATATAATTCGGAAATCTGGGAAATCTCGGTTACAACGTGAAGCTCGATCGCTAATAATATAAAAGAAAACAAAACATAACACTTTTTTTGGGCATTCGTGTAAAAACAAAATTCCCCAGTTATATTGTCATACATTGCCCGCCTCGTACCTATGCCTTGCGCCAGACGAGAGCACCGCCCACCGCAATGTGACTGCAATCATACCGTACCTATGGGAAACACTCCAGGAGATGGCAACTCTGATTTAATACCATTCTCATGGAAAATATTACATACCTACTCTTACCTAAGTATTGGCAAGAAAGTCATGAAACGAAACTTACCTTTCGTTCTTACCTTTTTAACACGCATTTATTAGCTTGGTATTTATGTACGATGTGTGTAACGAAATATTTGAATTTCATTTTCAACTACTTAAAAACGTTTAAATTTAAATTTTGCACACTAATCAACTGCTTATCAAGGACCGATGACAATCCATAAATAATTTAAATAGTTCGTGTCTTAACCAGAGCTTTTTTATTTTTTATTAATTATCTGTCAAATGTCACATTTCAATCCAATACGGTGATATTGTTTTATGTTATTAATACTAACAATAAAAAACCTGTCATATCCGTTTAGTTACCACTTCCTACAAATATCTACTGTTACGACTGTTAAAAGTACCTAGGTGGAGTCTGAAGAGTAACTTTAGACAACCTTTTGACGGAACTGGTTGTGAATATAATGTATCTCTGTTCTGTAGTTTCATATTTCTTTCATCTGCAAACCTGCTCCAAACAGGAAGATGCCCTTTTATCTATATATACTAAAGGCTTGCATAAACGGCGGACTTTTATCTCTATTGTGTGTCGCGAATGCTGGCGAACCGTTGTTAGAAACCTTTCGTTCCAGTCTAGCTCCCGTTTCGAAGTGGAAGGGCAGGCTTTATTGTTATATTTTCACAGTAAAAAGGCCGTCTGTTGTCTGCATTGGCCTTTACTACATACGAGGGAGTACAATAAACAAACAAACCGTGTTCAAGTAGTGCATGAAACCACGTAGGTAACGTAACACTCGACGGACGGACGCGGACAGGCGTCAGGCGTCAGACGGGAACCGTGAAAGTTCGGCTAGAGTTACCCACATCACTTCTGGTACAGTCCCCACAAAGGTAGGCAAATGCTGGACATATAGCTAGCCGTTTTACCCGACTGCACTGAAGGAAGGTAATGTTTTTTGAGTGTAGGTATGTATGTCGTCTTATCCTAACGGTTTGACAAATTTTAGAGTGCAAGGTGTAAGACTTCTTCAGTTAATCTATAGAATTGATTTATAACCCGGTAAAAGTATATCCAACACGGGTGAAAACGCGAGAAGCAGCTAGTTTTAAATATAAAATAGTTAATCAACAAAGCATCTACATAATTCCCCCTATTACATAGTACTTATCAATTATTATTAGTTATTACGTAAACAAGATACAAATTAACACTACAATAAAACCGGCCAGGTGTGAGTCGGGCTCGTGAACTGAGGGTTCCGTGCCACCACATAATTTGTAAGCTACTAAAATACAATAAATTTGTGCAAAAAGACTCGCATCAACGCCCAAGCGCCCTTCCAAGTACCGACCGCGCCCTACGTTGCTTAACTTCAGTGATCGTACGAGAACGTTAATCTGCCGTAACATTTACATATTCCGTGAAAAATACAACTGGCTATCTATTACGGTTCATAAGACACAGCCGTTTAAAGGTAGGACGGACAAACAGACAGTCGGACGGACGGAGAGACTGACAGCGTAAGCTTAGTAATAGAGTCCCGTTTTAACCCTTTGGGTACAGAACCCTAATAACAGACTACCCATAAACCGTTAAATTTCCAAAAGCATTCCAAATGCTCCTATATAAATAAGCTTTTGAAGCATACTTGTATCCAATCCAAGTCATTTTTATTTATTTTATGGAAACTACGAAATACCCACATAAAAATGTTTTTTTTTGTTTATATAATCTTGTTTGGTTACCCTCTTCCCAAGTAGAGTAGGCGTCGAGTACAGACGGATGATATGGTATATATTACTTATTATTCTATGGTAGAGGTGTCTATGGATGAATTATTTAACACCAAGTTTTTTTAACACGATATCTGGTAAAATTTCAAATTATTCAAAAGGCGTTTTGACAGGCGGAGAGAATACGTCAGTTCCTATGTTTCATGGTCCCTACCCGTCAATGATGAAATACTCATTGCTACCCGTAGACAGACAGGTGTTCTTTGTGTACGTCCGTACTTCAGAATAATATTAGGTACGTTATTATTCTGAGGTCCAGACAAACACTTTCTATAACGTAGCTTTACCTAGTCTGTGGGTTTTTTATTTTATTTTGATTCCTACATGGGTATTTTTGGTTGAATGTTCGCAAATTTGCTTGTTTTGAAAGTGATATAGTATCTAATACTCCACCACTTTAGATTCAAATTTAGATTTTTTATTCACCTTATAATAATGGTTCGTTATATTAGGTAGGTCAAATATATTTGTTATAGAAAAGATACTCTTAAAACTAAGTACAGTTTACATATAAGTTATACAAGTTCACATTAAAATATAGGGACAAATTATAGCGTCAAAATAAAATTGATTGAAAAAAGATTAAAAATATGTCATATCGTTAGGAAAATAAAATTGTTACACTTTGACTGGACCGTGACAGACACCGTGAGAGAGTCACGGAAAGTAGTTTCTTCTATCATTCATATTAGATCGCTATCTGATAAGACTTGAAAATATTTCAATACTTGATACTGGCAAATGCACTAGACGTGCTATACCAAAATCCTTTTAATATGAAAAAAGTTCCTGCATCCTGTGTTTTCTGTTCGTTCTTTATTTCAACTTTGATATGGAATGACAGGTGGCAGCACTGAACTGCCAACACTGGCAATTTCGGAGGATCTATACCTTGAACGAAGGATCATTACATTTTAGACCATGAACCTACTACCGTTCATGTTTTAGACAATCCATATAATAAACTAATTTTATATAGTATGGTTTCACAACAATTTCTAAATTAGTTTGATTAACTTAGTTTGATTAACTTAGTTTGATTAACTTAGTTTGATTAACTTAGTTTGATTAACTTAGTTTGATTAACTTAGTTTGATTAGTGTAGTTTGTATGTTTGTTTTATTAAACTAAAAGCACAAAAATATCTTATTTAGTATAGTTTTTTTGTAGTATACTTTTAGCGTTGAATAGAATCCATACTTTTAAATATATTTCGTTTACTTACTTATCATTTACATAAAAGTTGTATCTTTCTCTACGGTAATTAGGTATAATCTGATCTTACAAAAACCACAAAACTTTTTAAACAATTTAATAAGGCTTATAAGAAACTTTTATCAGTCTATCTTTACAATAAAGAACCTATCTCAAGCGGATCTCTTTTCAGCAACTACCTTAATTATTTGCAAACTCACTTGACACCTGACGGTAACTTAAATCAACCTTATCTGGTTAACTTAAGAGATAATTAACTGCTGCTATAGTTTGGTAGAGAAAGGCAAGTAAGGGTTGTGTCACACACATAGAATTTAAGTAAAATGTTCGTTTTTTTAAACAAAGTTAATATATCAGTGATACCTAATATCAGAGCGTTTCGGGCGTCCTGAACTCTAACGCCAGGGCTATGGCGCCCCTCACATCTAGCATTAGATATAAATGATTTTAAAAAGAAGTGGAATTTCGCACCCCCTTACGCTGCCGCCCGGGGCACAAAAGTTTATTCAAAAATTTAATAGGTAAGTAAGCAGAAAGAAAGAAACGGTAACCTCACATTGTAATAAAATACATTGTTCTTAGGACGAAGTGTATCTATCCTTAATTGTTCTTATGACATCTTTAAACTATTTATTTTATTGTCTGTGGTCTCACCTTTACGCGTCTATTTTTTTGTCCCTCTCTCGCGTAAAATATGCAAGAAGATATTCGATGCGCCCAATTTTTTTAAAAACCGGGATATCAGGTTTTCCCATTATGCCGTCGATTAAGGTGGTTTTTTTTTCAGACAATAATGCTCCCGGGCTTGCTCATAAAGAAACCGCGAACCTGCAGAGGAATCAGTTTATGTAAAATTGGCTTTTGAATTATGACGCATCGAACTTGACTCAAAGTGCTAGGTTTGGTTATTCAATGAATCTGGTTCAAAATTCTGTGAAGAAATGTAGATTGACACAACAGATGGTGGGAAAAACATTTGGACCCGTTTTGGAATGAGATGAACGCAATGACTACTTTTAACCCAGGAAAAATGCAACAGTACTTCAAAATTATGGGTTGACGCAATACGTTTTGGCAGTAAAATACATATCTTTTATGTGTGAGCGTGAGGCTTACTATCAGACGAACGACTTGCTCATCAAGGCACTCAGTGCACAGAAGGTACCATCAGGCGGCTCGTCTGCTTGTTTCACACCTATGGCATTAAAAAAAACAAGAAGGCTAGGTAAGTTGTGATGTGATGAGCCTGCAACACTGAAATAGGATCACTAAACCTCTATCCAAAGGAAAGTTTAACCCACAGATGTTCAATAAAATTTGCATTAGAACCTTCACGGCATTGCAACAAATTGTTAGTTTCTCCATTCAGCCGTCGACATGCATCACGTCTGTCGCGTCGTGTCGCGATCGCGTGCGACAGATAGTCGCGCTGTGTGCAGCCCGCCTACGCAACCCTGTCTTTGTAGCTGGCTGCATCCCGCAGCTTTACTTGCCGTCATACAGGAACTATACCGATATTTTAGAATAAAAAGTAAATAAATTAGACAGGGTATATTTTAATGAGACAGTTTCTATTTGAGCGCAGCATAAGCTATATAGGCACTGTCGCAAAACACCTAACTTTGTGTTCCATTCCGCCTGCATTACCAGTTCAATCACAGCGTCACTAACGTAAGACGAGCTGCGGTCGAACGTCAAGCCAGTCATCTATATAGGTACTTATAATAAAACTGTAACAGGTCCAATTCTGTACATTGAAGATAATTTGAAAAAAAATATTGGACAGCATTCTATAATCGATACTGAAGCCAAAACAGTAATTTTTTTCATTTTTGTCTGTCTGTCTCTCTGTCTGTATCACGACCGCGCATCACTCCGAAACTACTGAATGGATTCAAATGAAACTTAGCATGGTTTGAGTTTATACTTTGAGATAGGTTCTTGCATACTTTTTATCTCGAAATTCAGTATGGTTCCTTTGGGAGAAGGGATGAAAGTCAAAATGCGTACTTAATTTTAATTCATGAACGCGTAGTCTGATTTCTTTAATTCTTTTTTTGATAGAAAGGAGGTACAGTAAAGATTGTGTCGTAAATATTTCAAAGTCATCGGTTTCGTGGTTCAAAAATTACAGACATCATAACCCTTAGTAAAATGTCCAAATTACTTGACCCCTGGAATGTATAGGAACCTTTGAACGTACAGCTCATCTTAAGTTCGCGTTTGCATTTTATCGTATAGACCTCTTGTCAAAGTCAGGTCAGTCCAAATAAGTCATAGAGATATTGCCAAACGAACAATATATAAATTAAAAGTAAACAATTTAAATTTAAATCGGTCTATTAGCTTAAGGGTTGCGCACATAGGCTAAACTGCGCCGAAAAGAGGTAATTATTAAACAGAGTTACGCTCATAGGCTACTACGCCGCAATAAGGTTATTATTAAACAGGGCTGCGCACATAGGCTACACTGCGCCGAAAGGAGGTCATTATTAAACTGGGCTGCGCACATAGGCTGCACTGCGCTGAAAGGAGGTCATTATTAAACAGGGCTGCGCACATAGGCTGCACTGCGCTGAAAGGAGGTCATTATTAAACAGGGCTGCGCACATAGGCTGCACTGCGCTGAAAGGAGGTCATTATTAAACAGGGCTGCGCACATAGGCTGCACTGCGCTGAAAGGAGGTCATTATTAAACAGGGCTGCGCACATAGGCTGCACTGCGCTGAAAGGAGGTCATTATTAGACAGGATTGTGCACATAGGCTACACTGCACGGAAAGGAGGTTATTATTAAACAGGGTTACGCACACAGTCTAAACTGCGCCGAAAGGAGGTCATTATAAATTAGGATTGCGCACATAGGTTACACTGCACCGAAAGAAGATCATTATTAAACAGGGTTATGCATATAGACTACACTGAGCCGAAAGGAGGTCATTATTAAACAGGGTTACGCACATAGGCAACACCGCGCCAAAAGGAGGTCATTATTAAACATGGTTACGCAAATAGGCAACACCGCGCCGAAAGAAGGTCATTATTAAACATGGTTACGCACACAGGCTACACTGCGCCGAAAAGAGATTATTATTAAACAGGGTTGCGCACATACGTTACACTGCGCCAAAAGAAGGCCATTATTAAACAGGGTTGCGCACATAGGCTATGAAAGGAGGTAATTATCAGGATTGCGCACATAGGCTACACTGAGCCGAAAGGAGGTCATTATAAAACAGGATCGCCCACATAGGCCTCAGTGGTCATGGTCCGTCTTGGTTTCAACCACACCGGTAAAACACCATCGCGGCAGCCAACCGGTCGCTCCACTGCGTCCAAATACAAGTGCGACTACGTGCCCCACCATCGCCCATAGGATACATGCCCATCTCTTAAGGACGTACCTACCTACAGTAGCCTACAGTACCTACTTACAGTACCTACGGGACTTGCACCGGCTGACGTGGAGTCATGTGGCTCCCATATTGCCATCCTGTCCAACCATGCCACTTCAACTACCAGGTGTAGTGTTCGAACGGTGCGCAAACGCATGGAAGATTGGTGAGGCCGGAGCCGGAGCACAAGGCTCAAGCATACCGCAGTGCTAGGTAGCAACATTGTATAGTGGCGCCTAGATGGAAACCTCTGTTATCGTGTTTGGTGTATACAGTGATATTGTTGGGTATATTCATGTTATAGTAATTTTTAAACTTTCGCGATTTGAACACATGTTTTTTGCGCGCACGAAGGGTTCCGTACCATTATCTATAACAACGGCAAAAAAATACGTTTGTTGTATGGGGAAACATCCCCTTTAAATATTTGTTTTATTTTAATTTAATTATTTATTTTTAAACTGAATAATATAACTAAATATTCTGTGAATATTTCAAGCGTCTACCTGTTGCCGTTATCAATATTGAGCAAAAATGAGCAAAAAAAAATCATGTTTGTTACACGGGAGCCCCCTTAAGTATTAATTTTATTCTGTTTTTTAACCGACTTCACGATATAGCGGAACAGAAATACATCACCTGTGAAAATTTCAACTGTCTTACTGTCACGGTTCATGGTTACAGACGGACAGCGGACTCTTAGTAAAGTAAAATATGTAAAGATAGTATCCTATGACTGATGTGATTTTTTTTTTCATGTGAAGTTAGTTCGTTGGTGTCGCTACCAGTTTCTTAGTGTGCGTGAAAAACAGTTTTTGCGTTGAGCGATTTAGTGGTATAGTGAAAAATTTGAGGTGAGAACTATCTCCAAATACAAATTAGTTCAGCCGCCGCCGTTGCGGAGCCTACTAGAGACGATCCAAACATTAACATTTATATTATTAATGTGATCTAGGTATGTCGGCATGCCCACAGTGGGCGTGGGATCGAGCCGTGCCCACCTCTCGGTACGAAACATTGTCGAACAGAGTTTTACCTCCTCCTGCCACTTGCAGCTAAATAGATTGTGAAACTGAGAACTGGCAGCTTTCATAAACACTAAACTTTATTGAACCCTGGACTGGGCCCATATTCTGGCGCAGTCGAGATTATCTCCGAGACAATATACTGGTGACTGCTAGACAGTCACAATATTCGAGAATGTCATAAAGTTAAGGAAAAAAAAGGATGTCATTATACTTCATTATTAACTACTTTTACTATGGGACCAACACTGATATCGTGAAGAAAAAACAGCTGTTCCATACATTTCGTCGAGTGTCAAAATGATATTTTCCATCACATACACATTCGTCGTCCTTTTTATTATTTCATTTGCAGTTGTGTGCCGCTCAATATTGAAGTGTGCGTTTGTAGAACTAGTAAGAATATATTGTCAGTGTGTGCAATACGTGTTTACCTCACCCCTTGTTTTTTTTCGATACATGGCAAATCCAAGCTATATGTATATGATCAAAGGTCTCCCAGTCACCCAGCCCAGTATAGATAGGTAATCTCGACGACGCTAGAATAAGGCCCTTGCGCAAGTGCAGTTATTTGTGATGTTTAAAGGCTGTATTTACGATGAAATGGTTATTACTTTATGTCATTAAGGAATAATGTAACGAAAGTTTTTTTGACTTATTGTGAAAATTTAACTGATCAATGGGACAGGGGCAAAAAAGCCGATGACTATAATGACAATTTGTATGACATACTAATTTTATGTTGACATATTTTTACAGCAATTTGTTGTATTTATTATATTAGTAATTTTATAATATTATTCCTATTTTTACTAGGAAATCTATTTTAGTTTAACAGTATGTGAGATAAATGTTAGTGGAATTTGTCCGTTTTTATTCTCAATAAAATAATTTGAATTTGAATTTGAATTTGAATACCGAATACCTAATTAAATGGTTTACGTTCTAAATTTAGTAATTATAAGGTACTCATCATTAAAACATCGTCATTGGAGGAGGCCTTTACCCAACCTGGGGACCCTGCTAATTAACCAACTACCTAATTTAGTAAATAAATAATAGTAGCTAAGATGAAATGTATAATACTATGGTCAAATATCATTAATTAATCAACTTCAATATATATTTTATTTTTGCATTCTGTTTGGTATGTTTATTGAATAAATGAAATAAAGGTTTTTATTTATTTATTATTTATCATTAAATCAAATTACAACCACAGAAAAATATATGTACTAAGAAATAATAAAATAAATAACGGGGTGTAAAAACGGTGTGGTAATATATAAAGTGGTAGATTTATCCATCAAAGTAAACAAATATTAAAACACAAATAAATAATTGGTAAAACAAGCAATGGTTTTTATCAAATTGTAAAGTTAGTGATATTTCCTTAAAATCCTAATGTTGGATCAAATTAATTCAGCAGTCAAACTTAGGCATTATCAGTTTTCGTAACAACGTATTTTTACAGTTTCGGAAAAGCAAAAATGTCAAAATCGTTTTGACGACTTTTATAAATAAGAGCCCTGGGGCCTTACCCCTAGCTTCACTTTTGCGAGCCAAATTTTAGTAGGTACCTGATAGGTACCTAAAATTAACCAACTCATTTAAGCTGCATCGTTTAAAAGCGTCTAACTTGAATGGACGTAAATCCGTTTTACTATGCGTGTGTGCGCGAAAATAGCAAAGCTTGGCGGCTATCAAATAACTACCGCTTTTCGTAGTTGGTGGTACCGTTTAGACAAATAACACCTATGCGGGTCAACTTTTCGAGCTAGGGGTAAGGCCCCTGGTAGTGTAGATGGTTATAATTAAATACAAAAAATTCTAAACCTGAAAAACTTCCCGTCCCACGTTCTATTTTCTACTTCTCACATTTTCAACATTCATCATCAGCCACTTCAACTTGCAGATTTTAATAGCTATGTCGGTGAAACTGGTTCTTTGGCGAATATCTACGTTCCGGATTTTATCGCGCAAAGAAACTCCGAGCATAGTTCTCTTCATTGCCCGTTGTGTGACTCTGAGTTTTTCCAAAAGACCAACAGTTAAGGACCACGTCTCAGTACAAACATTATATAGCAAAAATAGTTAAATGTCTTCGCATTTTTTAATGCCAGAAGATAAACGAAGGCGACAATAAATTAAAGGTAAAACCAAACGACTTCCACTCGTAAAGATTGAAGTTAAAATGTGGTCACAGACAGACGCTGACATAAAACCCCAAGAGAACATAATAACTTTATCTTTCATTTATAAAATTATCGCGAGAATTAAATGTTTTAAAGTCTCAACATAAAACTGTATCATAAAAGCTTCGACAATATCGAAGCGCTTTGCCGGCCGATTGCACTCGCACCGCAAAATGACCACGATCTGATTATGGGTAAAATGTCGTCCCGTTGTAGAACGCCTTATTTTTGTTGTAAATAAGTACCTAGTCCAGTGCGTATTAAGATACGCATAAGGTAAAGTTCCGTAGGGATTAACATAAGATGCTAAATGAGAAAAAATATACATTATTTTAAACAAGCTTTTAGCTTTAGCAAAAGAAATTTACTCTTCAACACCATTCCAAAGAGTCCAAACATAATGGGGTTATCTTGTTGTGTTCATTAGTTCCTATGACTACCTTCCGACTACATCATCAGAAAAGCTCCATGGTACCATATTAATGCATTGTCATCCAAGTTATACATACAAATACACCCTTTATGCAGTATGTAATTTTTCGGGATAAAAAGAGTGTCTATACCATTTTTTATGTGTTGTCCATTCCGTGTTGCATAGTAACTACGTTTATTTGTATATTTAAAGGCAGGCTTGATCTTGGCCGTCATCAGGCCTGATGTTAAGCGATGATACGGTCTACAATGGAGCACTCACTTGAACTTTTCAGTAATTCGCATTTTTCGAGAAAAAATCCGGTTCTATTACTTATACCTAATCTATCTCTAAACTAAATGTTATTCGAATCCGTCCAGCCGTAACGGAGTTGAGTGGCAAGTGGCAACAATTACTCAAACTTGTCATTTATAAGTGCGATATAATTTAAGTTGTAGCGTGAAATTTTGTAAGTTGACGAGCTCGTTTCACATTTTATTTGAAATCTTAGCAAGTTAATAGCTTTATCTGTCATGGGAGAGTAGAGAAATTCGCATATTTAATTGGCGAATTTGAATATTAATTGATTTTCTATTGATAAAATACGTTCTGGTGTCAATAAGTACCATTACTATAAATATTAGTTTACGGTACAACTGTATAATTTAAGAGGACAGGAAATAAAATTAATTTCTCAAGAAATTCCTCAATTATTCACGAACATGGTTTTGAATGACATTAAATGATAATTGGTGAATATGAATTGCGGACGTTGAAAAATGTACTTGTGACATAATTATTATTATTCTTTAGTTTTTTTTTGGCAAATTTTTAAGGTTCCGTAAAAGTTCGATTCTGGTCCCAAAGCGCACCTGACCGGTGTTCATTAGGCACACAACAGGTTCATCATCTATCAGGTTCTAGACTGAGTCACGACTTGACTAATTAGTTGTTTGCCCCCCATCCATCTATGACCTCGCAACACGATACAGTTATATTTTCACAAACCTTATACATTTTGCATGCGTATATATATATAATATGTATGAAGTATTTGTCCACACAAAAGCTATGACCTACTTTGTCTATACACAACGTTCAATAAAAAAACCGACTTCATCAGACCTGGACCAAACTGAAATGGGACCAAATGGGAAGCACCAGTTTTCAAATAAAATGAATAATCATCAAAATCGGTTCACCCAGTCAAATTTGTGAGGTAACAAACATACAAAATAACTGACCAAGTGCGAGTCGGACTCGCGCACGAAGGGTTCCGCACCATTTTCTATAAAAACGGCAAAAAATCACGTTTTTTGTATGGGAGCCCCGCTTAAATATTTATTTTATTTTAATTATATTTTTAAAGTCAATATAATATAACTAAATATTCTGTGAATATTTCAAGCGTCTACCTGTTGCCGTTATCAATATCGAGCAAAAACGAGCAAACATGTTTGTTGTATGGTAGCTCCCTTAAATATTTATTTTATTCTATTTTTTTGTATTTGTTGTTATAGCAGCAACGGAAATACATCATCTGTGAAAATTTCAACTGTCTAACTGTCACGGTTCATGAGATACAGCCTGGTGACAGGCGGATGGACAGACGGACGGACAGACGGACAGACGGACGGACAGCGGAGTCTTAGTAATAGGGTCCCGTTTTACCCTTTGGGTACGGAACCCAGTCCAAACCCAGTCGAACTAATAACGTCCTCCTTTTTGGAAGTTAGTTATAAATTATATAGGCAGCTAAGAGCAGCTAAGATAAAAATTACGATTTGTTTCCGTTGTCGACCTTCGCCTCGGTCAAACAGCGAATACAATGGCCTTAATATGAGAACTTGCGAAAGATAATGTATGAAAAATACAGTTTCCTTTTACGTCTGATAGAGGCGCTGTTCAATTTTTCATACATTTTGCAATCGTTTACGTAACGATAACTTTTTCGCAAGTGCTCGTACTAGGGCCACAGATAAGACAAAACATTCCGTAACTTGCTTCTAATATATCGATAAGGATGCGAACAGTCGCTAAAGTATTTAGGATCGTTCAGTTCAAGCTCCCTTTGTCGCGGACACTCGGAATGCTCTAGTAAAAGTATTTAGGATCGTTCAGTTCAAGCTCCCTTTGTCGCGGACACTCGGAATGCTCTAGTATAAGTATTTAGGATCGTTCAGTTCAAGCTCCCTTTGTCGCGTACACTTGGAATGCTCTAGTAAAAGTATTTAGGATCGTTCAGTTCAAGCTCCCTTTGTCGCGGACACTCGGAATGCTCTAGTAAAAGTATTTAGGATCGTTCAGTTCAAGCTCCCTTTGTCGCGGACATTCGGAATGCTCTAGTAAAAGTATTTAGGATCGTTCAGTTCAAGCTCCCTTTGTCGCGTACACTCGGAATGCTCTAGTAAAAGTATTTAGGGTCGTTCAGTTCAAGCTCCCTTTGTCGCGTACACTCGGAATGCTCTAGTAAAAGTATTTAGGGTCGTTCAGTTCAAGCTCCCTTTGTCGCGTACACTCGGAATGCTCTAGTAAAAGTATTTAGGATCGTTCAGTTCAAGCTCCCTTTGTCGCGGACACTCGGAATGCTCTAGTAAAAGTATTTAGGATCGTTCAGTTCAAGCTCCTTTTGTCGCGTACACTCGGAATGCTCTAGTAAAAGTATTTAGGATCGTTCAGTTCAAGCTCCCTTTGTCGCGTACACTCGGAATGCTCTAGTAAAAGTATTTAGGATCGTTCAGTTCAAGCTCCCTTTGTCGCGGACACTCGGAATGCTCTAGTAAAAGTATTTAGGATCGTTCAGTTCAAGCTCCCTTTGTCGCGGACACTCGGAATGCTCTAGTAAAAGTATTTAGGATCGTTCAGTTCAAGCTCCCTTTGTCGCGGACACTCGGAATGCTCTAGTAAAAGTATTTAGGATCGTTCAGTTCAAGCTCCCTTTGTCGCGTACACTCGGAATGCTCTAGTAAAAGAGCATGTCATTTACTCGAGGATAATCTTGATCTTTACGGTTGTCACCTCGCATCGTATCGCATTGCGTAGCTCCACATCACGGCGTGATGCATTCGATGCGCTCCCGAGTTGAGCACATAAGCTTAATTGAGCTATCAAATTATTGATCAAGTCTCAGATAAGTAAAGAATGCGGGATTAAATATTGAATTGGTTTTTAAATCGGCTTCTAAAGTGATGTGAGCTATGGTTTTAAAGTAATTGGTTGATTATAAATGGGAATTACCAAGAAGACCACAAATTACTTTTTATACCGGAAAAACATGGATTCAATAGCGCGCGAAGCGTTTTGCTAGGTTTTATTAAATGAGTCATAAATTAACGTTCATTCGGTCATTATAATTTCGTCAATAAAATTCGTTTTAGCATGTTATACAATGTCTGGAAACCTAATTCATAACCTAACCTAACTAAAAGTTTTTCTATCCAGGTTCTAGGCCAGATCAAGTCATAAAGACATTTCCTTGTCCAGGAATTATATCGCCTGATGGTGGTAGAAGGTTCTACCAGGTTGTTGCTCTGTATATAAGTATACCAGCTATTATTAACTTTATCGATAAAGCAAATAAATTAGGTTAGATCATTATATTATACATACAACCTACACAGACCGATATAACCTTTTAAGTAAATCATTAACAAAACCTGTCACGTTGCTCAGAGCTTTTAGTTCAAATCTGTGATAAAATCTGTAAATTAGTGGACTAATTGAGTGACAAACGGAATGACAAATCTTTTAATCGATGTTTATGTGGAGTGCCAGGAGATCTGATAATGTCAAAGTTAAAAGGTAATTTAACTTTTTAGTTAATATTTAAGTTTATGTTAATTTTCTGTTTTTTGAGTTACCTTTGTTTCAATAAAAAAGGTAATTTGTGACCATAGTGCGTCCAGATCATTTCATTTAATTTCCTACATGGGAGAAACCGTCGGTAATAAAATGCTGACAAACAGTTTAGAGGCTCACGACTTGTTTCATAATGTGCTAGATGTGTGTATATGGAAGATAAAACTTTCGGTTATTTCACATCGCATTTCACAATCCTTTTTCATCATTTAGTATATATTACTCGGGCAGGTACTTTAATAGATTCTGAAACAAGCCCTAAATCCGGAATTTCTTTATTAACTACTAATTTATCAAAATAAGAAAAGCGAAAGTAATTTCGTTCAACGTCATTATTATTTCAATTAAGTTTCGTCTAATGATGTTTCAAATCGGTTTCATGAGACTGGAACACATCATCAATCTATATTATACTTAGGCCGTTCGTACACGGACCGATAAAGCATCGGATACTCGGCGACTCGACGGACTGATCCTTCTAGCAACTATCCTAAAAAGAAGCAATGACATTTGGTTTATAAAAAAAAAACCGTCAAAACAAACTGAACTTCCTTCCCACGCTACTTGATGGATCAGGAGGTCATTTAAATTTTCTGAATGACAGAGATTGTGTGACATTTAAGATATTTGCACACTGAGCTTTGACTTGCTTTCTCGGGTAATGAGAGAGCATTACAAAATTCAATGTAATATTATTATTATAATGTTTTTAAGGTAGTGATAGTTCACCAGATCTAGCTTCTGGTCGACATTGCGGTCGGTAGAGCGCTTTTAAAGCTCTGATATTTATTTGTGCAAAATCATTTCCTAGTTACGGAATCGGACCGACCGGCAATACCTTTCTCGAGGTTGTTGCTCTATGGTTAGTCTTTCCCCGTAATCCCCTGGAGGTAAAACACGAATCGCGACGCTTTTCAAGTCGCCGACTTGCTTCAGTTCGTGTACGAACTGCGTTACTAGATTGCTACTCCATGGCATATAAGTTTTCATTACTTATTAAAATATTAATAATTACGTACGTTTATCTACTTGTATCATTATAAATCACTCAGGTGTTGATGAGATCTGAAGAACTTACCTGAAACGAAATATATCAAATTAGTATATTATTAGAAATCATAAGTAAAGGCAATATATTTCGGTTGATCTGACTAATGTTGTGTATATTTTGAAATGACATGCCTCTTATTTGTTATTCCTAAGAAAAATCTTATCTTTATATTTAAAATCTCTCTGAGAAACCGTTTACTTGAAAGCATATTCCGACGTCGAATTAGCATAAATATGTTATTTTATTCTCGATTTATTTGTTTATTATTCATTTATTCCAGTTATTGGGTCATTTATCAGCCTATTCAGTATTTCAACCGCGGTATGTAATTGCTTGTCGAATTCTGAAATATTTCATAGCTTGTTCATAGCTGAATATATTATTTGGCTGTTTATTAATGTTCATGTTGAATTGTGATTGATGTAGTAAATTCTCATGTTCACTAAATTAGCTAAACTAAATAAATTAGAGAATAGGTAGGTGCTAAAATATGACACTTTATCATTCTAAAACAATTTTACGAAATACAATTCTCCAATGTCGTCAAGATGCTCTTGTAAGAGAGGTCAATTTAGATGATGCATATAATTATTATTTTGATAATGACTATAGATACAAATATAGAGCCTTTTAAATCATTTGTGCATACCTACCTACCCACGATCAGTGGAAAAATAATGAGCGTCAATGATGTCAGATTTTTGCACTATGTCAATATAACTATTCAAAACTCAAAATTGTCTGTGTATCGTAAACCTAAATAAGTAACTTACAACTTGGTGACAGGCCAACTTATCGGCAGAGTCAAATGCAGGAGCCACTGCTGTATTTCTGAACACCTAATGAAACTCTAATGGAAAATGTAAGTTCTTTCATTTGCTCACCTCGACAAGAAGTTGGTTACCCCACACAACATTAGATTGTAAGCGAGACAGGTGCGAAACAAAACAAAAGCAACAAAAAATGAATTAAAAAATAGCCAAGTTAAATATCAAGCGTAGCGGTTAACCGGAACTTGCCCCGGCCATTCCCCTAGCAGGTGGCAAGAAAATAATAAAAAAACCTCATGGCGCATATCTAGTCCATCTAGCCATAAACACAATGGATGGAATTTAGAAACAGGTCGACATAATGTGTCTTCCACAGACTAGGTAAAGCTACTAAGTCTTTGGTGTCTTCAAGCAGGTCGTATTGCTGATGGTAGAGCAGGTACCACAGGTCAATGTATACATGCTTATCGTATTATCAATTTAGTTGTAGGTATGTTTGTATCTTAGATCTATTTACCTTGTTCAACTATACTTTTTTTGTGTCTAACCAGCTTCAAACAAGGTTTTAATTCGACTGTTTTTGTGATTTTTAGGCTCGGACTTATTCTGTACGAACTATGCATTGTCTAGATGTCTAGATGGTTACTGAGCCGTGAATTATTTGAAAAATTTAGTTTGATATCTTTTTTCAATAATGTTTCCTTTTTAGTAATTAGTATTGTATTCTGAGTGTTCACTATGGATTTTGTATAAAATAAATAAATAAAATATTATTGCTGATTGTGAATAGGTTTTAATAATTTTTGTTACCGATTGAAATTTAAGAATTTTTGTTTTGTTATGTTTGGTCCCCATTAAATTGATTTATTCCCCACAGTTTTGTCCCGCGTTAAAAAAACTGGTTTCGCCTCTCATTTTAGCCCATTTCGGCCTAAAAACATTTTTTATGAATTTCGATTTATAAATTCTCGATTCGTCCCGATTCGTTCCAAGTTAAAAAAAAAATTGATACGCCCTTCTCGAACCTTTTTTTACTGTGGATGAGTAAGGATGTTTGTTTTTGAAAATAAAATAATAATTGACGTCTGATTTTATTGATTACATCTTCTCTTCTCCATCTCTATCTCTACACAGTATAAAATAAAGTCGCTTTCCGCGTCTGTCTGTCTGTATATCCGCTAACTCCTCCTAAACCACGCAACGGATTTTGATGCGGTTTTCAGCATCAGTTAGATATTTTTTCACGGAAGGATTATATATATAATAAAACTTACATCCAGCTCACATCCGTACGAATCCGGGGTGGGTTGCTAGTTTAAAATAAAAATTAGCTATGGTACATCACTTTGGTTTCACAATTTTTTAATGTTTTTTTTTTTTACAAAAAACTTGTGTGAGTTTCTATTGGTGACCACATCGCCGCTGCGCCTGGTGCGGTGGAGCTTTCATTCAAAGTGTCTTCAAAGTTTAGAAAGCTAGCTAATTACCGAGACAGCTACATCAAGTTATCTGAAGTCACGTCGCCAGGTCGGTGCTTCCACTAATTGACGGTCCGTGTCGTCAGCTCGATATTCTGAATTAATGGCGCATTGAATGTTGTATCCTAACCTAACATAAAGTAAAGCGCACGGTAAAGTGTTTAAGCTGCGCCACCAGGCAGACCCAACTTATTCGCACACATAAAAAAACAGTGATAGTTACAATCTAGGTGTCTTCACATCACGTGTGAATCGGCTTCTTCTAGGCAAGCGTGCTCCATCGTAGACCGCATCATCGCTTAACAAAAGGCGAGTTGGCGGCCAAACGCAAGCCTATCTATACATTAAAAAAAAAAGTAAGAGAAAAAAAAAAACAGGTATTTATCCTTAAAATAACTAAATATTTTCTATTTAAGCGAAGAAGTAAAAAATAGTTGTGTTTTTATTTGTACCGTTTTTTTTTAATTTACTCTTGTTTTTTTTCTATATTGGTGTTGAATTTAAACTGTTTGCAAAGTTTTTTTTATATTAATAAGTTTATTTATACGAGACGAACTAAAATGAAAACCTAAGAGTACTTAAAAATAATTGTTTGCAATTTTATTTTTAAGATAGGTACGTACTATCTGATCATAATATATTTTTTATTTTCTCTTGGGGACTTTATTATCTTAATAAATGTTAGAAACGCGTAAACGAGGTATCCTGTAGCAGGAAGCGAGCTTTTAACAGTTCAGCTCTAGAATAACTCAGGTTCATCAACTTTGTATATTATATAAAATATACATTTTTCTATTTTAAGAAGTTTGCTAAACTTGAAATTAAAACTAGTTTGGTGAGACTGAGTACCTCCTTTATAATTTTGCGGGTAAAATATTATTTAACGGTTAGATATAAAATGTACTAAGATAATGAAGTTTATTTATTTAAAAAAAAACTTTTTCAAATCAAGCTTTTTCGTATTCATCTCGGCAAACCCTTTCATTTATACCTATATCCAAAAGGTCCTGATGATGGAGCCTGTGAGTAGCGCTATCTACCCGCCAGCTTCATCATCAGAACCCTGGTCATCATCTAGGACTAAATTGCTTCGGAAGACAAATCCAACGAACCTCAACTCGACGGAGTTACGTCGTTTCGTTTAGGAGTTCCTATTACCATCTTCTGTCTCCATCATCAGACCAACTCGATGGTACCATTACTTTGCATTATCACCGAACTAACATAAGTAGGTATGCCAAATATCAGCTCAATCGTTTTAGGATAACTGGTCTAAAATTCAGTTGTAATATTTGTCCTATACATACTAACAGGGCAAGTTATATAAAAGCTGGTAAAAGGCGGTTAATATCTTTTTAGTGTATTTTTAGTCCCAAAAAATTTGTTGACTGTTCTAGGAAAATTTGATGATTGGACTCTACGGTGTCATTGTTTTTATTCTGGTGAAATACTTATTAGTAGCTAGACAGTTTAGCACGAAAATTTAATGAAATAAACTACTTTTCACCCTGAACATTGTATAAACCCTGAAAGATTGCAGGGAAAGCCGTAGGATGTCGCTATTAAAACGTTAAATTCCATAATTTTAAAAGTCTCGTCAGAAACAAGTTTCTCTCGGAAGTCTTCTGTTGTAAATGAAACTAGTTTCCATCCAAATTCTTGAGCCATGGCTGTTCATAATCATCAGAGCAGAGGCAGCCATAAAACGGATACGTTTGGTATCGAGAACACATTTTAAATGATGTTGGACAGGTAGAAATAATAGGGGTCGGAAGAAATGCCCCGCGGGTAACCAATTTGGTTGAAAACATACGATCGTGTAAGACTCGCTTATAGTAATAAATAAATCGTCCATTCTAATAGTCAAAAATAAGAATGAATCTAGATCATAATTATTGTTTTATCACATCTATTCGAAAAGAGCTGGTTTATTCTTCGTAAACAGGGACCAAATAGCTTTTTAATCCCTATGGACTAAAAGTGATTTGAATTTAGAATGTGGATATTGTTAGTAAAAGTTCCAATCACCAAAGAGATCAATCACAAACATTGTATGTACAAGTTACAGGCTGTTATGTATGCGCGGCTGAAAGAAGGCAAACCGCGCAAGCAAAAAAAAAAGTTCGTGAAAAAACGCGGGAAATGCCGTTACAGAAGGAAGGAAAGCAGCGTTACAGCTCCTTACGTAACAAGCTCCCGTATAATTTCGAGAGCATACGTTCGAGTAATTATCGCCTGCCCGCGAGCTCCCTAACCGGCGGGACACGCTCCTCTGTTGGCTCGACGTGGTCACCAGCTCGTTTGGTTCATTATATAAACAACTAGCCGTCCGCCCCGGCTTCGCACGAGTGTAAGCTCGGCCTTCGGCCTCGCTACAAAATATAATATAGCCTATGTCACCCGGGGATAGTGTAGCTTCCCAACAGTGAAAGAATTTTTCAAATCGGTTCAGTAGTTTCGGAGCCTATTCATTACAAACATACAAACATACAAAAATAGGTACAAATCTTTGCTCTTTATAATATTAGTGTAGATAGTGTAGATAAACATAGACTGTTGCCTGTGACGTGTCTGCGACGATCCTCTTGGTCTCCACACGAACAGTTCTTCTACTCCGAAAAATATTTGGACCTTATTTTTAAGGTAAAAGTAATACGTGACAATCAAGCAGACTGCTTGCCCAGAGCTAAGTTACTGACTCTAAAAGTCAGTACTGAGTTCCCTTTAAGGTACCATGTTGTTGCTTCTCAGAAATACCGCCAATGGAAGGTTATCCCACATTTTGCATGTCTATTACAATAAACAACTTGTGGGCATCCAAACAGATCGTAACTTTCTACGTTCCTTGTAACATAATTCTAGCTTAAAATGGTTTCTTAGTAACCTTAAGCAGGTACTCATTAGTGGATAATGAACGCGTGTACACTCCGCCACGCCCGTGTGTCCGCGCCCTTACACGTCGCTAATTACCAACTACTGTACAGTACTGCTTATAGATTACAATGACCACAATAGATTACAATGAGTAACTGAAGACGGGCTGTGAGACCCGCTTCACGACCAGACCTATACTATTGGTGCATCATAAAAACTTTTTAAGAGAAGAAAAACACTGATTGGAAATTTTTGTTTTTGGGCTAACATTGCAAATGTTTAGAGTAATTTTAATGTTGTAAAAAAAAAAGTAAAAAAAAAACTTTAAGTGTGCAAAAGTATGGGATAAATCCCGTTTGTTGAGTTACACTCACATCCCGTAAAGTTGATTTTTATTCGTATGTTTTATTTTAACTTTTTCTTGCCCAATATTTCCCATTACAGCATATTTAATCCACAGTCATAGTAACAACAAAGTAGCATCATGGAAATAGGAATAACTTAGTATTTATTTACCTGCACCTGGTTATCCATCACCAATTAGAAAACTACGAGAGCTCTTCAAACACATCGCGAGCTACCGAGAAATTTAACGTTACGCCTCTCTTTCCAACACACGCGGTTAAAAGAGATGGAAGATAAAAAAGTGTGTGAATAAACACTTAGCAGTCAGAGCGCATGTACGAGTATGACAACGTATGAGAAGAAAATAAAAGGTATCTAGTTACAATCTGTAAAGCAGGTACGACCGAATTACCCCTAGAGTTATATGGTAGAGCAAACCGCCGTAGTTTTACAAGAAATTTTAAGGTTCTGGTAGAAAGTTTTGGTACCTATGATTAGCCAACTATACTGATAAGTTGGTGAACATTTGACATTATAAACAATGGTTACACGAATGTGAGTTCATGATATTTCCAGCTTGTTTCTCTCTTTCCTCTTGAGAGAATTATGGCGTTAAAGAAATATTTTCAAGTTCTATAAAATGACGTCAAACTGGTTTAGGAAAATTATACAATGACGCGTGACGGTTTTTTACGTTTTGACCCCAAAACTCTCAAAACTTTACCATAATTCTGTTTTACGCCCTTACCGCCTCGTATGTACGTATTTTTAACCGACTTCCAAAAAGGAGGAGGTTCTCAATTCGACTGTTTTTTTTATGATTGTTACTTCAAAACATTCGACTGGGTAAACCGATTTTGATGATTCTTTTTTTATTTAAAAGGTGGTGCTTTTTGTGTGGTCCCATTTCAATTTGGTCCAGTTATGTCATTTTTATAAAGTCTGTTTTTTACATTGATAATTATACTACAGAAAAGAACTACACATGAATAATAATCACGATTATTGCATATGAATACTCGAAAATACACAAGTTACACAGAGATGACACTTTTTTACGTTGGCGCAAAAACCCTCAATTCCTCTTCGTTATACCCATGTTACTACTAGCCTTACTACCAGTAGTAACATGGGTAATTTTTTTGTTCATATATCTAACTGCTTACTGGGATTTTTCAAATTCCTATGTTACAACTGACTCAATTCTGATAAAAAGTCTTTTGTTTTTCAAATTCTTTGGCGAGGATATCCACAAAGAAATCCAGCAACATAGTCACAAGAAAAAAATTAGGTAAGTACTTGTTACCATTTTACTCCGTCAAATTAAAATATATCGAAACAAACATTTTCTTTGTTTGTAATGTTATGATAGACAGCAAGGCTTGGTTTTTGTTGCTTTTTTAGGGTTCCGTATCCAAGGGGTATAACGGGACCTCATTACTAAGACTCCACTGTCCATCCGTCCGTCTGTCACCAGGCTGTATCTCATGAACCGTGATAGTTAGACAGTTGAAATTTTCACAGATGATGTATTTCTGTTGCCGCTATAACAACAAATACTAAACAAAACTGAATAAAAGAAATATTTAAGGTCGCTCCCATACAATAAACGTGATTTTTTGCATTTTAATAGATAATGTTACGGAATCCTTCGTGTGCAAGTCCGACTCGCACTTGGCCGGTTTTATTTTTGTAAATTCACACTCAGTAGTTTTATATCTGAGTTTTATATCGTCAATAATGCAGGTGAGCACGAGCGAGAGAGATGCAGACGAGAAGAGCCCCCTTAATAAGTAACGAAGATATCACGTAATTGTACAACATTATAAAACACAATACTTATATCTACACTAATATTATAAAGAGGAAAGATTTGTACCTATTTTTGTATGTTTGTAATGAATAGGCTCCGAAACTACTGAACCGATTTGAAAAATTCTTTCACTGTTGGGAAGCTACACTATCCCCGGGTGACATAGGCTATACTATATTTTGTAGCGAGGCCGAAGGCCGAGCTTACACTCGTGCGAAGCCGGGGCGGGCGGCTAGTCTTTGATAAAACATAAAACATTTGTCCAGTTGTGAGTGTATATATTAAAATAACTACATGACAGTTGGGTAGTGCCAGGCTCTCTTGCTCTCTTTCGTCTTTCTTGTAGTTTGTAAATGGCTCGTTCACTTCATCTAACGGACATTTAGAATGAATGAACATCACGCAAGGCAATCAATATTTGGATATCTCACAAGTTATGCAACTTCTAAGAATATGTACTGCTTAAGTACCCAATAAATCTCATCTCGATTTACTCTTATCATACTTATATGTTAATGCGAATGTTAAACTATTTGTCTGTCTGTTATTTTATTAAAGCTGGTATTTTTTACCACCGACGTAAAAGAGAAGTGTAATAAGTTTCACGTGGTGTATATCTGTGTGTATGTGGCATCGTAGCTGGCTGAACGGATTTAGATGTAGTTTTTTTTAAAGGTCACTTGATCGAGACTGTTCTAAAGTATGATTTAACAATATCTGTTCAGCCATTTGATGATTATCAGCTCTTTTATCACGATTTAAAAACATCTATTTATACTTGGGTTTTGTATGTAAAGCACTTGCCCGTTAAAAAAAGAGTACCATTGTTTATGGCACAATAGTTGTGCTTTGCGGTTTCCCCCAAGTTTTTCAAGTTTCTCCCAGATAAAAAGGATCCCAAGTCCGTTTCCGATCCGGATCAAATCCGAATCTCATCACTGCATTAGATATATTCAAAACTCAACAACGGACTCAGGGATATACAGAGAGACCTAGTTAATCTAGTCATGGATCCATTTTCATTCTTGCTCTAGTCTATAACTAAACTACACTTAACCACTTTAACCGGTGATCTAATGTAGTGACTACTTTACCGCATAGCTCTATTTAGTGGTTTATAGCCACACATTGAAAAACTAATTTAGCATGCTGGAACCTGACTTTTTCACGCTTTCTTTTCAAATATCGACGTAAATCGGTTAACTATTTTGAATACCTAAGTGCTGATCGTTAAAGACTTTAAAAGCTACACATCATGTCTGGATCCAATTAATCGTCGCGCTTCCAATCTTCTTACCGCAGTGCTAAATCATGCGCGAGAGCAGATTTATAGCTTTAAAACACGGGAGCGAGAACATAACCTATCAGTGAGAAAAAAAGAGGCCAAAGATCTAGAAAGTATAGATACATACTACCGAACACTTGCGTCCTAGTATGTCTAGTACTTTTTTTGCAAGGTGCTGTGAGGTACTGAGTTTTCACTGACCTGACCATATACTGTAATGAGATTTATACACAATGTAAGCGGTTCTTAATGCAGCAGATTAATTTAGATTACCAAGATTGATAAACATGCAGCTTCCTGCGAGAAATTGTATAGTTTGACCACGTTAAGAACATATAAATAAGGGACAGTATAAACTTGTCTAGATTTGAATGACTCTACGTACTTATATTGACAAATAATGCAGTTCCTAGTAACATATATTATGTTGGTATGTTCTGTTGTCGGCATTAGTTGAAGCATGTACGGGCTCTGACTTCTCAACGGTAAGTTCTTTCGGCTCTCACAACTTGTGATCAAAAAAAATGCACTAAAGGTCTTGTAACAGCAGGTTTAGAAGAAAACAATTAGACTGATGGTATATGTCCGCGCTGGAACAAAGTATACATACAACGTGGACAGTGTCTTTACTGAGCGTTGTCAAACTACTCTGCCTCTGTATATAGTTCAACCAACTTATCTCAATAAGAATTGAGGGAGCCACGTTAATATTCTCTGAACAAATAACGACAGACACCCGAGGATAGTTTTAGTTCCTCTATTTGTCCACCTCTGCAGACAGGTGGTCGAGCTGTACCAATGATTGAATATCCGTTGTCGTGCAGTTATACCGTCCTACATGAAGAGGAGTGCTTTCATAACGATCATTGGAATACTTGAAGGCTCTCTATCATGGAGCTTATTAACGGGGCTCTGGTACCGTCAGTCATGGAATCACTCATCATTAATGTATCTAAAGTATTAGGTACTAACAGGTTTTCTCTCACCTTGTCAATTATAGTGTAAAGTATAGGAAGGTAGTAAGTATTTTATTAATCATATTTAGCCTTTCATGTACTCCTTGGCGTTTCTATGAAGGATCGCAAGCCTATTCCTATATATGTTAAAAAACAATAGATTTTTATATATTATATAGAAGATACTTTATTGACTAAATCAAAATGTACCTCATTAAAAACCCCAAAAAATATAATTGAAGCCTCGTGCTAGGAACAGCCATTCATATGCTCGAGACAAATCATTACTCGTTACAAATAAGGTGCCATTTCCACGAGCGTGCGATGTTGAAGTAATGTAAACTTGTATAATCGTCAGCGCACACACACATACACACATGCGTTATACACATACCTACAGGGATGCTGATAATTAGGTATCAACCTCTCGCTGCTTCCCTCCACCACACCTTACTTTACCATACTTTAGTTCCATGTCTTTTAATAATTCCTTTTTTTTTTCAATACAAATTATAAAGGAAATTATGACTAAGTCAGTAGGAAATGTATTATTTCTAACTCAGTCAATAAAAAATTTGAGTGTCTGTATTTTTTATTTCTTATATAACGACAGTTTAAAGTTTTGTTTGTTTGTATTCATACAATGGGTTTACTTGTCCTGGAAGTAAATAGTTTGAAATTAGAAAAAAGAAATATTAACTTACTTATTTATTATTATTTATCTCAGTGAATAAAGTACATGCTATGTATATACAACTCTGCCAAACTGTGTAGCAGTTTGTGGGCAGATATCTGTCTACTCTCATTACATTTTAGTAGAGTAGGAACATTATTATAATTTCTTTTTAAGGAAAGAAAGAAAAAAAATTTGTTTATTCGACATACATAAAAAAACCACATTATAACTGAAAAACACAAATTATTGTCGAATGCAAGTGCCTTTACTAAGTAAACAAAATACATGCTAACAAATACTAAACTTAAATTAGCATTCTGAATTGCGCTAACTTTACGCCGTTTCAAATAAGGAGCACGGGCCCGGGTGAAGTTAACGAGCCGAATTTTGCATCTACAAAATTCATAACAAAAAATTCCATACAAACTGCAACTTTTTTTGGTGAATGTTGGAAGGAATCAAAGTTGTTACTAGTATATTATAGGGACTCTGCCTGAGAGAAGTTGTTAGCAATATTTTTTTACATATTACCAAGGATGGATGGTTTTGTCGATGATATTACATATACGGCAAAAGTCCTGCCCACACATTGCGACAAAAAGCATATTTTGAGATTTAATATACAAAACCTCCTGATAACAGCTCGTGGAGATAATGCCTTATCTGGAACCTTTCACTAGACGTTTCATAAGAAACGCGTGTTTTATTCGCCCCCCGTAGAGCCCAGTGAGAGTATGATGATTTATTTATGATATTGTCGCATTTAAATATGAATTTAAATATATAAAAGGCTATTTTGGTCAAAAGTGGTTGTTTAAATTATAGAAAAGTTATTTATTTTTATTTTTTATTATCAGTGTTTTGGATATAAAAGGCGCGAGGGTTATTAATTGGTTCGCAACCTTTTTGTCACGCGCCCTTTTTGCACTAAAATTATAATGAAAACAAAATCGAAACTATATTAATTATTTATTGTTACGTGTCTTTAAAACGTATGATTTTAACTTTTATAGTTTAAGTCTTCAGTCAATATGTATAATAACCATACATTTAAGTGAACGTGGATGCGTATTGGCTAATCTTTGTAACAAAAACCCTTCTGGAAACTGAAGACCTGAAGTAATATACAATTTTCAATAAAAATTGGATCACAGTTTTGTTGGTCGGTTTATCGACGCCGCAGAATTCATTACATTGGCTAGCCTCTAGGTGGAAATACTAATCTTTATGAAAATTGGATTGGCTTTCGAAATAATCTCTAGACTAGAAAATTGGATCCCGAAGATTACATCTTTCTCCTGATCGAATCACAGGCTGAAATATCTCATTTTCTAGGCGATAGGCAGCCTAAAGCAATTTTAAAAAGTACAGTATGGCTCTGATCAAATAAATATGTTAAAAATAACTAAATAGTAAGTAAAAACTAATATCAACGTATGTGGTATAAAAAGAGTGTCTATTTTCGTGATAAAAAAAATAATTCAAGCATCGATTTTACTTAGAAGAAGCAAAAAGCGATGAGAAGGAGCCAATTTTTTGCTGGTGAGAGGCAGATCTGTGTGTGCATGAGATGAGATGAGCATTACGTGAGCATGTATTGTGGTGTCAGTTTATTGACAAGTATAACTGACAGATTTTATTATTGATACATTTTTTTCTCTTTCTTCTGTGAGGATTTTGGCGTCGTACTTTTATCGTTAAACAAGTCATAGTCAGAGTCAAGCAAAGTATAAGTCACGGTCAAGTCAATGTTATGCCCTAGTAAAATGGAGGCTTTACAAGAGGCTTTTATGGAGTTTTGGAAACAACACGAAAATACACGAGCATTTTCACGAATACTTATATAGAATATTATTATACAAACTCGAAAATACACAAGTTTAGGAAATTAATACAAAGATGCGTAAAACATTTTTCACGTTGGCGTCAAAAATGGATACTTTCTAGATCAACAAATCGCACGTTTCAAATGTAACTTTATAAGTCGTCGCGGCAACACATCAATCACAGTCGTTTTTACATCGTCAAAATAATAAAAGTAAGAAATCAGGAAGAACCGATCGATCATTGATCGAAGCTGTACTTCGCTGTACGGACAACGCCAATACCTGTAAACGGTAGCTTACAAACACGAGATACCATCTTGTCTCTGTCGCTCGGCGCTCGACGCCATGTTGCTTTATAACTTTTTTGTTTTGTTTATATATTTTTTAGCGCAGTAAAATACGCTTGCTTGTGAATTGACCGGATTAAATTGTCTGGACCATAGACCTCGCGGTTTTTGACATCCTAGATCAATGATTCCAATACAAAGTTATTTCACTTTGACTGAGTAAGTAACTGTCAAGATTGACATACATAACGGAAATAAACGTTATCTGTTGCCTCGATCTTATGATAGTCTATTGTCTATGTTTTTATTACTAAGCTCATATTGTTAATTTATTATTGCAGTTAGACGTAGAGCTGATATAAAACATGAGTAACTGAAACATGATATAATTGATCATTGTTTTTTTAAACTAAACTAATAAGATAATTTCAGAGAAAAAGAAAGTTAGTTTTTAAAAGCGACAGTATAAGCATTTTGATCACAACTCTCCAGGGGTGCGTTTGGGGCACTTATCCAGACTAAAACTTATATGTACTTGATAAACGTCAGAATCCCCGTTCAAAACTCCACGAAGAGAAAAATTAAACCAGCTAAAATTTAAACTGCCTTGTTTACGGGCGTTCGCTGGTATAAGTTTTCGCCTAACTAGATCAAATTTTATCTACCTTTTGAGATCACTACATTTTCGCCTGCTGTCAGATTGACAGATGTTGAGAATACTGTCAGATTGACAGATGTTGAGCAGGTGGCATGAGCTGATGTTGACATTATTTTGTTCGAATCTTTTTGTTGTAGATGCTTTTATTTAAAGTAAAACTTGATGTCTATTTAATGAAAGATTGATATTTCACTGTTCTATAATATTTTTATTTGATATTTATTTAATACAATTGTATTGACATAAAGCTATGACACCGTTTAGCGAACCTCCGTTAGTTTAATTTTACCTGGAAAATAATTGCCGACTTACGCACCCCTGGTTGTGCAGTCAAAGATGATAGCCCAATATAGGAGTTTAGTTAATTAAATATCGTACTCCATTTAACAATTAACTGCTGCCACTATCTTTCCACCATGCACATTGCACAAACCTCAGAATACAGGAGGCACAAACATCATTCTAGGATTACACTTACAGTAGTACACAACACAGTATACAAGTCTGCGTCTTAATTTTCATAGCACGTACTTCGCATAAAACCAATTTATTTTCGAGAATGCTATTCCTGCCCTCAGCCAATCCAACCGCAAACATTGTGAAATTCCTCGTAACATCATTACAGCTGACAACAATGGTCTATACGCGGTATTCCTGAGCATTGACGAGTTTCGCTCTACAGTTCAGACGTCAGCCATTGTTGTGAAGAAAATCATTCAAATAGCTTCATTCAGCCAGGAATATGTATTTACAACCGCTTAGAAACCAGTTCTTATAATAAAGGGAATGAAAATGGCATACCGGATTGTATATCACGGTTTGTTTGAGAAATCCAACTATGGAGATGAAGTTGTATTTGTAATGTTGTTGTTCTTAGTTTGGTAAGAAGCAATTTGAGATAACTTGTTGTTCTTGTTGATATTGTGTCATAATTTATTATTTCTTCTTTGAGCAATGGTGGCCGAGCGATAGTATGTGCGCTTTACAATCTGATGGCACCCGGATCTATCCTCGATCTTGCACACCAATAATTTAATTATTTAGTACCTAAATAAATTGCATGAGTTTCGATAGCATCGCACAAAAACGTTGAAGGAAAATAACAAGAGGAAACCGGTATGTCTAAGAACCTCAAATGTTCAATAGAAATATATGACATTCACCAACATGCACTGGGCCAGCATGGTGGGATAAAGGCCATTCTGTCTCTCTGAGGGAAGGCCTGTGTCCTAGCAGTGGGAACATGAAAGGCTGATATTAGTGATGATCATGTCAATATCCTTTCTTCAATATTCAATTTAGGTACTAACTATTTAACCCTTAATTTTTCGTTGCAGGGTAGTAAATTTCAATATGATCATGTAACAAAATTAATACTCACTCATTACAGGACGTCACTGCTGTCTGCGAAACAGTGACCAACGTGGTAGTGGTTGTCGTCAGCTGATCTCCTAAACATTTGCTTCTTGTACACTTATTGAGGACTCTGTCCTCCTTCAACGGCTGCAGAACCTCTTTAATCTTGTTAGGGCCCGTCTTTACCGTTGATCTTTGGAATTTTAAATTTGCACACGTCTTAAAATCAGTCGAAATTTCAGTGTCTTCAGTGACTATAGCTCCTTTCTTTGTTCTACTTACTAACTTACAGCTTTTACCAACTGTATCACCATCTCTCACCAATTCTTCCTTAGAATCTATAACTTCCTTGTGTAGAGGTAGACCGTTTTCAATCATGCTCTTAATACTATCAGTACTGAGTAAAATGTTATCTAAATCTGTGGTATTCATATATTCGTCATAGTTCTGCTGTATGGGTTGTCGTCTTTGGTCTTTTTGCCACGT
This sequence comes from Agriopis leucophaearia, assembly GCA_949125355.1. Classification (NCBI taxonomy): domain Eukaryota; kingdom Metazoa; phylum Arthropoda; class Insecta; order Lepidoptera; family Geometridae; genus Agriopis; species Agriopis leucophaearia. The sequence goes on along the minus strand of OX421278.1, from coordinate 519,713 downwards.
GTTTTGGTAATCGAAGCCGTATATAGGTTCTGTTTCGACTCCAAAAGTTCCAGTTTCGTCTGGAGCGGGTTCTATGTTAGTATCTTCAAAGAAATCATCAGTTAGTTCCGTGATTTGAGCTCCAGGTCTTTTGGTGTCCATATTGTCAAAGTTGAGGAAGTTGGTGTTCATGTTGTTGAATTTTCTTTTTCCATAAAGTTGTCTGTAGTATTTTTCTTGGTCGCCGTACATCCAGCATACTTTCCACCATTGCTTACACATGAGTATGTTTGCCGAGTTCGATGCCTTCACTTGACGGGTAGCCGTGGCCGACATTTTGTTCGCTTGTTTGGCTGCTACTGCTGAGTGATTAAGATTAATTTATGGAAGCTGTTAAGTGAAGAATTTCATTGTGATAAATGAGATTGCAATATGACTTAATTTAAAAGTGTTATAGCCAATTTGCACACATTACGTGCTTGCTGTAAGTTTTTAGCAATTAAAACTTGTCTCGTATTTTTCTTCCTATTATGAAAAATACTTTTTAGATTGCCTTTATATTAGCTTATCCTTATTTCTGAGCATTTTACAACATAAATACCTAATCTATGAAGACTTTGCGAAGCCTTGCTTATTCCCGAGCCATGATGTCATTCAGAGGGCCTATCATTACGTCGATTCTCGGCTACTCCATCTCTGCGGTTACATCTTATTTCATTATATTTATGTTCTTGAACATTCCATTGTCTACGTGATTTACTGACTAATTGCGCTTTGGAAAATTTTGCTTTCTACGTTTATGACATGTCATGATGGTATCAGACATGTTGTGTTATTTTGTGAAAGTAAAATAACTGTGTATTTTTATTGTCTAACGTTCTTTAGTTTATAACCTGTGGCCCTATTTGATGTACACATAAAACAATAAGAAGAAAACTTGTATTTGTTATCATAATCTATCTATATCTATACATATAATAAAAACGTAGAGATAAAAAAATCAGTAATGGCGAGATAACAAAAAAAAAATCACACAGGGCGTCTTAAAATAAGCAGCTGAACACGATAGGACAGTTTTTAGTATTTTTGTCTGTCTGTCTGTTTATTTGTTTGTTTGTTTGTCCGCGCACATCTCCTAAACCACTGGACGGATTTAAATGTGGTTTTCACGAATATGCTTAGAAATTACCAGATTAAAACATAGGCTATGTTATATCATTTATTTTAATTCTTTATTATTACACGAAATAAATTAAAAATCAATGATTTATTTCTTCGTTACCCGAAACGTAATATGAGGATCTTCAAATAGCCTCAAGCAAGGAGATCCAAAGTAAAGAGAATGGTTTTTGACATAGCTATTAAATTTTTGAAACTGTTAACTGTCATTCAGATAATCGGCCAGATTAAAACTTTTTATTTAAATTAAGGATCCTTCTTAGATGTATGAACGTGTAGATCAAGGATTTAGGCCTTACTACCTCTTTGGTGATTCATTCCAGTGCATGGAGTAGGAGTATTACATTCTCTTGGTTTTATTCTATGTTAGCATTTAAAACACAAAATATACCGCATCCTATTTTAATTCAGTCCCGCGAATAGAAATATTCAAAAAAGGCCCTTTGTACATGACAATAAACCTATACAAAAATATTCCGGACTCAATAAAGAAAGAAATAAATAATAACACTTTTCCAGAACCAACTTCGTAAGTTTCTAACCCAAAAATGTTATTACGAGATAAAAGATTTTTTCAACGATAAAATTTAGAAAATTATACTAATTAGAAAATAAATATCGATATATAAATAGTTAAGAAAATAGCGTCATAAGTTTTGTATGATCTCACATATAATTAAGTAACCTATCACACTAAGTATGTATTTTTTTTGTTTTGTAAAATTACTTCACCCTAAGTTAAGTTTGAATAGTATAATATTTATGTAATAGATTTAACTATACTTAAATTTATATGTCTGTGGTCCGGTTTTGTGACCAGCCACAAACACAGCCACTACATAAGTCATTGCTGCACCCTTTATGCAGGGTATATAAACTTAGCTTCTAGAAGAAGAAAGTGTATAGTTGCAATAAGAATAAAGTAATAATTTTATTTTACTGTGATATTTTAACAGATAAATAGAGTAGTTCCATTTCAGGGCTTTTTAATCAATGTATACATACAAATGCACGCGAAATAAGAAATAACTAGCCAAGAGTGTGTCAAGACAAGCATTATGTCAGGGTTCCGTGGCCAGCGAAGCTGGACAGTCAAATTTTAGAGATGTATCATCCCGACATGACATGATATACTTTTTATGGTTTAGACAAAAAGAAAACTTCAAAACATGCTCTGCACTATGGTCACATTATCTTTTTGATTTGAAAGCTGTTGACGGTGTTTTTACTTTTATGCTTCTATTAATACTTCACACAGGGCGACTTAAAATAAGCAGGTGATGTTAAGGCAGTTTTTAGAATTTTTGTTTGTTCACGCACATATCCTAAACCAGTGGAAGAAAATGCGGATGGATTTAAATGCGGTTTTCACGAATATGCTTAGTTATGACCAGATTGAAGTATAGGCTATGTTATTTTGCGCAAGGGCCGGATTTAAGGAAAGAAAAAAGGATTGAAGGTTTATATGAAAATCTACGCGTACGAAGTCGCGGGCAAAAAAACTAGTAAAACATAAATGTGCAAGTACAAAATTAAATCTCAGTAGGAAGGTTTCAAATAAAATCTTTCTAATTATACCAAATATCAAGTCAATGTTTTTAGCAAAATTATTACATATACCACAGTTTAATAAAATTTACATATTTTTTCGATTTTTATGATCAAGAAACAAGATCGGAAATAAAAATCCGGTTATAAAAATACCGAACTGTTGATACAGAAACGGTACCAATATCGTTATTAGCGAGGACATTTTATGGCTTTATTAATTAAACTGGAGTAAAGCAAGGCTACGGGCACACTGTAGGAATGGTTTGAGATTGGGTTGTCGAGGTTCGATGCATGCCACAAGGCTAATGGGAAATTTGTCAATGTGTTGGATAACTAAGGTAAAGTAAGCAAACGGCTAACATCTTGCCACTGGACTAAGCTTTACTAAAACCTAATTTATACTAATTAGTAGTTATAAAGTTATTTAAGATGTCAAACTTCACCCTGTCACATATCTGCGGATATTTTAGCTATATAGTAAGGAGGTGGCGAGCCAGTGAATATTTTGACGTTGACATTAGTTTTATTGTAAAAAATAAGTTTTATCTGTAGTGCAGCACCGACCTAACCGCAGATTCTGGTACACTGGTACCGGTAACCGATTGGTTATGGCAGCTTTCTGGGAACTGCCAGTTAATCGGCAGGTTAATGAGAAGGTCAATGAAACTGTAGCGAGCACTCCTCAACTAATTAGTACCGATTATTATTAAGGATTTGTTACGCTTCTGTGGATTACCTTTACACTAAAACAGCGTTTTACAATGATATCTTTAAAGTTTCTTTAAGCTCTATCAATAATTCATAATATTTATTACTTAGTAGCTGCGCCCCGCAGTTCCACCTGCGTGGATTACTCCTTATATCATCAGCTATCTGCCAGGGAAAGTTTCGTCAAAATCTGTTCAGCCTTTTGGAGTCCATAAGGAACATACATACACACACATTAGGTACCTTTTGTATATATGAGAAGAAGTAGAAGATTAACTTTTTTTTAATTTTACCCTACCATTTTATAGAATCCGTGCATATCTAAGTAAATGATCTTCGTCTGGTCTAGTTCAGCTAACTTCACATAACACTTTATCATAATATATTCAGCAGCTGGGGACCAGACCAAAATTCTCACGTAAAACTTTCCTATACAAAGTTTTGCAAAAAATTTATCAATATCAATTACTGTAGGTACTTATTTGTAGACTGAGTAATAGCGCTTAAAAAAAAAGCGGCTGTCAAACTTTTTTGTAACGCCTTTCTTTCCGTCGTGGAGGATTCTTCCTTGTTGTTTGAATATCGAATGTGATATTTGTACATGTTAATGTATTCAGTGTTGTAAACAAACGTATTAGGAAGTCGGCATGATGTCAACACTTCTCCAAACACGTTAATTCACGTCGTGACGGATTAACGAGCGAAATTTACACAATGTCGAATAGAATTCCAACAAGTTGTACCGTTATCGTATTAAATCATCTTATTAACTTGTACACGGACTCGCGCGCACGCATGCAAAATAACACCAAACCTAAACTCTAACTATCTCTTTTACTCTGGTTTACTCTTAGAAGAATAGAGGGAGATGGGTGTAATTTTGTAAAGTTGGTTCAATTTGATGGTGATAAATTATTGTTGTATTGTCTCACCGCTACAGAAGGCTTTCGGTAGCTTTATTTAGCGCGACCTCAGTTTTTATAATATTATTAATGGTTAATGCCTTCTTAAATACAATTTTGGACCCTACAACTGCGACCAGGACCACCGGAGGATGGGCAGCAGCGTCCTAATAGTACACGGTGAACGTACTGCGATCCCCAAGCCGCCTGCCAAGCGTGGGGATTATGGCAACACCCCTCTCTATGAGGGAGGCCTTGTCCAACAGTGGACGTTAATTGGCTGATGATGTGTGATGTGAAATACAATTTTATTATTATGTTTCTAGATAATATTGTTACATTTGGCATTTTATGGCCCGAGGAAAAGAAAAATAACGTTAATGTACATTAAACATTATATTTTATGGCTCCAATACAATTTTCTTAACTAATGGAAGTGATATCATCCTGTTATATAATTTTATAATCTATTGCACTGTTAACGTAAACCTTGTAGTATATTTAATGTCCTCATTAAAATATACATAAACATTCACGGATCACATAAAAAGAAGTACCTAACTACATTTTGATTTAATTATACTATTTTCATTCGTTTATTTGCTCTGCAGTAAAATTGTAAAAAGCTCAATGAAAACCACAAATTCTGATTACTTTTGCTAAGTGTTTTAAACGTAAGACTGTAGCAAGTCTAAATACCTAGTACTCGTAATGCCCACCCGATATTATACTTCAATTAAATATTAAAAGAAAATCTTTTTATTCAGGTTTTTACAATGTTACTGCAACTGTCAGAGCAAATAAATACTTGTATCAAGTTTAGAGCTGAAACTAATTATGATGACATATTATTTTTTAGACAAAATTTAATATGTAGCTTGAAATAAATTATGGTAAATGTTCATAATAATAATTGTTGGTAGATTTAGGTGTATTCTCTATAGTTTTCTCAAAGAGGAACGATTTCGTATCATAATCTGCCTTGTTGGGGCATATGATCTAATTTTTAGCTTAGAACCTGTTTTTTCTGGCTTATATTATCAAAAGATACTATATTTGTATAGATATATTATTTTATGATTTTTAAATGTAATTCTGGACAATAACTCTATCACAATAATAAGTTAGATAAATATGTACAAGTTTGTAGACCTGCATGATTGTGTATCATACTGCGGTTATTGTCATTGAAATTGAAAGCTATTGATTGAATTATGACTTGGAATCGAGTCACGTATTCGATAACATCGAGAATTCGAGTTCCATGTAAGGAATAGCGGGAATCATTACTACAGAGTACAGATGTAAGGAACTACGAGCCAGTTTCAGACTAGACTTGTTACATTTGATCACAACATCTGTACAACATTTTACATCAAGCGAGGTGTAATTCAAAAATTCAAAAAAAAAAAACGCCAACTCCAGTTTCAATTAAAACTAGAATCTGGGAACAGTTGTATTTGGAAAAGCAGTTATATTTGAATTTGTATCAAATAAGACAACTAACATATAAAAAAAAATAGTTTCCTGATTATAATCTAAACATCTAAATGTCAACTACGAAGATGCGATTCACCGAGAATATTTAAATCAAAAACATGCTAATTATAACGGATACGGAATGGAAACTATGCAGATATGTAGTCAGTTTTATTTCTATGTTTTTAGCATGTATCATTTATATTTCTTAGTCTTTGTGACTGATTGTTATACACAGATAAACAATTTTATTGATAATAGTGTGTATAATTATAAGTCAGTATAAAGAATTTCTTGTAAAATAATAATAAAAATAATTCCAATTAATTAATTCATAAATCATTACTTAATTATTACATTGCGTCCGTAGTTATTTAAATAACATTTCCTTTCACTTTTAAAAAAGTCGTCTATGGAGTAAAGAGTTCTTTCAACGAGCCAGTTTTTTAATTTAATTTTAAATATATTGTCACTGGCTTCGACCAAAATAAAAGAATGGACGGGCCCTAACCATTGAACTTGATCAGTAAAAACGAGTCAAAACCTTCGGACATATACTTCAACACCTAATTATAAAAATGTACAGTATATTTGTTACAAAAAATAGATATCGGTTTTATTTGTGTATTTACACTTCGGTAAAGCATACGAATTCATAATTTTGTCAGACGTTTCGTTATCGCGTAACAATAGACTCGTGTTTCACTTCCTACGGCTAGAGACCGACTGAAACGAAATGAGAGCTGGCGCTCATTTTGTAATCTTCAAAAATGCTCTTCTACTGGGCCCGTCCATTCATTTTATTTTGGTCGAAGGTCACTGGCGGTACTCGTGACATCCTTTGGCAAACAGTTATATATTTCGGCACCTATCACGTGAGTCAATTTCCCCGAGCGTACGAGCCGTCTGTGTACTGTCGCGAGACTGTTCACGTTACGGAGGTTACACTGAAACGAGTGGCTGGCTCCTCGCCACGAGTCACGAGTCTAGGTTCTGCCTCACATAGAGAGCTGCCTGCATTATCACGATCGAGGGTAGTGTCGGTATACCGAGCGCCTTAAAGAAAGGCTTCGCTGATGTTCGGCGCGACACCTGCACAATCGCCCTTATTGCCCGTTTCTGCATCTTGAAGGCACGCAGTCTGTCGGCTGCTTGCCCCCACAGTTCGGCCCCGTATTGCAGGACCAAATGCACGGTCGCAAAATAGCAAGTGCGCACCACATCAGCAGAAACCACTCGGGACAGTCGGCTCAAGGCATAACAAGCACTACCCAGTCTCGCACAGAGCTTGTCTATATGCGAGGACCACGTCAGACCACGATCAAGTTGGGAGCCGTTATAATATGTCTATTAATATACACGCATTCACACCAATTCAATAAAATCTATTATTTCTGTAGTTTCTATCTCGTTATGCGTGTGTCCTGACTTCGTAAGCCACAATTCATCTTTCAATTCCGATTTACGGCTTTAGTTTTTATTTGTTCCCTGTCCTTTGTCCACCATTACCCTTGTAAAATGTATAAATCAGTAAAGGAATGCTTCAGATTCAGTAGTAAGAGGTGTGAGTACTGGTTTTGAATCAGGCTCGGAGGATCAAACTTTAGAGCCTTAAGGCACATCAATTGTTTTTGTATATAAATAAATATTTTCATTAATTCGTTTGAGACCTTTATTAAATTTCACCCAATTTCATTAAATTTCAGTAGACTGTCACTGTCACTATTTAATTAATTAAAATAACAGAAATTAGGGTGACTATCTAAGCTTAATTGATTAAAATCCAACTACGAGCACAAAGTTTTTTTTATTTTCTGACAACAAATAACGTTTTTACTTACTATATCTGGTGATATATGATTTTATTAACCAAAAAATAAATAAATTGCTAAGCGTTGAAACCGAAAAAAAAAAGCCAATTATCAATAATGGATGAAGTCACCTATTGCTGACTTCATATAGTCGATAGAATCTCAGTCCACTGTCCATTCCATAACTCTGATAAAAAGTGTATTGAATCAGAGAAGGAATGCCTCAGATCTAAGCCCAGTTGCGGGAGTGAAACGTTTTTCGCATTTCGCCGCCGCGCCTGCGCCGCCAGCGTCGTAATTTGTCGTTAACGGCAATACTGGTTTGAGGAACAGTGCCCTGGACTGTGATGGTTTCATCTTAGCCACCGTCATGTGGGGTTTAGTCACGCAACCAAAATATTTATCTAGTGACTAGACTAGGGGCTTAGGTTGTGAGTCATTCGCTGAAATATTGAGATCATTTTCAACAACTCAGATAGTAGATAGTCTTTTAATTCTTTTGGTTTTGTTTGAAACTTGAATGTCCACACTAGACTATTCATTTAATCATTAGACTCTAATCAGTTAATGACCCCAATTGCCTCCAACCATGTTTTTTGTAACCATGATTAATCACCATCATTTTTTGACGTGATAAAATATAGACAAATATTATTGCAAATGGATAAGAAGAGCATCGAATGCTGATACTTTTATGGTGAGCTAAAATCATATAGGATAATCTCTGATCACAGCTTATTTTATTATTATTCTGGGTGTCTTCAAACCACAAGTGAATCGATTCCATCTAGGCAAGTGTGCTCCATCGTAGACCATATCATCGCTTAACATCGGACGAGCTGGCGGTCAAAAGCAAGCCTATTTTTAATATATAAAAAAAATGGTACCATAGAAAGCAGCAATTCCGGATTTCTATCTATTCCATTACCTCAGTCTTTCCCATAAACCTCATTCATTGGCATGTCGAGTGTCCTCGTATTTACCCTTTTAAGGGCTATTTTCTAAAGACGGCGAGGTGTTTTTACACTTTACTTGATTGAGATTTATGGAAAGCTAAAGTAGATATTTGTAACAGAAGTAGAACGTCATTTTCTTTGATTATTTTTAGTATCTATCTTTGTATAGTACCTATAATCAAGAATACAATTAGATTCAAATATTTTACAATCTTTGCTTTAATATTAAAGGTTTTTTTAGCAATTACATTACTGCAGAGTCCACTTTTCAACCTTATGTTAACATTAAGTTTAAGACGTGAAGCGAATAACTAAAGCTTTGTAAATCTGTTTATGACTGAAGTAAACTAAGTGCTGTGGAAATATATCATTACTTGTAGGTACTATTATTTACTCTGTTCCATAGTGAAGCTAATATTTCTAGATGCGGACCTCATTGTCATTAATATTTATAAAAGAATATTGGCTTTGAGTTTAAAATGAAATTTTATATTTAATTATAATAATAAAATAATAAATATGTGGGACATTATTGCACACATGGTCATCTGACCCCAAACTAAGCAAAGCTTGTAATATGGCTGCCAGAGACTGATATACATACATATATATTTTTAAATACATACTTAAATAGAATGTCGGTATAATAAAGTATTAAGTCCTTGTTATATAATAGGTATTTACTTTACAAGAGACCTGTTGTATTAGTTTGAATCAACAAACTGAATCAATATTAATACAATTATAAGTGCACTGGTATTACCTAAGTATATAATAAAAAAAAAATGACCTGTATCAATATGATTTAATAATCTAATTTGAAAACTGTTTCAGACACTTACTTTATTATCTCTAATGGTAGAATTAACGCCTAGCAACATTAACGATACGATAGTGAAAAAACTAACCATTACCACACAACTACCAACAATTATATATATATATATATATATATACATATTATATTATAAGAATGGTAAGGAAAAACAATTATCTAATAAGCACGGTTTAGAAGGTATATTTACAATACGAGGGCAAGTTCAAAAAGTTTGGTGTTCATTGCTCTTTTCTTCGTACGTTTCCAGTACATAAATTGGCACCCGCAGATCTGACATTTATATTAGCACATCGCGTGAGCAGTGAGCACCATCCGTCCGTACATTCTTACATTATCTCGAAAGCAGTAATACAAGCGTCATTTGGACCCCGTCTGGGGCCAGGCTGTAATTTAACAGGACCTAACCTCAGGCTATGATATTATTAAGGCTTTTGAAAATAAAACAGGCTATCTGCAACTCTATTGCGAAGAAATAAAGAGTTTAAAAAAGTTAGACTGTAAAAACTATTTCGGATCAAAAAAGAAACTTCCAGCTCTATAACTTAAGAGTAAAGTCGATAATTAATTGAAAGTTAGCAAAAGGTGGGTTGATTAAGGTTCCCGGTTTCGCCCGCGGCCACCTGTTACTACCGTTGTTTGTGGGGTTTCTGTTTTTCCGTCGGTAATTGATATTTAATGAGATTGTCAGATATATTTTTATTAAATTGATTTAATTAGACCATCGTAGTTTTGAATAGATAGATACAAATTAACCTGCTTCAGTTGACTTTTTACCGATCTAGTATTTTGTTGTAGGATATTTTAGATTAAATTATTATCACTAAAAACAATGTCATTAGAATGTGATACCTGAACAAAATTTGATGAAACGTATCCCAGAAAAAAAAAACAGTATCATGTGAAAAATGGGACAAGCGACAGGTACCATAGATTATGAATTATTATTATGGGAAATGGCTGGTTTTGCCGACAGAAGTCTTGAGATACAACTGGATGCCAATTCCTGTATTCCGCTATAGCTACAATAGTAAGAACGTTTTCGAATTGTTTCAAATAATACTTTCGTGTTCTCTCGAAATGGTTCGAGTAAAATGCATGAATGCGTCATCCTGTCGCTTCACGGTCGCTTGGCTCGCATACTGCCGTGTGTCTAAAACTAACAACCTAAAAATACCTGTTCCATCAATACGACCTTCTGCCATGAAGCAATCTTGAAACAGTAGCTTACGACATTTTCTATTATCGGCAAAGAAGGCTCTACCTCACATTACAATATTTTATTGGCCATGTAACCAACCTGCCACCGGTTCCATAACAATGGACCGTGCGTGTGCGCATAGTCATAGATAATTACACAGTTGGTATGACAACGTCACAGATTAGTAGACAGCTTGTACGACAATGTTATAGATTGGTTCACAGTATGTATGACAAAGCCACAGTTTAGTTTAGAGTTCAAATACAACAGTTTCAGTAACAGTTGTTGTGAACTATTTGATAATGGACAATTTATTCTGGTTCCCATTGTATCCACAAGGCATGCAAGGTATTGTGGACAATTATTTTTGCTAATATTAATTATGTTTTTTTTTTATTTGTGTGCAACGAAAGATTAATTATTTGCCGTATATACAATACAAAAATTTTAATTAAATTAAAACACCGACCAATTCGGAAAAGATCTATTTTAAACTGAGGAGAGATTTTGATCAAACAAAGCTAAGGAACTGAGTATCCGAGAACTACGTTAAATGTAACATAGGTTTTAACACAACTTACTAACACGAATCGTAACGTATTCAGTCAATAAATTTAAAATAATTTAAAAACAAGTATAAATAAATAAAATAATTAAAAAAAAACTCCTGATAATTTTGAAACGGCTAAACAGATTCTCTTCAATCATACTTAAGAATACTCTCGATCAAGTCATCTTTTAACCAAAAATAAACAATCAAAATAGGTTCAGCCGCTTGGGAGCTATGATACCACAATCAGGCACGCAGATACAATGACAAACAGACACACATACTCACAGACAAACACGTTTAACTTATAACACCGCAATAAAACCTGCTTTTAAAATCGATCCAGTCGTTTTGGAGTAAAAGTGTACAAACATCCAAACAGACAACTCCACAACAAAAACTCACATAACAAGTAGGTACCAAAACTCAGTTACTGCAGAATGTGAATATTAACAAATTGAGAACTATTCAAGTAAGTACGTACTTGCTAGATAACATCAGTCGCATCCAGACACACTACAAATTATGAGAGCTATTTTAATAACGTACCGCCTTCAAAGCCTTACTACTCGATGCTATCTGAATGAAATATTTTATGGAAGTAAAAGGCAAATGTATGGCTATTCATTGGTTTTATCGATTTAAATTGCAATGGTAAAGATGGCGATAAGACCGCCGATTGAAATTACTGTGTACTTAGGAAAGAAAATCTATTCGGATAGAAAAAATGCGCTTTTTGATAAGAACCGGACACTCACTCATAGATGTAGATGTATGTATGTTTCCTATCGATCTATTTTGACGGGACTTTCACTGGCAGATAGCTGATGTTATAAGGAGTAATGCTCGCAGGTGAATCCGCGGGGCGTAACCAGTATCTACTTGTAGTAACAAGATATCTACGTGTACGTCAGGTTAACGTCAGCTCACGAACTACTTTCTCGGCTAGACGCTGACTCAGCAGTTTCGGACGATGCTCAAGGTAGAGTAGTTTAAAGCTTATTACACTCTTCAAGAGTTGTAAAAAGTGATATAATATCGTATAAGGGGAGAGTATCAGAGTAGGTATACCTATTGACACATAATAACCTACATAAGTTTGAATGATTATTATTGAACTAATCATATTACTTTTATAAAACATGTTAGTGTGGTTATATGTTTCTCTTTTACACAATGTATCGACGTTATTTGTCCATAGTTGGAGTTGGGTAGTGAAAGGGCCGGAGGGTGACATGATACTTTTTATTCCGGGAAAATTCAGTTCTAGAGAAAACGGCAAAATGCAAATACCTTTATTGAATAAACAAAATGGCCGATGGGACAAGTGAGCGTCTCCATGTATGTTTATATATTTGTTCTACGATAACTTGCGAATTGTTCATACGAACTTAATGAAATTTTGTAGGCAAGTAGTTCATTTCAATACAAATTTTAAATTCTAATATGAATTAAATTTGTTGAATGTTTGCGAAGATATATGGATCGCGAGTTCTCAGTCCGAGGTGAACTACTATTTTAGTGATTTAGATTTTTAAGATAAATAAAAATACAGTTATATGTTTATTTACGGGATATTTACCGTGGTAAGGTTGTGGCCGATATTTCGGCGCAGTTACATGCACCATGTTCACGGGAAGACTCAAGAATGCGGGTGGTTTGTTAAACAGTTCAAAGTTAGGTGCAGACAAAACGATCTACCCTCTTTCTTAGTCTTTTGCTACGGTAATTACTGGAACTCATACTCAAACCTAAGTCTTGACAGTTTTCTTGTGATAGTGAACAACTGTGATAGTTTAAAACTGTGATAAATAAAAATTTGAATCTTTTCTCAGAGAACCAACGCATAGTACATGCGTTGGTTGACCAACGCATGTACTATGACTATACAACCCAACCTCTTTTGATGGTCCCTCAAAATAGGTATCAGTATCTCCTTCTCTATTTGTTACATTCAATGACTAAATAACTGAACAGATATTGTCGAAATACGGCAAGAAGCAGTTATAATTATAATGAGAACTGTTATAGAATACCTGCTAATCCAAAAGTATGCGAAAACTTTAAACAAATCGGGTAAAACTGCAGGTGCAGCCACTACATTCCCAAAACCCGTACGAAGCGCTTTGATTCCACTTTTATTATGCAAACTGCTAGTCTGTGGAATGTGTTGCCTGAATGGGTGTTCCCCGATAGCTACAATCTGGGTGTCTTCAAGTCATGAGTCAATTGGTTTCTTCTAGGCAAGCGTGATCCAACGTAGGCCGCATCATCGCTTAACATTAGGCGAGTTGGCGGCCAAGCGCAAGCCTATTTAGCAATATAAAAAAACATATCTATTATGTACGTATTTTAACAGTAGTTAGAGTGACCATACTCAGTTGATTGGCAGAGTTTACGGCAACATTTGAATATTAAATGAAGACTAGAGATGTCGCGCCGAGCGCGCCCATCCGGGTGTAACAACTATGCAGATGTGGTTCAAACCATCAAACCGCAGGTGGTCGGGTTATTTTAACTGACAGTTCACTTTTTAAAAGTTATTTAACTGTAGTTTTAAGAGAATAGCTAACTATGTCATTTTATAATTATGTATGCACATTTTTCCTATCATGACGTGTACGAAACTTACATAAAGGATCAAATTCTATGAAACTATGTGTTTATCAGATTATTTGATTTATTTTAGCTTTTTAGAGTTCCGTAGTCCTACGAGGAATCATACGTTACCATACAAACAAAAGATAAGTTTCCATACAAACGCTTTACAATACAATACCTATCCACCAAATTAAATTTGCACGTAGCTCCAAATTGTACTTTATAACCAGAATTTTCTCTTTTCTACTAATATAATATAAGCAAAGCTGCTAGAAATGTAGCTTTCAAGGTACTTTGATAGGCAAGTACAATTCATACTAATGATGTGTTTGTTTATAAAAGTCTAAAGAGGGCTTTTAGAGAGCACGAGTTCGACATGGTTTCTCGTATCTTTTGAACTTTCGCGATTTGAACACGTTGTAAATGTATATCAGAACTTATCGCGCATTATTTTATTTAGGTAGAAATATGTAATTTTCGCTCGACGTTTCGACCATGTTACAATGGCCGTGGTCACGAGCCGACACAAACATAAAAGCATACAAGGTACACATATTTACCTAAATAAAATAATACGCAATGAGTTTTAGATTTCTTGTAATAAAATAATTGTTATCCTGGAAAATGTATTTCGAAATGACCACGTGGGAGAAACCGCGAGCGAAACCGGTAACAAATATTTATTTTTCTGTTGTAAAGTCTTACTCAACAATTTCGGTAAAAAAACATATCTTTCTAACCATCTTTAGTTGGTATTAAAATGTTTGTATGTAATAACCAAAATGTGCCCATTGTTGCCGTGTTTTTTAAAATCCTTTTTATTATCTGTCTGTAGGATAGATCTGGACTTTTTTGGTAAATAACATGAAATATAACTGCAATTATGTACGTAAATGTTCCATAACATTTAAAAATGCTTTTAAAAATGAAGGTACTTTCCACCACAATTACGTAACAAACTATACTTATTAAAATTTAATTAAGTAGAGCAGTTTTCTCACGGGTTCTCTACTGTTTGTTTAAATGGAGAAAATAAGTTTCTCCATTGAAGAGATACCATCTACATGTAGATTAGAAGGTCTCGTATTTTGTAACTATTAACACCTTACCTTTATTTTATTTATACTACTAACTAGGAAGCACTATTAAATACTTTGTGTAACAATTTTAAAAGATCAACTAATTAATTACCTACTTAATAATTGCTTACTACGAGGGTTAATATTTATAGGTCTGGAAAAAAAGTCGGATCTTCATTGAAAAATTCTGACATTTTGTAGCAAGTTACGAATTTCCTCGCAAATGCAATTTACACCTTTGCGGTAAAGTCAAATAATTATTGGTTTTGTACACCGGGCCTGGAGGTCGCGCGGCGCCATGCAACGCGCGACGCGTGAGCGATGGCGCCGATACTTATGCGCAGATATATATGAAGAAGATATTTTTTTGTTTTTGTAACTTTGTACCAAAAATATCTGATATAATTACTGTATTTAATTGAAAACTTTAAAAACCCCTTCCTAAGATTCACACAACATGGCAAAGTAGGGTTATATAAAGGGCTCTGATACCTAATGTCTTTGTAGTGTGAAGCCTCTAGACCACTGTTTTTCAAACTTTTTCACGCTTCATGATTACCCTTACTATGGAAAAACAAGTACTTTGTTAGCAAACAATAACCACAAAATACTATACTTACTAGCCTTAGTAAGAAATAAAATAAAACAAAAACAAGCATGACAGACATTGTCAGACAGACAGATAGATATTGTCTGTCTATGACAATAAGCAAGTTTTTTAATTGACATTTCTTTGTCTGTGGTTATGCAAAATCTTCTTAGCCATGTCTCGTCAACGGCATCTGTCGCATTTTTATGAACGAAAACGAATATTTTTTAAATTGCTTTTTCTTTTGGATAACTCCCATTTTAACTAATAATTATATATTTTTTCGGAAGAAAATCGATATCACTCCACATTAAAACAATGCCAAAAAAGAAAAGAAATTATATGTAAAAAAATAAGGTTAAAAAAATTCATAATATGTCATAACTACGAAATTTATATTGATATGTTTTATTTTGGCGGAAAAAAAAAACTATTACACCTAACAAGATATTTTTATCGGTTTTCTCCGCCATCCTAAGAAATATTAACACGAACATTTCTTTATATATACCATCTGCAATGTTATTCTAAAGGTAATGCTCAATCGTTTTTTTATACTGCCATAGTAATTATTACCTTATAAATGTTGAAAATGTGTAAAGGATAAGACTTAGAAACGATGATTTTTACAGTTTATAGTTGGAAAAGCGTCATGACAATAAAATATGTGTATAAGAGACGTGGATAGAATAGTTTAGACGTTATGTTCCTGAACCACGCGAGTTTGTGCCAGATGACAAATTTTGTGTGTAAGGTAAGATACTACCTATTTCGAGTAACGGCTGAACGGATTTGGATAATATTTGGTGTAGAGGTAGCTTATTCTCTATAAGTAGGTACGTAGAGGCTTTTGTTACTCAATAATATCTAGTAGGTAGGTACCTACCTACTAGATAAAGGGTAAAACAACGGCGCAGTATATGTATCAACTATCATAAAATGTCGTAGAAATTCATATTGCAATCTCATAGGTATAATTCTAACTACATTTGACAGATGAATTGGAATGATAAATAGGGTTTTGAAGGTTTCGTAGTACGACAAGGAACCCTTCGCTTATATCCGTCTGTCATGACATGTAACATGTTCACGTTAGAAAGAGATGCAACTTGTAATGCTTATTTAGTAATTACAGTTCTTCCATAAATTAACTTTAATTGCCAATAAACTCTCACGTGTTCCAAACAATAACACTGTAATCCTTTGTGAGTTCACTTTCTACCGCACAAAAACGCACAATGCACGCACTGAACCGCGGACACGCAGCGTGGCTTCATTCTGGCCACGCCTTAATATCACATAAACTTCAGCGTCGTACCTACACTTGAAATTCAAATTTCGAACATAATCACTCGCCGCTGAGAATAAAAACGCGCGAAAATCATTCGAAATTCAAACGCGAACGCTTCAAGCGACCGCGCATGCGCTACTGGCGCGTGAGTGGCCAGCCAAGCGAGATACCACTGTTATGAGACAAAACATATAATTTTCCTTTCAGTAGAAAGAGATAGATTTTAAAACATCCCTTTTCTATGAAGGCTTTAACAAGTTTTTGTTTTTAACTAGCAGTCCGAGGTTTTCGTAGCTTTTACGTATGTAGATTTTCAGATCAAAAACGCCATAAGGTCATAACCTACTTTTTAAATTTAAAAAACGTTAAATAAGTTATGGGCTTTCTAACCAGCCCACTTCGCTGTGTCTAACACTTGCTAACACTGAAACAAAACAAATGAAACTCGACACTGATTTTCGTTGCTCGTAGCACTGGCCAAATAGGTGTCTCGTGAAAAGTCAAAACAATAAAAACATTTATGTCACTGAACTATTACGAAACGTCATAAACATTGTAGGCAAAGAAGTTTCCATTTTAATTAAAAATAGAAAGTTTTCAAATGAAGAATGTCGGAGCTTGGATTAATGAGGTTCGTAATAGCGAGTAATAAATAGGTTTTATGAGTTTTAGATTAACATTGATCGACGTAAGTTAGTGACTATTATTTTATGTTGGCTTGGTTTTGATCTGACTTCTGCCTCCTTGTTCACAAGTATCGAAAATTATTGAATTCTAAAAAGTTTCCGCTTAGATTTGAATTCCAGAATCGTGAAGTTCAAACATCCTTCAATATTGTACAACATTTTTTCTTCTTATAATCTTGCATGGAAATTTATCTTGCTCTCTCATTAACAGAGAGAAAGAGGGAGAGATAAATCGCAATGTAAGAATATGATGAATGTTTTTGAGATTATAGTACAGTAACCTTAGTCTATGAATCTGCAGGATACATTATTTCTTACAGAAAATTCTTGAATTTCGGGTCATCTAAATGAGTAGATATATGAAGTTGTAGGACATGGATATTACTAATAATGTTATACTTAAAGTTCAGGCTAAATAAAATAAATATGGCCAATTTACGCAAACATTAGTAATGGGTAAGCTTTTTTACAAAAAGCTTTTCTAAAATTTGCAAGTTGAAGTGGCAATGGGCAGGCCACATCGCTCGAAGAACCGATAACCGATGGGGAAGAAAGGTTCTTGAGTGGAGACCGCGAACCGGAAGACGCAGCGTACCTAAGTAGGCCTACCACTAGATGGACCGACGACATCGTGAGAGTCGCGGGCATCCAGTGGATGCAGATGGTCAGATGTCGTTCAGTGTGAAGGTTAAAAGGGGAGGCCTATGTTTAGCAGTGGACGTCTTCTGGATAATGATGATGATGATGAAGCCGTTTTGAAATCAGAAAGAAAGTTTATGTCGTCACTATGTGCTCTGAAACGTTAGTTTCCGCTCGATGCAGACTAATTGAGGAGATGGAATCATTTCCTTTTGCGTGATTAGGCGCCGACAATGTGACACAGATTAAATAAAAGTTTTTGTGGAATTGGGCCTAAATAGAGTTCCCATAATTATAACACCAAGAGATGATGTGATGGTTTCACTGATTATTGATTATGTTAAATTGTAAGTAGCTTATATATATATAAGGTAGGAATAGTGCCGTTTAGGAATTTGTTCATGTTCGCAAGGTAAGGGGGCTCGTGGCACACTCATTTATTAAACCTATAAAAGAAGTTACCAGGCGCGACACAATAAAGAAATAAAGAGGCGATAAAAATAAAAATTTAAGTCAGTAGTTTTTTTCTTCATGAGCACTATACTTAATTTTTATTAATTAATTTGCTTGCGTTTGACCGTCACCTCGCCTGATGTTAAACGATGATGCGGTTTACGATGCAGCACGCTTGCCTAGAAGTAACCGATTCACTCGCGATTTGTAACTATCGGCGAACACCCATTCAGGTCGGGCATTCCACAGACTAGCCAGTTCCCAGTGTTAAAAATTAGAATGAAAGCGCTTCGTACGGGTTTTCATATCAACCATGAACCGTAGTTTTTAATTAATTCAAAGTTATAGAGTAGCCTTAAATAATGGTTGTTATAAAAAACAGCAAAAACGCTAAACTCAAACAAATAAAAATTAAAGCTTCGATTAAGCTATAAAAAGAGAATAGAGTCAGTATTATAGAGACCTTTGACTTGAAAGACTTAAATAGTAAAAGCTGCTGTTATATTATGTTAACGAATACGCTCTACTTTGACTAATTATCAATTAATATTCATATTATAGCCAACCCAACAACACTAATATATCAGACATCCGTTACCAACCTTAATAAACCAGCTTCTCTATCGGTAGCCTTCTGAGATGTGTGCCAGTGCACTGATGATAAATAAATCAATATAGAGAGAAATGTTGTTTAATTTTCTTTTTTATAAATGTAATTTGGCTTGTAATATCAAATAATTATGCAAATACGGTTACAGATCAATTGAATACACAGGAAGGAGGTGCGCCGAAAAATTATTAACATTAAAAACACGCTGTTAAAGAAAGAGTTCCATCTACCTCACGGCTCCATCATCAGCTAAAAGTAATGTAATGTTGATCTCAAAATCGATGGTTTTACAAGTAGCCATTGAAAATTCTCCTGGCTCTATTATCAACGTATCATTACAACTTAACAGAACTATTTCAAACTTTGCAAGGATATATAGTCCGGATGATATAACAACCATTTGGTACTAACCATCTGAGCTATCCGACTTCAAAAAAGGACGGGGTTCGCACAATACGGTTTTATGTACCGATTTTTTATTGAAAAGATATACTTTCAGATTGCTTCCATAGAAATATCGAAATCAGTTCAGTAGTTTGACTTTTAAATCGAAAGAATTGGAAAATTTGCTTACTTTGATAATAATATTATGTCATCCGAGTAACCGAAATAGCATATTTAATAATTTTGTAAAGTCGGTTATTTCAATTGATAATATTATTAATAATTAAATTATTCATTATAATAATAATTAGTAGAGTAAGAGGAATAATTAGTCTATTCCTTCTATGCATAAATACTAGACAAACTAATCTATGTCTATACCAATATATAAAGAGGAAATATTTGATTGTTTGTTTGCATTGAATAGGCTACGAAACTACTGAACCGATTTGAAAATTATTTCACTGTTGGAAAGCTACACTATCCCCGGGTGATATGTCACCCGGGGGGCTATATTATATTTTGTAGCGTGGCTGAAGGCCGAGCTTACACTCGTGCGAAGCCGGGGCGGACGGCTAGTATGTTATAAAAAGGCCAGGCAAGGTCTCGCTGACGAGAACTGTGAAAAAATGTGGAACAGTATAACATATTGAGCTTTTATGCATAAGATAGTAGTTTATATACATATTATACTCGTACATCACTGTCTGTCTGTAAATAAGATAGTTTAATTGGTCTGTGCTCTCGGAATGCATAAAATCAAATTATTCTGATCGATATTAATCAATTAAGCACTTCTAGTTTTTAATTATCGAGTAAGAGGTAGGTTCTTATCACGGTGTAAATTAGGAGATGCTTTCTAATGGATTTAATTATATCTCGTATCTAAGTAGTTGGTAAGAGGAATACTTTAGATAGTACAAATTAAGACGTAGTTATGTCATTACACAAGGTTTTTACTATTATTGAGTCACAAAAATTTAATAGGTTTATAAGATTAGGTCAGTAAATGAGATGGACTAATAGCTTGGTAGTTTATAGCTGCTACGGAATTATACTTTTAATTATACTTATTGTACACTTGTGATATAAATGCTGACTCTTATTTTAAGCAAAAACTTAGCATTGCCATTCAACGTGGCAATGCATTTTGGACACTATTCTTCCACTTTGTAGAAGTTTTTTTAATTTTTTATATTCCTTTTATTTAGTTAATTAATAATAAATAGTACCTTGTGTACTGAATATATATTACAAAGATAAATTTGTTCCAAACGTGTATTAAATACCTACTGTTTTGGTGTGGCTATTTGTATTTATATACACATATTATATCATGTATATTTGTATTTGACCCTCTTGTACTATCTTCCGTCTCATTGCTCTTCATTTAGCAGTTTTACCATCTAACTATTATTGTATTTCACAGATTTTTAATGCATTAACTTTGATGCTTTTTATCAAAATAACATGCTAAACACAATGGAATCATATCTCTAAACAAAACAAAAAAAAACCTTAGCTATACCAGGAAGCTGAAAGTATTAGCTCGTCGACATCGGCGCTGGCGCAGCGGCACAGCGTGGCGGGATCATTTGCAGCGCGCAATCAACTTAATCAGTACACGGGAGCCTGCGCTCAGTGTGGGGGAACTATGGGCACTCGACTCTGACGAAACTCGAAACTGACTGGTGAACTTATCGTAAGTACACGACAGACTGATAGACTGAAGGACGGATGAATAGCCTGACGAACAGAACGAAGACGTTTTGAACGAAGACGTTCTGTTCGTCAGGTTCTTCCAAATAGAACAAAAAACTAAGGAGGTTAACTAAACTAGTACCTATATAATTTTGACAGAACAGTGCCACCTTTCTTTGACATCCGTTGTCTAGTAGATAATGTCATTACAGTGGGTTGGAACTAAATCTGCATAACTTTTCTTTTTTAAAATTTCAGATCGCAAAAGCTCGCGTACAAAAGACATCAACGCGCACTCTTCATTTTCCCGGATTGTATAAAAAAGTAATTAATGGCACAAATTATGTAATTCCTTGCATAATTGGAACTAAATTTGACTATTTTTATTAATTTAACAGTATTTACATCTATGAAAATGTATGTTACTATTCACGGTGTAACTTTATAACCAATCGTAGCATCCGCAGGCGCACGCGCCGCACGATACTATCTCATCACGAATTCCCTCTCTAGCCCTTTGATTTACGGCTCAATTTGCCTTATCTACTCTGCAATTTATATACGCTACCTCAAAATTATTTCTGACAACCACTTTTCGTGCAACATTAAACTTTCATTCGCAACAAATAAAGTTCAAAATAAACTTGAGTGTCGTTTTTTTCTGGTTATCTAGCCTACATATAGTTAGTGGTTATAGTTCCGGCAACAATGTATTACAGTTTGATGTAGAGGCTCGCTGTCATATTATTAATGGGAAAAACTATGTTACTGCTGGTTAATGTGTCAAAACGCGGATTAGTTTAATGATCTATGGATATCAGATATGTTTGAATACGATCAGGAATTGTGTCAAAATAACTGATCTACTAAAGAAATACAGAACTATACAGTTTAGTTAGAGCTACATTTTAAAATCTTTGAATATAAGTTACCTATTTATGCAAAAATGTCTTATTTATACATATGTATATATTACAAGCTTTTATTTAACTTGCAATGTTTGTTTGTTAGTTTGTTTGGTACAAATGTAAGCTGAATTAGAATTAGTTCCCTCAAACAGATTTTGTTGAAATTTTGCATACCCCTTAGTTCTAGCATGGACAAAAATATACTACATGATCTATGGTTCATGGTCGTAGTCTATGGTTTTTGTGACAGTACAATATGTAGTTCTTAATATTGTAATATGTATTTTAAAATGGCAAAAAAAAACATTATATTAAACAAAACGTTGCTTTTAAAAATATTTGTTGAATAATGGCTTATATTTGCAGCTTTATAGAGTTGAAAGTTTCATAACTAGAAATTAATAATGATATATGAATTTTTTCCTTGTCCTTTCTTACTATCAATATTTATAATATTTCGTTTCTGCTAAAAATCCTAAGCGGCGTCGCTCCCTCCGGAAATACCTTCAAGGTTGAGGTGAGTCCGAGGGCGTACCGCCGCGCCTGCGCCGGCGCAGCGTCGTGCTTTCTACTGTCATCGATGATGCGTGAATCCTCCGTGATAAATGCTAACTGACCGTTACATCTTGTTTTATAACCTTTTTTTAGTAAGAGGTGTCAAAAGTGTCTCACAACAGCTAAACTCGATCCAAACATTTATTTACTCTAACAGCTGCAATAATATTGTAAAAGCTGAATAATAATATCATCATCATCCGCATCCGCAACGGAAACCTATTACATATAATAATCTTTTAAAGAGTCTTAACAGCTGTTCCATAAAATGTAAGTGTCAATGACCGTTTTCTATGGACCATCAGATATTTTTGTACGTGAGTTCAGAGATGCTCCCATAGTAATAAAGTTGTGTACCCCTATAACCTTTTCGCATAACCTAGTATAGATAGAAGATAAAACTCCGCTATGATAGCAGCATTTTGTCCATTCAGCGTCATCCAACTTTTAGTTTTAAAGCGTTCATTGAATTATAGTAAAAATGTTAGTAATGGTTTCCACCCAGGTAAAGTTAGCAAATATCGTCTGATAGTGCATAATAAAATAATATAATGCAAGTCGTGCCTTCTACAGAAGTTCTGGGACCATTTATATTTAAAATCCATTAGTGCGGCGTGTATAATCAAATCGATTCAATAACCACAACATGTAATTCGATTTACAACAAAAGAATTGGAATAAAGCATCGATTAGAAGCAATCTCGCGGCTGCACAATAACTGAGTTCGGGACGCGCGTGACGGACGGAAAAAGCTCCTATTGTGATAAATGTTGCAATGATTGAAATACAGTTTGATAATTTTTATATGTGGCCTTCGAAGCTGCCAAAATAGGCTAGATGACTGTTTTTTCAAACTGTCTTATCAAAATGTAGCCCTTAAACATAGCTGATTAATAAAAAAAAAACAGATCAAAAATAAGCAACTTATAAGCATTTTAATGTCATGCTAGACAGAGAGCGCGAAAAAGCATATTATGACGTCACTTCTCTGACGCCATATAAATTATATTCTAACAAGTATGGCGCACAGAGGTGTGACGTCATTTTTTTGTTTTGTGGTTAAGGGACAGAGTTTTCTCTACCAAAAACTTTAAACGCTTATATATCAGAACATTATAATAACTAAAGTTATATGATTATTTACGGGACATTTACCGTGGTAAGTTTGTGGAAGGAGCTCCCGATATTTCGGCGCAGTTACATGCACCATGTTCACGGGAAGACTGAACATCTTCCCGTGAACATGGTGCATGTAACTGCGCCGAAATATCGGGAGCTCCTTCCACAACCTTACCACGGTAAATATCCCGTAAATAATCATATAACTTTAGTGAACAACCGTGATAGTTTAAAACAGTGATTATAATAACTGATTTAAATTCTTTTTTCAATAATCACATTATATTTAGTTAAATTGTTCATCAAAGCTATTGGTTTCAACGATATTTACATCAGTGATGTACCCCACTACAACTCTCCACTATTACTACTTCTCACCCTACCGCTCAGGTATTACACGAGGTGAGGTTGGACAGCTCCTACGAGTTCAAAGTGTAAGTGTTGAAAGAGGTTTTTAGTTTTTTGTACATTTTCGTTATTTCCGTAAGTTTAAACTAAATGCGAAACAGGAAACCCACCCGAGTACTTCCGACTGAACGATAATGTCACAGAGAGATGACTCAATCCAGGAACTTCAGGATTTATCTAATTAATGTATATATGTATGTATAGTTACCTGTAATGATACACACACGCAACACATACGTACATAAGTACATACATATGCAACAGGTCAATAAGTCAACATTATCAACTCTGCAAGTTCCAATACAGCAAAGTTTTTGGACATCATCAGAAGTTATATTATTCAGATTCAGATTCTTTATTTACCAATATAACATGTTGATGGTACTGGTCTGGTACTCTATGAAACCTATATTTTCTATTGTGTTATGCGTGCACTTAAATCACAGCACAAAAAACGTTTCGTGTCAGTGGATGGTAGATGTCCGTCGGTAGGTGGCCATCTTCCAAATTGCGGGTAATGACAGCAAGAGTACATTTGAATCTATTAACATCATTTACTGGTCACTGGCTTCAGTCGGAATAATGGTATAGCACGCTACTCCGGGTGAATAACTGCTGTTTTGTAATAGTTTGGAGGAAAGTGTCACTAAATGTATGTGTTTAAGTATATCCAAAAATAAATTGGTTTCACACGGAGTCGGTCGGTGTCTTCCGGTCGATCATTGACAAAAGTTGTTCTTGGAGAATTCGTTAAAACAGGCTTTCGTTTTGAATGTCTGTCTCGCCTTGCAGTGTAAGATGAAGAATGCTAATGTACTGGTATTATATAACAATACATAATACCAGTACATTTACGGTATTATGTATACAATAACAACTTACCATATTTTTTTCAGTATTTTACAATATTTTAATTTTACTTTACCAACGTGATTTATTTTGGTCATTAAATTAGCAGCTATTGTGGTTGATTTACCTGGAACAATAATAAAAGCAAGATTAATTAGATTACAACAAAAAGTACCAAAAGTTCGTCGCTTAACATCAGGCGAGTTGGCGGCCAAGCGCAAGCCTATTTTACAATAATAAAAAACCAAAAGACGACATGATGGAAAATTAAATCGAGATACTTTCGAAAGCCAATTAATATCGGATATCGATAATAATCATAATTAAAAACCTTGCACCATTAAGTAGTTACGCATACCTTCGGACAAACTTGCAGTTACTACTTATAATGTAAAAAACTTGAATTTATAAAAGAAAAACTTTGTTCCCGACAATATTATCGATACTATGAACCCTTCCATTCTGAATACCGGACGATACAGCCAATAAGAGATGCAATGTATGTAAGAGTAGGTACTTGATGGAGTATGATTGTAAAGCTACAAGTTAAAAGATACAAGTATAAAAACTTGTTGGTATACATTACTAGAGATGGAGCGACGACGTAATTTATAGGTTGACAGCGAATTATGGTTGGAGACCGCTTCTCAACATACCCATCACTTGAGTTGAATTTAAATTGCACACATTAATAATAAGGTATGGTAAAAGTGCGTAGAAAAAGAATATTACGTAAGTGTGTGAACTGTTAATTGGATAAAGTTTTTTCAAAATTAAAATGCATTTATACAAAAATATTAAATATGTGTGTATTTCTATGATATTCCGAAACCCTATACGAAGCGGTAGGTACAATCTGGGTGGTTTCAAATCGCGACTGAATCGGTTTATTCTTGGCAAGCGTGCTTCATCATAGACCGCATCATCGCTTAACATCAGGCAAGTTCGAGGTAAGACCTATACTATTATTGAATATAAAAAAAAACATGTTTTAGCTGACCCCACAGATGTTGCCTTACCTAAATTTAAAAAATAATAATTTAATGATACAAAAAACCCACAGAAAAAGTCCAAAAAGCATTTTCACTTTTCCCCAAAGTTTTACATTTTCTGGGCAACTTTTCTGTATTATTTTCTTTCCCATTAAATCTTAAACCAAACACTATAAAAACAACCAAATCGGTCCAGGCGTAATCAAATAATGCGCTTACCAAAGAACAAAATTAAATTTTTATTTATACTGGGTTACGCATTATTAAAATACTTAGTAAGAATTCATAATTTTTGAAGACTGAAAATCTATAATTTTTTCAACCTATACTAACAACGTCTAATCAAGCTACCCTTTAATACTCTAAGCACACGGTTGCCACCAATAAATACATGGTAGCCAAAAATTCTACCACATCTCGAACGGAAAATCAATAGAAGTTCAGAAAGGCTTTGTCATTTTTACTAATTTGTCATTTTTCGGGGTCACAAGACTAAGCATAAAACGGACTGCTGCAATATTTTGATCTGATATGTAAAATGTATCCATTCCTCTCATGTCTTGGACCACATCCTCGTATCTATAAACGTTAGACACCATTAGCTTTTTCCACGGTTGACGTCTAAGCTCTAGAGTTGTATAATCCGACACCAACAATTTGCAATTCAATACGTAATGCCTCGCTGACAACTGGATTATGTCCAGTGACTTCATTAAATGCCGGGAGGTAATCTAATTACCTTTGATTTGAATATATATTAAACTTGATTACGTTTTGCTATGCGATGGATCAAAAATTAACATTTGATAATTGAAATTCGATGATAGGTGGAACTTGTTTTTGTATTGGAGTTAGATCTACGTCTGGTCACTGACTCGTCTGATGGTAGCATCGATTTGGCTGATGATGGAGCACATTGTCTACCGGTCAGTTTTGTAGCAGAAATTTATGTAAATGTAAATTTAGTTTTAAATAATAATTATCAACATAAAAAACCGGCTTCAAAATTAGTAAGTGCTCGAAATTATTCGTATTATTAGAACAGGTTCAAAAACGACTGAGCCAAAAGCATTTATATACGTATATAATGTACAAAAGTAATGAAAAAGTTGTGGGACCACATCAAAAACTTCCTCCACAAAATAAAATAAAAAACATTTAAATTTGTCCGATCATATCGGAGTAATAGGTGGTGCATATAAAAAATCGTTCCGAGTTGTGGTTCTCCCTCCTGAAGTTACTTTAAAATCACAATCATTTTTGAGTATCATTAAGTTTGAATATGACGTAACGTCAACGTCGTGACTGTTGTCAGCAGTGGATGTCTTCTGACTGAAGATGACGATGAATATGATGATGATGATAATAATGATCGGCGGATAGAGAAAACTGAAGAAGGAATCTCACTGTGCAGAATGAACAGTGATGATTAGAAACATTTTGACATGAAATATTTTTGACATGTAATTTACTTAGGTTTCCGGAAGATCACCCTTTATTATTGTAACAATAAACTTTACTCCAGTACCTACAGGAAACGTTAAGCGATAGCCTTTTGATCCTTGTATAAACTGTGGTATAAACTGTGGGATCAAGATTTATACAAACAAAGCTATCAAGTTGATTTGTCAATCTACATCGCAAGTCACGATGTGCATATTGCGCCTGGTACAATAATACTAAATTATCATTAATCAGGATTGTACTCGTATCTGATGATGATCAGCCCAGCGCCATATTTGGCGCGAGACAGATACGGACCCACGATGGCCGAACAATGCTTGCAAGAACATAAAAGTTCTCTCAAGTACTAATAATGGCTATTAGTCAGCATATTTATGGTAAGCATTTTTTTCATTTTAAAATTTAACACATGGTTTTGACATTAAAATAAAAAAAAATACATTTGAATATTAATTAGGCCAAAAACTACCTTTCGTCGGTCTGTTTCTACTTTTTCACGAGCAAATGAATTATTGCCTTTATTAACTAAACAAAATACAAACATTTCCTCTCAATAAATAACGCAATGAGTTAATTCCCTCCATATTTGACGCCCTCTATGATTTAATATCAATTTAATTGATTGAATCGCAGCAAATCATCACGCTTCGCGTCGTAATGGCGGACCACACGCATCCGATTTGCTTTATCGGCGGATGTGTCGCTTCTGCAATTACGTATGGAGATGTCTGACTGATGGCTGGACGTTTCACGAAAATACAGATTCAGTAATTATACAAGCGACATAGTTTATTATAATACTCGTACCTAGTACCTACGTAGGTTAATGTTACTTTTTACTACAAATGGATCACATTAAAAACCAACTTAATATAGAACCTCCGCCTTTTTTGAAGTCGGTTCAATAGCCTGAAGACAACTATTGGTCCATATTATGAACGTGTAAATTTGAAAAAAAAACTTTCACTTTCTAACCATTGAGAAGTTGTAAGTACCCTTCATCATCAGCTCATCCATATGAGATGATGAGTATCAGACGCAAATACTTGAACAGCTTTAGAAAATATATGCAAAACGTAATAAGTGTCTATAAAATTTGAGGGTTACCCTTAATTTCCCTGAGATCCCATCATCAGATCCTGACTTGACAATGAGACCAAATTGGAAGTATACCCTACCGAACAAAAGATAATGTTATGAAATCGGCCAACAGTTGGCGAAGGTTGGGTTTTTTGTGGTAGGACTCTTTTGCAGAGTCCGCCTGGGGAAGTACCACATCTTTGCCAGTTATTTAACCGCCAAGCAGTAGTGTGCAAACACTACTGTGTTCCGGATTGAAGGGCAATGTTTCCAGCGTAATTACAGGGCACACAGAGATTTGACATCTTATATCTCGGGGTGACGAGCGCAGTGCATTGCCATCCAGGGTTTTGAACTGTTGAAGTTCAAAATTCTGAGTGGCGTTGTGCTGTTATGGGCAAGCGTGAAGAGCCATCAGGCGAGCGACTTCGCTCGTCTCATCATTCAGTACCATAAAAAAAGGTAAGTATCGGGGAACATACATAAAAAATCCACACTTAATATTATAAATGTGAAAGTAACTCTGTCTGTTTTCTACATAATCACGGCTAAACGGCTTAACCGATCTGGATAAAATTTTGTAACGTAATAGTATGTATCATGAGGACGGACGTGGGCTATTTTTTTCTGAAGAAATCGCGGACAAAGTCGCGGGTCCAGCTAGTATATATATATATATTGAGTGCCCCGGTGGCTCAGTTGGTAGTGAACCTGCTTGCTGCGCTTGAGGGCATGGGTTCGATTCCCATCTAGGACAAAAATTTGTGTGTTGAACATTTGTGTTTGTTCTATGTCTGGGTGTTAATATCTGTTTAAGTATGTATTTAAAAATACATATGTATGTATATCAGTCTCTGGCAGCCATATTACAAGCTTTGCTTAGTTTGGGGCAGATGACCATGTGTGCAATCACAGAAAAGAGAAGGGATGAAAAAATTCTCACTTCAGTGTGTGCAATGATGTCAGATATTTATAAACAGTGGAACATAGAACCTCCGCCTTTTTTGAAATCGGTTAATAAAATACAAGATAACTAAATGACTTTACCTAATGTACAATAACTAGCCAAGAGCGTGTCAAGACGCGAATATAGTAGAGTTCCCTAACCGAAGCGATATAATTCTGGTCACATTCATAGTTCAGATATTGGTGGTGAAGGGAAAATTCGTATGAACCAAGCTCGATGGACTTAGCCAAGTTTCAATGATGTATCATCCGACTTATTGACCGAATAGGCTTGCACTTGACCGCCACCTCGCCTGATGTCTACGATTGCGCACGCTTGCTTAAAAGAAACCAATTTACTCGCGACTTAAAACATTTGCGCAGTTTGTACTGTAGAGTTATTCGACACAAAGTATTTATAAATGGTCCTGCAAAAATAATCGCCAACAAGTCCTCCCACGGTACATGCAGCAATTACCCGAACTAAATAAAGGCGTACATGAACGTTACACTGCGACACAGCTTACAATGAACGTGGTCTAAAGTTGAACTGTTACATTTGCCGTCTTATTTTCTCTTTACTTACGACGCAGCAGAGATATTTTTTTTTCTCCAAAATGGCTTAATCGATATGGATACGATTTTAATTGCTTATAATTATAAATTTAAATAAAAATTAGATTAAATTTCCCCTCATTTTTTGAAGAAAAACAGACTTCAAAAAAGGAGGGTGTTCTAATTTTTTTTAGGTTTTTCATCACTGGGACATCTGGGACATTATTGCACACACGGTCATCTGAGCCCAAACTAAGCAAAGCTTGTAATATGGCTGCCAGAGACTGATACACAGAACTATATCTCAGAACTCCGCTATTTATAAACTGATTTCGTTTTTTTTTCATTTGAAAGAATATACTTTCAGATTGATCTCATACAAATTTCATCAAAATCGGTTCAGTAGTTTGGTTTTTAAATCAAAATAACTGAAAAATTTGTTTACTCGAATGACATAATATTGTCATCCCAAGTATAAGAAATTGCGTGTTTTACTAATATTGAAGTCGTTTTTTAGATTGATTATTAGGTAAGTATATTATGGACACTGACTGTTGTCGATATGATTTGTTATTACACGGAAATAACATTATTTTTTGTATAATAAAGATCTGGCGTGATTGTAACATTTTATTCCATTCCGGTGACCCACTTTTAGTTTTTAATATTATATATTAAGTTACCGTCTAAATAAGGTTAGCAAAATATTCTACGTTATAAAATAATAAATAGTTAGCATAATATAATAACGTGCCATCTACAGAAGTTATGGAACCATTCACATACATTTTATTAATAAAAGAGCGGCAAACAATCGTGCGGTCCGCCTGATAGTAAGCGGTAACCACCACCGAACACCTACGCACGAATGGTGATATTGGTGTTATGGCGGCCCGGAGAGATGGCCGCTGTAGATACCCTTTTACATACTTTTTTAACAAAAATATAATTTAATTAGTAACAGTGCCCCATCACCTCCTGCGTTTCATCATCATCATTATGATCATTTCAACCACAGGACATCCACTGCTGGACACAGGCCCCATAAGACGTCCACTGCTGGACACAGACCTCCCCCATCGATTTCTAAAAGGACCGGTTCTTTCCTTCGGCTTCCTGCGTTTACATCCATTAAAATCCCTGTCAGTCTGTGGACGGTCGGTAGCGTCCCCCGGGGCTAATGAGTGCGGGATCGACTCCCGATGGTATCAGCGCGCGCTTGCGTGTGCGCACGCTGCAAGAACCTGCGTGCGCGAAAGGGCGCTTAGTGGGGAGTTTCCGGTCGCGGAGATTTTCATTTAAACCATTATATTTTAACTTGTATTTGTGACCGGTTTAGAATATAAGTAGAATAATCTATTTTTACCATTATTAAAAACTTTTGTATAGTTAATTACCAGTGCTAGGCACCATGCTATTTCCGCGATGAAAAGTAGTCTACGTGTTAATACAGCGTATATACTACCTCCTTATAAAATTTTATTCAAATCTGTTAAGCCGAGAGGTCAGAAGTTAAGCCGGAGTTAAGTGAGGGCAGACATATGTACAATGACATATTTGTGTAGGTGTATTTTAAATGCGAAAGTTTGCGTGTATGTGCATACACACAAACTTTCGCATTTAAAATATAAGAGAGATTCAGTAATTCTCTTTTGATTACAGCTCATCTGATAAGGACTCGGTGCGGTCAAATACAGTTAACGACGTATCAAAGAAAAGGAATTGAAAGCGAAAAGCCGAATTTCGGGCTGTGTGTGTGGCGTATCCCATAAGATGTTTATGAGCCAAGCGCAAGCCTATTTTGCAATAAAAAAGACATTTATACCGCAATTTGTTTGCCCCATAGACTTTGACAACGATAGATTGTTTCAAATCAAATTGTAATCATTTTAATTGCATTATGTATGATTACAATATAATTTAAATTACAAACGTTACAGAGGAATGTAAGTAATAAAAAAACTATTATAATAAAATTAATTTTCTTTAAAAAAATCTGTTATTACGTGAACGGTACATCTTTTGTGGAGTAAATCACGAGTGGCGACAACCATGGTGAATCTCTGATGAATGGTTGCTACAACCATTATACAACCTGCTATTCTATAATGAACTTTGGATCAACAATATGTGGTTGAAAGTTAGATATCAACGCTTCTAATCAAGCGTGTTGTTATGGTAAAGAATTTGAAAATATTTAGAGTTGCTGTGATTTAAATCATAATTAGACTGATTTTCGAATGACGGTAATTTTTTTTTGTTCGTTCGTATTGATACAATGAAAAAAAGCTATAAGTACGTACAAAAAAGCTATAAGTATGCACTTAGATACTTACTATACTTTGTTATGAAAATGACTAGCCGTGGCCATGTTATATTGAATAAATGGTATCTGAAAGACGTGATATATTCTTGAATGGAGACTTTGAGCGAGTACTAGATTCCAGAAAGCCACCGCTCGAAACACTGCCTGATGGGTGGACAATATTTGAGGACATCCAGGTCATAACTAGATTAAACATTTAATAATTATCAATATAAAATATATATATATATATATATATTTAAAGAATTTAAGATCTTATCAAGTATAGATTGTAGTGGTACAGAACTTTTAGAAGAGGCCTTCGGAGGAAGTATGACAATTTCGCCAGATATTCAAACAGCAGTGTGTATATATTACTGTGTCAATGTTTATAGTCACATTACTGGGAATAAAGATATATAACATGTTTTTCAGAGTAACGAGCGCAGAGAGAATACAAATGGTTGCAAAAATGCAAAAACAGAAGAAAAAAATATGAGCGTTAACTTTATTTCTTGTTACTGAACGTATTTGGACATAATTTTATATATTTAATACATTATTGCACACTTACAAATAATGTGAAAATGCACAAATGGAGAACTTAAGTATTTTCTACCAGAATAAAAGAAACACAAAACCCGAGAAAATATAGAAAAACTGGAACACGGAACGGAAGGTAAAACAGGTAAGACTCAGCTAGTTAAAACTTATTTCTTTACAAACACAAATTCTGGTACAATTTAACCGAAAACCATATCAGTTGAACCAGTTTGTGTACCTGAGACCCCAATTCAACGCCCGGGGTCCGTGAGACCCTAGAATTATCTGCCATTATAATATCTATGGAGATTTAAGTATGTTTGTCTGTGTTTTCGTAACATGGAACCGGATGGAAGGTTACAGTCATTTGTAAGACAATCTTTAGGAGTTGATGTTTTATGATGTTAAGAACCAAGGTTGTGTTGTGACGTCATCGTTATCCTGATTATAGATTATTGTTGAATGCATCAATTGCTGATCAATTGTAATTTGTTGAAGGGGACAACACTGAGGCCTCTGTTTTGATTTCGAAGAATTGGATTGTGATAGTACCTTAGATTTATTAATATTTCGAGGTAATGTGGAAATATAGAAACCACACGGAAGTGCAGGTATGGGCACGGATACACCCGTATCCGTGCCAAAAGTATGAAACAAAATACCAAGTAAGTAGCGGATCTGTCCATTTTCTACAGGAATCATTTCGGAGGACGTGCATCGGAGCTATCGGACTGCCAGAGCGGGCACGAAAAATCGACACCGCTATATGGTTGATATTCCGAAAACCCGTACGAAGCGCTTTGATTCCACTTTTATTGTGCGAACTGCTAGTCTGTGGAATGCGCTGTCGGAATGGGTGTTCCCCGATAGTTACAATCTGGGTGTCTTCAAATTTCGAGTGAATCGGTTCCTTCCGGGCAAGCGTGCTCCATCTTCGATCACATCGTCGCTTGTAACAGGCGAGTTATTGGTCAATCGCAGACTTATTCGTGATATAAAAAAAATATAGATTTTTGTAGATAAATCTAAATTTGAGTTTGGGTACGGGTTGGATTCGCGTGATGATATGCGAACATGTGGCCGAGAATGGATCACGATGATCTAGAAGAAATCTGTTCGCTCTAGCCTTGAAGATACTTAGATTGTATATAGTTCTAAGGAAAGAAGGAGACGACATGTAGTAGTAGAGGTGTTTTTTAAAAAGTTTTATTTTATCAGTATGTTTACTTCAGAAAATACGATCGTACTAAACTCTGCAACTGGTTGCACTGCACTACATAATGTTATAAGGATGCATCCTTTTTAAATTCCCGTTTTAAACAGTTTTCCGTCAGTTGATTGAATCAGGCGTTACTTTGCGGAAGTCCATCTTCAAAACTGTTTTTCTGACTAATCTCTAATGTAATTCATCTACGTCGCTTCAAGTACAATAAGAAATTTGGGATACATTTTATCCGATACATATTAGTTAATGAAGTTAATTTAATTATGCCTATTCTGAAATAAAATATGAAATACATACAAGAGGATTATATTAAAAACCGATCTAAAAAAATGTATGAAAAACGTAATATGTTTGTTTCGAATCTTGATAAATAAGTTTTTATATTATTCCGCAGGATTTTCTTGAGTACTTAGAACCTCGACTAGTTTCCACAGGTCCATTCTCCGCACATTGATCTAATAATGTATTCTACACCAGTTTCACTTCTCTGTGCAGTCATAAAATACGTTTTTAATTCCAGCAATTAACTGCACAGTGGGCAACCGCGACCGGCTCGCGGACTAAATGTTACTCGGTACCTACATGGATATGTAAAGTGGTGTACAGATGTTCTAGAACTTAATATGTAATCTTTCACGAACATTCTTAAACGGTCTTACGTATGCTATACCTACGCTTTATTGCGCTACGCATATCAACTTATTTTTAACACGCTTTTATTAGCTTGGTATGTACAGTAACGGAATCTTTGAACGTGATTTTCACCCCTTTCAAAACGACGGATTGATTTGAAATTTTACACTGTTATCAAGAACAGATGACAATGCAATAATTTAAATAGTTTATCCCAATATCCTTATCAGAATCATCAGGGTTAGCGATTTTATGCGTGTTTTTTATTTTATTTTTAGCTACGATTTATTATTTCCTTTTTATTTTGATATGAAAACAAAGATTCCCACTACACTACGCGGAGTTACTCTTTAGTGCATTTTGGAGTATATCTACATACATTATTATGTTGATGAATAATACCAATCCTTTATTAAAAAAGCGACAATCGACGAATGCAAGGTAGTATTTTGGAATCTGAGTGAACATCATACCATTATATTTTGGTTTAGAAGTTAATGTGTCGCATTACATGTTCGGTTTCAGAATGTCTGCACATGCCTTAAATAGTTACTTAATTTATACGAGTATTCAGGTATAAGTTAGAACTGTTACGAAAGTATTTACTATTCTAAGTAATGGTTCTGTTTATTGACGTTTAGATGTCAATAAACATTTTTGCTATTTATTTTCTTGTAAGTTATGTAGTTGATGTTTGTTTATAATAATTGCTTACACATACATAGTCGTAGATTATATGATGCTCTTATGAAAGATTTTATGAAATGAATATTTTGGCCACATATTAAAATCTAAAT
This sequence comes from Agriopis leucophaearia, assembly GCA_949125355.1. Classification (NCBI taxonomy): domain Eukaryota; kingdom Metazoa; phylum Arthropoda; class Insecta; order Lepidoptera; family Geometridae; genus Agriopis; species Agriopis leucophaearia. The sequence continues at coordinate 484,151 of OX421278.1, read as the reverse complement.
TAAAACTAATCAAATTTGTTGCAACTTTTCTTATAAAAACCCCATTTATCTTACCTATAAGTTTTAGTACATGACTCTTATAGTCATGTACTAAAACTTATAGGTAAGAGAGAAGAAAAAAGATAAACAACCAAATTTTTCCTCCCATCATAAATTGAGTCGCAAAAATGACAACACCACCCACTGTGCATTTCCACGGAAGCTCCAGAAGAGACTCCCATGTCTCGATCGCGGAAACTATTGACAACTTTCCTTCTAGCCTAGGACTAGCGATAACTACTTAGTAATATTAATGACTGTACTTTAACTTTACCTTACTGTGCTCAAGTAATGGTTAAGTTAATGCGTGATATTTTATGAGTAACGGGATGTGTAAAAAGGAAATGTTATTAAATTTTATGTACGTATATCAGTCTCTGGCAGCCATATTACAAGCTTTGCTTAGTTTGGGGTCAGATGACCATGTTTGCAAAAATGTCCCAGATATTTATTTATTTTACTTGCGTACCTAAGATTCTGCATAGAGATGAACAGTAGGTAAACTTGCTTGTGTTGTTTGTCTGCATGGTCTGGTGTTAGTTATACACTAACAAATAGCTCGATTATAATTGTTCTAGATGAGAACAAACTAACATACCAATTGTAATATTATATACGAGCTGCGCCCCGCACTGTAGCTCTAAGCCAAAGTATTATGTCAGTTGATCCCGCGGGATCAGTACGAGCGTTCTAGTACAGTCTCTCCGGCATGGGTACTGCGACATTATCGCAGCAATGCCGGAGGTAAAGGCAGTCTAGTGGCAATCATCTTCAGAACAATGTTGGAACTGGCCCGTACTCTACGCACCAAAGACGCGCTTTGATTAACTATAATTGACAAATACTAATGACAAAAGGTATAAATAAGGTCCCAAATACTATACATTTAGTTTATCAGTTCCTGGTCCTTATTAGGAACTTCATGGAAAACAAAACGCCACAGGGGCCTTACGCCCAACTCTACACGCGGGCCCGAATAGGTGCAGTTTGCAAAATCACGCAAACGCGAACCTTAACTCGCCGAGATATGGTTTGCGGTCACGTGATTTTGCAAACTGCACCTATTCGGGCCCGCATTTAGAGTGGGGCGTAAGGACCCAGGAGAGTATAAATAATCAAGTCCTCGTACCAAGTACCTCCTGCCAGGGCACCGTTGCGGTCTTCCTCGACGTGGCGAAAGCGTTCGACAAAGTCTGGCATAACGGGTTGATATACAAGTTATTTCATCTCGGGATGCCGGACCGTCTGGTGCCCATCATACATGACTACCTCACGGCTCGTAACTTTCGCTATCGCGTCGAAGGGACTCATTCTTCACCTCACCCTATAGGCGGCGGGGTCCCTCAGGGCTCCGTCGTGGCACCCGTCCTCTTCACGCTTTACACTAGCGACATTCCTAGATCTCCCCACGTGGATATAGCTCTCTTCGCTGACGACACCGCCCTCTACACCAGAGGGTGGAACAAAGTCATCCAAAGGGCCCATCTTCAACGAGCCCTCTCTCATCTAGGTGATTGGTTCAAGAAGTGGGCCATCACGGTCAATCCGGAAAAAAGTGCAGCAATGTACTTTCACCCGTCCAAGAATCCCCCGTCTAGGCCTATCACGCTTCACGGTAAGGCCATCCCTTGGACCAGCTCGACCAAGTATCTCGGCGTGACTCTCGATCGCCGACTCACTTTCTCCAAACACATTCAGATAGTCCGCAATCGAGCGGCATTCTTTCTAGGGCGCCTCAGCCCCCTCCTTGGCGAGCGTAGTAAATTGTCACTTAGAAATAAGTTGACAATCTACAAAACTTGCATCCGCCCCGTCATGACCTACGCCTCTGTGGCGTTCGCCCACGCCTCCCGCATCGATCTGGACAAACTCCAGGTCATTCAAAACCGCTTCATACGCAGAGCGGTCGGCGCTAGCTGGTATATGCGAAACGCCGATCTGCACTGCGATGTTGAACTCCCATCTATGATTCAATACATTAAGTATATCTCCCGCCGCTACTTTGACGCGGCGCCTCATCACCCAAATCCTCTTGTAGTTAAAGCTTCCAACTACTCAACAGACGTGACAGACCCTCCTCCTCTCCGTAGACGCCCTAGAGACATCTTGGGCGACCCGGACGACCCCATCGCCGTCGTCACAGCGGCGGCGCTGGGGTCGCCCGATCCGACTGCTCCTAGCAATAGGAAATATTCCGTTTTTGGTACAGGCGTCGGTTACCAGAGGCACACACACACACAGCGATCCCGCCGGCGGGATCGTAGACCCTCGGGATCTGTTAGAAGATCGGTTAGATTCTCTCCAAATAATCATTCAGTTCAACAAACCGCTAGGGCTCCAGGGCACACCCCTTCTGGGGTGCCTGGGCAAGTCTGATTCCCACCCCCGGCGACGGCCCAAGCCGAGGTTCGTACCTTCGAGGTGCCCTTGTGCTAGTCGCCCAAAAACTTAAACCATCAAGTTATGCCGAACGCACTCTGCGTTCGCTAACTAGTCCGGTCCATCTGTAGAGGCCAAAAGGCCAACATTACAAGCCAATATCAAAAAAACCAAGTACCTCTGTAGATAAACCTACAACACAGTTAGCAGGTGCGTTATCTTACATTCATATAAATACTATGTAGAAGCTATAACTACTGCTGAAGTATCAAGTATCAACACACAGTTAAGTAAGTACCACATCAGTGGAACCTACCTCTCGTGGTAACCTGAGAGCTTTGGCGGTGAATGTAACATATACCTATGCCGTTTACAAATATTGTACTTATTTTTATGCTGATATAATCTTTTATATACAGACAACTTGCCAAGTAGGTAGGTAGGTAACTGTTATAAATTGTGTAGATGTTAGACCCAGTGCTAATATAAGTTAAAAATAAATAAAAAAACACGTTTCTGTAGATTTATTGCAATTTGCATTGTCATCGGTCCTTGATAAGTTAGTACAAAATTTCAATGTACCTAATTCGACGTTTTGTAGTACATACATACATACATCATCAGCCAATTAACGTCCACTGTTGGACAAGGCCTCCCTCATAGAGGTGTGTTGCCATAATCCCCACGCTTGGCAGGCGGCTTGGGGATCGCAGTACGTTCACCGTGTACTATTAGGACGCTGCTGCCCATCTTCCGGTGGTTCTGGTCGCAGTTTTAGGACATACCCGTTCCGTAGTATCCGTTTTGTAGTACTTAGTTAAAAATAAAGTTCTAAAATTCCGTTACATACATGAATACATACCAAGCTCATAAAAGTGTGATATATTTTAAAGCATTTTATTAGGATATCAAATCAAATCACTCAAAAAATATGAAGATTAGTTATTTTTTTTTTTGAAACTTCACTTTTCAAGAGGTAGATACTTAATGGGATTCTGGTGATAATAGTTAGATTTTTAAACATAATTTTAGTTATAAGTCGAAAAGAACTACTAACTACGATTGGCTAACGACCTGCCAAGTATGAACCTAGGCAGGTACCTACCTATAGCTTCTAATTTCTAGCATCATATATTACGCATCCAACTTGTACTTTATATACAAATTATAAGAGGAATTTTCTATTTTATTCTTAAACGTTATGCAGATTGCGGTAATAAACAACAAAACAATTCCAATGGGAATACTGCATTTGCATTTTACACGGGTTTCGAGCCGGTAGGTACCTACGCCCTATTACTTTTACGATGCGATTGTAGCGTTGGTGGCCGATAGCAGAACTACAACTACATAAAAGTTACTATTGCCAACCACAGATGGCGCTATTTAAAATAACTCTTTCAGGCGCGAATGAAAACTAATTGCTCGATCTATATTTTCATTAATATCGTTTTTGGTCCCCTCTATTGTTCTGTCGGTTCAAAATACAATTCTGGCGGCTTCATTGTGGCAATTGGCAGTAAAATGGCAGTTTTGGCAGTAAAATGGCAGTTTTGGGGGAGCGTTATTGCGCTTTTAATTATTGGAATTAGGTCTTATAGCGTACCGAGTAGTACCGACGCTGCAGTTATTGCTAAAGCCTGTAATGAACAGTTTGAATTAATGAAAATATAGCTGTATAAATGGGAAAATTTGGAAATTAGCTGTAATTGATGGTCATTTTAATTAAAATATGCAATAGCTACCTATGCTAAAATGTGTAGGTAAGGTTCCTTTGGTAACTATTACAGGAGCTCAGGGAAATAACTAAGTGCTTTTTATATTTTATTCATCTAGATAAAACTTTAAAGTAAGTCGGTTTTAAATGAATCACGCAAAAAGTAATTTTTTGCAAGTAGGACCAATAGAGAATAGTCCTTCTATTTATGTAGAATTCATGTAGACACGCAGTATTTAATAAGAGACTTGCGTTTGACCACCAACTCGCCTGGTGTAAAGGGATGCTGCGGTCTACGATGGAGCACGCTTGCCAAGAAGAAACCGATTCGTTCGTAGGTTCGTAGGTGTTTTTATATGACAGTATTTGATCTTCACATTTATCAGATGTAGGGATTTAAAATGTAATTAGTACCTATGTAACGCATGACACGCACTACTCAAAAATAATCTAAATAATCTCTCCAGAAATGAACGCAATTTATAATCAACTTCAGTGGTTTTGTTATTTTGAGAATATGTTTTCTTCATAATACCCGTGATATGAGACTGGAATTACCTAAAAAAATACCAGATATAAATATGCGTATATACCGGGAAATTCCATTGAGGTAATTTCCTCATTTCCGGCATGTATTATTTCTAGGTGTGAATTCTGCAACGGTTCTATGGTATGGCTACCTACATTTATGTATATCGTATTTCTGCTGGAATCAAATAGATATACCTAATATCACCTTTCTTCTTATTAACCAACTTTCAAAAAGGAGGAGGTTATCAATTTGACGTTTTTATTATAATTTTTTGTTTGTTACCTCAGAACTTTCGACTGGGTGAACCGATTTTGATGTTTTTTTATTATTTGAAAGCTGGTGCTTCCCGTGTGGTCCCATTTCGTCCAGTTCTGTCATTTTATGAAGTCTGTTTTTTATAATGATAATTATTTTATTAAATAGACTAGGCATGCGTTTGACCACGAACCTGATTTTTTTTCTGAGTGGGAAAAACACATCATCATTCATCTTCCAAAGATATACCCAGCTGCATTGAAGTGCGGTCAAGTTATGTGGTATTATCATTATACCCACTAACCCTCACTAACCTCCATGCACTAACCTTCTTTTATATTATGCTTACTAGCTGCGCCCCGCGGATTTACCTTAATTCCCTATGGAACCTTAAACATTAAAATAAGGGATAAAATGTTCCTATGTCACTCTCCATTCCCTTCAACTATCTATATGCAAAAAATCACGTATATCTATTGTTCTGTTAAAATTCAACACACGAAAACACACACACTTGCAATTTCAGTTCTATGTCTGGGTGTTAATATCTATTTAAGTATGTATTTAAAAATATATATGTATGTATATCAGTCTCTGGCAGCCATATTACAAGCTTTGCTTAGTTTGGGGTCAGATGACCATGTGTGCAATAATGTCCCAGATATTTATTATTATTATTTTTGTTGTAACGAAAAACGTTTCTCTCCTGCAACAGGAGGTTTACTAAGCACGGGCCAAAGCCAAGTGCATTTTTTTTTTTTTTTTTTTTTTTTTTTCCTAAAATTAAGTTATGATTATGTTAGAAATTTACGCACAATTCGGCAGGTGTTTAATATCGCAGCTTTTTGTAGAAGAATGTACGTTGTTGGTGGGATCCCTAAGGTGTGTAAGCTTGTGTGGAGTGATTTCGGTATTACACCTGTGGTAGATATGACTATTGGTACTGTCCTGGTGGTATTTACTCTCCATTGGGTTTTAATTTCTATTGAGAGATCGACGTATTTTGCTATTTTTTCGGTGTGGGTGGAGGTGAGGTTGTGCGTGTTACAAACGGCAATATCTATAATAAAAACTGATTTGTTCTGTTTGTCTAGTACTGTAATATCCGGTCTATTATAGTGTATTGTTTTATCCGTAACTATGGTCCTATCCCAGTATATTTTATAATTTTGATTTTCAAGGACAGTCTGTGGTTTGTATTTGTAGTATGCCATCTTTTCATCCACTAGTTTATATTTGTAGGCTAAAGATTGGTGTACTATGGCGGCTATTTGGTCGTGTCTGTGTTTGTAATCGGTTTGAGCTATTGATTTACATGCACCTGTGATATGCTGAATAGTTTCTGAGGCTACGTGACATTGTCTGCATTTATCATTATAATTTGTGCGACGGATAATATAGCGCTGGTAGTTTCCTGTATCAATAACCTGATCTTGTATACCTAACATGAAACCTTCAGTCTCCGGGAAGAGCTCGCCACGCCGTAGCCATGCGTTTGATGCGTTCTTATCAACATGTTGCTGTTCCAGGTCCTGACGATGCCTACCATGCAGAGACTTCTGATTCCAAGCTGCGATTTTGTCTTCGTTTGATGTGATCTGTTGGTTTCGTTGTATGTTTTGGTTGTGAAGATTTAGTGGAGTTATGCGTCTGTCTGCATCTTGTTAGACTATTACTTTATTTACGAGTATATAATCATTTGTATCTAATATTATTATGAACCATAATGTAAAAGTATTTATGCTCTGTGGTGACGAGCATCTGTTGACTGTTGACAGATATAATAGTAATGACGTTTCAAACGGTAACATTGACTTTGACAGATACTCGTCACCAATAGATAATTGTCAGTTGAATTTAAGACTGGCACTTGATATCGAGCTGTAAAGCAAATAGGACATTATTGTGATATTATAATAAATCCTTAAATATCTTAATAATCCTGGTTTCATTTCTGAGATTTAAGCGTAGTCTTTCATCTCAGAAGTGGGATTGAACGCGCAAGCCCACAATTTACGAAATTTCTACGAATATTAATTTTGTGCATTAATATCGTACACGCTACAGAAGTATAACTTCAAGCTGCATGATGCCACCTCGGCCGCAGTCACTCAGTTGTAGAACCCTTGATGTCACCTCACAATCAAGATCGCGTGTATCGCGAGAGTAGAAAGCAGACGAAGAGCACATCAAACGAGAGAAAAGGAGTTGATCACCCATGGTCACTTCGCCGAAAACTTCGAGGCCAAGCGGCAGGACGAGTCGTTCGCGAGAGCGGTGTGTACTTTCTCGTCATCGCAGTAGAAGATTGAGTCGCAGACGCATGCACGAGAATCGACCAGCCGTAGCCAGCCACAACAGAATTGGCCGCCGTAAGCGGAGTTGCAGCTTCATGGAGAGTTCCAACCGTGAGCGGAGTAGCAGCTGCGCGAGATCTTGTCGTGAGCCAGCCGCGGATGTGAGTAAGAAGACTCGCAGCCTAATAGCCAAGTGTGTTTGTTTCTGTTTTTCATTATGCTAGACGTGATATACTTATCACTGACATTATTGCCACTAATTCAAGATTGGATTAGAAAATGTAGAAGTGAAAACTCATCTCATAATCTTGGTGAAGATCACGCGTCGCGTGCTATTAAAAAAAAGAGGTACAAAGTCATGTCGAACGTTAATAGATGGCGTTATACGTCGTTCAAATATCTAAACGAAAAAACTTTATGATTTCATACGTGTTTTAAAAAAAGTTCAAATATGTAGGTAGATTGGAAAATAATAAATGAGCCGAAAGTAAATGTGCAAAAATCTATTTTGAAATATTATCTCTTCATTTGAAACAGAATCTTAAGTTAGTGCTCACAATGTGTAGATTCTCCAAAATAATCATGAATATACAAAATTAAATTGCTAAAAGAAGTCGCTCAGGTAGATGAGGATTTAGTAAACTCTTGTGTGTTCTATCACACTTGCAGTATTGCATAAATTGCATGGGCACAGTTAGTTTATCTAAAGTGCTTATAATGATATTGTAAGATACTATAGTTATAGCTGTCAAACCTCTACAAAAACAAACTTCATATTATTAGTTGCCTATTCGGTATTATAGTTGAGTTACCTGTCAGTAGTATGAATCATGACCATTCATCTTTAAGTAGTTTTCGGGTAAAGTAGGTACAAACATACTAGTTTGAAGGTGGTGTCTTAGGAACAGATCACAAAGCGTGTGCGCCACATAATTATAAGGTGATTACCAGTAGTTCTGACATTTTCTATAACCCTGACTTTGCTATGAGCGACACCAGAAGTTGTAACATTTTGAGTAATGTAATAATAATAACCGTTTTGATAGCACCAATATTTTTATAGCTTAAATAGTTGGTAGCGCCAACGGTTTGATAGCACCAAAAGTTTTTATGGAACCGATAGTTTTATGAAACCAATAGTCTTTCTGGAACCGGTAGTTTCAATTAATCTGATAACACCGATAGTTATGTATACAATATCATCAATAGCATTCATTATTGACAGTGGCCGGTAGTTCATTCAGTTTCGGACTGAAAAAAAAAAATATTTTGATTTATTGGAAGTAATAAATCGCCAGCCAGCAAATCATATTATTATCTCTGTTTACATCGATTGCTAGATAAATGAAGTAATCGCCACTTTGGGCTATTTTCACTTTGAGAAATTAAATATATTTAATATTCGGCTATACGTTGAATTTTTGAAAGAAACAAAATTTATGTATGATACATGTAGAAACCGATCCATTGTGCTATGTGCCTATGTACGCTGTACTAGGCCAAGTGTGCTTAAAAGTATGAGACCACGGAGAGTGCCATTGAGGAGGCAAATGAAAAAAATAAATAAAAAAATATCAAATAAATTATTTACGAAACACCGTCTTAAACGAAACAATAAAATTATTAGCGCTATGTAGGTATGTATGAAGATTACCAGCCAAATACTATAGGTATTATAATATTTTTATGAACATTATTTTATCTAAATGCAATGACATGAGATGAGATGAAATGATATGAGATGATATGATATAGTGTGATATGATATGGTATGGTACGATATTATACTATACTATACGATACGATAAGATATGATAAGATACGATAGGATACGAAACGATAGGATAGGTATTATAATATTTTTATGAACATTATTTCATCTAAATGCAATGACATGAGATGAGATGAAATGATATGAGATGATATGATATAGTGTGATGTGATATGGTATGGTATGGTACGATATTATACTATACGATACGATACGATAAGATACGATAGGATACGAAACGATACGATAGGACACGATATGATAGGTATTATAATATTTTTATGAACATTATTTCATCTAAATGCAATGAAATGTGATGAGATGAAATGATATGATATGGTGCGATATGATATGATATGATATGGTATGGTACGATACTATACGATACGATACGATACGATACGATACGATACGATACGATACGATACGATACGATACGATAGGATAGGATAGGATACGATATGATACGATACGATACGATACGATACGATAGGATACGATATGATAATATACGATAGGATACGATACGATAGGATAGGATACAATATGATATGGTATGATACGATACGATACGATACGACACGATAAGATATGATACGATACGATACGACATGATAAGATATGGTAAGATACGATACGACATGATAAGATACGATACGATACGTTACGAAACGATACGATACGAAAGGATACGATAGTATACGATAGTATAAGATAGTATACGATAGTATACGATAGTATACGATAGTATACGATGGGATACGATATGATATGATATGTCAGTAAAAATGGAATTTGAATAATAATTAAATTTGCATTTTAGGGTAACATAAAAAGTCTTTTAAACAATAAAAGCGTTTTTCGATTAACAAGGTCTTAAATTTTTCCGGCATATTCCGTATGAAAGCTCTATTAGGGATGTCGGTTGTTTATTATAAACAGTGATACACATGGCATAAATAGTATTCAAATTTATGTTTGTTCTATGAACAAGTTTGTTGAGTAGTTCATTACAACATCAAACAATAACTGGCCAAGAGCGTGTCAAGACATGCATATGGTAGGATTCCAGCCAGTTCATTTTGATTGATGAATAAATGAAGTATTCGCCACTGTGTGGCGATGATAACGGATGATAATATACGAGTGTTTCATATAATTATTATCATCCCGACATTACATGTACTTTTTATGGTTTAGTAAAAAAAAAAAAAATTGAACGATCGTTTTTAGGGTTCCGTATTAATATGATCTATGAGTATGGCTAGTTGTAAATTAAGTTTCTATGTATAAAAGTTTAGAAATGCAAAAGAGAGGCAGGAGACTATCTTTATGCCACTTGGCGGGCCATATTTCGCAAAAGATACACTTGATAAGAAAGTGATCTATGAAACCATACCTTCATTTTTAAAGACATATATTTAACGATACCTTGCAAAGAAGAATATGACAATAAAATCGAGTTTCTAATAGTTTCCAAAATATAGTTTCCTAACGATAGAACGATATCAAGACGATTGTTTAAAGTTCATATCTACGTTTCTGCGGGTATTCTAACAATGATTTTTATGTGACTTTGAGGTCTTCGAGGCTAAGTGCATAAATGTTACTGAGTGGCCATGTTTGCCATGATTGGACTATGTAGGTTCTATTATGGAATTGACCATGTGTGCCAAGATTGAATAGGCATGTGTCCTAATGTTTAATTTACATATAACAGGCTTAGTGATGAATATGACTAAATATGTACATTAAACATACTGAAAACAATAAATAAAAAATATTGACTGATAAATCTCTGAGATATGAGCGTTTAAAGTTTAAGGTGGGGATAGAGAGGGGATGCCGATTTGTATGCCGAGCCTGAGGCTTGATGACATAGCTCGCTATAGTGCGCCCGCTGGTTGGCATGAAATTAAAATACTTATAACTTATTTATTTTTGAACTAATTTAAATTTTGTTTTCGTTGATAGGCTCTATTGATAATCAGATTTTGTTTTATGAGGCAATAAAATATTATTAGTCATCACGCCTATAATGTATGTTATATTATGATGAATTTAGCCATGTGTTCCACGATTGGATTATGTTTGATCATTAATGAATTGGCCATGACTGTGTGTACGATTAGGCATACTGAATGAAGACTGGCTATGTGTGCCAAGATTCGAATATGTACATTATATTCTATGAGTATCTACTTTAGTTAGTTGATTGAAATAAAAATAGTAGTAGTAGTTGATTGAATAGTAGAAGCGAAATTACACTAGGAATTCATCAGAAGAACAGTTTTTACTCCCTACTTTGACTGACTGTGCTAGTTGCTACTACTGAATTATGTTTGACGAGTTTACGCAATCACTGTGTCCCGCTCGACGGCTGAGAGTCATTAGTCGTCGAATTAATGATAAAGTTTATTATATTTTCCCAATTGAGTAAGCTCAAATATTGCATTGGATTTTATGAAAGTTATCAGTTAATTACGGAGTAGTTGTTTGACTGTTTAATTTTGAATGTAATCTGCCGGAGACAATGTATGCATACGACATATTCCACTGTCATACGACAGTGGAGTTTGGCGAAGATGCCAGCACTCCGCCAGATGCGTCACCTAAGTGGTGACAGCAGGCGACGTAGTCAGCATATCGACAGCGAGCGATGTGGCCAGCGTGCCGACAGCGAGTGACATGGCCAGCGTGCCGACCGCACAGATGATTGCAGATTGTGACAGACTGTGCAAGAAAATATTGTAAGGATGTCAGGAGCGCGGGTTACGAGCAATCAGTGCAGAATGAGAATGGTATCAATGATTGGTATCACACAGATGATTTCAGATCTTGGCAGACTGTGCAAGAAAATATGGTGGGGATATTAGGAGCGCGGGTTACGAGCAATCAGTGCAGAATGTGAATGGTATCAATGATTGGTATCGCACCGATGATTGCAGATCGTGGCAGACTGTGCAAGAAAATATGGTGGGGATATCAGGAGCGCGGGTTACGAGCAATCAGTGCAGAATGTGAATGGTATCAATTATTGGTATCGCACAGATGATTGCAGATCGTGGCAGACTGTGCAAGAAAATATGGTGGGGATATCAGGAGCGCGGGTTACGAGCAATCAGTGCAGAATGTGAATGGTATCAATGATTGGTATCGCACAGATGATTGCAGATCGTAGCAGACTGTGCAAGAAAATATTGTGGGGATAACAGGACCGCGGGTTACGAGCAATCAGTGCAGAATGTGAATGGTATCAATTATTGGTATCGCACAGATGATTGCCGATCGTAACAGACTGTGGAAAATAAATGTTTAGTTATTACCGATTATACTATTACTAGATTATGTTAATTATGTCATAAGTACGAATTAGGTATCTTATTATTCTGATAATTACTATTGTTTTGTTCTAACTTTCATATATCTATGTTGACTCCTAATAACGTCTGAAAGTGCGAGGACTCACTTTTTTTGAGGATGGCCGAGCTGTTAGACTATTACTTTATTTACGAGTATATAATCATTTGTATCTAATATTATTATGAACCATAATGTAAAAGTATTTATGCTCTGTGGTGACGAGCATCTGTTGACTGTTGACAGATATAATAGTAATGACGTTTCAAACGGTAACATTGACTTTGACAGATACTCGTCACCAATAGATAATTGTCAGTTGAATTTAAGACTGGCACTTGATATCGAGCTGTAAAGCAAATAGGACATTATTGTGATATTATAATAAATCCTTAAATATCTTAATAATCCTGGTTTCATTTCTGAGATTTAAGCGTAGTCTTTCAATCTACTATTGCTTTATGTATTTGGGATTGTTGCGATTTATTCTGAAAGTAGTTTCTTAAGTTAGTGATTTGTTTATTATGTAGATTCATTATGTCTATGATTCCTCGGCCGCCTTCATTTCTCGGGAGTGTCATTCTTTGTACACACGATCGGGGGTGATGTTTACGCTGGGTTGTTAGTGTGGTGTTAATTGAGGATTGAGTTCTTTTTAAGTCCGTCTTTGTCCAGTTAATAATACCAAAAGAATATGTAAGAATGGGAATGGCAAACGTGTTTATTGCTTGTGTTAGATTCCGCGAGCACAGCTGAGTTTTTGCTAAAATATTGAGCCTATGCTTAAATTTTTTAAGAATCTCAGTTTTGGTTTCTTTTTGGGGTATTTGATGTGATTGCTGAAAGCCTAAGTACTTATAAGTCTCATTTTGATTAAGAGGATCTACTAGTTCTCCTGTATTTAGTTGGTAGCTTTCAGATATTTTTTCGCCGTCGCACAGTGTAAAAGTCTTGCACTTATCAATGCCAAACTGCATTTGGATGTCGTCAGAAAATTCTTGAGTAGCGTCTGCTAGGCTGTGTAACGATGGTGTGTTGTTACTGTATAGTTTTATATCGTCCATGTACATTAGATGTGTTATCGAGGTGTTGGTGTGTGTATTCGTTATATTAAGTCCATTGTCAGAATTATTAAGCATTTGCGAGAGAGGGTTCAGTGCGAGGCAGAACCAGAGAGGGCTAAAGGCGTCTCCCTGGAAGATACCTCGTTTAATAGAGATTACGTCCGTTTCTATTGTATTTTCTGCGTTCTTTATTTTAAGTTTTGTCTGCCATAGATTCATTGTGTTTGACAAAAAGGTAACCAGTGTGGGGTGTATCTTATAGTGTTGGAGTATATATGTGAGCCAAGTGTGTGGGACGGAGTCAAAGGCTTTTCGGTAATCTATGTACATGGTATGCAATTCTCTTTTATTGTTAATAGTGTGTTTCATTACAATGGTGTCTATAGTTAGCTGCTCTTTGCATCCTTGGCTTCCTTTGCGACATCCTTTTTGCTCCTCTGCTAATATGTTGTGTTCAATTACGTGTTTGTATATTAGTTCGGAAATACAAGCAGTTATTATTTTGTATATAGTTTGGAGGCATGTAATAGGTCTGTATTTTGAAGGATTTGTAGAATCATTATCTTTAGGGATCATGTATGTTATGCCTTGTGCTACAAATGGAGGCAATATTTCAGGGGACTCTATAAACTCATTTATGTGGTTGTGGAGAATCGGGTGCAGTGTTGTAAGTTTTTTATAAAAATAGTTGTGTATGTGGTCTGTGCCTGGTGTTTTCCAGTTATGTGTCTTTTTTAGTGTATCAATAAATGTGTCTATCGGAATTATTTCAAATTGCATTTGAGGTACTAAGTCTAATTTCTCAGCATCTTTTGAGATCCATTGTGCTTCATGATTGTGGTGTTTTGGCTTAGCCCATATATTTGACCAAAATCTATGCAATGCATCTATGGTTGGTATTTGTGAGTCTCTACTATTGTCTGGTGCGTTTAAGTGATCTGTATTTTTTGAAAGGTCTCTATAGAATTGTTTTTCATTATTGTGAAACTGGGCGTTTTGATTTTTTCTCTTAGTGCAGTTAATATACCTACGCAACCTACTACAAGTTGCATTTAAGTTTTGTTTCAGGCTATCAAGATATTGCTCGTCTGTTTCGTTGGGATTTTCATGTCTAGAGTGGATCCTATATTTTTCTTTGATTTCATTTACATGTGCTACTAATCTTAAGTGTCTGTTTCCTTTTATATATTGTGTCATTCTTCCTATATCCTGTCTTAATTTACTTATTTTATTTTCTAATCTGATCTGCCAAGATGGTTTTCTGTCCTGTCTTTTAGGTTGTGGTGTGTCATTGTTTAGTTGTCTGATTTTAGAGCCGTTGCACATAGCTGTTGTATATGCTGCGCAATATATTAATGTGTGTGTTATGGTGAAAGTGTTATCAGTGTTCTTGTATTTTGGTAGTATTTGTAAATTTATGTATGTCACTATGTATAATAGCCTCTTCGAAATTTTTTGTTTCGGTATATAAGGTCTTTTTGTAGGGTCGGTGTCAATAAAGTTGTCGTAAGCTGTTTTAAATATCTCTGATATTTTGTTATTTAATTGTTCATCCTGCCATTGTACTTCACAAGGTTGTTCTTGGGTTGTTGAGTTTTGTGCTGAGTCTAATGTATTATGTGGAGTAAATTCAAATTCTAAATTTAAAAATGGATCGTCTATAGTATTTGGTAATGTTTGTCCTATGGTATTTTGGGTTTGTTCTTCTGGGTCTGTGTGTTCGTTTGAATACCTAAGCTTTCTTTTACTTCTTGTTTTATTTCTTGTAATTTTTCGTCAGTAATCAGTTTGTTATTTATTATTACTCTACGCTGGTCTGCTATGCGTTGTTCAGAAACGTGTGAGATGTGAGGGAACTGTTCAATAATACTGGTATGTAGTAATTTTCGGTATGCTGTTCTGTTAGATTCTAGCTGCGTTATTCTAAAGTAGTGTCGTATAATGGCTTCGTTAACATCATCGCTCCATCGCATTCTAGAAGTTGTGAGGTTTACTTGTGTTTCGTTATTAGGCGTTGTCTCTAGTGTGTTAGGATCGTTATGTGTTATGTTTGAGTTTGAGGTTAGAGTTTCTAAGTATCGTTTCACGTCTGCTTTAATTAGTTGTAGAGTGTTTTCAGTTATTGACTTATTTCTCAAAATCGCACGTCGCTGGTCTCCTATTCGCTGCTTATTATTTCAACAACAAAAATTTTTATGTAGATTATGTTATAACTACATAAAATATTTTGGTATTCAACTTGGCCTAACAAAAGCTAATATCCAATAATGTTAATATAACAACTAATTTCACATAATAGTATGTCCTTCGACCTTTTTTCCCTCCAGGTACCTACATACTGCCTATTATTTTTGTCTTGACATAATGTATTGCTATCATATCCAAGCTATCTATCTAATTATAAAAGGCGATGTGTGTATGTATGTATGTGACATATGGACTCCGGAACGGCTGGATCAATTTTCACGGGACTTTCAATGGCAGATAGCTAATGTTATATGGAGAAATCCCCGCGGGTGAAACCACAGAGCGCATCTAGTAATATATAAAAAATTCTTGTGTGTATATTCACTATGGACTCCAAACGGCTGGACCGATTCTCAAATTCAAATTCAAAATCAGACTGGACTTTCACTGGCAGATAGCTGATGTTATAAGGAGTAATCGACGCGAGTGAAACCGCGGGGTGTAGCTAGCTAATTATAATATTCAACTATAATCAAGTAATGGAAGCTTGTCAGGTGATTTTGATCGATAGCAGACGTCGACAGCTAGGTTCTATACAATACGTCATGTCGAGTACATTATGTTAATGACATGGAATGCCCAAAATATATACCTACACGTCGGCGTCGGTAAACACTGATAATAATTCTCGTATGTTCAAAAACACGCTTTAATATCGGTAATCCTGAAGATTCTGTTAAAGATAATGGGACAAACTATTTAAATTATTGCATTGTCATCGGTCCTTGATAAGTGTGTAGGTACAGTTGCAAATATATCCGACGTTTCGAAAGGGGTGATAATCACGTTCAAAGATTCTGTTACATAGATACATACCAAGCTAATAAAAGTGTGTTTAAAACAGGACAGTAGATAAGTAAAAAAATATTATGAAAAACGTGAAATTAGCATTTTTTGCTAGCTCACTGATATTGAACATTCCGGACATTCCCTCAAGAGCCTTAAATTATCCGGGATAAAAGGTAGTCTAAGTCACTCTTTAACCCTCCAACCATCTGTTACGTGAAAGAGGAACAAATAAACAAATCGGTAAGACATTCACATTTATAATATTAGGATCCTTAGCTTATATGATTATTGCGAATTATTTACCGTGATAAGCCGTGGTGGCCATGATTACCGTGATAGTGAACAACCGTGATAATTTAAATCAGCGTTTTCCTTAGATTATGTTGCTTTGCGGCCGATAAATCAAACTCTGAAACTTTACAGCACCGTGCTGCCGAAACATGAACCGAGCTCATGAATTTATAATTCATTTTACTGCTCGCTGTATTTAGAATTCATATTTTTATCATCCCTGAAGACCCTGACCGTGGAAGGTAATCTAGAAGCCTACGTTATTTTGTTAGCAAATGTGCGCTGCGATCCGAGCAGGCGTTTTCACTAAATACTTTTCCATACAAAACTATCCTTCATATCAAAGAGTACCAGCTATACATCTTTGCTCCCTTAAGGCTTACCCTTCATTTAACGTGTCATCCAGGGCACTATGAAGATACTTTACCTGTAACAAAATTGAAGGGTTTGTTAATAAAAATAATTAAAAATATAATATACGAGAGTACATACTCAAATTGATGCCAACGGGAATGCATACTTATAGAAATGAAAGTTCAGGGAAATGGTAATTCTAAGAACTCAGGGAAATTGACATTCAGTGAAACTGAACACTAGATATCACCAAAAAATAAAGACTTAGTATGGATCCTTTATATCACTCTGATAATAATAATTGGACAGTATGTTTTGGTCTTTGAGAGAGAGCTATGGTGGCGGAGCGGTTGCATATGCGTTTTACAATCTGATGACATCCAGTTCGATCCTTGGCCCTGCACCACTGTTATTTAGTAGTTAGGTACCTACTTAAATAAATTCAGTGCAGTTTCGATTCTATTGTTAAATAACTGAACTAAAGCCACATAATTGTAGTCATAATTCAGAAATTTACAGCTAGAGAAAAATTTGAACGAACGAAGATCTGTGTGTGAAGTCATAATTATATCAGAGATGTATCATCCCCTCATAGCATATACTTGTTATGGTTTAAGCATAGAGAAAATTGAATGAGAAACATTCTTATTTTTACAAAAAAGGCCAATGACCTTTGAGCTAGAACGCCTTGAATTTATTACAGTTTTATCGCTGTTATTCAAAAAGTCATAATCAGATAATGTTTAAAATAATTTTGAATGAAGGTTTTAACTATTACCTATCCGTATTGTAAGTTACAAGTTTCTATGTCTTATTATAGTTTAGAAACACAGGGGGGGGGCGACCAACTTATTTGCTACTATGGCGCGCCATATTTCGCAGAGGATAGACTTTTTAAAGTGACGTATCAAACCTTACTTTCATTTTAAAAGACCTTTTCAACAATACCCCACACGCACGAGGAGAAGTAAAAAAAACATTCCCATTTTACATGTACCTACCAAAGCCACTTCTAAAATGCTATAATATATGATATTTAATTGAGATCTATATTACAACTGTCATTTTGCAAAGCTTCAGCATTTATCTTAATAATTATAGAAGTTAGAAGGTTCTAAAAAATTCGGACGGAAGGACAGACGGACGGACGGACAGGCGGACGGACGGACAGGCGGACGGACGGACAGGCGGACGGATGGACAGGCGGACGGATGGACAGGCAGACGGTCGGACAGAACGAATTTATAAGGGTTCCCTGTTGGGCTACGGAACCCTAAAAATGGTGAAGGTAAATCACACGAAGAAACCAGTATGACTAAGAACCTCAAAAATTCAATGACATGTGTCATAATATTATGACATTCACCAACATGCACTGGGCCAGTGTGGTGGATTAGGATCCATCCTCTCTTTGAGAGAAGGATGGAAGAGATCGCTTTTAGCGCTAAGGCCGCCACTTGTGGCACTAGCTCGTAAGTGTTTTATCATCATCATCATCATCATCAGCCAGAAGACGTCCACTGCTGAACATAGGCCTCCCCCTTTAACCTCCACACTGAACGACATCCTGCCATCTGCATCCACTGGATGCCCGCTACTCTCACAATGTTGTCGGTCCATCTAGTGGGAGACCTACCTACGCTGCGTCTTCCGGTTCGCGGTCTCCACTCAAGAACCTTCTTCCCCATCGGTTATCAGTTCAACTTCAACTTGCAGATTCTAATAGCTATGTCGGTGACCCTGGTTCTTTGGCGAATATCTATGTTCCGAATTTTATCGCGTAAAGAAACTCCGAGCATAGCTCTCTCCATTGCCCGTTGTGTGACTCTGAGTTTTTCCAAAAGACCAACAGTTAAGGACCACGTCTCAGTACCATATGTAAGTATTTTATATCTGTTTGTAATTTTTATTTCTGGTGTACACAATAAAGAGTTTCTATCTATCTATAATGATGATGATGATAAGAACAGGTTGATTTCAGATTTTTAATGAGTCTATATACTGGGTTACGCAGAAAAGGTGTACTAAGCCGGAAGGGGTCCGTTATACTCATCATCATGAACAACTCTTACTAAGGGACCAACCAAGAAAGGGCGAAAAAAAAACCAGTTGTTTCATACATTCGGTGGAGTGCCAATGTCCGTTTTCTATGGAAATGCTCATATTTTTTTGGTCCCATAGTAAAAGTTGTTCATAATGATGGGTATTAGACTCCTTCCGGTTCAGTACACCCTTTCCTCGTAACCCAGTATACCTAGTGCTAAAACTGAACTGACTCACGGTAATATAAACAGAAACGTCATGTGAATAGAATAGCTAGCCGATAACGCATTCGTTATAATTGTAAAAGAAGATGAAACATCGCATGAATAGTAAGCCCATTGTGCCCACTACTACATAGTTCACGACAACAGAAGCAGCATCTTGGAACCAAAGAATGCCTGAAAACATAAACATAAACAAAATATTGCAAACAACACTAACCTCGGAGGTAAGAAACCGTTAACACAAACTGCAAAACCAAACAAAATTCTTCTCTAAGTACTAGCTTTGAAAGAACAATTTAGTGAAGAAGATTTAGCGTGACTTGGTACAATTTGGCTTCTGAATAGTGTATAGGATTCCTCGTTTTGTGACGCGAACGTCAGAGGGGCGACATTTGATACATTCGTAGTCGAGATATTGTCGTCTGACTATAAAACGTGTTTAATTCGAGTTTAAATTTAATTTGTTGTCAGACAAATGAGGTTCGTGTCGTTTAATGCTAAATCAATTGAGTTAATGTGAAAACGGAACCTAATATTTCGCTTGAGTGATGTGTAACGCAAAAAGTGGATAGAAAAAATAAACGTGCGTGTAAAGTTAATTAAATTTGACAATGACTGCAAAATGAAGATGAAGAAAATATTAAAGTAAGCAATCATAAAACAGATATAAAACCAGTAGGAGAAGATGCAATGATTGCAAACATCACCGACGAGCTGTGCAAGATTTGCGACGGCAGAATAGAGTGTGCTCCAACTGCTATACTCCTCATTTCCCTCGTACACACTCTGTATGGCATCCTCGGCCCAGAGCCTAACTATTTTGGTAAAACCAAAGGGCTTAATGACCCGTTACAGTTTAAACAACGAAACTACAATATCGAGGACAAAAATGATGACACAATTGAGGAATACGATTTTATAATAGTTGGTGGTGGAACAGCAGGATGCGTGGTTGCTAGCCGTCTGACAGAGAATAAAAATTGGAAGGTAGTCACAACTCTAAAATTATCTCTGTCTCTTTTCTACTATTCTTCTGACTGTGTTCTTCATGTATTTAGTATTGGAGGCAAAAGTACTCAGAGAGTAAGTATTGGACATTAAATTTAAAATTCAAATTGACTTACAACATTGCATTGCAGTCAGTACTTCACGTAACTTCATAAACACCTGTGATACGGTCAAACAAAATAGTATCAACCACAAAGAATATTTTTCAAACACAGGGGTTAAAATAAATAAACAATGTAAAAAAACATCATCTAAATAATAATATAACTTCACAAATAAACCTGTGTTTATTTGTGAAGTTATATTATTGTTTAGAAACCGATCAAACCAAATATTTATATATAGGTAGGTTCGTACACGCCGCGATTCTATCCTCTAATAAGTTGTTAAATAATTACATTCCAGGTATTGCTACTTGAAGCAGGTCCAGAAGAACCGAAGATGGCCCTGATTCCAGGGCTAACCAGCGAGTTCAAGGGGTCATCGATAGACTGGCAGTACTCCATGAGGCCTAAAAGAGGGTAAGTAGAATGTACAATATATATTAATTTATTTATTTATTTTTCTCAATTTCTTTCAAATATGCATGTATTTCATATGCAATGTTCTAGCTAGATTATGGATCACCTTCGATTGTAACTTTTCTTCCGATAAAGTCACTGTTAAAAGTAGTTTGAACGTATTCAACCCTCGTCTCATCTTGAACAAGTTCACGTACATCAAATTTTGTCACTGTCAATATTATTTCTTGGTTTGTAATAAATTTTGTACTAAAAACCCAGTTATAATGAACTATATTCTAAACCAATTCTTACTTAATGAACATGTAAATTATGTTCATCTCAACCCCATTTTAATAAATAACAAAACAGTTCTAATGGATCAATATATATTTTTCAGGTTCTGTCAAAATCGAGCCGAACAAGGGTGTGAAGTTGTCCAAGGTAGAGTATTAGGAGGTACTTCTACTATCAACGACCTGGCATATATCCGTGGCAGCCACGCCGACTATGACGAATGGGCTCTAGATGGAAACGAGGGCTGGACTTATGGACAAGTACTGCCCTTCTTCAAGTACTCAGAAGGCAACTATGACAAGGACATCACAAAGAATAGCTTCTACCATTCTTCGCAAGGACCCCTTGATATAGGACGGTACCCGCACGTTGATGAAAATGTGGATATACTCCTTAGTGCTCTAAACGAGCTTGGTTATAACTACACGGATATTAACGGCAGAAATCAGCTTGGCTTCATGAGGTTACAATCGATGTCCTACTTTGGAGAAAGAGTCAGTACATACAGAGCTTATGTAGAACCAATTAGAAAATTAAGACCTAATTTACATATAGTAACTGAAGCACTAGTAACTAAGTTAGACATGATTAGCGGCACTGATATTTCTGTCTCAGGGGTTACTTATTTGATAAACGGTACAAGAGTTAGAGTTAAGGCTACTAAAGAAGTTATTGTAAGTGCTGGAGCGATAAATTCTCCAAAATTGCTAATGTTGTCAGGATTAGGTCCTAAAGATTACTTAGAATATTTAAGTATCCATGTTTATTCAGATTTACCGGTTGGAGCTAACTTTCAAGATCATCTTTCAGTGTGTTTACCTGTTATTACACTAACAAAAACGTCAACAACAGTCAAATTTCCTGACAAATTAAAAGATATAACTAACTATTATACAAAAGGAACTGGACCTCTCTCTGCAAATTTTCAAGTCGCAGCTTTTATGGAAACTAAGTTATCAGATATCCTAAATACTGCCGACATTGAAGTCAGATTCAAAGGACACGACTCCAATATGTATTACGATAAGATTGATATGTGTATAACATTACTTACTCCTAAAAGTAGAGGTCAAATAGTTTTAAACTCAACAGATCCTGTATTTGGAAAGCCTTTGATATATCCAAATTTTCTCAAAAATCATATCGATGAAAATAAATTGTTGGAAGGTATCCAACACACTGTAAAGATATTTGATACAGAAGTATTTAAGAATGCAGGTTTTGAATTCGATCCAAAATCTATATTGAAAAATGAATGTAGAGAGTTCGAAAAAGTGTCTGGACAATTGTGGTCTTGTATCATTAAATACTTTTCTGAACCTCTTCACAACTATGCTGGAACATGTAAAATGGGCGTTGCTAAAGATCCTACGTCGGTGGTAGACAACCACTTGAGAGTGTACGGAGTGACAAATTTAAGAGTAGTTGATGCGTCGATAATGCCTAAAATAACAAGAGGTTCAACAGCCGCTCCTGTAATAATGATAGCTGAAATGGCAAGTGACAAAATAAAAACTACTTGGTATTAAAATTATATGAATCGTCATTTAATATTCATCACCGTCTAGAGAAATAGTGTCCTTTATTTTCTTTCCAATCTTTAGTGATCATTTTTGCGCCTTTCTCTGCAATCATCATTGTTGGTGCTAGTAGACCACCACGCACATGTGTAGGCATCACAGAAGCATCTACAATTCTAAGACCTTCAACGCCATGTACTCTTAGTTGAAAATCAACAACAGACATAGTCTTATTTTCTCCCATACGACAAGTACCTACAGGATTACTCATAGATTTTGTATAGTGTCTAGCAATACAATTCCACTGATCTCTATTACTAAGCCTATCACAAGGAAATAAATCTAAAGGAGCTAATTTAATTTCATTCTTTTTCATTTCTTTGGTATCGAGTAGTTGTAATGCTATATCTACACTATCCACAAGTGTGTCCAAATCTTCTGTTTCTTTGAGAAAATTGGCCTGGATAATGGGTCGACCATATTTAGGATTCCTCTTGTTAAGCATAACTTTACCTTTGCTTTTAGGCTTTAGTAAAACAGGGTAGATGTTTACTAAGTTGTAGTAAGATAAAGGTAAGTTAGTCTCTTCAGCTGTGTGCACACTTACGTTAGTTAACATAAACTTATCACTTCTAATAAAGTTTCCTTCTAAAGCCAGTTCTACATCGGGTGCGTTAACATGTTCGTACAATTGTAGGAAGGCAGATATTTGGTTGATACCACGAGAAGCCAACGGACCACCGCGATTTTCGAACCAAGTTTTAAAATCACTTATGATTTTATTTTCACTTATTGGCGCTACGTCATTTAGAGTAAAAGATAGACCGCCTATAGTTACTTGATCTTTATAATTGAGCCCTACAGGGAGATCCAAAATAGCTGTGATATTACTCTTCTTTAAATCAGCTAGCGGTCCTAAACCAGACAGGTGCAGTAACCTGACATTATTAATAGCACCTGCTGTCAAAATTATTTCCCTCTTCACATACGCCGTCCTTTCTTTTCCCTTTTCTATTTCATATAGAACTGCTTCGACCGTCTTCTCATGTTTGTCGATGATAATTTTAGTGACGGTAGCTCCTGTGATGATGACTAGATTCTTTCTGTGCTTGACTGGTGTGATGAAAGCAGTGTTGGTGCTGAGGCGGGTGTTGTTGGAGACCGTGAACTGGTGGTTGACGAGGGCTTCGGGTACGTTGGTGTTGATGTCGAGGGTGCGGAGGCCCATTTCAGCGAAGGCATTTTGGAAGACCTCGATGTAGCGGTCTACGTGCTTAAACCTCTGTACGTGCATTTCTCCAGCGCGCGCGTGGTAATGAGAATTCATTAACACGTCGTAGTCACCTTGAAAAGATAAATATGTATATCAATTAATTAAAATATGTATCATAACTTATAATAAATAACACAAAAATAAAAGAAAATAAAATATCGTTTTAATTATGTCACAAAAAACCGATAACACTAATGAACTACTTATTGGTTTTTTGTTGTGACTATTGCCGACACGTAGGTAGGAAACTTCGTAATTAGTAAACTATTTGATTGATTAATTCAATGAATTACATGGGAAAAATACTACTAGTATTACTATCTAGTATTTTTCCTCTATGATGTGAATGTCTAGTGAAAAATGACACATAAATATACCTACGTTATTAATAATTACTAGCTGGGAAGTTGTTTTATTAACATTTCAACATAAAACAAAATGGCTGCATATTTACCTATTAGAGTTTGTATAGGTATAGAATTTAAAACGCCGGCCAACGAAATAAAAGCTGTAATCATCTCCACACGAGATTTCTAATAATAACTTGCAAAGAGAACAAACAGTAAAGTGTTACACATGATTGTACCGTTATCTTCAGAATGCTTGAAATATTCCAGAATGTTCTCATACTTCCAGTCCAAGGAACCCAGCGCCCCGCTGCTGTGCCAGCCGTCGTAGTCGAACTTGGAGCCTCGCGTGTACTTCATGTCATTTGTGACGCTGGACCCTCCCAGCACCTTCAGAACATGTAAACCTGGTATGTCTGGATTCTTCAAATTGCAAGTAAATGGGTTTATTCTAGACAAGCTGGTAGTTAAAATCTGGGTGCCTTCAAATAACGAGTGAATCGTTTTCTTCTAGGCAAGCGTGCTCCATCGTAGACGGCATCATTGGTTAACAACAAGCGAGCTAGCGGTCAAACGCAAGCCTACTTTTTATATAAAAAAACCGTGCTCCATCGTAGACCGCATCATCGCTTGACATCAGATGAGCTGGCGGTAAAAAGAGAGCATATTTTTTATTTAAAAAAAAATAACAAGCGTTCTCCATTGTAGGCCGCATCATCGCTTAACAAAAGGCGAGGTTGCGGTCAAACGCAAGCAATTATACAGTTAAAAAGATACTTATTACCCCTTCAAACATTCAGATTTCAGGTTCGTGAAACCCAGCGGAGGTCTTAACGGTAAGGCGAGAACTTTCTAACCGTACAGCTCAGATAGGCGGCTAAACAATTTGGCGTTGATAGGCGAGGTTGCGGTCAAACGCAAGCAATTATACAGTTAAAAAGATACTTATTACCCCTTCAAACATTCAGATTTCAGGTTCGTGAAACCCAGCGGAGGTCTTAACGGTAAGGCGAGAACCTTCTAACCGTACAGCTCAGATAGGCGGCTAAACAATTTGGCGTTGATAGTTTTGGATTTGTGTCTGTATGGAGACAATAGTGATCCAAAATTGCATCCAGGCGTTAGGTCTACTGGTCTGGTACCTACGTTAAATGGTATCAAACCATCAAGGACTTCTTAAATTAAATTAAACTAGGGTCAATTTCCTGCGGCGAGTTTGACAAGTGTCTATTAAAAGTTCTACTCTACAACTACTGACTTCTACACGTACTATATTTTGTAAGAAGGAATTAATTATACTGTACTCAGATTGTACAGTTTATTTTAAATCGAATTGAACTGGTGTTATATTTAGTCACGTTTCTCCGGTAGGCAACTCCCTGTATGTACCTATGAGTAGTCAAAATTATAACATCTGATTACTTCTTTATATGCATCTCACTGTCTCAAAGAGGTTTGAGTGGATGTGTGGATGCTGACAATGTTACGGCAATAATGCTGAAAATATCACGTGTTGTCATTTTGACGCCATTTTTTGACGCTGAAATCACCCGCTGGCTAAAAATACGAAAGTATTTATGGTGGTAGTGAGATAGGTGATCTGAAGTCATGCATCTGATAGTATCACCTAGATAGACAATAACAACTTCAGTATCTGGCAATGACTTTAGATACTCGTGTAAACATAAAAACTGTCCTGTGTCCAAAACGCCTAGTTGTCCAGGGAACGGTGGAAGGCACTAGACTGCACGGGAGGTCACCCATGCGATGGACCGACCAGATCAAGTCTGCAGTGGGTGGTCCCTTAAACGAGTGCAGCTGGATGACCTCCAGTAAAGAGCTTGAAGCGCATTCTATCTGCCCCGTCCAATACCACGACTATATGACGACCACGACCGCTCTGTCAAGAGCGAAACGACTAAGAAGACAAGTAAACACAAAATCGTGAGCAATATTATTATAATTAATTACCTTGCCCGTGCGCACCTCGCAGCTGCCGCTCGGCCGCGACAGGCAAGAGTACCCGTTCCTCTCGGTGCGGTAGTTCCAGAGGATGGGCCGGTACTCCTTCGACGGGACTCCTGGAATGTCATAGTCGATGTTCTCCACGTCGCCTGCTTCTAGTACCAGGACCTGTAGTAGAGTTTGGATACGGATTAAATGGTAGTGAAAACTATTCACTTGAACCGCTTTACGCAAAAACTATATACATATATGTAGGTACGGCACACTTACAAATTTTTCACGTACTTACACTACGAAATCTGCAGCAACAACAACGAACTATCCAAACAAAAAAAATGCAAACAAATGTGGCAAAGTCGTCTGCAGGGTGAGCTCGACTAAAGATATCAAGCCTGATGTAGGCTTGATACGTTTGCACGCGCCACGCCACCTTATCATATCTCCCTTCTTCGTCCGATCTGAGATTATATCCATAACCTAACCTAACCATATAGGTACCTATGTGAAAAAAAAGAAACAAAGTTTGCACTGAAAACAAGAAGTGCAAAATCGTCAATTGCTGTGGACTTTTGGACTTATGAAAAAATTTGGTGCAGTTCTGCATCTGTGACTATTGATAAAGAGTTCATCAAGGTGCTGTAGTAATGACGACATACTATCTTTGGTCTGTAAGGAACCACTAAATACATCCGCAGCAGCTACAATAAACAGGTGCGTTTAAAATAGAAAATCGATGCTTCAATCGACGAACATTGCAATGATTCTTTCAGAGGAAATATAATGCGCATAAATATTGTACGGACGCTTTCAAGTAGGCTCCTTCCTGACCTCCAGACGGAGCGCTATTGTATATTCTGTGAAGTTTATCACGCACATGTGTGAGTATTCACACAAGGGTTTGCTTATGGGTGCTCTAATGTAGACGTGGTAAACTTATACAGTGTCCTATTCTAGAATAAGTAGGGTTGCCAGTAAGCCGGGGCTCACCGGGATAGTCCCGGAACGCGAACCTATATCCCCGGTATCGGAATAGCCCAAATGCCCGGAAATTAAGCAATGCAATTAATATTTTTAAAGCTAGTAGCCTAGAGTCTAGAGTCGGCTCTTGAATCGGTAGAGTCGTGCTGCTCGACTTATAGATGATGAGAAGTTAGTAGCTAAAGAAGCGAGTCTGTAAATTTTCTATAGGATTCATTTCGGTGAATGTGTGCTGTTGCCCACGACTTCGCGCTTGTAGATTTTATTATAAACTTTCAAACCTTTTTTCCACTCTTGCGCAAAATAACATAGCCTGTACTTCAATCTGGTCATAACTAAGCATACTCGTAAAACCGTATTTAAATACGTCCAATGGTTTAGGAGATGTGCGTGGACAAACAAACATACAAAAATTCTAAAAACTGTCTTAACGTGTTCAACTGCTTATATTTTTTTTTATATCTCGCAATTCCAGTTTTTTTAATCTGTATGTTTTTAGTATATGTATAGATATAGATGTATAGATTCTGTGAGTGTGACTTGTCGTGCGTGCCGCTGCCGTGCCCGTCTCTCCTGGCCCAAATAATTGTTTAGTTTATTTTTCCGTAGATGTTCCTCTTAAAACAGGAAACAAGAAAAAGCTTCTCACATAAATATATATTATGAGGTGTACCGTACCTAATAATTTTTATACCGTACCTAATAATTTTTCGCAGTGAATTGAGCGATTTTTGGTAGGGGCAAAACGTATGGGTTCGCGTCATCGACATGCGACATGTGAAGTAAAGTCCCCTTCCGGCCTTTTTTGTGTCCCTGAGTTTCCTTCAGCAGATCTGGCAACCCTAAGCGGGACCGTGAACGTAAAGGGACTCATTGTACAAGTTATTGTGAAACTATCGACCCACCTCACCACTCACTCACCAGGAAAATAATAACTAGTAATAAAATGCTATTATTTCTATGTAAGTTGCTATTGTATATACTTACTTACATAGAAATAGTAGCATTTTATTTTCATTTGTGGTCAAAGTAAATTGTTGGTTGAATCCCGCAGTATTTTGCAATCTTTACCATGTCTCGCAAAAACGGACGGAAAAAACTAAAATGGCTACGTCAGTTCTGAAGAAATATGTATTTACAAAAAACATATCTCATGCTTCACAACCTTCGTATGGTTTTTTTAAATATATATAAAACTAGCCGCTCGCCCCGGCTTCGCACGGGTGTAAGCTCGGCCTTCGGCCTCGCTACAAAATATTATATAGCCTATGTCAAATTGGAAGAATGTAGCATTCTATTGGTGAAAGAATTTTTTAAATCGGCCCAGTACTTTTTGAGCCTATTCATTACAAACATACAAAAATAGGTACAAATCTTCCCTCTTTATAATATTAGTGTAGATAAAATCATACGAAGAAACTTCTCCGTGGTAGAATTTGCAGTCTTTTGACTCAGGTATTCGACTTCCCCGTCCACATTTCGCGCACCCTCACAGCAGTCAGTGGCTATGGGGTGCCAGCTGGGTGACATCGAGGACTATACACCCGTGTATACTTTCCAAACATATTTTTATATGAGAGAGAAAACACTCGCTTAAACGATCTATCCACATTGCGATCAAACAACAAATAAACCCTTTCTTAGAAACAGTGTGCGTTTTACAATGTCATTCCAGGCAGACAATGGAAAAAAACCATGCAATTACAATACAATTAATTAAAACTTCAGTTAGGGCCGGCGCTGCCGCCACTCAAGCCGAAAACCTCAAACGGCGCAAATATGCACACCTTGACCGGGTGTACAATGTACATGTTTGCTCCGTTTGGGGTGGAGACGTTGGGTCCGTGGGGGCCGGCCGCTTCAGGACTTTATCGGGACTTGGCCAGGCGATTGGTGGAGGCGTCGGGTGTTCAGAACGCTGGCTTCTATTTTGGACAGAAATTGAGCATTGCCATTCAACGTGGCAATGCCGCCAGCATTCTGGGGACCTTTCCCTCCACTAATGGTCTTTTAGTTTTAGTATTTATATGGTAAGTTTTAGTTTTTAGTTAGTATTTTAAGTTATCGATAATATTATGTTTTGTAAGTTGTGCATAATAAATTATTACAATAATATCCCGAATTAGCTTTTTAATTCAATTATTATTAATCTGACAAAGAGCTGCTATTCATTATTGTTCCATTGTTGTCAAGTGTATAGTTATACCTGAAATCCCAAATAAATGAATTGAATTAAATCTCCCCATTTTCAGTAGGAATGATAAACTAGTCCAGGGTAAAGAGAAGATGCGTACCTTCCAGTCAGAGACAGCAGAAAGGCGGTTCGCCAGCACGCAACCCGCGGTGCCGCCCCCGACGATGATGAAGTCGAACACGCTGCTGCGAAGGTCTCTCTCGTCCGCCTTCGAGCGGGTGGCCTTCGAGAACAGGTCTCCGAAGGACGACGGCGTTTGGAGCAGGAGTAAGATGGTCAAGTAACTCCTGGAGTACATTAAGTTTTATTGCTGATAAGGTAGATACGACAACAGATATGCTGTGCGACATAGAAATAATTACCTAACTACTACATACAATTATTTTTATCAGGAAATCTAGCGTGAAGTAACGTATCGCAGTCATTAATGGGTTACAGCGTAATGTTTTCACCGTGCATCTACCGATAAAACGCAAGCGATAACGTCCCACGTGGTCTCTAGATATATGCATCTAGTGTTTCATATATTTAAAACATGGTACTCATTATATAGGGTGTAAGGGTAAACTACGAGTAGATCAGTGCTGCAGAGGCAGCTGGGAGAGTGGGAGATAGATCACTTCAATACCTACTTTTAATACAATGTCACCAACACTAAAATCGTATAACATCAGCTTAGTGGCCACGAAAAATAATAATTAAATAAACACGTTTTTCTACTTTTTTAAAGATAACACAATGAACGTCAGTTAGATTAGAACCTATATGATAACAAGTGAACATGCTGAAGTGCTTGTTGCATTGATAAGTCGAGTGTTGTACGAGCTCTGTTTACGAGCATGTACATATGACTACATGACTAGTGATTCATCATCATCATCTTTTCAGCCACAGGACGTTCACTGCTGGACACAGGCCCCCTCATCAATCTCCTAAAGGGCCGGTTGGAAGCGGCCTGCATCCAGCGTTTTCCTGCGGTCTCTTTTACGTCGTCTGACCATCTTGTGGTACGCTGCGCTTCCCGGTCCGTGGTCTCCATTCGTGTACCTTTCGGCATCATCAGCCATCTGTTCTGCGTGTTATGTGCCCTGCCCACTTCGAACGGTACGGTTTAGTGATTACTATTGTAACACAACAAGAATGAAACAAATGCTAGCTGACCTTCATGTTTTCTGCACAGCATACGTGTGTCAGGAGCAGCTCAGATAGAACTACAAGGAACTGCGTGAACCACTACTGTACGCATCGCACGAACTGCTCCAGCCCGCGTTCAAGCTGCGCTGGCGCAGGTGGTTTTGGTATATTGAAGCCTTTAATGTTATTGTAAGTATTTTAATTCGTTCAGTTCGAATTCGTAAGTGGCCCAAGATGATATACAGCTGTATATATGAAAGAAGACTCCACTACAGGCGGGGCTTTTGCAGCGCATTGCAGACGGCGCGGAGGCACGGTGGACACGGTACCGCAACACTTGAAGACTTATGCAACTAGGAAGGACACTAGCGAACACCTTTGTAGTATCTGTGCCACCGCAAGCTGCAGATGCTGAGGTTGATTGAATCTGGTGCAGGTGCAAGTTGTGCTAATACTTTGGCCGTACCTTTTCCAGAGCTGCATGGTGGACAGGCTGCGCGCGCGTCTTGCTCAACACTGTAACGGAGGCGCGCTCGGCGCCGGCGCACGTATCCTGCTTGCAATAAGGATATGTTGGGTAATGGAGGATGAGGTACTGTTCGCAACTTACAGTGGGTTGATTGAGAATGTAACCGGTACCTACTGGGGTGTCCACCTTAGATCAGACAAATACAAGAAGATATATGTACTTACAAGTATCGTTCGTGTTCAAATGTCTTCGTTTTTCACTCACTTTTTCCACTATACCTCTAAACTAAGTCTCTGGTTGCAGGTGGCGGAGTTATCACACTAATATTATAAATGCGAAAGTTTTCAGAGTGTGTGTGTGAGTGTGTATGTTTGTTACTCCTTCACGTTAAAACGGCTGGACGGATTTGGATGAAATTTAGAATAGAGATAGCTTATGTCCTGGATTAAAACATAGGCTACTTTTCATCATCATCATAATCACCAATTTTCATCACCACGCGGATGAAACCGCGGGGCGCAGCTAGCACATAATATTTTTTAATTCAAATGAATAGCGAGACCAAGGTTTCAAAGTCTACCGAAACAAAGCGACGTTTGTATGTATTTATGTTTGTGTATTTGTTCGACAACAAGTTGCGTGCCGTTAAGTTTACTACGTGAACGTCACAGGCAAGTAGTTTGTGCAAATACCATTTTGAAGATCAAGCCTGAGCAAAATCGGTTCAGGGGTTGCGAAGTTATAGAGGTCGCAAGTTCGGAGCGAAATTACTATGAAAAAATTATAGTAGCCAAAGATTTTATACCTACTTATAGGTAGGTACTTCGCTAGTAGCATTTTACTGGTTAGTTTATTTTGCTGACTAATAAACGAAATACTCGATATTTTCCTGTGCATAATTATATCATACTTGATTATATTATAGTTTTAGGTAGGTACCTACCCAGCGCTAAGTAGGTACCTAGGTACAGTAACACGTCATCTACGAGTAGGTACGATATCGCAGGTAGGTATAGCTACATAAATAAAGTATGGTGTAAGTACTAAGGTTTCTCCTAAGTATAAGACCTGCATATTGTTTATCGTCTAGTTACCTATACAGCTGTGAAATGTGCGGACTTATTCGCGATAAAAAAAAAACGACCAAGTGCGAGTTAGACTCGCGCACGAAAGGTTCCGTACCATTATCTATAAAAACAAGCAAAAAAATCACGTTTGTTGTATGGGAGCCCCCTTATATATTAATTTTATTGTTTTTTAGAATTTTTGTTAAAGCGGTATATAATACATCATCTGTGAAAATTTCAAAGTAAAAAAATTCATGTAGGTAGGTACCTCTAGGTACTCAGTTTTAAAAACACCAGCTGCAATTTGACCGAAATAATTCACCTCGGCTATTTATAGTCGGAGAGCTAGCGCACTCGGCGCTAACGGCGCGTTCTGATGACGTCATCGATCAATAGCTGTTCACAAAATGAGTGCTATTCTAATAATGGACGCTTTCGGGTGTTCCCGGAAGTGATCTGAGAGTTTCATATTACTAATTAAATGTTATTTTTCGTTCCCGACCCATAAACGGGTGAGGGAGTGTTATAAGTTCAAGGTGTATTTCTGTGTGTCCGTCTGTGGCATCGTAGCTGCCAAACGGCTGAACCGATTTTGATTTAGCTTTTTATTTGTTTCAAAGGTGATTTGAGTCTTGAACAAGAATGTTCTCAACTGTGATTCCAAAAATGTGTTGAGCCGTTTGAAGAAAGATGATCATTAGGGTTTAAAAAAAATGTTCTTGCGAGTAGTTATGCAGAAAGGGTGTAGATACTAAGCCGAAAGGTATCCGTTATACGTAGGTAGGTAGTTACTCAGCATTTAAGAACAATTTTTACTATGAGACCAGGCACAAGAGATAAAAATAAAAATATTCTCATCGAAATATTATAGGCTAACTACATTTTCTGTACACCTGTAAGATTTATGAGACAAAAAAAACACCTACCTACCTACTTTAAGGTCGAGGTCTTTTTGATGAAGATGGTCCTTCAAATTATGAACAAATTAAATATGTTTCAGAAAATACCATTTTAGGTGGAAATAATATGTAAGTAACTATTTAGTTTAGGTCTATAGGTACTTATAAAAAAAACTGCAGTTGTCAAAATAGCACTTGTCTTGTATTCACATTATATTTTAACGTATTTACCTATAAATAACGTGTATGTTTATGTAATACATAAATATCATAATAATATCTGGCGAGTTTTATAATACATATTATATTCATTCATGAATCTATACATATAAAAATATTTAATAAATATTGTATATGAAATGTATTACTGTTCTGAAAGATTTAGCTGTCACAATATTTCAAATACAAAACTAATAGTAAGAATGAATCTAAAACAATTATTAATACATGTTTTGCTTATGTTATTATACCTAACATAGGTTCATTGTTTATTTATTTTAGAACATAACTTGGCATTCATTAACTTGAAAACAAATATGAATATGTAACAGTAAATAATAAATATAAAATTAATATTTTCAAGGCAAACTTTTACTTTTTATAATAATTTTGTGATTTATTGTCTAAAGTTAAATGTTACACATACACTATAAGCGTAATTTAATTATTAATAGGCACTCATTCTTATAACAAGATATTCTATTGAAAATTCAATTACCTACATTCCTGTACATTCTAATATTTCTAATGTCTTTCAAAACGTAAAAAATACCATAATTCAATCAACATAAATTATTATTAATGTAGCTAGGTAGATATCGTTCGCGCAAAACTTTATGAGTCCTCTGAAGTTAGGCGCGAGGCCTCCCCGACGCCCTGTAAAGTCCCTCGGATACCTATAATATGCGTACTGCGCAGCCACTGGGCCTAACTTCAGAGGGCTCATAAAGTTTTGCGCGAACGATACCTCACCACACCACACAAATTTCTCTATTTGATTAGGATGTAGACCTATTATTTCA
The DNA here is from genome assembly GCA_949125355.1 of Agriopis leucophaearia. Taxonomy (NCBI): domain Eukaryota; kingdom Metazoa; phylum Arthropoda; class Insecta; order Lepidoptera; family Geometridae; genus Agriopis; species Agriopis leucophaearia. Next base: position 450,116 of record OX421278.1, on the reverse strand, counting down.
GTACACAACTCAATAATCTCATATGTGTAGGCACAAATAAAATAAAACACGAAAAATATTACATGAGCATGACATTATGTATTATCGATTCAACTATAGATTTCTAAATGCTTGTGTGGTTTCAACGCGACTTCTAGTAAAGGTATTTTATAACCAAGTTGGTACTGACGCTGACGGTAGGTACTCTGTATCTAGTCTAAAAGTCTCTAATAAATAGTAAAATTTAAATGCGATTAATTATAATGATTATTGGTGTTCCACTTGTCTTATAAACGAGGGAAATAAACTAGGTCACCCGTTCCTTGCTATCCGAAACACTTGACGTGACAAAAGCAGCGGTATTGTGTAGTGGGCAAAAACACAACATGAGTTGTGAGACGTAAAGCTACTTGATGGCGCCTATTTTTTACCAGTTTAGAAACAAAAAATCAGGGTTCACCGATATATATCAGCGGATATTTATCATGATATTTATATCAACAGATTTTTTTCCTGTCTTCTGAACAAAAATTTTTGGAGATTAATGTTTACCCTGGCAACACGTAGCGAAGAACTACAATTTAGAATAATTTAGATTGTTTCCAGAAATTGCAACCTCATTTAAAGTTGGGGAAATCCCCTTTACTTTAACTTACCAGTACGTCTAGCTTTTTATTGAAATTCAAACCTTAACTTCATATCATAAAGATTGTTATAATAATAGGTGCTTGTTTTTTTAAAGTGTTCATTAAAAAATACTTTCTCAAATAAACATTAATTATTTTGTTATTTTTCTTTTCGTTAAAAATGTGGTAATTTTATTTTACAGATTCCTTTTACATTTTTAAGTGTTTAATCCCCTTACAGAATGAAATTCGCTTCTTTTTCTTAGCCTTGAAAAAAATCGGATTTTTGATATTTATTATAAAAATTGGATTTTTTCGAATCCTGCAAAAATACAAACAGAACATATTCTCTATATCAATTCTATAACCGAATTAAAAAAAGTAAAGGTACATTGTAATCATTTAAAAAAAGAGACAGGAATTATGTAAGTACCCACAACCAGATTGAGTGGTTGGAGCGCTTTCCCGTGATACCTACAACGCCAGCATTTCAAACAGTTGAGTGAGAATGGCGGGCGAGTTTTTTTTTTTAATTGATACTTTATAGAAATTGATAAGTACACGATTATTGCAATATAAAATGATAAAATTAATTATAAAAGGTAACCAGCAATCATTATGCTCACACAGATACAACAGATAATACAAACAGTGTACAGTTTCATTACACGATAACTATACTAAAATAACTGACAGACATCATAATACAAACATAAATAATGTCAAATAAGATGAAAGGACCAATATCCACTACCAATTAAAATATAGTTTTAAAAGTGTTCACATTGTCATATGAGATTCATTGATTTAGGTATAATTATAGTTTAATAGTATAAATAGACAATCGTGGTATACCTACCTACCTAGAGACTAAATCCATTAGCTGATTATCAACATCAACGTTTAAATTTGATCTATCTATTATATGGAGTAGGTATTTTACTTTGATATCTATCTAATATTAATGCTATGCGCCTGTTTAAGTCGTATTTGCATTAAATGCAAATACCTACCTAACTTGGATACAAAAAAGTGAGCGTCACTATGCGGAGCCGATCCAATAAAGTGTATAAAAAATTAACTTTTGGCAAGCCTCGGACCAGTTATACCACATCTGGCACTCAAGGGTTTGAACCTTTCCAAGGTTTCAAATATACCTTCAATCTTCATGGATATAATATTCATTTCATTAGTGCTTTGGCTCGTACTTTTCCCGTATCAAATGTTCGCACAGGCTACACAACGTGTAGCTTTCTTTTGTTCCAAACGATGTTATTCTGGGCTCTCTTATACATCCTTTAAACTTATCTTTGATGCATTTATTTGTCGTTTCTATAAGATATCTCTTGCCGGGTTCCATGGCCGCTTCAGCTTCGGAGAGAAGATTCCTCTTCCCGAAGACTAGGACAGCGTCGTATTCAGTCATCGGCAGAAAGCCTTTGTTGTTGGTGATGAAGCATCTCCCGCAGCGCCGGGTCGCGAGAACTTCCGCACCGTCAATGTCAGTGAACACCGGCCGCGGTGGCGCCACCAAGAACATCAATACGTACTTCCTTCCGATCCGATATTCATCACTCACAAACGTCACCGGTGGCTCTGGAATTACCGCAAAAGAAAACAAAGAGTATATAACGAAATAGAATATCACTATCCACACAGTCTTATGAAGTTTACAAAGAGCACGGCAAAACATCGCGGCCGAGAACACATGGGCATTTTTAGTTTTAGCGAGCGGCGGCGGGTGGACCGCGCGTCGACCGACCGCGCGCGCCCGGTCACGAGTGAGACGACAACAGACAACGGTCGATACCCCGCTGCATGTCTCCGCATTTCAAACGACCCACGACAGTACAATCTAAAACCTGCCTTACTTCTTTACGCTACGGTTACAAATGTACTCAACAAAAAATAAAACATGGACAATCAAATTTCAACGCTAATACTATGCGGTATGACTCATTTTGATTCACGGCTAGATTTTGACGTATGCGGAATACCCGTGCGACATGTTTTCGTTTTCTCATACTAGATCACGAATGATGTCATGGCTTTTATATTGTTGGATTAAGGTTTATAATGGCAGAATTTTGTGAGGAATGAGTGCCATGTGACGCGACGCGCTGACGCAAAATATACTGTTATTATATTCTGTGAGTGTAATTCTGGTTCAGTAGTATTATCTATTCTGTAGTTTGATAAGAGGGTGAATCTGCGGTAAGTTGTTAAGAAATGAATCAACCTAATTGCACCTGCTATTCTATTACTCAATATTTCGATGATGGTTTTGTGATAAGGAACATAAAATTTTTGTGACATTTCCTTAGGTTTATAGTTATATACCTACCCCGTACTACTACTACTACTACTAGGTAGTAAACAGATTAAAAAAAAGAGAATGAGATAAAAGTACATAAGAATAAATAGATCACTAAGATAAACCTTTAAAAGTTTGACTTTGGCTCTTGCACTATGAGGTTTACAATATTTCGATTTAGGTATCTTTCTAGTTAATCTTTGTTTCCTACATACCTATGTATTCACTTATTCAAACACTAATTCATGAATCAATCTAAAGTAGAGCCAATTTAACTGAAATTTAGCATACTTATGTATGTATAACATATTATATTATTGAAAAACAATAGCTACCTAAATAAATACAATTAAATAAATTAAACTAAATTAAAATAAAGAAACAGACTTAACAATTATAAATTAAAATAAGTATAATAAATTAATAATAGGTCGTTATAACATAGGTTGTATAACGTCCTTGGCACTATAACTTTAGTCGCAACTTTTTTAAGCCTCTTCCGATATTTTGTAATTTCGGTCATTCTAGCTTCAGTTTGTTGACTTCCATAGTACTTATTAGAAATTCGTACATTTTAAAAAGTCGGGAAAGTGTAATACCTACCTAAGTACTTAGTAGGCATTTTGCAGAAGTAGACATTCAGGGGCCTTACCCCTAGCTCGAAAAGTTGACCCGCATAGGTGTTATTTGTCTAAACGGTACCATCAACTACGATAAGCGGTAGTTATTTGATAGCCGCCAAGCTTTGTTATTTTCACGCACACACGCATAGTAAAACGGATTTTCGTTCATTCAAGTTAGACGCTTTTAAACGATGCAGCTTAAATGAGTTGGTTAATTTTAGGTACCTATCAGGTATCTACTAAAAGTTGGCTCGCAAAAGTGAAGCTAGTGGTAAGGCCCCAGTTATCAATACGGTTATAAAATTATAAAAAAAGATGTCATATGCAAATTGAATGTTTTATTTAGGAAACCGCATAGACCGAATTTCGTTCGGCAGAAAATATATAAGAAAGTAACACCAATTTGAACTTTTTTCCCGTTATTTTTTTTTGTCTTCTTTAAAATTCTTAGTTTTTTAATGTTGTCTAAGATATCTTAAAATACAAATTTCATAATTATGGAGGGAACCGTAGAGGAATCTACATTTTACATTACAGCTGCTATACTTTTCTGAAAATATTGAAAAACCTCAAAAATAAAAGTAGCGAAACGCACGACTGTGTGTAAGCGTCATGGTTTTGCTTTACTTAATGAGACTATTAGACCTTATAGCATCGCATATTTTGTAATAAATACTACATATGACGCATATGGTCATCTTTATGGGACATCTTACAGTTCACGTTGGAACTACATATCATACAAAATGTTGATTTTACATACGACCTACTATGAAAATTGAATTACTAAGCTCCAGACTATAGGACCTTATCGAGAGATGGCACCACTGGTACCTACCTGTCCTGATCAATGAATCCTTGGCGGCACTGAATTATTTTAATTACAAAATGTAAGATACGGATAGAATATGTTTTTACTAAAGTTAAATGATTATTTACGGGATATTTACCGTGGTAAGGTTGTGGAAGGAGCTCCCGATATTTCGGCGCAGTTACATGCACCATGTTCACGGGAAGACTGAAGAATGCGGGTGGTTGGTGAAAAAGTTCAAAGTTAGGTACAGCCAAAACGATCTACCCTCTTTCTTAGAATATGTTTTTGTCTCTGAGGATTTTGGCCTCGCACTTCTTGTACATTTGCCATTGTCAAGTATTAAAATATTATCAAATTTCATTCAATATCTCCAAATAAGTCATAATCAAGCCACGTTTAAGTAAGTAAAATAAGTGACGTTTAAGTCATAGTCATGCCCTAGTAAAGTGGTGAAGGCCTTCTCCACTTCTTACAAGAGGCTTCTATGGAGTTTTGGAAACATCACAAAAATATATTTTTCACCGCGTTCATTTATATCGCTACCTACACTCGAACACGTTTACGAACACTTAATAAACAATAATCCACCATTATTACATATTAACACTCGAAAATACACCAATAGGTAAATAAAATAATGAGGCCACATCATGTTTATTTCCACTGGATGCCCGCGACTCTCACAATGTCGTTGGTCTATCTAGTGGGAGGCCTACCTACGCTGCGTCTTCCGGTTCGCGGTCTCTTCTTCCCCAAAGGACGAACAGACGACGGACGCAGATGGCAGGATGTCGTTCAGGGGGAGGCGTATGTTCAGCAGTGGACGTCCTCTGGCTGATGATGATGATGTTTATTTCACGTTGGCACCAAAACGAAAATAAATGTTTAATAAATAATGAATAATGTTTATTTGAAAGGATATATTTTCAGGCTGGTCCAATAATGATATAACTACGACTGGTACTATAGAAATTTTATCAAATCTTTTCAGTACTTTGGTTTTTAAATAAAAAAAATTGGAAAATAATATGTCAAACATCTAAAAGAAATTACGTTTTTTTTATGATACTGTGGCGAGACGAGCGAAGTCGTTCGCCTGATGGCTCTTCATGCTTGCCCATAACAGCTCAACGTTCATCAAAGTAACAAAATTCTCCCGTTATTTTGATTTGATAGCCAAACTACTGAACAGATCTTGATGAAATTTGTCTGTGGCCAATCTGAAAGTACCTATACCTATCCTTTTAATTAAACAATAATTTTCCAGATAGGTTCATTAATGACGGAGTTTTGGTAACAATTATTAAAAAATCAACTGAACTGAGAAACACCCACTTATTTTTTTTTAGTTGGTTAAAAAAAACCTTTCACAAATAAGTTTTTTTTTCACCACCAACTCGCCTGTTGGTAAGTTTATGTGTTGAAATTTTAAGTTATTCTGTTTTTTAATATTCAATCAGTGATTTCTTTATCTTCAAAAATGTTGATAACATGGTTCTGACCGGAACTAGTGAGCAAGTCAATTACCTAATCAAAGGTAAGTGCGAGTCGTGAATCGAGCAAGTGGTTCCGTAGGTGCAGCTAGCCGTGCGTTAGTCCGTAAATCAGATGTTATCCGCATGTTGGTGTGTACGTGTAGTGAGTGGGGCTCTGTCAGAGATACTTGGGTGTGAAATGACTGTTCATTTCCTTTGCACTTATGTATGACCAGTACACTAAACTCGGTCCACGCATTCATTTGCATTCAGCTTTTAATGTTATTGCAACTGTCAAAACAAATATATACTTGGAGCGAGAATAGTGTAATAATATAGGGTTATACTGATCGGTGGTACTAACGTTATACACAACTTTATAAACATTGTTCACTTCAGGTCCAACCCTGAATCGCAAAAAGCCCAGCTGTTTCATAGAAAATTATTTACACTCAGGAAAATGTATGGAACAGCGATATCGGGTTTACTACCGTAGTCAAATTTGTCCGTAAGAACCGACTTTATCAGAACTGGACCAAATTTAAATGGGACCAAATGGGAAGCACCAGCTTTCGAATAAAAAAAGAATCATCAAAATCGGTTCACCCAGTCAAAAGTTCTGAGGTAACAAACATTTAAAAAAAACTGTCGAATAGAGAACCTCCTCCTTTTTGGAAGTCGGTTAAATCGAGCTCATTTTGGCTTAATACACCCTTATTGTGCAACCCTGTATTGTGAAGTATTTTAGAATTAGATAAAAAATACTTAAAAGACATGGTGCTCCTTGGATATTGAGTATTTGTTATAAAAGAAAGACCGAAACATTCCTTGTTAGCCCTACATAAGTCATAAGTACCTTTCAAATGGATGCAATTTCCGAAACAAACCCAACGTATTCCGTTCAAAAACAGATAAATCCGCCGTCTTAAGATTTAGGAGTGTAATCTCCTTGCATATACCAAATGGGCCCAATGTCCGACAATATCGGCCACCGGTCTACCAGAGCCGGGGTCTGAGAAGCCGGGGGTCTGAGTGTCCGGCAGATAACGGCTCCAGACAGTTTATGACACTTGTTTGTATATCTCTGTAGACTGTTGTAAGGGTTAGATCCTCGGATCAGACAAACCAGGGATATATGCCTTAGTACAAATTATCTTCCGTCTACAAATGTCTCCGTTTTTTTAAAAACTGTAAGTATAGCAGACTTACTTATTTTTCACGCACACTAAGAAACTTGCAGCGATACCAATGCACTAATAACTAACAGTCCAAATGCAAAAAGGGACGGCAAGGCCTGATTTAGGCCTGATATGTTTGTACCCGCCATGCCATCTTAGAGGTTAGAGGGTTGACCGCCAGGAGTCGTCTCTTGCGCATGCACACTTCACATCTCAGGATGAGAGAGGGAACAATAAAGGTATTGTGAGATAACGGCTTGCTGTGTATTGCACAATCTTTCTTGCAAAACGAGGTACCGACTAGTATAGCAGATATCTGTGACTCGGTATGGATAGTATTTATCTCTCTTCTGACACAAGCACACAACAAAAGAACATAGTTTCTTTAAAAATACTGAAGTAACCTCCGTAGACCACTGGTACGTCACAATCATGATCATGCATGAAGGATGTGTCGAGTTCAGCACACCCTTCAAATCATAGCAGGAGTCCTAAAAGGCTGAAATCCTGGGAGACAATGCACTTGATCAGTAAATTAATAAAATTAAAACTGGCCTTATCTACTCCTTCTTACATCTATGATTCTACGCCCATCTTAAGACCCTCGGGTCAACGGGACAGATCGGCAGCGATTATTCGCGATAACAGCACCCTGTCGTCTTGTCCCGGTTATTTCTTCCCGTTTATCCCGTGCTGTTATCCGGGACGATTGCCGGGATTACGGGACACAGGTGGACGCTCGTTACGTTGTTAAGTCTATGGGGCTTATGGGCTTTCATAATGATAAGGACGGTGAAGATTGTAGACTGCCTCGGAGCTGAGATTTCGTTGAGTTTGTAGATGCGAACGAAGATCCTAAAATGTTTTTTTTTTTTGTTATTACCTGGTTCCTAACCACGTAGCCTTTAAAGAACACTGAGTAACTATAATCAGTATTTTGTCTTTTTTTTTAATTTATTTTTTATGATACTAGCGAAGTCGCTCGCCTGATGGCTCTTCACGCTTGTCCATAACATCTCAACGCCACTCAGAATTTTGAACATCAACAGTTCAAAACCCTGGATGGCAATGCACTGCGCTCGACACCCCGAGATATAAGATGTCAAATCTCTGTGTGTCCTGTAATTTCGCTGGAAACATTGCCCTTCAATCCGGAACACAGTAGTGTTTGCCACTACTGCTTGGCGGTTGAATAACTGGCAAAGGCGTGGTACTTCCCCAGGCGGACCTCAGCAAAAGAGTCCTACCACTACAAACTTTTAAATTTTGAACTTGAAAAAAAGACTAAAACGAAGTCACTACTCCAAGGCGCATTTGTTATTATTGTAAGTGGGTTAAAAACTATGCATTAAAAATCTAGTAGTACCTACTTAGTATAAATATACCTTCACAGCGTGATAAAGCCGTCAGCAGGCTGGGTACGCTGCCAACTGTCAGTGGGATTGAGCATTTGGATTATTTCTATATAGACTTTCAACGGTCCATGGGCAGTCCAACTTATACTAAAAAGGCTCTTGTCCGTAAAAAAATATTAACGTAAAATTAAATAGTACTTACCAATATAACCATAATATTGTGTTCATTTTTATCATCCCAAGGTTTCGTTTTGATGCGTGAACCGTGAGCGTGATGTCTTACCTGAAACAATAAACAGAATCTGGTTTATAAACAAGAATGTACACCAACAAGTGTTCGTGTGTAGTTGTGTACTGTGTACTGCTGGCTGCTGGCTGACACTATCCACAATCTTCGACCAAAATAAAAGAATGGACGGGCCCTAACCATTGAACTTGATCAGTAAAAACGAGTCAAAACTGTCGGACATATACTTCAACACCTAATTATAAAAATGTACAGTATATATGTTACAAAAAATAGATATCGGTTTTATTTGTGTATTTACACTTCGGTAAAGCATACGAACTTATAATTTTGTCAGATGTTTCGTTATCGCGTAACAATAGACTCGTGTTTCACTTCCTACGGCTAGAGACCGACTGAAACAAAATGAGAGCTGGCGCTCATTTTGTAATCTTCAAAAATGCTCTTCTACTGGGCCCGTCCATTCATTTTATTTTGGTCGAAGTCCACAATATGAATCAGTGTACGTCTATATACAGGTTGCTGCAACACAAACGGTGAACGGTTATGTTCTCTCGTACTCGTGCATCACAAGTTTGGTGCGATGGAAACCGACCTTATGACTCGTCACGGTCCTTGACGCAACCGTCTACCGAGAGCCTCTTCTTATTAGTTATAGTTATCAATATAAAAAACCGACTTCATGAATATTTCAGAACTGGACCAAATTGAAATGAGACCACACAGGAAGCACCAGCTATCAAATAAAATAAAGAATCATCAAAATCGGTTCACCCAGTTCTGAGATAACAAACATTAAAAACAGTCGAATTGATAATCTCCTCCTTTTTGGAAGTCGGTTAACTAATTTGGATGATATTTGGTGTTAATGTGGATGTGCTTATACCCTGGATTACATAGGTGGATTACTTTTAAGTTTTAATCACAAAAAACAAGATCTAATGGTATCTGTAGGAGAGCGAGTGAATAATTAATATTATTATAATAGTAGGTCCATATAATATGTTAATTTTCACAAATAATAATGTTCTAACGCGCAAGTTAGAAGGCAAATATGTTCGCCCTCCACAGAGATAAGAAGCCTAATCTGAACCAAAATCAATGTTGAGTAAGATTACAGCTCCAGGAGCTGACTCTACCGCCCGTAGCTCAGACTTAGCTTATCGCCGTGATAAATGGCCGCGACTTGTAATAGCGAATAATCCGCAGCCACACACTGCAGACAAGTGTGTGTGTTTCCACTACCTAATGAAACTATTGTATACATTATTAGTTAATTTAAGTGTAAATTTTGAAAACTGTCATGCAAACTATTTGTAATCAGGTATACGGGTTGCCTTGATACAGACTTTGTCTAGTAAGGCAACCAGCAGGTGTTATTTTAAGAAAGTAAATAAGGATAATGAGACAAACAATTTAAATTATTGTATTTTCATCGGTCCTTGATAATTGTTTCAAATCAAAGTTTCAAATCAATCCGACGTTTTGAAAGGGATCAAAATCACGTTCATAGATTCCGTTACATAGATACAAGCTAATAAAAGTATGCTTTAATACAATAATTATTGTTCGTGTTCAAATATTGTCCGTTTTTCACTAAACCGCTTAATGCAATTACTGTAAAGACATCAAGCCTGCTTTAAGCATGATGTGTTCGCACCCACCACGTCATCTTACCATATATCCCTTGTTCATCTGATCTGAACAAAATCGATGAGTAGCTTGTCTAGTATTATATTATAAGGAATATATTGTTTCTTGTGTGTTTGTTTCTTGTTTTCTGTTTCCAAGTTGCCAACTGACGCGGGATACCACGCGACCAGGACCGATGGCATTCTTTCCTCCTTGGGGATCCTGGGCTCTTTTATTATGGCCATCCATACACAAGGTGAGGATCTAACCATCCACACCTCACCTCCAACCACCTCCGAGTCTTGATATACGAACCTTTTTTTTCAGGCTTTTAGGTACTATATAGATAGGAAATACTGATCCGGATTCTATTTGCCCCAAAATCAAAGCCCATTAGTCTAGTAGTTGTAAACAAAAACATACGCGGTATGTAGGTAAGTAAAGTACCACAGAACATCTTCCTTCTTTAGTCGGTTAAAAGAGATCCATTCCCAGTGTGATAAGAGCAAGTGGATCACATTAAAAACCGACTTCAAAAATAATTGCCTATAAAATTTAAGGGTTGCCCTCGATTTCCCTGGGATCCCATCATCAGATCCTGACTTGATTACAATGGGACCAAATTGGAAGTATACTAAACAAAAGATATTTTTTTGTAATTGGTCAACAGTTGGCAGAGATATCGGTGAACACACATCAAAAAATACAGTGGAACATAGAACCTCCGCCTCTTTTGAAGTTGGTTAAAAACCAGCTGGCCACGCCACACGCTCTATGCTAAGTCGAGTACGAACTTACTTAACTTTTTAAAGTGTGTTTAGAATGGCTGTGGATGATGCTCATTATGATGATGGCAATACTGATAATCAAAGTATCGTGTCGTGTGTAACAATGCACACCTTTCTCCACACAGCGCCGCCATCCTGCCTAATGTCGCGCTAAACACATTGTCGTGTCGCTTCACCGACTCCAATTACACTCAATTACACACAAAACCTACCATTACTTCACTGGCACAAGGGTCATTATGGCGTGGCAATAATGATATCACATACGTCACTTTTATGAGGATTAATTAGGTGGCAGATGGTTTGTTATTCGAGAGGAAATTAAAACAGATTTAGAAGAAATAGCTAATTGTGTCATAAATCATTGCGCTATTGTTCTACTTTTCAGAACTTAGTAAGGCCACACACAAACATCCACAGATCTTTATATAGATAAAAGAAACTCTATTTGTTCACCTACTTTGCATGTCCATGGCCTGTCTTAAATTGGATCAATGGTCCAACAAGTATGCCGCATAATTCAATCAATCTCCATCGTCTTGGCAATAACACGTCAGACGACAATACAGAAATTTCAAATTGTGCCAAAGTAAAATGTAAAAACTCTTGGAAAATTGTTGGTTGTGCGAACGGAGTCACTAAAGTGTTTATTTACACTAATACTGAAATAATATATACAATAACAATATACATACATAAAGAAAAATATTGAATACATACATAGTTATAAACATAAAGCGAGATGATAACGATACAGTAGCTACTCCGAGATATAGTACAGTTTCACACGACGCTTGAACACTTCCTGTGAGGATGCCCGTTTGATTTCTGTAGATAACATAGATAGGTTTCGTATAACATTTAGTTATACGATGCAATGGAGATCGCTCACCCGAGTTGGTGCGACAGGTTGAGGTGACAAGCACAATGTTCACAGGAAGACAATTCATGGAACTGCTCCAAAATTATGTGATTCACTACAACAAAAAACACATTATAGCAGGTACAAAAATTGCGACACGACTGGTATCTACCCTTGAATGCTCTGTGGCTTCAACTCACACGCATGAAATAAACCAACATCAGCGCCGCACTCTCTATAATCACATAACACGACTCATTTCTAACCTGGCAATTATTCACATGATAAACCAATTAACAATAATTAATCACCAGTTTGACGTGATATAAAGCCGTGCTGATGCTGATGATGGAATAATCGCCACAATGCTGGGAGTGACGCGTTTCTCGCTCTTCTGGCGCGTTTTGGTTGTCTTCGGCACGTTTTTGGCTCAAATAGAAGAGAGAAAATGTTCGCAAGATGTCATGCACAATATTACGAAGGGATTCGCGATGGTGCTGGAAGATTGTAAGCAGCAGGTAAGATTTTAAACGTTACCAATAAGAGAATCAAAAGAAATTCAGCGGTTCATACCGAGACGGGCAATCAATAATAACATTGATTGATTTCGTTGACTTGGCGGTAGAAGAAAAGATAACGTGAGTGTTCGAAACAATGTAACTTTGAATATTAGAGGCAGCACATAAATAGTCTCACTGATACATCCCCAGACAGGGCGCAGGCGAGAGTGAAGACACTACAGACGACTTCACTCGACTGTCGCATTACTTCGCGAGGCGCAGTGCGACGCAAGTGAACAGCCGAGACATCATATGTTCAATATCTCTACTATTATTAAAACGTGTCTATCTTAAACTGTTCCAGGAGAACATAGGCGACCACATAATGCAGGACTTCTTCAACTTCTGGCACGAGGAGTACGCGCTGGTGAACAACGAGATGGGCTGCATCATCCTGTGCATGGCCAGCAAGCTGGAGCTGATGGATGGAGACGACAACATGCACCACGGAAAAGCGCACGAGTTCGCGAAGAAACATGGCGCTGGTGAGATGTTACTGTTCAAAGGAGAATACGAGAGCCAAACTCCATCATCAACTCTCTAATTCACCATCATATTAATAAAATAGAACCACTGAATGGCAGTGCCTGCTGTGCTGTTCATGTTGAAGTGTTGAGTCCGAAACAATACTCGACATGACTGTATAGAGTACAGTTAGGTCGGATAAGATAATATCCATTTTTTTACGTCTATTAAACTCTAATATGATACCTATGATATAAATGAGGAGCTTGGGCATACTACTATGTTCAAAAAACAAGTAGTATGCCGAAGCTCCTCAAAAGTCCAAACATTTATGACATCCACCAGCTTGCACTGGGCTATCATGGTATCTCTGAGAGAAGGCCTGGTTTCCAACTGTGGTAACATGATGATAATCTTGATAATGAAGCGTTCTACATACCCTTCTCTAGTTTGTTACAGTGCAAGTAGCACGGTGTAATGCTCTGCTAATTATATCTTTTATAATATGTATGTACACAACACACACAACTACTTGTAATTTGACCGTCTATGTGATGATGATTCCAGACGACGAGGTGGCCAAGCAGATCGTGACTATAGTCCACGAGTGTGAGAAGTCCAGCGCCTCCGTAGAGGAGCGGTGTGCGCGCGCGCTGGAGACCACCAAGTGCTTCCGGACCAGGGTCCACGGGCTCAAGTGGGCGCCCTCAATGAAGGTCATCATGGAGGAGGTCATGGCTGCCATCTAACTCAGAACACGACTTCACCAGACGAATCAAGTGGTTTTTGCAATAAAAATACTTGTTTACTCTGTATCTAGTTAAATTATTGTTATCTACTAGCAGCGTGCCGCAGCTTCACCCGTTATCCTATAACAAACCTCATTTTATCAGAATAACAAGTAATCAAGTCTTAATCCACGGTATAAGCTAACTTCATACTAAATTTAATTAAAATCTGTTCAGTTGTCAGAGTTCAGTACGGATAAACATACACACTAACACACAAATGTTTCACTTTTTGAATGTTAGTGTGATTTAGTTCATGATTCACCGAGGGGCGAGGGGGGGACCTGCATCACAAACCATCATTTTAAAAACTATTTTTTAAGGGTATAAAACTTTAATAACAAAAAGACAGATTTGTCACTTAAGTTATAACATATTTTAACTAAAAGTATAGTGTTTGTCAGTCGTATTCACTAAAAAAAGAAAGAAAATTCATAAAAATAAACTTCTGACAATACAACCTGTGTCAAATTTAGCTCGGTACATGGAATTTAAAACGCTTCGGCCGTCTACGTCTGGTGACCATAGTTTCGTTACGATCTATATATGGAAATTGAAAACCTCTTCCCTTTCATATATACGTTACAGACATTCATATCTTAGCTATACTCTTGGTCAAATATCCAATTTGATAAAAATTGCCTCATTCTAGATAACAACACTCATAAAACACCTCAATTCTTAAATGTTAAAAGAAATAAAATAAGTAAACTCGTGAAGGAGCCGCGCAGCGCGCTACACCTGCAAGTCATCGCCATGTTGACAATAGCCGAACCGTTCTCAAAAAGCCCGAAAATAAGGCAAATAAAATAAAACGCACCTGCTCGCGCCCGAAAACAGATTTTCGTACAGATAATAAATAGAAAAGTACAGTATGCGAGGCACATGCGAGGGACGCGGCCAGGGCCGTAACAAGGAGGGTTTGGGGCGAACAAGATGACGCCTTTTCAAACATGGTAGCACAAGGCCAAACTAAGTTTTAAACGGAGATTAAAATACTTTTAAAATTTAAAACGTATAATAAATAAAATTCTACACCAGTTATATTAGATCTAGTTTATACTACAAATGAAAGTAGGGAGAATTACAGTTATAAGATTATTTACGGGATATTTACCGTGGTAAGGTTGTGGTGAATGCAACTGCGCCGAAATATCGGGAGTATAAATATACCGTAAATAATCATATACTTAACTGTAGTGAACAACCGTGACAGTTTAAAACAGTGTTTTAGGGAAAATTCGTTTAAAAAACAAAGAAAAAAAGGATTTTGCCATGTCAGTAATCGGGCCCCGGCCTGAGTACAGCCCCACCGTATAGTAGAAGTAAATACCATCACGTAAAGGTCTCAGGTGGCAGCAGGAAAGATTTAATAGCAATTTACACTGTTTGTTTTCATTACACGCTGCTGAATTGATTTCACTTCCTCTATTTTGAGACGCGAAATTAGTTTAAAAATAAACATTATGGCAAGTTTTAATTATATGGTCATGATCTGCTCAATAATTAAACATTATTTATTTCTGATCCAAGATACAAAATATAACTAAAACATACATGCTGAGGAAATGTCAACATTTTATAAAAATTATAATGACGTATGATGTCGTGTGTTTCATCACAAATAGCTTATTACAACATTAATCACGCTTTTTATATTTTAATACTTATAGGCTACATCTACAACCTAACTCACAACTACAATATTAATTTACAAGATTTCCTTTAGCTTGTCTAAAAAGTGTTCGACAATTACAGATTATAAGTACGTGCTTAACCAGATTCTTATCTAAATTCGGTCGAACACTTCATAAATCGTGAGACAATAGGTCTGGTGATTCCCGCAAGTGGCTGTTATGTTGCCGTAATATGGCAGCGATGGCGAGTCCTGCCGTAATGCACGATATCAGTACATCGGAGTTCGATTAAGGCGCTCTTCTAACAGGTTTACATTGTCCTGTCTACGACCGATCCACCTGAGTTGTGGCACCATTAAATTGGGACTGTAATGTTGGATACACTCCGTTACCAATTTAATCTAGGCTTTGCTCACAATTTTTTTACCAGTTTGGTATGTCAAAGCTGTCAAAACAGTTCTTACTAGGGAAACTGACATGTTTTTCGCACAATCGGTTTTAATAAGTCGTAGTGAAGTAATCGTACGCTGGTCGCATTTCTGGTTCGTCAGAATTACCAGTGAAACAGTCGCTTAGTTCTTTAGTTCGATGATAAAAGAGAATTTAACAAAATCGCCGTATCATTTAAAATATTCAGTTTCGATAATAATTTATAAGGCAATAAAAATAACTTTCTAATCACTGGATAGTCTGAATTTTATTAACGTTATAATTTTTAAGAAAAATCAAACAAACAAAACTACAGACCACTTGAATTTCCAAAATAATAAGAAAATATAAAACCTTAGCAGGAATAAATAAATACTTGGGAAAAATATAAATGAGTAAGAAAATAAATAACTATTACATCCATAAATAAACTTTACGAATGTAATATTTATTTATTTGATTAATTAATATTTGTTTTCCATCCATTTATATTTCATTTTTGTACCCATTGCCGTGGAGACCATGGGCAGTTGGGCCACTGAAGCCAGAAGCTTCATTGGTGAGTTGGGGCGCAGGTTGAGGGAGAAAAATAATGACCCTCGCTCCGGCTCGTACCTTGTGCAAAGGTTGGCCATAGCCATTCAGCGCGGCAATGCTGCTAGTGTTATGGGTACCTTCGCACAGGGTACAGTTAGGGGCGGGTTATTCGATTAAAAATATTTTATTTTTGTTTGTAATTTAAATTTTTGTTAGAATATTGTCAAAATAATTAGGTTTAGTTGTATTTTATACCTAAAAGAAAACAAATATTAATTAATCAAATAAACTTTTACATAATAAAATATAGTTCCTAATTTCATACAAATGAACCTAAAATAATTTTGTTCGCCAGAAATCTACATGATACTATGGCCAAAGCCGTATTGCTTGCGCTAGACGTGTGATGATAACACCCTCATCAGATCTCCGTCAGCACCTCAGTAACAATGACATCCACTGTGGGTTCCCAGTGGAGTTCATGGATGCCGACCCGGAAGCACTTGGCCACCTCTAAAACCCTCCAGCAGTCGTCCTTTATACCTTCATTATTCGTCTCACAGGAGTGGATGATGGTAATCATCTTGGTTGCTAAGTCATCATCTGGAACACAAAAAACTAGTTAAAGTGTGCCATAAAGGCAGATTGTATAGACAGCTATCATCATAGTAGGTAGGTATCCTTTTTTATCATAAAAATTTGGTATTGGATACTAGGGCATGCAAAACTCGGGTAATTTAAAAAACCCGGTTTTTTCGAGTTTTCAATTTCAAAAACCGGTTTTTTCGAGTTTTTCGGGTTTTTCGAGTTTTTCTTTATTTAAGCCTTAAAAATATTGTTTTAGTGTGTGCAGTGTAAAGAAAATGCTAAAATGTAATTATATATGTATTTAGACTTTCGTATTCTTATTGTTTAGCTCTAACAAGAGATTAATCAAGTAACGTTTGGTATAATGTTGAGACTTCCAGCCTCCCGAACAAGCCAGTTTCCTTAAAGGCTGGAGCACCATAAGCCCCATACACACTCTCTGCCAGATTATACAGAAGACTGAGGAGTGTAATCGGCCATTATGCCTAGCGTTCGCGGACTATGAAAAAGCCTTTGAGTAAATCGACACCTGGGTAGTATTGCAGTCCTTCCAGCGTTGTCATATCGACTATAGATATATCGAAGTGCTGAAGTGTTTGTAAAGATACGCCACCATGTCAATCCGATAAAAGGAGCACGGAACCAATCCAATTGCAGAAAGGCGTGAGACAGGGAGATGTTATCTCTCCAAAACTGTTCACGAACGCATTGGAGGTTGTTTTCAAGCTTAGACGTAGACTTAGACAGCTTAGGAACAGATTCGGCATCAACATCAATGGCGAATACATCACTCACCTTCGTTTTGCCGATGATATAGTTATCATGGCAGAGTCACTGGAGAATCTCAATACAATGCTCAGCGACCTCAGTAGCCTTTCCCAACAGGTGGGTCTTAAAATGAACATGGACAAGACAAAAATCATGTTCAATGTCCATGTTGTACCCGTGCCGGTAGTTATAGAGAACGATACTGTCAAAGTTGTTGACCATTATATTATATATATCTTGGTCAGATTGTTCAGTTAGGTAAGTCCTTAGGCAAAGAGGTCGCCTAAAAAATCAAACTCGGATGGGCAGCATTCGGGAAATTGCGTGAAATCTTCTCGTCCAAGATACCACAGTGCATAAAAACAAGGGTCTTTGATCAATGTGTGATGACATATGGTACCTACTGAGACGTGGTCCTTAACTGCCTTTTATAGAAACTCAGAGTCACACAACGGGCAATGGAGAGAGCTATGCTCGGAGTTTCTTTGGGCGATAGAATCCTGAACGTGGATATTCGCCAAAGAACCAGAGTCATCGACATAGCTATTAAAATTTGCAAGTTGAAGTTGCTACGGGCAGGCCACATCACTTGAAGAACTGATAACCGATGGGGAAGAAAGGTTCTTGAGTGGAGATCGCGAACCGGAAGACGCAATGTCGGTAGGCCTCCCACTAGATGTACCGACGACATCGTGAGAGTCGTGGGCATCCAGTGGATGCAGATGGCAAGGTGTCGTACAGTGTGGAGGTCAAAGAGAGGCATATGTTAAGCAGTGAACGTCTTCTGGCTGATGACGATGACGATAGACAGCGGGAGTCACTAATTAGTCTACGTTGGGGCATGTTAAACTTTTTAGTGTAAAAAGCCGCGACGGATTATTCAATAGAACTGCCTGTCATCTCCAGCATTTTATTACATTCTTTACCCTTGGAGCTGCTTCCTTCCGTGGCATGCAATGATTAAAACCACGCTGATGATTTATCACAAGCAGATGTTTTATACTCTATATATTTTAATGTTGCTGAATCGGCACTGGCAGTCCTCTTATTTTTTTTTATCTCTGTTGATACGAAGAACTAGTATAACGTACGCTTAGCAAAATATTGAAAATAATAATAGGGATGATGATGGTTATTGATTTAGCTATGTTAACACAAAAACATGAAAATTGAGAAAGAAAAAGACTATACATTAAACTACGTAGTATTAGAATTTTTTTCAAAAAATCATAGAAATACCATACAATAACACTTAGTAGCACTTAGTAGCGCTCACAGCGCCTCACTCAGGCAACGTCAAACCAAAGCTTAACCATATATTACTCCCTAATCCCTAATTATTATTATAGATTGTGGTCAAACTGTTAAATTTATTCGATCAGTAGAGAAGAAATAGAGAAACAGTAAGTTTTTATGAAGTTTCATTGTTTATTAATGTTCTACTGGTAGTATTTAACATAAACAATCGTGAATAAAAAAAAATCGAAAAACCCGAAAAACCCGGTTTTTTAATCCTAAAAACCCGGTTTTCAAATCAGTCGGTTAATCGGGTTTTTCGGGTACTCGGGTACCCGGTTTGCATGCCCTATTGGATACGTATATTGCGTATTCCATGGATCTTTCGTCCGTCACTACAAAATCTTCATCGAATGCGAGTTCCGGGATACACTGGTCTTTCCATTATGGAAGCACTAAATAAAATCACTGATTGATCTTCGCATAAAGATTGAAGAAAACCAGATATTGTGGCAGAGCATAATCCCGAGAGTGATCAATACCTCTTCGAACTACATACGACCTTCGTTATGACGAAAACTACTAAAAAAAGGAGAAAATATTTACCTCTAATCTTTAAGATATTTAAAGCAATAAATACAATGAGAAACAAGCTTACCAGCACCATGCTTCATAGCGAATTCCTTCGTGTTTCCATGATGGAGCTTCCCATCTTCAGTGAAGAGTTCCAACTTCTTGCTCATGCAGATGATGGCGCAGCCTGTCTCCCGGTGAAGCAAGGAGAAGTCCTGCTTCCAGTAGTTGTACAAGTCGGTGACGAGGCCATCTTCTAAATGTAACTGAAAATAAGTGTTTACACAAAATAATACAATAAAACCAAAAAGAAATACTAACAAGCAACCGTTGGCCAAAAATTATGTAGGTGAAGGTGGATTTGAATTTGATTCTAGATTTTAAAAACACTGTGAATCATGTAGATACTGAGGAAAATAAATACAATGAGGCAAAGAATAACACAGACAAAGGGTAACAATGTTTCAGGTACGTTAGCAAATTAGTAATAATGGTCAGTTGGTTCGTATAAAAGCTTTTTAGTTGGAGATGGTTTACAAAAAACGTTGTTAAATAATTACAAACATACTTCCTTTTTGCAATCGTCCAAGACGGACACAAATCCAACAGCCAACAATCTCATCGCATCAGCTGCTTCTGAACGTTTCACAGCTGATAGTATCATAGCTACAAGCACGTATTTCCACTCCATCTTCAGGTTTTCAAATGGATGTTCCGGCAAAAAGGTAGCATTTAAGAAGTTATGGTTAAAGTATATAACAACGCCATAAGTGACACTAATTGTCAACTTTGTAAAGTTCCAATGAATTGAAAACAGTCCAGTAATTAAGAGTTGCTAATTAAATCGTAAAGTTAATTAATAGCAATGACTTTTACTTATCTGACGTGACCAAGTTGGCGTGACATGTTAATTATATTCCGAAAGAAGTTCATGGAGTGAACTATTATCACAACGACGATTACTTACGAAGAATTTTATAAAAACAACGCACCATGACAATTTGTAATGTCTCCATCGCAGCAGTAAAAACAAAACTAAACGGCAAAATTAAAGAAATAAGGACCCAATTAATAAAATATTTTATTTTATGTTTCAGGTAGGTTCTATAATGGAGACCACGGACCGGTAAGCCCAGTGTAGGACGTCCACCCACAAGATAGACAGACGACCTAAAAAAGAGACCACATGGAAAAGCTGGATGCAGGTCGCTTCCAACCGGCCTTTTTGGAGATCGATTGGGAAGGCCAATGTCCACCAGTGGACTTCCTGTGGATGAAATAATGATGAGGAAGGTTATAAGAAAAGCCTTCTAATATTTTAAACTTGTTTTCTATTGTAAATTTTAGGGTATATCTACATATGAGTTAAATTCAAATGGTAAAGGTAACGGAAAATAAAAAGAAGAAAACATAATTTTCAAGATACATCAAATTATTCTCATGCTAGATTTGCGAAAAGCTGCTTAAAAATGTAGATTGTTCTCTTAACTGGTATAATCATAATTTTCATCGTCTGCGTCAGGATCGAGAGAGTCTGGAGCCCAGTTTCTCATCAGCATTCCCGCTCTAAAGCATTTTGCCAGGTCTATCCCAATGTAACATTCTTGGTTAAACCAGATGATTTCTTTGCACATGTTATAAAGTTCTATTATAACCTCCGTGGTAAATTCATCTGGAAAATAATTATAAATAAATAGTCCCATAGTATAGTTGCAGGTACAACTTGCAACTTGAACCTGCAACAGCTTGAAGTGTATGAAATCAAAAGGAGGTCTATCATTATACTCATCATTATGAACAAATTTTACTAAAGGACCAACACTCAAAACGCAAAAAAAAACTGCTGTTCTATGTAAAAATGTCGTTCATACTCGACGGAAGAGTCATCATCATTATCAGCCTATCACGTCCTCACTGCTGGAATACAGGCCTTCTCTCAGAGAGAGAGAGGATGGGCCCTAATCCACCATGCAGACTCAATGCATATTCGTGAATATCATATGTCTTTGCACTTCATACTGGTCGGTTCTTTCTTGGTCATACCGGTTTCCTCGTGATGTTTTCCTTCGCCGTTTTTGAGCACACAGATGGCAACATCGGCAACCGTTGATGGAACATAAATAGATAACTAGCTGCGCGGTTTCACCCGCGGGGATTACTGCTCATAACATCAGCTATCTGCCATTGAATGCCCCGTCAAAATCAATCCAACCGTTTTGGAGTCCATAGGGTACATAACATACATACACACATTGCCTTTTGGATATAGAGATAATAAATAAAAAAGTACCAGATCCTTTAGCCGACAAGAATGCTGCAGCATTTTCATTCTTAATGTTTCCATTTGGCTCCAAAAGCTCCAATTGTGTCAGGACACACATGACAACGCAGCCTACATTTGGATCATCCAGGGGAGTGGTGTCGGACCAAAACGAGAGAAATGTGTTGACGATATCTTGATCGAAATTAGTCTGAAGTATAAATGTGTATTAGAAAAATCTCTTTTACGTTCTGAATTTTTGCCAGCGTCAATAGTTATGTAGATTTTCAGTTTCTTCTGCCTTTTTTGGCATTAAAGTTATCCAATATCTATATTCTCGATCATCAATAATACTTATATAATCGGTGAAATTAAATGATCCAAACTTTCTCATT
This sequence comes from Agriopis leucophaearia, assembly GCA_949125355.1. Classification (NCBI taxonomy): domain Eukaryota; kingdom Metazoa; phylum Arthropoda; class Insecta; order Lepidoptera; family Geometridae; genus Agriopis; species Agriopis leucophaearia. The sequence continues at coordinate 427,987 of OX421278.1, read as the reverse complement.
GCCAAATTTCATCACGATTCCGTCTTCAGTTATTTGGTCGTGACTCTTGAAAAGGTAACGCAAAGAGACTGAGTAACAGAGTCCGGAGTCCTATCAGGTGGAAAATTCAATAATAATTCTTATATCCAGTCACCAATAGACCTCTTCAGTTATTTTAAAATATATATTATATTATATATGTATTATAATAAATAATAATAATAAAAGCCTTTATTAACAATCTTATATGTTACATATCATCTTATAACTACTAATGTACTACTAATATTGAACATGGTTATTTATGAAAGCAACATAATTAAATGTTATTGTTTGTATTAGACACCGGTTTCGTGATTGTCGTGCTCTTTGGCATAGGCCTCCCCGAGTGTTTTCCACAACGATCTAACCCTTGCTATCCTCATATTATTAGAATATAGTAAATTTTTAAATAAATTATATCATTAAACTTCACCTGTTGCTGACAAATCAGTACATTTTCTCCTATCGTGGCACTCATTTTCTTCAACACCACCCTCGGATCATTTCCTTTCTCACAATATAACTCAATAAGTAAAGTAAACAACAATAATGTTTTCAAAACCATTATTGTGATTTATTTACAAGTACAAAGTATCTGTTACGATACTTTCAACTTCTTGAGTTTGGTTCTAATGAACGAAGTACTTTCCATTTTAATGAACAGGTTGTATTTGTTAATTGATTAATTAATTTTCGTGATTTCATTTGTCGATTTCTTAATTAGATTTACGTAGTAGAGTTTTTAAATATATACAAAGGGGGGGGGGGGGTAAGATAAGTCTTTGTTTCATCATTGCAAACACACTAAATTCTTAGTTTGCATAGAGCGTTATGACGTTAAACAAACTAAATTATAAAACCCGAACTCTAAATGATTAATGACATAAATAGACGACGACTTTCAAATTGTTATATATTTATACCACTGAATAAAGAAAACAAAAGATAGAAGCTTTAAAAAACTTATTTTAATAATTACTACAAATCATAAATAAAATCGACAGCTGAGAAGGGCGTACATAAATTATAATAATGTCATAAGTCCGTTATTCTAGCCAGGTTTTGAGAAGTGGGTCCAAAAATCCTTCCCTGAGGGACTCCTAAGCTTCGGCTAAAAGCTCTGCTACGATGAGGTCTGGGTCTGGTGCCCACTTGAGCTCGTGGATCTTGTGTTTGAAGCACATTGCCACTGATACGGTCTTCAGACACCCGTCTGGGTTTGGCGGCGTGCTTTCATTGCATCCATGGATGATATCGACTAACTGCTGGGCCATAGAAGCATCTGAGGATGAAACAGTATTTAGACTATTTGGTACAACACAACTGGAATTAAAATCAAGTTTTTGAAATAGAAAATGTCGAAGAAATTAAGATTAACTTATTACAATAATTACAAAAATATTCTATTGGTACTCCGCCGTGGCACCGAACAACGGTCGACTTGAGTTTCTATTGTAAATTAAAGCAGAATTTAAAGATGGAATGATAAATCATGCCAATTTTCTTCCTTATTTTACTCTCAGTCTCGTACCGAGGCTAAAAGGGAACTATTGGACCAGCCCTGATATTAGCTGCAATTAGCTGAATCTTATCATATCTTGGAATTTCACTGGAAATATTGCCTTATAATCTAGAACATAATATAGTGTAAACTACAACTTGACATAGCATGTAATTTACTGTGTTAGAGATACCAATAACTTCGAAGCTAATCGCAAATGATCATCAAATACCAGCTCCATGTTTCATGGCGAATTCTTTTGCGTTTCCGTGGTGGAGCTTGTACCCCTCGTCCAGGAGTTCCAGCTTCTCTGATATGCACATGATGGCACAGCCAGTCAGACGGTTGGTCACCTCGTAACCGTCCTTCCAGAAGTTCATGAACTCTTTCGTGACAGCGTCTGGCAGATCCAACTGTAATTAAACTTAGATGATTAGCCTTCTTTTAAAAGTTTTATTTTCTAGCGTACTCTGATATGTAATCTATTAAAAAAGTTTTTAAGAGCAAATGCAAGAACTTCGTCACATTTGAATGTTACGTTAGGTATCAAAAGCATTACAGGCTTTTTACTAGTATCACTATAATTATGCATGTTATATGACATACCCATACCCACACACATTATTATTGTTAGTACAATTATTTCCGATCTTACCTCTTTTTTGCAAACCTCCATTGGCTTCCCGAAGTTGATCGTTATACTCTTCATTACATCTTGAGATGATTGCACTTTAGCAATCACAGTTACTAACAGCACAAGTATTAATTTCTTCCATTTCATCATCGTGACGCTCCTCTAGATGTTCAGCCAAACAGGATTTGGCTGCCGCTGTGGTCGGTTTTATATAATTCATAGCTGGTTCACGAGTGTTTTAATTATCACCTATCGCTAGATGGCGTGCTTCGTAATTAGAATGAATACGCGGCCGGGGCTACTCGGAATGACTAGATTGATGCCCATTTGGTTTTAATTGTAGCGCGAAGTCACTAATAGAGAAACAATGCCAATGCCATATTATGTAACACTAGCTATGCCCCGCGGATTAACCTGCTTTCCTACAAAGATCCTCTGTTTACAATAAAAGCTTACCATAGTTTAAGCTACCTCCATGCCAAATATTACCCAAATCTTTTTATTTTTTACAGAGTTGAGTTAGAACAAACACACCCTAACAAATACACATACATACACAAACTTTCGCATTTATAATATTAGTGGGAATTACACACAGTTCTTTATTAAGTACACATTTGCAGATGTAAACAGTTCTCACATTATGAGTGCAATTAATAAGTTCAGACCAGTGGTGATGGTGATACCTGCATCTTTGTACCGCGGCCACCATTTCATCATATCTAGAGATACAGATAAATCTTGGAAACCAAAGCAATTAAATTATACTGACTGTTTATTTTGGCAAGTCTAAGGAGTTGGGGGAGACCTTTGGCCAGCAGAGGGATAATATCTGGGACATTATTGCACACATGGTCATCTGACCCCAAACTAAGCAAAGCTTGTAATATGGCAGCCAGAGACTGATATACATACATATATAATTTTAAATACATACTTAAATAGATAATAATAATGCTGGTTAACATAAGACTGGGGCTGGTGAACATAAGTGGCTGGTTCGTTAAGACCACAATTGAAAAGCAGACCCTAAAGATAATATAAAAGGCATTACTAGCTTTTAACGAATGCATTATCTTAATCGTGCCCATATTCAAAACCCCGAGAGATTTCAAGTCGAGCTGTCTAATCGCTTTGATTGCCTGGAGAATCTCGCTTTGGTGGATGAGATTAACAACAGGTTAGTGGAAACTGTCCATGCGGTAGGTTCTAAGTTTTTTAGACCTGGCTGTCGCACAGATAGACCTCAAAAGTTATCCGACCATACCCGTAACTTCATGACTGATCAACGCTCGTTACAACGCTCGTCTTCTGATGACGCTGAATCATACTGGCAGCTCAAAAGACAAATCTGGAAGTCATTGTGACATGACATACGTAGCTTTAATACAAACAGTATTAATGTGACGATTGAGCAAAATAAAGGCTCCAAAGTGTTTGCAAGAGACGTGTCTATTGGGCAAAGCCAGTTGACGAAGATGAAGAGAGTAGTGATGACCAAAGCCGAGGTATTAGGGGAAATCGAGAGGTTCTATGGACAGTTATTATATACATTTCGGTTGCTAAAACTGTCAGAAGCTCGGCCAGAGACCCAATAGCCAAGCTGAGCCGACACTATACCGAAGATATCCCGGACATCAGCCTGTACGAGATTAGGATGGCTCTGAAATATCTCAGGAACAACAAGGTGCCGGGTGACGATGGAATCACATCAGAGCATCTGAAAACGGGTGGAATACCGGTACTCAAACTTCTTCAGAAGCTCTCTAATTCCGTCTTATTCGAAGGCATAACGCCAGAAGCGTGGAACAGAGGCGTGGTGGTGCTGTTCTTTAAGAAAGGTGACAACACCTTGCTTAAAAATTACAGACCCATCTCGCTTCTGAGCCATGTTCATAAGCTGTTTTCGAGGGTCATCTCGAATCGTCTAGATCGTAGGTGAGTTTATCGATAAAACTAGTGCCAAAGCTGATGAGTTTATCGATTTAACTACTGCAGCAGCTGCGGTGACTATACAATCGTATTTACATTTGGTTAGGTAGTGGACTAATATAAACTGATTATGAATATGATATTCAGTTCAAGTTTTATTAGCTCTGACAGCTGTAATAGATTGTAGAAAGCTAAATGAAAAATGTAAATCCTGATCACTTTTGCTAAGTTTTTTAACGTAAGATTGTAGATGGTAGTCTATTTACTATGTACAGTAAAACATTAGAAAAAGTTTTCAGTCAACGTTTTACAATGTTGTAAAATAGGCATTATACTAGTGCCGCATAGTACGTTTTAGGTTTTGGTCTCTCTGAGACTGAGGTGCACAGAACAAGGGTAAAAACCGGAAAAATGCCTACTTGTTCCACCGCCGATTGCCCGCCTGTCTTCAATATGGAGCGTTTTCAAAAAGGGTATGTAGAAACATCTCTCCCGACTGGCATAGCATCGACAACGTCGCTAGTGATGCAGATGTGCATAGGTGCCGATAACCGCTTACCATCAGGTGGACTGGATAGGATATTTGCGACATTTTTTTTTTTTACTAGTAATTATGTACCTAATAAAACAGTAATGTTACGCAGAAACAGAGATCCTTGGACGTATAGCAAATTACCGACCGGACCTGCTATTAACTAAACCACCGCTTGCGATATGACTCCGCAGAAACACACATCACTCAATCACTACCTTGTCACCATCTCATTATAACATTTATAACTAACCAACGTATTTTGAACTTTACGCTACTCAAAATAGGTAACAAACCTTTTCAAAATATTCAAATTTTGAGCCAATTTACTAGCAATATTTGTCAAAGGATTTCTAACTTTAAAATGTATGTCAAAAGAGATGTAAGACTGCGAAACCAAAGTGGTACGCTAATAATATGTAATTGTTCCCCAGAAAAAAGTTTTCAGACGATATAATATGGTGGAAGGTGGTGGTGAGGTATTAGTGGAGCTAGAAGCCTGTGAAGATGAAGTACTTTCTGGTGGTGGTAGTGATGTCGTCGGTGATGGGGCTGACGGTGGGGACAGCGGAGGTGATGAGCCACGTGACGGCGCATTTCGGGAAGGCACTCCACGAGTGCAGGGATGAGGTGAGTCGAGGAGACTAGCAGTTAAGTCTAGGAAGATGCCTTTCAAGGGTATCAGCCTAAGCCTCGTAAGGTTTCCATACCCAAAGGGCTGTAACGGTTATTATTTAGTACACTTATCGTACTTCTACTGTAGACGTTACGAGAGAAATTCCTCTGTAATATATTATATACTTCATCCTCGTCTTGAGGAACGATTATTAAAGAAGAAAGAAGTGGTATCCGTGAAATGGGTGACGAAAAAGAATCAGATCACTAGCCCCATGCAATGGTCAGTTTGACATGTGAAGCACATAAAAAGGGACTGCCAACCACCAGGGTACTTTTTTACCAATACCCACTGTTCCTTCGAGTCGATGTTTCGTTTTTTATTTAAAAAAAAAGGTTTGGAATAAAATTTTGCTACTCCTATGGCACTCTCCATGGCTTCATTCAGGTCGTCCTAAAACCCCACATTAGACATATATTATTGTAAAAGTCGAAAGAAAACAAAATTGATTTCAATAATAAAATATTGGTTTCTGTACTTCTTCATACAGTCAGGCCTGACCCCGGAAATCCTAGAAGAGTTCCAGCACTTCTGGCGCGAAGACTTCGAGGTGGTACATCGCGAGCTGGGCTGTGCTATTATCTGCATGAGCAACAAGTTCAGCCTGATGCAGGAGGACTCCAGGATGCATCACGTCAACATGCACGACTACGTCAAGAGCTTCCCTAATGGTTCGTTGGGACAGATCATTTTTATTATGTTTTATTTTTTCTCTAGATAGGATTATTTTGGCGTCTCATATATTGTGCATTTTCCAGCGTCAAATATTGAAATATATTCAAGTTTTATTTAAATATCTTCAAACAAGTCATAGTCTCAGTCAAAGTCAAGCAACATAAATTACAGTCAAGTCTAAATCATCCTTATAAAGTGGATGAGAATTTACTAGAAACTTCAAAGAAGATTTGGAAACAACATGTAAATAGATCTTTTCATCTCGTTAATTCACAAAACTTGTGACTCTAACACGTTCAATATTCAGGCATTATTACACATTAATACTAAAATTTACGAGTTTAGGAAAATAATACAATTAAATGAGAAGATACGTTTTTTGTGCCAAATTTCCTTTAAGGCTTTCATTAAGTTTTGTTTAATTGACATGGGTCTCATTGTTATCAGGTCAGGTGCTGTCAGCGAAGATGGTGGAACTGATCCACGGGTGCGAGCAGCAGTACGACGACATCACCGATGATTGTGACCGCGTGGTGAAGGTGGCGGCCTGCTTCAAACGCGACGCGAAGAAGGAAGGCATCGCGCCAGAAGTCACCATGATCGAGGCGGTCATGGAGAAGTATTAGTACCATAATGCACACTTAAACTTGGATGCTCTTCAAAATAATATCTAAGCAGCATAGAATTCTTCCAGTTATATGATTATAAATAAGATATTTACCGTGATAAGGTTGTGGTTGGAGCTCTTGATATTTCGGCGCAGTTACATACATGTACCTTCATCACGGGAAGACTGAAGAAACCACCCAACAACATTTATAACTGTAGTGAATAATACCGTGATAGTCTGTTACATTGGAATTCTTTGCTAAATTGGATAGTTACCATATCCTCAATCCAAGCTGGGCATATATTATTTGTATTTCTGAAATGCATTTGAAGTCCACCCAAGTACAGAACCAAGCATACACTTCCAAGTATCGAACTAAGCTAGAACATACCAGAACTTATATAGACTAAATGATACTAGGCGTAAGAATATGTTAAGATAAAAAGCATTATGAAAATGAAAAAAATAATACATATAAGTAAAATATACTTACTGTGTGTTTCGTATACTAATAAAGACGGTGTTTCATTAATATTTTTTTTTGAACCAATCGTTTCATCTTTCTCTGCATGACTTCTTAGTCGTTTTTTTAATTGCTCAAAGGATTCGATTTTGATAGTTTAGGTAACAGTTTTGAACTTATAAACATATTTTTTATTTTAGGCTACCTAATAATGATAGCAATACTTTCATTTAGTTGACTGTCAACTGAACCTACGAAATCGGTCCTAATTTACAACCAAATTGATTCTTTTTACGACATTTTTACACCCATTTTTACGACAGTATGACCAGTACCACGAAGCTTTTATATTCATATAATATGAAGAGCTTTTAATATAATAACATTAAGTATGTTTGTTTTGTATTCTTTTTATGCTTCTCTACTTAGTACCTATATACGTATTTCAAAAGAGAAAAATGATAGAATATTACTTCGCAAATAACTGTAATATGATCATCAATCTCTGGTCCCGTCACCGGCAGCCAGTGGAAACAATCTGTCAGCGGCAATGAGCAGGGGTCGAGCCTTCACCTGAGATGTCACGGGGTGGAGAGAACTTATGAAAAATGGCAATCATTCACGTGTTTGAAAGGTCCCCGTCGCTGGGTAACTGTCGATCACAGCAGATGTGAGCAATGTTGATAATATCATGTAGATATATTTATATATACCTACCTATCAAAGGGAGAGCAAGAGTAATATTATTGCCATCTTTTTCCCTCACACTGAAATTAAAAGAGAACGAAATAATTGTAGCCTAAAACAGAACGAAATATATATTTAAATTGACCATTTCATTGCGGTGTTGTAGCTGATATAGAGTAATTCAATATACCAAGCTAAGAACAAGCGTACCAACGTCACATAGTTAACAACGCCTCGGTCGACGATTTGGCAAGCTCCGGTACCTACGATAATATTCATATAAGTATTTCAATCACGTCCCTACTCGTTCACAAGACACCTGAGCATTCAGGATTTACTATAATCTAAACAATAAAACCAAACAACACACGTTGCTATTTTATTTCATGGAAAAAATATAAAAATTTACATACAAAGCGAGAGACTCGATTTTTCGGGAAAATGTTTATGCCTCCCCTGATAACACTACGTGATGCGAATGGGAGAATCTGGCAACCCATATGTCTTTTACTTATTTTCTGTTTTGGTTTCCCCTTTATTTTATAGTTTGGTGGAGGCAATTGTTTCTTTATCTATTTTTCGTTTGGGTTTAAAAAGGAATCTCCTATTTTAGTCATGTTAATAAAAAGGTAAGTAATAGTTATCCTTACTTGCCTTTAATTTTAATGAAATCCACAAAGGAAACTGCAATAATCCATCAACCTGTCTGTGCAGTCTGCACAAACTTACGTTTGCACTTGATCCCTTAATCCCGCAAACAAAAAAGAGCTTTTCAACCGAAAATAGAACTTTGCAACGAAATATCATTAGGGTTTCCTTTTACAGCCGGGACAGAGAAAAACGACCTCTGACGCAATCAAAATACGTGTCACGTGTACAACTTGACGTAAAGAACCTTAAGTATCAGAAGTCAAAACAAGGTTCTCGACAAACTTGTTTTTGCCTTTCAACAAAACTTTGGTCTGAAGATTTGACTCTTATTTCAGCGGGATATGATTTTGTTTAGAATTTAAGGTAATCGTACGAGCGGTAAGATGTTTTTGAAGTGGAAAAAAGAAATGGTCTCCTCAGGGAATTCGACCATTTTTCATGAAAACAACGTCGTGAATACTAATGCTGAATAGACTTGTTAATAAAGAACGTTGGATTCATGAGAACGTAGGAAATCGTCACGGAGTTGAACAGAATGTTTTCCGTTTGTAATCTTATCAAGGGCTGAATTAGATTCGGGTGTAATGAAAACATTACGAAACTTGTTTTCTTTGCATTGGGTAAAAAAAATTTAAACAGAGTAGTAGCAAAGTATCTGTTACGATACTTTCAACTTCTTGAGTTTGGTTCTAATGAACGAAGTACTTTCCATTTTAATGAACAGGTTGTATTTGTTAATTGATTAATTAATTTTCGTGATTTCATTTGTCGATTTCTTAATTAGATTTACGTAGTAGAGTTTTTAAATATATACAAAAGGGGTAAGATAAGTCTTTGTTTCATCATTGCAAACACACTAAATTCTTAGTTTGCATAGAGCGTTATGACGTTAAACAAACTTAATTATAAAACACGAACTCTATGCTTAAATGATTAATGACATAAATAGGCGACGATAATATAATCGAATTATAAATTAACAATGCATCTACAGAACTTTCAAATTGTTATATATTTATACCACTGAATAAAGAAAACAAAACATAGAAGCTTTAAAAAACTTATTTTAATAATTACTACAAATCATAAATAAAATCGACAGCTGAGAAGGGTGTACATAAATTATAATAATGCCATAAGTCCGTTATTCTAGCCAGGTTTTGAGAAGTGGGTCCAAAAATCCTTCCCTGAGGGACTCCTAAGCTTCGGCTAAAAGCTCTGCTACGATGAGGTCTGGGTCTGGTGCCCACTTGAGCTCGTGGATCTTGTGTTTGAAGCACATTGCCACTGATACGGTCTTCAGACACCCGTCTGGGTTTGGCGGCGTGCTTTCATTGCATCCATGGATGATATCGACTAACTGCTGGGCCATAGAAGCATCTGAGGATGAAACAGTATTTAGACTATTTGGTACAACACAACTGGAATTAAAATCAAGTTTTTGAAATAGAAAATGTCGAAGAAATTAAGATTAACTTATTACAATAATTTCAAAAATATTCTATTGGTACTCCGCCGTGGCACCGAACAACGGTCGACTCTGAGTTTCTATTGTAAATTTAAGCAGAATTTAAAGATGGAATGATAAATCATGCCAATTTTCTTCCTTATTTTACTCTCAGTCTCGTACCGAGGCTAAAGGGGAACTATTGGACCAGCCCTGATATTAGCTGCAATTAGCTGAATCTTATCATATCTTGGAATTTCACTGGAAATATTGCCTTATAATCTAGAACATAATATAGTGTAAACTACAACTTGACATAGCATGTAATTTACTGTGTTAGAGATACCAATAACTTCGAAGCTAATCGCAAATGATCATCAAATACCAGCTCCATGTTTCATGGCGAATTCTTTTGCGTTTCCGTGGTGGAGCTTGTACCCCTCGTCCAGGAGTTCCAGCTTCTCTGATATGCACATGATGGCACAGCCAGTCAGACGGTTGGTCACCTCGTAACCGTCCTTCCAGAAGTTCATGAACTCTTTCGTGACAGCGTCTGGCAGATCCAACTGTAATTAAACTTAGATGATTAGCCTTCTTTTAAAAGTTTTATTTTCTAGCGTACTCTGATATGTAATCTATTAAAAAAGTTTTTAAGAGCAAATGCAAGAACTTCGTCACATTTAAATGTTACGTTAGGTATCAAAAGCATTACAGGCTTTTTACTAGTATCACTATAATTATGCATGTTATATGACATACCCACACACATTATTATTGTTAGTACAATTATTTCCGATCTTACCTCTTTTTTGCAAACCTCCATTGGCTTCCCGAAGTTGATCGTTATACTCTTCATAACATCTTGAGATGATTGCACTTTAGCAATCACAGTTACTAACAGCACAAGTATTAATTTCTTCCATTTCATCATCGTGACGCTCCTCTAGATGTTCAGCCAAACAGGATTTGGCTGCCGCTGTGGTCGGTTTTATATAATTCATAGCTGGTTCAAGAGTGTTTTAATTATCACCTATCGCTAGATGGCGTGCTTCGTAATTAGAATGAATACGCAGCCGGGGCCACTCGGAATGACTAGATTGATGCCCATTTGGTTTTAATTGTAGCGCGAAGTCGCTAATAGAGAAACAATGCCAATGCCATATTATGTAACACTAGCTATGCCCCGCGGATTAACCTGCTTTCCTACAAAGATCCTCTGTTTAAAATAAAAGCTTACCATAGTTTAAGCTACCTCCATGCCAAATTTTATCCAAATCTTTTTATTTTTTACAGAGTTGAGTTAGAACAAACACACCCTAACAAATACACATACATACACAAACTTTCGCATTTATAATATTAGTGGGAATTACACACAGATCTTTATTAAGTACACATTTGCAGATGTAAACAGTTCTCACATTATGAGTGCAATTAATAAGTTCAGACCAGTGGTGATGGTGATACCTGCATCTTTGTACCGCGGCCACCATTTCATCATATCTAGAGATACAGATAAATCTTGGAAACCAAAGCAATTAAATTATACTGACTGTTTATTTTGGCAAGTCTAAGGAGTTGGGGGAGACCTTTGGCCAGCAGAGGGATAACATCTGGGACATTATTGCACACATGGTCATCTGACCCCAAACTAAGCAAAGCTTGTAATATGGCAGCCAGAGACTGATATACATACATATATAATTTTAAATACATACTTAAATAGATAATAATAATGCTGGTTAACATAAGACTGGGGCTGGTGAACATAAGTGGCTGGTTCGTTAAGACCACAATTGAAAAGCAGACCCTAAAGATAGTTATATAAAAGGCATTACTAGCTTTTAACGAATGCATTATCTTAATCGTGCCCATATTCAAAACCCCGAGAGTTTTCAAGTCGAGCTGTCTAATCGCTTTGATTGCCTGGAGAATCTCGCTTTGGTGGATGAGATTAACAACAGGTTAGTGGAAACTGTCCATGCGGTAGGTTCTAAGTTTTTTAGACCTGGCTGTCGCACAGATAGACCTCAATAGTTATCCGACCATACCCGTAACTTCATGACTGATCAACGCTCGTTACAACGCTCGTCTTCTGATGACGCTGAATCATACTGGCAGCTCAATAGACAAATCTGGAAGTCATTGTGACATGACATACGTAGCTTTAATACAAACAGTATTAATGTGACGATTGAGCAAAATAAAGGCTCCAAAGTGTTTGCAAGAGACGTGTTTATTGGGCAAAGCCAGTTGACGAAGCTGAAGAGAGTAGTGATGACCAAAGCCGAGGTATTCGGGGAAATCGAGAGGTTCTATGGACAGTTATTATATACATTTCGGTTGCTAAAACTGTCAGAAGCTCGGCCAGAGACCCAATAGCCAAGCTGAGCCGACACTATACCGAAGATATCCCGGACATCAGCCTGTACGAGATTAAGATGGCTGATGATGGATGAAATAGCTCAGGAACAACAAGGTGCCGGGTGACGATGGAATCACATCAGAGCATCTGAAAACGGGTGGAATACCGGTACTCAAACTCCTTCAGAAGCTCTCTAATTCCGTCTTATTCGAAGGCATAACGCCAGAAGCGTGGAACAGAGGCGTGGTGGTGCTGTTCTTTTAGAAAGGTGACAACACCTTGCTTAAAAATTACAGACCCATCTCGCTTCTGAGCCATGTTCATAAGCTGTTTTCGAGGGTCATCTCGAATCGTCTAGATCGTAGGTGAGTTTATCGATAAAACTACTGCAGCAGCTGGTGACTATACAATCGTATTTACATTTGGTTGGGTAGTGGACTATTATAAACTGATTATGAATATGATATTCAGTTCAAGTTTTATTAGCTCTGACAGCTGTAATAGATTGTAGAAAGCTAAATGAAAAATGTAAATCCTGATCACTTTTGCTAAGTTTTTTAACGTAAGATTGTAGATGGTAGTCTATTTACTATGTACAGTAAATCATTAGAAAAAGTTTTCAGTCAAAGTTTTACAATGTTGTAAAATAGGCATTATACTAGTGCCGCATAGTACGTTTTAGGTTTTGGTCTCTCTGAGACTGAGGTGCACAGAACAAGGGTAAAAACCGGAAAAAATGCCTACTTGTTCCACCGCCGGTTGCCCGCCTGTCTTCAATATGGAGCGTTTTCAAAAAGGGTATGTAGAAACATCTTTCCCGACTAGAATAGCATCGACAACGTCGCTAGTGTTGCAGATGTGCATAGGTGCTGATAACCGCTTACCATCAGGTGGACTGGATAGGATATTTGCCACATTTTTTTTTTACTAGTAATGTACCTAATAAAACAGTAATGTTACGCAGAAACAGAGATCCTTGGACGAATAGTAAATTACCGACCGGACCTGCTATTAACTAAACCACCGCTTGCGATATGACTCCGCAGAAACACACATCACTCAATCACTACCTTGTCACCATCTCATTATAACATTTATAACTAACCAACGTATTTTGAACTTTACGCCACTCAAAATAGGAAACAAACCTTTTCAAAATATTCAAATTTTGAGCCAATTTACTAGCAATATTTGTCAAAGGATTTCTAACTTTAAAATGTATGTCAAAAGAGATTTAAGACTGCGAAAACAAGGTGGTACGCTAATAATATGTAATTGTTCCCCAGAAAAAAGTTTTCAGACGATATAATATGGTGGAAGGTGGTGGTGAGGTATTAGTGGAGCTAGAAGCCTGTGAAGATGAAGTACTTTCTGGTGGTGGTAGTGATGTCGTCGGTGATGGGGCTGACGGTGGGGACAGCGGAGGTGATGAGTCACGTGACGGCGCATTTCGGGAAGGCACTCCACGAGTGCAGGGATGAGGTGAGTCGAGGAGACTAGCAGTTAAGTCTAGGAAGATGCCTTTCAAGGGTATCAGCCTAAGCCTCGTAAGGGTTCCATACCCAAAGGGCTGTAACGGTTATTATTTAGTACACTTATCGTACTTCTACTGTAGACGTTACGAGAGAAATTCCTCTGTAATATATTATATACTGCATCCTCGTCTTAAGGAACGATTATTAAAGAAGAAAGAAGTGGTATCTGTGAAATGGGTGACAAAAAAGACTCAGATCACTAGCCCCATGCAATGGTCAGTTTGACATGTGAAGCACATAAAAAGGGACTGCCAACCACCAGGGTACTTTTTTTACCAATACCCACTGTTCCTTCGGGTCGATGTTTCGTTTTTTATTTAAAAAAAAAAGGTTTGGAATAAAATTTTGCTACTCCTATGGCTCCATTCAGGTCGTCCTAAAACCCCACATTAGACATATATTATTGTAAAAGTCGAAAGAAAACAAAATTGATTTCAATAATAAAATATTGGTTTCTGTACTTCCTCCTACAGTCAGGCCTGACCCCGGAAATCCTAGAAGAGTTCCAGCACTTCTGGCGCGAAGACTTCGAGGTGGTACATCGCGAGCTGGGCTGTGCTATTATCTGCATGAGTAACAAGTTCAGCCTGATGCAGGAGGACTCCAGGATGCATCACGTCAACATGCACGACTACGTCAAGAGCTTCCCTAATGGTTCGTTGGGACAGATCATTTTTATTATGTTTTATTTTTTCTCTAGATAGGATTATTTTGGCGTCTCATATATTGTGCATTTTCCAGCGTCAAATATAGAAATATATTCAATTTTTATTTAAATGTCTTCATACAAGTCATAGTCTCAGTCAAAGTCAAGCAACATAAATTACAGTCAAGTCTAAATCATCCTTATAAAGTGGATGAGAATTTACTAGAAACTTCAAAGAAGATTTGGAAACAACATGTAAATAGATCTTTTCATCTCGTTAATTCACAAAACTTGTGACTCTAACACGTTCAATATTCAGGCATTATTACACATTAATACTAAAATTTACGAGTTTAGGAAAATAATACAATTAAATGAGAAGATACGTTTTTTGTGCCAAATTTCCTTTAAGGCTTTCATTAAGTTTTGTTTAATTGACATGGGTCTCATTGTTATCAGGTCAGGTGCTGTCAGCGAAGATGGTGGAACTGATCCACGGGTGCGAGCAGCAGTACGACGACATCACCGATGATTGTGACCGCGTGGTGAAGGTGGCGGCCTGCTTCAAACGCGACGCGAAGAAGGAAGGCATCGCGCCAGAAGTCACCATGATCGAGGCGGTCATGGAGAAGTATTAGTACCATAATGCACACTTAAACTTGGATGCTCTTCAAAATAATATCTAAGCAGCATAGAATTCTTCCAGTTATATGATTATAAATAAGATATTTACCGTGATAAGGTTGTGGTTGGAGCTCTTGATATTTCGGCGCAGTTACATACATGTACCTTCATCACGGGAAGACTGAAGAAACCACCCAACAACATTTATAACTGTAGTGAATAATACCGTGATAGTCTGTTACATTGGAATTCTTTGCTAAATTGGATAGTTACCATATCCTCAATCCAAGCTGGGCATATATTATTTGTATTTCTGAAATGCATTTGAAGTCCACCCAAGTACAGAACCAAGCATACACTTCCAAGTATCGAACTAAGCTAGAACATACCAGAACTTATATAGACTAAATGATACTAGGCGTAAGAATATGTTAAGATAAAAAGCATTATGAAAATGAAAAAAATAATACATATAAGTAAAATATACTTACTGTGTGTTTCGTATACTAATAAAGACGGTGTTTCATTAATATTTTTTTTTGAACCAATCGTTTCATCTTTCTCTGCATGACTTCTTAGTCGTTTTTTTAATTGCTCAAAGGATTCGATTTTGATAGTTTAGGTAACAGTTTTGAACTTATAAACATATTTTTTATTTTAGGCTACCTAATAATGATAGCAATACTTTCATTTAGTTGACTGTCAACTGAACCTACGAAATCGGTCCTAATTTACAACCAAATTGATTCTTTTTACGACATTTTTACACCCATTTTTACGACAGTATGACCAGTACCACGAAGCTTTTATATTCATATAATATGAAGAGCTTTTAATATAATAACATTAAGTATGTTTGTTTTGTATTCTTTTTATGCTTCTCTACTTAGTACCTATATACGTATTTCAAAAGAGAAAAATGATAGAATATTACTTCGCAAATAACTGTAATATGATCATCAATCTCTGGTCCCGTCACCGGCAGCCAGTGGAAACAATCTGTCAGCGGCAATGAGCAGGGGTCGAGCCTTCACCTGAGATGTCACGGGGTGGAGAGAACTTATGAAAAATGGCAATCATTCACGTGTTTGAAAGGTCCCCGTCGCTGGGTAACTGTCGATCACAGCAGATGTGAGCAATGTTGATAATATCATGTAGATATATTTATATATACCTACCTATCAAAGGGAGAGCAAGAGTAATATTATTGCCATCTTTTTCCCTCACACTGAAATTAAAAGAGAACGAAATAATTGTAGCCTAAAACAGAACGAAATATATATTTAAATTGACCATTTCATTGCGGTGTTGTAGCTGATATAGAGTAATTCAATATACCAAGCTAAGAACAAGCGTACCAACGTCACATAGTTAACAACGCCTCGGTCGACGATTTGGCAAGCTCCGGTACCTACGATAATATTCATATAAGTATTTCAATCACGTCCCTACTCGTTCACAAGACACCTGAGCATTCAGGATTTACTATAATCTAAACAATAAAACCAAACAACACACGTTGCTATTTTATTTCATGGAAAAAATATAAAAATTTACATACAAAGCGAGAGACTCGATTTTTCGGGAAAATGTTTATGCCTCCCCTGATAACACTACGTGATGCGAATGGGAGAATCTGGCAACCCATATGTCTTTTACTTATTTTCTGTTTTGGTTTCCCCTTTATTTTATAGTTTGGTGGAGGCAATTGTTTCTTTATCTATTTTTCGTTTGGGTTTAAAAAGGAATCTCCTATTTTAGTCATGTTAATAAAAAGGTAAGTAATAGTTATCCTTACTTGCCTTTAATTTTAATGAAATCCACAAAGGAAACTGCAATAATCCATCAACCTGTCTGTGCAGTCTGCACAAACTTACGTTTGCACTTGATCCCTTAATCCCGCAAACAAAAAAGAGCTTTTCAACCGAAAATAGAACTTTGCAACGAAATATCATTAGGGTTTCCTTTTACAGCCGGGACAGAGAAAAACGACCTCTGACGCAATCAAAATACGTGTCACGTGTACAACTTGACGTAAAGAACCTTAAGTATCAGAAGTCAAAACAAGGTTCTCGACAAACTTGTTTTTGCCTTTCAACAAAACTTTGGTCTGAAGATTTGACTCTTATTTCAGCGGGATATGATTTTGTTTAGAATTTAAGGTAATCGTACGAGCGGTAAGATGTTTTTGAAGTGGAAAAAAGAAATGGTCTCCTCAGGGAATTCGACCATTTTTCATGAAAACAACGTCGTGAATACTAATGCTGAATAGACTTGTTAATAAAGAACGTTGGATTCATGAGAACGTAGGAAATCGTCACGGAGTTGAACAGAATGTTTTCCGTTTGTAATCTTATCAAGGGCTGAATTAGATTCGGGTGTAATGAAAACATTACGAAACTTGTTTTCTTTGCATTGGGTAAAAAAAATTTAAACAGAGTAGTAGCAAAGTATCTGTTACGATACTTTCAACTTCTTGAGTTTGGTTCTAATGAACGAAGTACTTTCCATTTTAATGAACAGGTTGTATTTGTTAATTGATTAATTAATTTTCGTGATTTCATTTGTCGATTTCTTAATTAGATTTACGTAGTAGAGTTTTTAAATATATACAAAAGGGGTAAGATAAGTCTTTGTTTCATCATTGCAAACACACTAAATTCTTAGTTTGCATAGAGCGTTATGACGTTAAACAAACTTAATTATAAAACACGAACTCTATGCTTAAATGATTAATGACATAAATAGGCGACGATAATATAATCGAATTATAAATTAACAATGCATCTACAGAACTTTCAAATTGTTATATATTTATACCACTGAATAAAGAAAACAAAACATAGAAGCTTTAAAAAACTTATTTTAATAATTACTACAAATCATAAATAAAATCGACAGCTGAGAAGGGTGTACATAAATTATAATAATGCCATAAGTCCGTTATTCTAGCCAGGTTTTGAGAAGTGGGTCCAAAAATCCTTCCCTGAGGGACTCCTAAGCTTCGGCTAAAAGCTCTGCTACGATGAGGTCTGGGTCTGGTGCCCACTTGAGCTCGTGGATCTTGTGTTTGAAGCACATTGCCACTGATACGGTCTTCAGACACCCGTCTGGGTTTGGCGGCGTGCTTTCATTGCATCCATGGATGATATCGACTAACTGCTGGGCCATAGAAGCATCTGAGGATGAAACAGTATTTAGACTATTTGGTACAACACAACTGGAATTAAAATCAAGTTTTTGAAATAGAAAATGTCGAAGAAATTAAGATTAACTTATTACAATAATTTCAAAAATATTCTATTGGTACTCCGCCGTGGCACCGAACAACGGTCGACTCTGAGTTTCTATTGTAAATTTAAGCAGAATTTAAAGATGGAATGATAAATCATGCCAATTTTCTTCCTTATTTTACTCTCAGTCTCGTACCGAGGCTAAAGGGGAACTATTGGACCAGCCCTGATATTAGCTGCAATTAGCTGAATCTTATCATATCTTGGAATTTCACTGGAAATATTGCCTTATAATCTAGAACATAATATAGTGTAAACTACAACTTGACATAGCATGTAATTTACTGTGTTAGAGATACCAATAACTTCGAAGCTAATCGCAAATGATCATCAAATACCAGCTCCATGTTTCATGGCGAATTCTTTTGCGTTTCCGTGGTGGAGCTTGTACCCCTCGTCCAGGAGTTCCAGCTTCTCTGATATGCACATGATGGCACAGCCAGTCAGACGGTTGGTCACCTCGTAACCGTCCTTCCAGAAGTTCATGAACTCTTTCGTGACAGCGTCTGGCAGATCCAACTGTAATTAAACTTAGATGATTAGCCTTCTTTTAAAAGTTTTATTTTCTAGCGTACTCTGATATGTAATCTATTAAAAAAGTTTTTAAGAGCAAATGCAAGAACTTCGTCACATTTAAATGTTACGTTAGGTATCAAAAGCATTACAGGCTTTTTACTAGTATCACTATAATTATGCATGTTATATGACATACCCACACACATTATTATTGTTAGTACAATTATTTCCGATCTTACCTCTTTTTTGCAAACCTCCATTGGCTTCCCGAAGTTGATCGTTATACTCTTCATAACATCTTGAGATGATTGCACTTTAGCAATCACAGTTACTAACAGCACAAGTATTAATTTCTTCCATTTCATCATCGTGACGCTCCTCTAGATGTTCAGCCAAACAGGATTTGGCTGCCGCTGTGGTCGGTTTTATATAATTCATAGCTGGTTCAAGAGTGTTTTAATTATCACCTATCGCTAGATGGCGTGCTTCGTAATTAGAATGAATACGCAGCCGGGGCCACTCGGAATGACTAGATTGATGCCCATTTGGTTTTAATTGTAGCGCGAAGTCGCTAATAGAGAAACAATGCCAATGCCATATTATGTAACACTAGCTATGCCCCGCGGATTAACCTGCTTTCCTACAAAGATCCTCTGTTTAAAATAAAAGCTTACCATAGTTTAAGCTACCTCCATGCCAAATTTTATCCAAATCTTTTTATTTTTTACAGAGTTGAGTTAGAACAAACACACCCTAACAAATACACATACATACACAAACTTTCGCATTTATAATATTAGTGGGAATTACACACAGATCTTTATTAAGTACACATTTGCAGATGTAAACAGTTCTCACATTATGAGTGCAATTAATAAGTTCAGACCAGTGGTGATGGTGATACCTGCATCTTTGTACCGCGGCCACCATTTCATCATATCTAGAGATACAGATAAATCTTGGAAACCAAAGCAATTAAATTATACTGACTGTTTATTTTGGCAAGTCTAAGGAGTTGGGGGAGACCTTTGGCCAGCAGAGGGATAACATCTGGGACATTATTGCACACATGGTCATCTGACCCCAAACTAAGCAAAGCTTGTAATATGGCAGCCAGAGACTGATATACATACATATATAATTTTAAATACATACTTAAATAGATAATAATAATGCTGGTTAACATAAGACTGGGGCTGGTGAACATAAGTGGCTGGTTCGTTAAGACCACAATTGAAAAGCAGACCCTAAAGATAGTTATATAAAAGGCATTACTAGCTTTTAACGAATGCATTATCTTAATCGTGCCCATATTCAAAACCCCGAGAGTTTTCAAGTGGAGCTGTCTAATCGCTTTGATTGCCTGGAGAATCTCGCTTTGGTGGATGAGATTAACAACAGGTTAGTGGAAACTGTCCATGCGGTAGGTTCTAAGTTTTTTAGACCTGGCTGTCGCACAGATAGACCTCAATAGTTATCCGACCATACCCGTAACTTCATGACTGATCAACGCTCGTTACAACGCTCGTCTTCTGATGACGCTGAATCATACTGGCAGCTCAATAGACAAATCTGGAAGTCATTGTGACATGACATACGTAGCTTTAATACAAACAGTATTAATGTGACGATTGAGCAAAATAAAGGCTCCAAAGTGTTTGCAAGAGACGTGTTTATTGGGCAAAGCCAGTTGACGAAGCTGAAGAGAGTAGTGATGACCAAAGCCGAGGTATTCGGGGAAATCGAGAGGTTCTATGGACAGTTATTATATACATTTCGGTTGCTAAAACTGTCAGAAGCTCGGCCAGAGACCCAATAGCCAAGCTGAGCCGACACTATACCGAAGATATCCCGGACATCAGCCTGTACGAGATTAAGATGGCTGATGATGGATGAAATAGCTCAGGAACAACAAGGTGCCGGGTGACGATGGAATCACATCAGAGCATCTGAAAACGGGTGGAATACCGGTACTCAAACTCCTTCAGAAGCTCTCTAATTCCGTCTTATTCGAAGGCATAACGCCAGAAGCGTGGAACAGAGGCGTGGTGGTGCTGTTCTTTTAGAAAGGTGACAACACCTTGCTTAAAAATTACAGACCCATCTCGCTTCTGAGCCATGTTCATAAGCTGTTTTCGAGGGTCATCTCGAATCGTCTAGATCGTAGGTGAGTTTATCGATAAAACTACTGCAGCAGCTGGTGACTATACAATCGTATTTACATTTGGTTGGGTAGTGGACTATTATAAACTGATTATGAATATGATATTCAGTTCAAGTTTTATTAGCTCTGACAGCTGTAATAGATTGTAGAAAGCTAAATGAAAAATGTAAATCCTGATCACTTTTGCTAAGTTTTTTAACGTAAGATTGTAGATGGTAGTCTATTTACTATGTACAGTAAATCATTAGAAAAAGTTTTCAGTCAAAGTTTTACAATGTTGTAAAATAGGCATTATACTAGTGCCGCATAGTACGTTTTAGGTTTTGGTCTCTCTGAGACTGAGGTGCACAGAACAAGGGTAAAAACCGGAAAAAATGCCTACTTGTTCCACCGCCGGTTGCCCGCCTGTCTTCAATATGGAGCGTTTTCAAAAAGGGTATGTAGAAACATCTTTCCCGACTAGAATAGCATCGACAACGTCGCTAGTGTTGCAGATGTGCATAGGTGCTGATAACCGCTTACCATCAGGTGGACTGGATAGGATATTTGCCACATTTTTTTTTTACTAGTAATGTACCTAATAAAACAGTAATGTTACGCAGAAACAGAGATCCTTGGACGAATAGTAAATTACCGACCGGACCTGCTATTAACTAAACCACCGCTTGCGATATGACTCCGCAGAAACACACATCACTCAATCACTACCTTGTCACCATCTCATTATAACATTTATAACTAACCAACGTATTTTGAACTTTACGCCACTCAAAATAGGAAACAAACCTTTTCAAAATATTCAAATTTTGAGCCAATTTACTAGCAATATTTGTCAAAGGATTTCTAACTTTAAAATGTATGTCAAAAGAGATTTAAGACTGCGAAAACAAGGTGGTACGCTAATAATATGTAATTGTTCCCCAGAAAAAAGTTTTCAGACGATATAATATGGTGGAAGGTGGTGGTGAGGTATTAGTGGAGCTAGAAGCCTGTGAAGATGAAGTACTTTCTGGTGGTGGTAGTGATGTCGTCGGTGATGGGGCTGACGGTGGGGACAGCGGAGGTGATGAGTCACGTGACGGCGCATTTCGGGAAGGCACTCCACGAGTGCAGGGATGAGGTGAGTCGAGGAGACTAGCAGTTAAGTCTAGGAAGATGCCTTTCAAGGGTATCAGCCTAAGCCTCGTAAGGGTTCCATACCCAAAGGGCTGTAACGGTTATTATTTAGTACACTTATCGTACTTCTACTGTAGACGTTACGAGAGAAATTCCTCTGTAATATATTATATACTGCATCCTCGTCTTAAGGAACGATTATTAAAGAAGAAAGAAGTGGTATCTGTGAAATGGGTGACAAAAAAGACTCAGATCACTAGCCCCATGCAATGGTCAGTTTGACATGTGAAGCACATAAAAAGGGACTGCCAACCACCAGGGTACTTTTTTTACCAATACCCACTGTTCCTTCGGGTCGATGTTTCGTTTTTTATTTAAAAAAAAAAGGTTTGGAATAAAATTTTGCTACTCCTATGGCTCCATTCAGGTCGTCCTAAAACCCCACATTAGACATATATTATTGTAAAAGTCGAAAGAAAACAAAATTGATTTCAATAATAAAATATTGGTTTCTGTACTTCCTCCTACAGTCAGGCCTGACCCCGGAAATCCTAGAAGAGTTCCAGCACTTCTGGCGCGAAGACTTCGAGGTGGTACATCGCGAGCTGGGCTGTGCTATTATCTGCATGAGTAACAAGTTCAGCCTGATGCAGGAGGACTCCAGGATGCATCACGTCAACATGCACGACTACGTCAAGAGCTTCCCTAATGGTTCGTTGGGACAGATCATTTTTATTATGTTTTATTTTTTCTCTAGATAGGATTATTTTGGCGTCTCATATATTGTGCATTTTCCAGCGTCAAATATAGAAATATATTCAATTTTTATTTAAATGTCTTCATACAAGTCATAGTCTCAGTCAAAGTCAAGCAACATAAATTACAGTCAAGTCTAAATCATCCTTATAAAGTGGATGAGAATTTACTAGAAACTTCAAAGAAGATTTGGAAACAACATGTAAATAGATCTTTTCATCTCGTTAATTCACAAAACTTGTGACTCTAACACGTTCAATATTCAGGCATTATTACACATTAATACTAAAATTTACGAGTTTAGGAAAATAATACAATTAAATGAGAAGATACGTTTTTTGTGCCAAATTTCCTTTAAGGCTTTCATTAAGTTTTGTTTAATTGACATGGGTCTCATTGTTATCAGGTCAGGTGCTGTCAGCGAAGATGGTGGAACTGATCCACGGGTGCGAGCAGCAGTACGACGACATCACCGATGACTGTGACCGCGTGGTGAAGGTGGCGGCCTGCTTCAAACGCGACGCGAAGAAGGAAGGCATCGCGCCAGAAGTCACCATGATCGAGGCGGTCATGGAGAAGTATTAGTACCATAATGCACACTTAAACTTGGATGCTCTTCAAAATAATATCTAAGCAGCATAGAATTCTTCCAGTTATATGATTATAAATAAGATATTTACCGTGATAAGGTTGTGGTTGGAGCTCTTGATATTTCGGTGCAGTTACATACATGTACCTTCATCACGGGAAGACTGAAGAAACCACCCAACAACATTTATAACTGTAGTGAATAATACCATGATAGTCTGTTACATTGGAATTCTTTGCTAAATTGGATAGTTACCATATCCTCAATCCAAGCTGGGCATATATTATTTGTATTTCTGAAATGCATTTGAAGTCCACCCAAGTACAGAACCAAGCATACACTTCCAAGTATCGAACTAAGCTAGAACATACCAGAACTTATAAAGACTAAATGATACTAGGCGTAAGAATATGTTAAGATAAAAAGCATTATGAAAATGAAAAAAAAAAAAACATACCTATAAGTAAAATATACTTTTTTTCGTATACTAATAAAGACGGTGTTTCATTATTTTTTTTTTGAATCAATCGTTTCATCTTTCTCTGCATGACTTCTTAGTCGTTGTTTTTTTTTTAATTGCACAAAGGATCCGATTTTGAAAGTTTAGGTAATAGTTTTAAACTTACAAACATATTGTTTAATTATTTTATTTTAGGCTACGTAATAATAGCAATACTTTAATTTAGTTGACTATCAACTGAATCTACGAAATCGGTCCTAATTTACAACCAAATTGTTTTTTTTTTTTTACGACATTTTTACGACAGTATGACTAGTACAGTACCACGAAGCTTTTATATTCATATAGGGTAAAACCAGGAGAGATAGACCAGCGGGTGAGACGGACCATCTCAATTTCTACCAAACTACTAAATTTATTTAAGCTTGCAACACTGACGCGTACTGGTCAACCTGTTTGCTGCTTGATAAAAGCGCGTTTGTTTTGTTTTTGATTGTTCAATTAATAAAATACGGATTTAAAAGTTTTGGGAGCGTGATTTTTTTGTGCATGGGTGTTTAAAGCAAGGGTAAGTATGAGATATTGTGTTTGTAAAATAAGAATCGATGTTTTGTGGTTACTATGTTCATGAAATGATAACCTAACCTTAAAATATTTTGTTTAT
Source organism: Agriopis leucophaearia (assembly GCA_949125355.1). Classification (NCBI taxonomy): domain Eukaryota; kingdom Metazoa; phylum Arthropoda; class Insecta; order Lepidoptera; family Geometridae; genus Agriopis; species Agriopis leucophaearia. The sequence goes on along the minus strand of OX421278.1, from coordinate 403,430 downwards.
TTTTTGTGATTATTGTATATCGAAGCGGTCCGTCTCTCCTAACGATTTAGGAGAGATGGACCACTTTATGTAGGGTAAGATGGACCAATAATATAGTACGTTTTGTTTGCTAATTTTAATTATTTAAGGCTTTTATTGTAATTTTTTCTTGTTAAATTTAAATTTAATCAAGTTATTCTCTTTTTCTAGGTAATATGCCGCTTACTTATCAGCGTAAAAGTGGTGTATGTCGAGGGGAATGGTCTGAGAAGGAACTAAAAGATGCGTTTGAGGCTGTTTCCAATGGAATGGGTGTCAACGAAGCCGCCAAAACATTTGGTATACCCAAAACAACTTTTAAACGAAGACTTGCTACAAAAAATTTGACAAAAATTTATGTTCTCGGTCCAAGTGGTATACTGCTGCCGGAAAACGAGAAAATAAAAACATAAACAAAAAATAAACGTTTAAATGTAAATTTAAACGTTAATGTTAAATGTTAATTTCATATTTTATTTTATTTTTTGTTAGGTCCATCTCTCCTTGTTTACTGGTCCAACTCACCCATACAGTATGGGGGAGATGGACCGAGGGTAGTTTAAAAAAAATCAAAAATTGTTTGTCTAAAGAAGCTATGATTGTGCCATATAACAATAATATATGTTCAGTATTAATAGCTAGTTAGTTTAACACCAGAATGTATATTAGTTGTTAAGAAATAAAAAAGTTATCAAACTTAGAAAAAATGTGGTCCATCTCTCCTGGTTTTACCCTAATATGAAGAGCTTTTAATATAAAAACATTAAGTATGTTTGTTTTGTATTCTTTTTATGCTCCTCTACTTAGTACCTATATACGTATTTCAAAAGAGAAAAATGATAGAATATTACTTCGCAAATAACTGTAATATGATCATCAATCTCTGGCCCCGTCACCGGCAGCCAGTGGAAACAATCTGTCAGCGGCAATGAGCAAGGGTCGAGCCTTCACCTGAGATGTCACGGGGTGGAGAGAACTTATGAAAAATGGCAATCATTCACGTGTTTGAAAGGTCCCCGTCGCTGGGTAACTGTCGATCACAGCAGATGTGAGCAATGTTGATAATATCATGTAGATATATTTATATATACCTACCTATCAAGGGTAGAGCAAGAGTAATATTATTGCCATCTTTTTCCCTCACACTGAAATTAAAAGAGAACGAAATAATTGTAGCCTAAAACAGAACGAAATATATATTTGAATTCACCACTTCATTGCGGTGTTGTAGCTGATTTAGAGTAATTCAATATACCAAACTAAGAACAAGCGTACCAACGTCACATAGTTAACAACGCCTCGGTCGACGATTTGGCAAGCTCCGGTACCTACGATAATATTCATATGAGTATTTCAATCACGTCCCTACTCGTTCACAAGACACCTGAGCATTCAGGATTTACTATAATCTAAACAATAAAACCAAACAACACACGTTGCTATTTTATTTCATGGAAAAAATATAAAAATTTACATACAAAGCGAGAGCGAGTTACCGAACTCGATTTTTCGGGAAAATGTTTATGCCTCCCCTGATAACACTACGTGATGCGAATGGGAGAATCTGGCAACCCATATGTCTTTTACTTATTTTCTGTTTTGGTTTCCCCTTTATTTTATAGTTTGGTGGAGGCAATTGTTTCTTTATCTATTTTTCGTTTGGGTTTAAAAAGGAATTTCCTATTTTAGTCATGTTAATAAAAAGGTTAGTAATAGTTATCCTTACTTGCCTTTAATTTAAATGAAATCCACAAAGGAAACTGCAATAATCCATCAACCTGTCTGTGCAGTCTGCACAAACTTACGTTTGCACTTGATCCCTTAATCCCGCAAACAAAAAAGAGCTTTCCAACCGAAAATAGAACTTTGCAACGAAATATCATTAGGGATTCCTTTTACAGCCGGGACAGAGAAAAACGACCTCTGACGCAATCAAAATACGTGTCACGTGTACAACTTGACGTAAAGAACCTTAAGTATCAGAAGTCAAAACAAGGTTCTCGACAAACTTGTTTTTGCCTTTCAACAAAACTTTAGCCTGAAGATTTGACTCTTATTTCAGCGGGATATGATTTTGTTTAGAATTTAAGGTAATCGTACGATCGGTAAGATGTTTTTGAAGTGGAAAAAAGAAATGGTCTCCTCAGGGAATTCGACCATTTTTCATGAAAACAACGTCGTGAATACTAATGCTGTAGAATAGACTTGTTAATAAAGAACGTTGGATCCATGAGAACGTAGGAAATCGTCACGGAGTTGAACATAATGTTTTCCGTTTGTAATCTTATCAAGGGCTGAATTAGATTCGGGTGTAATGAAAACATTACGAAACTTGTTTTCTTTGCATTGGGTAGAAAAATTTCAAACAGAGTTTTGTTTTTATTAAGAATGCCTTCATGTAATTTCAAACAGAGTTTTGTTTTTATTAAGAATGCCTTCATGTAATTTCAAACAGAGTTTTGTTTTTATTAAGAATGCCTTCATGTAATTTCAAACAGAGTTTTGTTTTTATTAAGAATGCCTTCATGTAATTTCAAACAGAGTTTTGTTTTTATTAAGAATGCCTTCATGTAATTTCAAACAGAGTTTTGTTTTTATTAAGAATGCCTTCATGTAATTTAGTAACAAAAGAGTTTTACAATACATTGTAGGCACGTTGTGGGAGATGGAAAACAAGGTTACGTGGTGTGCGTAACGTTGGTTGCTGAAAATGACGTTTTTCATTATATATATATTGGATATTTGTTGTTTATGACAGCTTACATATGTACCGAGTGTATTGGTTTATTATCAGATACCTACATTTCAGAGAGTGTGCATCGGATCTGCGTAATATAATTCCTTTCTGCTGGACTGGAAGGCCAGAGTGGATACTAAAAGGCGACATCGCTTCATGGTTAATATTCCGAAAATCCGTACTAAGCGCTTTGGTTCCATTTTTATTGTGCGAACTGCTAGTCTATGGAATATAGGTACTGCCTAGCTGGGTGTTACCCGATGGGTGTCTTCAAATCGCGAGTTCGAAGAGAAGAATCGGTTTCTTCTTGGTAAGCGTGCATCGTAGACCACATTATATCGCTTAACATCAGGCAAAATGGCGGTCAAACGCAAATCTATTAATTTAAAAAAAAGTTACGCCGTAACGCGTCTAGCGCGTCCTCTCTGTAATAATTATAATTAACTATAATATGTATCTATTATTGTAATAATAGATAACACGGTGATAAAGTGCAACGGAAACAGAAACAATATCGCATGTTCAAGAATAGTGATCCTGGTTATTGTAGGTTGTTGTAACGAGTTAACCAACTCTGTAGGGTTGTTACCTGGCGATGGTGTGCAGATGCGCGCTGGTGGCCAGCTTCACCAGCGGCCGGTGCGGGGGCCTGCTGGGCCGGCTCGGGGGGCTGTACGTGTACTCCGCGGCCTCGGCGCCCGTCAGCCAGGACCAGTGCTCCGACATGCTTCCAACCACTTCACTTCACTGCATTACTAGGTTTTTGATGTTATTGGATTTTTGTTACACTTCTGTCGAGTTTTGCACAACATTTGAATCAGTAGTGAGTGCAATTTAGAATTTCTCTTTTAGTTTTACGGTAGTCTTTTTCATATTTTTATTGATGGCATGTCAGCTAATAGACATTGTCAATTTGGTCTTCTTCTGTTTGTTTTGGATATGGTCAGTTATAAATCATCGGACACACTTAAATTTACGCAGCAGCGATTAATGGTGTGAGCAAATGCCTTTGTTTGTTTCAGGATTTAAAATGCAACTTGTTGTTTGAGCATGAAATATTTTAAGACACGTACGGAACATACTGAATCCACGAGTGAAGCCGCAAGGCAGACCTAGTATACACATACACATAAAGTTCATCACAACAGCTTGTAAACTCAATCCAATATCTGAAAGTACTAAACTTTCACGACCTCTCAACGGAAACATCCTTCAAAATCTGGAATGTTATTAAATTCGTGAACAATGATTGATAATAGCTGAAACACTGCAACTTTCTAACAAACATAACTGGTACAAAACAAGACAATTTAAACCATATTGTGAAAACAATAAGACTGGAAACGAACGCAGTAAGAAATTGTTCATTTCTAAAACCTGACGAAGGCTTTATATGAAAAGCCAAAGCGAAATAGACTCTATTTTCTGATACACACAGTTGATAAAAAATAAATATACGAATTTATGGAGTACCGACACCCTTCACGAAATAGCGTTATTATAGCTCCCCTTTCAAAACTACGGATTACATGATCAGGATTTTCCGAATCACCAAGTTTGTTTCCCTCCCTTTCTTATCCGTAACGTGTGAAAGAGATAATGACACTTTGAAACTTATAATGCAAAGGTGCGCACTAGAAGTGAAGTAATAAATCCAAGCGGTAAAGTGCGATTCACACCGCGAGCAAAGCTAACAGGATTTACTTCACGACGTACGCCTGTGCCAGCGACATGGACAAGCACAGCTGATGACATCACATACATTCATTCTAATCTGTCGTAAAAATTCATCCGTCAATAAAAAGTTAAGTCATCCGTCCGTGTGTCGGTATTAGGACTGACGTGCTCCATCCTCGGCCACACCGTCGCTTACCATCAATGGAGTTGGTGACCAAACAAATCTATTACCAAAAAAAACATGATCACGCGGTCACTTTTTTTGCCACGGACACTACATCGGGACGTGATGAGGGTGACGAAGACTCGTCCAGAACCTGCGCCATCTTCTCGATCTAACCGGCAGCCATAATATGAACAGATGATCTTTTATCATGGACTACACAGTACCACCCCGTATTTCTTGTGGAAATTTGTACTCAACGATTTGGGTCGTCATTTATTATGATACGTACTGCCCAAGAATAGAACTCCCTGCCATCCTCCTTGTTTCCTGTGAACTGCAATCTATGCATGTGCTATAGAGTGAATAAATTTCTACTAGATCAACGTGTTCCATCCTCGGACACACATCGTCGCTTATCACCAGGCGAGTTGGTGGATTATGGCCAAACGTAGATCTATTCTATATATAAAAAATAACTGTCAGAGAGGTCTCGTGTCTGTACATGCAGGTTTGCTGGTTCAGATTTGCTCTTTATACATCCGTGACCGTTAGTTTAGCTAGTCTTTTCATGCTTTGATCCAACCTCAGCCAAGCTAAACGCGTGAGCGTAAATCGCAAATTGAAATTCAGCTTCGCTTGCAGTGCGCTCTGCACTTTAAAGATGAAAACTAAGACCTCCACAGTATATTGTGACGTCATGCTGTTCATGAAATGAACTTCAGCCACAGAATGGTAGTCGTCAGCGTGTAATGGTGGAATTATACCAGTGAGTGGCTGCAGGGGGGAGTGGTGTATCTAATGTATTCTGTATTTATGAGCTACTAGCTGCGCCCCGCGGTTACACCCGCGTGGTAATGAAAATCAGTGATGATGATGATGAAAAGTAGCCTTTGTGTTAATCCAGGCATAAGCGATGTATATTCCAAATTTCATCCAAATCCATCCGGCCGTTTCTGCATGATTGAGTACCAAACATCCATCCAAACTTTATGATATTAGTGAGATGAGATTAGTGTGATACTGCAGATGACAGCGGGATTCTGGCACTTATCAGTTTATGTAGTCTGTTAGGTGTCCATGTACATTGCCTGTATGTATTTGGCATTATCAGTTCACCAGTTTACTGCTGAACATATACCACTCGCGGGATAGTTCCCGCGGTATCACCCGCGTGGACAATCCCTCTGGAACCGTACATTTTATCGAGATAAAACGTTCTATTGTATCATCTGACTCCCAACTATCTCTATGTCAAAATCACAACGATACGTTGATTTGTGGATGCGTGAAGGAAATGTTGACAGACAACATTTATTTAAAGGGGAAATCAACGTCCACATCCTTGTTAACCTTTCGTGAAAATTATATAATGATGGGAAAACCGCATCAAAATCCGTTGCATGGTTTAGGAGAAGTGAGTGGATATACAGACAGACAGACGCGGAAAGCGACTTTATTTTATTTTATACTATGTAGAGAAAGAGATACTAAACTTTAATGATTTGAACACAATGTGTTTTCCAATTTAACAAGCTTCCATAACTACATATTACCACAATATAATCCTAAGTTCAAAACAGCTCAAACTCTCACAAAAGAAAGTAATTTATCGAAATCTATTCAAGAATAGCTCCCGTTCAAATGAAATCACATTACGTTAAATCGTCGACGTGAATAGCCCTGAATCTATTGCAGTTTTCCTACGTCCCGCCTTTTCTTCGTACCCTCTTTACTAAAACAGTGCCAATTTATCTGTACAGTTGGATGGGGGAGTCACCATCGCATTTTCTGAACTAAACTCGAAATCTTCTATGCAAAATCGTAGTTCGTTCTGTCGCCCAACTATCCAAATAAGTTGGTTTGTTAACTGCATTCAAGGGTTCTCGCCGCCCCGAGCTTTATGAGATCTTATCGGAATTACAGTGTTTTGAATTTATAATTTAATTTCCTTTTAAATTTTTAAGTTACTTTGATTCAACATTACAACTATGTACCTCCATGTATCTTTTTTAACTTGAAAGGAAGATTACAGTGCCCTTAGTACGAGCACTTGCGAAAAAGTTATCGTTACGTAAACGATAGCAAAATGTATGAAAAATTGAACAGCGCCTCTATTGGACGTGAAAGGAAACTGAATTTATCATACATTTGCTATCGTTTACGTGACGATAACTTTTTCGCAAGTTCTCGTACTAAGGGCACTGTTCAGTTGTTTGGTCGTGGAAAGGTAACAGAGAGAGAGGGAGAGAAAATGAGAGGGAAAAACAGATCAAGTCTTACTCACATATTTTTTTGTTTCGGCATTTATGATGATTTCTGATCTGTGCAATGCGCTATTTTGTTCCCCGATAGATATATTCTGGATGGCGGTCAAACGCAAGCCTTTTATTAATTAAAATAAACAATTCTTCCATCCAGCCCCAAAAACTAATTTCCCCAGCATTATTTCACGTCATTTCCCAAAGTAATGACAATTTATTGTATCAATTTGATTTGAGTGTTGTATCGTGTTTGTTGCACCCCACAAGTACACGACTGCAATCACAAACATGTCGCTATCTCCCTCGCACACCGCTCAGGGGTTCCAACTGAGGAATGCATGGAGACTTCTTGGAGTTATATTATTTCGTATGAGCAAAGTTTTGGCGCCAACGCACAGAATACATAGAGTACAAGGCCAACGTAAAAAAACACATCGCTTCATATTTTCCTATTATTTTCCTAAACTTGAGTATTTTCGAGTATTAGTGTAATATAATAATGGTGGTGGACGTGCTCGAGTGTGGGTGAGTGATATAATGCAGTGAAACATGTAATTTCGTGTCATTTACAAAGCTCTATAGAAGACTCTTGTAAATATCCGCCAATTTATTAGGGGCATGACTTTTTGACTTGGACTGTGACTGACTTGTTTGACTACATAATTATTATCAGACTTGATTGTAATTTAATATATGACACTGGCAAATGCACAAGAGTGCGATGCCAAAATCGTCACCTCTGTGAAGACTTTTTTCTTTCCTATAAAAAAATAATTATGAATATTCTGTGACTTAAATACGTAGATATCTCTCTTATTTGTCTAATCTGAGTTACCATACCTCCCCTTTTTTGGCATCTATCGTGATGATTTATAGCGCACTATAGCTTATGGGGGTAGGGATACGAACAAGTACTTGTTCTGTGGCATTCAGTACCAACTGTTGCTGAATCTGTGGCAAGGGTTTGGTTTGATTACTAGTTATTTGTAGGCGTAGTTTGAGGGGGTTCTTCATGGATTATTATTTTACAACTTGCAGCGTCCCGCAGTTTCACCTGCTACCCTACAGGAACCATGAACAGTTTCACCTGCTACCCTACAGGAACCATGAACAGTTTCACCTGCTACCCTACAGGAACCATGAACAGTTTCACCTGCTACCCTACAGGAACCATGAACAGTTTCACCTGCTACCCTACAGGAACCATGAACAGTTTCACCTGCTACCCTACAGGAACCATGAACAGTTTCATCTGCTACCCTACAGGAACCATGAACAGTTTCACCTGCTACCCTACAGGAACCATGAACAGTTTCACCTGCTACCCTACAGGAACCATGAACAGTTTCACCTGCTACCCTACAGGAACCATGAACAGTTTCACCTGCTACCCTACAGGAACCATGAACAGTTTCACCTGCTACCCTACAGGAACCATGAACAGTTTCACCTGCTATCCTACAGGAACCATGAACAGTTTCACCTGCTACCCTACAGGAACCATGAACAGTTTCACCTGCTACCCTACAGGAACCATGAACAGTTTCACCTGCTACCCTACAGGAACCATGAACTTTTCCCGAGTAAAAGTCTTTTTGTTGTTACAGTTCACTAATAAAAAGTTGAACCAATTTCGATGAAATATGCATCATGGCGAGATACCTACTATATTTTGAATCTCGTAAACAAGTAACCTATGATTAACAAAAAACCCTATAAAAGAGATGATAATCTTCAAATGGCTGTTTTTTTTCTTTCTCGAATCATTAAAATACTCTCGATTAAGTCAAACAAACAAGTTTAAAAATATAAAAAAAAAGTTTTTCAAACCAAGCTTTTATTAAATTAGTGATCAGACCGGTGTACTGATCAATATGACCCAAACACTGCCAGTCTACTACTGTCAGTCTATCCATCGAGGAGTGCCGTTGTCCACCGTCACCATCATCAAATCAGCTCGCTGTCACCATAATAATGTATTGTCATCGGAACTTGACAAGTATGACAAATTTCAGCTCAATCGAACACCGAGAAGTGTGTCAAATTTACCTTGCGAGATTTGGTTACAGACAGACAGACACCGGGACAGGTGAAACCAAATAAAGCCTTGTAAAAAATCGCTTCAGCCGTTTGGGAGCTAGGTACGATGCTACAGATAGACACACAGATACGCAGATAGACATTTAACTCATAACACCCTCTTTTTGCGTCCGGGGTTAAAACAGCTAGTAGGTAAGGTAAGGTAAGTATTATAAATATCTGAAATATTTTATAATAATTAAAATCTTATGAATAATTATTCTGTATATTTAGTGCTAGTATTCTGGAGTCTGGAAAGAAATAATTTGCCGCTAAAATATTTATGTAATAATTAAATGTAAGGTTCCTATCGCGTACACTATAATGCAATACGTCATACTTACTACAATAAAAATAAACGCGCAAATATTTCATACTTATACTACATAATATATAATCTTAGTACACGCGTTATCATTATCAGTATAAAAACCCACTTCATAAAAATAACAGAACGACCAAATTGAAATGGGACCACACGGGAAGCACCAGCTTGCAAATAAAAAAAAGTATCATAAATATCGGTTCACCCAGTCGAAAGTTATAAGATAACAAACATAAAAAAAAAAAAAAAAACAGTCGAATTAATCGCTTCCTTCTTTTTGGAAGTCGGTTAATAATCTCTTCCTTTTTGGAAGTCGGTTAAAAAGAAAATGTAGAACTACTCGTATGAATAACGGTTTAACTTCACGTTCTATATCTATTATAACCGTTTTTCACAGTTTACAATCATTCGAATTTTGACGAAGTGATGAAAATGGAGGTTGTTTCATTCACGTTTCATTCTATTTTTCTACAGCTTTCTACCTTTTCTTTCATTATCCGACCAAAACGATCAAAACATTGTACCGTATTATGCAATAATGAACCGTTTTGAATAGAATTAAGGTTTTACATGCTTTGAAGTGGATGTGAAGGGGTGAGATCCCCTAATTTAGTGTATTTTCGAGACAGTCTGTGCCGTTTTGTGCGAGTGCAAATTAAAAATACGCATAATGAATGAATGATACTTGACAGGTCTGCGTCTACTTTATTATGTTCATTTTATTTAGCATATACATAGGTCTAATATAGATGAGGTTTTAAATGTAGATACGTATACTTTACTTTCAGCTGTTTTATCCGCACTTTAAAAATTATCTTCATTTTCCGGAATAAAAAAATTCCTTTCCTCGTACATATGTAATATGCATTGTTTTTGCACACATTTCATTATGATCTGTGGTCTTAGTACGAGCACTTGCGAAAAAGGGATCGGTGCTTAAACAATAGCAAAATGTATGAAAAATTAAACAGCGCCTCTATCGGACTTGAGAGGAAACAGAATTGTTCATACATTTTGCTATCGTTTACGTAACGATAACTTTTTCGCAAGTTCTCGTACTAAGGGCACTGTTCAGTTGTTTGGTCGTGGAAAGGTAACAGAGAGAGAGGGAGAGAGAATGAGAGGGAAAAACTGATCAAGTCTTACTCACATTTTTTTTTTTTTTCATCATTTTATGATGATTTCTGATGTAGTATAAAGTTATATAGGAAACGTTCACGGTCTGGCGTTTGAAAGTAAGCCAGTTTGCTATGCTAGCAGCTCTTTGTTAATAAAACTGTTAAGACTTAACAAACCTAAATTAAAGCATTAATGAAACTGAGTCAGTTCAATGTCACGTTTATAAGAAAGCGCCTGCGAGTTAATGAACGGCAAGGAGTGCGTGAGTCACCGTGCAGCCCCACACAGGCGCCGGCGGGTCTGCGCGCCGCTGTGTGCGTGCGGCCGCGGACACTGTGGGAGATTAGTGAACTAACACACCGTACTCAGACTCACTTACAATTTTTATAATTTGTTTGAGAGTGTAAACAAAAATGGCGGATTGGCAACAACGGTAACCATAATACAGTAGATGTCAAATTTTTACCCTTCGACGCGAACAGAGGAGTATTATAATGTTAAATGTGAGTATCTGTGTGTCTGTCTGTGGCATCGTAGCTCACAAACGGTAGAACCGATTTTGTTTTTGTTTGGATGGTGACTTGATTGAGATTCTGTTCTGTGCTATGATTTAAGAAAATCTGTTCAGTCGTTTGAAGATTATCAGCTTTTTTACAGTTTTATTTTCTTTAGGTGCGTTGAGCACTTTTTGGTTAACAAAAATCATGGAACTTGTCACGCTGTACCGTGTATTTTAAAACAGCGCCATTTCTTGTAGAATAGGTGAATTACTACTTAAGTTTTCACTTCTGACGTGCAGTCCAAGACTGTTTTTTTTTCAATGTTTACCTACTTGTTTGTTGAACCTGGAGGTGGACATAATCAGATAATATAGGTACTCGTAGATGGTAGAGCAGGAGAGGGACATAAACAAACTAGTGGGATAACAAAGGCTGTAATGAAGAAGTGTCGGAACTTTTGGCACAATACGTAGATATGAATAGTAACTATTGTTGTTTTTATTATTCTTAGTATTCAAATTATTCTTATTAGCCAATAGCAAGAGTAAGCATAGAATGAACAAGAACGTATCGTGTTAATCAGTGAAATTTAGATCTTTTGTAACACTTCTCGTTTAGTTTTAAATGTACAATAAAATAACTGTATTTAAACTTACGTAATAGACTGATGAACATAATATATCAACGTGACTGTAAACCGTTTGTCAAAGGAAGTTAGTAATGCCTAGTTAAAGTAACTATTTTTGCTGTGCTAACATTGTAAATGCAGGTCTGCACTGACTCCTAACCTATGCATTCATAATTCAAACTATGATCAAACTAATGAGCTATCCTCGCCCGCTCCCGCTCCCGCGCCCGCTCCGCTCGCCACCATCACACCGCCCCGCGTGTTTATGTGAAATCGATGCAACGCTGTTTGTAAACACGTATTGCACTCACTCACACATGACTGTTATTATATTTTTATGTGACCATATTAACTAATATCAAGTATTGACTAGCCTTGTTGTCATTTTACAACCTAGCGCAATCAACAAGTTACCTACATCATTATATATTATAGGAACTTTATTGAAATATTTTGGGGATTTATTTATGCTCATACAGTTTCAAAGCATAATATTGTACTAGCGGAGTCCCACTGAAATATCATACATGTTTTATGCGAGCTAAATATTTATTTTACACTTTAAACTTTCGTGATATACACACCACACATACACTATGATCACAAGTCACATGTCCATCACTAAATATAAACGTCAAAAGTGAACATATAATAAAAACTAAATTAAATTTTTAAATTTTTGGCGCGGGAGGTGGCGCGGCTCGGCGGCCACGTTGCGAACTAACCTAACCTTGCCTCGTGCACTGAGGGAGCCCTCGTAAAACTCCTATCACCGTTTTATTATTCTTGATACTTGGCGCAACTCTTGTTGCATTTTAACCCCCGACGCTAAATGAGGGGGGGGGGGTATAAGATATTTTATTTATTTTGTTAAATAAAAATTTAAAATTTGTGCTTTTGTATGGCAGGATGAGATAATGTTTAGTGATTACCTCATATTGTCGTAATATATGCGTGCACTCCGGTCAACATTGACTTTACATGATCTTTATGAATATCAAGATGGTTTGTTAAACGTAAATTAGTTTAATAAATTCATGAGTGCAGTCTGTTATGGTTTTATGCATGCTAATTAACATAAAAAAGTAGGTATTTTAACGAAATAATTAATTGACTAGACAATTTTTATTTTTATTACTTAGTACACAACTCAGAGCTTCTACAATAATATACCAAACATGATGAAAGTATCAAACCCGTGTATCCCAGTACGTCACCGAGAGCCACCCCGTCCGTCGACCAGCGCAGCGCCCCTCGTTCATTCATTTGGCTTACTACGGCGCGTGGCGGGACACGGGACACGGGACACTAGTGCAGTGGAGCCTCCTGACCTTGAAATGTTCTACTTTTTTTATTTAGTACCTAACCGTTATATTAGGAACAAAAAATATCTACACTGTTAAAAATAAAATGATATAACTCGAACATTTTGTGATTTTTTAAAGATATAAGCTTTTAACAACGAATTTCATGCACCTATGTCACCACAAGGGACCATCCAGTTTACACTTTGATCATACAATGTAGTCTGCCTAAAACTGAAGGAGCGAGGTAAACACGTATTGCACACTGACATATTCTTATTAACTCTAGAACGCATACTTCTATATTGAGCGGCACACAACTGCAAACGAGATGATCAAATGAATGACCAGAGGGTGTAAGTAAGTGCTATATAAAGGGGAAACTGTAGGTAGCACTTCCATTTATTTTTTTCTGATAGTTTACACAACACAATAGAGCTCATGATGTGTTAAAATGTTGACATATCTACATACAATTCTACACTATTATCATAAAGAGGAAAGATTTGTATTTTTGAATGTTTGTAACGAGTGACCTAAAAAAACTACACGACTGAATAAAAAAAATATTTCACCATTAGAATGTTAAATTATTCCCGAGTAACATAGGCTATATTTATTACTAGAATGTAAGAAACCCACCTGTGCGAAGCCGGGACGGGTGCCTAGTCTAATATATAACAGTAGTGTTTGACAAGCTACGTACGTTTTAATAAAATTACACTTTAAATTTTACAGTAATTTTCCATTCCAGTTTCATCCCTCCAGACAAACACATAAACAGTGAACACCGCGTCTGGTGGCGCCCTCTGTGACGACGTGACGCAGCGACCGACGTGACGCGGCGACCGACGTGACGCGGCAACCGACGTAATGCGGCGACCGACGTGACGTGGGCGTATCGTAAATCGTAATATACGTCCCCGTACAGTGTGCGCGGACCCTTATCGTTTAGGTACTTTTAATTTATAAAGGTTTTTTTAAAATAGTAAGTACTTACCTACATAATCAAAATATTATTTAAGTGTTCGTTTTTTGTACCTACTATATTTTTGTGTTCTATAGGAAAAAAAACTGACGTCATAATCCTTCTCATAGTAGGTACCTACCTACACCATAACCTGGTGGAGAAAAGACAACTGCAACTATTACTCGTATCAATATTAACAACCGACATCATAAGAATGTCAGAACTGGACCTAATTGCAAACGTACACTTACATAAACCCTCAAAATATAATTTAGTATAGTGCCACCATGCTATGAGTATAGTGCCACCATGCTATGGGTTTCTTCATGATGTCTTCCTTCTCCAACTCGAGCTCTGTCGGGTTTTGAAGCCACGCCTTGTGTACAATCCACTGAGCTATAATCGCTACAAAACGGCAGAAATAAAATTATCCCTAGTGTCACATGTCTAGCAGCTTCCAGCACGGGCTGCACTCAACTCATGTCCGCGCATAATGTTAGGTTTCCTACACAGATTATGCAGTAGTTTCTACACATTATATCTATACAGACCGTACAAACATTACTGTACTATTGGACAAATTATGGAACTAACACGTTCTATGCAAGATGTTCGGTTTTGTTCAGAAAGCACGATGGTGGCTCTCTCTTTAAACTCTGCAGATAAGTTGGTCGTATGTAGAGAGGAGTCAGTGAGACACGCCGTGGAATTAATTACCTTCTGTCGGGCGTGGAACTGTTGAACATACCTGAAATTAAAAACCGTGAATTATTATGTGAATATGAATATTATATTAGATGTGGAAAGAAAATAGTCAAGAAAATTATAGAAGTAACTTTGTGGTTAGAGAGGGAACGAAATACTCGCAAAAAAGTTTTTTGTGAAAACTTAGGTATTTAGGCGTCTTAATTGTTGAGCACTTTTTGATGAACAAAAATCATGGAACTCGCGTCATCGTTACGCTGTAACAGCGCCATCTCTTGTAGAATAGGTGACTTAAGTTTTCACTTTTGACGTGCAGTCCTATGACTGATGTGGTTTTTTTTCAATTAGTTTTGTCATGACACAAATGTGTGATAGTTCCAAAGATAAAGATAATTTATTGGCACAAAACACGAGTAAATCACTCTACATCATGTTTTAGCGCTCGTATAGTGTAGGACAGACACCCTGCGGCCAGGTGGAGTGACGACCTGCGGAAAACGGCGGGTACAAACTGGATGCAAAGAACTGCCGACCGAGATCAGTGGCGTGGCTATAAGAGAGGCCTATGTCCAGCAGTGGGCAATAAAACGCTGATAATGATGATGTTTTTCCTCGTACAAATCTAATTAGCTCTGAGTTTTTATTTATTTACCACGGTAAATATCCCGTAAATAATCATATAACTTTAGTGAACAACCGTGATAGTTTAAAACAGTGTAAAATTTATTTTATTTTAAACTAGTTTTTTTGCCCGCGACTTCGTACGCGTAGATTTCCATATAAACCTTCAAGCCTTTTTTCTTTCCTTAATCCGGCCCTTGCGCAAAATAACATATTCTATACTTCAATCTGGTCATAGCTAAGCATATTCGTGAAAACAGCATTTAAATCCGTCTGCATTTTCTTCCAGGGGTTTAGCAGATGTGCGTGAACAAACAAACAAAAATTCTAAAAACTGCCTTAACATGTTCAGCTGCTTATTTTAAGTCGCCCTGTGTGAAGTATTGATAGAAGCATAAAAGTAATAAATAACACCGTCAACAGTTTTCAAATCAAAAAGATAATGTGACCACAGTGCACAGCATGTTTCGAAGTATTCTTTTTGTCTAAACCATAAAAAGTATATCATGTCATGTCGGGATGATACATCTCTGAAATTTGACTGTCCAGCTTCGCTCGTTCGAATTTTTCTATGACCATCCAATTTCTTAACTATGAATACGACCACAAGTATATGGCTTTGGCCACGGAACCCTGACATATGCTTGTCTTGAAACGCTCTTGGCTAGTTATTTCTTATTTCGCGTGCATTTGTATGTATACCTTGATTAAAAAGCCATGAAATGGAACTACTCTATTTATCTGTTAAAATATCACAGTAAAATAAAATTAATTATTTATTCTTATTGCAAATATACACTTTCTTCTTCTAGAAGCTAAGTTTATATACCCTGCATAAAGGGTGCAGCAATGACTTATGTAGTGGCTGGTCACAAAACCACACCACAGACAGAAGTAATTTTACCAAAAAAAAAACATACTTAGTGTGATAGGTTACTTAATTATATATGAGATCATACATATCTTATGGCGCTACTTACTTAACTATTTATAGATCGATATTTATTTTCTAAATAAATCTTTTATCTCGTTATAACATTTTTGGGTTAGAAATTTACGAAGTTGGTTCTGGAAAAGTGCTAATTATTTCTTTTTTTCTTTATTGCGTCCGGAATTTTGTTGTATAGGTTTATTGTCATGTACAAAAGGCCTTTTTTGAATATTTCTATTCGCGGGACTGAATTAAAATAGGATGCGGTATATTTTGTGTTTTAAATGCTAAAAAAGTAATAAATAATGACGTGTTGACTCGTCGAGCGCTTGGAGCTTGGGTATTATTTATTACTTTTTTAAATTCAATTAAAATACATGTAATTTCAATTAATATATATATTTTATGTTTCAGAATTAATACATTTTTGTTTTCAGATTTAGTATTATCATATTTCATGTGACAGAATTAATGAATTTTTGTTTCAGATTACTTTAAAAAAATTTTAATTAAAAATAATTCAGAATTAATTAATTTTTGTTTCAGGTTACGTTAATTTTCAATTTATGTAATTAATATTTTATATCAGGTTAGGAAAAATTAAACTCAATAAATTAACATTATCAACAAATATTTATCACAAGTTCCTTATTGTACTTGAAGCGACGTAGAAGCGGAATTACACTAGAAATTCATCATTAAAACAGTTTTGAAAATGGACTTCCGCAAAGTAACGCCTGATTCAATCAACTATAGATATAGATGCAACCCCACGAAGATAGTTACCGTGAATTCAGCTCTGAAATGAATCTTTTTTTTTAGATAATCGTCAGTACAATATTTTTTATTATTATTTTACTTTAGTAATAGGCTTGCGTTTGACCTACAACTAGCTTGATGTTAAGCGATGATGCGGACGATGTTAGCTGAAAAATAGTGACGTAGATGAGCCCTTATCTTGTGCTGAACAGTCAAATTACGATGAAATATTCCCAGCACGTAGAGAACTTGTCAAAACACGTTTCACATCAGTCTTATCACAGAAAGGAGAAGAGGTAGCGGGGGGGGGGGGGGGGGGGTCGGTGTAGGTATGTAGGTGTGTGGCAGAAGGAAACTGCTTTCCTTTCAATTTGTGACAAATCACTTTGAATAATATTCATATTTTGTCGACAGATGACGAAGGAGCGCGTGTAGAGTGAAGAATGTTTAGAATGAACTGGGAAGCAAGGACGTTGTAACGAGGTTTTAAAACATCTTAGCTGGTGGTCCATCAAAAAAAATGTAGAATTTAGTTATCTGAACACAACCATTATGAAATGTCGAAATAAATAAAAAAATGTTTTTTTTTTTTAATTCTTATTTTTATCAAGGAGTTTTGTCAATATTGCCACCATGCCACTCCCATAAATCTAATTACTAGGAATTACGGGTACCTATGGGCCGTCGTGCCCTATGGATACTTCAAGCAATCGCCAATTAATTAGATTTAAATAGTTTAAATCCGTTTTGCAACACTTGTTTTTCATTACTTATATTTATTAAAAAAACACTTTTTAACGTAATTTTTAATATTGAAGTAGGTAGAGGTCAAATTGTAATAAGTCTCTATCGCTGATCAAAATTCAAATATTATAGTTTAGGGTAATCTCAATAAGTGATAGATAGGTAAAACACTGTTTGTAACTATCACGGTTGTTCATTACAGTTATAACTATTAACGAGATATTAACGTGATAAGATTGTGGATGGGGTTCCTAATATTTCAGTGCAGTTACATGCACCAGTTTCGATGGTAGATCGTTTTGTCTGCATCTAACTTATCACATAAATATCCCATTAATATAATCATATAAATTTAGTAATATGTAAGTAAATTGTCAAATCAAGAAAGTGCAAAGAAAGCTTAAATATCTAAGCACCAAAAGTCACAATAAAATAGTGACATCTTTTAAATCTTGTTTCATTTCCTCATTACCGAGAACACGGCAACCATACTAACCCTTTCTATCCCTTCCTACGTCTACTCCATATCTCCAAGTTGACAGATTTTCCTCATGACGAAAATATGGCACGAGTCACAATAAACCCTCGAAAGAGCGCTATCTTAATAGAATATCGAGCCCAGAGCTATACTTATACAGACATGTTGCAGTGATGGGACGAACTAGTATATTTTACGTACCTACGTATAACCCGATTTTTATAAAGGCCTAGGGCCCAGGGCATATTTCCGGGCGGCAGGTTTCAGGAGCAACCCAGTGCTGGTTCATCGATGAAATTGGCTGCCTTTTGCCTTTCTTCCAGAACACAGAAGAAAATAGATTTTAAAAAATCGAGCTTATTCGCTCGCGCTTTTTGTTCGTTAACTTTTGTGTCCCGTCCCCATAATTTAATTTAAGAAATGTTAAAAGAAAGTTTTCCTCCTTGCTCGCGTATTTTCCCTGTGTAATTTCTGTTTCCGTAGCACGTAGTGTGACGTAATTGTGGGACCTACATTGGACAAGAGTAGCTTAGTTAGCGCTTACTGTTGCTAGTTCTGCCTCCCCAAAAATCCAGTTTTTTTTAATTGCAAAACAGGAGTGGCTGCATGATTGAATAAAATGGTCCCACCATTTGACAGAAATTCATGCCACTAAGTGGAATTTCCGTTATGGTATTCCGGCTATTCCGCCCCCATGTTTCACATCACTAGCGCCTTACCAAACCGCTTGAGGGCGCTCGTGCATTTGCATAAAGAAATGTAGTAGGCACTTGATGGAATGTGCCGTTTCATTGGCGACCACTTACAGAGCGACCAACTTCTCTGTGGAGTTGAGTGGGGGAGCCACCGTCGTATTTTCTGAACAAAACTACTCGACTCTCGAAGAAAATTCTAGTTATTTAATTTGGCCACCCCTACAGACAAGTTGTTGGGAAATTGCGTGTTTACTGTACGTATTCACGGTTTTTTTTTTTATAATAAATAAATAATAAATAATAATAAATCTTTATTAGAGCAAAAAACAGTAAAACAGTTAATACAATAGTGATTAGGTACAAGTATAGGTTCACATGGTGTTGGTGTTTATTTATGAGGTTACTACTAGCTATAACTATACTTTATATATAATTTATAGGCACACTATTGTATTGGTGTTCGAGAACCCTGTATCCCACACTAGGAGGTCTCCTGTGTCGTGGGATCCAGTGCCTTCCACAAAATAATACATAATTAGGATAAGGTGAACTTAGACTTTAAATACAAGTATCTATGGGAGGGGGTAGGTACAATTTAAAGTTAGGTTGGACAAGCTTAAAAAGGAAGTTAAACATAATAAGTACAGAATTATAAATACATTTTTCGAGTCTACTTTTGTTCGCTGTGGATATGAGATGTGTACGTGTTATTGTGTGTGACTGACTTGTTTTCGTGAAAAGCTAAAGGTGAAATTTTCGTAATATGTGCGTGTGTATTTTGGCTATGTATGTAGGTGTGAATGTTTATGTGTAAGTGTTTTTCTTTCTGTTTCTGTATATTGGTGCTTATCAGGTGTCGCGATTTCGCACATCTCGGATATCACGTCGGGAATCTTTAGGAATTATTAACATTAACATTAACATTGGGGTCTGATCCCTCACAAGTCGATTCGGCAACCATGGGCACTACGATTCGTCAACCATCAGCCGCGGTTCACTGGAGGCGAGAGAGCAGACCCCTATGGTCATATAATAATATTGAGTACTTTCTCCGTTTCTGCGTAGTTTAGCGAAGACAGCCAACATTCGAGTTTGCGCTTGCACACGTAACGCGATGTTTCCAGTAAGCTAAGGGAGCTATTGAGTTGCTGGTACAAGAAAGGGCCTTTAAATTGATAGGAACGTTGGGCAAACGCAGTCCTGTTAAGGGGGAGCGTCCAGATATTACGTCGTGCAGATCTTGTGGTGGGGACTAACGTAGTTTGAGATGTTCTATGAAAACGCAATGTCACTGCCAGGATATACAGCTGTCTGACTGTGAGATACTTCGTTTCGTCATAGAGTTGTACTGTAGGATAAAGCATTGGCTTTTTGTAGGCAATTTTTAATATAAACCGCTGTGCGCGCTCCATTTTTTCGAAAAGGGTTTTGTTAGCAGATCCCCAACACACTATGCAATAATTCAGTATGGATTGGCACAGACTCTGATATACAATTTTAAGTGTGTCTGGATCCGCTACTGAGCCCAGTTTTTTGAATATATGGGTCATTTTACGTAAACGAACACATAGACTGGTAATTTGGCACTCCCAATTTAGCCGATGATCTATAGCGACACCCAGGTATTTAATGTTATTAACTCGCTCTAATTCAGGACAAGTACACGGCTGAGTAGGAAATGAGCCACACGAATGGAGATTTAGATTAAAAGAACTTGGATAAGTCCGTCGAGTAATGGAAAAAGTCATATACTTGGTTTTGGTCGCATTTAGAGTCAGCAGATTGTTTTGCAGCCATTTAGCTACCTTCGATATCCCCTGCTGAGTAATATCAGCAACCTCTGTCCAGCTCTTACCATGAAAAACCAAAGCTGTGTCATCAGCAAAAGTAAACAGTTTGGCTTGGTTGAGCTTAAGCTGGCAGAGGTCATTGATATAGATCAGAAAGAGAGTAGGTCCAAGGACACTGCCCTGGGGGACGCCGAAGGAAACAGATGCATAGTCGCTGTAGAGACTTGACAAGCGAACCCTTTGTTTTCGTTCACACAAGTATGAGCGAAACCAATCTAGGCTTGTTCCGCGTACACCATTAAGCTCAAGCTTCCGAAGAAGGATTGGCCAAGACACCGTATCGAATGCTTTGGCCATATCGAGAAACACTCCAGTACACTTATGACTCTTGTCAAGATTTTCAGTCACATGATCGACCAAAGCTAATACTGCGTCTTCAGTGGACTTTTTTGCTCGAAATCCGTACTGGTTGGGGGACAATACTTTATTACGTTCCAAAAAATTTATCAGTCTTTTATTTACGACTTTTTCCAAGATTTTTGACAGAGATGGCAATAGGGAAATTGGACGATAGTTAGATATTACTGATTTGCTGCCAGTCTTGTAAATCGGACAGATGTCTGCAGTTTTAAAACAACTAGGCACTACCCCTTGCGACATGCTTAGATTGCATATGTGGGCAATCGGAGTTGACAATACGTGACTAGCGCGTTTAAGCAGTTCGTTGCTGATCTGGTCGCTGCCCGGGGCAGATGCTGTTTTCAGGCCAGATATGATCTTACTAATCTCGACTCCGTCAGTGGGTGAAAAAAAGAGTGAATCAACTGGGGAGTTATCGACTACGGTGGAATTCATTAAATGTGTCTCAGTTGTGTGAAGTTTGAGGAGAATATCTTGTGCCAGGTCATGCCCAACCGACGAGAAAAAAGTGTTTACAGAATTGAGTGACTCGGTGGGAGTAGATTTTATATTAAAAAGATCGTTAGGGTGTGTTTTAGACGATTTTAAGTTGCACATATTTTTTACTGTGTCCCAGAGTTTCTTGCTATTCGCCTTGTTTGCAGCTATTAAGTCAGAATCATATTTGTTTTTTTCAGTTTTTAATAAAAGGTTACAATGATTTCGAAATTTTTTGTACTTGTCTTGTAAAGCCTGGTCATCGGGTGACTTTTTTAGTTTCAGATGCAGGGAATCTCGTCGCCTCGCACAGTTGACTAGCTTTGATGTCATCCAGGGTTTTGTAATTACTTCAGAACTCTTTAGTTTCTTATGCACTGTGTTATTGTTGACTGCGAGTCCAATTTTATTGATTAAAAATTCAGAAGCTAATGTGACATCAGTTTCATTATAGAAACTCTCCCAGGCGATGTTCTCTAGGTTAGCAATTACTTCGGTGTAATTAGTTTTTTTAATCAGTTTGGGCTTAGGGAGTCCCTTTGTAATAGCACTATTAATACCTATCAAAACAGTGTCATGGTCCGTGATGCTCGAGTTGCATATCACAACGCTAGCTGATCTTTTGGATCGAACAAAAGCATGATCCAAACAATTGTAGTACCGCGTAGGCCGAACGTGGCCTGGTATAAATCCGTGGTAGGTGGTAAGCTCAAGATAGTCAAGGGATTTAGAATCATTATTGCTTGGCTTTATGTCTATATTTAAATCACCAGTTATTACACAAGTGTCACTAGAAATACTAGATATGGTATTTTCAAGCGATGTCAAGAAGTTGGTTATATTATCTTTGGCTGGGGAACGATATATTGCTATTACAGTGACTTCAGAATCAATTTTAATTGTTAAGCAGCTTGCATCATTAAATGGAGGTTCTTGAATCTCAACACTGAGTCCGGCTTTATAAAATATCATAAGACCATCATTTTGGTTTCTGAATATGGTAGATGAATGGCACTCATAGTTAGGTATGTTGAATGATTGTGTGACATCCCTTCCCCAACATTCCGTAAGGATTATAATTTTTGGAGAAAAATGTAGTCTAGATAGAAATATGATGAATTTGTCGAAATTTTGTCTAACGCTTCTGATATTTTGCGTGATTATTGTAGTCTGATCCAAGTATTTGTCTAGTTTAGACTTACATTCCTCAGCCGAACTTACGCTAAAATTGTCTATTAATATTGTGTCATCGATGTTATCAATTAAATCTTTGTTGTAACTCATATTTATGGTATATAAAAATTACACTTGAATACAACACAGAAATCACTGTGTGTATCGTTAGTGTAGTATGTGTTTAGGCAGCGATGACACTTAACTAATAGACAACGTGCATGAACTGGCGAGGTAAAGTTTTCCTGATTAATTTTGTTTGGTAAAAAGTCGCACATTGAGTAGGTAGCGACGAGCGCACGCTTATTTACGAATAGGTTTTTGTTTGTTAGGTAGGTTGACAAAGGCATCGTTATCAAGATTAACTTAAGTAATATTGTACGAGGAAATGCTCCGGTGGTGGCGGCAGTCGCGTCACTGCTAGCGGCGCGTGCACTCATGCCGTGGAATGCTTCCCAGGTTCGCATAGTCAGAAGTGAAATTGAGCTACGAGTATAACAATTATGCATTTTAAATAGTGTCGGGTATTCACAGATCACAAAAACAGTAATAGTTTGTAGTAGGCGACAGTTATTATTCAATGATAATTGCAAAATATATAGTAATATCGGTGAGCAGGAAAGATAATGAATGCAAAGGAAATATGCGTGTTTGTTATTTAAATGGTCGTGAATGTCGGGTAGGGTTGATTGGTTACCGTCACAAAAACAGAAAGGAATTACTTGATCGTATGTTGTGGGGTAGTTGATGTTGCAGAAATGTATGTGTAATGGATTCGTAATGTTTGGTGTGAGTATTGTGTAGTTATGTACAGTGGGTAGCGGATTAAGTAGACTCAATTCATGTAAAAATGGGCAATGGTTGACAAAGTTATTTATACATATATATAACACAGACGTTCTTAAAAAATATGTTTGGAATGTAATACTAAAAAACAGGTACATTATTATTAGCAGAAAGAAATTATTCCCGGCAAGGGTACTTTTATTATATACGTATTTAGCGGGTTTTAAGTTGGTATTACGCAATAAGCCGCTCGCGGTCAGACGCTGTACGTCTAGTCACTCTTCTCTTTGGTCATCTAGATCACTTTCGCAGGACACGCGAATTTGCGGCAACCCTTCTGCCTTGCGTAAATATATGCGGCCAAAAGACGTCCAGCAGTAAGCAAAGTTGTGGCTTTTTGCAAATTCACGAGCCAAATAGAATAACTTTCGCTCGTTTGGAGTCAGATTTTCAGATACATACAATGGCCTGCTATCGCCGCCAACTTGAAGATGAGAGGTATTTAATTTAGCCTGTCTGTGCTCTTTGTTGAACTTTTTGTAGGAGTTCAAAAAATCATCTCTCATGCCAACTGTTGCAAAATCCGCTATTACTGGCTTGACGGCGGCTTTGGTATTTATGCGATATATGTCCTTTATATCCGATAGCTGCATTGGAATGCTCAAAATATGAGCAATTTTTGCAATATATTCTTTTAGGTCTGATTTTGATTCACTTTGGTTTTGTGGTATATTTCGCAGCTCAACACTAGTACCGCGAATGTGATGCTGTAGCATATCAACTTGTTTTTGTAGCTGCTGGATACTTGTTTTTTGGGCCTTCCTTTCTTTTTCTAAGAAGTCTATCTTTGTAAGTGCTTCCTCATACTTAGAGGACAAGAGATTAACGGAACTTTTCACCTCATTGATGGAGCACAGAACAATGTCAAACTTTTCATCTTGGCGTTTCTGTAGTTCAGTGAACAAATCCATTATTTCCGACTTAGTAATTTCATCACGCTTACGCTTAGGTCGAGTTGTTTTATTGTTACCATACGATGCAGTGTTTAGTCCAGCTTCTTCGCTAACTTCAGATACATTAGAATCTGAAGGGTAACTCTGTAAGCGCTGCAAAGGAGTCGCAAAAGCTGACCGCAGAGGAGACATTGGCGGGGTGCGTTGGAGCGACATGGTTCGCAGACAAATCGACTATGGGTGGAGGCAGCAGGCAGCTCGGCGGCACAGTGGGTTGCAGTGTGAACAGCGGGTGTCGTAATAGACACAAGTAAAGTTAGTATAGGTAAGTTTGCTTCCGATACCAGGCTCACAGCATTGCGCGGGTTCGAATAACCGGTTCAGTTGACAGAGGTGGCATGGCGGGAGGCACGGCGCGCGGCGCAAGTGGCGCGGGCGGATGGTACGGCTACGATAATGAATGGGCTTACTTACATAGGCGCTGATAGATATGGAAGCGCACATGTGAGCGTAAGCTGCATATGCACAAAGATGTAAACAGTTGCTCCGATAACTCCTTGCCGATTATGCACTCCTATTTTCTCAGTTGGTTTTATGTTTTAGTTTTGGATAAGAATTAAATCAGTAAAATACATTTGCACACGTCTACTCAGTTTAGAGGTCCGGGCGGAAGCTCTGAATGAACTGCTTTATGAACTGATGTACATTGCATGCTTTTGCATTCTCTAAAGTTTGCTAATGTTCTCCTATTATATATTTTATTCTGTAGTAATGGGTAATTTTAGTAATGCAACATGCATGTTTATTAAGTTTGAAAGAACTGAATTTTTTTACGTATAAAAAGATAAGTGTAAAAAATTAAGAGGCTTTAAGTTTCTACGGTTATTAAAACAGTTGTGTATCTAAACTATTAAATAATTATGTACTTATTATTCCCATGCATCAACTAACATTTTAGATTAATTTTATAATAATTATAGATTAAAACAAACCTAACATATTACGTATTAATATCAATAAAAATTGTTGTGATTAATTATGAATTCCAAATCTGTACATATGGAATTTTATTGATTGAACAGATTAAATTAGTATTTATAGAATATAACTACAAATATCTTTACATTTGTAACTATTGTGAGATCGTCCGATTAATTCGAATTATTAAATGTTATTCGGTCTCATAGATTTAATCGATTGCCATTAATTTTACCGAACCGATGTTTTCGATCGGATTATTTCGATTGTAGTGTGAAATAGAGAGCGGTAGATTTCTTTACTTTTATTTAAATAAATCATGTTTTATCATTAGAGTAACATCTGTTATGTTGGTATTTGTAAGTTGGGATTATTGATAAATCGGATAATATGCCTTGTTTATTACCTAACTATATTCTTTTAAAAACTTGATGAAATTAAAATCGAGAATTATCTAAAATCAATATTAGGTACCTAATCGATGAAACGTGAGTGTTTGTCTGTTTCCTGGAAATTCAAGTATGTAAAGATATTTTTTTATGTAACTGAGTGACGGGACGAGCAAGTAGCTCGCCTGATGATGGATTGCCAGAATTTAGATCTAACCCTGCGTGACAATGCACTGCGCTCGTCACCATAATTACACTTTTAGTTTGTAATGTTATATTTATTATTTTTCGTTTTTGCAATTTCTGGGATGAAATGTATTCTATGATCATTCAGGTGTGAAACGATCTTGATGTTTGCTTGTTTCATCGCAACAAACAAACAAGTAGTAGTAGTTGTAGTTACAACCATTGTCTTTGTTGTTGTGTTGTACATGTTGTTGTATGGAGCACATGTTATGCTCTACAATAGCACGGAAGATATCGCATGTAGCACATCACAAATATCAAATTAACTCTGTCCGTTTGCTATCTTTTCATGACTAAACGGCTAAATCATTCTCGATAAAATTTTGTAAGGATGTAGCGTCCATCGCGAGGATAGAGTTAGAATACTTTCACCCGGAAAACACTAGAAAACTGGAGAGTGTCGGTTGTAACCGCGGACAGCCAGCTAGCTTCATAAGCTAGCTCTATACTTGTAACATTTCAAATGACTCTCAATACCAGTGTTCAGTATCTATCCATGAGTCCACCGAGTAGACCGAGCTGTGTCAGGCAAACACTTTCTATAGCTATACGTAGTCTGTGTCAGGTGTCTGTATGTGTAGTTATTGTACCGACATGTGTGCCACGTGCGCCCGCGCCGCCGAGCTGTGCTCACACGGACCCAGTGGATGGGCAAGTGCACTTGAATTATACTAGAGATTTAAATAAATATTGATACAGTAGAGTTTATCGAGTTGTTCGTTACGTAAGAAATTACCTAAATAAAAAGCTAAAATTTAAAATCGTTTTTTATATATTTTTATTGCATAAAATCAGCCAACTATTTTCATAACATAATTATATCAAATTTAACAAATAACTACCAACATTTTAACGCAAGTTTAGTTTCTTTAGCTTTAAAATAAAGCTGAGTGTTTATTTTATATTATTAGTGTAAAAGTAATTTTCTATAACCTGAAAAAACTAAATCAAAGCCACAAGGAATACGCATACATAATAGTTGTCTCAGATTTGGCAGATATGTATTTATAACGCGTTTGCTACTAGTGTAGCCACAGTTACTTAAAACATAGTACTTACTGATTACTATTAACTTTTTATATTCTTATGTAGCCAATGAGCACTAAATACAGCAAAGTTATATGATTATTTACGGGATATTTACCGTGGTAAGGTTGTGGAAGGAGCTCCCGATATTTCGGCGCAGTTACATGCACCATGTTCACGGGAAGTACCACGGTATTAACACCACCACGATAAATATCCCGTAAATAATCATATAACTTTAGTGAACAACCGTGATAGTTTAAAACAGTGTTTAAATACAGCAATTCGACAGTAAAAAGTAACGAACTTCGCATAGTGACTATCTAAATCTGATTACTCCTTCTGTCAGACTGTTTTTTATAATTTAATCTGCAAGAAGCTATAACGGACAACGGCTTAAACAACCGATTCAAAATATGTACCTTTCAAAACTCAGCACCGGCCAGTTGTTATGACTTGACCGTGCTCTGGCCTGATCGCAAGGCAGCACGGTGCGTGTCCCGCGACAGATTTAGCGTATGTTTATTGCGCCAGTTACCGGTGTGGTGTTGCTGCTATTCTCGACCGAGACACAGTATTAGTACGTGTATCGATGGATGCAGGGATGTTTGCTGTTCGGCAAACAGGAACGAGTTCAGATGAAGCAGTGTAAGAGCGGTGATCTTTAGTTTCATGAGCTGATTTGTAAAGCTATATGTAGTATGATGTAGATGTTTCGAGCTAAAACTGCGCGTGCCTCATCAATATCATCTTACATTACAGCTCTCAGCAGTTTTAGTAAACCTCTACAGTATCTCAGTGCGTATAAATATAAAATCTCTAACTACACTAAATAGCCTGATTATATTCCTATACTCGGTTCAAGCATTTCTTTACTTTGGCAGTTGCAATAACATAATAACTTTTTTTTTTCACTGGAGTATATTCGGTACCTCCTACAGTTTCTAATTTTAAAATCCTAGCGAAAGTGATTAGAATAAGTTGTTTCCATTTGGCTTTTTTAAAATTTTATTGCAGGTGTCAAACCAAATAAATTCTTGGATCGAGATTACCGGGACTGAATTTTATTCACACCTATCTGTTTAGTCTATGAAATAGGATATTTATCGTTGCTTAAGAATATTTATTATTTTATATGTAAACAACAGAACTGTAGACTGCCCCGGTGGCTCAGTTGGTAGTGAACCTACTTTCTGTGCTTGGGGGCGTGGGTTCTATTCCCATCTAGGACAAACATTTGTGTGATGAACATTTGTGTTTGTTCTATGTCTGGGTGTTAATATCTATTTAAGTATGTATTTAAAAATATCGTATATATGTATGTATATCAGTCTCTGGCAGCCATATTACAAGCTTTGCTTAGTTTGGGGTCAGATGACCGTGTGTGCAATAATGTCCCAGATATTTATTTAACAATTAATGCTATGTACGAGTAATGTTTCTTTCAAATCTTAATGAACGGATGTAACTAAACATGCCAATTCCAACCACTCGGTAATCTTAAAAGGTCTACTATCTCACTCCATTTATTATATTGCTTGAATAAAGAAACAAAAAAGATAATATAAACGAGGTTGAACCAGGCAGCGCAGCGGTGACTCGGCTCGCTTGACCAACTCACTGGATTCGCGCTTGTTTATTTTCTCGCTAAGTGCCACTTATCGTGACAGTTACTTCGTTAGTGTGGACGGAACCTTATCAACCGAGCTTTTTCTGAGGTTTGGCCAAACGTGGTCACAGAATAAATGTTAGTGAGAAATGATCGAATGGTCGACTGTGGACACCGTGCAGTGGTCGAGCTTGGAGTGCTTCGATCCTGTTCCGATTCATTGGTAATACAATACAATATCACTTTATTATACACCATATATAAAACAAAAGAACTAAAAATTTATACAAAACCAGTAGTATAATAGGCGGCCTTATCGCCTTAAGCTATTTCTTCCAGGCAACCTTAGGATAGACATGAACTGAAAGAGGAGTAGGGTTGGTGGTGTAGATAATGCATCTAATATACATACATACAAATAAATACTGAATTTACAAATAATTATATGTACTTACTAATACATACTATAAATAATACATACACACATACCAATAAGTGTAAATTATTATAAGTATATTGAATTTATCACAAACATAAATATTTATAGTCCTGGAAATTGAAATGTCCCTGAATTGCATAGTTTTTCTATTGGGGATGTTTTTTATGGAAAACATAATTTCAATCTAAACCTACCCTGGTAGTAATACCTAGTAGTAATAAGTTTTTATGGGTAAGTACCTAGAAAATACAAGTCAATTCATAAAGATCAGAGTCAGTTTATAAAGAACAATAAAGTTTATAAATAAATTAGGGATGTGTATAATGAAATATACCTTTTCAGACAATATTCATCAGCGAATCACGTGACAACACGTTGAGAACACTTCGGTGAATAATTGCACTTTAGGAAGACTCTAAAACAGGCAAAAACTCTTAACTCTTTCATAATTTAATATATTATTAAAATTATTTAAAAAATAACGCGCACATACGTCTTGACGTCACTTTTCAATTGAAAATTTTACAAAAGTTTCGCGGAATTTTCTCATCAAAATTTTGTTATCGAAAATTTAAAAACGTCAGTAAAGTTTCACGATCAGTATACAATTCACTTCAGTAAAAATATGTAAAGTTCACGATATCACGTAAACAAACACGTCGCGAGTCTGTTTGTTGGGGCGCGGGCGGTTCGTAGGGCGGGCAGACAGCGCGGCGGCGACCCGCCGACTGCCGCCCTCAGCGGCGGGCGGGCGGCGCGCAGATGCAGCGAGATACCACGCACAGATTTGAGGTGGGCGGAAATATGGAAGTGCGAATTTTACAAGTTTAATTCAATATAAACAGAAAGAAATCGTAGCTGTTTTTACTATTGTTGATTTTCTTCGTATTTTATGCAAATTGAAGAAACAACTCTTTCTTTACCATATTACCATTAGACAGCTTCATTGATGATACTTTAGTATACTTCTCATCAGCTATAACAGTATGAAAACTAGGTTTCAGATTAACATAATGACAGGTATTGTCTTCAACTAGGTTTCTCAGTGTTGTCAAAATACGTTAGATCCGTAGTAAAAATATAACCAAATTAAAACTAAGAACTTTCGATAGATTTTCGAAAGCAAAAAATAAATTATTAATGCTGTGGAATGGATAACTAGTGAAGAAGGTACATTACACATCCTTGCTATCGACAAGATTTAATGTCGTCTGTTAGTTTTTTTTCGAATGTCGCAAAAATATGCGTACTTCATTGAACCCAGTTCGGTGTAATATCGCTACCAATTTTATTTTTATAGTTACAAGCTAGTACCGGAATCTTTGAAGTACGAATAATCGATACGTAAAACACGATCGATAATTCTATTAAAAAAGAAAAAAAAAAAACAATTTGGATCGATATGACCAGTAAGAAAGCTAGCCCGTAGAAGATTATAAATTCTCGCATCTTAATTATTCAAGTTGATTAAATAGAGTAAGAGAAAAGACACGGAAGACTGAAAAATAATGCTGTAAGAGAGTACGGTAGGCTCCTACGCGGTTGTCGCCCACATTCCCACGATGCAAATAGCAGTGCGCGCGCGCATCGCCTATCAGATGATATCTTCACGCGGATTTGCATACAACCGGACCGATTCTACTGATTTCAATGTATTATAGCGTTTAGTATACATAGAGCACAGATGAACCAGGAGGACTACCCAACTCCATGCTAAAGATACGTTTTTCAACGCACTTAACGGCATTACTTAGAAACGTTACTTAAACAATGATTAGAACTGCTCTGGTAACTTGCTGAGCGAATTGGTTCGTGCAAAAACGAGACAAACCTATGTTTACTTAAAACACATAGTCTGCGTTTCTAAGTAACACCAAATTACTCTATAGTATACTAGCAGCCCCTACGGGACCCGCTATACAACGGAAACCCATTGACTCTCTCATTGACTCATATGTCTAGTCAAAGTGGAAACCCATGTGTTAATCTAGGATACAAACCATGTGTTATCTAGGATACAAACCATGTGTTAATCTAGGATACAAACCATGTGTTAATCCAGGTGTTTAGTGTCCAGGAACTTGTTTCATCTATTCAATTCATATATTTACGGTATTTTTATATCTTATGTATAGTAGTAGGCAAAACATGATACAAAATGACTAATATTGTTTAAACACGTATTGTGCATACTACGTTTTAAGTGTGTATGTGTATGTGTGTGTGTACGTATAATGTACTCGTGTTTTGTGCAAATAAACTATCTTTATCTTTATAAACCTCCATAAGTAACAAATTTTACTTTAATTTAGATTATCCAATATTTAGAGCACGGAAAATCATACACACAATATTTCGTATTATAAGATTGAACGGAGCTGATAATAATTATAAGAGTACTAGTGCCATTCGGACCCTTACCTAGTGGTCAGCTGGGAAACTGGAGTGCCAACTTACCACTGGTGCGGTGGTGAGATGCTCCGAAACGTCAGTTTTCGCTTGGAAGATCTCTACAAGAATAGTTTAGTCTGACATCTGATTTTACGACATCTATATTTTTTTAATCTAGGTACAATTAATACAAGGAATAACCTAGTCCGAATAGATTTTACGCTAAGTGCGTAGAATATTTCGTCCAGTTTTCTAAACCAATTTTTGTATACTGACAATAACACAATCTCCGGAACGCTGCTTCGAACTCTGACACTAGAACTGACCACTCAGCCCACACGAACTTACTAATGATGTAAGTTTTAAATATGCAAACATTTCAATGACAGTTCATTTTGGAGCCGTTTTCCACAGTCGCGATATCTGCCGCTCCTACATCTGTGGGCTCTGTCTGTAACTCCATAACATTATCTATTGTATAGCTGTTATATTGGACTATTGTGTGATAAAGTTATTAAATATTGAGTGTGTATTCAAACCGCTCCTTGTATGGAACACGCCGAGTGTGGGGAAGTTCTAACAGGCCGGCAATAACTGTCTCTGTACTCGGTTACATTCATTTTGGTAGAAAAATATTTTCCTAAACTGAAAAGAAACAGAGACCTAAACTAGCTAGCTTTGGTCGCCGACTAGCCTAAGGACTAGCTAATCCTTAGGTGACAAATGGGGACCCTTATTCGTCATGGCAGTTTTTGACAGCTTTTTACATCCAATGAACTCAAATTATGTTAGTTTACCGTAGGTACCAAATCTGTCAACATTCGAAATGTATCAAGTTAAACAGTCGTCCGAAAAATGTAAATAGGGACATAGGTTGTCAAACAAATAATCGATATAAAATAAAAGTTATTACTACGCAAACGTGCTCCATCATCGACCGCATCATCGCTTTCCATCATGTGAGATCACTGTCAAAAATTAGCCTAATCAGATGTAAAAAAAATATACGATGCGTCCCAGCCGACTCACTGTTTCATGTCAGGTGTGTATGTATGCTTAGAATATAATAGGTCGGGGAAAAAGTCTTTTCGTATTTTGTATGTATAAAGTTGTAGTAAAAATCTTATCCGTTGTACTGTTTGTATCTGGCTGGTTTTGATACCATTAAAAAGATGACATTTTAAAAAAGGAATACAAAACGTAAAAAGCAATTTCCCGCCATTTTTCAATTGTTTTTTTGTTCGATAAAATGAGTGAATCTAACGAAAAAATTCGATATATTGTGAAATTTTATAACAAAAAAGGGAAAAATGCGACACAAGCCGCGAATAAAATTTGTGACGTTTATGGACCTAATGCAGTGTCATCAAGAGTAGCACAATGTTGGTTCAAGCGTTTTCAGTCCGGGAATTTTGATGTCAAAGATGCAGCTCGCTCTGGTCGCCCTGTTACGGATAAAGTCGATGCCATTTCTGAAAAAGTGGACCAAGATCGGCATATTAGTAGTTACGACGTAGCTGAAGAACTGGGGATTAACCACAAAACAGTTTTGACCCATTTGAAAAAAACTGGGTATACAAAAAACTCGATATTTGAGTGCCACACGAGCTCACTGAAAGAAACCAAATGAATCGTGTACTCATTTGCGATTCTCTATTGAAACGTAACGAAACCGAACCGTTTTTGAAAAGATTGATCACTGGTGATGAAAAATGGATCACCTACGACAAGAATGTGCGCAAAAGATCATGGTCAAAGGGCAGTGAAGCACCACAGACTGTAGCGAAACCCGGATTAACACGTAATAAGGTGATGTTGTGTGTATGGTGGGATTGGCAGGGCATCGTTCATTATGAGCTTTTACCGCCGGGCAAAACCATCGATTCGGATCTCTACTGCCAACAGCAGATGAGACTCAAACAAGAAATTGAGAAAAAACGGCCGGAATTGATCAACAGAAAGAGTGTGGTCTTTCATCATGATAACGCCAGACCGCACACATCTTTGGCCACTCAGCAAAAATTTAGAGAGCTTGGTTGGGAAGTGTTAATGCATCCACCATATAGCCCAGACCTTGCACCCTCAGATTTCCACCTGTTTCGATCTCTTCAGAATTCTTTGGGTAGTGTTAGATTAACATCAAGAGAGGACTGTCAAAACTACTTGTTGCATTTTTTTGATCAGAAGTCCCAAAAATTCTACAGCAACGGGATCATGTCACTACCTACAAGATGGCAACAAGTTATATATTATAATTAAATGTAATTAAACTTGAAAAAAATATTTCTTGAATTTGTTTAAAAAATACGAAGAAACTTTTTCCCCGACCTTATAGAAATAACGATTCTAAGTATGTATGTAACTATGTAATGTATTGTATACCACCAACTGGTGGCCAAACTCTCTCTTATTTATAACATATATAATATAATTTACACAAAGAAGTTTAGCAGAAATATACGGATAAAACATCATCGCCTTGAAGTAAATATAGAGTAGAACTCGAAACTTGCAAATAAACTCTACAATACTATAGACCATTGGATTGGATCTCTTTTATTTGGTGATAGGCCTTCTTTGGACTAACATGTCCAGCTCTCATCTTACTCGGGTACAAGGTGTCACTCACTGATGCTGAAGTGGTGCCATTGAAGGTAGTAGAAACTGTACTTTTATTTAGATACATCATTATAACTAGCCCACCTCAGTCTACTGCTGGACACAGTCCTCTCCCTAGGCAGGCAACTCAGCTGGTCTTCAGCTTTACGCTTTCAAATATACTGTCGTCACTCCAAAGGTCAACGTGTTCCATCCTCGATCACACAGTTGATTACCATTAGGCGAGTTGGTGGCCAAACGTAGATCTATTCTATATTTTAAAAAAAAACTCAAGGCGTCCTAAGCTACGTTTGTTAATTTGTGGTCTCCACTCTAGAATACTCCAACAGTTTTTGGTTCTGCGACAGATATGACCAGCCCACTGCTACTTCAGCTTGCTAATACGCTGAACTATGTCGGTGACTTTGTTTCTCTGGCGAATGACTTCGTTCCGGGCACAATCCCTTAGAGAATCCCCAAGCATAGTTTATACATAAATGAGCTTAGATGCCTGTGACATAATATATGATTGAAATAGTATCTGTGAGATGTATTCCGTGCAGTGGTAAGCTCAACTACATTGATCAGGATGAACTCAGTCGCGCCCCAATTTCGTTGGGGAGTGGTGTTCGTACTTGAGAGTGATGCGACGCGTAGTTAGTAAATATTTCTGACCTATGGCAGAATGGTGTTAATAGTTGAAATACCTACTAGAACTCAATATTATCATCAGCCAGAAAACGTCGACTGCTGCACATACGTTTCTCCTTAGAACTTCACATTGAACAACATCCTGCCATCTCCCACAATGTCGTTGGTCCATCTAGTGGGAGGCCTACCTACGCTGCGTCTTCTGGTTAGTGGTCTCCACTCAAGAACCTTTCTTCCCCATCGGTTCTTCGAGCAATATGGCTTGCTCATTTCAACTTCAACTTGTAAATCTAAGCAGCTATGTCGTTGGCTGTGGTTCTTCGGCAAATATTCTCACTAGTAGAGTAGTCTTTATAGTTAATAAGAACGTCTCAGTACCATATGTCATCACTGGCAACACACACTGGTTTAACCTACTAGACATATTGGGACGCAGATGTTTTGATAAGCATATCCTTGGTTTCGGGATCATTGGAGACTACATAATTTATCAGAAATCCTTATCTCGCTGGAGGTCGCAGGTCACGGGGTTGATGTAACCCACACACTTTCTTATCTCAACACAGGGTTATTGTAATTTTCTGAGTCCTGCGGTTTCACTTATAAAACATGCGATACAAGAGATGGACGTGTTTTTTTTTTTTTAAGAACAATATAGTACCGTAAAACTTTATGGCACGGCGAGAGAGAGGTCTGTACCCAGCAGTGGGATAGAGAAACCTGTGGATAACGTTGAACAATAGAGATACATACTCATAAGTTATAATTGGATCGATTTGACTTGACGTGAGAGTGGATCTGACAGACCGACTACAACACACTTTTGTATTGACACAATAATATAATTGTATTTAAGTGATCGTGAGAGCAGCTTGCTTGCATTGTGGTCGTGTGGGAGCTCAGTTCTGGTTAGTATTTGGTGTTCTAATATTATAAGTAAATTAAGCTATGCAATGTGATCTATTTGCCAAAGAATCGGAGTCGCCGACATAGCTATTAAAATATGCAAGATGAAGTGGCAATGGGCAGGCCACATCGCTCGAAGAAGATAGGGAAGAAAGGTTCTTGAGTGGAGGTGGAGACCGCGAACCGGAAGACACAGCGTAGGTAGGCCTCCCACTAGATGGACTGACGACATTGTGGGAGATGGCAGGATGTTGTTCAATGTGGAGGTTAAAAGAGGAGGCCTATGTTCAGCAGTGGACGTCTTCTGGCTGAAGATGATGATGATGACGTGATCTAATAATAAAAACGACATTATTATATAAATAAAATAAGGAATAAAATTTAATGTATTGTGTTGAATATTTAATTGTTTTGTGTTCTTAAATATTAAATATATAATCATACCAAAATATACGTTACATATTATATAATAACATTGACTTAATGAATATTCACTCTCATTTTACAGTACAAGTAGGTATATGAAATTCAAAATTATTTTGGAATACTGGAAGAAGTTTCGCTTACTTAAATTGTATCTATAAAGCTAGGTGGAACTATTTGAAAATAAGATACTTCATATTAATAATATTTTTTCAGATATTCAAATGAAGCTGATCATATTATCCATCACGCTGACGTTGGTTCGAGCAAATCCTACGGAGCCAATAATGTTTGGGGACGACCTGTTCTACACCGCCAACAACACTTGCTACACCGCAGAATACGACATAGTTGACGTACACCTCGCTCATTTCTTTGGAGAAACCAAAGTATTTCTAGTCCAAGCAGATACTCTAAATAATGCATACAAAGGAGCATTTGTATTACATAATATCACTTTTGGGATATATCATAACGTTACTGCTCAGAAGCTGCTAGATAACGGAAAATGTATAACATCTGATGAAGAAACAGTATACTTTGGAACTACGAGTGGTATATATACATATAAATTTAGTAATAATGCAGTTGAAAAATACGGTTCTATCACAGCAGATATAAGAGATATAGAGAAAGATAAAGTAAAAGATTTAATTTATATCGTGACGGAGGACAATGAACTTTATCTAGTTACAGAGAGGGGTAACAAGATGGTCGAACATGACACTATAAGAAATGTTCAAGAAATAGCAACAGATGGAAATGGTAACTTATATTTTTATGAGAAACACGAAGACCCAGAAAAACATCTCCAGTTTTTTGAAAAGTATCTTAAACCTAAAGTTTTGGTCGGAAATAATGTCGTTAATATATCAGGGCTGCCAGATAAATATACTAATATCAAATTAATAAGTACGTTCCATACACTCGCTATACTCATATGTAACAATATGATATATAATATATTTTCTAATGGTACAAGCGAAGTTCAACGGTTTGCGTTTCTGGACATACCCACGGCAAGTTCCGTAGAAACAGGGCTTATACAGCTTTATGGGGTTCATAGGAAACTTTACTGCTATATTGTTGACTTATCCCCTATCATCAAAGGTATTGCAAAGGCGTTAGAACAATTACTTGCACAATTCTAAAGTTTAATTTAAGCTGTTATTTCTGTTTTCTATAAAATATTTTTTGGTGTGAAGAAAAATTGTTTATATATCTCTATTATCACTTACCTATATATACAATAGCTATTGGTTCAAATTCAAACCAGAATTATTATTATCCACGAAATTATTGTATGTACTTACACTTGTAATAATTTCCGTTCTGATAATGAATTATGTGAAATATATTGGAAGGTATTGACGTTTCTTTAATGCGATAGGTGGCAAACAAGCAGACCTTATGGTAAGCAGGCAGTATCGTCTAACACCAAGGACATCACAAATACGTGGCCGACCCTCACTTCTTCTTTAAGGTTTTAGGTCTCAAGGTCTGTCATGGTTTTTGTCCTAGTTTCGTTATCTGGCTGGGCGCAAGCGATCCTTGCACACCGCGGCAGCCGGC
Organism: Agriopis leucophaearia; assembly: GCA_949125355.1. Lineage (NCBI taxonomy): Eukaryota > Metazoa > Arthropoda > Insecta > Lepidoptera > Geometridae > Agriopis > Agriopis leucophaearia. The sequence goes on along the minus strand of OX421278.1, from coordinate 365,886 downwards.
AGCCGGTAAGTTCAGCGACTGCCAGGGAGATTGCCACTTTGCATTCATTACCTGTAACAAGAGGAGAGACGTGTTCATTTGACTATTAACGTGATTCGATTTGGTAATTTACATTGAAATTAGTTTAATTATTTCATTCAAACTCGTAGCTGTAATCAAGTCAAGAGCTGTGATAAAGATGGCCTCATCTGAACTTGTTTTCTGTCCGTCATTTAGAAGTCGCCTTCATATGAGAGCTAAAACTATAAATTGTTGTTTCTTGCGAGATGTGCCGAGATAGACACCTTAAAAATGAGTGTAGTGTATGCACTTCAATATAATTGAAGTGCATAGCTTGGGTACATAGTTTTCTATATTTTTTTCTAACCAACAATAGTTTTGGATGTATATATTTAAAAAATGTAATGTTTTTGAACGTTCTCGTAAATATTCATGTTTCTCCACTCGCCGGGAACGAGGACATCTAGAGACATTCACGATTTGATGAGAAAATACTATAATATTTTTTATTTATTGAATAGTAAGCTCGCGCTTAACCGAACTTCTTCTAATGTTAAGCGAAGATGCGGTCTACGATGGAGCACGCTTGCCTAGAAGAAACCCGATTCACATTTAATTTGAAGACACCCAGATTGTAACTACCGAAGAACACCCATTCAGGCAGCGCATTCCACAGACTAGCAGTTTGCACAATAAAAGTGGAATCAAAGCGCTTCGTACGGGTTTTGGAATATTAACTATAAAGCGGTGTCGTCTTTCGTGCCCGCATGTGCAGGAGGGAATTAGATCATGCAGATCCGATGCATGCTCTCCGAAATGTATCCGATATGGTTGACAGGAAGGGCGACAATATAGCTCACTTAATGGAAATAGGAATTATTATGGGACGCGTACTAGAAGGTGGATAGTGCCAAGACAGTGCAATAATCTGCCAGCGGAGTTCGAGGGGCAGAATTTATTTTATGTTTATTTTATTCTAAATGTGTGTCAATAATAAAATGTTGTAATGGGAGTAGATATCTACCTACAAACTGATACGCAGTTCGGCAGAGTTGTGTATACATAACATGTATGTTATTCACTGAGATAAAAAATATATATGAATATTCCAAAAATAGTTTCAGCCACAATCTGTGGTCTTTTCAAAGGAGCCTGCAAGCGTGGCGTCATTTATAGAACAATAAAAAACATTTTAATAAATTTTTCTACTATTTTCTATATGATTTCCCAAAACACAGGCTTCCTCGCCTAGTTTGGGGATCACTGTTAACCTACATACATGTACAAATATTTTGGTAATAAATATATTATTATATATATATATATTTATTTCCTTTGAAAATGTCAAACAAGGGCGTACCTAAACCGGCACTATAAAGGCCCTTCCATAAATAAAAGTCAATCCACACTCCCCACAAGTTTTTAAAGACGCAGTTTGTAAAATCCTCAGGAATCGTTTTGGAACCATTCGAGCCCCGTTCCTGTGTAAGTGGCTATTCTTTAAAGTGAGTGCTAACAAAGGGCCGTTCTGAGGATATATGGCTGACTGGTATATTTCCTTGTCTTCTGCTAGTCGCATTCTACACGCCTACTATTCAAACTGCTCAACTGAAACTATTTTAAGATTCGATTACAATATAGTAGACGCTATAAATGATGTAGTTTGCCAACAAGTACAGAGGAGTCTCGTGCGATGTTAAGATGCAAAAGCGTAAGTAAATTATTAATTTTTTACAACAGGAAAAAAGCAATCATTTTACTCGTAAAAATAAACTGTGCTGTCCTTTAGTTTCATTATATCCAATAAGCTGTCACCGTAGAAATCTCGATGATTCTCACGTGGAGAGAGAACCTTTACTACTTACTACTAGAATTCTACTACACAACCACTTCAAACTATTTAAATTTATTCGGAATCTTAACTATTTATAATTGTAAAAGCAAGATAAAATGACGACTCCAACTCGGCTGGGAGTGTTCGGTAAACTTCGCAACGTCTTCTTGTCCAAAATACCTCAGTGCCTTAAGACGAAAGTCTTCAACCAGTGTGTGTTGCCAGTGATGACATACGGAACTGAAACGTGGTCTCTCGAATCAGAAATTACGAGTCGGGTATTACAGGGTATTATATAAAACTAGCGTGGAAGTTTGGATAAATAAAGTGAGATCTCTACGAGATAATTTAAGGTACAATTTTTTTTTATAAATTTAAGACAACAAATTACATGTCTCAAGAACAAAAACAAAGCCATTTCATCCAAATGTTAGAATATTTAAATCTTCTACAATTGATTTTAATGTCATCTCACTTAATTTTATGAATGTGGAAGTAACCCGAATATCACTTTGTTAAGTCGCAGCCAAACGGAAAGAAAAATCTTGATTAAATTTGGCAAGAAAATAGTACATCGTGAAGATAAATATTAATACAGTTAATAACAACACAAGAAAGAAAGATATGGTAGTCTTTAAATATGATTCAAAACTGTCGTTATATGACACAGCGGCGTTTAAGGGCCGTTGCACACGTGATCCTCGTATAAATACTCGGTGTTGTTGACTGAAGACAGAGCACCCTGGACACTAATTAGTCAAGCTCGTGATACCATCTAACAGGGGCGCCGTGTTATGGCGCCCTTTGGGAATCTACTAATAACTATGAATTAAAAATATGTAAACCACTATGGTGGACATCCCTTGATTGGTCAAGGTACTCTGATAGCCGTTGCACTTAGATTTTTCAGCATCACAACAGATAATTAATTAATAAAAAATAAAATATGTCGTAAATAAACTTTAATTTAAGAAGAAAAATAAATAAGTGAATAATTATAAAAAGAATTCTCAAGTAATACTAAAATAGTAACATTACGGTCGACCAACACCAAAATGCTTTTATGTATATATATAAATTTGAAAATAAACAACAGAAAATGAACCTGATCAATTTGCCCTACGAGTATTACACAAATACAGTAGTTTTGATTTTTTTTATAATTTCTTAGTTAATCTGCCGTAACATTACATATTCTGTGAAAATGTCAACTATGGTTATCTATTACGGTTCCAAAGATACAGCCATTTAAAGGTAGGACGGACGGACAGACGGACAAACAGCGTAGTCTCAGTAATAAGGTTCTGTTTTTAACTTTTGGGTGTGGAACCCTAAAAACCTACTTTAAGTCTGTCCACCTCTGAAATATGACCTACCATATAAAAAAAGAATCATCAAAATCAATCCATAATTGGCGGAGTACTCGCGTAGGTAACAAACATACAAAAAACATACAGTCGAATTGACAACCTCCTCCTTTTTTGAAGTAGGTTAAAAATAGTGAACAGCTGCGCTGTGGAGAGAACTGAGACAATTACATAAGACATGGCCTACATAGAGTTTTTTGGGACCTGTTTAAAAATATTTTTAGCATCATAATTAGTTATAATAAAATGAAGCATCTAAACTCAAGTACATTCAGCACCCAGCGGGGTGCACGGGTCGGCGGCTCGTGGCACGATGTCGTGCCGGGCAGGACCCGTCCCGTGCTCGGATGCTATTCATTACACGGACGGCCTGCCTCCTGGACGCAGCCGGCTCCATCAGGACTATTGACGTGGAGAAGGCTCCAATTTATGAGAAAACTATGGAAAGTATACAAAAATAAACGGTCCACAGAAATGAAAAACATTATCAAGGTGATATTATAACAATATCTGTCTCAAAATAACTCTGAATAATATAAGGTTCTTCAGTGGAGACCACGAACCGAAAGACGCAGCGCAGGTAGGACTCCCACTAGATGGACCGACGACATCGTGAGAGGCGCAGGCATCCAGTGGATGCAGATGGCAGGATGTCGTTCAGTGTGGAGGTTAAAGGGGGAGGCCTATGTTCAGCAGTGGACGTCTCCTGGTTGATGATGATGATGAATACAAGTTCAGATATTTTACGCAAAAAAAAAATACGACATCAAAATAGTTTAAGAAGTCCAATATTATTCTATTTTTCATGTGTTACTCGATCGTATCGTTTTTAAATCCTACTCTATGACTTTAATTTTAATAATGTGTGAGCGAAATAGCTCTGTTTTGCAATGAAAGTAGTAAAAAATATTAAAAAATCCAAACTTATAAAGCCGTCTCCATGGAATCGAGTCAGTTTCCCAAATATTTCCACAAGTTCAATATTTCATACCGTCCGTTATCAGTAGGCACCGCGCGCGGCCCCTGACTGCCATTATGGATTAAAAAAACACTTCGCGGACCATCTAGATATCCCCACACCACTACCAGAACAACACAAACACCAGTAAAAACTCCATGCGATAATCAGCCAAAAAAAAATACTTTTGAAAGTCAGTAAAGGTCATTTTCGTGTGAAGGCATGTGGTCAAATGGAGTTGAAAGGTAGTTTTAATTCTGTGGGCTCGTCCGTTGAATTAGTAATGGTATAAAGTGGGCTCGAGGGACAGCTCGGTTCCCGTCCCGGCCTCCGAGCCAATGACAGCATACGCTTTGTTTTGGAAAATTAAATTAGGCTTTTAAATATTTTGTGGTCAAACTGTAGCCGAGGGAATTATAATACAAATACTTAGGTATTTACATGTGGTTTACTAGAGATCTTAGTCTAGGCAATAAATAAACATTGGATAGATTAAAAAAAAAGATTAATACTAAAAATGGCATAGGTACGAGTAGGTACATGAGACGAAAACAATTTAATCTTAATAAATAAATAAATAAAATGCAGTAAAGTTGAAAAATATCAGACGCAGGTTGCATCTATTTATGGTTACTAAAGTTCCATAGTTATGGTACGCGTTAAAAGTAACCAAGGGAGCCCAAACTTGGGGGGTCATTTGCTGACGAAAATCTGGTGATAGAGCCCAGAAGTCGACAGTAGAACTAGTGTGTAACTCGTTAAGACAAACCAAATTAGCCCAAACTCGAGAGGTTCACTAATTAGATGTACTTGCAAATCGATACAACAGTAATATAATTAGAAGAAGATTAAAATTTACTTAATTTACTTTCATCTTCGAAACTGTTTCTCTGAAGTGTCGACAAAATGTGCTCCGAGAAAGGGTATAATTGTTTATTTCATTTAAATTAATTAGTATTTATAGTCATTGCACATTAACTACTGAACATTTCAAATATTTATAAAAATAATATCATTATTGCAAATTATTATACCGTTTTTTTGTTCATTTTTAGTTCAGGCTAGGTTAAATTAGTATCGTTAGCAAATCTATAAAGTAAAATAATTTATCTCAAATTCCTTATTGTACATGAACCGACGTAGAAGCGGAAATACACTAAAGAAAAACAGTTTTAGTATGCAAATAAAGCAATCCACAAATTGTAAATGATCCAACAATTTTTCCTCTATCGTCGGTTGACGATTCAATTATGAAAGTGAATGGAGCTTCCGAAACGACACCCACGCTCGGTCTACGGCGACGATCGTAGCAACACGGACACGGATACCGAAAGGAGATGGCAAATGGCAATAGTACGTTTTCTCACAGCAACGTGACACTTTTCACGAGGTGACGACGACATCGTTACACACTGGCTTCTACTCCAAGATACTTGTAACTTACAATACAGATAGGTAATATTCAAAATTATTTTAATCATTATCTGATTATGAGTTTTTGAGTAACAGCGATAAAACTGTAATAAATTCAAAGCGTTCTAGCTCAAACGTCATTGACCTTTTTGTAAAATGATCTTCAGAAAAAATGTTTCTCAATCAGTTTTCTTTGTAGTTAAACCATAAAAATGATACATTTCTGAAATTTGGCTAAGTCCACAGAGCTTCATTCGAATTTTTCTATAACTATCAATTTCTAAACTATGATTACAATTATATGGCTTTGGTTACGGAACCCTAACATAAGCGTGCCTCGACACGCTTTTGGCCAGTTATTTATAATTTTGTAATTTATACTTGAACGTAGGCCGTCTTCCTGATGGATCAGATGAAATAAGTATCTACCACTAAAAAATCACGGACAAGGAAACCCGAAAAACTATTATCTTAACAATGACGTCAGACATTGTTTGGTATCGTGGTGCACAGTTGCTTAATACCACCTCCTCTATGTATTTGCTCCGTGTTAGTGAAGTGACCGGTGACCACGGCAGGTCGTTAGCGACCGCCAGCAGCCGACCGAAGCGCGAAATAGCGGCTCCACTGGTAACGGATGATTTATGGAGATGACAACACGTGACAAGAAATTTGATGGTCATTTTACAAGGTGCGAATATTTTTGATGACAGCGTTATAAAGTTGGTGTTAAGTTTTATAACGTACCTTTGTTTTGCTTAAGAATTGATGATTCAATTTACACTTCAACACGTCGTTATTTTTATTTTGTTGTTTTATTTAGTTTAAAAAAAAGTGGAATTAGATACCTCAGCCGTTAAAGAAATCTTCTGTCATCTCAAATCTATATAAATGTTAGTACCTAGTCAGATGTAGATGCTATCAACATGGTCTTTGTAAGCGAAACCCTTTCAATAAAACATAATGCCAGTACCTACTTGTGCCTATTCAATTTAATAATCACGTCCCACGCTTGTTTTGAATTATGATATAAAAAGATAACATCTCCAATTTTGGGTCGTAGAAAGCTTAGCTTAAGCCACTATTAAATTTTTACTGACCAAGGATCATAATACTTTTAATGCTAATGTATTTTACACATAACACAATTTATGTTTGCATTGACTGATAAACACCAGTGCGTGCGTAATTCATCTCAGACTTGGATTTTATAAAGTAAACTTCAAGTGCATATCTCAGTGAAAAGACAGGTTCCAAGCACCGGGCATTCCAGCCTGTTGCACTAAACACACTACAATAAAACATCGCAAGAGACACACCGATCGTATTCAACAATAAACCTTGACCCGAACGAATTAAGACGTATAAATGATCGAGTAGCGGACCTATCATGCCCCCTTGTGACACCATAACGGAATTCAGTTATTCAATGATATAAAACGTAACAACGTCTGAGAGATCGCTCAATAAAATGAATTTTATTTCGTTGTTACAACAGATCAATGTGCTTTAGCCTTTTGTAAAGGGTTCACGGGGCTTTCTTTTGCAATACTTACTCGCACGCTGCAGGTAATTCTGTGCGCGTATCGCAGTCAACGTAAATTGAATTCAAAGTTAGAGTAGTTGGGTGTATTTTATTTGATTCATGGTTTTGTTTATGAGATGTTTATAGGTGGTTCTACGCCGGCTTGTCTGTCGTCCGTCAATTAGAGTTTCGAAGGGACCGGTCGGGTCTGCGTCGCCAACTTTCGATGCATATGAACGGACTTGTCTCTCGTCCGCTCAATCTGGCGCGTCTACCGCTCCTGTTTCTCGATATTTTAAAACATTTATATTTGAACAAATGAGTTCTTGGTTATTTCCCATGACTATCTTCCTATCTTTATGTGACGAGAAAAACATGTGTTTTTTATAAACATCAACTAAATCGTCTCTATAAATTTCCAGATTTTTATCTATCGTCTCTGTTTTGTCACGGACGTTTAAAATGCCTATCGGAAAGCGATTAATTAACTTACGTCGTATAGCGACAACGCAACTCTGCTCAGATTTATTTTATTAGATGTGCGCACGATTAATTTAAAGTGTTTATCTGAGATCTCTGGAGTTAACGACAAACATTTTGTCTGGAGGCGTAGATTATTAACATTCAATTTAAATATTTGCGAAAGGCAATACTTTCGTTTAATTCTCGTGGAGTTTATCGCCAGTAATCATGGCACGTAAAATGTTAACTGCTTCTGCGTATTGGCATCATTATTGTTGTTAATATTTAAGCCCTTTCCCTTTATTTTAATTGTTATTTCTGCAGCGGCTTTATTGAATTTTTACGACTATACAATATTCTATAGTTTGTGTGTGTAAAATCATCTCAGGTACGTAAATATAGTGTTAGCAAAGTTTCTAAGGCATGAAAAGCAACAAGATAAATTGAACATTTGAGCGAAATAAAATTAATTATAGTTGTATTTAGGTAATTTATGATTCATCACTTATCATTTTAATCCAATTTAAATGATTTTACCATCCAATGTAGAACTAAACCATCATAAACCATCGATAAACTGATTCACGATCAGTAAAAGCGTTTATTGGCCATTTATTCTGTTTATGAAAGATAGCTTTATGATCTCTGCCTTTGATATCATTCTTTAAGAAGTTATTTAAATGAAAAGAATCGTGTTAACTTTGTTACAATTTACGGCTTTTATAGGAGTATTACGTCTTGTTAAAGAATTTAGTTCATTTAAAACGTTTGACACAAAGCATAGAATTGGAGTTATAGTATGACAAGTCATCAGTACCAAGCATTTGTTCGTCAAACTATAGAAGATTAGAATACTTATTAATGTACAAAATATGAGAATATAGAATCGTAAATCTTAAACAATTATTTAATGTTCATACATAAAATTTGGATATTCAATTTAAGTTGTTGGCTAACTTTTCCACATCACAAAAACTATTCCTTGTTTCTCGTTAAAATATATAAAACAGTATAAATACTGAGAACGTTTTCCTTAACTTTGATTCCATATGTTATTCTATAAATCCGCGTTTACTGTCGGTTTATAGTCCACGGCCGCCAGATGGCCATAACGGGCGAACCCGCGATATACAGCCTAGTTTAACGAGCCAACCCGGGGTATTGAGGTTAGTTGAGAGTCCGCGCACGTACTGTCTGATCTACTTACTTCTTGGTTATTTCTGTTTTATTGGGGTGGATTTGAAATATGTTTTTTTGAGTATTTACGATATGTGACGTTCTTTTTTTATTTTTCTGTGTTACTCTGTATACTAGCATTTACCTCTCCCATGCCTATTGTAGGGACCTAATTATTTTTCGATCGGTTAATAATAATAAAAAGGAGTACTTCTTAATTTACGTAACAAAATTAATCTAGTTACGTACCTACATACCTAATATACTTATGTACTTCAGCTATAGTTAAACCAGTATGTTTTATCCCATCAAAAACATAAATGTGAAATGAGAGCCAAGTGAAAATTATGGTACTCGTATATGCTTTGGTTGTTAACTGCTTGGGTTGATACACGCGCCGCACTGCATCGACCATTATTAACTACTAGCTGCGCCCCGTGGTTTCACCCGCGTGGTGATGAAAATCGGTGATGATGATGATGATGATGATAAAAAATAGCCAATGTGTTAATCCAGGACATAAGCAATGTATATTCCAAATCTCATCTAAATCTATCCAGCCGTTTATGCGTGATTGAGTAACAAACATCCATCCATCGCATTCGGCTGCTTCAACAATTAGATAAAATAATCCGAAACTCAAGTTTTTCTCAATTCAAAATTAAATAAATGTACGTCTACCTAAAACCTATAGGTAGTACCTAATTACTTAATTAGGAAAGTAGGTCACCCGTATTTACAGATTACTCCTTATCTGCTAGTGAAAGTTCCATCAAAATCGGTCCATCCGTTTTGCAGTCTTTAGGGAACATACATACTCATACATATGTATGTATGAGTATGTAAGTATACATACATACTCACACATCGATTTTTAGATATATTTATATAGATTTAGGTACCTACAAGTTCTGTTTACAAGATCAGGATTAGTTAATTGTAAGTATTTTAGTATTTTTGTTTTGGTGGGTAAATACCTACTACCTATCATGAACTTACTAAATATTATGTACTTAGTAAGATTTTGATTATGTAGACAACAGGGTACTCGTACTTACTTTTTTATTTGCCCAAGTACTTATAGCTCCCACCCAACGGACGTTCACGACCACTACCAGCGGTTGGTCAACCAGGAGACCATCGCCCCCAGATGTTCCCACTCAAGTGGCCACTCACTGTGGCCAAAATCTAGCGCCGTCACCTTCTGTGATCGTAACGTGAGTTATCAGCCGTGGGAAAACGACAATAACCTGCACGCATTGCACGACGTGAAAGGCGTACTGCTTAGGTGCTCTTACAATTCTGTCAGGCGTTAGTCGACCGAGTCGGCTGTACAACTATACTCTTGGTTATAAGTACTAAAATTGATATGTTTGGATTAAAAAAATAATTATGGGTTGTATTCCACTCACTATATATTCACGTGAAGACCTTATAATCCACATAAAGACCAGCTGGAATCAATTTTCATTGCTAATTCTTTTGTACAGGCGCTATAAGTAAGTATTACTAATAGATTCAATTAAATTGGAAAATAATACAAATTTACCAGTTTCTGATTTATTACTTGCTATTAACCCAACTACCTATCTGGATGCCAAATTTGAACTTTCTAGGTCATCTGGAAGTGGGTTATAGTTTTGATCTATAGGTCAGTCAGTGATAAAAATGTAGATTTTTTGACGTTAATATCTAAATAACTGTTTGAGGTGTGTTTATGAAATTTGGAGCACAAATGTATCTCGCGGGTTTCAATATATATGCCAAATATGACATGTTTATGTGAAATAGTTTTTGAGTAACGAGGAGGTCAAAAGTGGCTCCAAGTGGTTCGTGTAATATTACACACGGTACCGCTCGAGCTTGGCTCTGACGCGCTCCCTCGCGTCTAGATTCAGCTGTTATTTAATTCGTTTTGCCATAGTTATACTTAATTTTCCTCTAATTAAGTACCTATTCCTTAATTGTTTTCTTTCTTTATATTATTTTATTTTTGTCCTTTTTTTCACTCTTTTGTTTTTCTTTGTTTTTATACCCTAATATCCACGTAAATATCGAACATCAAGCTTGTGAGAGTGTGGTCTCAGAGAGCCAGTTCAGCTTCATTTCCCCTGATTGCATTTCGTATACCTTAGAGGCGATAAGCTCTAATGTATTGTAATCATATGCAGCGAATCGTAAAAACGTCGATTACAGGCGACACCGACTGAAGCCCCCAGCCCCACCTGAGGCAGACATCAACTAACAGGTTACTATGTAATCTGCGTTCTAAGATAACACAGTATTACCACACCTCACCTTCGAAAAACTCTGATATCCCATTTTTTTTACATTGTTCCGATACTCGAACATTTTATTGAGTTGCTCACTGCAGCAATTCGACGCAGGAGCGACTACATACAAGCATCGAAAGCATTGAAATGGGAACCCTATATTATGCATTATAACAACTTAAAACGGCAATATTTTGTGATTTTAGTCACATGGCCTAAATGGGTATGATAAATATATTATAACAAACGCTTTATGCATTCGAAGTTTTTCATTGGAAGATTTGGGCCCCGATTCCATAACTAAAACACACACGTAACACGGCGTGTTAAGTTAGCCTCAAAAAATTTGGCCTCTATTCCTTAGGAAATAAAGGCCAACTTTTTGACGGTAACTTAACGCGCCGCGTTAAAAGCGTGTCTGTAGTTATAGAATCAGGGCCCTGCTGTGTTTATGCGTCACATGATTATATCTAGGGTGTTCTCATTTCATTATAAAAGTTAGGAATTCGTGACTCCGAATCACTTTACTTTGAAAGACCTGAATTATGTTATTTTATTCCCAAAAATGTAGATTTCAATATTTTTTGTGAGTCCGCCATCAAGTGGCCGTAATCTGCTAGGACCCTTAATCGCATAGCGTCTTAATCCGGCAATATCGGGCCCCTCGTGTCGTGTCGTCATGTTGGCAGGCTCGTCACGTGCTGACGTCATCTGCAACGAAGCCGCGTCTTTGTTTCCGACAGATATGGATCCCGTTTTAAATTCCGAACGCGTATGTTTTTAAACGGTATCGTAAAGGTGGATGAGACGACGAGATTTCTTCAGATAGCGGGTTTCTAGTTTTCCTGTAATGTGCTACATGAAAATATACTTGCCATAGGATTCTTGTTTTGCCAGGATAAAAAGATTCTTGTATTAATCCACCTAGAGTATACCATTTTCTTTTCTAAATTATTTTTTATGGACAGGCTAAAGTTTAGTGAACTTTAAAGTAGCCGTTAAACTCTCCTGTAAACAAAAAAACATGATGCCTTATAGAGGCCTCTAATAAAGACTCCACCATTTTATTGGGACATGACTTTGACTAGACGTGACTTACTTTGATCGAATCTTACGTCTCCGTGACGTCGACTTGTTTGACGATATTTAATAAAACTTGATAATATGTTAATACTTGACACTGGCAAATGCACAAGAGGGGCGACGCCAAAATTTTACAAGAGAAAAGAAAAAAACGGTTCACAGTTGCCGCGTAATAAAAAAAAATACAGTCGAAATGAAAACGTAATTTTTGTAGTCGGTTGATAATAAGAATGCCTCTGTAGAGTATTTACTATGATTTATATGATCATTATTAGAAAGTAAATGTTTCTCAGTTCAGCAGACAACAGACCACAAACGTACACGTTTATTCTATGTTGTTATTTTCCTACACGTTTGTGGTTTGTGATAAATTTGTTTGCGGAGTCGTAATCACAATCATCATTAGAGCTCGCGCGTTCTCGGAACCATTCGCTTCGATCTCACTTTCAATTCATATAAAGCGTACTGAAGATCAACGCAGCCCATATTTTATTATATTTGATTCGTTGACATGGAGCTGTATTTTTTTTCATGTTTGTTCTAAAAATACATTTGCTATCAAAACGGATAGTAATATAGTTTACAGATAATAATATTAATAACTACATTCCATTCATAAATTCCATATCAAAACTCATATAGTGACCTACATGTCCTACATAAGACCGCGTAAAACCATGAGGTAGGTACTTACAATTGGAAACATAAATTAAGCTTTAAAATATATGGACGTTAATTTAGCAGATATCCTTCAGAATAAAGGCTACAATCTAGAGAATAGAGGACTTTGGTAACACACGCAGAATCCATAAATTTTAACCATAATAAAATTACATCCAAATTCGTTCAGCCGCTAGAGAATAGAATGAGAACAAACACACAGCTCTTCACAATATTTAGCGTTTGTAATAGTGTGTGTGATTTTATAGTTTACTTATTATACATAGCTAAGTAAATAGGAAAAAAAGACCTAATATAGCCCTCCTATTGATATAACTATCTTCTGGTCAACTCTACTGCAGAATTTGAGGACTAAGTTTGGCCTAGTGAGCCTTATTAGAGCTTTTGATAGAAAACGAGAAAGAAGGGTCGGCTTCATCGAAATCAATGAGGACTTTTTTATGCCATATACGACAAACAAGCAGATAGACTGTCGGACGACTATATGTATAGGTCAAATTATAAGTAAGTAGTTGATTGAATCAGGCGTTACTTTGCGGAAGTCCATTTTCAAAACTGTTTTAATGATGAATTTCTAGTGTAATTCCGCTTCTACGTCGCTTCAAGTACAATAAGGAACTTGTGATAAATATTTGTTGATAATGTTAATTTATTGAGTTTAATTTTGCCTAACCTGATATAAAATATTAATTACATAAATTGAAATTTAACGTAACCTGAAACAAAAATTAATTAATTCTGAATTATTTTTAATTAAAAAATTATTAAAGTAATCTGAAACAAAAAATAATTAATTCTGTCACATGAAATATGATAATACTAAATCTGAAAACAAAAATGTATTAATTCTGAAACATAAAATATATATATTAATTGAAATTACATGTATTTTAATTGAATTAAAGTAAGTAAGTAATAAATAATACCAGTTTCCTTAGTGCACTTTGTCAAAGTGCACTAAGGAAACTGGTATTATTTATTACTTTTTTTTTTTTATATATGATAATAATTAGTGTGATTAATATTAATGTGATCATATAGAGGTTCGCTAAGAATTTTGCGAAAAAGCCGAATTAACTGGAGCAAATGGAGGTTGAAAATTTACATAAAAGTATACTCCTAAGAAGTCGCAGGCAACAGCTAGTAACCTAATAAATGTATTGTAATTTGAAGTGAACCAATCAAAATGAAATGGTTTCGGAGTGTCGAGTGTCCCTTATGTAATGTAGAGCCCGCAGGCGCGGCCGGGCGCGGCGTGATGTATAGCGCGCGCTGTCACTGCAGGATGGATCGCCAGGAAATTCAATTAAAATACATGTAATTTCAATTAATATATATATTTTATGTTTCAGAATTAATACATTTTTGTTTTCAGATTTAGTATTATCATATTTCATGTGACAGAATTAATTATTTTTTGTTTCAGATTACTTTAATAATTTTTTAATTAAAAATAATTCAGAATTAATTAATTTTTGTTTCAGGTTACGTTAAATTTCAATTTATGTAATTAATATTTTATATCAGGTTAGGCAAAATTAAACTCAATAAATTAACATTATCAACAAATATTTATCACAAGTTCCTTATTGTACTTGAAGCGACGTAGAAGCGGAATTACACTAGAAATTCATCATTAAAACAGTTTTTTATAAGTAAGTACTAAAGCCTAGGTATTAAGGTTCAAACGCTGGCTACCTGATGACTGAGGCGCGAAGAATGGCCACTCAGTTTTTTCAGTTCAATGTGTATGATCTACCACCACCAGTGGATAGTAAAAACCATTAGCTTCCCCTTCCTGGCGATCCATCCTGCAGTGACAGCGCGCGCTATACATCACGCCGCGCCCGGCCGCGCCTGCGGGCTCTACATTACATAAGGGACACTCGACACTCCGAAACCATTTCATTTTGATTGGTTCACTTCAAATTACAATACATTTATTAGGTTACTAGCTGTTGCCGGCGACTTCTTACTAGTATACTTTTATGTAAATTTTCAACCTCCATTTGCTCCAGTTAATTCGGTTTTTTCGCAAAATTCTTAGCGATCCTCTATATGATCACATTAATATTAATCACACTAATTATTATCATATATGTGAAAGTTTGGATGGATGGATGTTTGTTAATCAATCACTCAGAAACAGCTGGATGGATTTAAATGAAATTTAGAATATACATTGCTTATGTCTTGGATTAACATATAGGCTACTTTTTATCATTATCATCATCACCGATTTCATCACCACGCGGGTGAAACCGCGGGGCGCAGCTAGTACGAGTATCATATTTCTGAAAGTATGGATGGATGTTACTCAATCACGCAGAAATGGCTGGATGGATTTGGATGAAATTTAGAATATACATTGCTTATGTCTTGAATTAACACATAGGCTACTTTTCATCATCATCATCACCGATTTTCATCATCACGCGGGTGAAACCGCGGGGCGCAGTTGGTACCTCATAAAACTTGATTTTTCCTAAAATACAGAGAATATGGCACAGCCGGGAACCCCCCCCCCCCCTCCAGTCTATGCGGCCGCGGGGCTCAGCACCCATCTACTTTATCTCCAGTTAGAGAGGACATGCGAAAGGCGGTCCCCGTCACACAGACTCGCGGATAGTTAGTACAGAGGGCACAGCTCGGGGTGTTGGGACTCTATCTTTACATGTGGGGCACCATCGCTAACTGACACAATGTTGGGTGTTTGTGAATTTTCCCTACTAACACTTTATATACGCGCTTACAGTTGACTATACATCTCTATATACAGAAATGCATCTTTCAGATGATGTAAAGAACCTGAGGAACTTAGAACAAGAGCGCAACAAAATATAATGTAATAAGCGTAAGTCGCGCAGTTTACTTGCACCAAACAAGACGTGTGATGCAAGCAAACGACGCGACGCGTGCGCAAGACGCATTACATACTACGTTACCCCCACATCTTGGAAAGCTGGAAATTCCACATCGTTTTTCCGATATGATATATTTTTTTCGGATCCATTCTTCCGCGAACATCCAAGATGTGAAAAGCGTCCTTCCCCGAAGGACGTCAAGCTTCAACATAATGCACTATTTTTACAAAACAATACATGCCACAGAATACACGAACACAATACATGCCACAGAATACACGAACACTTCACGAACCGTAAACAACCAAACAGGTAAGTTATTATTTAACTAACCATGTCAATGTTTCCTGCGGCGCCACATGCCAGACTGGCCGCTACAAACGTTACTGGCAATACTGGCGCTTACCATCATACCAGCGGATTGTTCTTCACTCAATTGTGTAGGCTTCGTAGTAACTGATAAGAAGAAAAAGATTCTGAGCTCTGTACCTAATATGAAAGATGTCGCAGCTGCATCATATTCGTTTTATCTCGAACAGAAATGTTTATAAGACTGGTAAGTGGATACCACCTCCCACCACCGCCTCCCACCGAGGAAGGCAACTCCAGTTTTTACCAACTCTTTTAAGAAGCGCCACCGGTATAGTTAACTACCTTCTTTGTTTTCACGATAAAAACTTAATTACCATTTTACTTACGTATCTCATGAATTTTAAGACAATCAATGATTACTGATACAGCAATTAATGAAATTATTTTCTTCAACAATCACTCCAAAATGATTCTTAAGAAAACATGAAATAAAGATGTTTAGTGAAGGAAGGCAGCAATGGAGATGTATTGTCGTCATGGCAACGGCAGTACGAGTCCTGAATTTGAAGTTTCAAAACTGGAACGTGCTGTCAAAGTATTCTCTAATAATAAAGAAACTGTTTTGATCCTTGTCTGTATATTTGGGTTCATAATTATCGCGCTCCTGTCCGCGTTTCACAAACAACTCGTCTGTTGATAAGCAGTAAATTATAAGCCGTCTTTTAAACGCTAATTAAGCGTTAAAACTTTTATTAATGACTTTTAGTAAGACGCTAATTTGTTAATATTTACCTATACAACAAACCATTACCTTATTATAACACTTACCTTGCAATTACAATTGTAAGTGCTTACGCTATAATTTGCAGGAGGCATTATAAAAAAAATTAATACGTATTTTTGTAATTATTTTATCTTTGTGGGGAAAAAACTTGCGTTTGACTGCAACCTCGTCTTATGTTCAGCAACGATAGCTGCAATGGTATACGTTAAAAAAATACACCAAAGAGGTAACTAATATTAAAATGTTCGAGTCCTAATTGTAAAATTAGCCGGTGAAGCTGAGTCGTTATAACTTTAATTACGGTGAGTTTATGTCACTATAAGCAGTTGCTCGTAAACGATGTCATTATAACCGGATTCTATGACCAATAAAGTTTCCAGAAAGCTTCAAGTTGCGTCTATATTTTCAGAAAGTATCAAAACGTGTCAGTCGTGTAGTTGTTAAGTCACGTTTCGTTTCAATATGGCACCAAGTCGGGACAGATGCTCGTCGTCCCCGCACTATGAATATCAACTCGAGGTGATTAGTTTTGGAAACTGTGGAATTTTGGTCCGGGAAAGGGTTTATTCGAGTTTGTAGGAACAACGAGAACAATAGAAACTACCAACCATACATGTGCCACGTATTGTCCATCATGATTGGTACCAAGAGTGTTCTGCGAATTTTGTTTTGTTTTTGTTCCTTGTGTTGTGTTAGCAATCGATTCTACGTTACTAATCCGTACGGACAAGGATTGGAACAATCTACCGGCTTCCTTGTGCCTGAGAGATATAATCTGGGCCTTTCAGGCCAGAGTCAATAGGTATCTTCTAAGTCTGCGTGCTTCATCTTCGACCACATCGTCGCTTACTATCCACGAGTTGGTGGTCAAATGCGGACATATTCACGATTAAAAAAAAAAAAAAAACTATCAGTATAAAAAACCTACTTCATACAAATGTCAGAACTGGACCACACGGGAAGCACCAGCCTTCAAATAAAAAAACTAATCATCAAAATCGGTTCACCCAGTCGAAAGTTCTGAGGTAAGAAACATGAAAAATATGATCCCAATTTACAATGTTTACTCTTCATCATAAGTAAATGGACCACCAGAACTTGTTAAACACTGTCCATGGTCAATTTAATGTGAATTAGTTCGGCCACGGAAGACATCATAGCACAGTTCGGGTGACAACCAAACTCTTTACACGGTTCCGTCGTCAAATTGAATTTAAATTAACACATTTAAATACTGCTGAGAGTAGCAATAAAAACTACTCATATATTTTTAAAATTAATTCCTTAACTTATAGCGTGACAAAATACATTTCAAAACATTAAATAGGGATTTTCTGTAATTTTCCATAAAACTTAAGCTTTTGGATTACAAGCATGTTAAAATAGTCTTAAGATCGTCAATTTTACTACATTTAGGTAAGTACTTATTTTAAACCGGCATTAATTTCACAGATGTCGTTCAGGGAGGTCGAGCAAGCGAGGAGCATAACATTCTCGTTAAATATGCAATTACAATAATTACACGGAATATTTTACTAGTTCCCATCTTTCCCATGGCACGTCGTTTTACTAAGATTTATTTTACAATTTATATTTTCAGTAAAATTATTAGTTATAGGTACTGTGCGATATTTTACACCACGCATCGTAAGCTCCGTTGCAATTTTTAATTAACTATAATATCTCATAAAATGTTCAATAAACCATTTTAACTAAATGTATTTTCTCAGTTTTAAACAAACAATTGATCGTACAGTAATTGATCCTCATGGCTCTCACTGAAGAGGCTGCCAGGCCTGCCAGGACACGTATCCAGTTTGTTTCTATCACCTCAGCTATTTCATAAAATATCTACACGAAAATTAATTCACACTATTAGCAAAGATATTCTAAAGAGAATACCCAACAGTTTTTTTTTTAATTTTCACTTAGTTTTTTTTTATCTTCTTATATGTTGAAAACGTTTGAAAGAGACGTCCAGCGTGGCCTTTTAAGTACATCATTTATGGACAACATTTTAAATTACCATCTTCAAGAGTAAATTTAAACTTTCGCGATTTGATTTGCTTTTCGCGATTGAATGTTTATCGGGACTTCGCATTATTTTATTTAGGTAAAAATATACACCTTTCCAACCATCACCATCATTAAATATGAAATTCTGTCTGTAAGCTGACCAGAAGAATACTATATAGGAAGTGAAATATAGGTACAGCTTGCTGCACAGTTTCTTCACGATGTTTTCCCTATAATGAAAACAAACTTACCGTGGCACCTTCCTTGTTTCCTGAAAACTATAACCTATAGGAAGCCTATTGGTATCTTCACGGCCAGAGTAAATAAGTACCTTCTACGTCTACGTGATCTATCCCCGGCCACAACATCGCTTTCCATCAGGTGAGTTGGTGGCCAAATGACGATGAAACTGCTCTATTTTTATGTTTTTCTTTAGAAAAACAAAACAGATTTCTGTTAGTTAAACCCACAGAAAATAAAAGTAAATAGAACGGAAATTAGAAGGAAAGTCTGTCGCCAGGTATTATGACAGAAACTTGATTGAACACTCTTATTTAGATCAACGCGTCGAACTGATTTCGAATGACTGACGTTTCGTTTATATGGGTGCAAGTGGCTACAACAAATTTCTTACAAAAATGCCTTGACAGCCGTTCTAATTGAAACATTTTTTGTTCTGTGAGTCGAACGCATCCTGGCGACATACAGTCCAACCACACTGCTAAGCTGTGATCATATTAAACACTTTTAAATTCCTTTCTTTTATTGCTTCCAACTAAAATTCTCTACCGAATATATTATAGCCCTTTACTTTAAGTATAAGATATCCCCAACATTACCTACTTATCTCATATCCTATTAGAAGAGAAAGCCACAGTTGAAGTAGTACTCGCACGCGCGGACCCGGGGGGGGGGGGGGGGGGTTCACATTAGTAAGACCATAACTTTGGACGTTTTATTTAAGTGGATCTCAGCTATTTGAATAATTGAATGTGTTGCTGCTTAATTGATGTATGAATTAATTGTGTGAATTTGGGTTATCTTTGTCATTAGTTAGTTTTTTGGTTGTAAAGAAATGTTTGTTTTAATTTTGATCATATTTTAGCTACTTTTTTATGCTCGTGTGTAACAGATACCGCGTCTATGGTCGTTATAATCTGATATTTTGAACTTTATCATAAAAGACAAACCCACAGAATTCACCCTATATAAGTTTACATGGAATGGTGGCATTACCTAAGCCGAAAAGAAGTTATTGTAATCATGATTAAGAACCACTTTTACAATGCGAAAAACCTTGAAATAGCGAAAATATCACGTGTGCCATTTATTTCGTTGAATGTGAATGAAATTTTTCTATGTAACATATTTATGATTTTTACGCGATTAGGATCATAAAAGTTGCTTAAGTATAATGATTACAATGATCTCTTTTCAGATAAGTACCACCGATCCATGTAAACATTTACGACACTTTTAAATAAAGGCTTATAAAAAATAGTTACTCCATATATTGTACACATACAATGCGTATTATTTTTAACCGACTTCCAAATAGGAGGAGGTTCTCAATTCAGCTGTTTTTTTTATGTTCGTTACTTTAGAACTTTCGACGGAGTGAACCGATTTTGATGATTCTTTTCTTTTATTTGAAAGCTGGTGCTTCCCGTGTGGTCATTCGGTCCAGTTCTGACGTTTTTATGATGTCGGCTTTTTTATATTGATTATTATAATCTTTATTTTAAGTGCTTTTTCGCACAGCAAATATGTTACATTAATATTCAGACAATTTTACATTAACTGGAACATTGTAATATTTAATACCCTCTGTCAAACAAAGCTTATCATAAAAAAATATGTAAGCGTACCTTTACTGTGACTTAGTTCCCGTTAGAAGTAAAACTCCAATATCCGAGTACCTAATAACTTGACAAATAATCTCCGTTTTACATATCTCAGAGGAACAATTTAAATAAATATCCCGAAGTGAGGCAATAACAATTAATGCACACTACTATCTCAGACTTCAATAGTCGTATCATACGAGAATGTATAAGTTACTTACATTAGTTTTCCAACCAAAAGAGTACTTTACATATTCGGATTAATTTGTTTGTACGATGTAACAGTATTAAGTATTCGTTTGTATTAAAGTCCAGTTTGGTGAGAATTTATGAATAGTTAGTTATATATATATATATTGATAACGGTAATGAGTTCAGAACGTAAGTTATTGATGAGGGTGTGGCGGAAACAAACGGCTTCCATGGCGTGTTGATAGAGTTGTCTATGGTAATGTTGGAATGTGCCGGTTCGTTCCCATACGTGTCCGATGGTGAGTTATCGATGTCGGTGAGGACACATTCGATATATACAGGTACCTCGGCAGATGTACTTTGGAAATTATATATTTTTGGAATGGCCGATGTAAATGTTTCAATAAATTACAGTAATATAGTAAAATATGACTATTGTAAGGATGACAGTATGTAAAGTACTAGTGGCCCATCCACTCTCTCTCTCTCTCTAAGAGAAAGCCTGACTCCCAGCAGTGGGAAAGTATTTGAATAACACGGTATTTTAAAAGTACCTACATTATATTATTCGGTGACAAGTTTGTCGAACATTTACTGAGGAGTATAAACAAAACGTTTTATCTTTTTTATTATGTTACATTATGTGGGTAGTGAAGTGTTCTCTCTCCGACATGCTCATATTGTAATGTTATTACGACAAGGTTCGACTGAGAGGGGTCAGACCTGGAGGCTGCCCTGGACAGGACACTGCAGCTCTGCAACTGAGCTTCTCATATTTATTATGGATTTTAATGCTTGTTAAGCTATGCTCAAAATGGCGATGAATCATCGTAATAACTATTAAGCTATCGCTGTGATTAAATATAAACCGTTTTGGCGTTTGTTTTACGATCACTGTTTTTCTCTGCAGAAATACTGGTCCAAAAACTTAAAGTTTTAAATTTAAATTTTTAAATTTGAATTCACATATTTATTTTCATTATTAAATTATTATTATTATTTTATTTGTGATTAATTCTTCATGGATCAGTGTGATCTGAATATAAATAAATGATTTGATTTAGGACCACAGTTAAAAATAAACCGTCGACTGACGACATAGGTACAGTGCATTAAACTGTAACTGAACTCAGTTATTGAATGTAAACAAACTTTGTTCTCAACACCTAGCGGAGGATTTTTGCTTGGAAAAAAATATACTCACCCATATCACACATGATGTGAACAAACGCAAGTACTTATATTATAAATAACAACACCAAGTACC
This sequence comes from Agriopis leucophaearia, assembly GCA_949125355.1. Classification (NCBI taxonomy): domain Eukaryota; kingdom Metazoa; phylum Arthropoda; class Insecta; order Lepidoptera; family Geometridae; genus Agriopis; species Agriopis leucophaearia. Next base: position 343,835 of record OX421278.1, on the reverse strand, counting down.
TAGCTATACATTTTCCAAACTGCGTCCTTCACTAAATACGCAATGTAGTTTAGAGCTATAAATAATATAATTCGTAGATGTACTAGACACTTCCACTGATTGAAATTATAGAGTGAAGTTAGCGCACGAACGCAACGGAGACTACTTTATGCGCGCGAGCGCACTCGCTCGTGTGGCTGTGGTGTGGCTGTATCAGCGCAAGCGAGCTCTCGCGAACAAAAGATCCGCTCGTGTGCGTCAGTGCTCGCCGAATGTCGGTTCGTTACAAGCGAAACGATCAACTGCACAGAAAAAAGAAGTAAATAGAACGGAAATGAGAAGGAAAATCTGTCGCCAGGTATTGTGACAGAAACTTGATTGAACATTCTTATTTAGATCAACGCGTCGAACTCCGCGTCACACGTTTCGTTTATATGGGTGCCAGTTGGCTACAACAAATTTCTTACAAAAATGCCTTGAGAGCCGTTCTAATTTAAAGATATTTTTTCTGTGATCAGCTGTGTGTTGACACAGTGCAGCGCGATGGTAAACGAGCGTGCGGTGTGTAGCGCGCATGCGCCTGCGTTCAATCGCTAGCTCTGTGTACAACATTAGAAATCTATCACATCTCTACAGCAACCGCAATTTGTAAGTAAGTTACACAGGTAACAGTGTTTGCGCAGCCGGGCCGGGCCGGGCCGGGCCGGGCCGGGCCGTCACGTAGAGCGGTCACGACCGTCGCTCACGTAACTCTGCTTTTTGCTGGTGATAGACATTATCACCTGGAGCCGGCCTGTAATGGTTGTATTTCTGTACGGACATGGTGTACAGACAGACGTGTTCTTTGGTTAGAGGTTGGTGATTTCAAAGGAACTAATAAGGACATTGGACAATACACGAGCGAATTTAGTAAATAGTTATAAATATTCGGGATATTTTTGCACACACAGTTATTTGACCCAAAACTAAGCAAAGCTTGTAAGTATAATATGGCTGCCAGAGACTGATATACATACATAAATATATATTTTTAAATACATACTTAATTAGATATTAACAGAGAATTAGTGTTTAATTTACTTCTCTATCAAGTATGTACTAAGTGATGCAAAACCTTTGTCCCTTTCTCTAACTTGCAGGATTTTGACAGGCTTAGGCTCCATTTAGGAACTTTTATGTAGTTTCCGCCACTTCCGACGTCTGCACACAGTCTACCAGTCTAACACAGAGTTGTATAACAGTAGTCACTCGGGCTATACACACACATACACACAGATACACGCCCCAAGGTTTCCACGTGGATTATTACATCAGCTATCTGCCAGTGAAAGTCCTATCAAATCGGTCCAGCAATTTTGGAGTCCATAAGGTACAATCAACACTTCGATTGCTCTAGCGACTGAGCAACGGTCACTTTATTGCCGGCCTCCAAAATCTTTAATTGTCTATTCTATAACATTAAAATCAGATCGTAAGGTATGGAACACTTCCTAAAAAATATAGGTATGTAATAATCTGGTGTTTATCAAATAAAAAAAAATAAAGAAATACAATATATCATGTCCGATGTTTATCGCAACCCTAAAATTGATTAAAACATCTCTACTTTGATGTCCAAATCACTTCATATCTGTTTTTATCCGTTTGCCTTTCGAGGTATCACGACCAACATATCCGTAGAGTTGGCCAAATGAGGGAACTAAAATTATGCATGGTTGGGTATACATTTTGCTTAGCACTGACGACGGTGACTCCCTCACTCAACTCAACAGAACGGTCACTCCTAAATGAGGCTGTCTCCTATTACGTCGTGAGACACGACGTCAGGCGGCTGTCAGATCAGCGACCTGCTGATACGTGAACATCTGAAGATGGAGCTGGAATGAGGGAATTATATTATGTGACGATAAATATGAATTATTAAACGTGTTTTATCGATTAAATTAATTGCGTTATCGGTACCTACGTGTTTCATAACAATACAATATTATTATGTGTTCAAGTCGCAAGTGAAACTGTTGTTTGTAGACAAGCGCGCTCCATCGTCGGTCGCAGTATACCTATATCATTATAATATTAGCTATCTTGATCTCACAGGAGAATTGCTAAATAAACTTGAGCGCCTTCAAAATATTTGTATCAGGTTCATATTTGGCTTGCGCAAATATGACCACGTTTCCGAATTTCGCACTAAGCTCAAGTGGCTCCCCATCCGCCGTCGCCGGGATGCTCACATCCTGTCTCTTCTTTATAGTACTCTTTTCAATCCTTCTTCCCCGCGCTACCTTCAGGATCGTTTCCAATATCGGCATTTAATCCACTCTAAATCGCTAAGATCAGCTAATATGCTCACTTTAGATATTCCTGCTCACAAAACCTCGTTCTATGGCTGTTCTTTCACGGTAGAAGCTGTTAAACTGTGGAATGAGCTACCTACAGAAATCAAACGGGCATCCTCACAGGAAATATGTATGTATTTAATATTTTTATTTATGTATGTGTATTATTGTATATATTGTTTCAGTAGGTATTAGTGTATTATTATAATGTATGTATATGTTTTTATATACCAGTTATTCCATTATTACATCGCACCCCGTCCCTTACCTCTTCTGTATGTCTTCTCCATACTAAGGTTGCCTGGAAGAGCGATAAGGCCGCCAATTGTTTCACTAGTTTTTTAAGTTGTTTTTTTATGTACGTTTGTAATTTTTGGCGTGAACAATAAATAGTTTTCTATTCTATTCTAATATTAGATACAAATATGAATATGTGTTATATTGTTTGTTTGTTTGTTCCTCTCTCACACCACAACAGAGCAATACATCGACGTAGTTGTTTGGCATAGAGATAGTTAACAGGGCCGGAGAGTTTTTATCCTGGAAAAATGTAAATTTCCAATTCATATGGGTATGTCCATACAGGTGAAACCGCAGAGCGCAGCAAGTTGTATAGAATAAAATAGGTATATATACCTATCTTCCAATAGCAAGGTGATTAGAAAATTCGTACCTAATGAAATGTGCACGCGTCTCCGCAAATGTCGGGTAGACGACATAAAGTTTAAGACCTTTTATAGTAGGCACAAAATAAAACTTTTTGTGATCTACCCTCACATTCTTATATAACTTTATGTAGTTACGTTCCAAAGCTATATAAGAAGCTATAGAATAAATAAGTATGTAAGTAAAATTTGAAAGTTCCAGGATCAATAAAGAAAAGAGCTCTAAACGTTTAAGTGGCTGAACAGTTTTTGACCAAACATACCTAAGAACCACTGCAAGTACCTTTTTCAAATAAAAAAATCAGTCGCGTTGAATGACGTCATGCGCGCTCACATTTAAATTCGTACCTACCTACTGCCAACTTGAACAAAATGTTTGACTGAGACACCCATAACCTCTTGTCCCAAACCCATACAAGTAAATCTTCTCCACTCTGTCGTGGGTAAACATTATATTACTAACTAAACACCAATATACATACATATATACTTACATCAAACCAATAAATAATAACTAAGCGTCCAACCACTTCAAGTCGGTAAGGAAACTCACAAAAACCAAGATAAAATCGAGAGAACCCACAAAAACTCCGGACGACGCATCCCTATAATTATGTAGAACAAAGCGTACGAATACAGCACGTACCGATCCAGGGACGTACTCAAGGTCCAGAGAGGTCCAGGCGAGGGGGTGAGGCAGAACCTACTCAATATGTCAATGAGATAAGAGGGCTTAAACTCATCATCATCAGCCAGAAGACATCCACTGCTGAACATAGGCCTCCCCCTTTGACCTCCACACTGAACGACATCCTGCCATCTGCAACCACTGGAAGCCCGCGACTCTCACGATGTCGTCGGTCCATCTAGTGGCTATAAACTATTAGTAGGTTAATAATTAAAGTAAAATAGTAAGTGTGTGAATGTTTATGGCATAACTCCGTAACACCAGAAAAGATATATAATTTTTTAAATCGTAAAGTGCAGTTTAGAAAATATCAAGAATTTTGGACAAAGACACTTAGTTTTTGAACTGTTACCACAACATTTGACTGTAAATCAATAAGAGATCTGCAGAATAGCTTAAAAGACGCAAATATTGTACCCTCAGTAGACAACTAGACAGTGGGTACATTTTTGAGCCTTTTGGGGTCAAAACCACGGGCCCGTGGGGATCGGAAGCCAAGATTTTTTTTTCGCGATATTTGACCACCAACTCGCCTGTTGGTAAGCAACTATGTTGTCAATTTTTTTAAAGATTTGTCATAACGTCTGGTCGATGTAACTCGTGACCAAATTGCCAACCTTTACTGGCCCCTACTTTGCTCAAAGAGTGAGCATTGTCATACAACGTGGTAATGGGACCAGCATTTTGGAAACAAGTCCCACTGGTAGCGGTTTAACAGATTAGTTTAGTAGTTAGGTATTCATTTGTCGTTTTTTTAAATTATTTTTAATATTCATCATCATCGTCATCATCAATCAGAAGACGTCCACTGCTGAACATAGGCCTCCCCCTTTAACCTCCACCTCCTTTTTTTAATATTACGAAGATGAAATGTTACTTACGTTACTTAAAAAATAACACAATAAATGTCAGTGATTTATTCTCCAGACCCAGCCCCTCTTGTCCCTGACTACGTCCAACATTCAGATCGTATCTGCATACACATAAAGAGTAGATACGGTTGTATGTCACTTAGGGTCAGTTCTCACGATGTTACGCGACGAAGCACGTAAATAAAACCAACACAGCAATGCGCGTGCGCACGTGAGTTAACGTGACATGTCACATGTCAGGTGATGATTTTTTATTTCACAACTGCCACTTTTTAAAACTTATTTTGTATTTACTCTAATCAAAAAACGGTAATTCGTATAATTAATATTCGTAATTCATCAAAATAGGCATGGTTATGGTTAGTCACAGTCTAAAGTAAAACAACAAATAATAAATAATGGCCAAGTGCGATTCGATGACAATTTCTATTCACCACCAAGTTAAGCCACGTCAGGTGCGATCGGGTTTGAACTCATTTTTGTATTTTTGTAGTATTTACCTACGGAACCCTCAGTGCGCGACTGGTCTGTTTTTTTGTTGTAACAATTATTGTGCCAATGGAAGCAATTCCTAAGTGAATTATCTTAAATGGATCATTTACGAATGTATATCTCAACATCTCTAGATAGTCTCTTCTTTACATAGTATAAAATAATGTAGCTCTCCCCGTCTGTCTGTCTGTATATCCGCTAACTCCTCCTAAACCACGCAACGGATTTTGATGCGGTTTTCATCATCAGTTAGATAATTTTTCACGGAAGGGTTTTATATATATATATATAATAAAACTTACAGCCGTGCAAAGTCGGGGCAGATCGCTAGTATCCGCGAAATAATAATAAATTGCAAAACATAAATGTACGAAGTCCAAATTATGAATTGCTGTCTGTCTCCTTTTGCGATATGAAAAATTATTCATAATATTAGTTTGAAACCAGCTGGTAAATAATAGTAAAAACTTTGATTTCAGCGTTTAAAGATTTATCTGTTTATTGACATGGTATCATACAACACGTATTGTGTATAGGAACAACAGAATAATATGTCAATCAATCAATCGTTTATTTAATAATCTTAACTATGTTATGTAAGTTCAGTTACAATAAGGAAACTTAAATGGAAGTGGACGGGGCATACTATAAGAGGACGAGAGAAATGGTGTAAAACTATAATGTACTGGTATCCGAGAGACAGAAAAAGAAACCGAGGTAGACCATTTAGGAGATGGGTGGACGACATTAAAACAGTTGCGGGCAGCACATGGACCAGAACTGCTGAAAACAGGAGTCTATGGAGGCAGATGGAGGAGGCCTATGTCTATAATAGACAAACAGACAAAAATGATGATCAATTTAACTAAAAAAAAAAGGAAAAAAAAAGAAAAAAAAAATACATATATGAAGAAAATATTGTAATTAAATTAATACTACTGTTAAACTTAAGAAATAATTAATCAAATGAAATAATAATTGTGCATGTAAATTTTTCGTATATATTTGTCTGAATAAAGGCTATAATTATTATGTTATGTAACCTAATTAAACTTTGGTAGGTATTATTTCGAAGGAGAGTCTGCGGTGAGATGTGTCTGTTGATATTATTTTAAAGAACCTACAAATACTTCTAGAAAGTTTTCTTATCTCATTCGTCATTTAACAGAATCTAATTCTTCGTGCCTATTCAACACGTCGACTAATTCGTTTCACTCGTCCAAATAAATCGTTCGAGAAATGTGTTAAAACTCACAGCGCGTTTAAAATCATACCTAACTGTAAAACCACAACAACCGCACTGCGCATGTGCAACCAAGTTATCTGCAGAGTTGGCCCAATGACAGAATTACTATTGTCCTCGGGAACTTGTCAGTTTCGTTCGGAAAATACTATTATGGCTCCCCCACTCAATGGTATGGATATAAATAGTTCGCACATTACACTATTTGTGTGTCGGTGAGTGACCGCGCAGAATGGTCACTATCCTCATTGTGACATTTCTGTACAAAAGCCAATTTCAACATTTAGGACGTGGATTTTTATCTAATACAGTCATCACACAGCATATTTTGGTATTGGTAGGCTTCTGTAGCAACCTGGAGAAGAACCTAACATCACATTGTTGTGGAAATTGATAACGAAAATAAATAAAGGCAAATGTGTCCTCTAAGATCTAAAGCTAATTTCAGACTACGCTATAATATAATAAGCATATAGTTGATAGCACAACAATATCGCGCACCATACATATTATTATGGACACGCTCACACTTAACTGTACTATTACTAGCTGCGCCCGCGGTTTCACCCGCGTGGTGATGAAAATCGGTGAAGGGGTATGGAAAATAGATAGTAGCCGATTCTCAGACCTACTGAATACGCATATAAAATTTGGTAAAAATCGGTAAAGCCGTTTCGGAGAGTACGGTAACTAACATTGTGACATGGAAATTTTATATATATAGTGATTAATTGACTCCTTTCTTATTTCCTTATTTGCTATATTATTATTAGTATAGCGTAGTCTGAGTCTAGCCTAAGAGGTTTGTTCGATAGTCAACGATATCAATCCTTTTTAGGGTTCCGTACTCAAATGGTGACAATGGGACCCTATTACTAAACCTATCTAGTCCGTCTGTGGTGAAGAGAAGTACAGTGTACCTACTCAAGTAAGATACCTACTTACCAAATTGGGGGATTGGAGAAGTGGGGAAGACTTTTTCCAGCAGTGGGATAGTAGATAAAGGTTAAAAACTAGTCAGGGCGTGAAGCTTACCATCAGGCGAACGGGCTTCTCGTAAAACTTAACGTAAAACCGATCTCAGTAACGTAGGTAACACGCTAGCGTCATCTCCGTCATTTCCCACGTGATACCATCGACAATGGTAGGTAATCGCATGCGCATGGGAGCCGTCACACAGCTTATACAATACTTGGTATGGTCGAGACACAGAACATACAACAGTTAGTGCAGGCACACCATGGATTAGATAACAGTTAGTAAGTATAATGTTGAAGCTTCCAAAGAATAGGCGACATCGTTTAGCGTATCTTGAATCGGAGTTGTTGCTGTTTTGTTTATTTAGACGGCTATTCTTGGTATTTACTTTGATGTAGTGGAAGATAGTTACATTTCCTGTGGAGGAAGAAATGTTTGTTACCTTTTCACAACTGCTGAAATGGTCTTGATCATATTTTACTTTGTACCCCTGAAGATGTATGCGAGAACACAAGAAATATTCGGTATTTTAGTTCGACCATTGAGATACAATACCTATACAGAGTCACAATCGTGCCAAAAATATGTCCGAACCAAAACCAAGGATCCAAACAGCGCACGGTACGCATTGCGCTGAGTTTGTAGTCTATACTAATATTATAAAGAGGAAAGATTTGATTGTTTGTTTGTTTGCATTGAAAAGGATCCGAAACTACTAAACCGATTTGAAAATTTCTTTCACTGTTGGGAAGTCACTTTATCCCCGGGTGATATTGGCTATATTATATTTTGTAGCGAGGCCGAAGGCCGAGCTTACACCCGTGCGAAGCCGGGACGGTCGACTACTTAGTTGTATGTTGGTTGTAAAGCAACCGTGATCCTACTACAACGCCACGTGATGCCAGTGTTACGATGACCGACGTTGAACACTATGCACGTGACATACTCGTAACGTCACTTAAATCACTTATCTTACACAAGGCATGGATGAGACGGGATAAAAAAGTTATAGCACTAGAGGACTTTTGTGATAAAAGTTTTTCGGAGACGATCTTAAAACCTTAAGCCGGTGTAAAACCCCATTTTGTATGAATACATTTTATTTTTAAAGTGTCTGTCGCGAGCAGGCACCCAAACAGCCATGCATTATGTGTTGTACCATAAACACGCAATAATAAGTGAGTCAGGTGCGCGTGCGGCTGCGGCCCGCGTACATATGAGCTGAGACGACTGCCGCGTGGGCGGACCGAGACGTACTACCTCTTGCCGACGGATTCACAGACAACACTTTAAATAATTAAAAAACACGCTTCTGTGACTTGAGGCCAAACTCGAGAGGTCAACCTAACGAGGATCTCATGATGGAGCGGGAGGTGGATAGTTAAACTCTTGGTATAGAACTCGATATACAAACCAAACTCGAGAGGTTTTCTAGTTGCCTTTGAAGAGTTCCACTCACTTTCTGGCTGCATCATCAAATAGTTTGATAGTACCAAATTATTGTATTATCATCCGAATCTACATCTACACTAATATTATAAAGATATAAATTCTTTCACCATTAGAACAAAATTGTTTCACCATTAGAATGCTTCATTATTCCTGAGTAACATAGGCTATATTTATTACAACTTTTTTTTTTTTTTTTTTCAATTTATTTTCCAGCTTTGCGAAGTCAGGACGGGCGGCTAGTTATTTAAACAGTTACAAAGTTTAAAATCGATACGACAATTGGAAGTAGGTTACAATCGACTTCCAGGATTTAATTATACATAGTTATAAATGATGGTAATAATAATGGTTTCCGAGCCGGGATCATCCCGAGCGGTGAACAAATGTCATACAATACAACCATAATATGTCCAGCATGAAAGTATCACATGTCAAATGTCAGTGTGAAAGATGGACAGACGACATATAAAAGAGACCGCAGGAAAACGTTGGATGCAGGCCGCTTCCAACCCTCTTGGAAGTTGATGGGGGAGGGGGGCATGTCCGAGGTCCAGGAGTGGACGTCCTATGGCTGAAATGATGATGACCAGCAGAGGACTGAACCGTATTCTCGTCCATTTATCGGAAATCTAATCTATTCAAGTCAGTCGAGGGCGTTGGTTTCTGTTCGTTCTGCAGCCGCTCGCGTGAGATGACAGCAGGGTGTCTGTATAGTTATTACAGACACATTTTCACATAAACTACTTGAGTGTGGTGGTGCAGTCGGGCTCTTGGCGGGTGCTCCGAGCGACGGTGGGCCTGCGCCGCGTGCCTCCGCGTGCTCGGAACGGAACGTGTGGAATAGATAATGCGATGTGACATCGGTTTTTTAATTTCCAACGGTCGGGGGTGAGTCAAGGAATTTGAACTCGTGCGTTTGGCATTACTAGCAGGAACTAAGAAATATTGTTTAATACCATGTACCCTTACTTGAATGAATTTACGGTGGATATTCAGTAAATACTTTTCAAATACCTATATAGGGTTTGTCAAATAGGTCAAATTACAATTTAGTATTGTCAAATAAATTTGTCACACAGTCAACCGAATCAAAATCCGTTGCGTGGTTTAGGAGGAGTTAGCGGATATACAGACAGACAGATGCGGAAAACTTCTTTATTTTATACTATGTAAAGATAAGGGCTGTTAGTTATCCATGTAAAATAAAATAAATGCCAAAAAAATGGTTATTGTAATGTAATGTTATAAGCAGTGCAGCATTTTGACAGCCCCGTTAGCTTAGTTGGTAATGATCCTGCCTTCTGTGCTTGGGGGCGTGGGTTCGATTCCCATCTAGGACAAACATTTGTGTGATGAACATTTGTGTTTGTTCTGTCTGGGTGTTAATATCTATTTAAGTATGTGTTAAAAATATATATGTATGTATATCAGTTTCTGGCAGCCATATTATACAAGCTTTGCTTAGTTTGGGGTCAGATGACCGTGTGTGCAATAATGTACCATATTCAATAAAATCGTCTAATACGTTGTAGCTTTTTCTGTTTCTGTTTCAACAACATTATATATGAAAAATATAAACAATAGGTACTCTTGTATTTAGATAGAAACACTTTCCCGAGACACTCAAAGGTCCATTCACACGCGACACGTGTTACAGTCATAACTGTCATGTGTGCCGGCCCTTATGGACTCGCGCTTTATGACTCGCCTTTATGAACCGGCACATTTTATGGTCAAGAACCGAGGAATGTTCTATTACAAACTAGACTTTATTTCAAGTGAACAAAGTTGAAGAATTTAATGTTGAGTACAATTTATTCTTCAGTGGGAAAAGATTTCCAGTTACATTGATCGATCCAATTTTGATTGATTTAAGTCAAAAGTCAAAGTCAAATCATTTATTGTACATTATGTTAAGTATAGTAAACACTTATATATTAACACAATGATGACCTAATTAGGGTGTGGTTATTTAGCTATGGAGCGGCCCGATCTATTTTATACTGTTTTATCGTTTAGATAATTATCTACCGAATTTTCAATTAAGTAATAATTATTTCATATTCTTTGCAAAATTTTGTTCGTTTTCGTCGCTCTTTAAATCGTCGGGTAATTTATTAAATATGTTTATAGCCATCATCGCATGAGGACCACTACTATGCATTTCTAGTCTCGATTTTGGGATTGATGATTTCGGGGTATGTTTTTTTCAAAATTGCAAATATCATACGTTCCTACTTGGAGCAGTTTGTAAAACAAGTTTCTTTTGAAATTATTAAAATATAAGTGTTCTGTATAACAATAAACAGAATGACACGAATGAATATTTTATTTACTAGCCGTCCGCCCCGGCTTCGCACGGGTGTAAGTACTAGCCGTCCGCCCCGGCTTCGCACGGGTGTAAGTACTAGCCGTCCGCCCCGGCTTCGCACGGGTGTAAGTACTAGCCGTCCGCCCCGGCTTCGCACGGGTGTAAGTACTAGCCGTCCGCCCCGGCTTCGCACGGGTGTAAGTACTAGCCGTCCGCCCCGGCTTCGCACGGGTGTAAGTACTAGCCGTCCGCCCCGGCTTCGCACGGGTGTAAGTACTAGCCGTCCGCCCCGGCTTCGCACGGGTGTAAGTACTAGCCGTCCGCCCCGGCTTCGCACGGGTGTAAGTACTAGCCGTCCGCCCCGGCTTTGCACGGGTGTAAGTACTAGCCGTCCGCCCCGGCTTTGCACGGGTGTAAGTACTAGCCGTCCGCCCCGGCTTTGCACGGGTGTAAGTACTAGCCGTCCGCCCCGGCTTTGCACGGGTGTAAGCTCGGCCTTCGGCCTCGCTACAAAATATATTGTAGCCTATGTCACCCGGGGATAGTGTAGCTTCCCAACAGTGAAAGAATTTTTATAATCGGTTCAGTAGTTTTTGAGTTATTTCGTTACAAACATACAAACATACAAAAATAGGTACAAATCTTTCCTCTTTATAATATTAGTGTAGATATCACATTGGAATGACTCACGTAAGACTCGTGTAATATATAAATAAAATGTGTGAAGACTACGTCACTTTCCATACGAATGAATCTGTGTACAGTATAAAGACAAACCACTAACTACTAAGTAAACACAAAAAAGCATTTTGTGTTCAAAGCATAATCTGTGTATTGTTATATAGTGTCACCAACTGTTACCAGTGTTCCAACCACAGACAATGGTAATTATACACAAAAACAAATCGAATAAAAAATAAGTAAGACCAATCTCCGTCCGTACAAACACTCCATGTCGTGTAAATATAGCCTCGGTTCGCTTTTTCATATAAAATAATGTAACTCTGTCAGTTTGTAAGAGCTTATAAGATTCGATCAGTTTACTCACACAGCTGTACACTAAATATAAGCCCAGCCGCACACCAGAGCCACACAACACATCAATCTCGAACAACATAATTTCTCATAAAACTTATAACCTAACTTCTTGTAACATGTTACACTGTAAGTTTTTACAAATCATCTCACGAAATTATAAGTTCGCGAGATATTGTGAACTGAGTATAAAGTAGGTATACAATTCAACGTTTCGGTTTCCGATAGTTCACGAACTCGCGAAGACAATCGTCTCGCGTAAAACCAACTGTATGCGTGCGATGTGCGGCCGGCCTTAGCAGTCAGTAAGCCGACAGCAGGCTGGCAGGCGAACTTATTCGCGGGAACCAATAAAGATGTCCATATCTTAATGATATGGGAGCCCGGGACGAGCGGCTCCATACGACCATAAGTTTGGACGATGATTTTGTTTCGCAGATGATTTTAAAAAAACGATCCATAATTATTTTCTCAGAAAGGCTCGGAAATTCTGTCACATAGAATTGATCTACGTTTGGCCACCAACTCACCTGATAGTAAGCGAAGGCACAGAATACATAGCCAAGCTGACATCTACACAGAGAGTATCCGGAGGTAGTAGGTAGGTATGTGTGGCCTCAGTTTCAAGAACCGGTCACTCAATCACTATCATAAAGTTACCGAATAAACATACGAGGATCATCTAACTAACGAACATGGCGAGCTTCTACTTTAACTGTCGATCATTAATATTTATGTTTTAATTGGTCTGAGAAACTTCACCACTTGTAGAGAAGAGAAGGGAATTAAACCCGGATTTGTTTATCTGGCTGCAGATTACAGAAAAGGGAGAAACCTTGAAGGAGTATCTTGTAAGAGCATCGAGCGATTGAGAATGGATTTAGTAGACTATGAATATAATACCATATCCTAAAAGATCAAACGTTACTGAAAAACGTACTTACTTAGAAACGTTACTCAAATTAACTTATGCTTAAAAATTGCTCTGTCTTGTTTTCGTAGTGTTACCATTGTCGCGAGAAGTTGAGACAGCAATTTAAGAATAGAATAAATTGAGTAACGTTTTTAAGTAAGGCCCCTAACCTTTATTTTCGATTTTGGTTCTCTACGGCAGCGTTTTTCACACTTTTTAACGACGCGATGACCCTTAGTATGAAAAAAAAATCGGACCCCCCCCCCCCCTTCCCTCCACAGTTTATAATCTGTATTTTATTATATTACAAATATCAAATACGTACAACTTTTTTTTTTACTCATTAATTAATTTTTCTTGGTAATTTTTTTTTTTAACTTGCTTATTTTTTTTTTCTTTTACCGAGACTTTGCGACCCCCATATAGAGTTAGAGGCATGATGACCGCCCAGGGGGTTGCGACCCACAGTTTGAAAAACACTGCTCTACAGGGTTACGAGGAAAGGGTGTACAAAGCTGAAAGGGGTCCATTATACTAAGCACAACAACTTTTACAATAGTACAGTGGGACCAACCCTGAAGTCGTGAAATAAATATCAACAGTTCCACAGGTAACGATCATTCACACTCGCCAATATGTTAGGAACAGCTGTTTTTTAGCTATTTTAAAATGTAAAAAGCCCTTTCTTGTTAAAACAAATTATAATCATCTGTCAAAAGTACGCTTTCCCTTTCCTGAATCGGGGGGCACAGTTTTAAGAGTTACCATAAAAAATTCCCCATTCCGGTATAAAATGTTATTTTACCTTTCAAATGTCGCTAGACCTCGGAACGAAATAATTAAGGCGGTGTATACACATCGTGTTCTAGAGTGGACACCGGTTCTACAACTACACGTGTGGGTTTTTGCTTGTTAACGACGACTTTAGGGATGTACTTTACTTACAGCGCCCGATACGACATGGAAAACGTTATTAGATTTTAATTATATTAGTACAAGGTGCCCGTCCCGACATCGCACGGGTGGAGATTTATTTTTAAAATTTAAACAATGGGATAAACGTAGATTAATATAGCCTATGTTATTCAGGGATAATAAAGCAAATAAACTTTATAAAATTCATTTTTGAAGGGAAACTTCTTTAGCCGCGTTTTGCGATGTTTGGTAGGGGTTAAACTTATGGGTTCGCGTCACCGACATGCATGTGACGTATTAGTTTTCACTTCTGTCGGCAGTACCCATGATTGCCTTTTTATGGGCCTGTTATGTTTTATACCTGGTCAGCGTTATATGAATATTCACTGTGATTAGGTCGTGGTTGTAAATCATTTTACATTTACACAGCCAATGTTAGTTTCTATTACAATAACTTTCTGTGATTGCAACAGAAAACATATCCCTGTGATTGTTATTTTTCCAAACGTTTAAATTCCACATCAGTCTGTCATCTGAATTACAGAGATATGTTCGAGTAACTACTCCTATCCAATGTATTAGATTCAGGGGCTTAATACGACTTCTTATAACATGCTTATTTCCTATCTTGTTTTTATTTAAGTAAATAATAAAGATGCGTTTGACCTGTACCTTGCCTGTGCGGTTTATCATTGAGCACGCTTGCATATTACAAGAAACCAATTCACTCGCGATTTGGAGACACCCAGGGGCTCAATTTTTGAATCGCTCGTATGATTTCGCAAGAAAATATCATGCTAAATGAGACATTTTCAATTGATAGAAAGCAAATTAGAATTTTTCCAGACCTCGTTGCGTTACCGAGTCATATTATTATTTGAAAAATGTGACATTTGTTTAGGATTTCGTTCGAAAGTAAGTCTTTTCACATGATTTCGCATGAAATTTTCGTGCAAAATAATACTAACGATTCAAAAGTTGGGTGTCTCCAAATCGCGAGTGAATTGGCTTCTTGGTCAAGCGTGCGCAATGGTAGAGCCACTGATCGAAAAAGCTGAAAATTTAGAACTCAATAAGATCCCCTGAGGGATCCTGGCAGCTAAACCCAAAATAAGACTGCTACAAGAGATTTGGTATAGCTGCGGTGTGTTGTGAACAAACGATTCTTTTAAACTGACCGGTCGTATAGTCGTGTCGTACAACTTCACACCGTCTCCTGTATGACACGACGTGCATGATGCAACCGACGACTGCGTGCGCATGCGCACAACACCACCACAGGTTCAACAACAGTTGCACTCCAAGCGTGGCAGTAACTCGTGTGTAGCTTGTGACAGGACAGGTTGCTAGTGGTCGCAGTAGGTTGTAGTGTCCGCGTGGGACGGACTGGGACGGAACTTATCATCTATGGTAGAGTTCAACTTGCTATAATAGTAATCGTATGTCTGTCAGTACATATCATGGCGTAAGGAAATAACTACCCGCTAATTCACGATAATATTAGATAGTCGGTCGACGAATCGGCTGTCGTGGCTAAGTTCATCGTTTTACTTTCTGATTTATGAAACAAGATGTAGAGTTCACAGTCATTTAAATATTTTGTACGCCACTGCCACGGCTCGTCAATTAGCGTTCTCCTTTATTGTGAATTTGTGACTTAAGTTGTGAGGTAATTTCTGAGCATATGTGAGTGTAAAATGAATAATAACAAACCCAATGTACACATTTGTGGAAAGAAAATTGACTTTTTGAGAGAAAAACGTTTTGAGACGCTTTCGAACCCACAGTGTTTAATGCTAAGATGTGGAAAATGTAATTATGAATAACTGACCTTGAAAGACCTTGATAAGAACAAATTATTTACGAATTATGATCGAAATATCGAACTAACTAAACGTCCAATACACAAACGCCTCTATACCATCGAGTTCTATGTACTTACCTACTTACGTACTGCATAATAACTCGATTACCAATATTGAAATGAAAATTAAAAATGAAAATATATTTATTTACATAAACATAGGCTTTAAATAAGGAATGTACATCTAAGGAACAGTCTATATCGAGCTATGTTTACTTACGTACTGCATATAAAAGCCGTAACAGACGTACTGACCACGGACCACGGACCGCCGCGCCGTCGTCGGAAAGATTTTATTTTTTTCTTTCCCTCCTGTTGGTCAGACGGCGGTCCGTGGTCCGTGGTACGTAAGTCTGTTACGGCTTTAACTCGATGCTTAATACGTAGGTACTTATTTCTTAGTATATTAAACATTATTTTTACTTGTAATGTTTCCCTTGTTCGTTTTATCTGCAAAAGTAAGTAAACCTCGGAGTGTGTGTTAGTTAGTTCGTCGTCCGTTGTAGAAGTTGTAACTGTTAAACGTTTAGAAGCTCGTGGCAATAAAGTGTTGATTGGATTCTGATGAGCGTGCAAGTTGCGTGCCGACACGACATGGCTGGCAGGTATCTCAATGTTTTACTTTACTACTATGGACCTGTTGCTTTTTAATCGACATTGTATAATATCGATTAAAAAGCAACAAATGTCAAAGCTGATAGACATCGTTGAAGTGATTGCGAGGAGAAAATGGAGTTGGGCTGGCCATCATATACCTCGACTGGACACAAATCGATGGACGAGACGCATCCTGGAGTGGAGACCGTGGGCAAACATCAGACCACGAGGCCGCCCACCGAAACGCTGGGTTGATGATATCCGAAGACACGCGTGTCATGACAAAATTGGGAGAGGCTTATGTCCAGAAATGGACAACGAAAGGCTAAAGAAGAAGAAGGAGTATAATGTCGATTCAACGTCGAACTTCAACGTCGTATAAATCGACGTTGAAGATGACTGACTGACTGACTGACTGCTAAAAATACTTAGCATTAAGTCCTCCATTTGTGCATACATTACTAGCTGCGCCCCGAAGTTTTACCCACGTGGATTACTCCTTATAACATTAGCCATATCCCGTCAAAATCGGTCCAGCCGTTCCGGAGTCCATAGGAAAAATATATAGGTACATACATACCCACATCGTTTTTTATAAGGTCGGGGAAAAAGTTTCTTCGTATTTTATAAACAAATTCAAGACATATTTTTTTCAAGTTTAATTACATTTAATTATAATATATATGTGCCATTTTGTTACATAACTTGTTGCCATCTTGTAGGTGGTGACATGATCCTGTTGCTATAGAAATTTTGGGACTTCTGATCAAAAAAAATGCAACAAGTAGTTTTGACAGTCCTCTCTTGATGTTAATCTAACACTACCCAAAGAATTCTGAAGAGATCGAAACAGGTGGAAATCTGAGGGTGTAAGGTCAGGGCTATATGGTGGATGCATTAACACTTCCCAACCAAGCTCTCTAAATTTTTGCTGAGTGGCCAGAGATGTGTGCGGTCTGGTGTTATCATGATGAAAGACCACACTCTTTCTGTTGATCAATTCCGGCCGTTTTTTCTCAATTTCTTATTTGAGTCTCATCAGCTGTTGGCAGTAGAGATCCGAATCGATGGTTTTGCCCGGCGGTAAAAGCTCATAATGAACGATGCCCTACCAATCCCACCATACACACAGCATCACCTTATTACGTGTTAATCCGGGTTTCGCTACAGTCTGTGGTGCTTCTCTGCCCTTTGACCATGATCGTTTACGCACATTCTTGTCGTAGGTGATCCATTTTTCATCACCAGTGATCAATCTTTTCAAAAACGGTTCGGTTTCGTTACGTTTCAATAGAGAATCGCAAATGAGTACACGATTCATTTGGTTTCTTTCAGTGAGCTCGTGTGGCACCCAAATATCGAATTTTTTTGTATACCCAGTTTTTTCAAATGGGTCAAAACTGTTTTGTGGTCAATCCCCAGTTCTTCAGCTACGTCGTAACTACTAATATGCCGATCTTGGTCCACTTTTTGAGAAATGGCATCGACTTTATCCGTAACAGGGCGACCAGAGCGAGCTGCATCTTTGACATCAAAATATCCGGACTGAAAACGCTTGAACCAACATTGTGCTACTCTTGATGACACTGCATTAGGTCCATAAACGTCACAAATTTTATTCGCGGCTTGTGTCGCATTTTTCCCTTTTTTGTAATAAAATTTCACAATATATCCAATTTCTTCGTTAGATTCACTCATTTAATCGAACAAAAAAACAATTGAAAAATGGCCGGAAATTGCTTTTTACTTTTTGTATTCCTTTTTTAAAATGACATATTTTTAATGGTATCAAAACCAGCCAGATACAAACAGTACAACCGATGAGATTTTTACTACAACTTTATACATACAAAATACGAAAAGACTTTTCCCCCGACCTATTATGTACTTACACAAATATGTAGAGTTGTAAGTGTGCAGCTACTATTAAATCAGACATATTTTAAATATTTATCGAATCTACACTTTTTGGAATCGTAATGGTAAAAGAATAATATTCTTCAACAATCATTCATTAGTGGGGCTTGAATCTGCAACAGTTCCGACAACCCGACTCAGTATACTTTAAATTAATACAAACTTATTTCAAATTAATTATCTTTGAAAAGAGGGAAGTTGGCAGTCCAAATTAATAGCTGCTCCCTTGCGTGTAGAAATAACGTCACACGGAAACAAACTTCTCAAAATATTCCTCTGTAAGTAGGTACCTACAAGTAGGTAGGTATTTACTTCACGATCTTTAATATTAATTACCTAATAAATATAGTTAGCATGCCGTGCAGACATTCCTACTAACCGACCGACGTCCAGGTGTTAGAACGAGCCATATTTTCCAATCAGAGCTCAATATCGTGAGTTAGATAAACGCTTTCCTTTCACTTTGTTCACTTGCCGTTGTAATGGTGGTGTCACAGACTCTATAATAGTACCTCAGTGGTCCATTGAAGCTTGCCACCGCAACAACGGCGAAAACGGTTCCATGGTTTTGAAAACCGCTATGTACATTATGGACATTTTGACGAGAATGGATCATAAAATGACGTATAGGGTTATTGACCTACAGAATCTTATTTATACAGGGATAAATAGTTATAGTTAGTATTTAATCCAGGGTGTATATAAACTACGTTGAGACGTTACGAAGGCGAGTGCGGACCAACATACAAACTTTCGTATCTATATTAATATTGTAGTGCTGTGGTGTGATACATCTTTATGCTTCTAAGACATTTAGCTTTAAATAAACTACATACAGACGAACATAAAACCTCCTCCTTTTTGGAAGTCGGTTATAACACTTGGAAATTATTAGACTACGAGAACATTTATGTACTTTAACATTTTATATATAATAGGTCGGGGAAAAAGTCTTTTCGTATTTTGTATGTATAAAGTTGTAGTAAAAATCTCATCCGTTGTACTGTTTGTATCTGGCTGGTTTTGATACCATTAAAAATATGACATTTTAAAAAAGGAATACAAAAAGTAAAAATCTATTAACCCGCCATTTTTCAATTGTTTTTTTGTTCGATAAAATGAGTGAATCTAACGAAAAAATTCGATATATTGTGAAATTTTATTACAAAAAAGGGAAAAATATAACACAAGCCGCGAATAAAATTTGTGACGTTTATGGACCTAATGCAGTGTCATCAAGAGTAGCACAATGTTGGTTCAAGCGTTATCAGTCCGGGAATTTTGATGTCAAAGATGCAGCTCGCTCTGGTCGCCCTGTTACGGATAAATTCGATGCCATTTCCGAAAAAGTGGACCACGATCGGCATATTAGTAGTTACGTCGTAGCTGAAGAACTGGGGATTGACCACAAAACAGTTTTGACCCATTTGAAAAAAACTGGGTATACAAAAAAACTCGATATTTGGGTGCCACACGAGCTCACTGAAAGAAACCAAATGAATCGTGTACTCATTTGCGATTCTCTATTGAAACGTTACTCACCTGAGCTTGGACTTACTCACCTGAGCTTGGACTACTCACCTGAGCTTGGACTTACTCACCTGAGCTTGGACTTACTCACCTGAGCTTGGACTTACTCACCTGAGCTTGGACTTACTCACCTGAGCTTGGACTTACTCACCTGAGCTTGGACTTACTCACCTGAGCTTGGACTTACTCACCTGAGCTTGGACTTACTCACCTGAGCTTGGACTTACTCACCTGAGCTTGGACTTACTCACCTGAGCTTGGACTTACTCACCTGAGCTTGGACTCAAGGAGTCCATGGCCTTAAACAAAACAACGACGGCTCTGCAGGCGGAGGCCATGGGCCTACTATTGGCAGCAAGAGCAGTCTGGCCTTTAAATGAGTTTCTCACGGCCACCGTGGACCGGGACGGCAAGGGAATCCTTATGTTTACAACTGACAGTGCGGCTACCATCTATGCGCTCAGAAGACCCGTAACAAGATCAAGAGTTACTGCTGAGTGCCATACAGCCTTACAAACACTCGCGAGCAAATACAGAACAATAGTGAGATGGACGAAAAGCCACGGATCCTGCGTGGGTAATATAACGGCGGACACCCTTGCCAAAGAAGGTGCTAGGAAACAGGTAAGTGATGACTCAGTGGGCCTCTGCAAACCATCGGCGATGAGAGTGCGAGAGCTACTGCGTCGTCACACCGAAAAAGAACAACAGAACCTATGGGACAAGAAAGATGACTGCAAGCATGCAAAAGCTGCTTTCCCAATTCTTGAAAGGAAGATCACGAATAATCTATTGAAGTTGCAACGACAGGACCTTCGCCTGATTGTAGGCCTAATAACCGGTCATTGCAACTTGAATAGCCACTTGTATAAACTGGGAGCCACGGACAGTCCACTGTGTCGTGGCTGCATGAAGGAGAAAGAAACTGTAGAGCATGTGCTGTGGCATTGTGAAGCCACAGAGGAAACTAGAATCGCTACCGGGTTGCATGAGGCTTCGCTACCTTCATCATCCACGTTACCATATCAGCTTGACTGCTTTTCATCGTCATTACGCACAATTCCATCTACGCCACTGGAGCAACTGTGCCAGCGCCCCAGAGTCTCGCTCCGATATTTCAAGGAGTTGGGTTGGCTCGGGTAGGTTCTGGTAGGGGGAAATGCACAATACACCCCAAGCGGGACGTCAGTGCAGGACTTATCACCCCCATCTCGAATAAGAATAAGAACGTAACGAAACCGAACCGTTTTTGGAAAGAGTGATCACTGGTGATGAAAAATGGATCACCTACGACAGAATGTGCGCAAACGATCATGGTCAAAGGGCAGTGAAGCCCCACAGACTGTAGCGAAACCCGGATTAACACGTAATAAGGTGATGCTGTGTGTATGGTGGGATTGGCAGGGCATCGTTCATTATGAGCTTTTACCGCCAGGCAAAACCATCGATTCGGATCTCTACTGCCAACAGCAGATGAGACTCAAACAAGAAATTGAGAAAAAACGGCTGGAATTGATCAACAGAAAGAGTGTGGTCTTTCATCATGATAACGCCAGACCGCACACATCTTTGGCCACTCAGCAAAAATTTAGAGAGCTTGGTTGGGAAGTGTTAATGCATCCACCATATAGCCCTGACCTTGCACCCTCAGATTTCCACCTATTTCGATCTCTTCAGAATTCTTTGGGTAGTGTTAGATTAACATCAAGAGAGGACTGTCAAAACTACTTATTGCATTTTTTTGATCAGAAGTCCCAAAATTTCTACAGCAACGGGATCATCTCACTACCTACAAGATTGCAACAAGTTATCGAACAAAATGGCACATATATATTATAATTAAATGTAATTAAACTTGAAAAAAATATGTCTTGAATTTGTTTATAAAATACGAAGAAACTTTTTCCCCGACCTTATATATATATATATATATATATATATATATATATATATATATATATATGTATATACTATTCTCCATATATTATGACATCAGTTATCTGCCCGTGAAAGCCCCGTCGAAATTGGTCCAGCCATTTCGAAGTCCATAGAGAACATATATTCATACACACATCACTGTTTATATATATACGACTGCCCCGGTGGCTCAGTTGGTAGTGAACCTGCTTACTACGCTTGGGGGCGTTGGTTCGATTCTCACCTTCGGCAAACATTTATGTGACGAACATTTGTGTTTGTTCTATATCTGGGTGTTAATATATATTTAAGTATGTATTTAAAAATATATATGTATGTATATCAGTGTCTGGTTGCCATATTACAAGCCTTGCTTAGTTTGGGGTCAGATGACCATATGTGCAATAATGTCCCAGATATTTATTTAATATATAGATATAAGATTTACTAAGTATCTAGTTGATAGGTTTTCCTTACTTTAAGAAATAAATGTTTTTTTTTAATGTAAATGATCCGTAAGTAAGCCGTAAGATGCATGTAATGTAAAACGATTCCTCAGTAACTGTTAGTAGGTACCTAGTTATAATTCGAGTCAGGTAGTTCACACGTCGCACTTACAATACATGTATCTATCCAATATGACAGGACATTTGTCGCCAAACAAGGTAACGACATGCGCTCCGACTGGTTGGGCAACAAGCTCGAAGGACCACGTACTATGGGCGACGCAACATATTATTATAATTAGGTATGTTATTATTCTTAAGACGGTGATACAATAATATAAACATTTTCGATAAAAAATTACCCATCACGGTGGATATGATAAACTGACAAACAGACGATACATTCACGCGGTTCAAGGTCGCATAATTAAAAACACATAGACATATATTTTTAGGCTTACACAAGGTAGCCTATGATATAAGAACAACATAAAATAGACACAAAACATAGAAGCTTTATGTGTACACATACTGTATGAACATAGGGTGAATCCGTGTTGTCAAATTATGATAATACGCCTGACGTCAACTACCCAAACTAGGGAATTCTTCTATTTTATGGAATTAACCAGGTCATAAGGCTTAAAATATTGTATTAAAATCGCATAGCAGAGCAAAACCATGGCGCTTACACACTGTAGTGCATTTCGCTACTTCTATTTTTGAGGTTTTTCTCATATTTTCGAAAATAATAGCTGTTATGTAAAATGTACATTCACGATTCCCTCCATAATTATGAAATCTGATATCGTAGACATCATGTAATAAATAGGTATTTAAATTAAAAAGCGCAAATCTGTTACTTTCATATTTTTTTCTATCGAGCTATTTCTATTCAATGTTGTTAAAACACAATTTTTATAAATTTAAGCTAATCATGGAAGTAGAAAAACTAGAATGACCAAAATTGCTAAGAGTCTAAAAAGAGCTGAGATACATCGAATACCTTTTCTAATGTTTATTATTCAACAGTTTCAAACAATTTCAGGTTGAATCCACTGAAATCTTAACTATGAAAAGACGAGGCTTAAATACGACGAGACCTATTTCTTTTTAGTTTTCCAAGAATAATGTGCACTATTAATTCTGGTACCTTCAGTTATTCTTTCGCAGTCATGGCTGCTCGCCAACAGCGCCACTTGCTGATTACTCCATGTGCCACAACACCGTGCAGATGAACAGCCGACACCATTAGCATTATTACTCAGATACTAGTCCATGTAGAGTCGTGAGCTCCGAGACGTTGGCATACATCCACCACTGCACGGAGGACAATAGGATACTCTGGAGATGACTTGAGCCTTACCTTACTTCTTATCTGTGACAGATGTCGTATAGTTTCGTGGCATCTATATCTACTCTTATCTCAATAGATCAGCGAGGTTAAGTAACATGCGAGATCAGGCATTGGATGGGTGATCTAGACCAGAATTTTCAGCTGAATGTAGACGTGTTACAACATCACAACTCGGTTGTTTGTTCTAGCTAGAAATAAAACCGTTTCAGAGGAGTTCGACTTTCGCAAAGCTCCGACATTATTATAGAACTACAGTCGTGGTTTATTTCTACTACTATAAAGAACTAGGTATGTATTTAACAAACTTAGCTCGCATGTTATTGTGTATATTCGTGCGACTCCGTCTTTTTAGTGTTATTTTATCTATTCATCTATTTTTGAAAACTTTTTACCCTTCTATCTTTATATATAAAAAACATATATCTATTTATACTAGCTGAATCCCGCAATTTTCAAGTTGTTGCGCATTATCTGGAGGGAAACGTGCCTTTTGTTCGTCTACTACACTTTATACTATCATCCTGACAAATTTGTTTAATATCGGCCAGGCCGCTTTGTTGTATAAAAGGAACAAACAGATAGAGATACGGAAAGAGAGAGAGATACTTTCGCTTATATAATATTAGTTAGGATATTCATTTTACTTTCTTTTATGCCGTTGAATTTTGCAGTTTTTTAACCTTAAAAAAACGTGAAATAATCAAACGAGTTAACAAAATTAGTCTCGGAAAACAATTTGACGTCATGTACGTGCAAATCCATCGCAATCAATTTATCTGCAAAGAGTTTATATCGTCTTAACAAAACGGAAGGTTACCTCTTTAGATTCCTCATTTGAGGAGGCAGGTGTGTGGCACAGTGCGGCGGCGGCGGGAGACGTGAGGCCGCGGTGTGCACAGCGGGTGATGTAACCATGTGCTTAACTACCGATTTATCTGTGAAGATGGTCAAATTAGGGAACTAAAAAAACTTACTGAGTTTTGTTTAGAAAATACGGCAGTGGCTCCTGCATTCAACTTAACAGATAATGCGTGTCGTAGTGTGTCTTAACGAGCAAGGTAAACAGCAGGTCGTTCGAGTGCGCGCGTTAATTATCTGCCGGCGGTTGTCGACTGGTCGCTGATCATCAGGTGTCGGAGCGGGCGTGACGGCTCTACACGGTATTCATCGAAGCGACGTCTTATGAAGCTTATGTAGCTTTACAAATAACTAAATAAACCGGCCAAGTGCGAGTCGGGGGGTACTATACCACAACTATAACTATATAATGCAAAAAGTAGAGTAAATAAATAAATAATAAATAAATATCAGGGACATTATTGCACACATGGTCATCTGACCCCAAACTAAGCAAAGCTTGTAATATGGCTGCCAGAGACTGATATACATACATATATATTTTTAAATACATACTTAAATAGATAATAACACCCAGACATAGAACAAACACAAATGTTCATCACACAAATGTTTGTCCTAGATGGGAATCGAACCCACGCCCCCAAGCACAGAAAGTAGGATCACTACCAACTGAGCCACCGAGACAGTCAAACTATCACGCTCAAGCTGTTTTAGTGAATTTAGTGTGTACTATAATCATGTCAAGTTTGACGTATGTATGTATTACCGTGTTAACACTAGAGCAAATACAAAAATACGTTTAAAAACTTTCGAGTGTCAATGACCGTTTTCTATGAATCAATTTTTTTTTCGCTACTTCAGAGTTAGTCCCATTGTAAAATTAGTTCATAAATGAGCACAAAAACCTCCTTAAAGCTTAGTACAGGGTATACCCTGCTTAACCCTGTACAGGTACGTATTGTGAGAATACAACCTCATTTAATGGTTACTCAATGGAACTCTTTATATTGACTAGTGCCAATCTAGGAGATGTCGTTTTGTTGTCAATTGTGAAAAATGTATTCACAAATGATATCTGAAATATTTAATTAAATACTGAAAATAATATAAGTGTATTTGTATCAGTTAATAATCTTACCCCAACACGTATACCGCAAGTATTGTTCAATCAAAGTATCAGACAAATTGTCTGTCGCTGCGGTCAGTAGACGGTAGTCGGTAGCTATGTTGCAGTGGACCGAGGACAATGATGGCTGACAACCAGACAACCTGCTCACTAACTGTTATATTATCTGTGCAGACTGTGGGAAGTGCAGGAGTCCGGCGCGGGCGCACACTAGCCGTGGTTGTGGTCATAGTCACTCAACTGTGACATTTCACACCTGTACCTACCCACTCACTGTTAGCTATTCTGTGTCGCTGTCGGGATACTGTGGGATAGAATCAACTATTTTCCATAGCTTTATATAATAGCCATGGAAAATAGTTGATTCAATCATAGATAATGATAGCGCGGGCTTAGATATGGTAAGAGATGTAATAAGTATATTTAATGTAGAGTATCGCATTTAAAACTGTAACTATCATAATGGTCGATCTTATCACTTACAGTGATATCTTCCAAACAACTTACACTTTTACAGTGGTTTAGTATTAAAAAAATATACCATAACATTTGTAGATACATGATAACTCATTGCGCTATATTTTTCCTTATACATCGATGCGGTAACTGATAAAATATTTGATAATACAAATTATCTAAACTACTTTAAACAAAAAGAGTACTTGACCCCGACGTGATTTGAACACGCAACCTTCTGATCTGGAGTCAGACGCGCTACCGTTGCGCCACGGAGTCGTTGCGTCTCCTGCTCAAATAGAGAGACGGTAGCGGTGTCTACGTGACGTATACGTGATATCATAGTGACGTAGAAGGTAAAAGATGCCTCAAAATAATTTTTAGTTTATTGAACTCTACAAGGGAGATCCATCGATTTTTATTACATGTTATTTTGATTCCTCTGTGCATTATCATTTGCAAACAATTACAACATCACAAAGAATTTTGTTGTGCAACACACAAAAATACAGGAGAGGTTGTTCTGTGACAATGAAACACAAACACTAGATGTTGTCGTTTAGTTCAGTGTATGTATGTATGAATGTATATATAAGGTCGGGGAAAAAGTTTCTTCGTATTTTTTAAACAAATTCAAGACATATTTTTTTCAAGTTTAATTACATTTAATTATAATATATATGTGCCATTTTGTTCGATAACTTGTTGCCATCTTGTAGGTAGTGACATGATCCCGTTGCTGTAGAATTTTTGGGACTTCTGATCAAAAAAATGCAACAAGTAGTTTTGACAGTCCTCTCTTGATGTTAATCTAACACTACCCAAAGAATTCTGAAGAGATCGATATTATGTAGGTATTAAGGTTTTAGTCTGTAGGTAGGTATTTCTTATTGTATTTGATTATTCAAAACTGATATTAAAGTTATGTTTAGATTATCACAAAAACCGGCTCTGAATCATCATGTTGGTTGCAGCATGGCTACAACCAGCGCTGGTCATCTGTTAGCACCGGCGAGTGACGTCACGCTCAATACTTGTGCGCGTACTAATTAACTAGCTGCGCTCCGTGGTTTCACCCGCGTTGATCTTATAACATCTATCTGCCAGTTAAAATCCAGTTAACATCGGTCCAGCCGTTTTGGAGTTCATAGGGAATATACAAGAAAAATAAGAAGTTTAACATTTACTAACAGATAACAGCGATACATTTAGAATTGTTAAAGGAATTCATAATTAAAGTTTTCTTCTTCTATATGACATGTAGGTTGTGAATGTGGGTGCTCTCTCTTTTCTTGTCTGTTGTTAATGTTATCAGTTAGATGCGCAAGGAGCACTAGTCCCGAGTCATTAACAGCTACTGTTCACCACGGGCCGCTCTTCCTCACAGTTAAGTAAACGTTTCCCGCTGCATATTTTCACGAGGGTTCGTTTGCTATTTTTCACTGAGTTTTGTTATATTACCAACAGTATACCATCTGACTGCCTCGGTGGCTCAGTTGGTAGTGATCCTACTTTCTGTGCTTGGGGGCGTGGGTTCGATTCCCATCTAGGACAAACATTTGTGTGATGAACATTTGTGTTTGTTCTATGTCTGGGTGCTAATATCTATTTAAGTATGTATTTAAAAATATATATGTATGTATATCAGTCTCTGGCAGCCATATTACAAGCTTTGCTTAGTTTGGGGTCAGATGACCATGTGTGCAATAATGTCCCAGATATTTATTTATCTCATAACCGTCACTAGGATTTATACAAAATAATGTCTCTACAGAACAACTTTGAACGAAATTCTTCTTGTTCTTGAAGAAACACTCGGCCTAGTTGCCGCTTCTGGTGAACAATGTAGCCTGACTGGATCGCTGTTTTTTTGATAATTTATTTATGTACTTAAGTACTTTTTTTGGATTAAAACTATGCAGGAAAATTGCAGATTGTAATAGGTGGAATTTGGTAATGACTAAATTTCCCGTACTCACCAAATAAGTGGGTTATTCGGGAAACTTCTTAATTTTCCGTTTGAGCGCCCATACTGTTATAAAACATACCTTTCTTCTCTGACCCCAGTTGACGTAGAATGCCGGTAATCCTCACTTTAAAGCATTTTTAAAAGTACCCTCATTTATCGAATCTCATTCCCCTCGTAAAGCACATCACAGCTTATGATAGACGTGGTTACAAACGGAACTTCAGCAGCCGTCCTTTTTCTCTTTAGTTTTAAAGAGAGACAGACGCAATGAAAGCGTCTCATCAGCGCCTTCAGTCACATTCATATCGCATTGTAACATTGTATTCCATCTGTGTTAGGGGTGGGATGCAGGGGGGGGGGGGATGATCGTGCGGAATATTATCTCGTTTATAAGTTGTCCAGTTTTAAACAGATTAGCCGAGGGTGCACGATGTGGAAGGAAACGTTTATAGGGCTGATTGAGAACCGAGAAAATACAAAAGATTTATTTTTTATCTAGTTTACTGGCTCATTAGACGAATAAGAAGAGATAAATAGGTTCAGGACTTCTAGTCCTGAAATTTGAATAAGACAAAGAACTTCTATGAAGTAACTAGGAAGATCCCGTACAAATGAAGATATTGTTATTTTTCTACATGTTTCAGGCTGACAAGTTGTACATACTCGTATGTGTTGTCCATTGAGTCCCTCAGTAGGAAGTAAATAAGTATATTAATATTTTTGTTGGTTTGTTAGTTTCTATTCCACGTTGCAACAGAGTATAGGATCGACGTGACTTTTGGCATAGAGATAGTTGGAATAGTTTTTATATAAATATCTACCTATCTGTTATTTAATTAAATAAATAACATGATATTTCAATTTTTTTTTGTATATTTACGGTATTTATGCGATCTCTCTAGATTTGTAAGTACGCCTACTGACTAGGCAACACATGATACAAAGTGACTAATATTGTTTAAACACATTGCTGATACGTTTTAAATGTGCGTATTTACTCGTGTTTTGTGCAAATAAATTATCTTTATTTATAACCCGAAAAAATATACGGTTCCTGAGGAAATGTCCACGCGAGTGAAAGCGCAGGGCGCAGGGCTAGTTCAATATAAACCTGCGAACATGAGATGAAAATCTCTTTCATTAGCAAATAGACCAAATCAGTAATTGTTAACTAACGCCTGCAATTTAAATGGACGTTTTTAGTTTAATTTGAATGCGGTATCATTATGAAATAATCAAGTTAAAAGCTGGTCCGAGAGTGATTGATAGCAACATTATAATAACTATATAATAGAGTCCGTATATGAATGTTTCTCATATATTGTAACGTACATTAACTGAGATTAGCCCAGATTTAGTGAAATGACAATTATTCACTGAATGTAATTTGCTAACAGTTACATTTGGAACAATCTATTATGTTTGAGTGATTTATTTAAATATTCAGAAGTTTTAATGAATTGCTTCTGAATATAAGTACGTATGATAAACACGATCAGGATAAACACAAGAAATATTTTTTCTTTTTCTTGTTCACTTCAAAGATCATTTAGTTATTTAAGTCCTCGATAATTCTGTTCATTAATAATTCCTTATTAATTTAACTTAATAATTCCGAAGAATCTACTGTGTAAGGGTATCTACAAAACTGTACAAAGCAAGTTATAATGAGTGCATATACACCAGCAGTACACATTGTGCATGGCTCTCACAAACCTGTTTCACTAAATACCTAACGGCGACTCGCGATACGATACGATACATCTGTGTCGTGCAACCTTCTTACTAACTACTCTCTAAGCTACCTAGCTTTGTAAACACTGACTTGTATAATCTGCAGCTGACTGCAGCACGGCTACCACGACCTCAACAACATTCTTATAATAATCTTACATTTAAATTTGTCTTGCTCTCTCATGAGCCGGGAGAGCCACACGAAGCTCCTCATGAGCCGGGAGAGCCACACGAAGCTCCTCATGAGCCGGGAGAGCCACACGAAGCTCCTCATGAGACGGGAGAGCCACACGAAGCTCAATGTAATTTTATTTAGGACGGTTCAAACCTTCAGAACCAACAGCATGGACGACAACTACGAAAGAAAGGAAATCAAGTACATAGCAAGCTTCTCCGAATGGCGAAAATGTTTCATATAATTATATTTTCAATTCCATTTATTCAATAAACAAACAAAACAGAATGTAATAAAATAACATTGAATTTACGTTATAAAAGATCAGTATAACATTCTGTATGAGTGATGGTGACCAAATGGTAGAGTGTGCGCTTTACAATCTGACGGCACTCGGTTCGATGCTCGGCCCTGCACCAATCACTTATTTCGTACCTAAATAAATTAAGTGCAGTTTCGATGTCATCGCTCAACAACGGGGAAGGAAAACATCGTGAGGACACCGCTATGTACAAAAACCTCAAAAGTTCAAACACGACAACATGCACTGAGCCAGCCCATCCTCACTCTGAGAGAAAGCCTGTGTTTCAGCTAGTAGCTGTACCTAGTCTGTGGTCCCAGCAGTGGGAACATGGTATAGGCTGATAATGATGATGAAGATGATCACATTCTATAACTATGTACACCTGGTGCACACATACATAGTTTTATAACTACGCTACGCTTACCGGTTTTACTCAACATTTTCTAGTTTCCCTGTTTTTTTTTGCGTGTCTTCCGGCCCGGTTGGCTCGAATTGGCGGAAGATAGGGATGCGTAATAAAAAAAAACCTGTCTTTTTGCTTAGCTGTAGTGGGCATAAGTAAACATAAGAAAGTTTAAAAAATTAACACGATTATTAGTCTAGTGAAATCCGTGTCAAAACTTTAAAAAACACCGGCCAAGTGCGAGTCGGACTCCGTCAATGAGTGATCCCGCAAACATAAGTTCGTCAAATTTGACGCCGTACTTATATTATCTTTTTTACAATAGAGCAAATACAAAAATACATTGAAAAATACGTTTAATCTCGTAGACACCGTTTTTTCGCATAAAGATACATACATGTACTGTGATACAGTACGAGATAAACCCATACATTATTATTTAAACAAAGCAAAAAAAAAACATTTTGACTTCACAAAAATATTAATAGTTCTGTTAAGTATATAGGTAGTCAGTGTTATATTAATAGGTCCCAAACTAGGCGAGCCCTGTATCTTGGTGGGCCGGTAGGTAGGCGGGGCGGGGTACACTGGGTAGGGTACCCTGGTGGGTCGGTAGCGGGGCGGGGTACACTGGGTAGGGAACCCTACAAACACCTGACCCAACGATTCAACACAAACATATCAGCAAGTTTCCGATCTCGTTAGTTTTTATCCCAATTGCCTTTCTCGGTATCTACGAGTAGGTAGTTAGTGCATTTTAATGGCAGCGCTAAATAACTACGCATTGCTACTATTTAAATAGCTTGAGAAACCTAGCCCAAGACCCGAGGCATGCCAGGCCGGCCTGCAGCGGCTGACTGTTGCAACTGATAAATGTTTCTTTCTGAAGTATTGAGTGGCCGGCCCTATTGTTAGTATGCATTTGTAAAACGCGAAAGTCTCCTACATTGTCTAATGGTGGTCGAGTCGCTGTCATTATGATTTCCTCGCAGGAAGGTTCTAACTTATCGAATGTAAATCATTAAACTTGTTTTATACTGCAACAACAAACTTTTGATTTAAATATAAAAAATAGCTTAACATTTATAATAATTAGCCGTAAGTTATATATACAATCAATTCTGATGTTTTTTAAGTAGCTGTTACTTTTCCGAAAACAATAAAAACTAAAAACGAGTGAGTTACATCAGATGCTACCAGTTTGTATTGTATTGTACTGTTTGTTTGAGAGCACACCTCACTTAGAATAAACGAATAAAGCCGTCTACTTTAGAAATAATACATAACATTCAAATAGTTTGATATTTTTTAAAGATTTATTAGTCATAATTTTATGCCTAGCGAAATCTAACCACGACCGGTTCAGTTTAAGTGCTCTATTAAAAACCTCTTTATCACCGAAAGCGATAAAAAGCAACGTTTAACGAGTAACGACAGTAACGAGTCGTTATAACGACACAGCCGCAGGTGACGTCCCGCGACATTATGACCGCGACGCCATAAACTACAGTTTACAATAAAGTAGAGCCGCGCTAACTACCTAACTCCATAATGTAGTGCAGTCCGCTGGAACTCACTGCCGAGGAACTCTATAATGTTACCTACTCTATTCTACGATATTTATTACTTCTGTGCAGGGTTGTCATCGCTGACTACTTACACTAATACATGACAGAATACATCACGGTTCACTACAATCATGTACGTCTATCCGTGCCGTGACAACACTGAAACATCGGGAGCTCTCTCCACAACCATATGACGATAATTCATCATCATCAGCCTATCACGTTCCCGTTGAAACACAGGCCTTCTCTCAGAGAGAGGATGGACTGCACTGCATGATTATGAATGTCATATGTCTTTGAGCTTTTGAGTTTCTCGGACATACGGCTATCCTCACGATGTCTTCATTCACCTTTATTGATATGCTGCACCTGATGCATTAATTTATGTACTAAATAAGTAATTGGTACAGTACAGGGCCGTTACAGGTCGAACCGGGTGCCATCAGATTGTACAGTGCATGCTACCGCTCGGCTTCATCGCTCTATCACTATCAGCGTAAATAACCTAATAATAATATTATAATTACGATCTAAACAGTAGCATAGTATCAGTCTCATAATATAAAAAAATATATGATTATACAGGAGAATTTTCTAATGGCTATTGAAACAGTTGCAGCCATTGAAATCTTTTATTCGCAAAAATATGTAATATTGCACCTGGCAACCCTATTCGTATGGAGTGGTAATATCCGACAATATTAGACAATAAAACTGTCAAAACCCATTTATTTGAATAATGTCATCCCTTATATTTTTTTTACATCTTTTGCCCTATTCCAAAATGTACGTTAAACCAACTGTTTAAGGTATAAAATGTGTTGTGAGTATGAGGAATAACTCAGTTTTTATGAACCGTATGGTAAATGCCACTTACGGCGGATAAGTGCATGGGACGGGAGAATTTTCACAAAATATGGGGAAGTTTCGCCGCCGTGATTTAACTGCCACATTGTCACGCGGAGTCTAGCTTTACACAGCGGAATAACGTGATATACGACAATTATGTATGAATAAAGCTACTTACGTTCAGAAA
This sequence comes from Agriopis leucophaearia, assembly GCA_949125355.1. Taxonomy (NCBI): domain Eukaryota; kingdom Metazoa; phylum Arthropoda; class Insecta; order Lepidoptera; family Geometridae; genus Agriopis; species Agriopis leucophaearia. Next base: position 310,693 of record OX421278.1, on the reverse strand, counting down.
AGAAAAGTAAACGATGGCAAGATCAGTTAAAATGGGACAAAAACATATAAAATGCATTTATTAAAAACGTTAGACAGTTCTCTTCACTTCACAAATCAAATTAAAAACACAAAGACAAGTTTGACACGACGATTGGAAGAAATGGTTGGTTGCATGTTCGAGGAGTGAACTGTCCCGTGTGATCCTTACGTGTGTCATTTCAGTCCTCTGTTTCTCAAACGCATCCTTATAATGATAAATCTCTATATATATTTTTAATGAAAAGAAAACTCTTTCGGCCCCTCTCTGGTTTATATTTATTTATTTATTAGATAGTCATAGAGAGACATTTAAAACGATAGTAGTACCTCGAACACCGATGGAGCGCGGCGGCGGCGGCCCGGCTGCGGTCGCGACATTCAATTCATTCAGGAACAGGACTAACACTAAACCAAATTGAAACTTAGCCTACAGTCACAGGTCACAGGTCTAAACTAAGCCTACAGTCACAGGTCACAGGTCTAAACTAAGCCTACAGTCACAGGTCACAGGTCTAAACTAAGCCTACAGTCACAGGTCACAGGTCTAAACTAAGCCTACAGTCACAGGTCACAGGTCTAAACTAAGCCTACAGTCACAGGTCACAGGTCTAAACTAAGCCTACAGTCACAGGTCACAGGTCTAAACTAAGCCTACAGTCACAGGTCACAGGTCTAAACTAAGCCTACAGTCACAGGTCACAGGTCTAAAGCTGAAGCTTTTTCTATACTTTACTATTACCATTGCTCAAAATCTGTAGCACTGGAATCTACTAACGAAGATGCTAGAGTCCAAAATTAATAATTACAGAAAGCGGTCATAACACTGATGTAGGACGGGGACAGCTGAGAAACAAATCACTGATGATATAGGTGGCAAATAAATGGAGTGGTTGATGGTAAGGTAAGCAATCACCGTCGCCTGTGGATTATTAAACATCACAAGAGAATCACAAGTTGCATATGTTCACCGCCCGCGCCGGTAGAGTCAGGTAGGAGGCCCATTCCACATGTCACATACAGGAGTACTGCGACAACGTGTACATTGTCACTATCCTGAGTAAAGGACCTCTACAAACTGTACAACATTTAAAAACAACTATTGTTCTTACGACCTTACTTAGAAAAGTTTAGTTAATCAATACATACAAAAATTGTGATGTAAATTGTAACAACGTACGAGACCGAGTTATCATAGACAGCAAATGTTTCTGGTTCGCCTGTGAGTTGCGCCAGCGCCGGCGGCCGGTGGACCAGCGGCTCACTCGGTCGCGGTCGGCTGGCTGTTATACTGCTGCGTTCGAAATATATTGCTTATAAAACTGTTTTAGACTAATATCTAGTGTGTTTCAGTTTCAGTCGTATCAAGTAATTCAAGTATTATAAGGAATCAACTAAGTATACATTTTACAAAAACGATGTGTATAATTGATTTATTATTCCTTATATTTATCGTACGTGATACGACATTGAAGCGGAAATATACTAGATTAATCCAAAACAGTTTTAAAGATAAAATTTCGCAAAAATAAAAATAAAAAACGCCTGATTTAATCAGTCCGGTTTTAGTCAGTTTCTTAGATCACATTTGACATATTCTGTCAGACTATTATTGTTCATTTGACAAAATAAATAGTAAAATTGCCTTCTTTTTACATAATTATGTATTTTTAACTGAAAATGGTAAAGCAAAATGTAATGTGCAGTTGTAACGTTGAAAATGTAAATAATATCGTAACAAGGTAACGTTGTTGGATTTTGATGAAGTGTCAAATGTGATCTATTAAATTGGCCCGACTTAAGGACGACGGGAAGACACGGACGGGAAGACTCCCGTCTGTGGCCCGTCAGTGTCTTCCCGTGAACATGGTGCATGTAACTGCGCCGAAATATCGGGAGCTCCTTCTACAACTTTAGTGAACAACCGTGATAGTTTAAAACAGTGTTTCACATGAAGTTTGTTTAAAAACCTGTTGTACTTGAGTACGTACCAAACTTATTTTGAATAAATTATTAAAATATGAAAACCGCTGACTATACCCGGGTCCAACCGAACCATAGCTCCAGTGGTCTCGTACTCATCACGTCCGAAGAAGCCCTGACCTGCCCTCCGTTCCCAACTGAAGCATTTCTCCCACGGACTTACATCACGGCATTGTCTACCAACAAACTTATCTCAACAGTTGAATGTGGGAGCCACCATCACATTTTCTGGTCAAAAACAAAAGTTCCCTCCATTTGGAGAACTGAACTGAACTTGGTCTTAAATATGTGGAAATAGAGCGCGTAATAACCACGGAACCATGGAGATTGAACAAATTGTCTCATCAGACATGTAATTACACTTTTTCGTCGAATGGAAGTGTGAATAGTTTTCTTTATGATTGATGGAGTAAGTTAATGCTTGACTCTGTGACTGTACATTCTGTCTTAGATAGATATTAATAAATCTAAGTGTGCGTACATTGATGTTAGGAAATAGTGGGAAGATACGGAATGAATCCTTGACCGCAGAAATTAGGCCCACGGGCCTAATCGACTTCAGACACAATCGAACTGACGTTTGTGATAGCACGTGAAGTACTTGTCAAAATTTTATTTGAACCGAGACATATTTAATGTGTGCAATGTTTGGATGTCATGCGTCTTCCCCCATTTTGATATTGTATACGTAGTACTTTTTTATTACTATTCAAGTACCTACGTGTATGATATTATGTAAAGTGACATAAAGTGTATGGTTAATTAACACAACACTCATTGCTCTCTTATTTAATCAGCTAGCTGCCGCCACGCGGTTTCTCCCGCGTGGCCATTCCCTCAAGAACCGTACATTTTTCCTAGATAAAAAGTTCTATGTAACTCTCCGGCCCTCCAACTATATCTAAGCAAAATTTCACGTCGATCTGTCGGTCTGTTGATGCGTGAAAGTGGAACAAATAAACACTTTCGCATTTGTACACTACGTATTGCCCGCGACTTTGTACACGAAGATTTTCACCTAAACTTTCAACCCCATTTGCCTCTCTTTCGCAAACCTTTTCTTAACAGATCTCTAAACACCATAACTTACAAGATATAAGAAGATATGTTCAAATGAAGTAAGTCTCAGTCAAGTCCAAGTCTCGCCCAGTAAAGTGGTGAAAACTCTTCTAATGTGATGAGCAAAAGTGATGAACCCAGACCCTGTCAACCACGTCTCAACTGGTACAAAGTAGGTATATATACCAAACATCCAAGTATGGTCATGTGGTTCTGTGAAGAGAACTTGACAGCACAGAATAAAGATCGAAATTTGAAATTCGGATATAGTTTTTATTGGCCATAGACAAGATACGTGTGTGATTTTATTTTATAGATTCCAGTATCATGTCGATTCATAATTAATAGAAGAAATTAAATCGGTTCTTATTTTTAATTTGTGCCTTTTTTCTGATATTGTTTTATTAAATTAATTTACGAGAAGGAAACTGATATCTGTTCAAGATATCAGTTTGATATCTATTCTCTCGAGAGAGGAAACTGATATCTAGAATAGATAGATCGTTCATTATAAACTCCCTGTTTTCAAAATCAACGTTAGGTGGTTATTTTCAATAACCAGTGATACAAGCAATGTAGTGCTGTAAAATATTGCGTATTCGACATTTTATAGTCACTCACCTTCTATTTAATTGCATCTCAGATCTAAGCAAGGATCTTAATAATATCTGAAAATGACTAAAGATGCGAAAAGTTTGATAGTCATGGCGATACAAGTGATAAAGTGCTGTAAAAATTATAGCCTTATTAATAGGTCACGATTCATCGTCACAGACATTTTTTGACCTACGATCTCACTGATCTGTCATTGAATAAAGACTGACCTGTGATTGATTAGAGACTGCCCTGTAATGGAACATAGACTGACCTGTCATTATGGTGTGCGTCACTGGCTCGGATCCAGGGCACGGCGCCCCACTCCTCGTCCTGCTCCTCCTGCCTCGGCTGCGGCTTCAGCAGCGTCGACAGCCACGTGTACGACTTGCTGCGCTTCATGCTCACATCACTACGGAACAACACTGGCCCACGGTGGAGGAACGCTTGCACAGCACTATCGAGCGACAATCGTGCTTCACAACACAACACTGGCGTACGTTGAAACGAGTTTCACAACACTAGCGTTAAAGTGTAGGTCATGTTCACAACACTATCGTATTTTGACGGATCGTTTTCACAACACTAGTATTCCTTTGATTGTAGCTTTGTAAAAGTAACGGCGTGTTCCATTATTTTAATTACTTTTGCTTTTTAACACTATTTTTGGTGATAATTTTGTATCAAGATTCCTCTTTACAAATCGTTGTAAGTCTTGTAAACATTTTTTTTAAAGCTTTTGTGGTTAATTTATTTACTTATTTAATACTTAGCACGTAACGAGATACTCTTCAAACTAAGGAAGGTTATACACGAGCAGTACAGTAGATATTGTTTCGACTGGAGTGTGCAACTCTCTAAACCGACGTCAAAATATCAATTAATATCGACTCATTAAAATTTCTCGCCTCTACAACGGAAGTGTTGAAATGATTCTTGCTCCACTACATTTTAAACCCTAAAGCAAAGTAGTTACTGGTCAAAATAACATGTCTTTGTAAGATCCGAAGAAGATTTGGAATCTCATCGAACAAAATTGACGCTCGACGATAAATGCGTAAAAAATTCTCAACACGATCTGAGTATATCGATTTTGTTGTAAGTTCCGTACATATTTCATTTAATTATTACGCAAACAAGTACAAACATTTGACATTCAAAAATGCCCTGAAAAATTGTACTTAAAACTGGAAGTAATTATAGAAACAGTAAGTAAGTAGCAAAAAAAAATTGCGTTTGTTTTCTTTCTAGCATAGACAGAACGACTCATTAGCATTTCGAGAACCCAAACTAATCTAGGTATGACACCCTATTATTATTTTGGACCATTCGTTATGGGCTCGATAATACCACGACGGATCTCCAAAGGTGAGTGCCAAAGGTGAGCGGGACCTCTGACCGTTACTTCCACAATAGAGGTGCTGATCACGCATGGCAACACTCATAGTAACTATTACTTAAACTGTTGTACGAGTACCTACAGCAACCAAAATAATCAGACACCAGCTGTGGAGCGTTTTGAAACTCGTCTATTGAATAGCAAAGATCATGGTCTTATTGAGCTTTCTACACGTTAGATTTTTTAATTCATTACTATGATTCAAATTTCGAAAGGTCGTGTCGTGAGCAAAACTGTATTAAGTACTTGTAATGTAAAATAACCCTTTAGTTGGAGAGAGTATCTGTTATGTGTACTTGATTTAACTAGATAATAATTACTTTTTAGGACACTAAAGTATTCACCGATCCATGGGAGTACCTGAAACATACAATTAAGTATGTTAATATGGTTATAGTCAATAGCAACAGCACTGCAACTACTGACATTATTGTAGTATTCGTTACTACCTACTGGTTAGTTACTTCACTCGTATATACCCTATAGAGACCAGCCACTGTGCTGTGCAGTGCCCTTAGTACGAGAACTTGCAAAAAAGTTATCGTTACGTAAACGATAGCAAATGTATGAAAAATTCAGGTTCCGTTTACGTCCGATAGAGGCGCTGTTCAATTTTTATACATTTTGCTAACGTTACGGAACGATAACTTTTTCGCAAGTGGTCGTACTAAGGGCACAGTCCTACTGACATAACTACGCTCGACAGATAATAATATTCTAGCAAACCAGTCAAAGAACACACGTACATACTCGTACTTTGACTAGAAATCATAGTAAGAACTTAGTGTAAGAACCAACGCCTGTTTCAAACAGGGAAACACGCATGATGTTCTTAAATTTCAATCACAAATTTCAGGATCCAAATATCTCTGACTAAAATAACAAGGCACACTAATGACAAGGATAGAGTGATACGCTACAATATTCGAGCGAGCAAGACCGCGTTGACGGCAGGTTTATTGTTATACTCAGTTGATACTGACCACTTCCAGGGAGTCTTCCTCAGAAGAAACTGTCATTGAATCAAATAATTTATTTCCAATGTTACAAAAACACACCTTGACATGGTAAAGAACATAACATTATTTTATTCGATGTAACCGATGTAAGAGCATAGTTTCACGTCACAATGTTGAGACGTGACGAAGTGTCAGTGGGCCGGCATTGTCTGCATCGAGTGACAGGTGATGGATGCGCCGTGTCACATGACACATGCCAGAGCTCTGGTTGACAGCGGCTGCGTATCGTTCGCGCAAAACTTTATGAGCCCTCTGAAGTTAGGCCCAGTGGCTGCGCAGTACGCATATTATAGGTATCCGAGGGACTTTACAGGGCGTCGGGGAGGCCTCGCGCCTAACTTCAGAGGGCTCATAAAGTTTTGCGCGAACGATACCAGGACCTGCGTGCGCAGCCCAGGCAGGTATATGACATACAATGAGCCTCGCGTGGATTCATACATGTGTGTGTACACCATAAAATGACTTTTGTAAGAATAAATTCAAAAGTCGAGATTTAAATATTTCATATACATTACGTATGCCGAGATATTTTTATGTTTTTGGAATTCATAAGAATTTGTGTGTTCTATGTAGATATTATTATGATTATGTTTTTTTTTTTGCAGAATTTGTTAAAAAAGGAAGATCAGCATGTAATCTGATGCTTAATTTTGGCAGTTTTTTTACTCGGGAACTACCCAGGTATATAAGATTGCACTCGATACTCCGACTATAGTTTCAACCTCATTCAAAGCATGCAACTATATACAAGTTTATTTGGAGGTTTTGTAACTATGTACTATAAAATATGAAGAGCAAGTCCATTTAGGTGGCTTTTGTAAAACTACGAAGTGTTATTTAAAATCCGGTTTTTAATTTTCATCCTCGTAATAAATCAATTAGCAGAAACTATAAATTGATCCCACATTATACTCACCTCTCATATGCTATTAATTTCGCGGAAGCTATAAACTACCAAATCTATCAACATAAAACAGTTAAATAAATCATCGATTCCAGAGGATGAGGTGAGGTGCGACTTCCCATCACCAATTTGTCATACAAAATTGCCTTCATTATGTTTTATTGTTATCTTCCTAAATTCAAGAAATCAATTAATCTCTTCTCACCGTTTCTAAGATCATTCGACGCAACTCTACGCTACTGGAACTTTTAATGAGATATAAACTGCAAGTCAGCGCACAGTGTACTTGCCTAACTTTACATAATTTGAACTTTATGCACAAGGAATAAAGATGACAGTTCAAGCTGAACTTTTATGTAAAGCTGGACGTCATACAGTCCACCATAAAATTTACCGTAATTTGAACTTTGTACTTTGGCAATAATGGTGAAACCTTCAAAGGGCAAACTTTTGTGTATTCAAGACCGCAAGTCAGCAAGATACAGTCCCCCGTAAAGCTGTCCACGTTATGAGCTTTATTTCTTCTACGAATAGAATGAAATATCAAAAGGTTGAACTTTTGCGGAAGGTTGTAACTAGTAACGCAAGGCGTGTGGTCATACCGAGATGCAACAGCTTACTACGTTGTTAGTAGAAAGAAGACACAGCTGGAGTAAAAGTTAGTATGAAAACGGTACAGATTGAATGAGAGTAGAAACGTGAGTCGGCACTAACTATCAGATTAAAATCCTTGGCGCTGATTTCCCGCGCTTTGTTTACACTAATTAGTTGGCAGGAGGCGGTTCCGGCTGATTAATGGTCTCTACCTTCAAAACGCTATTTGTAGAGTGGAATTGATCTCTATTGGAGTCTCCTGTATCTACTATAGATGAGTTTTTCCATATGCCTGTTATATTTGTCAAATGCACAGTTGTAAAATAAGTATTGGTAATTCAGTGCAATGACAACTATTACCAACCGAGTGTCAAAGCTTCACCGCGCACGATGACCGCGGGCCGGCGCCGGCGCAGGCGGCGGCAGCAGTGCGCACAACCGTGACACGAGCCTCTTTCGATCTCAAAATAATGACGTTCTCACGAGTTCGACGTGTTTCATCGAAGGAAACTTATTTAGAGTAGGATTGAGACTGCGGTTGATCTAATTATGTGCGGTTTTAGGTTGCGGTGAAGATGTTTGTAATGGCCAATTTAATTAAATTTCACTTTTTTCTACAAACAATAATAACAAGACAAACAGAACCAATAACAGTCCTATTTATTCTGCGTTTCTCAACAAGTAATAAATTAAATGTCCTAATCTACTCTAATCCAATGAAAAGATCCATTGATGTATTAAATTCTGCTTTTTATTCCACTGAGATCCATCAATGGATTTGATGGATTTCAACGGAATGAATATGTACTAATGGTTCAACGCCCTACTGTCACTATCACCCAACTGCCCACTAAGGTTGAAAAGGAAAAACGCAAGAACTTTCAATCTATAAAAAAGTGCTACAATTTAAAGGCTGTTTTCTATCATATTATACGTATTGCAGAGTATGTCTGTTTGTATACGGCGAGCATGCGGCGGCGGCGGCGGCGGCGGCGGCGGCGGTGCGGACAAGGCCGCGGGAGGTCGTGACGGTTGACCTGCGGCCGCGCACCCACACGCAGCAGAATATACAGCAGTGACCAGCCGCCTGCGCCTGCGGCGATACCGACACTAGACCAGTGCGGGGCACGCGCTCCTCTGTGCAGGTGCTACTTCATTCATCACGATTATATTACATAAGAAAGTAACAATAACTTTGCTAACATTCCAGGACTCGGTCTGAACTAGACCATGTTCAAATACTACATGACGGACGGACGACGGATTAGGAAATATATTGTTAACATGGTGAGGAGCATAATAACATTATTTAAACGTTTTGATATGAAAAGTTGCATACAGCCATACAGACAGACAGACAGACAGTTAGTTTCGCATCAATGCGAATATTTGTTATGTTAGGTTTATTTCCTGTCAACTCTGTCGGTACGGCTGAACGGATATGGATGAGTTTTGCTTTTTATCTCGAAAATATTATTTGTTCCTGTATGATATCTGGTGAAACCGTGAGGCACTGCTATGATAATATAAATATAACCGTAGATTAGTGTGAATGCGGGTAGAACTGATACTGATACTACTACTGATATTAATGACTGATATTATGCTGAAGGAATGCTTGTCCGATGTGTCCTGTTCCTGGTTATCAAATGTTTATTTGATAATTATTGAAGGACACTCTTCTCGTCATAATCACGCACTGACTAACTGAGTACAGATTCTTATTTGTAATAGACTTCGCAAAACGCTACCTTACCTCAATGGATGTATAAATCACATGACATGGCATAGTTGTCTCCGTCTCCGTCCAAACGGGATCCAAGTTTATGTCTTGGATTTCCAAGACTTTAAAATTTGTGAGGCGTAAGGAAAGTGGTTGGATGTTTAGAGTTTTGGAACAACAAATATTTAAACAAAACAACGTTCCAACGATCCAAACTTCTTGCTACTTTGCCAGTGTCAATTATAATTTAGAATTTTCATGCATTTTTAGGTTTCAGAAGAGAGTTTATAAGTAATGATCTATACTGTCTAGTCTAGCGTATTGACACATTGACACGGTTATGGCTATCAGAGCGTATTGTAAATATACTGAAGATTTAGTTATCGGTCTAGGTCAGGTATACGTCTTATACTACAGGCAAGTATAAAGACAAAAATAGTCAAGTGACGTGTCCCATGAGTTTATTCATTGAAGCTGGTGTCAGACGCGAGTTGTTCACGGAACTGGAGAGGAGTACAAGGAAGCTGTATGTGTCGAGTCTGACTATATTACCTACTGTGCAAGTATTTACTTGTTATAATAACTATGATAATATTTTGCATTGCCTCATAGATACCTTTATGAAGATACTTCATAATATATTGTTTGAACTAGTCTTAACTTTTTATTGCATAATTTATGCGCACTAAATATATTTCCGGTCAAAATCTCCTGGCTCATTAACCAATGACCAACTAACAAAGTTGGGTAACTTTGTTAAGTGGGTAAATGTCAACATTGGCCGAATAAATTTAGATTAATATGTAATTGTTGTCTAAGTAATTATTAATTTACATAATTTAATACACACTTGCTTGACTACGTCATAATTAGTATGAATCTTGATCGCGGTGTGCAAGTAAACTGCACAATCTAAAACAAGGGCATGTCAGTAATAAAATAATCGATGCATCCTTCTTTAGTTGCGTTGCGTCGTAGTTCAGGTTAGAAACCTACAAAATCTTCACCGTATCTTTTTATGCCGAAGGTAACAAACAAGCAGGTGGGCTGCCTGATGGTAAGCAGTCACCGTCGCCTATAGATACTTGTAACACCAGAAGCATCACAAATACGTTGCCGACCCTTTAAGACTCTATTAACTCGCCTTTCGAAGAACCCAGAACTTAGCAGAACTTGTCTGAAGATTCTTACTATAAATGGTAGTATCGTGAGGAGGATAAACCTACCTTTAGACAAGTTCTGCAAAAATACGGTGAATATCCTGTTTTATAATTATGTCAATAAATGGATGAGTTGGAACCCTACTCTACCCTACCCTAGGGCTGACTAGCTCCAAACCAATCGTTGGGAACTACGTTCCTTTCACACAATACAAGTACTTTATATAAATTATGTAGATAACTACCAACTGGTTAGATGGAGCGGCTCTACAGTGATGTCCTCAGGCCAGCACTGGTGCCAGCGGTGTCGCAACATGACTAATGAAGTCATCGACGAGTTTCATTACGGATGGCAGGTAACGCGCTGCAGATATACACTGACGCCGGTTTGATTCATCTACTGGAGACTAATCTAAACATCATCTATGTATTAACTTCTAACATTACTTCGTAAGGACAGGCCCAGTGGTACATTTTTAAAGGTACCATCTCAGTGGAGTCAACAAATCTACTTGACACGAGTGTGACCCAGTCGCACGCCGCGTGTGTCGGTGGTCATCGTACTGAGAAGAAAAACGCGACATAGTAGATAATGATGCACATTGAATCGTTCTCTTGAGCGATGGTGGCTTTTCAGTAGCATGTGCACTTCATAATCTGACGGTACCGAGTTCGATCCTCGACCGTGCAACAATGACTTATTTAGTATTTTAGTAAATGATGTGCAGTTACGATATTATCATAATGAAGGAATAAACATTATGAGGAAACCTGTAAAACAACCTTAGAAGTTCAAAGATGTATAACATCCACCAACATTGACTGACGCTGACGTTGATTTTACAACTACTGTCTGTCTGTCTTTTAATGTCTGAATGAGCATATCCACACTTTGAGATCTTTGTTGTAGTAGAAATTATAACAGATATGTCTTGATTGGGCATAAAAGTGATAATGTCTAGGTGACTTGGGTTATCTCTATGCCTTTAATAGAGCTGAGATGGTTAAAAAAATGATCCTATCCTAAAAACTAATCCTCCTAAAACGTAAAAACCTCAAAATCTAAACAGCAGAGCGCCTGCGCCGCTATAAAATCTAAAATTAAATTAAAACACTAATAAATTTAAAACTAAAGACAATTATGAGTTAATATACGTAATAAATAACAGCAGGCGACAATGCGAACTAATTTCCTATCTATTTTAATGTGATGTCCCCGCGTGTAGAGTTCCCGCCCACCGGGCGTTTAGACGACAACCACGCGCGTGGGCGCGTGATGGACGCGACCCATCACGCGCGCGCCCGGAGATGAACTCTTCATTACATTATTATGAGAAATCTTGAGATGCATTCAATGAAGACGCAGGCATGGATTAGGCATAACTAATACTAGCAGATGGCAGCGGCTGGAAGAGAAATTCCGAAGCTGAGTGCCTAGAGACCTGACTAGAGAGAGCCCCCTGTAGTGGAATAAAATAGGCTGATTATGATGATGATGAACGTATTTTTGGTGCAGAGTTTGAAAGTGAGTTTCGCCTTTAAATGGAGTATTTTTTCTCATTTTAGTCGAGCCACCTGCGGCTTCATCTGATCTCCATTGCAATAAGAGCAACTTACTATATGAGATGCATGAATAGTGAACAAGACCAAGATGCACGTATGTAATAATACAGCCTTCTCTACCTGCGCAGCTTAGATGCTCCGTGTGCTACCCACATTAATGCATGACCGTAGTTTCTTCGGCACCGTCCTGTTTGTCACTAATCAATGAATACGATTACAAAATACAATTACGACAAACAATTACATATACATATGAAACAAGACGTTACTAAGCGTAATTACAATGTGACACTCAGCGTCCGTAGAGGTAGTCGCGGAGTCGTTCTGTTGTTTATACATTTACATACATTTTGCTATCGTTGACGTAACGATAACTTTTTCACAAGTGCTCGTACTAAGGCTACAGATTACTACATGTCGGTGAATGTGATCCAGTGAGAGGCGAACCTTTACTCACAAACATACGTGGTAGTTATAAATAGATCTAGTATCCTACAAATTATATCTGATAATTTAAAACTGATTTATTATTTCAGCATCTACGAAAAGAAGATCTGTTAGTTTGCGTTGTTTCTTATGAAAATAAGTTATAACTGAATTTACCAGATAATTTAACTTCATTTGTCATTCTATTTAGTTTAATGATGTACATTGGATCTACATCATTATCTGTATTTTGGTAAGTTTGTATGTATTTGTATGTCTGTTGCATTTAATCAATATGTTTATCTTCATAACAATGAAAAGTCTGCATATCACGAAAATTAAAACATTTCATTATCATTCAGACGACTGTGGTGCGTTCAGTGTTTACTTAATAACAAATACACATTTAAATTATAACATTTCGTAACGGTTATAACTTGTAGGGTGTAGGTTCAAACCCCAACAATGAGGTAGAGCCGTCGGTCAAGGAAAATATCGGGATGAAACCAAATATGTCGTCGAGCAACTGCCGGTGTGTTCCGGTAACCTCACTGGAGCCAGTTCCCATTCCCGACAAGCCGAGTTTACCATAATTGATCGTATAACAACAAATATAAATATAGAAACCAGTCCGTATAATTGTTGGTTCACGCCATCTCGATGGTCGATGATAGAGTATGCGTACGGTTCAGAGTAAGAGAAAGTATTGCACTGAATGTAGAACTTTCTATGTTGCTTAAAGGCAGGTAGCTCATAATGATGAACTTGCTACTGGCACCTGCAAGGAGTCTTGTCAAAACACAAACCAAACTACATTATTGACGATGAAGGATTGTGTACAAGTACAGAATAAATAATATACATTGTGTACAGCTCAATATAACCAAACATCAGAGCTCCGCGCCGCCGCCGCCGCCGCCGCCGCCGAGTTACTGCGACGCGTCACCTAATTACTGGAGTTTATCTGATATAATATATAAGCACTAGCGGTGCCCCGCAGTTTCATCTGCGTGGTGATGAAAATCGGTGATGATGATGAAAAGTTACCTATGTGTTAATACAGGACATAAGCAATGTATATTCCAAATTTCATCCAGCTGTTTCTGCGTGATTGAGTAACAAACATCCGTCCATCCAAACTTTCACATATATTATATTGATGTGATTAGGCTGTGTAAAAATGTGCTTGTAAAATTGGTAGAAGCAAATTATTTTGTTGTTTAGTTATAAAAGCACCATAAACCTAAAGATATAAACTGAATGATTGGCTGATAGCACATAGCATATAGCATTACGATTGGCAATAATAAATTTCAGGGTATAGTTCTGCATCGTGATGGAGTACCGTCCGAATATATTATGCTAATCTTCCACTTTAGAAACTGTATCTGGTCACTCGGTGTCCGGTGTCCGGTGTCCGGTGTCCGGTGCTCTGTTACCATTCGTGTTCTAAATAAAATTAATGTCTTAATACAACTTTACCTTCACAAAACTACAATTTGGTCAAACGTCGAGATTAAACTATGTGACGTATCGTGTTATGGTACAGATAATATATTGATTCAAATATGTGACGTATTTAGATAACTTTCAAAAGTAAACTCATAAAAATATTATTTTATAAGTAACGTTGCCTCACTAGTTAGTAGTTTATAAGTAACGTTGCCTCACTAGTTAGTAGTTTATAAGTAACGTTGCCTCACTAGTTAGTAGTTTATAAGTAACGTTGTCTCACTAGTTAGTAGTTTATAAGTAACGTTGCCTCACTAGTTAGTAGTTTATAAGTAACGTTGCCTCACTAGTTAGTAGTTTATAAGTAACGTTGCCTCACTAGTTAGTAGTTTATAAGTAACGTTGCCTCACTAGTTAGTAGTTTATAAGTAACGTTGCCTCACTAGTTAGTAGTTTATAAGTAACGTTGCCTCACTAGTTAGTAGTTTATAAGTAACGTTGTCTCACTAGTTAGTAGTTTATAAGTAACGTTGCCTCACTAGTTAGTAGTTTATAAGTAACGTTGCCTCACTAGTTAGTAGTTTATAAGTAACGTTGCCTCACTAGTTAGTAGTTTATAAGTAACGTTGTCTCACTAGTTAGTAGTTTATAAGTAACGTTGCCTCACTAGTTAGTAGTTTCTGTTGATTTGAATAATTCGCATCCCGTTGTTCCTCAATCGAAACAAAGTATTTGTGATTATTTGTGAATGTTGAACATCGAGTGTGACCATTAGTGGCAGGTTTCTGCTATTCGGGCAGATTTGCCTCCTTCAACCGTAAGTAACATTCCATCGTCGTAATATAACAAAAAGACAAATTATTACATAACTACTAACTAATCTAACCGTAAGTTATTTATAAATCTTAAGCCATCAATCTTAAAAATAATGTAACTTGATTGAAAAAGTTCATAGAAGTTTTGTTTTATATCCCAACCCAATGGCTACATTAAAATATAAGGGCCTTACTTAAAAACGTTACTCAAGTTGATCTATGTTTTAAAATGCTCTCTCAACTTCTCGCTGACGGCAATCGTCACACGCGAAAACAAGACGGAGCATATTTAAGCGTATGTCAACTTGAGTAACGTTTTTAAGTAAGGCTCTAATAGTATAAATATATTCTGAGGCTGATTCTGGCAAAATTTCTACATGTACTTATAGGGCAGATTTTCAAGATGGTGACACTGACACTGACTATGATATGTAATATGCACTGGGGTGCAAGTGTACACGACTAAACTATGGACAAGTCCTTAATTCTGAAAATTATAATCTATCGAATTTGTTACACTGTGGTTCACAGTATGATGCATATCGTTGCATATTTTAGGGAATCAACTAAGTACAGTCACACACACACACACACACTGGGCCATCAGAATCAAAATATTTATCACCTGTGATAAAATGAAAGATCAAATATGGTAATCAAGAAAATAGACAATTTATATTCTGTCGTTCACCTAAACAGATGAAACATTAGTTGGCAGCCGAGCCAGTAAACTCGTAATCGATTAAAGATACATAATTATATTCACCTAAAATATACTGCGTTAATTAACATAACTAGTTTTTATCAATTAGCTTCGGTTCAGGTTAAATATTTAAAGAGGTGTTGCAAAATATTTGCGTACAGTGGCGCGGGAGATGAGATTCACTAACGTATATTTATTCATTTGTACTAATATTACAGAGTTTGGTTACACGACACTCGAGATACGACTGCAGTCCTTTCCTTCAACAAGATAAAAACTAACTACAACAATAAAAATAATATTAACACTATGGAGAGACTAAAACTAAAAAAATATCATAAAATTTCAAATCTTGTCTAAGCAGCTTGTCTATTTTCTACCGGATACATTTCGGCGAGTACACACTACCATCCCTTGCTCGTGGAAATTCCAAAAATTCGTACTCAACTATTAGGGTCGTCTTTTATGATACGTACTGTCCAAGAATGGAACTCCCTGACGTGAGCCGTCCTCCTTGTTTCCTGAGAACTGCAATCTAGGCATCTTCAAGTCTAGAGTGAATAGATTTATTCTAGATCAACGTGTTCCATCCTCGGTCACACCGTCGCTTACCATCAGGCGAGTTGGTGGCCAAACATAGATCTATTATACATATTTAAAAAAGTTACCGTCTAAACTGTATACATAAAACAAATAGATTTTGAGAAGTTAATACCTTCAGTGTCATTAGCTCGAGTAAGACCGCTGCGCTGATAGCAAACGTTTATTTTATCAAAATGTTAATAAATATTCAAGAATGTGACATGAGATAGACAGAGTATAACGTAGTGGAACTACCATTGAACACTACACTGAGCAACTGAAAACAAATATGAAGTTAACATACTTAAAAATATTAAAATAAAACATGTTTGTGAAGTGTAACGTGTTAAAAATCAACTATTAGAAAACTAGGAGTCAGTACAAAAGATATATAATATAAATCTGCTGTTCCACAAATCAAAAGACCCTAAATTGACCAACACCACAAACTCAAACCAGATTAGAGTTACCAAATTGCACATCAAACTTAAAGAAATGGCGGAACTAAACAACGACGGTAAAACGTTCCACCTGGACGAGGTGCTGGGCCAGCTGGGTACCTTCGGGAGACACCAGGTGGCCACCATGGCCATGCTGGCGCTGGTCTACGCCACTAACTCCATGTACAATGTCAACTACGTGTTCGCAGTCGAAGATGTCAACTACAGGTTAGTGCTGTTCTTTTCATCATGATCATTGGCAACCTCACTCATTCGTTCCATTTAATTAGGAACATTATTGGACAGAACACATCATTATACTCCGTCCATGTTTTTAGCTCCTGCAGTAGATAGTATAAAACTGAAAGGAAAATACATTTTGATCACGTTTGATGGTTTTAATACAACAGTGAAATATTACAAAATATTGATATTTTCATTCAGCTTTTTAACCCTCAACGTAAAAAGAGTGGTGTTATAAGTTTAACGTGTGAATCTCTGTATTTGTGTGTGTCACAAATACAGAACACTGTGGCATCGTAGTTCCCAAACAGCTGAACCGATTATGATTTAGTTGATTATTTCGCGAGATGTAAACTTGGTACTGTGACCATGTCGCAACTCAACCTAAACTACTGTGACCATGTCGCAACTCAACCTAAACTACTGTGACCATGTCGCAACTCAACCTAAACTACTGTGACCATGTCGCAACTCAACCTTAACTACTGTGACCATGTCGCAACTCAACCTAAACTACTGTGACCATGTCGCAACTCAACCTAAACTTTCTTTCTGTTAGATCTTCACTCGTATTTTTATCTTTGCGAGGGTAATGTTTCTCACACTTCAGTACTCCTTCTTTGTGTGGAATGTTAGATCACCGTGAACGCCGTCCGTGAACCTAACCTTACAAAACTACCTTCATTTCTCAATATTTGCGGCATAGAGCCGCCCGTGAACCTAACCTTACAAAACTACCTTCATTTCTCAATATTTGCGGCATAGATGCAGCGCATACGACATAATATGATACTGACTCGTAGATAATCTTGTTACTAAACTCACGGCTCCGAGATAACTAATAAGTAACCCAACTGTCCGTCCCTTCACTTACAAGAGACGTGCCTCTCTTATCTTCAAACATGTTTCCCTCGTATGAAGTACTCGCTACATTGTCAACTTTCATTACAACACCGTGTGAGTTAGTCTCATTACTTGATTGGTCGCAAATCCTACGTAGTATAAATCTTCCCTAAACGTGGGCTCAGCTGTCAATTATCACATTTTAAAAAGTGAATGTGGGTCCAGTTCTAGACTTTCCAAACTGCGTGACGACGTGACGATATACGGAAGACAGTTGGCATTGATAAATGTAAAATGCTGAACACTAGGAAAAATGGCTTCGGACAGGCTTACAGTTACACTAATATTAAAAATGCAAAAGTTTGTTTGTATGTTTGGCCGAATTCAACTTCATAATGGCTAAACGACGTGGCTTGGAGGTAAATAGGCTTTTTACATACATAGAATAATTATCAATATAAAAAACCGACTTCATCAAAACTAGTCCAAATTGAAATGGGACGAAATGGGAAGCACCAGATTTCAAATAAAAAAGAATCATCAAAATCGGTTCACCCAGATAAAAGTTCTGATGTAATAAAAAAAAAACAGTCGGTTAAAAAGAGAATAAATTTGACATTAAGCATAAAAGCCATATTGCTCGCAAATTTAAGTGACTTTAAAACTTTCTCGATTTGAACACATTTCTTAAAGGTTTATCGGGACTGAAGTGCTCAAAAACAAAAAATTTAATAAAATACAAATCAATTTTATGAAATAAATCGATCCACTCCACAGTTTGTTGCCATACACAATCATGGTCATTATGTGATACCTAGTTGTCAATATTCAGATATATTCACAACTAGCGACGCTGGATCACCTACTGCTGTATGAAACGACTTGCTGGATGATGACATAAAGGTGGTCACCGAGTTCTACATACCAACAGATGCAAGGTTCCGTCGTGCGACAACGCGAGCACTCCCTTCCTGGCGCCGTGGCTGGCGCCGGGCGGCGGCAAGCAGCTGCAGTACCACCCTCCCCTGGAGGCTGGCTGCACTCGCTTCAACACCAGCGAGCTGCGCGACTGCGATGACTGGCTCTACGAAGTGCCCGACAGCTTCGTCGCGGAGGTATTTGTATATGCCGAGACCGGAGCTCCGCTTCTTCTTATACTGATACTGATATATTTGAGTTGGCTACATGGGTGCTTAAAATGGTATCCGTTTTTCAATTGTTTTTATTTAAATTTTAAGCAACTTAAATAACATTCCATCTTCTTAACATTAAAAAACAAAACTACTTATTTGTCTCAACGTATTCTAAATTTGAATCGAATGGCAAAACCAATAAGTAACCTATCACCTTAGTCGACATTAATTTTGTGAAAACGACTCATCTGTTTCAACGGCTTCTGAATACAAATGTCAATATCATAGAATTAGAATAAACCAGCGAGTCAAAACAATCTAAGTCCATAATGGAGTCCAACGAGCGCCGATCATTTGCATAGTTTTGTTCCTTGTATGTGACTATCTGTATGAGTCTCGTCGTACCAGTTCGTTCCGGTCACTCTACCGCAGTATACTCTACCTACCTGACTAAATACATAACTATGACTCATACGACCTGGAGATAAAGAAGCCATCAACCATATCGATATCGAATGTCTTGGAACTGACGTAAACATTTTACAGAAGCCATTGATTTTTATTATATTCGACGCATCACTAGATGCAGCGTTTACTAGATCTGACACATCATCCATGCTTCATTTTATCTACTCTGGGGTACGGTTAGAACCATGATAATCTTGGTGTATTATTATTACTTAATTATGTTATTATGACTTACTTTGGAGGCTACTTACCTAAATAAGAACAGAAGATTTAATTTTGATATAATTCCAGGAGTCCAGGAGAGGATCAGATAAATTTTATTTTTAACGTCTGTCCACCGGTATGATGGTCTTAGTTGAGCTGTGGCTAAAAAGCCTAACATATCAAAGTCCAAAAAATATATTCTGTTATTTGATACATTTTGAATGATAGATAAAGTGACGAAGATTCCAGAAAAGGTATGTCTAGTGTGTACCATTCAGTACAGTATTGCCAAGTGTACAAAATGATAGATATGTTAGAGCTCCATTAATGATGTTTTCATTTCCTCTATAAAAGCCTGGGTCGGGTGCTCGACTCGATGTAGCCGAGCGAGGAGTTGAATGATACTTCAAACAAGTTTACTTTGTTTATACTACAATCTGTAAGGAGGTGAACTGTGTAATGTTGCGGAAATACTTGTAGCTTTACGTGTGTGTTCTGAGCTCATATAAAGGTATATAATAGGAGTTACTTCTGGCAGCAAATTATTAATAACGATATCTTCGTAGGCATATGACATCTTCTGGAATATTTTTTGTACTAAACTGAATGATTTTAATATATGGAAGCTGAACGCTTCAAAAGTTCCCTTTAAAACGACAGTCTGAGTGTTTCAGTGAATCATCATTCATTTGGTTCATCAGATGGTGTTATTGTCCACAGTTTGGTCTGGCTGGCGAGGAGTGGAAGCTGGCGCTGGTGGGCACCGCCCACTGTCTCGGCAACATGTTGGGGCAGCTCGCGCAGGGCCAAGTCTCAGACAGGTGCTGTTAAAATATGCACATTTCATTTATGCGACGATGTGTATTGTGGAGTGACGATTATAAGCTATGAATCTAAGTTTAATTTTGAGGCATTAAAAAATGTTGTTATATTGTATTGCATAGGTTATTAATTTATATTACGTTGAAATTGATTAATTAAGTTTTATATCCGTCGTCTTGACATTTTAATACAAAAAATGAGCGATATTCAACTAAAACTCTTCGAAAGCAGTTGGCCGTGCGAGTGTAGATATACTTCTCCGTAAATTGTTCTCGTTACGTCATAGTAAGAAACAAGACAGCACGCTGTATAACGTGACGTTGTCGCGGGCTCTATGCTGAGAGAGTTCTGTGGTTGAAGTACTGTGATGCGTCAAGCCAGTTTGGTAATATCAACATTCATCCATGGTAATACTAAGTGCTCACAAAACATACAAAAGCAGGAGTTAAGTCATTAGCGCAATAAATCGTTAATATTAAGTCAGTTTCTCGCGTTAATGACAGAGGTAGTTAATCACATAGTTGGCAGTTCAGGTTACCCATACGACTAATGAACGAAGGCAATTGAATTCATTAGTGCATTAACGTACACACGCTTTTTGCTGATTATAAGGGAAAATGGAATTAACGTCGTTTGGTTAGATGGGTATTCTGGTCACGATTACCTCACGGTAACTCTGACAGAACAGGGTTATAATGACGCGGTGACAACTTGATGGTACTCTACAACTTTTTATTTTCTTATATTTATGTCGAAGTTATTATCCGTATTTGTAGGTCATGTCATGTCTACCAGCCAGCTGGTATAGAGTAGGACAGCATTGCTTCTACAGTTATATGATTATTTACGGGAAGTCTTCCCGTGAACATGGTGCATGTAACTGCGCCGAAATATTGGGAGCTCCTTCCACAACCTTACCACGGTAAATATCCCGTAAATTATCATACAACTGTAGTGAACAACCGTGATAGTTTAAAACGGCATTGCTTCTGTCAGCAAGATATCCTGGGGTGCTGACTTTATATCCAATCAAAAAAGTAGCTAAACTTGAATTCACTATCTGAGGAAGTTAGCCTTCTTGTACTTGTAGTTCCTGATATTTCATGTACAAAGAAACATAGTGGTCAGGGCCAATCACTTTATGATGCTGCGCATCATTGACTTTACTCGTAACATCGATGTCAAGTGTCTCCATTTCAATTTCACATCACGATTTTCCTTCTCTAATCTCTTCTCTAATCTTGTAGATTCGGCCGTAAGACAGCAGCCGTGGTGGCGGGGACGCTGGGCGCCGTGCTCGGGCTCACCAAGAGCTACGCAGCCTCCTTCTGGATGTACGTGTCGCTGGAGGCTCTGGAGGCCGCCATCGGAGATGCACTGTCACCTATATTTATGCTAAGTGAGGAGTGGAGTGAGGGTGGTGTCTCAACTTACTTTACTACAATTAGTCATATTTATATTTCACCCTTTTAAAGATTTTTGGACTGAAGTCCGATACCAGGGTTGACTAACTGACTAAAAAGGTTTTTCTAGACACAAAGAAAAAACCTCATTACACAATTGACACTTGCCTTTTATAACATTTCTTGTAGTTAACACTTTTCTTCACTATATTTGTATATATAGGAGTAATAGTGTTCCGTGGTATAGATGAACTACAGCGATCAAAATATAAAGTTCTTGAACAAAATTTCAAAAACTCCATAATGCATATAGTTGGTAATTGATTAAACCTTTTTTTTAGGCATTGAAATCATAGAGAAGAAGCACACTGTCCTCTTCCAAATGATCCTGCTGAACTGCTACACGGGCGGCCTGATCCTGATGCCGTTCATCGCGTGGGCGGTTCCATACTGGAGGCACTTCCTGCGAGTCATCTACGCACCTACTCTGCTCATCCTCACGTACTCCCTCTTCCTCGACGAGAGCATCCGCTGGCTTTTCAGCAAGGGGAAGAGAGACCAAGCTATAGACCTCATCAACAAAGTTGCTAAACGAAACAACGTCCAACTCGACAAGGCCATGTTGAACAAGCTGGATTATATTGACGAAGAAACAAATAACGAATTAAGTGACAAGAAAGTGCTGTTAAAGACGTTCAAGTCGAAGGTCATGATGCAGAGA
Source organism: Agriopis leucophaearia (assembly GCA_949125355.1). Lineage (NCBI taxonomy): Eukaryota > Metazoa > Arthropoda > Insecta > Lepidoptera > Geometridae > Agriopis > Agriopis leucophaearia. Next base: position 288,423 of record OX421278.1, on the reverse strand, counting down.
TTTTTAGTGTGCATGGTGTGGTGGTTCACGATCACGCTGATCAACTATGGGATGATGATCAGTTCGGTCTTTATAGACGGAAACAAATACATAAACTTTGCTCTTCTGATGTTGATGGATATTCCGGCGAATATCTTCTATTGGTTGGCGCTGTCGAAGTACAAGAGAAAGATCCCCTTGTTTGCGTCCTTCATGGTCGGTGGAATATTTTGTGTATCACAACCATTTATACCTAAAGGTGAGACGTTATTTCACACTCCAGGATTTTTTTGAAGTTGTAGTACTCTTGTATGATTTTTCCTTGTGTTTGATATTTGGTTTCAGTGGACCTGGATAAACTTTAACGTCTTTTTATTCTGGAGTAGTTCAATTATGGCTTCTGGTCTGGGTTTACAAAACCAAATAGGATCAATTAACAAAATTATAATGGATTGATGTATTAAAAAAACATTTGACTCATTAGTTATGGAAGTGGCCTATCAAAAGGACTAATTCGCGGGGCGACTTGGTCACTTGGCACATCCTTACCATAGCAAAATGTCGGACTGCGTAGGTTCCTAAGAATTGTCTGTTTTGTGTTACTGTTATACGAGATGCCTGTAACCGTTGAGTTCGTGATTCCAGGGTACGCGTGGGTGGGACTGTGCCTGCTGATGGGGTTTGAGATGCTGGCCACTTTCTCGTACAACATCGTGTACATGTACACGTCGGAGCTGTTCCCCACGTACACGCGCAACTCCATGCACGCCGTGTGCTCCGCCGTGGGCCGGCTGGGCGCGCTGCTGGCACCGCAGACACCGCTACTGGTCAGTGTTTCGTAAATCATTACTGTTTATTTGAGAGTGAATGTTAAATGTTTATAAATTATAGAGGCACACAAGGTACAAGGCCTGCAAACATAGGATCTGATCGAAGGGGCTATAAACCGACTTTGCTTGCATTTATAATCGCCACCAGAATTTTACTATTTTATGTACGTTAAAGTTAGCTTTGTGGTTTTGTCCGAACCACCTCAATAGATGTTACGACAAAGAGAAGACCTGAATAGCAGTGTGTGGAAATCAAATAGACGATAGTATCAAAATCTATCAAGCGTGAATGTTTAGCAGGATATATGAGAGGTTAACGGATAGGTACTCGTAGGCTAGACTAGTGCCATTTTGTCATTTTTTTGTGTTTTTGCAGCATCAATGTCCATTACGATTTCAAGATCATTTTAATTTTTAATTCCTCAGATCTCGATCTGGTCAGGGCTGCCTCCGTTCATATTCGGCGTGCTCTCGATCTTGTCCGGCGGCCTGACGCTGCTCATGCCGGAGACGGCCAAGTGCGAGTTGCCGGACACCGTCTCGCAGGCGGAGGACATCGGCAGGAAACCACTCTTGAACAAAACTATTACTGATGAAGGCAACCCAGATGAGAAACTTAATAATATTACCTAGGCGGGTATCGTGACTGGAGTCGCAAGTGATCTCCAAACATTAGTAAACTAGGTAGACTTTAATGTTGACGAAGGTTTCCATTAGAAGTTCTATTGCAGGTGAAAACCTTGATTAAGTTGGTCTAGTAAAAAAGCAGGGGATAAGATGCGCATTATTTAATAGTTAACTAATTAATAAAAATTCGTTGCCAATTGAATTACGTGTGTTCAAGATAGTGAAATGTAATAAATAGTACGTGCAATTATATAAATAATTTGTTGAGATAAATAAAATGAAGTTATTTGTTACTTAATTATATTTGTGAGTATGAGTTTAAATAATATGATTACTGTTAATTTGAGGACCGGTATAGCTCAGTAGAAGCTCGTCTCTTTATGAGCACAAAGTCCTTGGTTCGTGGGTGTAGGGTTGTCCTTGTCTTCGTGTGTTCCATAGCATCCCGGGTCGACAGCAGTCGACACAGGGAACCCTGGCGGGGAACTATGAGTGTGAAACGTTATTTATTAATTAAATTTTTGTCACAATTTTAGAATTATTGTATTGTTGTCATTATGTTTGTTGTAAATAAAAGATTACCATAATATTATTTAATTTTTAATTTCAAAATGTTGTGTTGAAAACTTCACTTCTTTTTTCTGTATTGTATTATAAACCTTAGATCACACAAAGGGCGTTCGTGTACTAATTTCTCCGTGTTCCACCCACTTTTTTTACTATATGTACCTACCACTAAACCGCTTAACGCAAGAACTGTAAATATGAGTACTCTTAAATTTTTCGTAACTTGAAGCGACATTAACGAACTAAAAGTCCATATGTACAAAAAAGCGGCAGTCATTTGTGGGCTGAGCTCCACTAAAGACATTAAGCCTCATTTAGGCCTGAGGCCTACCTGCCACGTCCTACCTGCCACGTCCTACCTGCCACACTGCCACGCCACTTTACCATACCTCCCTAGTTTGTCTAATTTGAGATTTCAGTTAAAACAATAGTTCAGTCCATATTAAAGTCGAACGTTCTCATCCAATTATCGGTCCCTTTCCGGCTAGTTGCCCGCGGAGAGCGTGTCCCTGCGTCAACAATATGTGTGTCGAGCAAACAGACAAACAAACCCGACGGAGAGTCAAACAAACATACAAGGCCATAGTGCGCGTGCGCCCGCGCAGCCTTGTTTGTCCACGCATTACCCGACTTGTAGAGCAGAAACTATACATGTGGCTGTGTCTTGTACTGTCTTACTATTGTAGTCATCTGTGCCGGCAGGAACTATTCCAGTAATCTGTGATTTTAAGGCAACACAATCAAGGTGGTTGTACTGAAGTCAGATGAGGCATGGAAAGAGATGTGGTTAAAATATTTTTTAACATGAAGAGAAGGTAAGAAGTATAGTAGGATACTTTTGCCCACAAATAAAAAAAGAAAAGGTTCAAAATAAATTGTTACAATCATAGCCTTTTGATTCCAACTTGATTTCAAACGCACAACGTTATAAATTTAAATCAATAAAAAACAGTCACGAAATACTCTCGCGTGAGTAATTCAACATCAGTAAAAACCCGATGATTGGTTCATTTTGGGCATACTTTATCAAAATAGATAATGATACTTTATTCCTTCCCGCTTCTACCTGTACCTACCTACATTCACAGACTATGGATTCCAATGGTATACCTACGTGTATAATACATGATATATACAATATCTCAGTATGGTATATAGTTAGGTATACCGTAGACAGAGCTGTCTACATATAACTATATGGCTATTGATTTATACTTACACGTGTTTTCTCTTTTCATATATGGTGTGCAGACCGGCCAGTCAATGGCTTCTCCTCGTGTCAGAATTTTTAGGCCTCCTTAGAGACTTTACTCATGTTCTAGAGCCTCTTGATAGGCTAGGCTAGGTGTTTGGCTGCAGCTCACCTGATGTAAAGTGACGGTTCAGTCGGAGAAAGTACCATAACATCATCAACGTGCCTGATAGTAAGCGACGGTGTGTCTGAAGTGTGAGCACATGTACATACATAACTAGCCAGCCGAGTACTACAAGCTAGGTAAATATACCTTCAAGTGAAGTGAGTTCATGGTTTGTTTCTATTGGTACCTACACGTCCACTGCTCGCAGCTCGTGGGTATAGCTAGGAACAGCTGCGCGGACCTTGCACCTTTCCACTGTGACGGCATCCGCGAGACTGCTTTTACTTGAGCTGACATTTCAGATGCGGTTTTGATAATCAATGTGTTACATAAAGTGAAATACGTTTATTGTAATGAATGAGCCTTAACAACTCTCTGGAACCTTCAACCATATTCACATTTTAGTGATTACAAATGGTCTGAGGAATTACGACAGAAACACAAATCAAATATTACGTACTTATATGAAATAACAGAGGATATATTGAAAAAAATAGTATATATAGTATATTGCATACTTTCAATATAATTATAATATATTTAAAAATATACTTTTAAATTAAAGCTCGTGACGTGAGCTCTTCTGCAAAGAGCTTACTTATTCATTGAGTACGCACTAAAAAAACAATCCAACGTTAATTTCGGTAGAAATTCAATTATAATACGCACAATTGTATTGTAATATAAAGCTGTTTGTGGCGAGTTTGATTGGCGCGTCATTACCATCACAAAGCTGCTGCCAATTAGAAGCTCGTTTTATAAATGGTCACCGCAGTCGGGGAGTGTAACATAGCTGTAGAGACGACGTACTTATAATTCAATTATTAACCTTTATATCCGAAAACAAATTCAAAATAAAGATATAAGATGATACGTTAAAAAGATTAAACGTGAAGTATGAATAATATAATAGTGAGAAAGCAGCCGCCGGCGCCGCCGCGGAACGCTGCAGAGGCATTCTACAAAGGTACGTCAAAACCACGAGTCTACTCAAACATTCAAGGAAAATCCAATAGAGCCTTTTTTTTAAATATATGTATATGTAATAAATATCAATTTAAAAAACAGACTTCTTAACTTGTAATACACAATTTCGTTTACTTGCATGACATATTTTTTTCAGTTATTTTGATTTAAAAACCAAACTACTAAACCGATTTTGATGAAATTTATATGAGATTACCTCTACAGTATGGCCTACCAAACAAGAAAGAAATCTTCAAAATCAATTCATAATTGGCGGAGAAATCGGTGAACATACATAAAAAAACAGTGAAACATAGAACCTCCGCCTTTTTTGGAGTAGGTTAAAATAGGTGATGTAAAATCATTCGTACAGCATTGAGTTAAAATAAAAAGTACAGGTTCAAACAACACAATGAACAGTGTGACGGATCTGACGAGCAGCGCAGCACCAGCAGGGTCGAACTCCAAGTCTCTAACCACTGAGCTATAAAGCGGTGCACACACCGTCAGCACCACTGGTCCTGTTAGTGGAACACGTAACTCGAAGCCTTCGCTTGGAGAGTAACCAACGGTGACAGGTTACTTGTCATAAAGTAATATGCAAGACGTGCAAGTACATAATGACGGCAATGTTAAAATATAAAAGCCAAATGCTCAGTGATATTAGCAAAATTACTTTTTACTTACTATGTATTACTTAATTCATAACTTTTTTGTTAGTGGCAGAGCGCAAGGTGCTCAGAAAAATTCTTGGGCCGGTTAAGCAGGAAGACTGTACATGGAGTATCCGAAAAAACCAAGAGATTGAAAAGCTGGTAACGGAGCCCCATATCATTGGTGAAATAAAATACTTTAGACTCCGTTTGCTTCGACATCTGGAGAGAAAGGAAGAGGATCACTCCGTAAGTGCGTACTCTCGGAGGACCGTAGGTTTGTCAGACGTGCCAGATATAGATGGAAAGATGGCTGGACGGTCATGATCGACGTGAACTTGCGCAAGATAAAGAAGAATGGCGTCTTGTAGTATCGGAGGCCAACACACATTTTGGGTTGCTGCGTCAGCTTAAGTAGTAGTAATACTTTTTCAATATCTTATTCATTTATTTTTAATATCTTTTTATTTTCGATACTTCCTTTATGTCGCATGGGGCTAAAATATTTAAACTTAAAATAAATAATTAAGACTGATTGAATGCAGTTAATTCATCCCTGAGCCTAATGATCTAATCTGAAACATGGAAAATCAATCTGACAGAAGTGACAGCAAGTAACGAGAGCCGACAGACTTGTCCGTGTGCACTGAGCTTTAATACCTCTCAGACGGACGGACACAACGATTTGTGAACGTTAGCATTAGTTCTGGTCGATATGAAACTACGAACACCAATTACAACTGGACGTTTAGCTTCGATCTCTTCTGATGATTGGAACTGACTCGTTTGATGATAACGATTAAGGAAACATGAGCGTGGAGTTGATGCGGCTCACCCACGGAACATCTTATCAACATTCATATTTTAATAACATTATCAGTACAAACAAACTATTCAAGTAGTATTTGTTTGAATCTTATATTTCAAACCAAACTAGATTCTATTATTACACGATTTCCCTTAAAAAATATTTTGTTACTCTAAGACATCAGTTAGTAATTAGTAACTTCCATATCCTGAAATGGGCTGGATTGAGTTACCAGCATCTGAAAAACGCAGCCATGGATTGCAATCACCTCTTCCTGCTCACCTCCATACTTCAATATGATGGTGGCAGTTGAAGATGATAATATATTAACTTCTACTCATTTCGATGGTAATGATGGAAAACCGAAAAGTGCTTTTAAATGTGTCGGTTTTACAAAATTGTCTATTATCTCATAAAGTTAGCCTCCAATCACTATTAAATGGTCTACATTAGTCAGTATTGGTGTAAACCCACCAGCCCCGGCATCACCTGGCGCCGGCGGGGATCGACGGCACGTTTTATCAATCTTCAACTGACGCGCTATCATTACGGTCTTTTTGTTTTGATTGTGTATAAAATGCATTAACTAGGCTGCTGGCCGTCTGCAATCAACGGGCGCTTCCTTCTTCCCAATAAGTACCACATACACGCGGACACAGAGTGCATGGTCAACTACAGACTTTAGTCACTCAAAATTCCAAAATCAAAAACTTATTAACTCTTTTTAAAGTAATTAATGTAAAGTAAACGTTTACTTCTGAAACACACACAAATGTAATAATGAAAAACATTATTATATCTGTGTAAGATATATCTACATAGGTATAATTTGTGTCTAACATAGGTTATATTATCTCCCTCTCCAACTCGGCTAGACTGGTCTCTCACTCGGTGACCCGATACAATCTTACTAACTCATTGAAAAGAAGAAAGAGTATGGTAATTACAGACGGTAGACAGACTAGTTCATATTTTTAACCGACTTCCAACAAGGAGGAGGTTATCAATTCGACTGTATTTTTTTTTTTGTTACCGCAGAACTTTTTACTTGGTGGACTGATTTTGATGATTCTTTTTTATTTGAAAGCTGCTGGTGCTTCCCATTTGGTTCCATTTCAATTTGGTCCAGTTCTGATGAAATCGGTTTTTTATATTGAGAATTATGTTTTTGGTTCTAAACTTTATAACATAGAAAACAAACCACATGATGTAAAACAAGCAGCAGGCATCTAGCTAGCTACTGTTGCGTTCATTGTACTCGCAGTCACATGATCCAACAACCAGCACCAGCCAGACTGATCGCTGGTTAGCTTCACATTGTATGATATAGTGTCGACTTTCTCAAACAAAATAATTATTTATTTGTTCATCTACATATTAAAACTGGCTAGTTGAGTGACGGCACTGCAGTTAGTCTCAGTTTCAAACACTGCCGTTTCCTGATCACAAGATTGTTGATCATATAGCATTGATCACTGATCATCATAGCCATAACGTATAATGGCACCTGCAGACCCTGAAGTGCCCTCATTTGCATCCATCACGCCCGTGCGCCCGCGCCGGCGCCGGCGCAGGCACCGAGCGCTCGTGGCACAAAGGGCCGCTTTATGGCAACACTTGCGCAGCTTATGTAGCAGTAAATATAGAGATTTTATTCCAGGAAGTTATTTAATATTACTTACTACCATTAATAGATGTTCTAGTTTGAAACGGGAGGAAGTTAAAAGTATCCTCCTCATATGTACCTAATATATTTTCCAGCTCAAGTATTATTTTATATTTTTAAATTACTCCGTATAAAAAAAACCGTTAGATTAGAACTTGTAACATTTACTGATAATATCTATATCAACCACATTAACTGTAAAAGAATAACATCATGCCACTTTTTTATTACCTACATTTAGATCTTGTGATACGTATAATATAAATATACATATTCTTAAATATAATTATCATAATCGCTAATATGTTGTGTAATAATATTTGTAATACTATCTTTAACCCATAGATAGTAGAAGACGCTGGTTCCCTAAACACAGTGAAAACTAAATATTCTTATAAATAAATATTCAGGTCTGTTTTTGCACACATGGTCATCTGACGCCAAAGTAAGCAAAGCTTGCATTATATTTATATGGCTTCCAGAGACTGATATACATATACATATGTATTTTAAATATATACCTACTTAAATAGATATTAACACCCATGTATAGAATAAACACAAATGTTTGTCCTAGATGGGAATCAAACCCACGCCCTCAAGTGCAGAAGGAAGGTTACCTACTAACTGGACCACCGGGGCAGTCAACTAGTTCGGGATCCAGAGGCTTCACTATATAACATGTACTGTTACTATTAGTTTCCCAATAAAATGATTGATTGTTAAAGGAAAAGTGTCGACGCCTGCAAACGAAAAATCATTTAAATTTGAAACTTAAACTGTGCTGTCAGTAAATATAAATCACTCCACATCTAAATACTGACCGTCGATGTCGATATATCATATAACTCCATTTATAATCGCGTGATTTTTCTCACCGCAGCCAAAACCTTTCCCTCCTTTTATGGATTCCTATATTTGTATGTGTACCTTTTTTCGAGATTCTTATATCTGATGTATGCGTATTTAATTTAATTATCGTTTTATTTGGAACAGTCTCCACCCCCAGCAGTTACCAGACCATCCATCAGGGGAGTGGCGCCTGCCTCGTGTCAGGGTAACTGATGAGGTCTGCCCGCTGCGGCTGCAGACACCACTTCCCGGAGAGAAGGGCAGCAGCGAGCTAATTACTTCCTCGTTTCAAGTAAATTTTGTGCAATTAACCAAACGACTTCATATATATATCTCCTGTTCTCAGTGCTTTGAAATCCCTCCATTCAGCTCCAGAGTACTCTACTATCTGTTTATAGAGAGCGGACGTCTCCTACAGGAGTTGGTACGGCTGGAACACCTGCCTCATGCCAGGACGACTTGTGAGCACTGCCCGCTCCAGCCAGGACTTCCTGGACCAGGGTGCAGGGACTAACTAATTTCTGACTATACTGAGAAAGCTTTTTTGTAGGAAGGGGGTTAATATTATGATAAATAAATTAATAATTATTAGAGTTATTCGTACCCTCATCGTACTTTGATACGAGTACGATAACTTGAAATTTATAAATAATAGTGATGGTTAAAATAAATTAGGGCATCGTGTAAAATCAGTTCATCAGCTTAATGTTTGTGTTTATAAAGCTCAGTAATCGCAGTAGTAGTAGTGGGCTTCTAACTAAACTAACACTATATTAATAAGCACAAAATAATCGCCAAAAATAGCAGCAAAGCCTCGAGATCCGCCGTCAAATAGCTTGTTTATTTTCTATCGGATACATTTCGGCGAGTGTGCGCAAGAGCTTCATGACCTTATTCCACCCTCCCCCTTTTACTCCAGAACAAGTACAGACTACCACCCCTTCCTCGTGGAAATTCCAAAGATTCGTTCTCAACTATTTGGCTCGTCGTTTCTGATACGTACTGCCCAAGAATGGAACTCCCTGCCGTGTCCTCCTTGTTTCCTGTGAACTACAATCTAGGCATCATCAAGGCAAGATTTCTTCTAGATCAACGTGTTCCATCCTCGGCGACACCATCTCTTACCATCAGGCAAGTTAGTGGCCTAACGTCCATCTATTATATATAAAAAATATGTATATAGTGATCAGGTTCGAGATTCAGAAAACTAGACGAAAGTTCTTAAGTACCAAGACTCCAAGCGTCCAAGTTTAGACAATTGTATTCACTTTTCTTTACAAAACATCTACTGCTGGTATCAATAATGCAAGTCCTGTTACACCCCCCAATACTAAACAAGGCAGTTCTGTTCTCAGAACCGATAAACATGCGAGTATGCTTGCTTGCGAATAATTTTACAAAGAATAATTCTACAATCTCCTAGTAATGTAACTGTTGACTTATTGTCATGTTATTACAATTCATTTTAGTTTATCTTCAAGAATATCTGTGATTTTCTTACTCTCTGATTTTCTTTGTTCATTAACATTATCGTTTCAGTCTAGTTCTGAATACATTATATTAAAATCACTGCTTGAATCCGTACTCTTTTGATAACTCGTTTCGTATTCGTTCCATTTTTAAGATTCCACCCCTCAAAAGAAATAAAACAAAACCCAAGGAGAGTGTGTCAAGAGATTTTTTCTCAGGAAATTCATCAATATAAAATTAATACCAAATACTGAGGTTTACCGCTCTACCGTCTCTTGGGGGTGTAAAAATTAAAGGTTCGTCAACGCAATCAAAATACCATTTTTGTTACATATAAGGTCGGGGAAAAAGTTTCTTCGTATTTTATAAACAAATTCAAGACATATTTTTTTCAAGTTTAATTACATTTAATTATAATATATATGTACCATTTTGTTCAATAACTTGTTGCCATCTTTTAGGTAGTGACATGATCCCGTTGCTGTAGAAATTTTGGGAATTCTGATCAATAAAATGCAACAAGTAGTTTTGACAGTCCTCTCTTGATGTTAATCTAACACTACCCAAAGAATTCTGAAGAGATCGAAACAGGTGGAAATCTGAGGGTGCAAGGTCAGGGCTATGTGGTGGATGCATTAACACTTCCTAACCAAGCTCTCTAAATTTTTGCTGAGTGGCCAAAGATGTGTGCGGTCTGGCGTTATCATGATGAAAGACCACACTCTTTATTTTGATCAATTCCGGCCGTTTTTTCTCAATTTCTTGTTTGAGTCTCATCTGCTGTTGGCAGTAGAGATCCGAATCGATGGTTTTGCCCGGCGGTAAATGCTCATAATGAACGATGCCCTTCCAATCCCATCATACACACAGCATCACCTTATTACGTGTTAATCTGGGTTTCGCTACAGTCTGTGGTGCTTCACTGCCCTTTGACCATGATCGTTTGCGCACATTCTTGTCGTAGGTGATCCATTTTGCATCACCAGTGATCAATCTTTTCAAAAACGGTTCGGTTTCTTTACGTTTCAATAGAGAATCGCAAATGAGTACACGATTCATTTGGTTTCTTTCAGTGAGCTGGTGTGGCACCCAAATATCGAGTTTTTTTGTATACCCAGTTATTTTCAAATGGGTCAAAACTGTTTTGTGGTCAATCCCCAGGTCTTCAGCTACGTCGTAACTACTAATATGCCGATCTTGGTCCACTTTTCCAGAAATGGCATCGACTTTATCCGTTACAGGGCGACCAGAGCGAGCTGCATCTTTGACATCAAAATTCCCGGACTGAAAACGCTTGAACCAACATTGTGCTACTCTTGATGACACTGCATTAGGTCCATAAACGTCACAAATTTTATTCGCGGCTTGTGTCGCATTTTTCAGTTTTTTGTAATAAAATTTCACAATATATCGAATTTCTTCGTTAGATTCACTCATTTTATCGAACAAAAAAAACAATTGAAAAATGGCGGGAAATTGCTTTTTACTTTTTATATTCCTTTTTTAAAATGTCATATTTTTAATGGTATCAAAACCAGCCAGATACAAACAGTACAATCGATGAGATTTTTACTACAACTTTATACATACAAAATACGAAAAGACTTTTTCCCCGACCTATTATTTTGATCGCAAAATCACAAATCAAAACCTACATAGGTTTGTGTTGTAAAACTGATAGTGACATGGACCGATGTATGGGAGAACATGTATTCCACTGCAAAGTCAAGTTCGTCCTTCAATATTTTTACTTTTTTAACCAACTTCATAAAAAAGAGGAAGTTCTATGTTCCACTGTATTTTTTTAATTTATTTTCACCGATTTCTCCGCTAATTTAGAATTGATTTTGACGATTTCTTTTTGTTTGGTAGGCCATAATTTAGAGGTGGTCCCATATAAATTTTGTCAAAATCGGTTTAGTAGTTTGGTTTTGAAATAAAAATAACTGAAATAAATATGTCATTCAAATAAACAAAATGGTGTATTTTATAATATTAAAGTCGGTTTTTTAAATTGATTACTTGACATCTGGAGGGTATATAAGTCGGTCATACCATAATATATATGACCTCATTCAGTTCAACAAACCGCTAGGGCTCCAGGGCACACCCCTTCTGGGGTGCCTGGGCAAGTCTGATTCCCACCCCCGGCGACGGCCCAAGCCGAGGTTCGTACCTTCGAGGTGCCCTTGTGCTAGTCGCCCAAAAACTTAAACCATCAAGTTATGCCGAACGCACTCTGCGTTCGCTAACTAGTCCGGTCCATCTGTAGAGGCCAAAAGGCCAACATTACAAGTCAATATCAAAAAAAAATATATATATATATATGACATTTGTATGAAATGTCGGTGTGCAAGGTCGATTCGCACTTGGTCGATTTTTAAATAATAATTTAGAATGGAAAATAAACTAAATAAGTGAAAAAAATTAACAAATTTACACATATGAATATTACCTGAATATCTTCAGAAGTTCCTTAATCCTAACCGCAAACTTTCTGCAATATTTTATGGGTCTTGACCAACTTTAAATTTGGCATCATATATAATGTGGACCACCTCTTAAATTCAAAGTTAAGGTTTAAATTTTCGATTCAGTTAGCGCATGCTCGCAGAAATAGTCAGAATAGTTCTGCTGTCACCCACAATAGGAAACTTAACATTCATCGCACCACGCGGGAGACATCAGCACTGAACCGACAAGCTGGCTGATGATGCATTACAACCTTACCCCGTGTCCTCAATAACTAACAATTCGAAAAAGAGAAAAGAGCTCCGTTTACATGCAATACACCGACAACTTTTTATCTAACAGATGATAGATTTTGTTCACTGTATCCTCACTAAGGATGCAGTAAGCAAAATCTATGCTGTCTAGTGTCGTGCAGAAATAGATAAAGAAAAATATGATCTGATTGTTGCTGAGCTCGAAACAGTTGTTTACTTGTACTTGTATGGAATCTAAATTTGACTAGTTAGTATCAAGTGGTATAATTCCACTCGAGTACAAGCTGACAACTCTCTGAATGATGGCGGTATGTTAGAATTCTCTGTCGCGGAATGTAGCGCGGATTTACAGCTTACGACTCACTACTACTGGTTGGATATATCACATATCTAGAGAGTAAGTAATATGTGCACAGTTCCAGATGATCCAAGTTGGATTGATACATAAATAAATACGGTACCTACGTAGCCAACACCTATATCAATATTTGATTATTAATCACGTAGAAATAATAAGTTAAAGCTCGTTGTTGCTATTATACGTATATGTTAATCCGAAAAATCTTCACATACCATTAAATAAAAAATAAAAAAACCCTACTATTATTGAAATATCAAATAAATGTATGTATCATTGACTACAATGGTAAAAACTTAAAACTATTAGCGAATGCTACAACAGAATCGATCTTAATCATGAATTAAATTTAAAATCCGTGTCAATGTGTGCCTGCCTACCACACCGTGCTACAACACGACCAATGACGTGTGTTTAGCTGACATCACAAGGTGAACCACCCGCTATTGTAAGAACTAAGAACCCTTCTCTCGTCTCCGATCGGAAGAACACATCAAGCATCGAACTGCGAGCGTCAAGCCATCAGGCAGGTTTGACGGGTGAATTCCACAGAGGTTTGCATTCGTTAGATGCGCCTTCACCTTGGAATCACGAATATAAATGCGACTCGATCGAATCACTTTCGGCGACCGTCGTCCTTGACCCGCGGCCGCCTGCACAGTGCACGGGGCGCATGGATCCGTAAATAAGGAATAACTAATAGAATAGTTACCGTTCAACATAAATAGTCCGTTGGGGCGTCGAACTGCTCCCGGTCAACGCACCAAGATATATCTCGTGCAGGAGCAGCCCTGCTGCACCCTCATTCGAAGCAGCGCCCGCGCACTTCACGACACATCCATGTTTTCCACTCACTGGCATACACACATCCTTGGGGATCGGGGAAATTGCACACACGCGCGTGAATCCGGACGCGATATTCGGCGGTTCGGTGTTTAAACCGGCCAATGGCGGATGACGGTACGCGCATGCGCCGTACGTCGTGCTGAAGCGAGCGGTCGGCGCGCACTGCACTGCTGCCCGCCCGCGGCCCGGCCCGCCGCGCGCCGTTCGCCACAACCTGCTCCGAGCTTTTTGCGGTAAAAAGCTCGAGATAAAAGTAAAATTACAGCGCTCCCACGGCGGCGCAGGCGCGCCGAGCTCTACCAACTAACTGTTGCTTAATCTACGGCGCTGCTACAAATGTTCTAACTGCCGTGTAAACTGTGGCTAGAGCATCCGATCTCGAATATATCGTACTACACTCACTCGAACTTACAGAAAGACTATTAAGAGATGATTTAGCGCCTCCTCCGATGGCTAACCAGCCATTCCGATTGATAAACGAGTTACAATTGGCGAGTGATTTCATTATCTTACACGAACATATCTCGCGGAGAATATCTCTACGATCTATAAACGAGTATAAATTTGTAAGTACGTTCAACTCCTTGTAACGCTCATAACTGATGGTGGTTAGTTAGCTTTTTAAAAGCTTCCTCGTCCGGAGCAAGTCTGCACAGCTGTCAGGACGGCTCCACGCCTGCCTGGTGCCTGCTGGCAGCGAGCTGAGCATGGAGTGCGTCGGTATTATGTCCCTGTCACTTCCACGTACATCTTCATGAGGGTGACTGTTGCCAAAAATATATTTATGCTTGTTAATAAAGAACCAGACGTGTTGCATCTTTTGACAAGTCGCTTTCTATGTATAAAAACCTTATAAGCTCATAAAATCTCTATGATTCATTTGATTCCTTAAAATTACCTCCGTTTTAAATCCGGTGGCTGACCATAAAAGGGTTAGGAGGTGGTTACGAGTTGATTATCGCCTGATAACAGATTAATATGGGTGAGAGTGGCGCCGGCGCCGGCTGCGGCCCCCCGGGGTCGTCACCGCGCCGGTCAAATAACTCAGAACAAATGACACGACGGACGCACAAAAAATAAATGCAGCTCAGCTGGATTATATTCACAGATAGCTGCCGCTAGATGGCGCACGGATAAAAGCTTTTTAATGATCGCATTTTTGGAGGACCATCGAAGTTTTTGATAGAGGTTACATCGCAGCGCAGAAGTTATTTATTAACTCACACTTGTAAAGCTGTCTACGATAAGTTTGTTACGTTCCAAATAACGTAGACTCGGCGTTGATAGAGTTGCAGACGCACCATGCTGAGACAGCACATCAGTTAAATCAGGTAAGGGAAAACTTTTGTGAAAAAAACTATACACAATGCCATGGTTTCGTTTATAGGAAGACATGGACGATGAACCAATTATCTTCTCTGCAACATTTATTGTTCATCCTTCATTATAACATTTTTGAACATATACTTTCCCACGGCTGGGCCAAGTTCAACCCCCATTTCCTTCCATAAAACCCTGGTTTTCCGCCTCCTCTTGCCAACCTGTTACGCCAGCGTTTCTGAGGGCTTGTTCGACTGCGTCGTCCACCAGGTCGTCGTTGGTTATCTAACTATTGTATATTACAGTTATGTATGTTTATTTTACATTATCATTATACATTGTGAAAATAATATCTACAACTTATTTTAATCCCGGATCTTAAACTGGATCTAGAAATTTCTAACAAATAAGCATGCTGATCTCTTTTGGTCAATACAATGTATAGATTCCGTTATCGTAGTAGCGGCATCCGATCATTAGCAAGTAGTCCGCAGCCCGCAGGTTGAGTCGGGTCGGCGGGGGCTGCGCTCGTGCTGCGGTGCTCCGGCGGCGGCGCGGCGCGGGCGCTCCGGTACCGTTGTTCATTGCCATATTCCGGGGAGTTTAGTTATTCGTGAACAACTTTAGTATCCGATATATAAACATTACATTAGTCACATTGGGTTTTGTATCTTACTAACTTACTCTATAGACTTTTTTTTTTTAAGTGAAATAAAATGTTATTTAAATAACTACGGAAGGAATGTAACTCAATTATCTTGAATTAATTCATTAACTGTTTTTATAAATAAAATATTTGACTAACAATAGTATTGGCATTACATTTAATTATTTAACAAATCAAACGTCTGTCCGATAGCATATTGAGTGACGAATTGTCTTCAAATCAGTCTTAATAATAGCCACCACAGACGTGAGATAGAAAAGAACAAGAAACCTAAAAGTCCGCCGTCCGTGATATACCTAATATTTGAGTGGCATGGATATGGAGAGAAAAAGCACGATATTTCATAATAATCCTCCAATAAGTAGGTGTCATCATGTCGGGTCGGTCCCGTCGCTCGCGGAGCTGCGCGGGCGCATGTGCAGTATGTCACGTGATACTCGTTCTCGTGTTACCCGAGTCACGGTGTCACGTCGCGCCGCGTGACACGACTGACCACGCCGGCTCGGGTTACGTCGGAGACTCTCCTCTCATCTTTATGGAATGTGTAATCTCGTGATTGTATTAATGAACGTTTCTTCCTGCTTCAACTGGTAACAGTGACTTGTTACCAAAACTTGTTCATTTTATTCGTCTTCATTCTTCGCGTCCTTTACATTCGTTGCCATACATTTTAATCTAGTTTATTAGACTTTGAAAAGTCACTTCTCTTTCTCCATCTTTTTCAAACGTTTTGAAAGTAAAGCGACACACAGAATTCAGCGTTGATAAATTAGTGAACATCAATTATTAATTTATTTATTTTATAAATTTGTGTACCTAAAATACCTAGTCCTAAATCTCTTGAAAGACCAAAACGTCCAACTTCATGCCATATTATATAGCATAGAACGCCCTGATACTTTATGGAGTGACGACATACGGAAGGCAGCCTACAGTGGCTGGAAGTGAGGTGACGAAGTGCAGAGTGAGGCGTGGCTTGATGTCTTTATTACACTAAGTACAATATCCAATCTAAATGATTATCCACGCACATGCTCTATTATTCCAATCTAATCAACAAATATTAGTTAAACAGAATTCAGATTAGTACTTAATTATAATCTCCCTAACACGGCCTGCGACCATAACACCAGTCTTCCTACTATCCGCATTAGAATCTACATCCTAGTACAAGGCTGGCCAACTCCGAGCCCGCAGCCAGGAACTTGCTGCCATCGTATTTGAGATCAACATCCAGGTTGCTGCATCCCGAGCGTGACCAACACTGACGAGATATCACCAGAGCTAGATTCATCTACACATGTCTTAACAATGATTTTTACAACTCTCATTTTAATTTTTTTCCCAACTAATTGCAGACTTGCTTCTACTGACAAATTATCTATTTGACGAATTGAGACCGAGCATCAGTTATATTTTACGCATACTTTACGCTGGCCACAGGGTCGGCACTCGGCAGGGTGTCCGCACTAGCGAGGCGCTTGTCTGCGTCAAATGGCGGGTAAAAACTGAAATATGCACAGTACTGCCGACCGAGCTCACCTCAGTGGCGTGCATTAGGGGAGGTATTTGCCCAGCAGTGGACAATAAGAGGCTGATAATGATGTTCACGATCACTTTTATTTATTGTCAGGTCCGCTGCCTACTGCTCTGGCCGGCTGGAATCAAAATTACGTACGGTTCACCAGCAATATGAACTAGGCACCCTTGCAGAGCTAAATATACATACATAGTACAATACTACGTGTTGGTATTGTAGAGTACAGAATATTGAGTCGTGGTACTGTTTCAGATCAGACAAACAAGCCAGATATGCTTTAGTACAATTATTGTTCGTGTTGAAACGTCTCCGTGTGTCTCCCGCTTTTTTGCTATAACAAATGCAAAAACTATAAGTACGGCACACACGAAGAAACTTGCAACGATATTACTTAGTAAACAGTCAATAGCCCACATGCAAATAACGGCGGCGAAGCCATCACACCGTATACCTACCTTGTTAGTCTGATCTGAGGATAGTGTAGTGGTGCGTAGAATATGAACAGGTTATTAATATTAGTCAGTCGGTTGGATGCTGCAATGTTGTGTTGTGGTAACGTACGCTGACGGGTACAACGCGACACGCATGCGCACACGCACGATCGCACGACAGGACACGGATAGAACTCACTGACTTTATATTTTTTTACATAGAATAGATCTACGTTTGGCCACCAACTTGCCTGATCATACAACGGTGATCAACGGTGTGGCCGAGGATGGAACACGTCTATTGTTGACGTTAGCCTTGAAGGTACTTAGCTTGTTGTCAGGAAACAAGGAGGACGACTCATGTCAGCGAGTTGTCCATTCTTGAGCAGTACGTACCATAAATGACGACCCAAATGATTGGTCGTGTCGGCGACAACATGAACTTATTTCAATTAACACAATTATACAGAGTTGTATGTTATAGTGTTAGATACATCGAATTTGATACAAATATACATAAAGTACCCACGTGATTTACGAATAATACACCAATATAATTTGGTACTAAATTCTGTCCCACGCACCTCGCAGTTTTTTGCATCCTAGAATGTATGGCCCAGATTACAAGAAAGTGATTACATGTGAACAGGATGCTGGTCGCAAACCTTACAAGTCGCGGGAGACACGATCACTGCACCTCACCATATCCTGATATTTGCTACCTTTGGGAATACTCGGGACAAGAACAGCTGTAAGGAAATGCAGAGTGTGGCAAATTAGTAAATTACTTTCTATGTAAACAGGATTACTGCACGGTAATGAGCTAGCATACTCTTAAGGGCGGTTTCTATATGTTAAAACAAACAACTTTTTATCTATGACTTCGCAAAAAAAAAACAACCATTCCCTACAAAAAAAACCATTCACTCCGGACAAATTGTATGAAACAACAGATATTAGTTTTCGCTATTTTTGATAATAGTTCAAGATGCCGCGATTATCAGACCTTCGTTATTTTATAAAGCCTGAAAGTTTCTCTGTGTATGTCTCTAGTACACGTATAAACGATCCCCGACTATGGATTTTGGATCACGGTTGTTTTGAAAGGTAACAAGTACCAGAGGTGTATAAAAATGCACCTTCGTTAAAGCTTAAAGCAAATTTTTTCTATATTTTATTTTTATGTTTTATTTAGACCAATATAACAAACCACGTTGTCCATTGTCAGACACTTAGTACAGTTGCAACCCCCACTCAGACAAACTTAAATTATAATGAATTATAATTATACTTGCGTTATAATATAAAAGCTGAATTTTTTTATATTATTATGAAGCACTATCAATAGAATATTTTTTCAGTAATCAGACCGTTTCAATGTTGAAGCAATACAATACAATAACCAACTTTCGCATTTATATTATTAGTGTCATTAATTTCTAGAGCCTTCCTACAACATAAGTATTATAGAAGTAGGCGCAATTAACACACGGCAGTGGCAGATTGATGAATGGAGGATAAACAAGGCTGCCCGCAGACTCGCCATCTGTGGCTGATTACTGACGTGATCCGTCGGTCGGACGGTCGGTCGCCACCGTGGGAAGACACGCGAGGAAATGAATATTGCCAACTGATTATAAAGTTTCCGGGCAAATAGATATTCGTTTTGTAATTTGCAGTAAATTAATTTGATGGAGGAGTTTGGTGGTGCCTCGGGAGGAAGTGGCTGATGGTTCACGACACATACTGGTCTGGTCTGCGTGTGACGCTGCAACCTGCTCACTATACTCGTACCCCACCTATCTTTGTTGCGATGTTAGCATAAATACAGAACTCTCACGTGAATGTCATCAGCAGCCTTAGTACCTACGAGAATTTGCGAAAAAGTTATCTTTACGTGAACAATAGCAAATGTATGAAAAATTCAGTTTCATTTGACGTCCGATCGAGGCACTGTAAACAATTTCATACATTTTGTTATCGTTTACTTAACGATAACTTTTTTTTGCAAGTGCTCGTACTAAGTTTTTGCAAGTGCTCGTACTAAGTTTTTGCAAGTGCTCGTACTAAGTTTTTGCAAGTGCTCGTACTAAGTTTTTGCAAGTGCTCGTACTAAGTTTTTGCAAGTGCTCGTACTAAGTTTTTGCAAGTGCTCGTACTAAGTTTTTGCAAGTGCTCGTACTAAGCTTTTGCAAGTGCTCGTACTAAGTTTTTGCAAGTGCTCGTACTAAGCTTTTGCAAGTGCTCGTACTAAGTTTTTGCAAGTGCTCGTACTAATTTTTTGCAAGTGCTCGTACTAAGTTTTTCGGCGCCTTTATAGTCCATTTGTTCCAGCCATTTAACAATAGGTCTTTTGATCTGGTAGTTACTAAGGGTCTTACAATTGCTTATTTTACCCTTACAAAGGTTATATAAAGGTGGAGCTATATGGAGATAGTGTCTCTGGGCAAAAGTGAACTTTGTAGCAGGGATTGGACACTTATTTCTTCTTTTAGTTTGCTTTGGAATATGAGGTACTGTATATTGGTGATATTTTCGAATATAATGATAAAAGAAAAGTTTACGGACAGATAGGACATTAGCAAGTTTGTACACTTCAGTTGTGGATACTCGATAGGGTAGATATTGCATAATCGCACGTTGTGCACGCTCTATTCTGATCATGTGCTGCACCTCCCCATGAGCAAATGCAATATTCAATGATACACACACACTGACAGAGTGCCTTTTAGATTTGTGTTAACAACTTATGGTTTGCTATAGATCTAAGATTTTTAAAAACATATATAAATTTACGAACTCTAGATATCAAAGCTGTTATCTGGCAATCCCATCTTAAATCCAAGTGTACTCCGAGATATTGAATGCTGTTAACTCTCTCAAGTACGTTGCATGAGCATTGGGACTGCAGAATTAGGTTGCGGTTACACGGGAACGCGTGGATCTTAAGAGTAAAATAAAATACAGTGTAAACTCTATATAGCGACACTTAAGGGACTGCGCGTTTTATGGTGTTATTGAGAGTTGCCGTTAAATGGAGAGAAGAATAATCAATAGTATTTTACTATTATAATAATACCTATGTATTTACTAGTAACGTATAAAATTTACATATGTACAACAAACATTAACTTTGATACATATAGCAACGCATAGTGCGTATAGTCTGTTATCTTCGTCTGAAATTATTTGCTGCTGCAGTATTTTGTTTTATTGTAAATACGATGTGTTGGAAAATACCGTTTATTGCTTATAATGACGTATTTTTGTCGTTATTTAGAGTGAGTGTGATGCTACATAGAGTGTATCATTGTATGGACAACAAGGTAAACCAACCAAAGTCAAGTAATTTTGACGTTTCAGGGAGTTTGTCGTTAAATAGAGTGTCGTTATATGGAGTTTACACTGTATAATATAATCACAAAGTTACTTGATCTTATCGAAAAAATAATCGATGCCAATTCCGAACTTGCATTTGTAGGTAAAGATGGTTACATTAGTGGAATTTGCCGTTTTGAACAAAATAATATCCACAAAGACTTCAGAACTTGCAGTGTTATTATGCTTTGTGCGTCATGGCATGAAACTTAGAGTGAGTGAGTGCCTTAATATTATAAATTGACTGCCTCGGTGGCTCAGTTGGTAGTGATCCTACTTTCTGTGCTTGGGGGCGTGGGTTCGATTCCCATCTAGGACAAACATTTGTGTGATGAACATTTGTGTTTGTTCTATGTCTGGGTGTTAATATCTATTTAAGTATGTATTTAAAAATATATATGTATGTTTATCAGTCTCTGGCAGCCATATTACAAGCTTTGCTTAGTTTGGGGTCAGATGACCATGTGTGCAATAATGTCCCAGATATTTATTTATTTATTTATTTATTTATTTAAATACGTTTGATGTACGCATATTATACTCTATCTACATCATCATAGTAAGGAGCGGCGCGGGCGCGGGCGCGGCGCGGGCGCGGCGCGGTGGTGGATCGTTGCTCGTGTTCGTATTTAGTTTATCAATAGTTCTTATTTATTTTTATTTTATAGTTTGAATCGTATTCCGCAGTAAGTACATGACAGTCGCGATGTAGCGGATATGGCTGTAATTGCGATCGCGTGTTGGCAATGCCAGGTTTACTGCCTGCCAGCTTTATTGCCTGCCTGTCCCGGCGGCAATAAATTAGCTAAACATAATTAAATCGTAACGACATTCAAAATAAACTTCTACTTAATGAATTGATTATTCAAATCGACCCGTTTCCAACTGGTCAAATTAATAATTACGATCATTATGCTTAATCGGAGATTTATCTCAGTTTGAGTAATTTTGTAAGGAATGTGGATATAAAATTAGCGATAATAATGAATTGTTGCGGTTTTATCATTTTACTCCACACAATAACCGCAAATCGTATCGCAAGTGACGATGACATCTAAATGATGTATGTGATCCGTACTCCGCTCCGTACCTAGCAAGGCGATATTTTCCAAAGATACGGCGATATATTTGCGAAAGTAATTCCGATCTATCATCAGCGGAGAGTCGATCGATCAGCGCGTATCGGAATTACAAAGAAGACGAATAACTCCTGAATTGAATCCTTCATCTAAAGTTGACCAGGCAGCGAGCGGCGGCGGCGCGGCGGTGAACTACTACTTGAAAAGAACTTGCAACTGCTATCGCTGGCTCACCAGCTCTAACATAATTATGTTTGTGGACTCTACCGATATGTAATGTGGTGAAATCTAGCTACACTTTTTCATCATTAATGTTACGAAAACCAGTACCAAGTGCTTTAATTCCTTTATGATTCGAACCGCTAGCCTGTGGAATACACTGCCTGTATGAGTATTCCTCGATTGTTACAATCTGGGTGAGCGTGCTCAATCGTAGACCGCACAGGCGAGGTGGTGGTGAAACGTAAGCTTATTATACAATAAAAATAAATATTATTACACATTAATACTAATAAAAAAACATTTGACAAGAATACTTATAGAAAGAAAGAAATATTTATTTTGTAACAACAACTTATGATTTTTCCACGTGGGCAATATAACTTCCGGGTGCTGTATCCACATCTAAACGAAACTGTGTATCTGTGTGTCTGTCTGTGGTATCGTAGCTCACAATCAGGTCAACTGCGGAATGCGCTGCCTGAGTAGGTGTTCCCCGATAGTTACAATCTGGGTGTCTTCAAGTCAAGAGTGAATCGGTATCTTCTAGGCAAGCGTGATCCATCGTAGACTGCATCATCGGTTAACAGGTGAGTTAGCGGCCAAGCGCGACCCTATTTTACAATAATAATAAAAAACTTATATTGATTTGGTTTTTTTTTTGGTAAAGAGGGATGATTTGATCGAGAGTGTTCTCAGCTATGATTCAAGAAAATATGTTCAGCTGCATGAAGATAAATTCTTTTGTTGATGGTTTTTTTATTTCAATTTCCATGTGTACTTGTTCATTTAGACAAAGACAAATATAAGCACACAAACAGTAGACACGTACATATTATGACGTCATGTGATTCGGTAAGAAGGTCGTTAGTTGATGACGTCACCTTTACTTCCGGGTGCGAGCCGAGCTGTGATTGGTGGAGCGCGGGGGGCGGAGCACCTTTATTGTTATAATTACGGGGCTCTATGGTGGTATTGTAGAGCGGAGGCTCCGAGGGGAGTACCGAGTGTGGTTCACGTCACTTCTATTATTGTTGTAGTGTTACATATGTAAACATGCAGCCTAGTAGGAACCGTCATATTGACACAGACATACCTACCTACTGTCTGCACACTGTCTAACTAAACTATAACGTCTCTAATATTTATTGTAAATTATTTATTTTTATTTTATGTAATAGTAGACTAAAAAAATATTTATAAGTTAGCAAAGGGCATGGACCCACGAGTCCGTGGAGCGGTACTACAAATTAAAACATAAACGTAACCTAAACAAGAGTTTATCTGTCTGTCTGTCTGTCGCCTGACACATCGACTGGCAGAACTCTCCGGATTGAACTCGTATACTGAGTCCACGTATGTATTTATATCGACCACTCGTCGGAGCGACGCATGGGGTGCTCCATACCATACCATACTCAGGGCACCACACCACTCTCTATACCTACTTACTCTTGCTAGTAACAAGAAAAAATATTGAGAAATATAATTTTATTTTGTAACTAGTGCTGTTGCCCGCGACTTCGTACGCTTACATTTTAATTTAAACTTTCAAACCCCTTTTCTCGACCCTTTCGCAAAATAACATAGCCTGTACTTCAATCTGGTCATATTATAGCTAAGCATATTCGTGAAAACTGCATTTAAATCCGTCCAGTGGTTTAGGAGATCTGCGTGTACAACAAACAAACAGACAAAAATTCAAAAACTGTCTTAACGTCTTCAGCTTATTATTATAAGACGCCGTGTTTTTTTTTTTTATATCTCGTAATTACAAATGTATTTATCTCGACGTTGCTATTATATGTATATATATAGATATCAGCAACATCAATAATTGTAGACAGGTGAGCCAAGAACCAGACTCATCGACATAGCTATTAAAATGTGCAAGCTGAAATGGCAATGGGCAGGCAACATCGCTCGAAGATACCGATAACCGATGGGGAAGAAAGGTTCTTGAGTGGAGACCACGAACCGGAAAACGCAGCGTAGGTAGGCCTCCCACTAGATGGACCGACGACATTGTGACAGTCGCGGGCATCCAGTGGATGCAGATGGCAGGATGTCGTTCAGTGTGGAGGTAAAAGGGGAAGGCCTATGTTCAGCAGTGGACGTCTTATTGATGATGATCAGCCAATATCATAATAACTATAGCTAATCAATGTGTGTCACGTAAACATAACACATCACCATTACACACAAATAACAACAAAACACAAATAAAACAACAGTTAACAATTCAACAGTCAATAGTTCACTTTACAGTCACCAGTTTACTTGATTACATTTTATGGTACATCACAATTGAAACATAATTAATGATATTTAATATTGTTAACTGGTTATTATAGACTATTTCATCTCAATCTAGATAAAGAAAGGGGTTTTTCAACCATGCTTTTTAATCAATTTCGAAAACATACGAAACAGTCTCAATCTAACGAGCTTGGAACCAACTTCATTAACGTAGCGCTCGGAAGCAACTCCAAGGTAATATTATAAATTATCTGCAATGTTCAATATAATGTAAGGTTTGCTCTTTAATGACAGTGTTATAATTATAACTTTATAAATTGAAATTAATGTGTGTATGTAATGGGCAAGCGCACGCGACTCTACCATTACGTTCACGTACCAATATCATAACATGTGTAAGTTTGCGTATTTGTTCCCACTCAACTCCGTAACAACTAAACAGATTTAAATTAAATGTGGTGTGGGGTAACTTTGCATAGTATAAACTTTGCTTAGTTTGCAGTCAGATGACTGTGTGTGCAAAAATGTCCCATTTTATTTTTTATTTTTAGCGGGCGAAGCCGCGGCGCACTGAACTAGAACCTATCCGTTTAATTGAAACTATCTGAGTGTTGAGCGGTACGTACAGCATTAACATAGTTGATACAGCTTGTAATGACTATGACACAATCTGTAGGAAGCAGCTCATGCACGCGGCGCGGGCGCAGGAGCCAGGATGCTGCGATACATTACAATTATCTAGATTCTGCACAGATTGCTGGTAATAACTCTACAGACGCACGCGCAGGGTTCTCACTACGGTCTGTACTTCCACTTCGGTCTATCTGAGATATTACACAAGTATTTGTTTCAAAGTGTCAAAATAACAATTACGACCACTTCATAAAAACTCACGTAAGCTCATGAGCTCGTCCTGACCGATAGTGTAGTAGTCGTCTGAACAACCGGAAGAGTGTCAGGTGTCCGCGTTGTCGCACTAATGTAAGACAACATTCACCTCTATACAGAATGTTATCAAGTTGTGACGCAGTTCTTTCGTCCTGGGACATCTTCTATGGTTCGTTGGCCTCAACAAAGGCCAAACTTGCAACACTCATACATTGACAAAGCAATCACTAATTTATTTTATTACATATACTTTTTTGTTTTCATATTTGCTGTATGTATATATACATAAATTTATATTTATTTTTAATTAGTATTTATTATTATAGTATTCACTGTGTTGATATAGGTAAAAGTTTAACACAGTCTTGTTCATTTTCGCATGCTGTGTTCACAGTTTGTAGGATGGACGCTGAACGTTCCTTATATAATGTTAATTTGTAGTGTTAAGGGTGTCAAATCCAATTAGTGAACCGAATAAATAAATAAATGTAACAGAACCATTTTGTCATAGTTTAAAAATTACGACGTTTAGAAATCATGCATGTCATATTTACAAGCGTTTTCACGGTATGGTCATTTTTCTATCGATACATTTTGCGTAACAGTCCCTTTGATACTTCATTCTTGAATCTCATTAGAGATTATGAAATGTCAGGAATGTTGTACATAAGTGGTCTACTAAATAGTTACCGCACGACATGGTGCAACAAAGAAGGGAAGTACGTACATCGGTGCGACGTTTGTAGGTTTATCGACATATCGATGGTACAACCCTAGTGTGAGTAAGATATCGACACTTTGACAGTTTATTGATGACGCGCCGCAGCTTATCGGCGATCACTTTATTTTACAACATAGTACACAAACAGGTACTCAAATTTAACTCTTCTTAAATGTATTAATTAAAATACACCGTGAGTCCCGCGCGTGGTTCACGCGCTATTCTCGACGTTTTCTCGGGTTTATTACCTCCATTTATAATGTAAACTAAATCAGTTTTGACACACTGTTAATGTTCAAACGGGTTCTAAACTCTCACGTATAGACGTGATGTATTGTTGCTTGGTGCACGCTGCACTTGGTTCATGCAAGGACGTTGTAAGGCCTAATAGGCTTTAAAACATCCTTGGATTCTTGCTATGACGAGGAGATATGACTGATAAAAGGCGTGCCAAGGTAAAACAAACAGACAGAGGGACATACTGTCACTAATAACTAGCGAGATGTGGAATGTGACAGCTTGAAACAATATAATGACGTCGATGATTGTGACGTACCATTCTCTATTACTAAATTTGACAGCTCTCTGACGTGTTGAAATGAAAAGAGACGAGGATAATGTTGCCTGTCAAATTAGTTTAGTTTAGAGAATTGTACAATGACATTGCCGCCATTATTACTATTACTCAGGTATTCCCAACTAGCTGTGCCCTGCGGTGTCACCCGTGTTGACATCCCTTAGGAACTGTTCTGGGATAAACAATATGACCCTCCAACTATATGCACAACGTCACTCCAAGCTGGATTCGTAGTGCTGTTCTGCGTGAAAGAAGAACAAACCATCAAACACACTTTAGTATTTCGTATAACATAAATATAATATAATAAACAAAACATGTAAGTTTCCTGCGACAATAACTGCGCAGGACATTTTCCAAAAAAGCAAATAAAATGTGGTCTGCTGTGTTAATTTCGGTGAAACTCGCTCGCACAGCTCGGGACAATGCCGGTGACGACTACTTGTAATGGCTATAACCGTGCACTTTATAATATGTAACTAGTATATATATGTGCTTTTGTTGACACTGTGTCATGCAGAGGTAGGTACTATAATGCACCTTGATGTATTTTGTCGACACTGTGCCATGCAGAGGTAGGTACTATAATGCACCTTGATGTATTTTATTTCTATTCTAATCAAGTTGATTTGAGCGTCATTTTTTGTTGTTAGTGTACATGTTGGTTGTAACGTCAAAGTTGTTCCATCTCCCAGTACACGTCGCGTCGTGTGTTCACAGCGAGTGAGAACAGACGTGATATCGTCAGGCGCTTACTTCTACCACGACTCGCCAGCTGACTAGCTCTGGTTGTGTACAACGAGCACCGTGCTCAGTTGGAGCTGGTTCTTGTGTGATAATGTATTTATAGGTATTTCGCTTTTAAATATTTTCGTTATGTTTTTAATTTCATTGTCAAAAAGGTAACGTTTCTTTATTTCTAATCCCACCATTACCAAACAACATCTCTCTATTTCAACATCAGACACGTTGTAAATTATACCTTTTTGCCCCTTGTATTTGAGGAAAGATTCGAGGTTACCAATGCAGAAATGACAGTTGAAGAGTTATATTCTTCTCGTAATGAAATAAGACAAATAAGTTTTGGGAACTCCTGTCAGCTCGAGAAGTAGCGCCAATGAGTAAATGTGTGACGAGGGCTGCCTAGCTGTCACATAGCGATCAACTCATCTCTATAAGCTAACTATAACAAACCAACATTTTCTTCGAAAGGCGTTATGAGGTTTGTGTAGTTGCTCCAAATGTTCTTATGATTTCCGATAATGTATGGTCTCTCACAGACCTAACTCAAGTTAGATCAACCTACTTGATGCAGTCGAGCTGGTCTGTCAGTTCACGGGCAGATCTGTAGACTGAACCTGCTTCCAGAGCTCTCATTCCAAGAACCGCAATTATCTGGATCCCGATGGTGCAATTATGTTTGTGTACGAGCAATATGGACGCGGCGTGGTCGCCGCAGCCGGTTCAGCCAGCGAGCTCATTCTAGAGCAATCGACTTATCTTTTGTCATCTTTCCTCCCATGGCCATCGCGACGAGGGTAACATACAACATTAATCATACTTATTGGCCGAGAATAAGTCAGGTCCGGTCCGGCGCAAGTTTTTGTGAGGCAAATTAACGAGTTCACTCAATTGGTAATATTTCACGGGCCACTGCCGCCACTGCACGATCTCTGAGAATATTTTTTTGCTATTTGGCAAGGAGGTAGTGTACATTGTGATTCCGTTAATATTCAAATCAAACTAAGATATTGTCTTCTTCTGAGTGATGGACCGACGAAATCATGAGAGACGCGGGCATCCAGTGGATGCAGATGGCAGGTTGTCGTTCAGTGTGGAGGTTAAAGGGGGAGGCCTATGTTCAGCAGTGGACGTCTTATGGCTGATGTTGATGCGTGATGGTGGCGGAGTGGTAGCATCTGCGCTTTACAATACGACGGCACCCAGTTCGATCCTCAGCCCTACACCGATGCCTTATTTAGTACTTAAATAAGTTATATGACGTTTTCGCTCAACAACAGTGAAAACATTTGCAAGCCTGTATTTTTAAGAACCTCATAAGTTCAAAGACATATGACATTCATATTCACCAACTTGCACTGGGCCACCATGTTGCTGATTAGGGCCCATTTTCTTTCTCTGGAAGAAGGTCTATTTCCCAGCATTGGGCACATGATAGCCTATGATAATATATGCCCCATCACTGATAGGCTGCTAATGATGAAGATATTTACTTGTACTGAAATGCTCATGAATTTGTTACAGCCTGGCTTCACTGAACCCTCTACTATCTAGTGGTGGAGTCCAGTACACACCTGCAGGCAACCTGTGTCCCACAGAGTCAATCAGTCTCGTAGAAGCGAGTCGGTGGTCGGGACTCGTCATCGCATAACTTACATATCATATCATAAACAAAGCAAACGAGCTACAATATAATTATCTATTAAACTGACGACAATAAATCATGTATCGTGTACTAACAGAGTTAGATCGCTCCGTTTTTGTTCCTAGCTCGCTACCGGCATGTAACTAACTAAGTAGCCTGAAAACATTCCTTCAACCTTCCTTCCTTCCTATTATATCCTTTATACCCGGGATATAAAGCACAAAATTAGAAACGTTGTTATCTCTACTTTGTATATATCTGATTTCCTGTATGTTGATGGCTGAAGGCTTATTTATCGATTGTAATGTTCTGCAGTTCAATGCTGTAGATTAATTGATAGTTACTATAACAATGGCACAGACTATGTTACAGTTAGTACAGTAATGGATCTACAATCTGTATTAGTTACGACGGAAATAAAATATCAGAATGACAATAGTATAGGTACGATGCATTAGTTATCCGTGGGACAGAATGCGCAAGGAATGTATCTACACAATATATACCTACATGAAAGTTTCCTAGACGGGGTGTTCTTTTAAACGACTTTTATTCGAGAATATCATTTAATTTGATTCATAGAATAATGTCATTAACATTCAACGAACGAACGAAGTGTTTGGAACAGCAGATATTTTATCGCGATGTCAGTATTTTAACGGCAACGTATCTGTCTGTGATGCCCCTGCATGGCTAACATGCACACCGCGACATAATCCTGTCGACACCTTGTCGAGCGAGAACACGACAAGGTACCTACGGTTTTATATACGCTTGTCTCGCTTTGGCACGACAAAAAGAGTCGACAAAACCCTGTCGCGGTGCGCATGTTAACCTGCATGGTGTTGCAGGTATCCATAGGCGACAGTGATCGTTTACCATCATGCGACCCGTCAGCTTTTTTGCCACCTATGGCATAAAAAATATATTAGTACAATGATATCCTTGAATATTTTCGTCGTCTAGAGATATTTATTTGTACGATATAACAGGTACATTTATGTGGGAAAAGGGGTTCTTAATCAATAAAAAATATCCACATTTTAATATTTATTTTAGCTTGTATAAGTTCATGTTTGTCTGTCGACTCGCCTGTCGGTAGGTAAGGGACGACATGGTCGAAGATGAAGCAGCGTGCTTCATACGATATATATGAGTGGTATAGAAGAGTAGGAGAGACATTTGACATTGTCTGATCTTATGTTAAATGTCAGCATCCCCAGCAGCCTGCCAACGTTGCGCTGAACTAAAAGACACCTTTCCTTTTGTTGTTACCTTTTTGTTGTAGTTGTTGATGTTGTTGTTATGAGTTCCACGAGAGGAGGCAAACGTCAACTGTTCCAGCAGAGTGCATCCGTCACGATCCATCTCTCCGGCGCCGGCGCAGTGGAGGCCCTCCATCACCAGGTAACGAGACACCGCGAGGGAGTCAAGTCGACGGACATGCCTCTTATTAAACAGAGGAATATACTGACCCATTGTCAGCACGAGAAAAAAAAACACCTACACTCGGTACAACATTTATTTAATTCTGTCAGCTGTAATAACACTGAAAATAAAGCTGAATTTAAACATTATATTTTAATCACTGTAGTACATCCACTACCAGCTACAAATTTACGTTCGAAAACCAACCGAAAGTGATGAACATTAAAGGATAGATAGATAGATAGATAGATAAACTCTTTATTGTTAAAAAATTACATACACAAGACACGATAAAACAGCTTAAAACTAGTGCAACAATCGGCAGCCTTATCGCTAAGAGCGATCTCTTCCAGGCAACCTTAGGATGGAGAGGCTTTGAGACTTTCATTCGCTTTTATAATACTACTACAGTTGTCAGAGCTAAAATAACTTGGACCGAGTATAACTTACCATACATAGTACTACACATACGTTAGTAGATATATGGATCCCATCGTCGCGTCACTCACATACCTATATACTCTTTACTTATAATATACAAGCTGAGCCCCGCGGTTTCTCCCGCTATTATTTCTACAACCTTTTTCTGGACCTTCTATTTTTTTCTAAAGTAACCCTGAGTAATACTTCCTGGATACTTCCATCAACTATATTCATACAAATCTGTTCAGATGTTATACAGTTGAGTATGGACGAAAATACAGACACACACATCCACTAACTTTTACGTATATAATAGTGGGACTACACCTGTGACCGTATGCTTGCCTCGACTAAGCCCTGGCCCATATTTTAACAGGTGTTCATAAATACCTTGCCTTGCCTGCATCAAATTGAATCTATCCGTATCATAACGAAATACATACACCGACTGACTGACTGATTGACTCATCATAAAATACATACACTGACTGACTGACTGATTGACTCATCATGAAATCTCGAAAGCCAACAGCTGAACTTTTACGAAGGTAATATTTGGCAGGTAGATTCCTTATGAGGCGTATTGTATAGATACATTAATAAATCATTTTGCGAAAGGGCTAAATCAAGGTTAGCAAAAGATTATATATGAAAGTCTAGTCGTACGAAGTCGCGGGACACAGCTAGTGTAGTTTATAAGCCACAACATACCTTCCCTCATTTAATTAAAACTTTTTATCAATTCAATTCAACGTTGTATCAATTTATTGTTAAAGAAAATTTTAAAAGGGTTTATCGCAAACTTGCGTTAATGCGCAATTTGCGGATAATGTGCGAATTGTAAAAGAAACGAAGAGAAGGAGTCTCCTCCACAGGAACCCCACACGTAGTCTACTCGCGATACACTCCGTGACACACTTCACCACCCACCACTTCTCCGCTCTGTACCTGGACTGGACACAGACAGCGAACTGACCTGTAGAGCGAACTATGAACAACAAAATATGTACGTGTATTATTTCATTTTACAAAGAAAATAAACAGCTGCTAACCAACACAGTAGAAATAAGATAAATAGTTACACAAAAGATCATAATAAAATTATCATACATAATTTTCAGTCCGTGGCGGGATTTGTTCTTGTCAGCTACTGACCCCCATTCAATATTGTCTAGGTTTGACCCGCGGCTGTCACGTCATCTGCCAACAGCTCTACTGAGGGCTCCAGTAAGATCATCCGATTGAATTACACACAAACGTTTGTTTTATTTGTACGTATTTTATTAGACGGGAGACTTGCACTAAGCTCCTATGCCACCAAAAGTCGACAAGTCAATTTTAGCCAATTTTCTTGTACAAACGAAGCGGAGGTTGTGTGGAGGGTTATCGCAGGTCAGAGCGGTCATAAAGTTTAGCACGGGTTGTAGTTTCCATACTATGTCGGCGACATCAAAGCCCCGGACTATTATTTATTCTGCGGCAAAGGCTCGCTAATAGTTACTGCTAATTACTGGCAACCCTGCGCCCGCGCCGGCGCAACTGGCAGGGAATATTGAGCGGCCTTACGACGTGCTTTATTTAGCAGCAGTGTGGGAGGAACAAGAGGTCTGGAGCTACATCTCGAGAGTGTTGTCGGTGAAGCATGTTTCCATTCCAGGACCATTCACTACGGAACAGTCGTTTGGTAATTTTTTCACATAATTTATGTTTTTGCTGGGATCATTCATATACAACGAAGTATTATAAAACTTGTATAGGTTTGAGAAGTGGCGTGATTTGGTTAGTAGGTGGCACATGAGTACCTAATACCCAAGTACAAACTAGGTATTTCTTCGCTACATAGAGTACATATGTCTGTCTGTTTGTTTATCCGCTAACTCTTCCTAAACCACGCAACGGATTTTGATGCGGTTTTCATCATCAGTTAGATATTATTTACGAAAGGTACGTTCGTACGACGTACCCCTCTTCATTTGATACTATGTAGAGAAAGAGAAGAGATGTATACATGTATAATCATTTGTTAAAATAATTACTGTACAATGTAGGTATGTACCTCATGTATGTATAAACACGCTTCTATTAGCTTGGTATGTATCTCTGTAACGGAATCTTTGAACGTGATTTACACCCCTTTCAAAACGACGGATTGATTTGAAACTTTGCACACTTATCAAGGGCCGATGACAGTAATAATACTAATATGCCGGTAGCATGGGCCCCACCCACCCCGCTGCTGGCGGCACCCTAGGTTTAAGTTTTTTTATAATATTTTGTTTTTATATAAATATTGTATACAAACTTAGATTTAAGAAGATAAATAAATACGTGAATAATAATAAATTTATTTATTTACCAATAAAAGACAAACAAAAAAGAAGTAAAGAGAGCAGGAAACTGTAACTACTTATATAACATTCAACTGAAACCAGTACCAGGGTACCAGGGTACCAGGGTACCAGGGTACCAGGTATTACTGAACAGGATTGGCGGTGAGCCCCAAACTAAGCACAAACAATGCAATCATTTAAGGTGAAACGTTTCACTTTGGCGGGAAAATCAAATTTCAAACAGTTTTTTTGTCCTTGTAGCTAGGCCGGGTAATTATTGTGAAATGGCATAGTGTTCGCGAAAATTGTTGGTCGTTCTTTACATTATCATATACAGCTATTAATCAGTTACGGTGAGTAACTGATTAATAGCTGTATATGATTAATAATATTACTTACATTTGGCAATAAACCGTTTGAAACAGCATAAATTTGTTTATTGAGAAATGTATGTAATAATGTGCATTGGAGATAAATAACTTCATGCGACTTTGTAAAGAATAATAATAATAATTATGTTTGCAAAAATTTATTATAATAAATTTTCGCAAACATCATGATCGTTTACAATAATTACTCGGCCTAGCTACAAGAACAAAAAACTGTTTGAAATTTGAATTTCCCGCCAAACGTGAAACGTTTCACCTTAAATATTTTGTCTCATTATCCTTAACAGGATATGACAGGGATCAGCGTAGCGACTTTAAAGCGTGTTTTTTAAACTGCGATAATTATTTATATTATTGTACGTGCACGTTAAGGTTACGTATAGGTACGTAGTTAATATTAAAGTAGATAAGTATTTTGATTCATTGTATGGATTTATAAATATATTCCGAGAGATAAGTAGGTATTGTTTGTCTCTCCCAGTGTTTACATACACACGTAACGAGATATTGTAACAAATACATTAGAATAGTTATTGTGTGTTTGTTTGTAAAATACAGGTAACAAGTGCAGCAGTGACGAGTCCCGGGCCCGGGAGTGGCGGCGCGGGCGCAGGAACTGACATGTAACCTGTGACAGTGACAGTGGCAGTTGTTTACGATATCGGCGATAAGAGGTCGCTGATGGTCAGCGTCTGCAGTCTGCAGTCGGCGCTACGCGAGACGAGACCACCCACGCACCGTAGTGATGTCCATCTCTGCCACCGTTCCACTCGATAACATAACCAGCGTTT
Source organism: Agriopis leucophaearia (assembly GCA_949125355.1). NCBI lineage: Eukaryota > Metazoa > Arthropoda > Insecta > Lepidoptera > Geometridae > Agriopis > Agriopis leucophaearia. Next base: position 253,891 of record OX421278.1, on the reverse strand, counting down.
ACAGAATATAACAACCAAATATCAAACCAGTCTTATTTGGGTTTTTTTAGGATTCAAAAAGCAAAAAGTGTCAACGGAACCCTAATGTGCGCTAATTACATTATCTTGTATCTGTATCTTTAAAACCGTACTTATTAGAAAAATGAAACCGAAACCGAACCGAATATATTTGATTGGCTGTAATTAATTAATTTAATTGGCTTCATTCAGTTTTAATAATATAATAAATAAATAGATAGATAGCCATTTCCCACAGACTATGCAATTTTACGGTGGATTGAAATTATAATACTTACCTATAACATCAAAAAATAAATAAAGGGAGGTCCCATACGAGTATAACAAACGTATTTTTAATATTTTTGTCTTTGCTTTATTGTAAAAACGGTACTTAATACGTACAAAAGTCAAATTTAGCATGATCATAGTAACACTGGGTACGGAACTCTCGGGACGCGAGTCCAACTTGCACTTGGCACTGTTTATTTATTCATTTAAGTAAACACAAAAACGGTATTTATCGCGGATGATATTTAGTAAATGGTACCTGAACAAAATATTATGTTAGTATTAACTTCACTTTTATTATATAAGAACACTTAGTTATTAAATTTGTTTTCTAAAATTATATTCCTAAATTGTTTTTGTGAGAGAATCAAAGATTTATTATTATTTTATTTCATTTCTTTAATTCAATTACTTAAAGGTAAAAATATGGTGCAAAAAATAAATGAACTAATCCGTGATCCAAGTACCAATGTGTTCAACATAGAACGGTTGATTCAGAGCACGGTCCAGTGATGCAGGTATAGGTATAGATAGTAGGTGTAGACAAGCAGCAGGTGTGAGGGTTGTTTACGACGTCGAAGTAGGCTCGCCGAGGATTCCTGATAACTCACTCGCTGCATCCTGCTGGACCACCCGCAGACCACTTTCCAGTCCAGATAGATAATATCTATCTGGACTTCTTACTAAAATATAACAAAATCACGATACAATTTAGTTTTACTAAATTCTTGGTCCTCTCAGACGCGAAGTTACATCTATTCGCATAGGTACCTAAAATTATCAAAATAAGTGTAAGGTACGTTGTCGAAAATGAAAATAATAATTCTTCCAGTAAAAAAAAAAAAAACACTCGTTAAAATCGCTAATCCTGAAGATCCTGTTAAGGATAATGAGACAAACTATTTAAATTATTGTATTTTCATCGGTCCTTGATAAATGTGAAAAAAAAAATCTTTATACTGACTTATAATTATGCACACTATTATCAATAAATTTTTTTATCTGTGTAAAGTTTCAAATCAATCCGTCGTTTTGAAAGGGGTTAAAAATCACGTTCAAAGATTCCGTTACATACTTAGATAGATACCAAGCTAATAAAAGCGTGTTAATAATAGTTCTTTCGAAACTTACATTTCTAAGTTTGCTGCGAGAATAGTTTTGCGATAATGTTACATAGTACCTACATCTTAGTACAAAATGCCGATCGTGACTTAAAATCATTTCTAAAAATGCGTTATATTTCGCAGTCTTTCCTGCAAAAGTAGATCATCCCATCCCTATCACATAACCTCATCGAATTAGACATCGAGCGCGCGATGTAATAAAATCAATATGGCGATCGTTGTTTTCCCGCCAAAAGAACGAATTATTTTTTACCGCCCGCATAACTTAAACCCTATTTAATGAATATTACGCCGATCGCGCATAATCAGTTTTATTTGTTTTGGAATGGCTAAAATGTAATGTTAATTAGTACCTACCGGCGGCGCGCGGCGGCCGCATGTTGTTGGCAATGAAACTACATTATAATGTGCTTCCTACGGTTTACGATTCGTTTCAATAAAACAAGAATAATAAAACGCATCATTTGCAACTTTTACTAGATCTGTATCTTCTAGTATAATCATCTCACTCATATTATAAATGGAAAAGTGTGTTTGTTTGTTCCTCTCATGAAGAAATTATTTTGTTGCATAGAGATAATTGGAGGGCCTCAAAATAACATAGTATAGTTTTTATTCCGGGAAAATGTACTGTTTTTGAGGGAATATCCACCTTGGTGAAACCGCGGAACGCAGCCAGTATTGATTATACAGGGTTATTGGCAAATAACTAACAAACGCTCGCAGGCAGCTTGCCTACATCCTTTGACTACCCTACATCTTAACTAACAACGTTAGTTCCATGACTCATAATTAGTTTTCTATTTCTTCCCTACTATATAAAAACCAAAAATATTTAAATTAGAGCTATAAATGGCAATAACTTTTCGAGGTTTGAAACGTAAAAGAACGCCTCGTATTATTTTCCATGTCTACGCCCGGCGCCGGCGCCGACCTAAGCTTTAGAGCTCCTGAGCTTCTTGGCTCTACAAAATCATAATTATCAATACAAACCAACTTCAAATCAGTAAGCGCTTGAACAAACTTATTGCTATTACTGTATCAACAGGCGCTGGAACAATATTATTCATACATACGGAGCTGGTTATAAAACTATGAAGCCAAAGTTAATGAAATGTTTATGGAACCACCTCGTGACCTTCCTCTACATGTTACAAAATAACCACATAAATTGTTAACAAATATCGAAGTAAACGGTGTACATTCATTTAAAAAAAAAACAATACGGACCGAATCGAGAACGTATCACCTGAAGTCGATAAAAAAATTGTGAATACTTATAAAAAGTCATGGAACAAAAGTTGATAATACTGATGTAGGCAAGCTGCCTGCGACAGGTTTGTTGTTAGTTGCCATTAACCCTGTATACAGCTCCGACCCCGCCCCCGCTGTGACGACCTTGCTCTACTAGTCATTATTTAATAATCTTGAAAACTTGATTGGATCCGTCTTGTTTTGACTAACTTATTTATTGTCAATGCTAAGATTATTAACAAAACTACAATTTTTATACAAAAACTGGTGGACTAGGACAACTTAGCTACAGCAAATTTAAATATTAAAAAACAAAAATTCACACTAATATTTAAATTCCATAGTTTGTGTGTATGTTGCTCCTACACGCAAAAACGGCTTGACATTTGGCTTGATTTTGGATGACATTTGGAATATACAAGCTTATGTCCTGGATTAACACATAGGCTAATTTTCATCATCATCATCACTACGCGGGTGAAACCGCGGGGCGCAGCTAGTATTATATAATAGTAACCTTTGATTGTTGGTTTGTTCTTGTTTGTTTTGCTTGCAATTTGTCTTTATGTGACTACCTAACACCTGCATATGAATTTCATAATATGCAATAAATAATTGAGTATAGAATGTTGAAACGCCGTGCTAAGTGTAGGTACCAACCACCAACTTCAAGTAATTCGTTATTGTTCCACAAACCTATCGATATCTTGGTTTTATAAATCAATTATATCTTGAGATAGAGTATCTTTATATGTAGTACATTAATATAATGTAAGACCCTACACTAAAAGATGGACTCACTTAATATACCTACCTATGATAGGGTATGAGATATAGCGTAGATATACATATGTACTAAAGATCTGCTAGATTTCTGCGCAAATCCCCAGGAATGTGATAATATCGTATCCGCTAATGGCTGCGCAGTCCTTGCATATCCCACACGCAATTACAAATTATAAGAAACAGTACAAAAAGCGTCTTAGCTTTTAATAAATATTTATTTTGTACGGCGGCGGCGCGGCGCGGGCGCCGGCGTGGTAGAGCGCGGGATCAGATGGGTCGACGTTTCAAACCAGTCTGATCTCATTAGGTTCTCGCGCCTGTAGGTGTGTGGGTAGGTATCTATCTACACGTACATATTTCTATATTTATAGGTAAGTAGTAGGTATACTCATTCAATAATTATCAGTTTAAAAACCGACTTTACATAATTAGTAAAATAAGTAAGTATGTATACAATTTCCATTCCTCTGATCACATAATATTGTCATCAAAGTAATAAATTTTTCCAGTTATTTTGATTTTTAAGCCAAACTGCTGAACTTGTTTAGATGAAATCTGAAAATAAATAATCATCCTTTCAAATAAAAATAAATAAATCCAAATCGGTTAGTAAATGACAGCAGTTCTAAGGTAACATGAAAAAACAACCGATTTTTTTTTGAGTCGGTTAAATGTTTTGAATATTTCTAATACAATTCAGCTCGAAGGACTAAAAATGTATACTACCTGCGTACGTAGGTAAGGTAGGTAGGTACTTACTGACACGACAACGTAAAACTAATGTTAATGCATTCTGTGTAGATGCATCTTCCCTTTGATGATCGGTAGAGAAGAGACGGCTCACGGCTCGATCAATCATTTACAAAACCTCACAAGTTTAACAGGATATCCGTTTACTTAGTCCGTCCGCCGAGAGCAGGGTTCTGCGCACACAGGTAAATTACTTATAAGGATCGCGAGCTAACCCCGCGAGAATCGAACCCCACACCGGGGCGGCGTCACGCGGCCGCAATCTGCACGCGATCAGCACCGCCGCGCCACCGCGCCGTGCAGCCGTGCAGCCGTGCACCTGCACGGACCGCTCGTGCAATTACAATGCTGGCTCCACGCTCGTAAATCTCACTCGAACTAGTCTGCTGAGATGCTTTGCTCGTTTAAATTATAAATTGGACTGATAATTTGCTTTTCTATTATAATAGGCATAATATGTTAGTATGCAGTCTATATACATCTCTTGTTTCAAGCCAGGCACTTACCCGGTATGACGAGAGTCGGTCCGAGAGTAAACCATCTAATGTGTCAACCATGCAGTGTCAACCATGCAGTGTCAACCATGCAGTGTCAACCATGCAGTGTCAACCATGCAGTGTCTTATTAAAGATTCTGAAGCTTATCTGGTCGGTTGATATCGTCGCTATATAATCCAGATAATAGAGATTATAGGGTCATATAGTCTAGATCGTAAAAAGTGCAAAATGGCTGTTTTTTTAATGTCTATATTTCCAATGTCATCCGCGTGGACAATTAGGTTCACAGATTATCAATCCTGGATCCATAATTTTTGATTGAGTAGTGCTCCTGTATCATAGTGATCTCTGTGGGTCGGTGGCTCTCGACTCACCGCAGCGATACACGCCGCGTCGCGTCACCTCTGTATGGTAATAATACATTTTAATAAAGTTTCAAGTTATGACGTCCCTGCTCCCGGCGGCCAGGTTAAGCCCAAAGACTTAATTTCATTTCCTGTCGATCCCAAGTTGTGCTAATATGAAAGGGATATAGTTATAAAGTAAGACCACTGCGTGCCTTTGTTTCTCTGGAACCCGGCACGAGGTGAAAAGATAATCGGATCAATTTCGCGGTACAATTACCGCTCGCTCCACGGCGCAGGCGCGGGCGAGGAGAGGCGTGTGCTCTCACGCGCACAATTAGCGAGAATCTTCTGATTACACGCTGCTCTGCCGATGTTCCCTTCCGACATTAGGTACCGGCCCCTCTCCTCTGGCAAACTATACAGGGAGCATTCCCCTGGGATGTTGGCCTTGACTCTTGAGACGGGGTTTCAGAAGACGGCTTCGGTATCCTGTAACTGTCCTGAGCTGATGAAAAGAAGGCCCTGGACACGTACATGGCTAGATTTGTGAATCTGATCAGTGATGATGGGCACGCGTCCACACTCCCCGCCAGGGTCAGCTCATCACTCGCGTCCTTGTGAAGGTGGAAGTTCCCCGGGCTCGGGTATACCGCGCTGGATCAGAATAACAATAACTTTAAATATTACTCACATATTTACTAAGTTTTATTTGATGGTGCAATTTCATACTTTGTTCTATTATTGTTATTTGTCTTAAAATATATGACCATTTATAAAACTAAAATTAAAAAATAAATCTTTTATATATAAATGTACAAACGAACATTTTGTATTTCTTATGATTATGAATTTGTCTCAGTCCACACAATAAACTTATGGGTCTATTTATCAGTGAATTGGTAATGAGCAGGCAAATGAACCGCGCGGTCCTGCTGGTCGGACATATAGCGCGCCTGGAGACAGGAACGTATCGCTGCAACATGCAGCCTCCGTGTAACACTAGGTATAACATAATGTTGCCACTAATCTACGTGCAGTTTTGTAAACACCAGATTAATTACCAGCGCACCACACACACTTACTTACAAACATTATTTAGAAGAGCAGTTTTGCATCAATTAATAATTTGTCCTAAAATATCAGCTTTTACCCACGACCTTGTATTGTAGGTAGGTACATACTGCACGTAAACCTTTATATCTATTTTAAACTTCAACTCCATTTTAGCTGTTTTGAAATATGATGTACCTACCTACTATACCTATCGCATTAAAAAACTAGTTTGATTTGTTTGATCGTAGATCAAATAGTTTACAAGATTTCGTGATTAGTCTAGTCAGTGACTGGTTTTACTTGACTATAAAAGGCGGAAGATAATTATGTAAGTACCTAGTTGCCTGTATGAAGACCTAGTATGAAGATAGAGTAGGTATGTATGTTGAAGAATCTGATCACCTTCATCATGTCTTCATTTGTCGTAGTAAGTGACCCGACACACCTCACAATCTTTCAGAAAATAATAATACACAATTAGACACATACCTATTTATCTTTCCGACAGATAATATACCACAACCATATATTATTCATTTATCTAAGCAGTTACATTGTAACCACAGTACTGTAGTTACAATGTAACACGCTGCACCTGGGTTTGCTTGTGTGAACCTAAGTATTTCATTTAAACTCGGTATCGCCTACTTTTAGTTGTAAAAAAAAATATTAACTCTACGAAGAGAGTTGCGACTACTATAGCAACAGGGTGTTGTGCTGGGCAAGAATAATTCGGTATGTAAAGTTTTTTTTTTGTATTTTTTATATATTTTTATTTCGTAGATTAGGTCATTATAAGAAACTAATTTCAATAGTTTTGTTTTATATTGAGTAGTTATTTTATAATATTTTTTTGAAAATTTGAAACCTATGACGTCACTTTTTTTGCACAAATATGTAGTTGCGTTGAGGAGCCAAGAAAAGCACGCGAGTCAAAAAAAAGACACTAGAATTTACTTTGACACTTGACAGTGACACCTACTAATTCGTAAGTCTCTATTCAATCAAAACAAAAGTCCATCTAGAGTTGCCATCTACTAAAAAAAATACCCCATGTCAGGCTTTTAATTTAGTCAAATTATTATCCCATTATAAGGCCTCATAGTAACATTACCTTATTTAATAATAATCTACACTTATATTAAAAAAAAACGAGGAGATTATTAAGTTTGTTTATAGAAGATACACTCCGAAACTACTTGACCGATTTAAAAAAAAACCTGTCACTGATAGAAAGCTTCATTATTCCTGAGTCCGGGAGTAGAGAGGATTACGGGGCGAATGCAGAACTGGGGCCTTACGGACAACAGCTTCGGTATGTAAAGTTTTTTTTTATATTTTATTTCGTAGATAAGGCTATTTTAAGAAACTAATTTCATTATTTTTGTTTTCTATTCAGTAGTTATTTTAAAATATTTTTTTGAAAATTGAGATATTGTGACGTAACCAGATAGCTTAAAATGTCGTTTATTTAAATATTTTATTTGTTCGATTATTAAGGTTCTGTGTTTTTTAATCTTAGGTTGAGACATCATGTTTGAATATAAATTATTAATCATACATCAAATGGCATATTAAAATATGTTTAACATTATATATCGTTGTGAGTAGCACCCATAATAAAAACAAATTAATCTGACGTGGTGAAAATTAATTCTATTAACTAGGTGCTTCCAGTAAAAACGTTCTAAATCAGATATTTATTTCCCCGAAAAAAACCTTCCTCATGATTTTTCCCTACGCTTAGGGAAAACACCCCATATTGGCAACTCTGAAAAGAACTAGACTAAAACCACAGATATGAAAGAAAAATATTTTCTGTGTGACGAACAGTGTGTCAAATGTATTATATTTTTTTATTCTTAAAAAGCACAGATAATAAAATGCAAAAACGTGACGTCATTTAGAGGTCAATGAAAGTCAAATGATTTCATAGTTTTTTGTTAAAATAAATGGCATCTTATCATTTTAAAAGGTCAGAGTAGAAAAATAAGGGTTTGTAACATAAAATCTCGAAATGGTTTCGGAATTGGCATAGGTTAATTTTTTTTAGCATACCGAATTATTATTATCGTTGTTGGTGTATCTTACGAGTGTTGTACACAGCGCCGGCGCATGTAACCAGCACTGGTCCTGGGGTAGAGCAAGCGGAGCGGTTGCTCTAGGCGCCAGATAGCAAGGGCGCCAAAATGCCGAAAACTAAAAAAAAACGAGCGCAAAATAAAAGTTTGATGGCGCTTCGCGCCTCGAGACAAGCGACGTGTCAGGTGGCGGGTGGCGGGGCAAACTAGTGTTTGTAGACAGCATACAAGTTTGATATGGTAATACATAGTTTATATCCTGGATCAGCACATGGAATATTGTTTTGTCCCTACGTCGGTTCCTGTACGCTAGCAGTACCTAGCACAGACTTTACAGAAGATAAATGCGCTGAAAAAACTATCTCGCTCTACCCTACGCCGCGCCGCTAGAGCCGGCACTGCATGTAACTTGCGCAACTAGAGAAGATTACATACGTGCATCCTGCTCTCGCACACGCCTCCTTGTTCTCGGTCGAGCAGGTTACTTGCACCGTGTGCAAGACGCATCCATTTTACGCTTGTACGCAATATTAGTAGCGATTACATTCAGACAAACAAACTAACATAGAATACCTGTCTTTACAAAAAAAAACAAACAAGCTAAATTGCTTAATAGCAATCGGCCTTCTAAACACCGTCGAGTTTATTTACAATACCTGGTATTATGTGACCATCAGCAGTCCGCCGACCATTACCTGCAGGATATATGCCGCGGCGGAGCTGACGGCGGACACTCCGGGACGACCAGGGCAGCAGCATGCGCAGGCTGGTGTGGACGGTCCTGCTGGTGACGTCAGCGGCGGTGGCTGACGTGAACGTCATGAAGGACGTCACGCTGGGGTTCGGGCAGGCGCTTGACAAGTGCAGGGAAGAGGTACGTTAATGGTGCTACTAAATACTTATTCATTTCATATTGAGAGTTAGCATTATTTCGCTCCTCGACGTAACCTTGCACGACGATGAAGTATAGTATTGATCAATATCCTCGCGCTGGAACTTGATGCAGTTCCTTAATCCATCAACATAATAATAATATGTAATACTGCATTGAAAAGGATGATTAAAAATATTTTAATAATAGATCTTGTAGCCTAAATACTACATTCTCTTCTTACGAAGATGGATTTGTGGGATGTTGATTCCGCACTGTTTTTCCGCCTCTTCGTGTTTGGTTTAAAGTTTTGCCTTCCTATTAGTATTAGTAGGTACCTACACTAATACGTAACTATATAAAGTATCTAGTTAAAAAAATTACTGGCCAAGTGTGTCGAGACCCCCCATTAGGGTTCCGTAGCCATATAAAGGCATATAATTTTATAGTGATCACATTCATAGTTTTGGTGATTATAGAAACATTGGAACAAACGAAGCTCTGTGTTGTGTACCTACTGCCCAATTTCAGAAATGTATTATTCCGACAATAAATACGTTTTATGGTTGTGTAAAAATACAGTCCATCAACAAACATCATCTTTTTTGGAAGTCGTTTAAAAAGAAGGAAGCATTTTATGTTAAGACAATTTTACATAAAGGTTAAAGACTTTCAGCTAGAACGTCTTGAATTTTTTATAGTTTTATCGATATAACTCAACAATTTTATTATTAGAAAATTTTCGAAATAATTTTTAATAAAAATTCTAAATATGTCCTATCCTAGTGAGAGGCTAAAGCCATCTAAAACTAATCTGCAGGTCTAAAACGGCCACTTTAGATGAATCATATTAGGATCATATTATGAATCACTTTACAAATCGTAAAATGACCACACATTGTCAATTCATAATAGGAATTGCATATGATTCATATTACGCAATTCATCAGTTTGACAGTTTTGTATGGATTTTCGTAAAATGGCCTACCAAAGAGGAATTGCTTGAGCGTCAATTAGCAGAATCGTTAGAAGTTACTCAAGAGCAACTTTTTACAATTCATTTTGCACCTTTTTTTTCAAAATAAAACAAATTATGGCTGATTTAGGACTTTATGAGAACTTTTTAGAGCACGCACGTGTTTTAGAGACCTTAAATTATCGCCAGAGAAGTGCAAGTTTGCGGAATAGAGAGTTGGCATTCGAAATGCCGGACTCTGAATTTATTGGCTTGTATAGGCTAAATAAAAGTTTGTGCCGTGACCTCATTCAGGAGCTGGAGCCCTACTTACCCACCAGCCGAAGTGGAATGAGTAATGTCTGCAAGGTAAGTTAAATATAAGCGTATTTAACCAAGTATCTACCTATTTAAAATCCATGTTGATGCAATTCTGTCATGTCAGTCAATAATGATACAATTTTTCTACATATTTCTTAAATAACCAACATAAAGATAACTTTATGTAATGAGTACAGACCTACCTATTTACTTACAGGCTTTGTACAATTTATATTTTCGTTTCAGGTTTTATGCGCACTAAGTTTTTATGCCTCTGGTTCATACCAGAGGTTTATTGGAGCAAGTGCACATCACAAGATGCACCAGGTGACTGTGTCAAACTGTGTGAGGGCAGTAACACAAGCTCTTAATAATGAGCATTTTCGAAAAAAATATATTGCTTTTCCCCAAACTCGACAAGAAAGAAATAATATAAAACATGGGTAAATAAAACTGTTAGTCTATGTAAAAATCTATTTATGCAAGCTTATCAGAATTTACTAATAAAACCTTTCTTTTTAGATTCTATCGGAAGTATGGTATGCCTGGTATTTTGGGGTGCATTGATGGTACTCATATAGCAATTGTCAGGCCAGGTGAATATGAAGAGAGGTTTTTTAACCGGAAGCGGTACCACTCCTTAAATGCTCAAATTGTAAGTAAAGTACTGCACCAAATATATACTTTGTAAAATTGTATGTATTGAAATTTTGGAAAATAAAACAAAACACGTAACACAATTTAACTAATATTATATAATTATTTAAAATGCTATTTAATTGACAACCTTGACTAAGAAATTAAGGATATACTTATTTATTATAAATTCATGTTAACATTACAATAATTATTAAAATCACAAAATATGGCAAAATTACAATAGACCTCTGTTTTTCTATAGGTATGCGATGTGGACATGAATATTTTGAGCATTGATGCAAGTCATGGCGGAGCCAACCATGACTCTTTTGTATGGAATCATCACCCGCTCAAGAGCCACCTTGAACACCTTCACCAAGCTGAAAATGAAACAGTGTGGTTTTTAGGTACCTAGATTATATTATACTTATTATTTATGCATTGCATTAATATTATTTATTATGAATATTACATTAAAACCAAGTTTGATTTCAGGTGACTCAGGATATCCTCTTAGAAACACCCTAATGACACCCATAGTGGATGCTGAGCCCGAAACTCCCCGGAGATACTACACCGACCTGCATTGCGAGATCCGGAATACAGTTGAGCGCTGTATTGGGGTACTCAAGTCTCGCTGGAGATGCCTACTTGTAGATAGAAAGCTGCACTATCATCCCACAATGGCTGGGTTTATAACAAATGCTTGTGTGGTGTTACACAACATTTCAAATGCCGCAAGACTACCAGAAATGTCTTTAACACCACAGGAGCAGCAAAATGAAGCAACCATGCAGGTCAAAATTAATTATAATATGTAAGTATTACTTATCTCTTTGGAAAAAATACTTATTATAAAAATGCGTTTCAGGTAGTGCAAAGACATCCCGAACCTACATCCAGAAGGAATGATGGTTTAGCTGCTGGAGAAGCAGCAAGAGACGCCCTTGTAGATAGGGTTTGGTTGGCACGTCGAGGACAACAGTGATTTTTTATCTAATTGTAATTTGTGTAAATGTATAATACAGATGTTGTGTGATGTAAAATAATTGCATTATTGAAAATACCTTTACTGAGGTCCAGATTGATTGATATATCTCTCGGCTACATCTGCCAGCCGTCCGAGGTTCTGCCCAATCAGTTCGAGAGCACGAGCGTTAGCAACATCTGCAGCAGCTCGTTGCATCTCCACCTGGGACAAAATCCTCCGAGCTTCGTCAAGCGGTGCAAGAGGACGACCTGCAACCATGAGTTTATAATAATTTCTCTTATCTCAATTCAACAATGCAGTCATTATTAACCTACAAATTGTCCAAGGTAATCGTACTATTTCCACTTACTGCGGTATCTTGTTTGTCGCTGGCGTCGAGGCAGTGGTGGGGCTGCACCACTAGCCGGAGACAAAGGTGGTGGTGATATTACTGCTGGAGCTGCCAAATTATCCTGGACAGAACTCTCTGCTGGTGGTTCCATGTAAACCGCTTCCAAACTAAAAAAGAAAACATAATAACTTCTGTAAGTAGGTAAGATCGAAATTAAAAAATAACATGATTTATTTACTTATAAAATATACAAATTTACTAGAAATATAACATGCATATTAAAGTTATTTTACTAACATTATATTGTCCTCATCCACAGACTATATGAAGACTCTGCCTCGATGTGGATGGTTGTTGTAGAATCTAAATAAAATAAATTAAAGTTTGTTACACAAATCAGTACAAAAATATAAATATGTATAATATTTTAAAGAAGTTACCACTTCAGGCAAGGGATCGACCCTGACTCGAGGTGCTGCCTGTCCATATCCTGGTCCCAGAATAGATAGAAACCGGGTTTCACGGTCTGACAATGAGCTACCTCGAGGAGGTCCTCCGCCTGTGCCACTGGCATCACTGTTGTTGTCAGCAACTATCTTTTTTAGTTTACTCTTATAGTTGCTGATGTACTGAAAAACAACACAGAATTTTTATTGAAAGCCGCTAACCCATAAGAAAATGTTATCTATTTACTGTTTTTGTATAATAGGCCAAGCAGTTTAGGTTTTTCATGTTAACTTGTATTTTGTTTATTCTTACAAAAAAAATACTTACAACCGACCAATCTTTAGGCGTTTTAGATGTACCAGATCCCTGGGAATTTAATAGAACAGCCACCTCCTGCCAAAGTCGTGTGGTCTCTCTCCGTCCTTGCGAGCTGTTGTTGTAGCCCCGAGCCAGGTTAGGGTTTTGCTCGAGAAATTCGAGCAACACATCCCACTGTGACTCGGAGACTCTCTGTGTACGCCTTTCCATTCTTAAACAAACAAGTGAACTTTATATTTCTGCCACAATTGATTTAGAAATAGAATTTAAGATGAAACAATCCAACACTTACTTTTATTTTATTCCCGGTATATTGCTTTGTTTTATTCCCAACGTCCAACTCACACAATATCCAAAAAAGGTATGGCCAATGATTATAACGTTTAAATGTAAGTCTTTTACGAATAATAAATATATTTTGAGTGGAAATAAACAATAGTTCCAAACTTGGCTCAACTTTTTTGTACCTTTCCTCTTGAGATGATTTGGGCGTCCCACGTCTTGTGTATATTTGCCAGTGTCAAGTATTGAAATCATTTTAAGCTTTATTGCTTTATTTTAGGGTGTTAATATATATCGATAAACACTTTGTCAAGGGACCACTTCAAGTGTTTCCAATCCCATTGAACATCATCCGAAGTATTTCTTATTTATAGTGGTCTCGAGTGACTGTTAACATTCACTTCACTTTTTCACTGAGTTATTTATTGCGATTAACGAGGAACAAATATGAAACAAATCCTATTTTGGTTTCATTTTCGAGTGTTAGGTTATGTTTTTGTTGATAGATTGATAAATTTGATAATATTGACATCCAGTTTGTTGCCAGGGTAAAAACCAAATTAATTTAAATATCTTTCTATATTGTTTAAGGCATATAATATGCTACACTTTTTACAATTCTACTCTCTTGGTAAGGAAAATAAATAAAACAAACAAATTCTTTAAAAAAATAGCCTCTAGGTATTAAAAAGAAAGAAGAAAATGTGTACCGGAAAGTTGCGGTTTTGTATTTTTCATATGGCAATGTTAACAACTAAAATGAATCTGCAGATGAATTGAATTGAGTATGATTCACAAAATTAATTGACCATTTTACGAAAAAAAGCAGAATTGCTAATGATCTGCCAGGAATTCATTATATGAATCGCTTACTGGTGAATTGCTGAATGTGGCCGTTTTAGACCCGCTGGTCAGAAGTGCACTGACGCGAGCTGACAACGGAATCCTAAACTCTCTGTGAAATCGTTCGTTATTCCTTTGTAAGAAGTGAACTCCGAAAATATATATGTCATAATGATAGCTCTCATTATACATCCACTGATATATCTCTCCCTTTGGTATCTAGAGCAAACTAAGCCAGGACCAGATGGAGGAGTTCTTCCACTTCTGGCGGGAGGACTTCAAGTTCGAACACCGCGAGTTGGGCTGCGCACTCCTGTGCATGAGCCAGCACTTCAACCTGCTCACCGACTCCAGCCGCATGCACCACGAGAACACGCACAAGTTCATCCAGTCCTTCCCCAATGGTAACACCTTACTGTCATCAGCCAAGTATCATAGATTGTGCTGACTGCCATGACGCCTACCTTACTTGCAGGCAACTCGGTCGTTCTTTAGACATTGCTCTACCATACGCAGCACCCCAGCCCGAGCTAACTCAGCGCCCTAAACTCAGCGGACGCCCTATTCAAAACAAATCGCATTTTTTTGTCATAATTATGTGGCAAACAAGCAGACGGGCCGCCTGATGGTAAGCAGTCACCGTCGCCTGGATACTTGTAACACCAGAGGTACCACAACAACGTTGCCAACCCTTTGAGAATCTATTAACACACATGTTGTAGCTTCTTGGAAACACCGCGGAAGGTACCTACTAGCTCATTTCACATTTTGTGCATATGAGGTAAGAAAGATTGCGTGAATCGCACAGTATGCGATTTCCACCGATCTATGATATGTGGATGAACTTTCAGGCGGTGGCGGCTGGTGCGATGATAAAACTGCGATGCCGGCATCAGATCGAACAGTTCTTTAGAACACTCCCCGTTGGAGGGTCCTGCGCCATTTCCGAGTAATTTATATTATGGGGCAAAAGGGCTGTTAATAGAGGCTTTAAGGGTCGGCAACGTATCTGTGATGCCCCTGGTGTTGCAGGTATCCAAGCGACGGTGATCGCTTACCATCAGGTGACCTGTCAGCTTGTTAGCCACTTAAGGCAAAAAAAACATGCCGAGTGCGACGGACGCGCGAATGCAGATTATTCTATAATTACATTTTTTATACCATTACATAGTCTATCTTGCGAGTCTTTCTATCTTGTGTGTATATCGTGTTTAAATAGGCGAGATGCTGTCCAAGACGATGGTGTCTCTGATCCACTCATGCGAGCTGCAGTTCGTCGGAGAGGAGGAGCACTGCTGGCGCATCCTGCGGGTAGCCGAGTGCTTCAAGCGCGCCTCCCAGGCGGCGGGCATAGCGCCCTCCATGGAGATCATGATGGCGGAGTTCATCATGGACGCAGAGTAGAACACGCCACGCTGGGGTGTGGACCACTTGCACCAGCTCTCCCAGCAGGCGACCTCTCTCTCCTGTATGGGCTTGTGTCAGTTATACACCACGTCAGGGGGTCGATTTGGAACTAAAATGTAATTCTTTAGTATTTTGCCCGCATATAAAGTAAACGCTTGATTTGATTGACATGTAAGTACTATAAAATAAACGATTAGAAGATATAACGCGGCTTTTTATTGGTCAGATTATATTTGATAGGGGATGATTAGCTAGAAACGGAAGAAGAATGATTTGTCTCTCGACGGGGGCGCAAGTGACGCGTAGAGGGACAGGTTTGGCATTTCTCTTTAGTATGTTATGCACTCTGCGCACCTATCTATTTCCGAGAACGGTTTTTCTAAGTACTGGGGCCTTACGCCTACATGTAATAAGCAATTCTGTTTAGTTGATTGCGAAAACTTGCGCGACCCCAAACCGTATCTCTGCGCGGTAAGGTTTGCGTTCGTCTGATTTTGCAAACTGCGCGTATTCGAGCTTGCGGTTAGAGTTAGGCGTAAGGCGCCAGGAGCCGTACTGTGAGCTCTTAAACGCGGTTCAATTTATGTGACTGCGACAAGTTGCGCGACCCCAAACCGTATATCGGTGCGTTAAAGTTCACGTTCACGTGATTTGTCACAATCACCTAAATAGAGGTCATGGTACGGAGCCAAGCTTGGCGGGTAATAAGATAAATAGATACGCTGAAATGCTGGTTTTGTTATCTAATGGACCGGAGATAAGTAAATGTTACAATTTATACATAGTCAATAATATTGTGGTGTCGGACTTGTATCGTAGGTACCTGTGAATAAAATGATCAGAAACAATTGTTTTGTTGTTATTCATAATAGCTAAGTTCCTAACAATAACACAACATTACGAGACCAAACTAGAGGAGAGGCACAGAATATGTAACAGTACAGTAACATGGAGAGGCCTACCGACCGCTACACACTGTAGGTTTCAAACAGTTCACAAACTGTTATTTAATCTATTCTTCAAATCGTGTTTAATGCAGCAGAATTCTATTTTCGACATCGTTATCGTCAGGGGATGTAGCTCAGTGGTAGAGCGTTCGCTTTGCATGTGAAAGGCCCCGGGTTCGATCCCCGGCATCTCCAACTTTTGCTACTCAATTCTTTATTACCCAAATGTTTAAAATATTTGATCAAAATTGTCGAAGTACCTACAAAACTTTTAGGACTTGTTTGTGTTTGTTTTAATTATAATATATTATTATCACAAAAAAAAAATTACTTCGATAATACTTTGAGAAAAAAATTGAGTGAGATTCCACTTGGACAAGAAAAAAAATGTGATTCCCGGCCGGCCGCAGGGCCGGGGTTCCGGGTTTGTGAACGGAAATGGGATGACCTTCAGTGGGATGACTTATTGTAAAACTTTATTATGACCATCATCAAAAATGAGAGCAGATGACCCCGACGTGATTTGAACACGCAACCTTCTGATCTGGAGTCAGACGCGCTACCGTTGCGCCACGGAGTCGTGGCTGACGAATTTAAAATTTCTCATCGCAATTCTAAACATTTTCCTTTCTAATTTTATTTGAGTGCTCAAAAAGGAGAATCAAAGGAGAAAAAAAAAATTGTACTTACAATGAATATGTAAAAGTAAACAATAAAAATTACACAAGATAATTATGTATCCATATTGTGTAACTCACCGCATTGTTTACTTATTTGATATTTATATTTTCCTACTAACTGTAGTAAGTATATTTTAGTATGTTGGTATAACATATTATGTTAGCCTGTGAGAGCTAAACAAAGAAGTATGCCTAGTCTGTGTAGCTCAGCATATAGCATATAGTAAATAATTATTTTTTTATATAATTTTTTATTACTTATCTTTTAGTATACCTATGTTTTTTTTTATGAGGACGCCTTCGCCTTAAGTTAAAAATAGGTACCTTTCGCTTGAAGTTAAGGCGAGGTATTCCCACTTTTAAGCAACGCTTACTACTATAGATGACCATAATTCTTGGTCGATTGTATTAAAGTCGCATTTAGCGGAGCAAAATCATGGCTCTTACACACAGTCGTGCGTTTCGCTACTTCTATTTTTGGAGTTTTTCTCATAGTTTTCGAAAAGTATAGCTGTCATGTAAAATGTACCTCACCGGTTTCCTTAATAATTATGAAATCTATATATCAAGATATCGCAGACATAATTTAATAAATAGGCAATTGAATGAATCCAAAAAAAAACAGAGATAAAAGCGCAATTCAGTGCTACTTTGAGATTTTTTTTCTATCGAGCGAAATGTGCTTAATCGTGTTTCGGTCCCATGGGTTTCCTAGATAAAGCATTAAATTTTGTTATGACACAATTTTTATAATTTTAAGCTAACCATGGTGGTATGCACACTTAATCTAGAATGACCATAATTGCTAAAAGTCGGAAAAGAGCGTCTTAACAACGATAGGTAACTTCTATTTCTTCTGAGTTCCACAAGTGGCGGCCTTATAGCTACAAGCAATCTCTTTCAGGCAAGCATTCTTTTCATATAAACCAGACATTTAGTAATTGCATCTGTAAAAGGTGTTAAATTTTATTTTATGGTCGCCTATTATTTTAAGGAAGAAGATAATTTTGGTTATGTTTTTCATATACAAGGCATCAAGCGTCGCCGTCGCCGTCGGCGGCGGTCTAATAATTGAAACGTCCAACACCACGTGCACGTGATGACGAACCCAGACAGAGATCATTAGGAAAACCCCACACAAAAAGCAGCCGCTTACAATTAAATAATAACATCAAATGAATTATAATAATACCTTCCTTGTAGTTCATAGGATCGTCATAAACACATCGCCTTGAATACTCTTCGAATAACATCAGTAAAGGTCGTGCAGAAGCTTTCCTCCTATTTTTTGTGAATAAATTTAATTTCAATTTAAATTTAATTTCAATTTCCAGGATTTTCCTTAATACCAGTCCCGTTAGCTCAGTTGGTAGTGTACCTGCCTTTTGCGCTTGGGGGCGTGGGTTCGATTCCCACCTAGGACAAACATTTGTGTGATGAACATTTGTGTTTGTTCTATGTCCGGTAGGAGTGTTAATATCTATTATAAATATATATGTATGTATATCAGTCTCTGGCAGCCATGACTGTTGAATGTCGGTGCGCTTCATTAATTTGTTTATATTATATTAATAACAATTCTGTGATGTAGTGGGACTCACAGGCCCTACAAAGCTTTGCTTAGTTTGGGGTCAGATGACCGTTTCTGCAATAATGTCCCAGATACCCTGTGGTGTGGTGTGGTGTGGTGTGGTGTGGTGGTGGTGGTGGTGGTGGTGGTGGGTAGTACTTGTACTAATACCTGCCGTCTGCGCAGAAACACCTGACGCATCGCGACCTACTTACAAATAAACAAACTGTCGTTTCGGGTTTTTAGTAGAGATCACTCTACTTCTCAGTGAAGTGAGACGTTCATCGATAATCCCCCGAGTCTCCCTCCCCCCCTCCCTCCCTGCCTCCCCCTCACTGAGTCATCGTATGAACTTCGGCATTCGGTATTACCTACTTGCGTACCTATAGAGTACACAAATAGGTAAAGGTATCAATTCCGATATCGCAAAAATAAATAATTGAAGAACTGGTTGGACGGTAAAAACTGATCATAATTTATTTGTTTTATGTTTTCATACAATAATAGGTTTGCGTTTCACGACCTTGCCTGATGTTAAGCGATGATGCGGTTTACGATGGAGCAAGCTTGCCTAGAAAACAATCGGTGAACTCCCATTCAAGCAGCGCATTCCACAAACTAACAGTTCGCACAATATGAAACAATCAACATGACTAACAGTTTGTATTGTGAGTACGCCGACCTTCTTTCAGCGCAGTACCTCCGTTCCGTGTAACACTGTACCGCTAGCTGCACTACACCCCGCAGTTTAACCTGTGATTTTCCAGTTTTCCCGCATTTTCCTCCATGACAGTGCCGATCCTTTATCCTCGTGATGCACTTTGATTCTGAGCCAAATATCCTCAACATAGGATCAGTGGTTTACTTCAAAAAAATTAACAACCAGACTCGGCGACGGAGGGACAAACAGACAGACACTTTATACGCAATTATAATATTAGTGTAAGTACATAATAATTTAGTGAGCTTTTTATCGTCTTGTTTAACGGGATTGAGGTAAACTTCAAAAATAGCAAAATCGATTTTTATGACTTTGACACAACCTTTTAATTTTCCTGTTAGGTTCCTCCGCATGTGTACCTGTCTGTATGTACGTAGGTAAGTGTCTGTTCTATGTTGTAATGTATGTATTAATGTCGCGGATTACTTCACAGCAATGACGATATAACCACCTGGTTATGTTATCTGTGCTCCGCTGAGACACCACCTGCGCCGGCGCCGGCCGCTGAGCCGTGCCCTCGTGATCATATATACGACGTCACGGGCTCAGCTACCGGGAATGAAAGACAGCACTGACTGAACACAACAGCTGGTATTTATTCTGGACTAGGCGCTTTTCAATGCAGAGTTATGGTGGCCGACCGATAGCATGGGCGCTTTACAATCTGACGGCACCCGGTTCGAACCTCGGCCCTGCATAAATCACTTATTTAGCACTTAAATAAACTATGTGCTGTTTCGATTCGATCGCTCAACAACGGTGAAGGAAAACATTCTGAGAAAACCCAATGTATGTACAAGATCCTCACAACAGTACAAAGGATTAGGATAGGCCCATCCTCTCTCTCTCTCTCTGACAGAATACCTGTGTCCCAGTAGTGGGAACACGTTAGGCTAAAATGATGATGATGAATCTTTCTACAAGTTGTGTGTAAAAAAAACATAGTTTAGTGGTTGTGTAGTGTTGACAAACTAGTTCAAAAACTGGTAAGTGTACGTCGTCGTCGTCGGAAGGTAGTGTCGTGTCGTGTCGTGTCGTGTCGTGTCGTGTCGTGTCGTGTCGTGTCTGCGGCCATTTGTTACCAGATATAGTTCAGCGAGTGTGCGCCAGAGTTGAAGCAAAAGGGGCAAAGGGGGAAGGTGGAATAAGGTCATAAGTGATACAATCGCTTCAATGTTACTGCAAGACAAGTAGAAACAGGCACACTACTACCCGTATGTCGCTTATCATCATCAGGAGCGATACTGAAGTAGAACTACAGTAGTGTACGTACAGATACAATCAGGAGTCGTTCAAGTGAATAGGTATATCCTAGGTAAGCGTGCTACATCTTCGACCACATCATCGCTTTCCGAGATTGTGGTCAAACGCAATAGGTAAAAAAAAACTTTATAACATAACTAACAGTAATCATGACAGTTTGTTTTGTTTGCAACCACTATTACAATGTTCAACCCTCAGAAGAAGGACGCTCAACCAGGAGGCAGAACTGTCAGTTATCTTCCGTGAGATAGTAGAGATAGAGTGCAGATTCTAACCGTGCGGCCGGCACGGGAGTTCAGACATGGATTTCCAACTGATTAATGGAATATTAACATAGATGAAACTGTTTACAAACCTGTATAATGACAGACGAATACAACTCAATATATTGATTACCGTCGCGTTGGCAGCTGTCAGGGAAATCCGCTCATAAAGTTCCAACCAAAGAATGGGTCTGTGTTCGCGGAACCACGCGTCCTCCATATAATATGTTACATCATGACTCGCTGCTAGAATGACACAGTTCAGTCAGCAGTCAGTAAGACAGGTGCAACAGTTTATCCAGCAGTTAGTGTAGGTGTTGGCCGTGTCGCCTCTTGATGAATATTGCAGTCGATGCCTGGAGTTTCCACTTCATACTACAACTAGTTAGTTGCCTTTACACGTGGGTTATGTAATGTGAAACGTGGCTCCTACCATGGTCCTCCGTCCAGTAAAGAGGTGAAGGTTAGATTTAAAATAATCCTTATCATCATCAGCGTACAGAACGCCGCATGGCACGACCTGCATTCAAATATCTGTCCATTACAATTAGGGATCCATAAAATTTAAGACAACAGTTACCGTTTAGATCTATCTAAAGTCTAGGAACCGAGCTATACAAGAATAACCATCAGCAGCAGAATAAGAAGCAGAGGCTCGCACAGGTTCCTTCAGACCTTATACAATCAAATCCGCTAGCCTCATCAAGCCTGGGGTCAGCTTACACTATGTCCAGACTTTCGAAGTACCCTATCTGACCTTATTTCTATAGGGTAGGGGCAGACAGAATTCAGCAAAGTGTTAAGGACTTTGACTTTCTGGGTAGGTACATAATATATTTACGTGAGTATTAATATGTACCTACTTACTTGTATCTACTTACTTAATTTTATTTACTGTTAGATGCTAGATATGTATACATAATTATTCAAATTCAAATTCAGTTTATTTACATAAAATATTACATAACAGTTAAAAGCCATGGCGTGTTACCTTATTTACTTACTACATAATATTATTCTATTATAAACAAGTACTTCCCTAATTTGAAAAGTTATCAGTCTAATCATAGTCACTGCCATAACTATGTGAAAACATGACAATATATGGTTACACACAATTTGCCGCTAGTTTTGGGAATCCCGATCGCTCACCGCTACTCGGAAATTATGTCTGAGATATTGCCGGTGTATAATATTGCAGCCTGAATTCGAGAAAACTGTGGAACGCCACTCGCAGGGTCGAATCGAAGGTTCGCACCAGCTTGCACCGATAGTAGCGGTGATGTTTATCAGCTGCACTACCCGCATGTTACCCACTATTACATCTCGTGGGGTTTCCCAACGCCGGCGCCGGCGCCGGTGCCGCCGCGGACCACAGAATACGGAGCAATCTCTCCCGGCTGGTACACTGCCGGACTAAACTGCTCACTTGTTATAAGTATTACTCATAGGTAGAGATGTCGCTTTGTCTTTCGTAATCTCCGAATTTGGCAGAAAACTGACAATAGGAGCTTACGTGACGATCGTCCTGGCGCTCTGTATGTAGGTGTCGGGTTTCACCGTGCTCTCAACATAATAGCAGCTCCACTCCGAGACTAATGTTCCATAGAGGCGAACTAAAGGCGATCATCAAACTGTCGAAAGCTGAGGAAATGAAAGCGACGCACGCTGTTGTTCGTTCCATAGATGCATGCTCTGACTATACTCAGCCATAACTTAAGTGAAGCTATATTTTATCTTGACTAGAACGAATTTTTGTTGGAGTTGTCTCGTGGGGAACATTCTTGCAATATGACATAGAAAGTTTCTTATTTTGTTTCTATTTAACACGTTTTTATTAGCTTGTTATGTATCTGTGAATCTATCTGTGTAACGGAATCTTTGATCGTGATTTTCACCCTTTCAAAACGACGGATGGATTTGAAACTTTGCACAATTATAAAAGACCGATGACAATGCAATAATTTAAATATTTTTTTCCCACTTTCCTTAACAGGATCTCCAGGTTTAGCTATTTTAAAGCGTGTTTTTAGCTTAATAAAATGCGATAATTATTATTTAAATTTTGGATCTACATTCACAAGAAAACATATGAGTTAGGTACTTACAAGGAAATAGAGATCTTATTTTGTTTGTCAACAGTTTTTATTAAAAGTAGGTACACATCACAGATATACACAACAGATCTGTGGTACACATCATTGTATCGATGATGTTTCAATTAGACGCTCCCCTAGAAACCTCATGACTCGAAGATTAATAGACTCGTCTAAGAATTATCTGTCAATCATACCAATTACGTACGTAGGTATAATCTCGCATGATACCTATCATGATATCTCGTGTTGCGGTTTCAAGCGGGCTTGTGGCAAACTGGTTGTTACGTGTACCTACCTAGTACCTATAATGTACTTGCAAAAATCCTTCAAGAAAAATGATTAATCAGATGTCGCCATCACTGCGAGGAAATTCCAAACTTTGAAAGACACTCAGCGGAAAATACGGTCATCTGACGTCATGGATCGCAAATCCCGACTTATCGTACCTAGAGCCTAGAGCTAGCTCTTATTATTGTTACGAGATCTTTAGCAGACTCAATTGTTGTCAATTACGAACAAAAATACATTAGAAATTTACCGAAAATAGAACTGAAGGCTTGATTATTTTTATACTTGTAAATTGTGTTGGTAATCAATCTTATCGTACTCTGTACAAACGCCTGACTGGAACAGTGGCATCTATCATGTTCTAGGTACTGCTCACTAAACCGAACCAATCTGACACCACTTAAATTATCTGTGTCTCTTTTCATTCCAATATGTGAACAAATATATCAACTGAACAGTTTTAGAGCTGTCAAATTGAGTTTAGTTTATATAATAACATACCAGAGTTTTACCTACTTACAGGTACAATAAGTTGGTTAGTCATCTACCAGCATTCCAAGTGTAACTACTTGTATTAGTACTGACTATTATTTAATAAGTCTGTCTTCGAATGCATTACATCAAAACAAATAAAGTAAAGTGCAGGTGAGTGTATAGCGCGGAGGGCGGCGCGGCGCCGGCGCGGGCGCAGCGCTACAAGCAGCGCAGCGTCTCCTGTAGGTATATATGTATGTGTGAGCCGGCGCCGAGGGCAGTTCCTTGCGAGGCGCGCCCGACTACATACTCCGACCTGACACGACGATGCGTCTCTTGCTGGTCCTGGTGCTGGTCGGCTGCGTGACGCTGCCCGCCGGCGCCGCTCCGGCCGTGTCCGTCAGCTCCCCCCGGCCCCGTGTCGACCGGAACCTGTTCATGAAGACGGCCCCCTGCCCGCTTGAGTCCGGGCGCGCGGGTCCCTGCCGCGACCACGTGGAATACGAGTTCGACCTCATCGACCTGGGAGCCGAGTACCGCGGCGGAGCCCGGTTCTGACGCCGACTTCCTCTGGAGTGGACTTTAGTGAATCAACATTATCTGGGATGACGATACCTCGCACACCAAACTTATTTAATTGTATGCTGTATTAAGTGATCGCTACGATATGTGGAAGAGATCCGGAGGATGCTGTACGGTTCGATTCAAGGGAACGTAGAGTTGGTGCGGTCGTGGCGGGTTCCCCGCCGGCGGCGCCGCCCCTGACCTAAGGCATAAAACGCCATAAAAAATCGTTAGATAAATTTTTTCGCTATTGGCATTTTGGCGCCCTTTGCTACAAATGGCGCTTAGAGGGATCGCTCCTCTCGCTCTATACTATACCGCAGGGTCAGCGCTGGCTGATGGCATCCTGGAGTCATGCTGACACAAGTTGGCGCACCTATAGGTATATAAGTAATTACTTTGTATTCTTACTTGCCAAAAAATATTTAGCATGTAAGTACGTACCTACTTAAGTTATGTTTGTGTATTTATGAACAGTATAATTATTTTTTTTCAAGTATTTTACAAACTTCATTTTTTGTTTCACTCTTACAATGTTTCATAATAATATATTTATCGTCACGGGTCTAGCCCGGACATTTGGTAGGCAATAGGCATAGATGTGTCCGAAGCCAACACCAAGAGACCCTGATGAATTTAAAAATACAATATATAGTAGTAGTGGTAGGACTCTTTGGCAGGAGTCCGCCTGGGGAAGTACCATACCTTTGCCAGTTATTCAACCGCCAAGCAGTAGTGTGCAAATACTATTGTGTTCCGGATTGAAGGGCAATGTTTCCAGCAAAATTACAGACAGGCACACAGAGATTTGACATCTTATATCTCGGGGTGACGAGCGCAGTGCATTGCCATCCAGGATTTTGAACTGTTGAAGTTCAAAATTCTGAGCGGCGTTGAGCTGTTATGGGCAAGCGTGAAGAGCCATCAGGCGAGCTACTTCGCTAGTCTCGTCACCCAGTATCATAAAAAATAAAAATAAAATAATTAAGTATGGAATATGTATAAGTAAAAAGGAAAATTCAACTAATGTACACTGAACAGTATAGGATTTAAAAAATCTGGGCTATTGAGGTGAACAACTTGTGGATACGAGAACAGTGCCCTTAGTACGAGCAATTGCGAAAAAGTTATCGTTACGTAAACGATAGCAAAATGTATGAAAAATTCAATTTCCTTTCACGTCTGATAGAGCCGCCGAATAGCGCGTTGTTCAGTTTTTCATACATTTTGCTATCGTTTACGTAATGATAACTTTTTCGCAAGTGCTCGTACTAAGGCCACAGATAAGTACAGGATAATAAATAATAATAAATTAATATCTGGGATATTATTGCATACACGGTCATCTGACCCCAAACTAAGCAAAGCTTGTAATATGGCTGCCAGAGACTGATATACGTACAATACATATTTTTAAATACATACTTCAATAAATATTAACAACCAGACAGAACAAACACAAATGTTCATCACACAAATGTTTGTCCTCGATGGGAATCGAACCCACGCCCCCAGCGCAGAAAGTAGGTAGGTTCACTACCAACTGAGCCACCGGGGCAGATACGTAGAGGGTGAAAAACGGCACCTGGCTTATCCTGTCTCATCTCAAAATATATTTAGGCAGGTGACGACTTACCACCCACTAAATGGCCCCCATAAAGTCTGCCATATCTTGGCACCGGAGGAGCAACATTGGCCTGGGTGGCTTAGGGTGTCGAGAGGTGTGCTGCACTTTCACTAAGAGCTACTCGCGACGTTATGCCTTTAACACTTCAACCCTGGAGCTTAGGTTCTTAGCTCTTCCGGTTTCCACCCCCAGACGGCCGGTTAAGGCAAACCAGGGGTCGGAGCTCTGGGGTTTTAGCCCAATGTTTATATGTTTTATTCATAATTTATATTATTATAATCCTTAGTTGCTGGTTTAGCGACAAGGACCTCTCTTTCAGCGAAGCCACAAGGAAGAGAACCACCAATTGTGGAAATGCTCTTCCCTACCCGAGACAGGGTTGCTTGCACCGAAGAAGAGCGAGGATCTATCGGCACCAAGTACCGATCAGGGGTTTGCCGCCCAACTCTAAACGCGAGCCCGAATATATGCAGTTTGCAAAAACACGCGACCACAAACCGTATCTCGACGCATTATGGTTCGCGTTTTCGTGATTTTGCTAACTGCGCCTATTCGGGCCCGCGTTTAAAGCTGGACGTAAGGTTAGATAAATAGATAAAATGTCTGAAGCCAAAACTTATAAGGAAAACTAATTAATAAACTGGCAATGTTAATTCCTAACGTCAAATTGCTATATATGTTATTATCAATGTCACCGATCAGCTGACAGTCATTTATGTCATTGTCAATCAATGCAACCTATTTCATTCATTTCATTACGCACGCACGCACGCACAAAGAAGGTTGCACGCACGCGAGTTGATTTTTTACTAAAAGTGATCACATTGAAGATGTGTAAGTGAGTGAGAGTTGTGTGGTCGTGCGCTGCATCGGCAAGCATGGCGTACGACATCGGGTGGATCATCCCGCGGCTGCGGAGCCCGGGCCGACTGTGGTCCGCCGCCTCGTCCATCACCGTCGCCGTGGTGGGCCTCTTCAGCAAGCTCATCATCGGTTCGTGTTCACCTTTCCGCATACCTCACCCACGCCTTTCGCTCACCCGTCTCGCACTCGAGAAACCACAACAATGACGCACTTTGTGTACGACAGACAATGCGAATTTAATTAAATAGACAATTTAACTGTGCATGCGTGATTAAAACTGGTTTTCGTATCTCGCCGTTACTCCATCCGGCTGCTTGCCTTGTATTCGGTACTGCGACGCGTGACTATAACTCAAGCGAGTTACACGAGCATATGTTGGAGGTTCCTCGCTAGGCGGTCTCCGGTGGCGGGACCCGCCGGGGAGGGTTGAACACCTGCCCGTGAACCAGTCATGTGGACTGATAACATTACATCTTTACTCTGTTCTCTGTAGATTCTCACACAGGAGCAGTATCGTGTTGACAAAGCCGCCTTTGTAACATTGTTCCTAAACATTCATGTAAACAAAGCATGCTCCATCAAAACAACTTACTGTTGAAACATTTGTGAAGCATTGGTTGCTACATACAGTGGCATGCAATTAATTTCTCTTCAAGTATTCACATTACTAATAGGTACCTGTGTTACATAACAATGTTGGTATTGGAGCGCTCGCGGCACAGCATCGGAACACACAATGTGGTTCCACTGACATGTATATTTATACAAGGCACAAGGTCACAAACTCACCTCAACATTATGCCATCACACCACACACAACACTCAGTTGTGATAATACCTAAATGATCATTATTCAACATACAAATTATGCTAACAACTTTTACACTTCCTTCCAGAGTTTTGTGAATATTTTGCATTCATTTCAATTATCAATTTACTGGCAAGTGCCTTATTAACTTAACAAAATACAAGCTAACTAAAAACAAAAAAAAAGACTAGCTAATAAAGACTACTTGGCCTATCATACAAAAATACTTAGACTGCCCGTAGACCGTTGACGGTCTAAATAAATATGCTGGCACCCACTACCAGTTGGCAACACTGCCAACTCATATCGACACAAGTCACATCCGATACAAGGGATCAACCTCCAGGGAACTACTGTCATATCGTTACACCTCTTCCTTTCATCAAGAACTTCGATTCAAGCACAGCTGCGACATTGGCGGTGGAAAAAGCCCTGCGTATGATCTTGTTCAAGCCAGCGTGTTGACTAATTCGACCAGCACTTCTCGTGCTGTAAAAGAAAACCATGGTGACCAAGTACCACACTGATAGAGGTGGACCTCAAGACACCTTACACCCAAGCATAAGCTGACAGCTAGACCAAATGCAGTTGGGTGTAAATGGCTCCTTGTTTTAAAAGAGGGCATGGCTTGCAACCAAAGTCCTGATTCCCAAACAGAAACTACAAGAATATGAGCGATACGAGAGATTGACCAATCCTACAGTCTCTAGGAAGACAAATTCCAGATAAAACTATATTTGGACAAGCCAAGCTCCAAGCATTATTAGCGTCATATGAAAATGGTGGAACTGAAAGGATCACCCTGTTGACAACTGACAGAATGATAACAGAACATTGTTTTGGTAAGTTAATTTGGTAGGATATAGGCATAGCCACTGCCAGAGGAAGTTGAAAAGGTCAGGAATTTTATTTTTTACTTGTTGTGCCAACAGGGCACCGCAATCTGCTGAATTAAAAGCATCCACCTTAAGCAGCACTGCAAGTTTGATCTAGAAATGTTCGGAGAGAATGAACATCATTTCAATGTTTGGTTGATGTCTGAACAATAGTATTTTTCTGATAAGCTAGTTTCTATTAGCATCTAATATAATAATTGTCTGACTCAAGTTACAGCGGTCAAAAGCAACACATTCTTATCTGATAATATCATTATTGGCTTATCATTTCACATTCCATATCTGTCGGATACCAGTTGGATTGTTTTTATTCATTTACCAGCGTGCCCGCTTCTCTTGCAAAGAAAAAAAAACAACTTTGATCCACTCTACTCTTCCCACCCTTTCTGCTCTAGTTCTGCATCTGTCCCTCCTTGCCCGCTATGTGATGCTCTGTCCTGCCCGATTCTACTTTCATCCCTTGTTACCGCTTTGGTAATTACTTCATAACTCAGATAAAATCTTTTTTTTAAAATAACAAACAATAATAATATTGATTTATATATTGGACCAATAAAATTGGCCCTTAAAAAATTTCTTGTATTTTCTAACATAATATATAAACTAGAGATAAACCAGATCTGAACCATAAACCTGATCTCTAGTTCTGTAGATACCCTCAACTAATATAGTTTCATTTATTTTGTAAATTTTATTAAAATACTAGCTGCGCCCCGCGGTTTCACCCGCGTAGTAATCAAAAATTGTGATGATGATGATTGTCCTGGATTAATATATAAATAACTTATATATTAATCCAGGACAAGCTATCTATATTCTAAATTTCATCCAAATCCGACCAGCCGTTTTAGCGTGAAAGAGTAACAAACATACACACGCACAAACTTTCGCATTTATAATACCTACTCGTATTATGTGATTAGTGACGATTTATAAATTAATAAGTGTTTGAATGTGATAAATCCACCAATCGAAGGAGGTCTACTTACTACTATCGACAGAAGCACAATGTGCAACAGTTCCACGAGTTATGCTATCTGCTGCACTGGTTACATGGGGACGAGATATTGGACCCGTTCACCTCACCTGGGAGTTCACCTCATATTGAAAACTCTTTCAGAGCACCTGGTTAATGCTACATGTGACCATAATGCTGGCAAACATCTGGCTCAACTGATAAGCATTGCCATTCAGTTTGGTAATGCTGCCAGCATGCTGGGTACGCTGCCAACTGGTAGTGAGCTTGAGCATTTGGTTTTAGACCTTCAAAGATCTATGGGCAGTCTATTTTTGTAGTGTTAGTAGTTGAAAATATAAACAAAACTACTTAAAGAAATGGATGGCCATGAAAATGCGAAATTTATATCTACATAAATAAGTACAAAACCTTTCCTGTTCACTGACCTCTTAATTTATGCAAATAATTATAAAATATGAACAGGTCTCACAACGTCGACCTGGTCTCACCAGAATACACAATGTCTTCTAGGGTTCTGTGGTAAAGTAAAACAGAACCATCATAAAACTTTGATTTTTGGCAATGTTTGAATATTTTGTTGAGGGACTATAAGGTCACAACACAATGCTAAACCTTAAACTAAATAAAGTTTACGTCACCATAGGTTTTAAGTGGAGTTGTAACTCTGTTAAGTAGTACATAAAAAAGCATCAAGTATGTACTGACAGGGCAGGGACTGCATGTGAGCACCAGCACGCCTCCACGTTTATCCTCCATAACCTTAAATTGAATGGTGCATTATGTAATACGAATTTTGACAGATTTGATGGCTATAAATTGAAGCTGTTATAAACCGTCATGACAGTATTTGTGAATAATGCTGAAAGTTCGAGAACTTAACCTATTGTAACTGAACGTTAATATCATAGAGAGGTTTGATCCTCTCCAACAGGATAGAAAATTAGGATGGCATCAATTTATTACACTATATTTTTACTGTTTTTTTTCCAAAGTTTGTATGTCAGTATAAATGACCTGTAAGTCCATTCACCGGACACGGATGCAGTAAGTGTCAGGGTGTGTCTGTAACGTTGTCATGGTGTGTTGTGTTCTGTGCAGAGCTTCTGAACAAGACGACGGTGTACAACCGGGCGGCGCTGCTGGCGGCGGTGCGGCGCCCGCGCGGCACTCCGCTCATCACCGTCTCCAACCATCACTCGTGCTTCGACGACCCCGGCCTCTGGGGTCAGTATCACTGCCACTACTCACTCACTGCACGAGGCACAGTCTGCTCTCAGGAAGGGTGGCGGGATAATAATCGTATAAGCATATTTTATTCAACATTACATCTTCACATAACTACTTACAGTCTTACTTAGTTATTGTTTGTAACATATTACTACAATTTCCGGTGATTCCGTCTGCAAGGACTATTTTAATGTTCACGCAAATGAAGTTGCGGGTACAGCTAGTGTTATATATATACATATGCCTGAACAGGTAAGTAAAAAAAGTGAGCAAAATCCTTACTCAGAGGAGTAACTTTTGCTTTTGGTGTTGCAGTTGTTCGTAAGTCAACTTACTATCGCGTGGCTCGTCTGCTTGTTTGTCATTCTATTTTTCCTTCAGCTGACCTCATTCAGTGTTATTGTAGAAACTTATCTGAAGTAAAGTATCACCTAGTGTAGGTATGTATAGTACGTAGAGTAACTAGGAAGGAAACTGCTACAAGAGCTAACGATCCTGTCGATGGAAGCTCGCCTACAGTATGTATGTATATAAATATGTAACATTAGATTGTATTCCAGTGAAGTGAGGTAACGTAGGTGAGCGTGACCCATGTACTCGTATGACGGGGCGGGCGCTCCCAGCTCTAGGGCGCGGGGGAGCCGCGGGCGCGCCTGTGACCTCGATGGTGCTAGAACACGCCAGAAACCTAAATGTGCTGTTTATTGAGCTGAATTGCTTTATTTACGTCATTCTCTTATTAGTCGTAGACGCTCACTCACTCTACTATACACAATACTTAACTCATACTACTTTATACTCGACTGTACAAATGTACCGTGAACACACACACACACACGTCAGTATTGTATTGTGGTCCTGCAACATGATTCACTTGTTGTTGCATGATTATGATATTGTCTACAGGGGACGGTCGGTATGACTCGGTAACAATAACCGCGGCTCACACTGGTGGCGACCGGGAATGTTATTCTCGATTGCCACCACTGGTGGCGAAGCTGGTGACGACTAGGATGAAAAAAAACTTGGTCTCCGCCACTGGTGGCGACTAGGATATTTTTTTTCTCGCTTGTGACCAGTGGTGGCGATGATGGTGGGGGCAATTCGGAATACACGTATTATTATCTAGTTTGTAGGAAGTGTGTGTAATGATTATATTTTTTGAAATCATCATCATATACACCACTAATATAATGTTGTAGTGTCATGTTGTTTGCTTGATTTTATTGATTGTTGTCGTGCACTAAAGCTGGGTGTTGTGATGATGACAGTGTAGGTACTGATAGGTAATGATTACAGCTGATAACGAGCGGCACGATGTAGCTCCTACCTCGCTACGGTACGGTACCACTGGAACAGTGCACTACTGCACACATCCGACGGTGAAAATATGATTGTTGTTGGAACAAACACTCTTTCTTAATTGTGTGATCTTCACGTAAAGCTGCGCCCGCGCCGCGACTGCCTTGTTATCAGGCAGATGTGTCATTCTCGCAGATAACCACCCACCGCTGCTGCCGCCACGCACGGTGTGACGTGTGAGGATACGTGATTGCTGTACAGATTACCCTTCATTCTTCGCGTTATTTAATGTATCTAGTGCGACATTGTAAACACTATCGCGTGATTTCATGCTATATAAATATATGTTTAAATGGATTATGTACCGACCGACAGATATGTACGGTTCGTCCACAAGTTTCCAGTTTTCCTACCTTACTCGGAATATTATTCTCAATTTCTCATGTTGCATTTAAATTAACTTACTTGTGAAATTAAAACGAACATTTATTTTTGCATTTATTATCGCTCGCGAAATCAAAGGAAAGCTCGAGGACGTGCCGACGCCGAGGCTGCCCTCTCCCTGAATTCGAACTTTCTACCAGTAAAAGCATTTTGAAAATTGATTCAGTAGTTGCAGAGACTACCTACCTCTTAAGAAACATACTAATCAATTCAATTATCATATACTTGCATACTTCGCCTTCTCTTTATAATAGGAGTGTAGAAGATGACTGTGTAGCAGGTGTAGTGTAGGTCCGCTGATGCCGCTTGTTGGCGTTATGTACTATGATATTGGTAGGTAGTTGATCGTAATAATACCTGAGAGATCCCTCGCTGGCGGCCTCGTTATACTTGCTAATTGCAACCACGCGAGTGAACGGAGCCGATCGACAACAACATTCGGCTTTGTGGCACATTTGCAATTCGTCTGACGTTGTGTGCGGTACAATGGATAAACACAAACAACACGTGGAGTAAACTCGTGACGTCGCACTCATAAGCAAATGTCATACCTACATTACACATATAATGTGCAGATCGATGTTGTCCACAATACTCGCTAATACAGGTCAATTGATATCTCACAGAAGCGATTTGCAACACTCGGCACTTCAAATTATTCTTGGCTGCAACATTTAAAAAAGTCTCCTAATGGTCACGATTCTTGCATGCCTCACTAAACTAGACTTAACTAAAATAAGTTTTGAATTTTAGTGCGTGATAAGTCAAAACGTATTCCCGGTTTACGTTTAACTAAATTTGCTCTGCCCGAATGGATTCTCTAAATTGCGTTGGCTAGTTGCGCTACGCGGCACCAGGGGGCGCATAGGAAACAAATCGAGATTTTTTTGTCTGTGGCATAACAGCAATCTATGGTAGTAAAAAAGTAAAAAATTAAACGGCATTGCCATAAAAACAGATTTATCCGTATTTGTACGAATTTTAAAAATCAAATATTGATGATACATAACTAAATAAATGCCTAATTGTGGTATCTGGGTATTTATATGTTAGGTTCAAAATACAGGTTTTACAGTACGAGCATTTGAAGTTTTAAAAATCGCTTATATTCGGAAATGATCACTAAATGAAAGTAACTTACTGTAGTCAGATTATATTTATTTATTTGTGTTAACAGTTTATTACTAACTAAAAAGCATTTTTGACTAGATTAAGCTAAAATTTGTAGATTTTAGCTGAGGTTATACTTTATTTTTAAAGTTTGCAAATTTTCTCTACGACAGGGCTAGCAACACTGAACATTGTGTTGGTTTTTGTTTTATTGCATACGTCATACATAAAATTTTGCTATTTATCTTAAAACCAAGGAATATACTACTCTCTACTTAAAACAAAAAATGGAAAACACTAAAAAACGGGCGAATAAACGACAACGGGAGTTGCTCGTCGAAACACTCCACTCAAATATTGAAATGGCGAGAGGTAAGTTGATTCACAAGTTACAACTGTTTTGGTTTTATTTATTGTGATTCTTTTATTCAAATTAACCTCGTTAATGTAATTAAAGCTTGCAGAGATAACCTAGAGAGTATTTCTTTTCCTAGGGAGTGTAAGTACTGTTTGTCTCCTGTTTACTTAAAGCCTATAATTATAATTGTTTTAGGAAATCAAGCGGACTCTTCTGTCCAGGAGTTTTAGATAAACTTGGCTAGCGAGCTGAACAATATAGGCTGCAACAGGACTGTGCGGGAGTGGCAGCACGTTTGGCAGGTGTGGGTAGCCAAGGTCAAAACAAAAGCTAGGAAACTGCGGACATCAATGAGCGCTACTGGTGGTGGACCTGGAGTAGGTGCAGACCTTAATGATAGTGATACAAAGGTCTTAGATATCATTGGGTCTGCATCTGTTTATGGCTTTGGTGACATGGAAACAGGAATCCTGTCAACCCCTGCGACTCAAGCATCAACTGAAGCAGATGCCTTGGCATATCCACACTCCGACGAGCTGCCCCCTGTACATCCTGCAACGGAACACATGGAAGCAGAAAGAGAAAGGTCACCCCGTCGACCCGCAAGACGCAGAATACAAGCGCGTAGGAACATAAATAACAACCTCCTACAAGCCATGAACGAAAATTCAAGGTTGTTGCGGGAGAGCATAGTGCAGGCTGCGGAAATTTTGGCTGCAGCTATCAGATCCGTTAGCCTGCCTGTGCTCTACCAAGAGTCAGAAAACAACATGCAGTGATGATTAGTTTATGTTCTGCTGGCAGTTTGTCCAAACTTCTAAACATCTTGTGCATATACACATGATAAGCTAATCTGTTCTTTAAAAATGTAACTCACTTTCAAGCATAATGCTTCTCGGCAGCAAGAAGTTGACAGTGGGTGAAGTACAAGTATTCGCAACCTAAAATATGTATCAAATTCCATACAAATTTCAATTTCGAAATTCATAATTTGTATGAAATTCAATATGTATTTTATGTAGCGAATACTCGTACTTTACCCACTGTCAAGTTCTCGCTGTAGAGATGCGTTATGCATGAAAGCGAGTGACATTTTTAAAGAACAGAAAGATGATAGCTTATCAAGCGTTTATGCAAGCATTTTTTTTATTCATGTTGATTTTATAGCTTTAAGTATTAATTATTGTAAATAGTTTTATTGTTGATTTGTCTTAGTTTATATAGGATCTGTCTCACTATCTGTGTTCCCCATGCTGCAGTCTGGTCAGTGATTACAGCCCATGGTTGTGAACATCATTTGACTGGACCACACTCCGGTAGCTAAAGGTGGTGTGACATTCTAGGAAATAATTATTAAAATGTTGATTCATTGATTAAAATTGTAGTAGAAATCATATTGTTATTTTAATTCAATATTTATGAGTACTGCATGTTTAAGTTGGACTGCCGTGGTTAGAAACTGCCCTATGCTACCTTCGATATGTGGGAACTTAACTCTTAGACTCGGTCTCTTATATTTCACATGAATCTAGTACACTAAAAGTACTACCTACATAAAGCCAGAGTTCACAAAGGGTTTTTTTTTTTGTATTTTATAATTACCGTGACTAGCGCCCCAAAATACAAATTTAATTATATATACCTTCCATGACAAATTATCTCATGTTGAAAATCACATCAAAATCCATTGACTTGTTTGAGAGGAGTTATTAGCGGATATAAAGACATGCAATAAAGTCGCTTTGACTTTATTTTATACTATGTAGAGAAGCGTTTGTTTGTTCCTCTTTCAATCAGCAATGAATTGATATGGTTTTTGCATGGGTATGGTTGGAGACTGACATAGGAAACCTTAAATCCCAAAAACCGAATGGTTCCTGGGCTTCATATAGGCATAGAAATAAAATAAAACATACAATTTTAATTTAAACTATTTACTAAATTATCTCGAATCACTCTCGCTTCTGTCAGAAAATCTGTGT
Organism: Agriopis leucophaearia; assembly: GCA_949125355.1. Lineage (NCBI taxonomy): Eukaryota > Metazoa > Arthropoda > Insecta > Lepidoptera > Geometridae > Agriopis > Agriopis leucophaearia. The sequence goes on along the minus strand of OX421278.1, from coordinate 217,840 downwards.
CAACCAGAGTATTATTATCATCATGGTAATCATCCAGGATTTCTTCCATGGGCATGGGTAATACATCGACTTCATCTTCAGATTCTGGAAACAAACCATTTAAACCTTGTGTGTGAGCAATATATATTTTTATTTTTTTTATAAATGTGTTGACATGATGTATTTTGCCTATAGAGAACTTGCAGTAAACATTTTAGACAATGAGGTTGGTACATGGCCGAGCTTTAACTTCTAACTAGGTTACCCTGTAGTAGAGTTGCTAGGAATTAAGCCGCAGTGAGCAGTTCCAAAAAAGTTTTCAATTCCTTACCTGTTGCATCATAAAACATGTTGTACAATGTACAGCATGATAGGATAATCTTTGCTGCCTTTTTGGGTTCGTAATGCAGACAGCGATGGCGGTGCAGGCATCGAAATTTATTTTTTAATCGGCCATTGCACATTTCAACAACATTTCTGGCCCTGATGTGACGCTCATTGTAGACATTTGCATTTGGAGCACTTGACTCTGTAGGTGTCATCAGCCAAGGCTGTAATGGATAGCCTTTGTCACCTGGTAACAAACATTAAGTTAGTCCACGTGTCCTCGATAAATACTAGTAACATGAATTACAATATACTCGTAGCTATCTGGTTACCCAAAAGCCATTGCTCTCGCACTCCTCCTACAAATTCGTTTCGCAGAAAATGGTTTATTTTTGAAGCCCTCCATATTGCTGCATCATGAGTAGAGCCAGGAAAATTGGGGTTGAACCCTATAATTTTTCCTCGTGCACTACACACCTAAAAATAAAATGCTTATTAATAAATACTTAATGAAGCCAAATTTAAAATAACTGTGTAATAATTAATATACCTACCAAGTCAGAAATAAATATGAACACTCACAATCTGGCAATTTATGCTATAAAAGCCTTTTCTGTTATAAAACAGGCTGCCAGGTGCAGTAGGGTGACTTAGCGGTGGTTTGGCTATAGCTACATGGGTTCCATCTACTGCACCTAATGTATTGGGCATGTTAAACATTTCTTGAAACCTAAAACACACAAAACCATATTAGTAGGTATTTCTATTAAGTAAGTAATTAGAAATCACTATACTTCATCTTGCATTGGCGTGATACTTACCCTGCCTTGGCTAGTTCTTTTTCCATTGGAGACGTTGGAAACTGTATCTCCCTGGGGGCGAGCTCTTCCACTATTGCTGTTGTAGTGATAGCAAGACAACGGCTAACAGTCGGTTGGCTCAAACCTAAAAAGTTATCTTGCCCTACTGCTGCCTGGTAACTGCCTTGTGCGAAAAATTGAAGCGCGCTGAGAATCTGCAAGGTTAGAATACCTGAAGTTTACAAGTGCATAGCAATGACATATTAGCTGAGGTTAGGTTTAGGCATGAAGGTTACTTTTAAATGTTTTGGTATATCACCCTCGGTTAATCGACGCGCATTCAATGAATTTATCAAATTAATCGCTCCAGATTTCGGAATTCGGAAAAGTTTCCGAAATTTTACTTCCGCTAGTCCAAACGGATTCGATACGTCCCTTATTTGTTCCAAGCGGATTTTCTCTTGGTAATGCCTGAAATTAAATTTCAAGATTTCTTTAGGTTACCAGTTTAACGAAAAAAAACCGAGATCAGTAAAAATTTATGAAACCTTTTACCTACTTGCTTTATTTACTTACCTCTCCCTATCTGATGAATAAATATGAGCTATAATAGCATATTCTTCCATATCAGCAAAATATTTGTTCACTTCTTTAAACTCAAATGCACTGACCAAATTTAATCGTCATCTATTTTGGTGCCGACTTATTTTAGTTTGACGTTTCTTATTTTAGGTCGAAATCGAACTTAAATGGCAACGTCTGAATAGCTTTTGACTAGGTTGAGTAACTAAAATCATTTAAGTGAGATTTCTCTAAAATTTAGTTTAGGGTGGTGCATCAGAATACGAAAAGACGTTTGACAGGACTAAACTATAATTTTAGTTAAGTTTAGTTTAGTGAGGCATGCAAGAATCGCGGCCAATATTTCACTGGAGTACATCGGTTATCAGCTACAATTCTACGTTCTAAAACTTAGCAAATGTGATCGAATTCACTATTTTTCTTAAATTTTAAACTGTCAGACGAATTGTTTCAACGGCTCCATTTTGGAAATATTGTCAGTAACACACGCAGCCTATTTGTAATTGTATATGACGGTGACAGGATCTGCGTTACTGTACATCATCATACAACAAGGATGCGTGTTCCCAGGGTTGCTGCCGCGCCTTTACAATACTACAAACACTTATTCTCCCTCACATCATATTTATTCTGTTTACGTATAATTATGTATTACTAATAGATTAATATATGCTTTGTACTATAATTTTGTGTTAGCTCTTGTAACAGCCTAGTTGTTCGCATGTGGGTGTGCAGGCGTGCTGGACTGCACGACGCTGGTGCGCGGGAGTCGCATGCGCTGGTCGCTCGCAGCGCATGACATCTGCTTCACGAGCGCCCTGCACGCGTACTTCTTCGGACTCGGCAAGTGCGTGCCCGTGGTGCGCGGCGCCGGCGTCTACCAGGTATCCTATTATCATATATATATATTATTGGTCACCAACATAATGATACAATATTTGTTAGATAAATGACATAATTATGTCCTTATTTAACACCCTAATAATTAGTGAACTCAGCATGTTATGTATAATTCAGACTTATAAAACACTCTTCTCTTAAATAGAATTAAAACCTAAACTAAAAGAAAAGACCATAACTTTGTTTGAATGGGAAAAATGACTTTACCTTTATATATATATAAAACTCAAATTAGAAGGGCTCAAGCGACCCTTTTTTCAATGCAGGGTCTCTTTGAAAAATTCTATTCCGTGTTCTGACCACAACCAGTCGGCAAATCTCAGCATTGTTGTCAGTGAGCTGTGTTCACCCGTTACACTCCTATATTAGTGGACAGATAACAACTTATTGTTATGTAGACGATGGCCAGGACGCCGAATTATTAATTTAATTGAATTTAGACTATGAAGGGTGTCCATATGACAATTTAGAATTGTATACAAGGAAACTACATGTATCAGCTCGTCTCTGCAACTTTAACTATTTTAATCTGTCACTATAACTGATAAGCTCATTTCTCTTGCCCTGAGAACCGAAAACAAAACAGAGAAACTCCACCCGGGACGTGTGGCTAGTGATAAATAAAATCGATGGCTCTGGTAGCTCTGATTATTGAAAAAGTTTTTTTTATTTGTATTCTTATCGTGCGATCAGTCTTTTGAGTATAAGCAGATGAGGTGAGATGAGGGGTTCCTAACGTGAAGGGCGCTGTTCCCAGTGAAGCCAGTCAGTTTGTCTGACTATCCTGGTGGAAGATGTCCCGCCTCTTTTTGAGCCGGCGTATGGTTTCAGGGATAGTTAGTTGACCCGCATCAAGCTGGTATTTATCTAGTTTTACTTTGTAATTTGCTCCATGAGTAACTATTTCTTTCTCTATCATACTTGTACCTAGCCATGTCGAGTGTCTTATTGAAATAGTAATCAAAAGTTATATAGTTAAGAGTAGAGGTAGGCTTGTGTCGTGTTCGCTGTGACGTGACGACGCGTCGGTAACGGTGACGAGTGACGCAGAGGTAATGTTGTGTTCCAGCCCGCGATCGAGTTCTGCATAGAGCGGCTCCGGCAGGGCGAGTGGGTGCACATCTTCCCCGAGGGACGCGTCAACGTGGACAAGGAGCCGCTGCGGTACAAGTGGGGCGTGGGCCGGCTGGTGGCGGCCTGCGCGGCCGGCGCGCGCGCACCACTCATCCTGCCCGTCTGGCACGAGGGTATGGACCAGGTACTGTCTGCCTGCTGCACCAGGCTGCTTGCTCTCGCTGCGGTGTCACAGACTGGCTCTCGACATCAGCGAGCGGCAGGCTTCAGTTGGAGCCCTGCGGCCGGTAGAAACCCCAATGTTGGTACTTGTCGTGCAAGTGAACATACATATAAACGTTTGTTTGCAGGTGTTGCCCAACACGGAGCCGTATCTGCTCAAGTTCCGCAAGCGAGTGTACTACCACGTGGGCGAGCCCATACAGATCCACCACCTGCTGGACAGCCTGCGCGCGCGCAACGCCAGCGAGGAGGAGACGCGCCGCTGCGTGACGGCCCGTCTGCAGCACGAGCTGCACCTGCTGCGCGACAAGACGCACCTGCTGCTGCGGCAGGCGGGCGCGCACCACCTGCTGGCCGCGCGCGCAGACCTGGGCTCCGGGACCGGAGACTCCAAGCCGCGCGCTGCCGACGCGGCCGGTGACGTCACAGCGCCGCTGCCCAACGGAGCTTCGCACCATGCCGACAAAGATAAGGATTCGTAGTGTGTGTCTTCGAACCCGGGACTGTGGCTGAGACGATGTGTTTACCTCCCGAGACCAGATGTAGCCGCACTCGGAATGGTATCTGTCAGTCGTATGTCCTCGACCACTAAACGTGTTGGGAGACCGAGAACTGCAGACCTGACCCTCGGGCTCTCGTGTACTCCCTAAAACAATAATATGTTACTTGTTCAGTTCTCAGCCATGTATTATACTGACAGATACAATATCGATTGCACCAGAACCGCCGTCTCTGGTCGCATTCAGTATTCGCGTCACAGATTCAGTAAGAGACTGTCTCCACATGGAGACAGTCTCTTACTGAATCTGTGTCGAGCGCGTGTATATCACTCAATCTGGCGACTATTGTGACGTCAAAGTGACATTAGTGAAGTGTAACCGTCACGTGACCTTCCCTACACCAGTAGACAGCGGGGGGGAGGGGGGGGGGGGTACTCAACTACTGTACTGTGCTCGTGTGTGACGAGCCCCGAACATCATCCGTACAATCCTGTGTTTACATTATTGACTATTGCAGTTTTTAGGGTCAGTTCATAGTACGTACAAGTTGTTCATAATGATGAGTACAATGACCTGTTTTCGGCTGAGTACAGTCTATATGTGTAACCCTGTACAAGTATTCCTTTAAATTGTTATGAATATTTGTATTGTGTTAACGTTCCGCTTCAGTTAGAGTTGTGAGTGTTTGTGTGTCACGGCCACCAGCGTGTCACGTGACCTGGTGGGGGAGGGGGGGGGGAGAGGGGCTCCTCACCGCGAGGAACATAATGCACTCGTGAATTAATGTGAATGTAAAACGGCAAACTTAATGTTGTTCGTCACGTGTTTGTATATTATTATTATTACGTGTAAAAGACATTATTAAGTTAACTTTTTTATAAGTGCCGCAAAAGTAGAACGATGCACAATAGTATAGTAGACACGCCTGCACCCGCGCATGCGCATTTGCCTGCGCCTGCGCCCGCGCCGGACGGGTGATACATATTGTTATGTTATATACGAGTGAATGTGGGTCGTTGAACGTGAGCGTGTCCCGCGGACTTGCTGCTTCCCAACACTGCGGGACAAGTCCGCGTCAACAAACTGTGTGTTTGTTACAAATGCAATATTGCACAATGTATTCCAACATGCACAAAACTTAGCAAAATGTATTTTATTATTGTCGGATGTTATTTTAGTTGTTTTCAAAGAGCATGCAACTTGACAATCATCACTACAAAAAAAACATACAGAGGAACATAGTACCTCCTCCTTTTTGGACGTCGGTAAAAAGACTAGTTTTCATAGTTAGTGTTTCGTTATATGAGTTCGCTGCAAAATGTAAATGTTTAATTTAGTTCTGTGACGTCACATTCAATATTTACGAATCACTTCATTATATCGTAAACCACCTGTCAAGTGTCATACTATTTGAAACAGACTATAACATGATTGTATTTCTCTTATAAAATTGTACCAACCCAATGTATATAATGCAGGATATAACTAGTCCAGGGTCTGTTACAATAGTAGTAGAGAAACTGTCCGCAGTGTTCAGCAATATCAGGCGGGCGAGGCCGCCGGACTACACTAGGCGGGCTAGCATGCGCACCGCGACGTCTTGTCGTCACTGTGTCGAGTGAGAACAATATCAGGCGGGCGAGGCCGCCGGACTACACTAGGCGGGCTAGCATGCGCACCGCGACGTCTTGTCGTCACTGTGTCGAGTGAGAACAATATCAGGCGGGCGAGGCCGCCGGACTACACTAGGCGGGCTAGCATGCGCACCGCGACGTCTTGTCGTCACTGTGTCGAGTGAGAACAATATCAGGCGGGCGAGGCCGCCGGACTACACTAGGCGGGCTAGCATGCGCACCGCGACGTCTTGTCGTCACTGTGTCGAGTGAGAACAATATCAGGCGGGCGAGGCCGCCGGACTACACTAGGCGAGCTAGCATGCGCACCGCGACGTCTTGTCGTCACTGTGTCGAGTGAGAACAATATCAGGCGGGCGAGGCCGCCGGACTACACTAGGCGAGCTAGCATGCGCACCGCGACGTCTTGTCGTCACTGTGTCGAGTGAGAACAATATCAGGCGGGCGAGGCCGCCGGACTACACTAGGCGGGCTAGCATGCGCACCGCGACGTCTTGTCGTCACTGTGTCGAGTGAGAACAATATCAGGCGGGCGAGGCCGCCGGACTACACTAGGCGAGCTAGCATGCGCACCGCGACGTCTTGTCGTCACTGTGTCGAGTGAGAACAATATCAGGCGGGCGAGGCCGCCGGACTACACTAGGCGAGCTAGCATGCGCACCGCGACGTCTTGTCGTCACTGTGTCGAGTGAGAACAATATCAGGCGGGCGAGGCCGCCGGACTACACTAGGCGGGCTAGCATGCGCACCGCGACGTCTTGTCGTCACTGTGTCGAGTGAGAACAATATCAGGCGGGCGAGGCCGCCGGACTACACTAGGCGAGCTAGCATGCGCACCGCGACGTCTTGTCGTCACTGTGTCGAGTGAGAACAATATCAGGCGGGCGAGGCCGCCGGACTACACTAGGCGAGCTAGCATGCGCACCGCGACGTCTTGTCGTCACTGTGTCGAGTGATAACAATATCAGGCGGGCGAGGCCGCCGGACTACACTAGGCGGGCTAGCATGCGCACCGCGACGTCTTGTCGTCACTGTGTCGAGTGAGAACAATATCAGGCGGGCGAGGCCGCCGGACTACACTAGGCGAGCTAGCATGCGCACCGCGACGTCTTGTCGTCACTGTGTCGAGTGAGAACAATATCAGGCGGGCGAGGCCGCCGGACTACACTAGGCGGGCTAGCATGCGCACCGCGACGTCTTGTCGTCACTGTGTCGAGTGAGAACAATATCAGGCGGGCGAGGCCGCCGGACTACACTAGGCGGGCTAGCATGCGCACCGCGACGTCTTGTCGTCACTGTGTCGAGTGAGAACAATATCAGGCGGGCGAGGCCGCCGGACTACACTAGGCGAGCTAGCATGCGCACCGCGACGTCTTGTCGTCACTGTGTCGAGTGAGAACAATATCAGGCGGGCGAGGCCGCCGGACTACACTAGGCGAGCTAGCATGCGCACCGCGACGTCTTGTCGTCACTGTGTCGAGTGAGAACAATATCAGGCGGGCGAGGCCGCCGGACTACACTAGGCGGGCTAGCATGCGCACCGCGACGTCTTGTCGTCACTGTGTCGAGTGAGAACAATATCAGGCGGGCGAGGCCGCCGGACTACACTAGGCGAGCTAGCATGCGCACCGCGACGTCTTGTCGTCACTGTGTCGAGTGAGAACAATATCAGGCGGGCGAGGCCGCCGGACTACACTAGGCGAGCTAGCATGCGCACCGCGACGTCTTGTCGTCACTGTGTCGAGTGAGAACCATATCAGGGCATGCGCTAGCTCGACAGGCGACACTCGTGTCGGATGCTCTACTCTACTCGACCGTAGCTTGTATTGCACACGAAGCTCTTATTTCTTCAAATGTTGTACATAACGCACTGGGACCTGGGAGTCACTCCGCTGTATCATAATATGCTTGTGTCGCCGTGTGTACGAACGACTATACAATATTCGCATAGATAAGTGATGTACTGTACTGTATGTACCACCTCGCGGGAATATTCATACAACAGAATCTGGTTACAGCAACTCTACAACTAACAGCTGATGTCCTCTCACTAGCTGATAACTAAACTAGAGAGTGCGGCACGTCGGTATAACAGGATACAGAACAATCCAGATTTATAGTAATGGTTGTGTATAAAACTAAAATAAATAATACATCCAAATCATTTTGATTGCTCGCTCGTCGGGTGGATGGCGCCTGATGTGGGTCGCGTTGGTAATCACGACAAGCGACTTATTTCGTGGTGCAGCCCCCCCTCCTCCTCCTCCCCCCCACCCCGGACGCACACTACGCGGCTCTGAAGTGTGACGTCCGCGTGTCACTCTGGAATCGTAGCTCATGACGGGTGAACAAATTTGAATGAGTTTATATTTATTTATTTATTGATAGGAAAACCAACAGCTTTTTACACTAACATATACAATGAAAAGACTATAGAAAGCCAGTTACAGGTTTAATAAAATATGATAAAGAGTTTTTTAATAAAAGATAATATATCAATAGTAACCATAATCACAGAATACATTTATGTACGTATAAGTACAGAAGAATCACTCCGCAAAATCATTTAAATAAGTAGCGACTCTTGCTACTACACAATAAAGTCCATTTCAGAACGTGCGAGCGCTAACTACCTACAGCTATATTAACCTAGAAGTTACCTCTCTGTGTATTGGCGGCTCCACATTAGTGCCGTGAAGCTCCGAGAACAAGCGTGAACGTGAATGTGGAGGGTTTTCGCGGGGTTCACGCCTGTTCCCCGATCAGAGTCTGTATTTTGTGCCGCGACAAAGGGTTCGCGCGGCGTTCACGCGTACACATCCACATTCACGGCCCCGCGCCAGTTTACTTCTTGTTTACTCCGGTCTATAAAGGCGTACGGACGTCATCTACCATCTTCTTCTTTTCCAACGCTTTTTAATAACTTTCTTGTTTTGGACGTCTAAATAGTAATATGTTGCCACAGCAAACAAAGTTATTGCAGCAGCAGATTCTACGTACATTTCGCGGCGGGTTTCACGAACGACTGTGAACATCCCGTGAATGTGGAGGGCACGACTTGTGCCGCGAATTCACGGCACTAATGTGGAGCCGCCATATCGCGTAACTCTTGTCGCGTTATCTGTTGGCAGCGGCAGCGGGCACGGCAAGTCGACTACCTACATGTAGCTTTATACCTAAAGTGCGGAGTGCGCCAGGCCTGCCATGTGTTTATTAATAGTGGGGGTGAGGTTTATATAAGATTTATAATACATGTGTGGCTCAGTGTGCGTGCGTGAACCTAAACAAGAGTAAAGTGGACCGTAGTATTGTCGAAAGCTTCTACTTCGTAGTACTCCCTTCCGAGCGTAATTTTGATAAGCGATTTTGCATATATTTTTACACGAGTTTACACCTCATAGGAGAGTCCCGAGTGCGGTGTCCACCTCAGCATCACCCGCTGGCGGCCCCCGGGTCGCGGTGACCCCCGGGTCACGGTGACCCCCGGGTCGCTGCGGCCGCGCTCCCGGCTCCGACCAAAGACTTGCACTTAAAGTGCATCGCATATTTTATACTTGTCCTAAATATTTTTTAAAGTATTTACAAATCATGTTTGGAATGAAATATCAAATCAAACAATATAATATTAAGTAGTGCTGTAAATGTAACATGTGTATTCGTGTCGTTAGTGTCAGTGTTTGTTTGTTTGTATTTCGTGTACATATCTGGAAGGTGATACATCAACGTTTTTATTTGAATACGTGTAGATATGTATTATAATTTATTGCAGGAAGTAGTGTGTGTAACGCAGGCCAGCCCGACGGAGCGGCTTGTATCGTTGCCAGGTAGTATCAACTGCCCGCTTGCTTATTCATACTTATTAAAGTTTTCCTTGATCATATGCATAATTATGTTATTAAAATTTATGTTACTTATCCAAATATTTAATTAGTATGAACGAGCAGGTGAACATTGAACTCCACGTTCCTCACCTCTGTGAATGTCTCCGCCTGCCGATACTTGTGTTGCGTGTCTCCCGCGCGGCCGCGCGTCTATAGAGGGTATTTGTAAATTATTATTTTGTTAAAATGGCGTTTGTATTGAGAGTGAGTTGGCGCGTGACCGTTGACGGACGGGGTAACCCGCGGGCTCGGTCTAGTGCACGGCCAGACAGTGCCATCTATCTGTGACCGAGACAAACTAACAAATGTAAATAATACCTACTACGTGACGTAACGGTCATTTGTATGAAAGAGTTTTGTCCATTCTATAGTTGAGTCGAGACCCTGTAAGCTCAGTAGAAAACGATTCATTTAATCTATTCAAGTGATTGTTTCCGCGCGGCGCCCAGCGTTATCTATACGAGTGGATTGTCTTCTGAATAGCTGCTGGACTTGAGAAATCTTTCATTCAAACCTTCGTTCCGTTAGAAAATACTCTATCGATGTGTTTTAGAGCCGTAGTTTCCGCGGCGCTGCGCCGGCGCAGGGCGCCTCGCGACGCGGCGCTGCGCCGGCGCAGGACGCCGCGCGGTCCGCTTGTACATACCAGATAGTTGTGGTCGTTGTATAGCTGTTATGTAATCATGTTCATATTTGTTTGATTCTGAGGAATGTGCGCTTTTTGAGAATACTTTTTTCGAAATAAATTGGTGGACTAAACGTAATATGCATTTTTCTTTGTGGGTACCAGATAATACTTTACCTATATCTCTACCGAATTTGTTCCACTGGTGGGGATTTATTTTGTAACGTCTGCTACAGTACAGGTCTTCACAGTAACGGAGGGTAAGATAATGGTCACAATAATGATGTACTTACATACCTTAGAATGATTAGTGAATCCCGCGTACCTACCTACCTACTGGCCGGAATTAATTATAACAAACATTTTGTATTTACACTATATTACACATTATATCTTCATATCAACGTACATTTCGTCATATTTACATTAATTACATAAAAAATATGATTTATGTAATAATTTCATTGGCAATAATTTATTTACAAACAAGTTTTAAATATTCCAAGTTAGGAGAAGTGCGCGTCGTGTGGATGTAGTTGTAGACCCACACAAGTAGGTACCTACTACACGAACAAGAAACATCGACATTAACTACTCATACATAACGACAACTAATTTCGACCAATCATTCGCAATAAATTATCATTTTCTCTCAAACATGGTGTTTAATGTAAACATAATTTAAAAAATACGTTTCGACCTTTCCTGAAGTATTTAGTCTCAACTATCTTGTATCTGCTTACAATATTTCAATATAAATGCACAGAGGTTATGTTACAGAATCAAGCTACCGGACTCATATTAATTATCTATACATACTAATATTATAGAGGAAACATTTGTTTGTTTGCATCGAATAGGCTCCGAAACTACTGAACCGATTTGAAAAATTATTTCACTGTTGTGAAGCTACACTATCCCTAGCTACACGGGTGACATAGACTATATTATCCCGCGCGAAGTCGGGACGGTCGACTAGAAGTCTTATAAACATGCTGGCCATAAATATAATCAATTACCAACTATTAAATTGAAATGTGTTCAAACTTAAGAAAGGTAAAAACATTTTAATGTTTGGCTAGACAAGAGAGCGCACTATACTTACGAATGACGTCACATGCAAGTACGCCATACAAACTGCACACTGCACTCATACAAATTGAATTAGAATACAATAATAAAAACACCTGTCTGATAGCCTGTTGACATTTCCAAACGGCTACAGCTGGGCGTCCTGAGTGTGTGTGTGTGTGTGTGACGGCTGTCCTGGGAGTAGCTCACAATAAAAGCTAAGTTTTCATACAAATATGTCATTCAATAAAGCAAATGTAGTTGATAATGATGAGTACAGCTACCTCCTCTCTGGCTCGGCACCAGTACACGTCCGGTGGAGACTGGTACCACACCAGTACACGTCCGGTGGAGACTGGTACCACACCAGTACACGTCCGGTGGAGACTGGTACCACTCGGACGACACCTACATACATGTCTCTCTCGTACTCTGTTGTTGCACACAGACAGACAGCTCTGAGCCGCCCTCCTTCCCAACAACACAACACACACGACAGACACGACAGACAACTGTTTGTTACAACATATTGTATGTACATAGGTAGTTGCACGGAGTCAGTACAGTCAGTAGGTACAGTGTATCAGCTTGTCTGTGTGTTGATGTGTATCAACAATACTAATATAACATGTCTTATCATTATCACAACCTCACTGCAGCACCAGGACTTAGGCCTTCACTGCGGGACTCTATATCAGTGGTCCAGGTGGAGTCTCAGGGGTCGACGGGGGTCTATGTAGACGTGACAAAAATATGAGGGTTTACAATTCGTAAGCATTATATTGTAGAAATGTAGCTGCAGGGGATCCACCGGAACCGGCTGCAGGGGGTCCACCGGAACCAGCTACATTTTGGTAGCTACGGCTACCTGTTTTAAGCGATTCTGTTTAGGTGATTGCGTAAAGTTGCGCGACCACAAACCGTATCTCGGCACGTTAACGTGATTTTGTGCAGAACGCTGTTTCAGCAGTGTTCGTACATTTGTTGCGACACCAAAAATAATAATTGTTACACATACATATTGACGTGCAAAAATATTGTGAACACAAAATTAAGAATCCCACTTTCTGTGGATAGATATGGGATAGGAGTGGGATGACAGCACGATGGAAGAGAGCTTGCAATAGGAATAGAGACGATGACGCGAGATAACAGAGCGACAGGATTTTCTTGTACGCGTACGAAGTCGCGGGCGACACCTAATATAAATAAATATGAAATAGTGTTCGTTGGTAAGCGTATCACTGGAGGATGCTGAGAACGCATTTAGCAGTTTTTTTTAATGTTCGAAATACTCCGAAGAAGAAATTTATGAGAAGAAAAATTAGAAAATTCTGGAATAACTGAGTGCTTAATTCTATGACATTTTTGTATGAACTTTTTCAGTCAAATTTATACATGACGTCTGTCGGATCTACTGGGAGGTAGTACATAACTGAACTGATGGTACGAGTAGTACATGTTACAAGAGTTGTGTCGCACACCACGCTCCCAGCAGTCCGTGCAGTCCACGGCGGGAACTCCAGCAGGTACACAGCAGGCAGGGGACGTCACTCGTCAGCAGGATGCAGCGCCAGCAGCGAGGAGGCTCCGAAGGGCGAGCGGTAGGAGACGCGGCGCTCCGTGAACAGCCGCGCGGGGGGCGCCACGTCCGCCAGGTACACGCGCCCTGCGACACAACACACTCACTTACACCCCTCCCTCCCTTCCTCCCTCCCTCACCCTCACACAACAACACACATTATATTACGACCTTGACATCGACCAAACATCTGAACAGTTCTTTTTTAGGTTTCCATAACCAAAGGGTAAAACGGGACCACCCTATTACTAAGACTCTGCTGTCTGTCTGTCCGTTTGTCACCAGGCTGAATCTCATCAACCGTGATAGTAAGACAGTTGAAATTTACAAAGATGATGTATTTCTGTAGCTGCTATAACAACAAATACTAAAAAACAGAATAAAATAAATATTTAAGGGCTTTTCTAGGCAAGCATCATCGCGTGACATCAGCGTGGTGGCAGAGAAACGCCAGCCTATAATTACATTTAAATAAACATCGGCCAAGTACGAGTCGGGCTCGCGCATTGAAAACAGACCCTTCCCCCCCCCCCCCCCCCCCCACAGCTTAGCTACAGAAAGTAGGTATGTTTGACAGGTAACACCACGCCGGCTGCGCCTGAGTGCAGTGAGGTGCAGCAGCGAGGCGGGACGGTGTCGGCACGCTCGGTGTACGCGGTAAGTACTTCCTGATTGTCGCGGCATGCGCAGGAGTGCAGGGAGTGGCGCGGGATCGTTACGGCATACCTACCGCTAACTTCTACACGATTGATTGTTGCGGGGGCTCCAGCGTGACTCCACCGTGACGTCACAACACTCACCCAGCTCGGCGGGCAGCGCGGGCGGCACCAGCGCCACCACGGAGGCACGCACGCAGACGTGCTCCCAGCCGCGGGGCGGAGGCTCCAGCGCCACCAGGGCCGCGCGCGACTCCATCGCCCACGCCAGTGCAGCCCTGCACAATTCAATATGCAAAACTTTATTTTCCATGGTAATTAAAACAAAAGGCACTTGGAAGAGTCAGGTGACGGGGGGGCGGAGGCGCCACACCCGTTCTGACGTCACACATCACACGAGCATTCCTTCACGTGGGAGTCAGTAACGGATTATTAACAATATAATATTTCTTTATTACACATGGAAAAATACAAAAGAAAATTAAACTAACAAATGAACGAGCGTAGCGAGGGCTTTAATATACCCGAGTTTCAAGATTGTTGTTTCTCCTAAGGGATCTTGTATCATACAAACCAATTAGTTATAATATATTATTTCGGTGTTGACCCTTAATTTAGTGTTGTTTTTACTTAGTTTTTCATAATAAGTCTTACGAGCTCTTTTCGGCTTAGTACACCCTTTCCGCGTAACCCTGTAGAGTAGTGCGGAGAAGAGTCTGATGTGGTGTCTCGTCATGAGACGCTGCCCACGTGGAGGAGTAGTGTGATGTGAGTGTGTGTGTACTCACGCATACTGTTCCTGCGGGTCGTCGAGCTGCGGGTCGTAGAGCGCCAGCAGCACGAGGTCGGGGCTCGGCAGCGAGTCCAGGTCGGGCGGCAGTGCCACGTCCCCCAGCGCCGCGGCCGCCAGCTCGCGCGCCAGCGGCGGTGGCGGCGCGCGACCTGCGCCCGCCGGCAGCAGGGCGGCGGCACGCGCGCCGTGCGAGGCCAGCACGCGCGCCGCCGCCAGCCCCGCGGCGCCGGCGCCGTGCGCGCCGCACAGCGCCACCACACGCGGCGCCTGGTGCGCGTTGCGCGCCTCCAGCCGCCGGCCGCCGCCCACCAGCCGCAGCGCCACGTCGGCGGCGGCGCGCGCCAGCAGCGCCTGCGAGAACTCGAGCAGCCCGAGCCGCTGCAGCCCGTGCCACAGGTCGCGGCGCAGGCGCGGCGCGGCGCCCCCCACCCGCGCGCCTAGGTCGGTCACGTAGTCCCGCGGCCCGCGCAGCTCCTCCGGCAGCCGCAGCAGCACGGTGTGCGCCCCGCCCGCGCCCGCACCCCCCGCGCCGCCCCCCAGCACGTTCTCGTCGTGCCGGTACTTGTCGTCGGGCGCGGTGCGCAGCAGGTCGGGCCGCGCGCCGCGCATCTGCTCCCAGAGCGCGCGCTTGTCGAACAGTGCGAGGTTGCCCTCGAAGTCGAAGTCGTCGTCCAGCGCGATGGAGGCGGCGGACCCGAAGCACGCCTCGTTGCGACGCCGCGCCGCCGCGTTTCCTCCGGTCGCGCCCCCACCGCCCGCACCCGCGCCCCCGCCCCGCCCTTTCGGCGTTGAGCCGGAGTTACCGAAACTGCCTAAAACACATTTTGTATATTATTTTACATACACAGTGGTAATGAAAAGGGCACAAATGGTTTGGTTCGAGTTTGTTGGAACATAACACAGGAACTGCAACAGAATATATTTTTATTTTTATTTTATTTTATTTTACATGGAAAACAAACAGCTGCTAATTAACACAGTAGATACGAGATAAACAGTTACACAAAAGCCAAAAATATGTTTTCACTAATACAAACAAAAATAATGTAAAAGCCCCGTTGCAACACCAACTTGGGCCTGAATAGACAAATAAGTAGTACCTATTCGAAAAACAAACATTCGAAGTCTTTAACATAAGAGATAATACGTTAGTTACCAAAGAAATTAAAAGAAAATATAAACAAATAATACCCAAAATAAAACTATAAAAAACTATAAAAAAAAAAAAAAAAAACCTCATACAAACTAAATGTTTCTTTTATATTTGGTTTTACGTTTTTTTGCCAAACTATTTTTAGTGTTGTCATATTTCACTTTTGATGTATCAAAGAATTTTTTGGAAATTGTATTATTAAATGTATTTTGCCTCATCATAAATAAATCAACATTGGATGAATAGTTGCGGTTGAAATTAAATAAAGTGCGAATAAAGAAGGAGTTTTTTCGATAATTAGTTTCGTAGCATGGAGTATACAGCTGAAGATTATGTCTACGAGGAGCTGAGCTTAGAGGAGTCACAAGACCAATTCGAGACAATAGAGAAGAGCAATCGATCCTATTAGAAAGTATATTGGACATGAAGGTCAGGTCAGCAACCTCTCTTCTGACTCGAACAGGCAACAAATGATGATGAAAGCAAACCTCATCATACTCATAGTCAGCACTCAGAATCTTAGCTTTGAAATTTATATAACGTAGGAACTTCTTTTGGGGCCTCTCAAGGATGTTCATATATTTTTCATAACAGGGGTTCCAAACTTGAGAAGCATATTCAAGTTGACTACGTACTAATGAACAATAGAGAATCTTCAAAGTCTTAATCATTTTAAAGTCCCTAGTAGTTCGGAGAATAAAGCCCAACGTTTTCATGGCTTTGTTCGAGATGTTTTCAATATGTTTATTGAAGAGCAGTTTCGAGTCAAGGGTCACTCCAAGATCGACAACTGAATCCATTCTAATCAAGGGCTGGCCATTGATTTTGTAACTATACGTGAGCATCCGGTTAGATCTACTAAAAGTAATGCAGCTGCATTTTGATATGTTTAGATCTAACTTGTTCATCACGCAATAGTCATGAAGATTATCTAGGTCTAACTGCAGCAGCTCTAAATCATGATAGTTCTTAATGACTTTGAAAATTTTCATATCGTCAGCGAAAAGTAGAATATTGGAATGCTTGAAACACTGATTAATGTCATTCACAAAAATTATGAACAAGAGAGGCCCAAGAATAGATCCTTGGGGCACACCCGAGGGAATGAGCGATGGAGCCGACATAAAACCATTCAAAGCTACAGTTTGGGTACGACCGTTGACATAAGAGGTGAACCACCTTAGAAGATCACCTCTTATACCTGCAGCGTACAATTTGGCGAGAAGGATTGAGTGATCTAAGCGATCGAAGGCCTTACGATAGTCTGTGTATACGGCATCTACTTGCCCCCCACCTTCCATGCCATTAGTGACCTCATCGACAAATGAGACCAGATTAGTAGTGGTAGACCTTCCTTTGAGAAAACCATGTTGCTGTGGTAGGAAAGTGTGTTTAAGAGCGGCGTATAGTTGGGCATGAACTATTTTCTCAAAGACCTTGGCTAATACGCAGAGCTTAGAAATCGGTCTATAGTTTGACACATCACGCTTGGGGCCTTTTTTATGGATCGGGGTTATTGTAGCAGATTTCCATATACTTGGCAAAACCCCTTCAGTAATAGATCTATTAAATAACAGAGAAACGGGATATATCAAACTTTCAGCGCAATGCACTAGTAAGTGTGGATGAAGGCCATCAGGTCCGGCAGATTTATTACAGTCTAAGGTTTTAAGTAATTTTAATAATTCTGAGTTAGATACTTCAATAGTGCAAATGTCAGCTGCTGAGCTGGCCCTATCCAGATTATTTAAAAGAGAAACTGGAGCTTGCGGGAGACTGGCCAAATAGTTAGAGTCAAAAAAGTCAGCAAAAGCATTACAAATTTCATCACCGGAATCAACAGATTGTGCATTATAAGTCATTGATGACGGATATGAATTATGCTGTTTATTGGACTTGATATACGACCAAAAAGCTCTCGGGTTATCACGGATCGAGCTTTCTATCATTGCAATATAACTAAGATAACATTCATGCTCGACTTTCTTGACTCGCTCACGCAAGATCCTAAAAGAGATATGAAAACTTAATGTCAGACCTGCATGGTTGTTGTTCTTGTTAGGCCTCGCGCCCTGGATGTCGATGGGCTTGCTGCGCGCCGGCGCCGGCGCCGAGCTCGCGCCCGCTGCCGCGCCTGCGCACCCCGCGCGACCCGCAGAGGTCTTCAGACTGTTGTTCACGCAGCTGGGTGGCGCCGGCAGACTACCTGCGTGGTATTATCATTCTTCAAAAATACACATTATTTACATGATTGCATTAGTGAATACAGGAAAACTGGGAAATCTTATACCTACAAATCTGCTAGAATCTGATCATTTGGTGAGCGTCTGATCCTCGGGATAAGTCTGATCCTCGGGATAAGTCTGATCTGCGTCTGATCCTCGGGACACGCGAACCTCTACGGCAGGTTCAGCAACAGAGCATGTTGTTTAGACCAATGTCTTTTAGACAAGAGTCACGCACCAATTGAACAAACTATAATTAACCATATTTATTTTTTTAAAGTACTCAATTTTGTATACTAAGAGAGTAGTTTGGGTTTTATTGTACATCCAACAGAAGATGGTATTTGACGTGCTGTCATGTCATGACTTATGGTGCTGAATGGACACTAACAGTCGGAGCAGTCTTGTTAGTTCAAGGTTACTCTGTGAGCTAAGATCCCACATGGCCCGGCAATGTTCAACGCAGCTCATAACAGAGCAGCATAGCTCAGCTGCCTTCAGAGGCAGCTTCCGCTATGCTGCAACCAAGTGTTGGAACAACATTCCGCCGCCGATAAGGAATCTGCAGAGTATGTACGGTTTTAAAGCAAAACTAAAAGATTTTTTTAATAAACATCAAAAAAGTGAAGAGCTCTTAAGGAACGACACCAGCGCAATTTAAACTTTTAATTAATTTTCAATATTTTAAAGTTGTAATTCCATCCTGCATCTAGTTTATTTACCTACACAAGTTTGCTAGTATTTATGTAATATGTTTAGTTCTAAACATTCAAAGATAATTTTGTTGTTTTATGTTTAGCTATTATTATATATATCACTACCATATTAGTATCAAAGTGTTGTTGTACTGCACACCTGGTGTTTCACGACGTGCGTGACGTCACCGACAGGTTCCAACGGAAGACCAGCGCTGGTTTTATACGACCAACACTATGTTGAGTTGGGACTGATTCAGGAACCTGTTTTTAATACTTTATATAATATTGTTTCTGTCATTAATAAATATTTTTCTTTCCTTCTTTCTTTCTATGGAAAGAGCCATGTTCAGAGTTTCATTAAAGGGATTGTCTAGAATGAAGTTACATCGCCAGTTAAAATCATATTAAAAGCATAGCTCAGCATATTAAAACAAGGAATTGAATTGAAAGAGCCTTGCAAACATATATTGGGCGAGGACATTGAGAGGCACGGGGAAGTCTTTGCTGTGTCCCTCGTATTTCAATGGCCTTCAACACAGTCTGGCACGAAAGCCTACTACCTTCATACGGGCTACCTGCTGGCCTGTGTTCCTGGATGAAAGCCTGATAAACAAGCTACCTTCATACGGGCTACCTGCTGGCCTGTGTTCCTGGATGAAAGCCTGATAAACAAGCTACCTTCATACGGGCTACCTGCTGGCCTGTGTTCCTGGATGAAAGCCTGATAAACAAGCTACCTTCATACGGGCTACCTGCTGGCCTGTGTTCCAGGATGAAAGCCTGATAAACAAGCTACCTTCATACGGGCTACCTGCTGGCCTGTGTTCCTGGATGAAAGCCTGATTAACAAGCTACCTTCATACGGGCTACCTGCTGGCCTGTGTTCCTGGATGAAAGCCTGATAAACAAGCTACCTTCATACGGGCTACCTGCTGGCCTGTGTTCCAGGATGAAAGCCTGATAAACAAGCTACCTTCATACGGGCTACCTGCTGGCCTGTGTTCCTGGATGAAAGCCTGATAAACAAGCTACCTTCATACGGGATACCTGCTGGCCTGTGTTCCTGGATGAAAGCCTGATAAACAAGCTACCTTCATACGGGCTACCTGCTGGCCTGTGTTCCTGGATGAAAGCCTGATTAACAAGCTACCTTCATACGGGCTACCTGCTGGCCTGTGTTCCTGGATGAAAGCCTGATAAACAAGCTACCTTCATACGGGCTACCTGCTGGCCTGTGTTCCAGGATGAAAGCCTGATAAACAAGCTACCTTCATACGGGCTACCTGCTGGCCTGTGTTCCTGGATGAAAGCCTGATAAACAAGCTACCTTCATACGGGCTACCTGCTGGCCTGTGTTCCTGGATGAAAGCCTGATAAACAAGCTACCTTCATACGGGATACCTGCTGGCCTGTGTTCCTGGATTGGACACTTCGTGCATTGTTTTGTTTATGCTCACGAGTACAACGGGTTGTCGTGACATACCAGTGTTGTGGCTGGCCTGGAGAGTCTCGCAGACGGTGGCGCGCTGACCTTTCTTGTTCTTGGCGACAGCCACGGTGCTGTGCGCCTGCTCGGCCGGCTCGGGGGCATTCTCGATTATCTTCAACTCTTTTATGTCCGCCGCACTGAACATAACCAACAAATATTATACACACTCCGAGGTAACGGTAGGTTATAACTCTCCTACCCGACTATATATATATTAAGAAAATTACTAACTTTAGTGTTACTTGAGATTTTGGATAAGGAAAGCCGTTTCTGAAAGCTTTCGTGAGAGTAACCGTGGTGCCATCCGCTTCCAAAATAGTGCCTTGGTAGCAACCTAAAGGTTCTCCGCAGTTGACTGACACAGCGTATCCAATCCACTTCGACATTTTTATTTATTATAATACTCTAATTGCACGAGAATGAGTAATTATATTACTACGTAAATACAAACAAAAATATATACCCAAATAGCCCAACCAAGTTTACACACAGTTTTTTTTGTTCATTTTTGATGACAATGGACACAAAGCCCTTCGGTCGTAATCTTGAACGAAGCATCATAATACTAAACACAAATAAATAGCATCAAACAAGTAACAGTAAGAGTTAAGCAAAATTAGTCAAGTCATGGTCAAATCAAATTCATGCCCAGTAAAATATAGACGACTTTACAAGAGGCATCAATGGAGTTTTGGAAACAGCACGAAAAGACATGTTACCTATTACTTATATTCTCTTTGATGTTACCTATCACCTTTTTACATCACTCGCCTGTACTCGAGCACATCTTGGTATTATAATTTATATGTCTGTGGAGCACATTCACGACACGAGCACGTTATAAATAATAATTCACCATTATTGCACATTAACACTCGGATATACACAAGTTTAGGAAAATAATATAACGAGACGATGAACGAGACGACATGTTTTTATCGACGACTCCACGTTAGCGCCAAAACTTGTAAGCGTAGGCATTAGAGGCAACGAAAATACCGAGTGCTGCCAATTGTTTCGAAAGAAAACGCGCTGTCAGAACTTTGAAAAATCGATTTAGCGTTAGATAACAACTTGAGAAAACAGCGCTACATTCAGAGCCAAATACAAACTACCAATTATCCTGTGGTAAAGCCTCTCGTCTTTACAACAGGATTACCACTTTAGTGGGGCATGAGTTTGACTTGACCGTGGCTTACTTTGCTTGGCTCTGACTGTAACTATGATTACTATGACTCATGAACCTACTAGGTTCATGCTATGACTTGTGTGAAGCTATTTAATACTAAGCAAACTTGATTAATATAAGGACTGAAGGACTCAGTATCCATGGAAATGAAAAAATAAAATAAAAAACTTCGTTGACTTCGTTCGGCACTTGACATTACAACTTTAACAGTTATCTTTTTTTTTATGTTGTTTTGACGAATGTTTTAACGTCAAAGAGAATGACGTTCACGACGTTCACGTTGTTATCCAATTGTTATCGTGTTACGCTAGAGAGTCATAGACGTTTGCGACGTTTCGCTAGTTTTAGCAGAATTTCTCCGGGTTCGTTTTGTAAATAAATTATGAATAAGAAAATTGTTTACACAAACAAACTTTAGTCAAATTTTAATATTTCGCTTATAAAATATGGCCATGGATACGGTGAGTCTCATTACCTCAATGTTTTGGTATTAAACAAATTATTATAGGTACCTTAACTTGGTGCCATTACAAATAACACCACCAAAAACATTTTTTTTATGTATGTGCCAAACAAACGATACGTAAACATAAAAGATAAAGATAAACAAACATAAATATAAAGATAAACAAACTGTACATTGGTTAAGTTAGGATCCTTTGAGAAATTCTTGAGATTTAATTATGTAGATGCAAGCTCTTTATTATTTCCATAAATTACAGCTACAATTATTTAAATATCAATAATGCTATGAAAAAACTTCTTGTTTCTTGTTAATAAAATAATAATATTATGTAACTTTGCATCTTGTCATAATTTGATTTGAAGATTACATGACCTGGTACTATAGTATAGGTAGGTAGGTATATAGCTGTATTTAATTGAAGGTAATGTTAGAGCTTGGCATCTTAAGACTGAATTTTTCACTTATTTGTATTTTGTTGGGATATCACAACTTTTTGTAAAGTTAGTGACATAAGATTTTGCACAATAAGTAGTACAGAAGGTAATACATTATCATAAGTACAGCTAAAGCAATTATTTAAACACATTAAAACAACAAAAGAAAAATAATTAGCATGTATTTCAGAAATTATTGTATTATAATAATTTTCAATGTGAGAAGTAAAATTTATAAACAATAAAAGTACAATTAACTAAAACTTAAAGTAGCAACTAAGATATCAAGCTAATAACATCGCTGAATTATATTCAACAACAATCTACAAGCAGAGTGTTTCTTCGGCACCTCCACTACTTCACAACAACATTGTACAGCTACTGCCTCACCTCACTACACGGCGCAGTACTTCACAACAACACTGTACAGCTACTGCCTCACCTCACTACACGGCGCAGTACTTCATAACAACACTATACAGCTACTGCCTCACCTCACTACACGGCGCAGTACTTCATAACAACACTATACAGCTACTGCCTCACCTCACTACATGGCGCAGTACTTCACAACAACACTGTACAGCTACTGCCTCACCTCACTACACGGCGCAGTACTTCACAACAACACTGTACAGCTACTGCCTCACCTCACTACACGGCGCAGTACTTCATAACAACACTATACAGCTACTGCCTCACCTCACTACACGGCGCAGTACTTCATAACAACACTATACAGCTACTGCCTCACCTCACTACATGGCGCAGTACTTCACAACAACACTGTACAGCTACTGCCTCACCTCACTACACGGCGCAGTACTTCACAACAACACTGTACAGCTACTGCCTCACCTCACTACACGGCGCAGTACTTCATAACAACACTATACAGCTACTGCCTCACCTCACTACATGGCGCAGTACTTCACAACAACACTGTACAGCTACTGCCTCACCTCAGTACACGGCGCAGTACTTCACAACAACACTGTGCAGTTACTGCCTCACCTCACTACACGGCGCAGTACTTGGAAACTAACAGAAGTTTGTCACTGACTCACATTTCACCTAGTTCCTAATGGTTGCCTACAAATGATTAAGTACATATAGAAAATAAAAAAACTAAAATAATTTCTTAGAATTTCGCGATTATTACACATTTAAATTAAATACTTAACATACTAAAATAACGTAATACACACAATAAAATATGTTAAATTAAAAAAAAAAATTACCATGTTCATACTACAAAACTTTGTAGTACTTAATAATTTAATGATAGCACAATATTGTTGGACAAGGACATGAGATACATTTACATTCTTACGACCTTGTATGTTACTTCATATGTATGTGTACCTACTACTACCTACTACCTACCATGTTCTGACAAATATATAATAACTGGTTCTGTTCTGGGAATTCTGACAGTCACTACTGGAGGACACTACTGATGATGTGATGCACCGTGCACGACACGGCACACTTACACTTCCATTATAATAACATTCTGAACCCAGCACCAACACCAACACTGTGCAGAAAATGTAATGTTTGGGTCAGTATCTTGGTAGGTCTCATATGGAACCGTCAGTGCGCAAGCCCGACTTGCACTTGGCCAGTTTTATTTCCTTCCTCTTGGTCCCTGCATCTATATTGATAGTAGGTTCCTGACTAGACTAGAGGTTCCTGACTAAACTTTTTAGAGTTCTGTACCCAAAAGGTAAAACGGGACCCTATTACTAAGACTCCGTTGTCTGTCCATCTGTCACCAGGCTGTATCTCATGAACCGTGACAGTTAGACAGTTGAAATTTTCACAGATGATGTATTTCTGTTGCCGCTATAAAAACAAATACAAAAAAAATAGAATAAAATAAATATTTAAGGGGGCTCCCATACAACAAACGTGATATTTTGCCGTTTTTATAGATAATGGTACGGAACCCTTCGTGCGCGAGCCCGACTTGCACTTGGCCGGTTATTAAGTTTTACGTTTTCATGGGTAATGATAATTTTATAGATTAATGTTATGTTTATTTTTTTTATGTATTATTATTTTATGTGGAAAGTATTATGTGGTTAAATGTAGGTATGTGTACAATTATAATGTTAACTAATTGCATGTGATAAGTTAGTATGAGTATAGCTATATATATATATATATATATATATATATGTATATATATATATATATATTATGTGGCAAATTTGTATGAGAAAACCTCTCAGTTTACCTCGCCGTGCACCATCACTGTAGAAATAACTGACACAACACATCTACACATTCAACTTGGAAAAAAAAAGTAGTTTTTACTCAAGGTCGTTGCTTTACGTATAATGATGTCATTTGATAACATGCTCATCTTTGTTTTAGACGTAGATTCAACAGTTCGCGACTTATTATTGAACTTACGTAGTTACATACATACTAAATACATATTATTATGTGTAGAATATGAGAGAGGTCGGCTTCTCTCTCGTCTATATTGTATAGTAGAGATACAGGTAGCTGGTGGCTGGTGGCTGGTAGCTGGTAGCTGGTAATGTTTGTTGTGTTGCAGGACAGCGACGTGGTGGTGAAAGAGAACGTGCGGCGCGGCTCGCCGCTGTCCACGTGGTGGCTGTGGGCGGCGCTGGCGGCCGCGGGCGCTGCGCTGGCGCTGGCCGCGTGCGCAGACTCCGCGCTGCCTGCGCCGCTGCGCCGGGGCGACGCGCCGCCCACTGCCTTCATAGCGGAGACTGCATACGAACATCTGCTCAACCTGACCGCCGTCGGCCCCAGGGTGAGCGCTCGCTCCTCCCCTCCCCTCCCCTCCCCTCGCTGCTAACGAGTCGCCTATTACCTGTAACACCAGGACCATTACAGATACGTTGCCGACCTTTAAAGATTCTATTGACAACCCTTTTGAAGAACTCCTTGCTCATTCATCGTTTGAAGAACTCCTTGCTCATACATCGTTTGAAGAACTCCTTGCTCATTCATCGTTTGAAGAACTCCTTGCTCATTCATCGTTTGAAGAATTCCTTGCTCATTCATCGTTTGAAGAACTCCTTGCTCATTCATCGTTTGAAGAACTCCTTGCTCATTCATCGTTTGAAGAACTCCTTGCTCATTCATCGTTTGAAGAACTCCTTGCTCATTCATCGTTTGAAGAACTCCTTGCTCATTCATCGTTTGAAGAACTCCTTGCTCATTCATCGTTTGAAGAACTCCTTGCTCATTCATCGTTTGAAGAACTCCTTGCTCATTCATCGTTTGAAGAACTCCTTGCTCATTCATCGTTTGAAGAACTCCTTGCTCATTCATCGTTTGAAGAACTCCTTGCTCATTCATCGTTTGAAGAATTCCTTGCTCATTCATCGTTTGAAGAACTCCTTGCTCATTCATCGTTTGAAGAACTCCTTGCTCATTCATCGTTTGAAGAACTCCTTGCTCATTCATCGTTTGAAGAATTCCTTGCTCATTCATCGTTTGAAGAACTCCTTGCTCATTCATCGTTTGAAGAACTCCTTGCTCATTCATCGTTTGAAGAACTCCTTGCTCATTCATCGTTTGAAGAACTCCTTGCTCATGCATCGTTTGCAGGTGTGAGACAAATAAGATCGAGTAAACGCACATGACACGCACACGACACGCACACGTGTGCAATTTACACAGATCTATATGGATGAAGTTTCAGGCGGTGGCGGCTGGTGCGATGATAAAACCGCGAACGACGCCGGCATCGCTTCGAACTTTTTTTCAGAATCTAAAGTATTTGACGAGTTGAATAAAATATAAATGAAGTGTTAGATGTGATGTAGTGTGTGTGTGTGTGTGTGTGGCAGGTGGCGGGAAGCTACGAGAACGAGGTGGTGGCGGTGGGCGTGCTTGTGTCCGCCATCAAGGAGATCTCACGCCGCGCCGCGACGCACAACCGGGTCGAGCTGGACGTATTCACGGCGGACGGAGCCTTCCCGCTTGCCTTCCTGGACGGTCAGTACTCACTGCGTCACGTGACAAACCAACATTCTGTCGACGGCACACTGACACTGGCCCCCCCCTGACCACGCTACCCCACTGTGCAGAAGACATAGAGTACCTACCACATGTCGCCCGGGTCACTGTTGACTTGTAGTCGTACCATAGTTTGACGCTTGTTGTGTGCTGTACATTCCCTCCATCCAGCTCACCCACACCACCCGAGCCTTCCGTCTCGGCTCGCTGGCATGTTACACCGTGACCGTACGCACACGCTCCGCGGCATCAGTTTCGTCTAGTTAGCATCTGCACAGAGGATTGTCCGTAGCCCTTATTTTGTGAAGGTATAGGTATAATATATAGTATACATCCAGCGATATAATTTTGGCTTCAGTCCCCTAGTGTATACCTACTGCTCTGGTTCACTGCCATAATATGTTTGTAGCATTATTGGTAACATGGTCTAGACTAGAACATGATATCACAAAGGCCGACCGATAACTAGACCGTTTAGTTGTTTACCCCACAGGCAGCCCCAGTAACTGGTGTAGTGAGTGCCGCGGGCCTGAGGGGTATGTGTTGTTATACGTTGGTAGTAATGTATAGTTTGATGCAGGCATGAACCACGTGTACCGCGGCGTGTCGAGCGTGGTGGCGCGCGTGTCGGGCCGCGGCGCGCCTCCCCAGGCCAAGCGAGCCGCGTTACTGTTCAACTGCCACTTCGACACCGTGCCCGACTCGCCCGGTGAGTCACACTACACGCCACACCACGCCACGTGTCGGGCCGCGGTGCGCCTCCCCAGGCCAAGCGAGCCGCGTTACTGTTCAACTGCCACTTCGACACCGTGCCCGACTCGCCCGGTGAGTCACACTACATGCCACACCACGCCACGTGTCGGGCCGCGGCGTGCCTCCCCAGGCCAAGCGAGCCGCGTTACTGTTCAACTGCCACTTCGACACCGTGCCCGACTCGCCCGGTGAGTCACACTACATGCCACACCACGCCACGTGTCGGGCCGCGGCGTGCCTCCCCAGGCCAAGCGAGCCGCGTTACTGTTCAACTGCCACTTCGACACCGTGCCCGACTCGCCCGGTGAGTCACACTACATGCCACACCACGCCACGTGTCGGGCCGCGGCGTGCCTCCCCAGGCCAAGCGAGCCGCGTTACTGTTCAACTGCCACTTCGACACCGTGCCCGACTCGCCCGGTGAGTCACACTACATGCCACACCACGCCACGTGTCGGGCCGCGGCGTGCCTCCCCAGGCCAAGCGAGCCGCGTTACTGTTCAACTGCCACTTCGACACCGTGCCCGACTCGCCCGGTGAGTCACACTACACGCCACACCACGCCACGTGTCGGGCCGCGGTGCGCCTCCCCAGGCCAAGCGAGCCGCGTTACTGTTCAACTGCCACTTCGACACCGTGCCCGACTCGCCCGGTGAGTCACACTACATGCCACACCACGCCACGTGTCGGGCCGCGGCGTGCCTCCCCAGGCCAAGCGAGCCGCGTTACTGTTCAACTGCCACTTCGACACCGTGCCCGACTCGCCCGGTGAGTCACACTACATGCCACACCACGCCACGTGTCGGGCCGCGGCGTGCCTCCCCAGGCCAAGCGAGCCGCGTTACTGTTCAACTGCCACTTCGACACCGTGCCCGACTCGCCCGGTGAGTCACACTACATGCCACACCACGCCACGTGTCGGGCCGCGGCGTGCCTCCCCAGGCCAAGCGAGCCGCGTTACTGTTCAACTGCCACTTCGACACCGTGCCCGACTCGCCCGGTGAGTCACACTACATGCCACACCACGCCACGTGTCGGGCCGCGGCGTGCCTCCCCAGGCCAAGCGAGCCGCGTTACTGTTCAACTGCCACTTCGACACCGTGCCCGACTCGCCCGGTGAGTCACACTACATGCCACACCACGCCACGTGTCGGGCCGCGGTGCGCCTCCCCAGGCCAAGCGAGCCGCGTTACTGTTCAACTGCCACTTCGACACCGTGCCCGACTCGCCCGGTGAGTCACACTACATGCCACACCACGCCACGTGTCGGGCCGCGGCGTGCCTCCCCAGGCCAAGCGAGCCGCGTTACTGTTCAACTGCCACTTCGACACCGTGCCCGACTCGCCCGGTGAGTCACACTACATGCCACACCACGCCACGTGTCGGGCCGCGGCGTGCCTCCCCAGGCCAAGCGAGCCGCGTTACTGTTCAACTGCCACTTCGACACCGTGCCCGACTCGCCCGGTGAGTCACACTACATGCCACACCACGCCACGTGTCGGGCCGCGGTGCGCCTCCCCAGGCCAAGCGAGCCGCGTTACTGTTCAACTGCCACTTCGACACCGTGCCCGACTCGCCCGGTGAGTCACACTACATGCCACACCACGCCACGTGTCGGGCCGCGGCGTGCCTCCCCAGGCCAAGCGAGCCGCGTTACTGTTCAACTGCCACTTCGACACCGTGCCCGACTCGCCCGGTGAGTCACACTACATTCAAATTCAAATTCAAATTCAGTTTATTTACATAAAATATTACATAACAGTTAAAAACCATGGCGTAATACCTTATTTACTTACTACATAATATTATTCAAATTAAACTACCAACTATAAAACTAAATAAATAGTAAGGTAGCATAAAAAGTTAGAAAAAATTTAAAAAAAAAAAAAATTACAATAAAAAATATTTACAAAAAATAAAAATAAAAGACTAGAAAACTTAAAAAATAATAATACTTAAAAGATAAAAATTTACATTAATTACAATAACAACAATGTTTGGTAATAATAAAATAAAATAACGACATTATATAATACTTTCACAATACTGGTTGCACTTCCTAACCAGTATCGTCCATCTATCAGCAAACATATCTGTATCGGGAAATACTGAGAGAAGGTGGTTGAGGTGTCGTTGTGCACGGAACACCGGAGAGTGCTGGCGCGCCACAGTGCGTGCCGGACTCGGCGCAAACAGTGGGACTCGCCCGGTACGAAAACGCACGCGCTGCTCCGGTACACTCAGACGACTAGCTTCACCTAACAATTCGGGGCAGTATACTCTCCCATGCAGTATTTGCAACACCGTTAGTAACTGACTATGCAATCTGCGAGTTTCAAGAGAGTTGAACCCAAGAGAGCCCAACAAAAATTTTGTGGGATATAAAAATGGATAATATCCATACATTTTCTTATATAAAAAACGTAAGAAACGTTTTTGGACTTTTTCCAGCATTAGAGTGTAACTTTTCTCATGAGGGTTCCATATGCATGCACTCGCCTCAATTTTTGATCTTATTAAGGCAGTGTAAAGCAACTTCATGGCCTTAACATTTGTGAAGTCTTTGCAGTTGCGCGTCACAAATCCCAACCTTTTAAAACAATCTGCCGCAAGTGCACGCATATGGTCGTGAAAAGCAAGTTTTGGATCAAACAAGACACCCAGATCTTTAACTCTCTGATTTCGCGAGATTTGTTGTTCATTTATACTGTATTGCGCTATTATAGTATTTGTGGACTTGGTAAAGCTCATCACGGAACACTTTGAGACATTTATGTTGAGTTTATTTTGTTCACTCCATGTTAGTATAGTGTCTAAGTCTTTTTGGAGATTTATACAGTCATGGACAGATTTTATGGGCATATAGAGTTTTACATCATCGGCGTAAATTAAGCACTTGGCATGCAGTAGTGATTTCGGCAGGTCGTTAATCATAAACGTGAAAAGAAGTGGCCCAAGGGATGAACCTTGACTGATACCTGACGGCGTATAATATGGTGGTGAATCATGGCATCCAAGGCGCACGAATTGTTGACGATCTTTCAGGTAGTTTGCAAAAAATGAAAGAAGCCGAGGAGCAAATCCAGCTGTACTTAGCTTTTGGAGCAGGATATTATTGTCTACTTGGTCAAAAGCTTTTTGAAAGTCTAGATATATAACATCATACATGCCACACCACGCCACGTGTCGGGCCCGATGTGACGTCACGCGGCACCATTCACATACACACATTTCTGTGCATTCATGAGATCGCTAGTTTAGCACCTCACCGCTACGTGACGTATCTACGTCTACATACAGTATGTTACTTTTCGGTACGGTACGCATACTGTCGAGGCAGGCACAATCCAGGTTTAATGGGCAATTACCTACTATGTTAAAATATTGGTCAAGGTTGAAAGACTACGCTTAAATCTCAGAAATGAAACCAGGATTATTAAGATATTTAAGGATTTATTATAATATCACAATAATGTCCTATTTGCTTTACAGCTCGATATCAAGTGCCAATCTTAAATTCAACTGACAATTATCTATTGGTGACGAGTATCTGTCAAAGTCAATGTTACCGTTTGAAACGTCATTACTATTGTATCTGTCAACAGTCAACAGATGCTCGTCACCACAGAGCATAAATACTTTTACATTATGGTTCATAATAATATTAGATACAAATGATTATATACTCGTAAATAAAGTAATAGTCTATCAATGCATGATTGCAACCAAGCTGTAAAGGTTGTTCACGCGTAATAACACGACAGAAATGAACGATATTCAAATGCGAATGGCCTTGCTTCCTGAAATGGAGAAGTAATGAAAGAAGGAAACGAAAGGCTACCGGGGCGCAGGTGCGGGTGGCGCCGGCGCCGGCGCCGACTCGAGGCCGCCGCGGCAATCAGCGCGCGCTAACACGAGTTACTGGCGCGCCGTCATTAGCGCACGGCACCGAATCAATTCCGCCCATTTACAACATGAAGGCTACCGGCCAGTTTGTACAACTACCTGTACTTACAGCTGTCGGATCTGATAACGCATGGCCCGTGACGTGTTGTGC
Source organism: Agriopis leucophaearia (assembly GCA_949125355.1). NCBI lineage: Eukaryota > Metazoa > Arthropoda > Insecta > Lepidoptera > Geometridae > Agriopis > Agriopis leucophaearia. The sequence continues at coordinate 186,745 of OX421278.1, read as the reverse complement.
TGTGGTCACAATCATTTGTGGTTACAGAAAAAATCGAAAGAACGAAGCTCTATGGACTTTACCAAATTTGATCATACCATACCAAGTACCAACATAACATATTGTTTTTATGGTTTTGTCAAAAAGAAAACTACTTGTGAAACATTATTTGTTAAGACAAGGGTTCCTTGTAGGAACTCTACAAACAAAACTTCAATGCTGAAGAACAATCTCGAGGCAAACACGAATAATATGTGGCCGCGGTATTATGTAACATATAACACGACACCACCAATACCTACCGCAGACACATCTGTCAGGCATCAGTCAGTCAGTCAGTCAGGAGGCAAACACTTCCTACCTACTAGCTTTACCTGTCTGTGCTCAGCTCAGGCCAATATGGTATAACGATTTTTATTGCAAATTCTTATAAATCTTTTATCAAATCTGGTAGGTACTTACATGTTGTTTTGGACTTATTTCTACTGAGAAAATCTAGCATACCCTGGCAGTGGCGTAGCTAGGTAATTAAAGGCCCTGGTGCAAAAAAATGGGCCCCTATCTAAACTGGGTTAGGTTTTATCAAGTAAAAATATAAATATACTTTAAAGGTAAAAAGCTACTTTATCATCAGCTCTTTATTGTGCTTATAGCTACTCTACTACATGAATGTGTATGAAGGGGAATTTTTTTCTCAAGTTTTGTTAGAGGTTTGCTGGTCAGGGTCCGAGGGCCCCGGTGCACGGCACCGCCTATCCATCCGATAGCTACGCCACTGTACCCAGGGATTAGTCAGGTCCGAGGGCCCCGGTGCACGGCACCGCCTATCCATCCGATAGCTACGCCACTGTACCCAGGGATTATATAAAAACCGGTCAAGTGCGAGTCGGGTCCGCGCACTGAGGGTTCCGTACCACCAGGAAATACAAAAAGTAGTGCAAAAAGACAACATGATGAGCAGTCGTTCGTCACCCATACAAGTACCGATCGCGCCCGACGTTGCTTACCATACGCCATTAATCTTCGAACCCCTTCGTAATGGCGGCTCCACATTAGTGCCGTGAATTCGCGCGTGAATTCACGGCACTAATGTGGAGCCGCCATAACATGGCGTGGCGCCCTTATATGTAATAACCAGAAAAAAAACTCATTTCAGTGGTAACAAGTATTGCACAGTAACACGTGTGACGTCTCGATGAGTTTATTTAACAACATTGCGTGAAGAAGCAAATTAGCAAGTTAATTAACGTTGATGTAGTCTAGTATCCTAAAACATTTGGATTCACATCGATCCCATACTCGCGGGCGCGGGCGCAGGCGCAGGCGCGGGGTACACTACACGTCTATGCTTAACCAAATCGTACCTACCTATTATAATGGCATCACATTTGATTTCAAACCGCATGCTATAACTAGTAATAAAATACTTATATTATAATTATATCTACAAATACGAGTATAAGACCTTTTAAAAATGTATATTTTGTAATGGAGCTGATAGTTGTTGTACTTATGTACCTACGTATACTGAGAGACCCCGCAGGCCCCGCAGACCCCGCAGACCCCGCAGGCCCCGCAGCTCGCACACAGTATTTGTAATATCGTCGTAATTTATTAATCTCTGATAATGAGATACGAGTATGCCTCTCCTAACTGTTATTAATGTTCTTTATTGTTCACAAACACCATTCCATTGTCACTTCATAGTAGGTACGAGTGGGTAAGAAGGCTGCTAATCCCACACCGTAGACAGAGAAATCGTTGACACATCAAAAGTGAAATATGATAATACTACTGCAGAAAAATGACAAATTAAATATTTAAAAAAACATTTAGTTTGTTTGAGGTTTTTTATAATTGTTATTTGGATATATATTTTTCTCTCTGGTAATTAACTTATTATCCCATGATTATGTTAAAGACTTCGAATGTTTGTTTTCCAAATACTATTTGTGTATTCAGGCTCAAGTTGGTGTTGCAACGGGGCATTTACATTATTTTTGTTTGTATTAGTGAAAACATATTTTTGGTTTTTGTGTAACTGTTTATTTCATATCTACTGTGTTAATTAAAGCTGTTTATTTTATTTAATTTTACATGGAAAACAAACAGCTGCTAACAAACACGGTAGATATACAAGGAATAGTTACACAAAAGCCAGAAAAAAGTTTTCACTAATATAAACTAAATTTGTTAAGTGAGCTGGCGCGTTTATTTGTCCCTGACCCTGGTAGTTGTCCCCGTCGCGGGTGCCATCGTCTGTTCTCTGTCCCTCCATGCCGGAGTATTGCACGCGCTGTCTCTCCTGTCCCTCATGTTCTCACTGCATTCATCTCTCTCCTTGCCATGACAACTGAATGTGATCTGTTTGTGAATGAATGGAGGCGTATTTTGTCCGAGTGTCTGAAGTACTGCGATAAGAAGGCATGCAAGGTGGAAATGGAAGAAGAGTATGTATTGGACCAAGTTATACATATATATATATTTTTTAATTATTTTAATTTTAATTTTGACGTAAATATGAATGAATTTTATTTTTATAATGTGCATGCTATGTTTTTTATCTTGTTTTTTTTATAGACTAAGTTGATTTTATTTTGTTTTGACATTTGTGATAGTTTTTAATTAATTATTATTATTACGTTTAGCATTTTTTCATATTTTACTTGACTGATGTCATTGGTGTTGTATGCCGTTTTAGTTAATAAACAATAAATAAATAAAATAATTGTGTAAATGCCTCGTTGCAACACCAACATAGGCCTGCATAGATAGGTACAATTTATACAGTAGGTAAGATAGTTGATAATTAGTATTTACATGAAGATATATCAAGTTAAATTAACAGAAATAAGAATAAAATCAATACATAATAGCCAAGTTACTATTATAAAGCCTCTTATAGAGTTACTGATTAATGTATTTATAGGTTTATTTTGCTATTTTATGATTACGTTAAATATGATTGAATCGAAAAAGATGACAAAGCCAAATGAATAAGCAGTTACTTGCCCTTTATATTAAGAGCCTGTTGAGAAAAATTGTTTATTAATCAAAATTTTAAAAATATTGTGCCTCGTTGAAAATAAGTCAACATGCTGAGAAAAGTTAGAGTTAAAATTAGTAAAAGTACGCAAAAAGAAAGAGTTTCCACGATAATTTGTACTATGGCGGGGGTTATACATATACATAGACGAAGGTGGCTTTTGCGAGATGAGATTGATGGCGAGACAAGCTTGACTTCAGCCAGCAGGGATGAGCAATCAAATCTATTAGACACAATACTGTGTAGAAAGGAGAGGTCTGCGGCCTCCCTGCTTCTATGAAGAGGCAACAAATGATGGTGCCTGCAACTTCTTTCGTAATCAAAATTAGAGTTGGAAATTTTCGCCTTAAAGTTAATGAAACGCAGGAATTTTCTTTGAGGTTTTTCAAGAAGGGTTCTGTATTTATCATAACAGGGATTCCATACCTGGGAGGCATACTCAAGTTGACTTCGAACCAAGGAACAATACAAAATCTTTAGTGTTTTATTGATCTTGAAATCTTTGGTAACCCTAAAAATGAAGCCCAGAGTTTTCATAGCTTTAGCTGAGATATTCTCAATATGCTTGTCGAAAAGAAGCTTAGAGTGACACCAAGGTCGACAACAGAATCAGTTCTATTAAAAGCCTGACCATTTATTCTGTAGTTATAGCTAAGACTTCTAGTGGATCTATGAAGGTGATGCAACAGCATTTGAGAATATTTAAGTCTAGCTTGTTCAACACACAGTAACTATGGAGGTTATGAAGATCCTTTTGAAGCAACTCGGAATCCTGTCTATCCTTAACAGTCCTATATATTTTCATGTCATCAGCAAATAGTTCAAAGTTTGAATGGTTAAAGCATCGACCAATATCATTTATAAAGATGACAAAGAGCAGAGGACCGAGAATTGATCCTTGGGGCACACCGGAAGGGATGGGTGATGAAGCAGACGTGAACCCATTCAAGACTACAGTTTGGCAACGATCATTAACATAAGAGGTGAACCACCTCAGCAGATCACCCCTTATTCCAGCCGCATTATCCAGCCCCTTATTAGCAAGGAGAATGGAATGATCGATGCGATCGAAAGCCTTGCTGTAGTCCGTGCGTCCACCTGCCCTCCACCCTCCATGCCAGCAGTAACCGTATTAGTGAACGAGACCAGGTTAGTCGTTGTGGACCTCCCCTTAAGGAAACCGTGCTGCTGCGGCGTGAAGTGTTTAAGAGCAGCGTACATCTGATCATGGACTAACTTTTCAAAGATCTTAGCCAAGACACAAAGTTTAGAGATCGGCCTATAGTTTATATATATAGTTTTCCATGTAAAATAAAAGTAGCCTAATTATTTTATTTTATTTTACATGGAAAACAAACAGCTGCTATTTAATACAGTAAATATGAGATAAACAGTTACACAAAAGCCAAAAATATGTTTTCACTAATACAACCAATAATAATGTAATAGCCCCTAAATTAAGTAGCTTAATTTATAGTTAAGTTCAGGGAATGTAGTCACGACGTGCTGCGTGTGCGCAGGCGCTAGCGACGACGGCGCCGGGTGCGCCGTGCTGCTGGAGACGCTGCGTGCGCTGGCGGCGGCGCGCCGGCCGCTGCGCCACGACGCCGTGTTCCTGTTCAACGGCGCCGAGGAGAACGTGCTGCAGGCCAGCCACGGGTTCATCACGCGACACACGTGGGCCGCCGCCGTGCGCGCCTTCATCAACATCGAGGCGTGCGGCGTGGGCGGGCGCGAGGTGGTCTTCCAGGCGGGGCCGCGCGCGCCCTGGCTGGTGGAGGCGTACGCGGCCGCCGCGCCCAGACCGTTCGCCTCCTCGCTTGCGCAGGAACTGTTCCGCAGCGGCCTGATCCCGGCCGACACGGACTTCCGCATCTTCCGGGACTTCGGCAACCTGTCGGGGCTCGACCTGGCGTGGTCGGCCGACGGGTACGCCTACCACACGCGGCTGGACTCAGCGGCGCGAGTGCCTCCCGCCGCGCTGCAGCGCACCGGGGACAACGTGCTCGCGCTGGCGCACGGTACGTGCTCAATCCGTCCACCGCGTGTCGTCTCCGTCTCTATACACCTGTCTCTAGCACGCATCCTGTCATCCCGTGCAGAGCTGCTGTGGTCGGAGTGGCTGAGCTCGGCGGGCGGCGCCGGCGAGGAGGCGCAGCCGGTGTTCTTCGACGTCCTGGGAGTATGGGTGGTGACGGCGCGGGGTCCGGCCGCCGCCGCCGCCGCGGCCGCCGCGCTGGCGCTGGTCGCGCTCGAGCTGCACACGGGCGCGAGGCACGCGCGCGCTGACCGTCAGTATCCTGGCCGAGTGGGGAGGGGGTCTGTGCTCCGGAGCCGGTGTGAGCTGTGTGTGTTGCAGTGTACCTGCGCGGCGGTGCGTGGGCGCGCGCGGTGGGCCGCGCGTGGTGCGCAGTGGGGGGCGCGGCAGCCGCGGGCGTGTCGGCCGCGGTGCTGGTGGCGCTGGTGCTGTGCGCCGCGGACCGCCGGCTCGCCTTCTACTCGCGGCCCTGGCTGCTCGCTCCGCTGTACGCGCTGCCCGGTACTACCTCCCTCCCTCCCTCCAGTACACTACACTACACTCTAGTACTCCACTGCGCCTGTACTCGCCTGATGGTAAGCGACGGTGTGGCCGAGGAGGGATCCTTGCATCCTTGGACAGCACTCGTCGTGTACCTGAACCTGGGGTCAAACCACTGTCTACTTGAATCATTTTTGTGCAGTCTTTCTACTTACTTGTCCTACAGTGAAAGAAGGAGGAGGGTAAGTTATTTTTTTATTTGATTTATTGACAGAAAAACAAAAAACACAATATATAAATTTATATATTACAATTTATAAATGTATATATAAATAAAATAAAAATCATGAAAGTCAATCAGAAGAAAAAAAAGCTGAAAATGAATAATTTTTGTTGAAGTTTTGTCCCGCTGTAAACAGGTCCACGTCCTTGGAATAATTACAATTAAAGTTGTTACATACTCTAATAAAGTAATAATTTTGTCTATAATTGGTCACACATGAATCCACATGAAGTACGAGATAATTCCGTCTGGTCACAGCACGAGTAGGTATTCGGAATTTTATCTTTGACAGAAGATCGCTACAATCAATTTTGTTGGAAATGAGGTTGTGGAGGAAGGTCAGATCAGCCGATCTACCTCCCGCCGCTGCGACAAAGGGAGGAGATGATGGTGCTTACAATTTTCGCTATAGTCCGCAAAATTCAACCTATGCCTGTATAATAATTAAGTATCTTAATATAACAATACCATGGTTGCCTGGAAGAGGTCGCTTTAAGCGATAAGGCCGCCTTTTAAAAGCCTAAAAGATATGTGTGTGTGTGTGTAGCGCTGGCGACCGAGTGGTACGTGTTGCGGTGGGCTGGCGCGGCGCGTGCGCCGGTGCGCGGCTGGTGGGCGGCGCGGGCGGTGCACGCGGCGTGCGGCGTGTGGGCGAGCGGCACGCTGGCGGCGTGTGCGGCCGCCGGGCTGCGCTCCGGGTTCCTGCCCGCGCTGTGGGCGGGCGGCGGCGCGGCGGCGTGCGCGCTCACACCGCGTCGGTGCGGGGGCGGGGCGCGCGTCGCGCTCGGCGTGGTGGGTGCCGCGCCCGCCGCGCTGCTTACGTCGTACATGGCCGTGGGCGCGCTGCGCATGCTTGTGCCGATGGTGGGGCGCGCGGGCGCGGGGCCCGTGCCCGCGGACGTGGCGCTGGGCGCGCTGGTGGCGGCGCTCGCGCTCGCGGCCACCTCGTGGACGCTGCCGCTGGTGGCGGCGGCGCGCGGGCCGCACGTGCCGGCGCGTGCCATGTGGGCGGCGTGCGCGGGCGCCGCGGCGCTGGTGTGGTGGGCGGGGCCGGGCGCCGCCTACTCGCCGGACGCGCCGCAGCGGCTCATGGTGTTCCACACGCGGCGCACGCACCACACGCCCGGCACGCACCGCCCGCTGCCGCCGCATCACTTCTACTGGGTGCCCGACCTGGACGACAACACGGGCCGCTCGCTGCTCACTTTCGGTATGTCACCTATACCTGCCTGGTGTCAGCGTGTGTGTGAGTGCGTGCGTGTTGCTGACCTGCCGTGCGTGTGACAGAGGGCGAGCTGGGGGCGGCGGCGCCGGTGTCGCGCGCGGACTGCGCCCGCTGGGTGTGGTGCGGCCTGCCCTACTACCTGCCGGTGGTGTCGCTGGTGACGCGCAGCCACGCCGCGCCCGCTGCGCACGCGCCGCGCGTGCACCTCTCCGTCAACCTGACGACGGCGCGGCTCGACGCGCGCACTATGGAGGTGAACTGCTGCAGCCTGCTCTCTGCTCTCTCAGGAGCTAGAGCCGACAGTTTCGATACATCGCATCGTTCCACTATACGTATCAACAAGTTTATCTCAATAATATTTGTTGCAACACAACATAACCTTTATTTAGATTATCTCTCTCTTTTTCTCTATCACTCTGTTTCTTTATCTTTTTTATATTCGTTTAGTTTTATTTATTTATTTTTATTTAAGTAGGTACATATATGTTTTGTAAAGTTTTGTCGAAACGTAGATTTCTAATATTGATAACCCTGTTTTTTTTTTCTTTGTTTAATCACAGAATACATAATGTAGGTTCTATGTTCCTTCGACCAAAATAAAATGAATGGACGGGTCCTAACCATTGACCTTGATCAGTAAAAACGAGGCAAAACTGTCAGACATATACTTCAACACCTAATTATAAAAATGTACAGTATATTTGTTACAAAAAATAGATATCGGTTTTATTTGTGTATTTACACTTCGGTAAAGCATACAAATTCATTATTTTGTCAGATGATTCGTTATCGCGTAACAATAGACTCGTGTTTCACTTCCTACGGCTAGAGACCGACTGAAACGAAGTGAGCGCTGGCGCTCATTTTGTAATCTTCAAAAATGCGCTTCAACTGGGCCCGTCCATTCATTTTATTTTGTTCGAAACTATGTTCCACCTTTTTTTTAATGTGTTTTCACCGATTACTCCGCCAATTATAAATTGATTTTGATGATTCTTTTTTTGTTTGGTAGGTCGTACTTCAGAGGTGATCCCATATAAAGTTCATCATAATCGGTCCAGTAGTTTGGTTTTTAAATCAAAACTGAAAAAGATATGTCATCCAAGAAAAAGAAATTGTCTGTTTGTGAAGATTTAGTGTAATTTTGAAGTCGGTTATTTAAATAAATAATGATTACATGTTTGTTTTGTGTAGTAAGGTAGGTACTCGTAGGTAAGTAAGGTACTCTTGCGCACTACCACCATGTTTATATAAGTTGATAACGTATGTTGAGCATGCAGTACTGTAGGTGCCGTGTGGTGATGGTGATGGTGTGACGGTGCAGGTGCGGCTGGAGCTGGCGGGCGCGCAGCACGCGGTGGTGATCTGCGCGGCGGCGCCGGGCGCGCGCCTCGTGTGGAGCTCGGCGGGGGGCGCGCCGCTGGAGGCTCCGCGCTGGGACTCCCGCCGGGTCTACTTCTTCGCGCTGCACGACGCGCGAGCCCCGCGGCCCTTCGACCTGACGCTGCGTCTGCAGGCGAGTCGCACACACGACCTCATATCTCATTCAAATCACTCAATTTACTAAAGCATTTATCGGATAAAGAATGTCATTGAAATGTCAATTCTGTTCACCAAATTTGAATCTAATCGCTTCGCGCGCTGTGGCGACATCGACAGGTGCGATCATTTTTAATTTTTAAAATAAGTTGGAAAGAACATCTAATTAGTTTTATTTTATCTCAGATCTAAATCTTCATAATTTTTTCTTCTTGTCTCTGTGTGTGAGGATTTTAGCGTTTATAGTAGGTACACACTCTAAAGTAAAACAACAAATGCTTGCCAAGTGTGAGTCGGTAACAAATTTCTGCTCACCACCAGTTCTCGCGTACGATACCGAAGTTAAGCAACGTCGGACGCGGTCGGTACTAGGATGGGTGACCGTCTGGACGAGATGTCTATTTGTACCACTTTTTTATACTTTAGTAGGTATTATAGTTTTACAGTTTAAGTAGCTTATTGCTTTGATTAAAACCGTGGTTATTTCTTTGAGAAATCAGCCGAATTAAAAGAGCGCGAACCCGATTTTTTTATAATGTCCTTTTCCATTTGTAAGCCAGTTGAAATTTAAATAATATGTTAAATGAGTTACCTCCTCGGTTGATGAGAATGTTATGTTTCCTAGTAAAATGTTCGTTCCGTTTGTATGTAAGAGGAGTTAGGTATATATGTGGGTTCCAGCGTGAGGAACACGCGGCCGAGTCGGAGCCCGAGGGAGACGAGTGGGCGGCGCTGTCCGTGGCGGGGCACGCGCTCTTCGGACCCGACAAGACTGCGCCGGCGCACGCGCGCCTGCTGCACGCCCTGCCGCCCTGGGCGGCCGCCACCGGCTGGGGTGTCGACCTGCACCTCTACTGGGTGTAGTCTGCTGACTCGCACTACCTGGAGCTGGAGCTGGGCTCGCCAGAGAGCGCGCTGACAACGAACTGAACTGACATATCCACAGATGTGTGTCGCTAACTAATCAACAAATCATACAAAATCACTTTGTGTTTTTTTTATTGCGGTGATATTAATGTAACGATGATAAAAATGGATGATCCATCGGATTGACTACTGAAGAGCGTTCTATAACCCAACCTGTTTCAGTGTCACAATTATATGAGATTGTGGCGTCTGCAGCCTCATCTACATTCTCCTGGCGAGCTGCACTCACTCGTGATGGTGTCGCTCGACTCTGTCAGAAGGAGCTCAGAGTGGATGTTACCAACATGCGAGGCACTTAATGCCCGAATTAAATATATCTCAGTAATACTACGATTCCCGTTAACTGTGATCATTTTTGTTACCTAGTAAACAATGTTTTCTATTAATTTATGTAGTTTTCTTCTTTATTTGTATAAAAACGTAGTTCTAGTATATAGGTACACAGATGGCATGTAGGGTAGGTGTACATACCTAGGTAGAAGGTTCGTTCCCTACTCGTAAGTTCACAGTTGATGGGAGACTCGCACCTACTCCAAACACGACACAACACGTCTCAGGCGAGCACATGGTTTCTAGTTTCCACAGATCACTTACCTACATCTAGTGTCAAATGTTATACAATACTTGATATATACATCCTGACTACTGCTAGGTACCTATATTGATTAACATAAAGTTGTAGTTTTTATCGAAATCGGGCCCGAGACTCCTCTGAGTACTATCCATTATTCCTCTGTTTCGGATTTGGCCATCCACTCCACGATCCACGATCCACGCCCACATGAACAATTCACTGATCTGTATAAATATTCAAAGTCCTTCACTGTAGGTAGATACATGCTACGTGGGACACTCAAAAAGTTTATCGAAACAAAAATAACTATGGGTAAAGTTTTTTTTAGTTAAATATTTTCATAGGTTTCTCCATCAAGTCTGCAAGGAAGGCAGATCTAACTGGTGTGCTGGGAAGTCCCTTGTTTCAAGCGCCGAGCCGAGTGAGCGGGCGCGTTATAATAGTTTACCTATACCTACCTATACCTGCCACTGCCTGCCACATAAATATGTACCTAATAGTTGCGTTCCGCCTGTTCGGAACTAATACTTGTTAGACTGGACCTCTACAAGTCAGACAGGTTGGATGATCTAATTTTATTGGTGGTTAGACCCTCACCACATGATTACCTGCAGAGTTAGTATTTTATTCTTGCTCTGAGCTAGACTTGAGATGTATGGAACACAACATACCTACTCTACATTCTACAGTATTAGCAACCTCCTGGGGCCCTACCATGGCGTGCACAAGTAATGTTATTTTGATATTACTTTCTAATTTCGTACCATAGACTTCAAAATACATTATCATTATGTTATCACAATGGCTAGGACGTTTTGATGACGTCATTCTATTTTGTTCACTCATATTAGATGAATTTTAATTATCTGTGGTCATTACTTGGCTAATAACCGCAGTGATGCCAATTTAGGGTATTTTACCCTAGATTTAGAGTAAAAATTATGTCGCAGGGTAATTTTTAGGGTATAGAATTAATTGTTTAGGGAGTTTAGAGGTAATCTTGAGGGATTTTTTTTTGTTACAAACAACAACTCTTGTAACGTTGAAAGCTGATTAATTATGGCTACAGATATATTAGTATTGTACTAAGTATAATAATAATGGCGTGTGTAAATCAGAACGCACGTTAGATAAAAAATCAACCATTGGATATGAAAGAACTTTTTTTATTAATTATATAATACTAAAACTTTAGCCTTATGGTATTTTTACATAAATAGTTATGATTTAAGGGTAAAATTAATCAGGCGTTGGGGTAAAATGAAATCTAGCTTGGCATCGCTGCATTGCCGTCAGATTGCTGGAGTTATGGCGCCAACGTGGAAAAAAACATGTCGGCTCGTTGGAGTATTTTCCTAAACTTGTGTATTTTCGAGTGTTAATGTGTAGTAAATGATAAATTGTTATTTATTAAGTGCTCGAGTGTGGGCATGTGATATAACGAGGTGAAACATGTCTTTTCATGTTGTTTCCAAAACTCCATAGGAGCCTCTTGTAAAGTCTCCACCACTTTACCAAGGGCATGAGTTTGACTTGACCGTGACTTACTTTGCTTGACTCTGACTGTGACTTGTTTGACGCTATTAATACCATCTAAACATGGTTAATATTACGACTAAAGGACATTGAATTCACGGTCATGAATATTTTAACAAAAATAAAAGTCAGATTGCTTGCTTTGCGTGGAATGCGTGGTCCATGATACCTACTACCCAAAGCGTGGTCTTTCTATGTCTAAAATCTTGCTAAAATCGATTTTCCTGTTTGAGTAAATAGTGTTTTTTCTGTGCTTTTTTTTCGTTGTTATTTTAGGGATTAAATACTTAATTCACACGGGAACAAAACAAAAACATAACAACTCGGTTTGATTGAAAAAGTGAGTGCAATGGAATCTTTTTTTATTTTTTTACTTTGTGGTAAACTCATGCCCCTGTAAAGTGGTGGAGACTTTACAAGAAGCTCCTATGGAGTTTTGGAAACAACAAGAAAAGACATGTTTCACCTCGTTATATCACTTACCCACACTCGAGCACGTTTACGAGCACTTAATAAATACTAATTCACCATTTACTACAGATTAACACTCGAAAATACACAAGTTTTTTTCTAGTCAAGACATGTTTTTTTCCACGTTGGCGCCAAAACTCGTGAATTCTGAATTGCACCATTTGCACCGCGTAAAATGGATTCTTCCTACATCCAAATTTTCGCGTATCGTTTCCCTACATAGGCTATGTATATTGGTACTAGACGCGACTTAAAATAATAATAATTACGAAAGTAAAATAACGTATATGAACAACTTATTGAGAGTGAGCAGCAGGACAAAGGTTTTTTTCCCTCTACGTTTCCCTACTTTTAAATTCTTAAACGAATTGTATATGGCAACTGTGTCAATCACGCGGAGCCAAAAGCCCCAATACGGGAGCGAAGAAAACAGTTTTTTTTCCTCCGTGACGATTTTGGCGTCGCACTCTTGTGCATTTGCCAGTGTCAAGTAATTATATTCATATCAAGTTTGCTAAACATTATTTATGTCAAACAAATCAGTCAGAGTCAAACAAAGTAAGTCACGGTCAAGTCAAAGTCATGCCCTAGTAAAGTGGTGGAGACTTTACAAGAGGCTTCTATGGAGCTTTAGAAACAACACGAAAATACACGTTTTAGCGCCTAATAACACTTTCTCAGACTCAAGCACGTCCACGAACACATAATAAATAATAATTCATCAACAATACGCATTAGCACTTGCAAAATACACAAGTTTATGAAAATAATAAAATGAGGTCAATGTAAAAATGCGGGTGAAATCCTTTGTATAATCGATCGACTATGCTTCTATGAAGTCTTGGAAACAACATGAAAACGCGTTGCGCGGCATTATTTAATTAATAATTAATAAAACAATCACTTTTGATTGTTTTTTTTATTAAAAATACTGTATCTATAAATAATAATTTATAAAATGAAATGTATTTATTTGATTTTTCATAATTACTGCGTGTATCGGAACGCGATTTGACACTTTAGTAAAACAATAACATAACGTCGTCGGTTTTGTATTATCCTACGTACCATGGACAAAAAATGTATTATCATTATATTATTGAGAATGAATGTATGTATAAAGAACGGTAACGGCTTAGTAGAGCAAGACAGCGATATAGATTTGTGTTGCCGTTTCTACTTTCTTGGACTTGTCTGAACGCGTAGAAGTAGATATACTCGTAGCTTTGATTATTTATAGATATAGGTAAGTATACGACATAATAGGCATGATGACTGATTTTCAAAATCTATTCTATGATATTCAGAAGTATCCAATATGTAAAAAATATATCATATTTCTTTAAAAAATAAAGGTTTATATGTAATAAAATGACAATCAAATTTTAAGTTTCAAATTCACGCCAAAACGCTCAGTACGTCAACGTCAGTCAACGTCGTCAACAGTAAACATTAGGAATCTATAAACTAAATCAAGTTATTATGCGCAATAAATATGAATTCGAAAATATATAAGTGGTGTGTGGTCCCTCAGTCAGTGCAACAACACATCTATAAAAACTCCAAATAAGTTATTTGTTTACGTCCCAAAACACAAAACAATGCGAAATAAGTGGTTGACCCTTGCACGGCGAGACCCAACAGTTTTAAGTCTAAATACTTCAATTTATTTCTGTGAAGATCATTTTGACGTAAGTTTGTACTTATTTCGTAAATTCTAAATGGTGTGTGACCTTAATTTAGGTCTAAATTTAATTAGTTCAATAGTTTCTGTGGTCATATTTTATCTCTTGAATAACCAGTAGTTCAATTCAATTCAATTTCTTCTTTGTGGCTTCGTGCGGTATTGCCACAACTTGCCAATGTCTTGTTTGTTCCAGAATATTTGAGTTGAGCAAATATTCTGGAGATTGTCCGTTTTATTGGAGGCAGGATCCCTGTTTACGAAGATGATATTCTAATAGTGATTTAATCTAATCAATCTTTATCCTAATGAGTACTTTATTCATTTTCCAGTTGCCAAATGATATGGACAATTATATGGAGTATCATGTAATGGGATCAGTGTCGCAGGTCCGCATGAAACCAAGCTGTATTTCCACAAAATTTGAATGCCAGATAGATAGAAGAAAACGAACTGCTAATACGACAGAACGACCGTATATTGTCAAGAAACAAAGACAGACACTAATTGAAGAATTTGAAAAAGATTTAGAGGAAAGAAGTATTACTATAAAACATTTAGAGCTCGGAGAAGCTTCATCTAGCAGTTCAGGTACCTGTTTATAAATCATAATATTAAGGATCTGGCACACTGCCCGCGCTCCCCGTCCTGCAGTCCGGTCTATGTATATATGGAAACTGCAAATGATGTTCACACATGATGCGGACAGCATTCATTTTGACCAGACCGCAGGACGAGAATGCAGGCAGTGTGACAGATCCTTTAAAGCAAAGATTAATTTCGTTTACCTTACTTAACCAATTAAACAATTGCTATTAAAAACACTGTCTGTTATCATACCTAGTAAATAACCAGCTTAAACATTTACTATGATTTTTTTTAAATTAAATAGATGTACTTAGTACTTTGTTGAAAGACTGATTTGTTGTTTGTAAAAAAGTGCAGATTGTATTTACCTATGTATGTTTATTAAGTCCTACTTTTTATTTGTGTCTAATAGTTTTACTATTTTAAATTTTTAGTTTTGCATGGAAACGTCGAAGAAAATGTTATTCCAAATGAAATCCACATCAGACTGCAGCGAGATGATAAAAAGCAGGAAGCATCTAAAATTCTTGAATGTACCTTGCTTAAAATTATGAAGAGCCCGCGTTTTTACACAGGTGTTCCCAAAAGCTGTTATTACTTGATTGATTTAATAGAAAAACAAATTAATATTCCTGCTACCAATATACTCTTGTGTCTAAAGAAAATTAGATTAAATAACCCATTTAGAGAGCTTGCTGATGACTTTTCAATGAGTCCAAGTCATGCTAGCAAAACATTTTTAAAAAATATACCTGTGTTAGCAAGTGTCATGCGTCCTTTCCTTGTTGAATTAAATAAAGATTCCATAAAAGGAAATTTACCTATGGCTTTTAGGCATAACTATCACAATGTCAGTTGTATCATAGACTGCTTAGAAATAGAGGTACAAAAGCCTTCAAAAGCCTTAAATCAATCTCTGACATGGTCAGAATATAAAAAGGCCAATACTGTTAAATATCTTGTATCCTGCACACCCAACGGTTTAGTTAATTACATATCACCTGGTTTAGGAGGCCGAATTACAGACACATGTTTAGTGGAATCTTGTGATTTTATAAATAGCTTGCAATCAGGCATGTGTGTGATGGCAGACAGGGGTTTTAAACATGTGGAGCAATATTTACGCAGACATGGAGTGCAACTAGTAAGACCTCCAAGTGTTACAACTGGGACAAAGCTTTCTAAAGCTGAAGCAAGGGAAACCAAACAGATTGCTAGTTTGAGGATACATATAGAGCAAGTGATTCGGCGGTTGAGAGAATTTAACATGTTAAAGCCACATGCATGTTTAAATCACAATCTTGTCAAAGTACTTGACGATGTTATTACCGTTGCCTGCGGTTTAATTAATTTGCAAAATTCATTGATTAAATAATACTACAGAGTTATATTATGTGTGTTTTATTTAAAAAATCCTATAATTATATTACACTTTTATATAGTATAGGGTACACATATTCTTTCCATGAAGAAATTATCACTTTGATAATATCAGATACAAAATGTTGATCAAAATGAACTTCTATTACGTCCACTTTTTTATTTTCAGTGTAGTTGCAATCAGCTACACAGAAGTAGCCATTTTGCTGGCCAGTCAAAAACATTTGTAGCTGCATTTGCGCATAGTATTTCTCCGTAGGTTTCCCATTATTCACATAATTTTTATATGTTTTTGCACTTGTTGGGCACTTAATTTCTATTATGTAGTCACCACAGATCCCATCAGGCGATCCTGCTATAATGGGATAGTTTTTACAGAGCATTAGGCCACATTTTTTTATTCTTTTCCCCAGTATGCTGCTTACTGTTTGTCTCACTTCATCCTCCAACATTCTACCCCGCTTCATGGCCCGAGTATCTGGAATTTTCCCTCCCATTATTAAGGAAATCAGGGTGCCATCACTAGTTTTGCACCTACTAAATTCAAAAGCTCGTGAGGCTGTCACTCTGCCATACCTCAATTCGTACCAAAGCGAGCTTTTATGTTGTTCTCTAGTTGCCTCCTCAACTTTTAGGATATCTTCATTAGTTAACACAATGTTTACTAAAAAGGTGTCACAGGACTTTTCTTTGTATTTCTGTACCAGTTTGTGCATCGATAATCTTTCTAATGTATCAGGAAAATAGTCTGCCTGATACTTGAGTACCTCACAGTCACTGAGTTTACGTTTCTTCCCTTCTTCTAAAAATTTTTTGAACACACCACTATTTGATGGCAAGCTTGATTTGGCAGTTACATATTTTAATGTAGTACCAACCCTAGACAGCTTCGATTTTATCCAGTAGCACTCCACTGATGTACAGGAAGGCTCCTCACTTCTGCGATGGACCCACATAAGAAATGCTACAGCATGTTTACAGCCTCCTTGTGAAGCAACACAGTCATGACATTGCACAGATTTCACTACTTCACCCTCTTTGTCGACTATTAATGTAACTCTGTACAACTTTGCGTGGACCTTATGCTCAGGGCAAATTTTTGCGGTGATGGTGCACAGACTTCCTTCGCGTTTAAGCTGTACATAGCTTACAGCGTCATCGCCATAAGATGGCCTCGAGGATCTAAAACAAAGAAATTTATGTTTAAGCAATAATCTTATAATATGGTACAGTAGATTAAAACTAAATATTTAACATTATACATCAAAAATGAAAACAATACATTTTATAACATAACCTAAAACCCATACAGAACTTATCTTACATTTGAAACGCTTAAATTGTTGGATATATTATGAAGATTTAATGTACTTACATAGAAGTTTTGACGCTTCTAAATTCTGCTAAACAGAAGTCTTTGTTTGAAGCCTGGAACACTCCCACCATCAATGAATCAACTCTAGGCAAATTAGCGGAATTTGCCTTGGTAAATCCTTGTTCCATGGCTGATGCACGGAACACTATTACTCCTTGTCTGTTGTGGGTGTTTACGCTACTCAATTTATTCAAAAACCAATATTATCTTATACTAATTCAGCGAACGAAACGTTTGCGCGTGTTAGCGATTTACTAACGCCATCTAGTGCATTTCTTCAAAACTACAAATTGTATGGTAATCATTTCACGTAAACATTCCGCCCACCAAGAACTTGTTTCTTAAACTATACTAAAAAAGGCAAAACTCTAAACAAACTATGATATATAAAGTTGTGTTTAACATTGCTACAGTACCAGTGAGGGTAGTGAATCCAAATGAATACAAAAGCAAATAAGAATTACCGCCCACCGTGATGAATTCCTAATTTGAAAAATATATATAAATATAAGCTTCTTGGCTTGAAACAGCTCTCAATACATAACTATACACTTGTAAGTACTAACTGTACTTATGAAAAATCAAAGAATGAACTTATATGAACCTCAAAACAATTTTTAAACTAAAATAGGTATACTTAATCAAATCAAAGTTTCTTCTTCGTACAAAACATAACTTAATCAGATGTATTAGAATCTTTTCTGGGAAGGAAACACAATTTACTAACTGGGCGCTTACATAGCCCATTTTGCGTTTTGATTGTGGCTACGCGGACAACATTGTCCCTTCCCGGATGGACATCGACAATTCTGCCCATGAGCCACTTAGCAGGCGGCAAATTTTGCTCTTTTACAATTACTACATCATCAATTTTTGGCTCATCCTGCTGAGTGGTCCATTTGTATCGCTTATTTAACGTAACTAAATATTCTACACTCCATCGATTCCAAAAGTCATTAACCATTTTGGTTGTTAATCTCCATCTATCTAGTTGACTGACTGATATACATTCACCGTCCGCGACATTTAACAACGGTTCTCCTACCAAAAAGTGACCGGGTGTCAGTGGTAGAGGGTCGTTTGGATCGTCACTAACTATGGTTAACGGACGTGAATTTACACATGCTTCCACTTGTGCCAACACTGTCGAAAGTTCTTCATATGTGAGTGTGCTCTCGCCAACGACTTTACGAAGGTGTGTCTTGACCGAGCGCACACCTGCTTCCCATAAACCACCGAAATTCGGGGCTGCGGGTGGTATGAAATGCCAATTGGTATTCTCCAACGTCAACAATTGCGCAATTTCGTCAGACATATTCGACTTTGCACTGTCAAACATTTCACGCAGTTCTCTACTAGCACCAGTGAAATTCGTTCCATTGTCACTGTACAAATCTTGACAATGGCCTCGCCTGGCTGTCATGCGTTTGAAGGCAGCTATGAATCCCTTAGAAGTCAGATCGGAAACTACTTCAACATGTATCGCGTGCGTCACCATACAAACGAAAAGTGCTATGTAGCCTCGATAGGCTTTAGATCCTCGTCCTGGTGAAAACCGAACATTAATGGGTCCCGCATAATCGACTCCACAAGACTTAAAACATTTGCTAGGCTTTAATCTTGATGCGGGAATCTGTCCCATGAATGGTGTTTTGGTGGCTCGTGATAATCTCAAACATGTAACGCATTCTCTGTAATGCTTCTTCACTAATTCACGAGCTCGTAAAATCCAGTAATTGCCTCTGAGATGATTCAACATGAGCTGTGGTCCACCATGCATTGTTTTGCTGTGCACATCCGCTATTATTAACTTAGTAAAGTGGTTTTTACCAGGCAAAATAATAGGATGTCTTTTCTCATAACTGGCACCAGACAAATCAATCCGTCCACCAACTCTTAGGATCCCATCCTGATCAAAGATAGGACAAAGAGGATGAAGCGCGCTCTTCTTAGGAACACTCCCTCGCGTCTTCAAGTATTTGATTTCCTCTTTAAACTCATGCTTTTGTACTTGCTTGATACATGTCTTCAATGTTTGATTTATCTCTTCTGATGTAACATAATCTTTCATACTCTTTCGATCTGATTTTGGCATCTTCAAATTCAAAATTCTTCGACAAAACGACAAAACCTTTAACATTCTTGTAAATGATGAAAATCTCTCCCATGGTTTATCTGTCTTATCCGGTTGTTGTAGTGTACATAATGATTTTACTTTCTCTTCTTCGTGTGTATCTATTACTTCGACTATCTCTTTCTTCACAAATGGTTCCTTTAACCATGTAGGTCCATGCCACCACAAGGAATGCTCAGCTAAATCACTAGGTTTTAAGCCTCGCGAAGCACAGTCACTTGGGTTCATATGTGTTGATACATGTCCCCATTGCTCATACTCTGTCATGGTCAATATCTCCGATACTCTATTGCTAACAAACGTAGTCCATCTGCAAGCTGGTCCCTTGAGCCAAGCCAAAACTACAGTCGAATCGGTCCAGGCGTATCGATTTTCTTTAGGGATACCCATAACTTCTGCGATTTCAGACAATAGTTTAGTCGCTAGAGCTGCTCCGGATAATTCTAATCGTGGAATTGATATTTCCTTCTCGATGGGAGCAACCTTTGTTTTGGCAGACAACAAATTTACAGAGACATGATCATTCTCGTCAATCACTCGAAGGTATACACTTCCGGCATAAGCTGACATCGATGCATCTGCGAATGCGTGTAATTCTGTCCTAAAACCTGGTGAGCAATTTAGCCATCTTGGGATGCATACATTCTTGATCTCCTCTAACTCCTTTCTAAATCTAGTCCATAATGTTGACAAATCTTCGCTCAAATCATCGTCCCAATCTAATCCTGATTTCCATAGCTTCTGGATAAACAATTTCGCAACTACAACCACAGGTGCAATCCACCCCATCGGGTCGTACAATCTTGATATGTCTGATAGTACCTGTCGTTTAGTAAATTTCCCTTTGACTTCGGGTAAATTTATTGAATACTCAAAATTGTCTGTTTCTTTGTTCCAGCATATGCCTAGAACCTTCCCTTTTTTATCTTGCTGTATCGCTATGGAATTGTTTGCACGATGTTTGTCTTTGTCAATGTGTTTTAACAACTTTTTGTTATTGCTGCTCCACTTTTGAAGCTCAAAACCTCCAGCATTCATCAATTTATTCATGTCCTCGTATATTTCAATAGCTTCATCTTCCGAATTACATCCTGTCATCATATCATCCATATAATAATCGTTTTTTGCGATCTCGGCAGCAACAGGATACTTACTTTGTTCATCATCAGCTAACCTTTGTAGTGATTTGACTGCAAGATAAGGCGCACATGCCGTACCGAAGGTTAACGTCAGGAGGTTGAAATGCTGAATGTCTTCATTCGGATTGGGTCGCCACAAGATCCTTTGATAATTTATGTCTTCGTCAGCAACTCTTACTTGGCGATACATTTTGATCAAATCAGCTATAATGCATATCTTGTGAGTTCGCCATCGCATGAGTAAATGCCTCAGATCTTGTTGAAGTTTAGGACCTACTAAGAGGTTGTCATTCAACGCCACATTGTTGATTCCTTTGCAAGAAGCATCAAAAACGACTCGCACTTTGGTTGTAAGCTTGTCCTCTCGTATTACCGCGTGGTGAGGAAGATAAACAGCTTTGGAATTAGCAATGTTTTCATTGTCTACCGGTTTCATATGGCCTAATGTAGTATATTCTTCTATTACATTTCGGTATTCTTCGCACAGTTTCGGATTCTTTTCAAGCTTTCTTTCTAAATAGTTGAGCCTTTTCTCAGCTATGTTTCTGTGCTTGCCATATTGACACTCCGGATCTTCACTGTTAAACGGCAATCTCACTACATATCGTCCGTCTTTTGATCTAACTGTGGTCGTGTCATAAATCTCTTCACACTTCTGCTCATCACTGGTCATCTTTTTTTTAATTGATGGAGGTTCGTTTTCGACTTCCCAAAATTGCTTCAATAGGTCGTCTATTCGGGTTTGCACATGCAAACTGATCACATTTGATGATGTAACTTCCTGTGACATTCTACCTGATATGATCCAGCCAAGGATTGTGTTTTGTGCTAATAAATGTCCTTGAGGATGCTTCATTACTCCACTGAGTAGGATGTCACTGTAAACTTCTGCACCCAGTAAAACGTCTATTTTGCCTGGGGTGGTGTATGTTGGATCTGCTAATATCATTTCTTCTAAAGGAATCCACATTGGAGAGGGAATCTCTCTGCTCGGAATCGTTGACGGTAGTGCACTCAATACATACGCTTTTACTTGAATAGAATTATTAGGGTTGTGATTAGATTCCACGTTCAGTGAAACCATGTGCTTGATCCTTGTTTGACCGTCCCCTAAGCCTGACACCCAACCACTAATTGGTATACGTTTCAGCCCTAGTAATTGTACGGTTGATTCAGTAACAAATGAGGCTTGCGAGCCTTGGTCTACTAAAGCCCTAATAACACATTTGATGCCACTCCTCGACTTTGCCTTAATCACTGCCGTTGCCAGCAAAACATTGTAACTTTGATGCTGCTCGTTCTTCGAAAAATTCGCTACAATGTGTGTGTCTGAGGGGGTTGTTATAGCTTTGTCTGCTGCTATAGGTTGTTGAGCACGTTCCGTCGCTATGGTTGTTATGTTTGGTGTTGTAGTGTTAGAAGTAGCGCCTTCTAGGTCCTTGATAACATGTAACAGCGAGTGATGTCTTCTGCCACACTTTCTACAGTTGGTTGTCTGTCTGCAATGTCTAACTGAATGAGCTGATCCGAGACAGTTGAAGCAAAGTCGTTTGCTTTGAACAAAATCATATCTGTCTTGAACCGATTTGTTACCAAATTGTTTGCAATGACATATGTGATGAAAACCATTGCAGCATGGACATGTCGTACTATTATTCTTCTTCTCTTCTTGTACAGTTGTATTAAATGCCTTAGTCTTTACTGTTTGTTTTACGGCCTGAGGTACATTCTTGTTGGGTGTTTTACTGCTTTCAATCATCTCTAATCCTCGGAATCTTGATTCTAAAAATTCTATAAGTTGGGTCCAAGTAGGTAGTTCTTCAGACATTAAGCTTATTTGGTACTCCCATTGTTTGTGAGATTCTTGATCCAGCCTTGATACAACCATATACACAATGATTGCATCCCATGTCTCTGTCTTGACTCCAATGTTATTCAGACTCTTTAAACACGAGGAAGTAGTGTCCAACAAGTGTTTCAATGCAGTTGAGGATTCGTTCTGTATCGGCTTTTGTGAGAATAATAGTTGCATGATGCTGTTGCAGTTGTATTTCTTGTTATTATATCTTTTCAACAGCTGTTCCCATGCCTCATCGTAATTTGCGTCAGTTGTGCTAAAGTTACGAATCAGTAGCTCTGGTTCTCCAGACAAACAACTCTTTAGGTAGTGGAGTTTTTGTACTGGCGGTAGGCGTGCATTTTCATGTACTACTGATGAAAACATGTCGTAGAATGTCTGCCATTCATTGTATTTTCCACTAAAAGTAGGCAGCTCAATTCGGGGTAACTTAACAACTTCATTGCAGGCAGATTTAGATTGTTCGATCGTTCTCTTTGGTTGAGTTTCTATGGTAGTGAAAGTTTGATATATTTCTTTTAACAAAGTTTTATATGACAAATATTGTTCCTGAAACTGATCATAGATATCGCTTCGGAAATAATCCTCCTTCTCTCTTTGCTCCTTCGATGTATTTGCCATAATCTCTTTATGCCCTGTTTTAAAGTCATTCCATATTTCTTCTACCGCTTCTAATCTTGTTTCTATCAATGGTTTCTTAATCTTTTCTTTCCCTGTTTTCCGAAAATTCCTCTCTGCTTTAACCAGTCTTTCATATAAATCTATTTGAGGTGCAACAAACTTCGATATTGACTCCATTTTGAAGGTGCGTCACACGAAAATACGTCAAGTCCGTACAACAAATAAAATAACCAAATTCACCAAAGTCTTCGATAAAATTAAATTTTCTATGTGAAGTAAGCACTAATAGAAATATTGTATAAGTCCCGTGTGGTATAAAATTATCTAAGTTAATGGGAACTTGAACGTGATTTTTCTAAGTCCTGTATTCTGTAAAAATCACTCTGAATTTGCTAAGTCCATTAATCAGCAAAATAAACTATGTCAATGGAAAAATCACTCGGAATTTTCTAAGTCCAGTAATCAGTAAAAAAACTAAGTTAATGGAAAGTTCAATCTGAATTTGCTAAGTGTTTGAAAATCGTTAAAATTTTACAAGTCCAGAATCACTGAATTTTCTAAGTCTTTGCACTGTACTCACGGTTTACCAAGGTCCTTAACACTTTAAACACAAGTCACTATTCACTTTACACTTCCTAACTTCCCGTGGGTTTCGGCACCATAATGTTTACGCTACTCAATTTATTCAAAAACCAATATTATCTTATACTAATTCAGCGAACGAAACGTTTGCGCGTGTTAGCGATTTACTAACGCCATCTAGTGCATTTCTTCAAAACTACAAATTGTATGGTAATCATTTCACGTAAACAGTGGGAATGGATAACAACGACTATAAAGTGTATCTTAGAGACAGGTAAAGCGAAAACATCTAGTGATATATTTATTTATTCATCGGAGTCCTTCCGGTGGCCAAAGATTCTGACACTAGGGTTGGACAATAAAACCAAAATTTTCATGCCTCCTACATATTTTGGTGACTGGAACACACATTTGTCGGATGCCTTCAGGAGGCCTAATAGTTCTGAACACTAGGATTGATAATTCAGCCTTTACTATCTTGTCTACTATGTTCTAGCGATTTATCTACATATTCGTCGGAGGCCTTTGAGTGGCCTAATGTCCTAACACTAAGGTTACCAATACAGCCAATTGTTTAATGCCTCCTACATATTTAGGTGACTAAAAACATTTTTTTCTGAGGCCTTTGGGAGGCCTAATTTTTCTGACACTAGCGTTGCCAATTCAGCCTGTATTATCTTGCTTACTACATTAATTTTAGTGAATGACACGTATTTGTCGGAGGCCTTCAGGAGGCCTAATAGTTCTGAACACTAGGATTGATAATTCAGCCTTTACTATCTTGTCTACTACATGTTCTAGCGATTTATCTACATATTCGTCGGAGGCCTTTGGGAGGCCTAATTTTTCTGACACTAGCGTTGCCAATTCAGCCTGTATTATCTTGCTTACTACATTAATTTTAGTGAATGACACGTATTTGTCGGAGGCCTTCAGGAGGCCTAATAGTTCTGAACACTAGGATTGATAATTCAGCCTTTACTATCTTGTCTACTACATGTTCTAGCGATTTATCTACATATTCGTCGGAGGCCTTTGAGTGGCCTAATGTCCTAACACTAAGGTTACCAATACAGCCAATTGTTTAATGCCTCCTACATATTTAGGTGACTAAAAAACATTTTTTTTTCTGAGGCCTTTGGGAGGCCTAATTTTTCTGACACTAGCGTTGCCAATTCAGCCTGTATTATCTTGCTTACTACATTAATTTTAGTGAATGACACGTATTTGTCGGAGGCCTTCAGGAGGCCTAATAGTTCTGAACACTAGGATTGGCAATTCGGCCTATGCTAATTGGCTTATTTTTCTAGTGATTGGAACACATACTTGTCGGAGGCCTCCCGGAGGCCTAACATGACATTTGGATCGACCGCTTAGTCTTTATAAACTGATTTAAATATTTTTCAGAGGCCTTCGGGAGGCATAAAGCAGTTTTAATTTCAATGCGATAATAAAAAAGTTGGTCCTGACTAACTTTTATATTATCGCTAGAATGGAGCCTCATAGCCCCAAAAATAATGTTATTCACGTTGTTAAAATCGTCTATGGTACGGAGTTTAATTTAAAACTTTTGTATTACGGAATAAAGAACGGAATCTAACGAACTATGACCGGGTGTGTGAGTGAGAACTCTGTATTAACGTATAGCGTCGTCTCGTGCTTTCCTAATAAAGCGGAAACGTTTTCACGTGCATGGTACGGTCGAAAGTAAGAATGTTTTACGCTCGAAACGTTATGTTCTCGCAGCAATGTTATTTTGTGTAACGTGTATGGTAGGCCCCCAGACCTGACTATTTGTGCTATTTGCTGTGCTACATTGTAAAAGCTGTTTTTTTTTTAATGATGTCATTGCATTATATTGAAAACATTTTCTTATAATATTCCACTGAAATATAATTTGGTACCTGCTACAGTCTTACATTCAAAACTTAGCGAATTGATTAAAATTCATGGTTTTCACTAGCTTTTTTACAATGTTACTGTAGATGTCATAGCAAATAATAAATAGTTTGACCTAGCTTAAGTTGCGAAAATGCGCTCGAGTAAAATTTGCACCCTGTGAATATAGCCTTAATGGCTTTAGCCTGCCCAGTAATGGGTGCAAAAAAAAGTTGACAGAACATTGACATCAAAAAAATAAAATAAATCATAATTTTGTGCTGCCAGATTAGGGGCTTTTCTAGATTTTGGGGAAAAGTTAAGTATTTGGCAAGATAAAATCACAAAACACATTTAATTCTATTTCCTCATCTCCTCCTATCCAAAGTTGTGAATGTGTGAGGGATGATCCCACGGGTCACTCTTCAAATTGGTGATCCCGACCAACGTGGGCGTCCCGATCACGTTTAATAATTCATTGCTGAAGAGACCGTTGTCGCGAAGGGTATCATTATGGGTGTATTGATATAGTTATGTCATGGTAATACAATTAGACTAAGTAAGATAAATCTGCTTCGCTACTAATATAATACCCAACACGAATGTTTCTGTAACGACATGATTCTCATGTCGGTTTGCCTTAACAATAAATAGTCAACTTTCTTACCTATGTCCCGTCCTGTATGTATTAGGTACCGATGCACCTCTCTCATGTATTGTGATGTTTCAGTGTTAGCGCCTGTAAGTATAAATTACACTATGAGTGACAGCTAAGTATCTCCGCGTCAGTAACTATATTTATTGATTAGATTACATTCAACTCAAGTATTATTATCTGGTGATGGTTCACGACCTATTGATAGTTGGCCGTAACAATCACCTTATCTTCATTTATAAAACATGATCTATTATTCATGAGGAGCCACCTTCTGTCAACTCCCATTTCGGGAGGGTGACTCCACTCCGAGCCGGAGATATACCGCCTTCCCCTTTAAGGACTTAATGCCTCTCCCTGCTACGAGGGAAGGACTATCTCATGAGTCACCTTCTGTCAACTCCCATCTCGGGAGAGTGACTCCACTCCGAGCTGGAGATATACTGCCTTCCCCTTTAAGGACTTAATGCCTCTCCCTGCTACGAGGGAAGGACTATCTCATGAGTCACCTTCTGTCAACTCCCATCTCGGGAGAGTGTCTCCACTCCGAGCTGGAGATATACTGCCTTCCCCTTTAAGGACTTAATGCCTCTCCCTGCTACGAGGGAAAGCCTATCTCGAGTCACATTCTGTCAACTCCCATCTCGGGAGAGTGACTCCACTCCGAGCCGGAGTGTACTGCCTTTCATTTTAAAGACTTAATGCCTCTCCCTGCTACAAGGGAAGGCCTATCTCATGAGTCACTTTCTGTCAACTCCCATCTCGGGAGAGTGACTCCACTCCGAGCCGGAGTGTACTGCCTTTCATTTTAAGGACTTAATGCCTCTCCCTGCTACAAGGGAAGGCCTCTCATTCGTATCGTCATTGTTCCTGTATGAATTACATATTGAATTTATAGAAATATTAGAGTACTCGACGTTTCGATACTTAGCTGTATTTTATCTTGGAGTGTTGCTCGCCCCGCTTGGAAGCAGTCTTCGCAGCCCCTTGCTGGTCAGCGATCACAGTGCACAGATCACACACACACAGTTTATGTTCTTTTAGAGTATTACTTGAAAATACTTTTATATAACTTAATTTCTCTTCACAGAGATCACTCAACAACTGTCTGACAAAATCCAAGACATCGAGAAATACCATAGACTATATTCTATACATATAATACTTTTTTATCTTTCGTGACGACCCTAGCCGCTCGTCACGACAACCGTGCCGTACCAATAGGAGGCAAGGCAGCCTTTCCTGGAATCGCTTAAGAGCAGGTATATTTTTCTGTCACGAATCCGCATTTAATAAGAGACACGCACCATCCAATCAAAAAGTGCGGGGTTTGATTGAAAGCGGAAAATCTCCAGATTTTCTCTTATTTTTTTTTTTATAATAAGCTTAATAAGCACTTTCCTACCAACTCGCCTGATGTTAAGCGATGATGCTGTATACAATGGAGCACGCTTGTCTAGAAGAAACGAACACAACCAACATCAAACAAGATGATAAATCCAAACATTTTGCAGATTTTTCTGTCGTGAATCCACGCCATCGGAAGCCTTTGTGTGACCTCAAAAACCCTGACTCCACTTAACCTAAGCTAACGTTTACCAAATTGTTTTTACAACATAGTTCATTAAAAAAAAAACTAATAAAAATAGTCGTAAACGGTCGGCAACGTATATGTGATGCCTCTGGTGTAGGTAACAAATATCTATTAACGGTGTTTGCTTACCATCAGGCAACCCATCTGCATATGATTTGATATTATGTTTGTCACCTATGGCATTAAAAAATCCTTTTTGTAGTTATTATTAATTAAAATAAGGTATGATATTAATATCATAATCACTAGACGAGGGGAATCATTATTGAAAGCGATGCTGTGCTAATCACGTTTTTTTTTTTCAGGGCTTTGATTCTATAACCAAAACACGCTCGTAACGAGGCGTGTTAAGTAACCTCTAAAAGTTTGGCTTTTATTCCTTAGGTTAGGACATTAATGGCTATCTTTGTGAGGTTAACTTAACGCGCCGCATTATGAGCAGCAGCCGTATTATGAATCTTTGATCGGGATCGCGAGTGTCAAAACTTTGATACTTGAAAGGGGTTATGACGCATTAAAAAAAAGCGTTGTTTATTTCCTATTTCGTAGGAGACGTAATACGAAATTGGAAATAGACAACGCTTTTTTTTTAATACGTCATAACCCCTTTCTAGTGCCAATGTTTTGACACTCGCCATCCCGATCAAAGATTCCTATTACGGCTGCTTGTTTGTAGATATGGAATCAGGGCTCAGGTAATTTAAAAAATACATTGGCAGCACTTGGCTTGGCGCGCTTTTTCCCGGTTCTTGACTTCTTGCTAACTCGCTAATCCAAAATTAATCTCCGCTTCCCTTTAACGTGAACTTTTAATTAGGCTTGGCTTGAATCAAAGCAAACTAGTGATGTGATAGTGTTCTGTAAACCCCCTATTCAATATTGATCTGTGCTGTGGTGGATGTGATGGGCGCAGCTTAGTTTGTGTTGTGGTATTTTTACTGAATAGTTGCAATGGCATCGATACTGTAGATTAATATACAAGACTACAACAAAACCGCAAAAAAAATGTAAGCATTGAGATATCTACCTGCTTGTACATTTTCAATCTTTTAATAACTATCTTACAGTCTCTATTAACCAATGAAATTAATTTACCATTAACTAACCTTTTTTGTTATAGGTCGCTGAGCCCAAATTCTAGCTTAGTCCGTCGCACTATCGACCTAAAGTATGCCAACAGACAGCGATCAGCCTCTATCAAGTGGATTTTTATCAATGGCGCACTATTTTTACTCTTTACTTTGGACTTGTAAGTATTTTAATAATAATGGATCACGGTGTACAACCTATATCTTTCTACTTGTCCAGTAGTAAAAGATAAGAAGGATAACACCATGAAGCTCGTGCCCTCTCTTGCTGACATTTATTTGGTAGAATATACAAGCTAGGTACTTTATGGCGGTGATCCTGTCTCAAACATTTTATCATCACCTATCAACCTCACAGCACCCCGGTCTAAGTTTCGTACTCATACTCTTTATTCGTAACTCAAGTCACATGTCATGATGTAATTAGCTAATTGCAATAACAATCAAATAATAATTAGCACATACTGTCAATAGTAAATAATACAAAATTCATAAAATTATTAATAACTAGTCGACCGTCCCGGCTTCGCACGAGTGTAAGCTCGGCCTTCAGCCTCGCTACAAAATATAATATAGCCTATGTCACTCGGGGATAGTGTAGCTTACCAACAGTGAAAGAATTTTTCAAAACGGTTCAGTAGTTTCAGAGCCTATTCAATGCAAACAATCAAATCTTTCCTCTTTATAATATTAGTATAGATTACCAATTATTTATGGTCAACAAAAAGAGTCAAAATTTATCTGGAAATAATAGAGCTTATAAATAAAATATATTAATAATTGTTGCATTTAATTTTTTTGTTGCATTTCATCAGAGTATGCAAAATTTCATCCACCTTGTAAAATGTTTGCTCAACAAGCCATTTCTTTGCTCTAAACTTAAACGAGTTGCGGGAAGGTGCATCCCGTGCACCTGCTTGGAAGACTTCACGAGGCGGCGGGCGGGCGGCGCATGCGCCGGTACTCGTCCAAGTGGTCTCTGGCATACAGGGCCGCTTGCAGGATCACCATATATGGTAGAGTCAGGATCTTCATAGACCGGAATAGAAGTAACGCCGATTTCAGCTGATACTTGGCAACTCTGTCAAAAAAGTGGCAGCATAGTACTCCACACACAATTGGATGTGTGCTTGATACAAGTGAAGCAACTGCCCCGGTGAGAAGTATAAATATCTGGGACATTATTGCACACATGCTCATCTGACCCCAAACTAAGCAAAGCTTGTAATATGGCAACCAGAAACTGATATACATACATATATATTTTTAAATACATACTTATATAGATATTAACACCCAGTCATAGAACAAACACAAATGTTCACCACACAAATGTTTGTCCTAGATGGGAATTCAACTCACACCCCCAAGCGCAGGAAGTAGGTTCACTACCAACTGAGCCACCGGGGCAGTCAAAATGTTACAGGTAAAAAAAAAATAGCCAGTAAAAAAAAACTATTAGGTTAGCATTAATAGTTTTAATCTTAGGAAGGATGGGAGGCCATCAGAATAGTTTGCCATCCCAATTAGAACCAGGACAGCGGCTGAACTTTGGCCCCCGCATTGAAATACTACACTTGATCAACATCGGTGCAGTGGTACCACCTCTCCACCGCTCGGTGCGGTCCGTGTCTTGTGTTTACAGGGTGACTGCTGCTTATTTTATGTGCTCCACCGACAGCGAAATAGGACCTGCGAAGGAATGTTTCATTTGATGTATAAGTACACAAAGTAACCAAAAACTTTTAAAAATGATGCACCGCCGCAAGTTACATTTAGCATGTCTAATGTTTGGTGTCATGAAATACAAATCTCCAAGTTATCTATACGAGAAGTTGTCATGGAAGTCCAATAGTAGACCTCTTCACCAATGTACGACGCAGCTCTTAACGGAACGTCACAGCTCAGCTGCTTTCAGGGGCAGTTTCCGTTATGCTGCGTCCAAGTGAAAAAAAAAAAAAAAAAAGTGCTGGAACAATATTACTCCGACAATAAGAAACCTGCAAACTATACAATGTTTTAGATTTCATCTTAAAAGATTTATTTATAATCATCAAAAGGGAGAAGAACTTTTAAGAAATGATACACACGCTGTTTAGACTACTAAACTACAAGTCAATCTATACTAAGTAGGTAAATTACTCAGTTTGTTGATGTTGTTAGTTTTTTCTTTAACTCCAGTTGGATGTCTGAGCACATCTTGAGCACAATATATTTTCTCAGTTTAACTATTTTTATTTATTATCTTGTTATAGCATTTTATTGTCTTTTGTTCTCTTTTTTTAATAATTTTTGTTGTAATTTAATTACTTGCACGGTCACCGTGCAGTGCGTGACGTCACCTTCCGGTCCCATCGGAAGACCAGCGCCGGTTGGTAACGAACGGCATCATGCTGAGCTGGGGCCGGTTTGTGGCAAAAATCCAAATTTTATTTTTTTAATATGTGTGTAGCTTTAAGTTTGTGTAGATTTTTGCTATAAATAAAATATTGTCTATTGTCTACAAAGTATACACAGAGTAATGAAGAGCATGCAGGTGGCGTGGTACTGCAATACTGCATCGTTTCAACTTGCAGGTGGCACAAGTGTCCGGGGCACACGAGCGCACTGCACTACGTGGAGGCTGGTCTGGCGGCCTGCGCCTGCGCCAGCGCGCTGCGCCATGCGCTGCGACTCGCGGCGCCCGCCGGCGCGCCGCGTGCGTCCGTGACTCGCGCGCAGCGTCGCCTGCTCGGCCTCGCCGCGGACCCGCTCGGTGAGGGAAACACGACACGCGTCAGCTCTGTTACATTATACCCGTCGGTTGTGCCATCTTCATCGACGTCGGCATTCGTTCTAGATTCGTCGTTCTGCGTGGCCGCGGAGGAGGAAGACGGCGGGGCGGGGCGCGCAGGGGCGCCGGCGCCGGAGGAGCCCGCCTCGCTGTCGCCGGCGC
This sequence comes from Agriopis leucophaearia, assembly GCA_949125355.1. Lineage (NCBI taxonomy): Eukaryota > Metazoa > Arthropoda > Insecta > Lepidoptera > Geometridae > Agriopis > Agriopis leucophaearia. The sequence continues at coordinate 155,136 of OX421278.1, read as the reverse complement.
GCAGCTGGCGCGGCTCGGGCTCCCCGCGCCCCTCTCCGCCCGCGCCGCCTCCGTCCGATCTGCCCGAGCGCGCCCTGCGCGACGAGTTCATCGCTGACGCCGACCACCTCGAGCGGTACCTCAGGTGAGACGGCGGCACACAGCGCTCCGCCGCAAGCGCACAACAACACTCGAATGACGTCCCTCCTCGTCCTGCAGTTCGGTGAGCGGGCCGGGCGCCGCGTGGAACGAGGGCGCGGTGGCGTACGGCGGCGCGCCGACTGCTGCGCCCCCCGCCTACCAGCTGTCGCCGCTGCGCTCCGAGCCGGGCGAGGCGAGGGCGGGCGCGGGCACGCCGCCCGGCACCGCGCCGCCGCCGCCCTGGCGCCGCCTGGACCTGGACCCCTCGCGCCTGGCGCACTTCAACCTGAACCTGCGCCGTGTCAGTATAACTCGTCCGCAACGGTAAACGGCAGGAGGGGCGCGCTTGGCACTCACCGTCCGCTCTCCTTCCGCAGTGGCTGCACGCGACCATCCTGGAGCGGCTGGTGCGCGAGGTGGAGGAGTGCGACGCGGCGCTGGCGGCGGCGGGACACGAGGCGCGCGTGGCGGCGGCCTCGGCGGCGCGGCTAGGCGCGCTGGCCGCGGGCGCTCCGCCCCCGCTGGCGCGCCGCCTGCGCGCTCTGCTGCCCTTCCTGCGTCCGTTCGGCGACCGCGCATACGTGGCGCGGCGCGTGCGCGAGCTGGCGCGCGGCGGTTGCCTGGCCGCGTACCGCTGGGACGGCGGCGGCGCCGGCTGGGATGCGGCGCCGGCCCGGCCCTCCGACGCGGAGCTCGTGCTGCACCTGTTCGCCGCGTACCTGGACGGCGTGGTGCCGGGCGGCGCCGAGGGCGCGGCGGAGGGCGGCGCCTTCTCCGCGGCGCACCTGTCGGCCGCGCCCGCGGCGCCGCCCGGCGGGCCCGGCGCGCTGGCGCTGCACCGCGCGGAGCGCTGCCCGCCGCACTACGTGCTGGCGCTGGAGGGCGAGGTGGTGGAGGCGCCGCGCGGCCGCGACAACCTGCTGCACTCGGTGCTGCTGTTCGTGGCGGCGGCTGCGCGCCGCGACCCGCCCGCGCTGCTGCGCCTGCACCTCGGTCCCGCCGGACTCAACATGCTCTGGATCCTGGACCGGTGACCGGTGACCCGTCCCGAGCCGCGCCACATATACACTCGCCATTATTTTCATACTTGTCATTAAACATTACAATTGAAAAGACTTGCTTTTTTTTTTCTTTAAAATTGTGTTTCATAGACAAAGCTTTTAATGTATGAACAGGTTCACTCCGCGCTGCTAACTCTCTGTTACACTTCCAGTGTGGTTCAACATGGGGCTCTCAGCTCGCAACAGACTCCGATCTGGTTCTCTTCTACTGATGCTATGTATTCTACTTTACACAGACTATAGCAAATGTTTTGATAGGATAGACGACCGCAGGCTCCTGATAACCATAGAGCACATCACCATATATAAAAGGCAACCTTCTCAGGTGGTTTTCTTCATAATTATTTATTTATATAGAAAACAAACACGGTAGATATATCATGAATAGTTACACAAAAGCCAAAAAGAAGTATATACTGTAGGCAAGTGCGTCGCCAAGGGGGGGGGGGGGAGGCAAGGAGGGACAGCTGCCCCCCCGGGCTGGCAGCGCGCAGCATGACTCGTGGTCGTGGTAGCCGCCATGGTCTAACCAGAGTTGGTCATGGAGCAGTATATGGGACGGCAGGGGTCTTACGCCCAACTTTAAACGCGGGCCCGAAATCACAAACCGTATCTCCGCGCGTTAAGGTTCGCGTTCGCTTGTTTTTTTTAAACTGCACCTATTCGGGCCCGCGTTTATGAGTTGGGCGTAAAGCCCCAGGTATCATAACGTTCAGTGACATCAATGAAATACTCATTTTAATTATATATATTTTTTTTACCATCAGAAAGTAGAGATTTCAATGAACAAAAAGCACACCGACTTTTAAAAAAAAAAACTAATATTTTGACACGAGAATTTTCGATTGAAAATTAGGATGCTTTCTTGATATTAAGTCAAAATAAGGTGAAAAATGAAATATTTTAAATCAAATAAATTACAGTGTATTTGGGACATAAAAAGGAAAGTTATCACCAAATTTCGTAGAAAAAAAAATTTATTTGAAAAAAAAAAAAAAAAACTTGGTTATTTGAATTTTTCACATAAATTTTGAGGTTATGTAAAAAAATTGTATAGTTAAAAGTTGTAGATCTTTTTATTACCTACAACTTTGCCATTTAACTTTTTTTCATAGGACTTGTAGTTTTACCGGAAATCGAGATAAACCATTTTGTACCCTTAACCCCCCCCCCCCTCCACTTCCCGAACTCAGATCGCCTGTAATTTATTTTTCCTTTCATTTTTATCATATTCCCCTCCTTTTCTAATGGGTTTCATCCTACTACTATTTTTTTTAACTTTTTACCATTTTTGAAGGCTTCTACCCTGGTCTATTATTATTATATTATCAATACCTACCTACGTATTTATACCGGGTGTACTGTAAGGGACGCCACTACACATACCTACCTACATACATATCTAAACACCAATAACCTGTTGTAGTTTACAATGTAGCAGCGCGTGCGCCGGTCATTCGTTCGCCGGACCTATAGCGTACCGTCTGTACCACTGTAGTGTACAGTACCTACCCTTAGTACAACTTTTGATAGTTTTCGAATACGTAATCAATTTAAAAAAACTGTTTTCTATTTAAAACGTATTGTTCCATAAATTTTAGTAAAGCGGCTCCAGCGGTAACGCGGAGGCGTATACGCGTGCTTCACTCAAATACGGAAAAAGTTTTCGATTAGCTTTCAGCCCAGCAATACGAAAAAACAGGCCAAGTGCGAGTCGGACTCACGCGCGAAGGGTTCCGAACCATTATCTATAAAAACGACAAAAAAAACACGTTTGTTGTATGGGAGCCCCCTTAAATATTTATTTTATTCTATTTTTTTGTATTTGTTTTTATAGCGGCAACAGAAATAAATCATCTGTGAAAATTTCAACTGTCTAACTGTCACGGTTCATGAGATACAGCCTGGTGACAGACAGCAGAGCCTTAATTATAATATATATATATATTTTTTATTTTACAAGGAAAACAAACAGCTGTTAACAAACACGATAGATATACAATGAATAGTTACACAAAAGCCAGAAAAAAGTTTTCACTGATATAAACTAAAATTGTGTAAATGCCTCGTTACAACACCAACATAGGCCTGCATAGATAGGTAGAATTTATACAGTAGGTAAGATAGTTGATAATTAGTATTTACATGAAGATATATCAAGTTAAATTAACAGAAATAAGAATAAAATCAATACATAATAGCCAAGTTACTATTATAAAGCCTCTTATAGAGTTACTGATTAATGTATTTATAGGTTTATTTTGCTATTTTATGATTACGTTAAATATGATTGAATCGAAAAAGATGACAAAGCCAAATGAATAAGCAGTTACTTGCCCTTTATATTAAGAGCCTGTTGAGAAAAATTGTTTATTAATCAAAATTTTAAAAATATTGTGCCTCGTTGAAAATAAGTCAACATGCTGAGAAAAGTTAGAGTTAAAATTAGTAAAAGTACGCAATAAGAAAGAGTTTCCACGATAATTTGTACTATGGCGGGGGTTATACATATACATAGACGAAGGTGGCTTTTGCGAGATGAGATTGATGGCGAGACAAGCTTGACTTCAGCCAGCAGGGATGAGCAATCAAATCTATTAGACACAATACTGTGTAGAAAGGAGAGGTCTGCGGCCTCCCTTCTTCTATGAAGAGGCAACAAATGATGTTATGGTTAGTTAACCTTATCGTTATCACACTAAATATCCTGTGAATAATTATATAACTGAAATGCAATTTTTTTCTGCAAAGTTGTTAATCATGTTTGGTAGTTATAATGACCTCCTCTCGGTTTAGTACCACCGTCCCATGTAACCCTGTTCACTGAACAGTGTTGATATCGACATACGACATGGCACATGAGCAGAGTCACCGCATACATAGTTATATGAAGGAGCGAGTCTCACTGGAGCCGACTAGTGACCGTTGGCTAGCGGCGACGAGTCGGGCTCGTCTTCACGGAACGTTGCCTCGTCTTTCAAGTGCTGTCGCAGCGCCATGTGCAGGGCCATCACGAACTGCGGCAGGTCGGGCGCCGGCGGCGCGTGCAGCGCGTGCGCCAGGAACGGCAGCCGCCGCAGCGCGCGGCCCGACACGCGCGCCCCCGCCGCCTCTTGCGCCACCGCCCACAGCTCGCCGGGCGCGCCTCCCGGTCCCGGCACCGGCGGCAGCGGTGCACCACCACCCGCCACCACCCCGCGCGTCGTCAGCTCGGCGCAGCAGCCACGCAGGATAGCGTAAGCGGCGCGCGCCGAGGGCGGCCCCACGCGCCGCTTGATGTCGGCGCGGTCCGCGAACGCCACGTCGATGGCGCCCGTCACGTTGGACGTGGTCAGCACGAGCACGTTGGGCAGCCGCCGCAGTCGGTCCAGCTGCGCCAGCAGCGCGTTCACGGCTCGGATGGCGTCCGAGGGCTCGAGCCCGGCGAGCGCCGCGCGGCGCGCCGTCGCCAGCGACTCCACCTCGTCCACGAGCACGCAGAGGAGCAGGCGCGGGTCGGCCGCCACGTCGCGCACGCGCTCGAACAGGCGCGCCACCAGCTTGCCGCTCTCCGCGAACCACTTGGAGAAGAGGCCATGGGCGTTGATCTCGAGCAGGCGCGCGCGCGGGAAGCGGTCGCCGAGCCGCACGGCCAGCTTGTGCGCGAGCGCGCGGCACAGACTCGTCTTGCCGGTGCCGGGCGGGCCGTGCAGCAGGACCACGCGGTTCCAGCCGACTACGAGCGGGTCCACGCCGAGCGCGCCCAGCTCGAGCGCGCTCTCCACCAGTCGAACCGTGTCGCGCTTCAGCGTCTCGTCGAACACGAGGCTCTCCCACAGGCCGTGGAACTCGCGCGCGGGCAGCGCCCACAGCTCGGCAGCGGCGCACTCCTCGCCGCCGGCGCCGCCCTCCGGCACGCAGTCGGTCTCGGCGCCGCGCGAGTCCAAAGAGTGTACGAGGTAGCGCAGCTCCACGGCGGCGGGAGACACGGGCAGCTGGTGCTCCAGGTCACAGAACGTGATCGCCTCGACGTGCGCGGCGAGCTCGGGCCACTCGTCGAGCTCACTCGAGGACACTGATGCCCCAGGATTCAAATATGCAAAGTTACTCAGAAACGTGTGCACTAATTCTTTTATGTGGTCTTTGCTAGCGCGGCTTTGTTGCTTTTGAACGACTTCCGCATGAAGAAAACTATTCATTTTGTTGATTGTTTAATGATTATTTTAATTCGAGAGATAATTTTATAGAGCAGTCAGCACTCAGCGTGCAGAACACAGCACAAACAAGAATTACAAAATCACAGACCAGACCACAGAGATCTAAGCACTCCTGCGCTCTTTGAACACCACTAGCACTTTAAAATCAAATGATAAATAAATAAAATAATTTTAATGTATTATCTTTGAAAAATTTAACAAAATAATCGTCAAGCAAGAATATCAAAATTTAACGGACGGTACCACAGACCCATAACTCACGGAACACTATTACACCTAGCGGAGAAGAAAGCCAGCTTCATACAAAGAAGGCGATATCGAAATATGACTACTAGCGCCGCTTGTGGGAGCCCTTTCGAACTAATAAAATATGGACTTGACATATAGATACCTAGGTATTCATAAGTAAGCTGTACTGTATTGTAAAAATTGCTGATTTATTTTGTAACCATTATTAAGTTTCAATAGTGAGTTGTTATTTACAACAAAAACAGTCACACAAAGAAGTAAGTCACCTTGGAAGATGTTGGTTTTGGGAATCGGTGCAAGGCCAGATTCGGATCTTCCATTGTCGTGGCTTTGCATTTCACACATTTGCGATTATTAACATATTTTTTTACAAAAGAAACAGTAATTTTTCATATTCGATGGAATTAATTTTTCTCTCAGCTCTCACTTTTTTTTCAAATTTCAACTTTCATTATTTCATTGACTTTGATATCGATAACTTCAGTGCTACAAAAATACTACACTAATTTTTGTCTATGGTATTGTGAATGGGAGGTTTTATGATAGCTGGTGGTACTGCAATCTTCGATAGATGGCGCTGACGAGATAGTCAGGGACTTGATTCACTAAGTTTCAGGACCATCCTAATCTCGTACAGGCTGATGTCCGGGATGTCTTTGTTATAGTGTCGGCTCAGCTTGGCTCTTGGGTCTCTGGCCATACTGCTGACAGGTTTAGCAACCGAAGTGTATAACTGTCCATAGAACCTCGATTTCCCCTAATACCTCGGCTTTGGTCGACGCTACACTATCATCTCTCTTCAGATTCGTCAACTGGCTTTGCCCAATAGACACGTCTCTTGCAAACACTTTGGAGCCTTTATTTTACTCAATCGTCTCATTAATACTGTTTGTATTAAAGGTACGTATGTATGTCGCAATGACTTACAAATTTGTCTATTGAGCTGCCTATATGATTCAGCGTCATCAGAAGATTGCAATTGTTAGGAGCGTCGATCAGCCATGAGGTTACGGGTATGGTCGGATAATTTTTGAGGTCTATTTGTGCGACGACCAGGTCTAAAAAACGTAGAACCTACCGCATGGACAGTTTCCATTAACCTGTTATTTATCTCATCCACCGAAGTGAGACTCTCCAGGCAATCAAAGCGATTAGACAGCTCGAGTTTAAAGGTCTCGGGGTTTTGAATATGGGCACGATTAGGTCGGAGTGTGGACTTCATTAGACTGGACCTCTCAAGTTTAGCGTTAATATTCAATGTGCCTCTTACCATTCGGTGATCACTACCGTTTTTCACCCTGTGAATCACATAGACATCATTGAATATTTGTCTCTTGATCTCATAGGAAATGTATATGGACAATATACAACATTTGAAACAAAAATTAAAAAATAAATTAAATATCAGTAAATAATAATCAAAAATAATAGTAAAAACACCGTACAATTACACCTATATGTAACTATAAGGTTTTTTTACCATCAGTTTTTGGAAACCCTTCAAAATCATAATACGCCATCTATCGATAGTTGTAGAACTGTATTCCTAGATCTGTCAGAAAACCGCCCATTGCCTTTCGGACAACCTCCCTTTGAAATAACAACTCATGAGTACCCAATTTTACAAAAAAAAATGGGTTGTCATGTCAGAATTGTTATTGTTATTTGACACTTAAGTTGTGTCAGTCAGTGCCAAAGAGTAGTATAAGTCACTGCTACTGCTAATGTTAAGCTAGGTATCGATTTATTGTCTCAACTAGTCACAGGCTCCCAAGTTCGTAGTGTTCTTACTCTTTCGTGAAAGTTATCTTCGCTTCGGTTCGGTTCGGTTGTGTTACGTTAAAATTTGTATTCTGAGTAGAGTCGTGTGAGATGGAAGTCGGTAGCGAATAGGGCGGCGCGCGGGTGGAATGATTTAGTGAAACGAGAGAAGCGAGATATGGCGGCCGACACGGCGGTGGCGGCGACGCCCGAGGAGACGCTGGAGTCGCTTCTACGCGAGGTCGAGGCGCTCAAGCAGAAGCTCGAAGAGGAGCGCCAGAAACTGAACGATGTTTCTCGTGAGTCCCGCGCGTCTCGTTACGTATGCGTCCCATCATAGAGTTGACGGTCAAGTCGTGCGTGTGTTTCTCAGTGACCTGCCTGGCAGAGCGGCTGGAGCCGATCTCGTTCCCCAACCTGAAGCTGCGGCGCGTGCTGAAGGGCCACCAGGCCAAGGTGCTGTGTTCCGACTGGTCGCCCGACAAGCGCCACATCGTGTCTTCATCCCAGGCAAGTACTCTGCACTCTTGTCACACGACTCCGCACCCGGTCCTCTGATCTACTGACTGACTGCCATGTGTGTATCGCAGGATGGCAAGGTGATAGTGTGGGATGCATTCACGGCCACCAAGGAGGTGACCATCGCGATGCCCAGCACTTGGGTGATGGCTTGCGCCTATGCACCCTCGGGGAACCTGGTCGCTGCAGGGTAAGACATTTCCTGATTCATATGTGCAGATTAATTTGGTGGGAAGGTACCTCTTATTGCTACATTAAACTTGTCTGAGGAGACTATACTTTTTACACAAAAATTTTATAGGCATTTACAGATTTTGGAAGAAACTTCCAACAAGCAACACAATGCTTGTAACTAAATGCAATGGTTGCCTTGAAGATATTGCTTCTAGTTAATTATTTCATTGTATTTGCTTTATTTTACATTTTTATAGCTATTTGTTTTCAAAGGCCACAAGTGGAGTGGTGGAACATTCTCTATTTATCAATTTCTGAACTATGACTACAATTATATGGCTTTGGTTTCGGAACCCTACCATATGATATGGCTCTGCCAGTTATTTAAATTGTGAGAATTATTATTAAACAAAAGTGATGTCTAGGTCTTTAATAATACCCTGATTTATAATTGTTATTAGAGACTGAAGTAAACTTCCTAAATATAATAAATTGCAAATATATAACAACCTCTTAGAACACAGTTCTGTTTACTTTGTGAACTGATGTATGACACTGTGACAGACGAACGGACGGACACAACCATCTCACAAATAAAGGGTGGGTTGCTTGTCCTACTGTGGAATACTAACTATTGTGAAAACCTACACTAATCTATATATCTACTTTCATACTAATATCAACAAGAGGTAAAGTTTTGTCTGGAACTACTGAACATCTATACCTTTGTTTGCTGATAGAAAGCTACACTATCCCTGAGTGGACTGACTCGGGCTATATGATCTGTTGACACCAGAGTATGTATCACCATGTTATCTGGTCTCCAGTACTAGTATACTAGTGAGTGAATATATGGTTGCAGCGGGCTGGACAACAAGGTGACGGTGTTCCCGCTGGGCGGCGGTGCGGGCGAGGAGGAGCCCGCCCTGCGCAAGCGCACGGTGGCCACGCACACGTCATACATGTCGTGCTGCCTGTTCCCCAACACGGAGCGTCAGATCCTGACCGGCTCCGGGGACGGCACCTGCGCGCTCTGGGACGTGGAGTCGGGCCAGCTGCTGCAGAGCTTCACCGCGCACGGCGCTGACGTGATGGCGCTCGACCTGGCGCCCTCGGACATGGGCGACACGTTCGTGTCGGGCGCGTGCGACCGCGCCGCGCTCGTGTGGGACATGCGCACCGGGCAGGCCGTGCAGGCTTTCGACGCGCACGACTCTGACGTGAACAGCGTGCGGTTCCACCCCAGCGGCGACTCGCTGGCCACCGGCGGCGACGACTCCGCCTGCCGGCTGTTCGACCTGCGCGCCGATCGCGAGGTGGCGCGCTACTCGCGCGAGAGCCTCATCTTCGGTGTCAACTCGGTCGAGTGGTCGCTCTCCGGCCGGCTGCTGTTTGCCGGCTACTCTGACTACACGGCGTGCGCCTGGGACGCGTTGCGAGCCGCGCGCGTCTGCGTGCTGTGCGGACACGAGCACCGCGTGTCACGCGTGCAGCGCTCGCCCGACGGCACCGCGCTCGCCACCGCCTCCTGGGACTCCACGCTGCGGGTGAGTGTACACGTGCACAGTATGAGACGAGCACCGCGAGTGAGCGTACCTGCCTAGTCTGTGTACAGTATAACGCTCGCCCGACGGCATCGTGGAGTATATGTCGCATGATGCCATTGTTATGTGCTTACGTGTTTTCTTTTTTTGCAGATCTGGGCGTAGACGGCTCGGTGTATCCTCGTCGGCGCCGCCCCACACACAAGCAATATGCGGGAGGAGCCGCCCCCTCCGTCGCCCGCTGCCAACCTTTCTCGCCCACCGCCTCTCTCCCTAGTCCCTCTTTCCTCACCTGCGTCCCACACATATTCTTGCACAACCCAGTTCCTTGCAATCCGAGAGCGAGGCTTTGAGACACTGGGACAGTTGCTCCAGTGGTGTAGATGGAACTGTTGAGAGTCATGGTGATATTGCCTAGATATTTCATTTCACTTGCTGAGTGAGTGTTAGTTTAGTACCAAACAGTGTAGAAGTAGGCCGGAGATAATTCGGCGACAACGTTTCATGGTATCTACAAGACTCGATTTCTTCTAGGCAAGCGTGCTCCATCGTAGATCGCATCATCGCTTAACATCAGACATAACATAAGAGAAAAAATTGTTTAAAAACTACCACCACCACGAGTAGAGGAGATAATTATGAGAAAGCGATCCTACTTACGGGCAGCCTTTCCTTATTCCAGTAGGTAGCACGGAGACTGTCATAGACATAGAATGTCATAGAGTGGCCCCTGGAGGCCACTCTGTGCGATCAAATATCAAAGTAATGTATATCTCTGTTTGTTTCGAGCGGAGACTATTCTAGATTCACGGAAGGTTGCGCACAGTGTGTGATCCATGGCGGTTATACTATCAGTACGACCTCGCTGCCTCGAGTACCTGCGAGAACTGCGCACGCTCAGGCAGGTTTTCACCTGAACCGGCCACGGACCGATACATCCAGCCCGACCGTTAAGTATGTGAGCCTCAGGCTCGGATTCGGCCCACGCGGTGGGGCCACGGATCGCCACTCCTCTAACGAAATGAGATTCCAAAGAACCTGTCTTGTTAATTATAGTTCACGATTCTATTGTGTGTTTAATTATTTATTGTATAATGTAGTAGCTATTAAATAGTATAAAGTAAGAGTGGATACGTTATGTATAGAACTATGTGTAAATATTGTAACTCCATTGAGTTGAGTCAGTAGAGGCCCTGTCGAGTGGCGGGAGGCCTGCGAGCATGTGTAGAGTAGTGAAGCCGGCTGCCTGTTCAAACCTCCTTCTATTATTCAATAAATATGAATGTTCCACAGCTGGTTTTGTTTGATGCAGTCCTGTTTTGATTTGTCCCGTGCAGTATACCTCACCTAGAGGCGGCCTCACCTCGTGTGCTACTTACTACCATGCATTCTGTTCTGTTCTGGGCCGCTCTGTACCTACTAATTGAATCTAGAGGTAATTACTAATTAATTATTATTTTATGCATTGTGGACATTTTACTAGGAATAGTAAGGGCAACCACCTTAAACATTAAAGCTAATAAAATAATAAAAACTGTCCAAGAGCGTGTCTCGACACGCATGTGGTCCCTACCTCACCTCAGATTAGACAAGGGATTCATGGTAAGGTGACGTGGCGGGTCGAACTCGCGCACCAGACGACCTAATTTATTTTCGTATAATAGTTACTAACTTATAGTCAGTTCATTGGTGTCGATGCAAGTGCTGCAAGTTTCTTAAAGCCGTAGCAGACGTACGGACCACGAACCACGGACCGCCACCGTCTGACCAACAGGAGGGAAAGACAACATTTTCTCTTTCCCTCCAGTTGGTCAGACGGCGGTTCGTGGTACGTACGTCTGTTACGGCTTTTAAGTGTGTGTCAAAAATTATTTATTGAGCCGTACTACCTTATATGTATTCTGTGGTACTACTTAAAGATTTTTATGTAAGCAATTTAGCCATTGGTATAGAGAAAAAAAATATATGAAAAATGAGTCGCAAACGATACTTGTACTAAGGCCCTTTTTGGCTGAACTATGGTCCCTAACCATATGGTGTTTATTATAGCAAGTAGGTAGGTAATTAATTTCATCTGTGTAATGCCATCAACAATGACCAAGAGCGTATCGACATATGCGACCTACCGTCATAGTAGGTATAACTTTCTATGCTGCATAGTTTAGAAATTACTTCAGTTATTAGATACCACCTGCTGTTGGCGTGATTCGGAACACAAGCCCGCCGAAGTAGAAAAAAGCAAATGGAAACCGAAAAAAGTTTGCCAAAAATTGAAGGGGGCGAAGTGAACACGTATTGCACACACTGACATATTCTTACTAGTTCTACAAACGCACACTTCAATGTTGAGCGCACACAACTGCAAATGATGAGCTCAAAATGTATACGAATGGACGCCCGAGGGGAGGTGTAAATGCTAAAGGGGAAACTAGGTATGATATGACGCTTCCATGATGATGCTAGCCGTGCCAGACGGACACGGCTAGCATGTGCACCGCGACATAATCTTGTCGTCACTTTGTCGAGCGAGGACGCGACAAGTGGCCTTAGTACGAGAACTTGCGAAAAAGTTATCGTTACGTAAATGATAGCAAATGTATGAAAAAATCAGTTGTCTCTTACAGACCGATAGAGGCGCTGTTCAATTTTTCATACATTTTGCTATTGTTTACGTAACGATAACTTTTGCGCAAGTGCTCGTACTAAAGCCTAAGGTGCCTTCTGTTTCATATACGCCTGTCTAGCTTTGGCACAATAATAGGAGTCGGTTTTTTTCATGCGCATGCTAGCTCCGCTGGCTTTACTTGTTTACATTATTATCTGCGAGTTGCTCACTGCCTCGCCCCGTTAGGTTTTTAGCAGACTTTTTTCAGTACTATTTTGGGTTTGTGGCGGAACTCTTTTTCACCAGTGCGACCTTCGCGGTCGCCTTTATTATTTTATTTCAATAGAGTTGGTTTTGTTTTATAAGAGATCTGTCAAGAGGTGAAAAATAGATGTTTTCGATTCCGCAAAATAAATTGTTTTAATAATAGGAGTAATAATATCCTAAATTGGTGACCCCGATACGAACACAACATAAATTAAGACGATTCGAACACAAGAAGAGCAAAGGTACGCAAATAGGTACGAGTACTTTCTTTGGTGGTACGAGTGAAGCGACCACGGTCGTCTGATTGTTCGTCGACGAGAATACGAAAACGTAGAAAAAGAAGTGGTGAATTCGACTACGAGAGCTGTGCTGCTGACTGCTGGCAACAATCGCATGGAGCGCGTCAAGACTAAAGTCGAAGTATCTTTTGGAAGAACCAGTGTGGACTAAAAAGACAGTGTGATTTATATTGTTGTGTGTTTTTTTGTGTGTGTATTTAATTTTATTTTATTTTGGTGAATTTTTGTACATATTTTTAAGATATTTTTGTACCAATGTTTTTTGTAGGGCATTCGCGCACACCACACTCCCACGTTTCTTTTGTTTTCAGTTTTTGTTTTTGAATTTTGTTTTTCTCTTAGCATGGTTTTTCATGACAGCACACGTCATGAGTGACAGTGAGCAGGAAGACTTCAAACCAGCTTCCGCGGGTACGGGTGGACGTGAAATGTCAAGCAGTGACAGCAGATCTGGCACAGGCGGTACGGAGAAGGTAATGATTAACAGAGTATCTATACGTACCCCTCCATTTTGTAGAGATCGCCCGGCCCTATGGTTTGCGAGTTTAGAGGCGCAATTTTCCATCAATAATATTAGCCAAGAAATCACAAAGTTTAATTACGCAGTTGCGCACCTCGATACCAATTGTACTCGCGAAGTAGAGGATTTCATAATCGAACCTCCGAGGGAGCAACCCTACACGAAATTGCGCAACGCAATAATATCTAGGTTCTCAGATTCTCGGGAGCAGAAAATACGCCGTCTTCTAGAGAAGGAGCAGATCGGCGATCAAAAGCCGTCGTTTTTTCTGCGTCATCTGAGATCGTTAGCCGGTGCAGCATTTCCGGAGGATATTCTGAAGACAATTTGGATGAGCAGGTTGCCACGATATCTTCAAACTGTCTTGGCTGCTCAACGATTAGAATCGTTGGCTGAGCTAAGCGAACTAGCGGACAATTTGGCTGAAATTAACGCTCAATCAACTTCATTGGAGGTATGTACGGTTTCGCCTAACTCGAATACTGATCTTGTACAGGAGCTGACTAAAAAAGTTGATGAATTGACCCGTTTAGTAGCGTCACTTTCCTCTGCTGGTTGCAGCTCGCATGTTGGTACGCGTAGTCGTGACTTCAATCGTAACCGTAATCGTAGTCGCAGCCGATCACGTTCACGTAACCATGATTTGTGCTTTTATCATGACCGTTTTGCGACAAAAGCACGTAAATGTGTGCCTCCATGTAAGTGGTCCGGTTCCCCGCCTAGTGATCAGGGAAACCAAAACAGCAACTGTTAAAGGCGACATCCAGTTGCTCGCCAGCTAGTCGCCGCCTTTTCGTGACCGACCGGAGATCCAACCGGAAATTTTTGGTGGACACTGGTTCGGATATTTGTTGCGTTCCTCGTAGCTTTATAAAAGGACGTACGCTTCAGCCATTATCATATAGTTTAGTTGCAGCTAATGGCAGTAAGATTATCACATATGGACTGGTACAGTTGAACTTAAATTTAGGGCTACGACGGGATTTCACCTGGAACTTTGTCGTGGCGGATGTGGAAAGTGGTATTATTGGCGTAGATTTTTTGTCGCATTACCAGCTTTTACCCGATTGCTCAAAAGGTAAGCTGTGCGATAGTAAAACTGGGCTTATTTCGTCCGCGGACCTTTATACCGCGGAACAGCAAAGTGTGAAGGTAGTATCTCTTCCTGACTCGCCATTCACAGCGATCTTGGAGAAATACCCAAGTATAACGCGACCACCTGGTGCACCTAGAATTATTAAACACAGCACCGTACATTATATAAACACTACCGACGGTCCCCCTGTGACATCTAGACCGCGTCGGTTGGCACCATTAAAACTGGGCATTGCAAAGAAAGAGTTCGAAGATATGGTCCGAGCTGGTACTTGCCGACCATCTGATAGCTCTTGGTCATCGCCTCTGCATCTCGCACCTAAAAAGGACTCAACGTGGCGTCCTTGCGGTGATTATCGTGCATTAAACGCCCGAACGATTCCTGATCGCTACCCTGTCCGATACATAGGTGATTATGCGCACAACTTGTCTGGCTGTACCGTTTTTAGTACTATAGACTTGGTCAAGGCCTATCAACAGATACCGGTGAATCCAGGCGACGTGTGCAAGACAGCGATAACTACTCCATTTGGATTATATGAATTTCTGTATATGACTTTTGGTTTGCGTAATGCTGGGCAGACTTTTCAGAGATTTATCGATGAAGTAGTCCGTGGCTTGGATTTTTGCTATGTCTATGTTGATGACATTTTGGTTTACTCAAAAGACCAAATAGCGCATGCGCAGCATCTGGAAATCTTGTTCCAGCGATTGCACGACTATGGCGTTGTGATTAATACAGCCAAGTCCGTATTTGGTGCCGCAGAAGTATCTTTCCTTGGGCATCGAGTCAATGCTGCGGGCACGCGTCCTCCCGAGGACAGAATTCGTTCTCTGGTGGATTACCCGCCCCCAAAGACAGTTCAGGGTATGCGCAGATTCATAGGCATGGTCAATTACTACCGCCGGTTTTTGCCAAGTACGGCTAAGTACCAAGCGCCGTTAATTGAAGCAATCACTGCTATTCAAGGCAAAGGCAATAAACCTTTTGTGTGGACTCCTGAGCTAGAAAAGTGCTTTGAAGAATGCAAGAAAAGCTTGACGTCCGCTACAATTTTAGCACACCCAAATAACAGTGCTGAGGTTGGGTTGTTTACTGACGCTTCAGGAACGCACGTTGGTTCTTGCCTACAACAGCGCGTCGATAATGATGATTGGCAGCCACTAGCCTATTTTAGTAAAAAGCTGACTGCTAAACAGGCTCAGTGGCCGGCGTACTATCGGGAACTCCTTGCGGTGTACGAGAGTGTTCAACACTTCAGGCACCTGTTGGAGGTACAACACGTCACTATCTACACTGACCATAAGCCGCTAATATACGCTTTTGTACAACGACGTGAGAAATTGCCGCCTATCCAATTAAACCAGCTGTCTTTCATCAGCCAGTTTACTACTGATGTAGTGTATATTAAAGGGGTTGATAACATCGTAGCTGATGCCATGTCGCGCGTTGAGTCTATTTCTCTTGAAGAGGATTTTGCTGCACTCGCGTTATCGCAAGAATCGGATGAGGAGCTAGCTAGTATGCGTGGGAATTCGTCTTTGAAGCTCGAACCCATCCTCATCCCTGGCACAAATATCACAGTAATTTGTGATACTTCAACTGAGCGACCACGTCCATACCTGACACCAGCATTCCGTCGAGCTGCATTCGACAGGTGCCACAACCTCAGTCACCCTGGCGCGCGGGCAACCACTCGCTTGGTAACTGAGCGTTATGTATGGCCTCAAGTAAACGCAAATTGCCGTGAATGGGCTCGAACTAGTTTACGCTGTCAACTCAGTAAAGTAACTCGACATATTAATTCGCCACTTGGAGAGTTTAAATTACCGTCAAACAGATTTAGGTCGGTGCATTTAGACATTATTGGACCACTTCCTCACTCGAAAGGGTACAATTATTGCCTGACTGCGATTGATAGATACACACGGTGGCCTGAAGTATGGCCTATGTCATCAATCACAGCAGAAGAGGTAGCAGATACATTCGTAACTGGTTGGGTTTCCCGTTTTGGGGTACCAAACATTTTGACAACCGACCAGGGCCGGCAGTTTGAATCTGTGTTGTTTCGCCGTCTAATGGATGTATGTGGTACCAAACGGGTGCGCACGACTAGTTACCATCCTTGCGCAAATGGTATGGTGGAACGCATGCATCGGCAGCTTAAAGCATCTTTGATGTGTCATAATGACACATGGGTAAGAGCTTTGCCGTTAGTTTTATTAGGGATGCGAACGGCGCTCAAAGAAGATTTGAAGGCATCTTCTGCAGAGCTCGTTTATGGAGAGACTCTTCGCTTGCCTGGAGAACTCGTCATACCTCCAATAACATCGCAGAGCCCAAGTGACGTTGTAGATTTCGTCCGTGAGCTGCGCAAATATATGGAAGCTCTCCGTCCTGTCCTTGCTACACGCCACGCCCAGCCATCGACTTTCATATTTAAAGATTTAGTTAAGGCGTCGCATGCCATGCTACGCGATGATTCAGTGCGAAGGCCGTTGCAGCCGCCTTATTCCGGTCCTCATCGTATCATCGGGCGAAGAGACAAAACGATCACTCTCGATATTAATGGAAGGGAACGTACAGTTAGCATAGATCGCGTTAAGCCTGCCCATTTGGATTCGGCGTTTGGCAATTGTGAACCAATTGTGCCGCCTGCGCCAACTCCAGCTAGCAGTTTCACGCCTGCGTTGGTCCCTGCACCTTCACCAGCTCCTGTCATCACCCGGTCCGGGAGGAGGGTGAAGTTTAGAAATATTTTAGATATGTGATTATCTTATTTATTTATAAATTTTTCAGCTTATTCTTCCTTTCTCCGTGGGGGGGTGGTGTGGCGGAACTCTTTTTCACCAGTGCGACCTTCGCGGTCGCCTTTATTATTTTATTTCAATAGAGTTGGTTTTGTTTTATAAGAGATCTGTCAAGAGGTGAAAAATAGATGTTTTCGATTCCGCAAAATAAATTGTTTTAATAATAGGAGTAATAATATCCTAAAGGTTTAAGGCAGATCCAAATTATCTCGCCTTCAGTTTTTGGGAGACTTTCGGTACAAGCTCAAGTTTAAGGTAAATGCAACCAAAGATATAATTTCTTATCTTTGAGCCAGACCTATGACAGGGATGCGTTTACGGCACTTATCCAGACTAAAACTTTAACTAGATGAACGTCAAAACACCCGTTTTGGGACTCCACGAGGTGAAAAATTAAACCGGCGAAAATTTAAACTGCCCGTTTACGGGCGTCCGCTGGTATAAGTTTTCGCCTGACTAGATTAAATTTTATCTACCTTTTGAAGTCGCTAAATTTTCGCCTGCTGTCAGATTGACAGCTGTTGAGGAGGTTAAGCTGTTTTTGATATTATTTTGTTCGAATCTTTTTATTGTACTTACATGTTTTAATTTAAAATAAAATTGTATATCTATATAATAATTGATTGATATTTGATATTTTACTATTGTATATCATTTTATTTTACTATATTTTACTTGATATTTATTTATTATTGAATTTGCCAGCTAGTATTGACATATATGACATAAAGCTATGCTATGACGCCGTTCAGCGAACCTCCGTTAGTTTAATTTTTCACCGGTGAAAAATTCGCCGAGTTCGTAAACGCACCCCAGGCAACACTAGTTTGCGCGTCAGCGACCATTAAGTGTTGCCATGTGCAGCGTAATTACGGTGCAATGCCGAATTCAGCACAAATCTACCACCTACCGTCGAAGCATGGTGACGTGACGACGGTGACAAAAATAGAAATGACCGTAGTTTGCAGCTGGGTGGCTGTGCTGGGAGCTTGGAAGTTACACCACTGACAAGAGCTACGCTCTTAAATATTGAATGAATACAGCTGCGTAGAAATTTTCATAGAAAAATAGTTAAGTGTGAGAGAATGAACGGGAATTATTTATAGCACTCTTCATTTTGAGATAAACACTCCCTTGGGCTTGACTTTAGATTAACACCAATCGAGTTGGAGGTTCATATTTTTTTCACAGAAAGGTCTTAATATATGAAGGCTTTATGCGAAGTCTTAAGTTGCGGAAACTAATACTTTTCGAGAAATAAATTTTTGAAAATACGAAATTCACCATACATTTTATCACAAGTCCATTACTTGGACGTTCCGTTTTACGTGCTATCAGTTGTAAAAATGTCGTACATTATTTTAAAAATATTATCAGGTGCTATTTTATTTTATTTGGACAGTTTTTGTGATAAAGTATTATTATTTACATTAAATAAGGCTCTTTGGTAATTTTTCAGTTGTTTACTTTGTTTAAATAGCATAGAAACAATGACAAGTTTCCAAAGTCATTAATAAGTGACCTGTGAAACGAAACGTAACCAGAGGCGCCATTTTGTGTTTTTGCCGGCTATCAGTCGTTCGGGAGATAATGTACGGCATAATAATGTACAGCATGATAATTGATGACCATGAAAACGCGCATATTTGGCACACAGAGCAGTTCAGAGCACCCTGACTTCAGTTGGTTAGGTTCGAAATGGGTCACAGAACCGACACAGAGCACCCCGACTCCACCTAGTCTTGTGGTCCCTACCCCTAGAGTGTATATAAAAAGCGCGGGAGCCAGAAGCTCAAGGGAGGTCCTGAGTGAGAGGGAGCCATACGAGACCGAGTGGAGCGAAGGGGGGAGGTGGCGAGCGAAGCGAGCCGGCGACCTCCGTAGCGTAGCGAAGGTCGAGTGTGGCGAAGCGACACTCAGGGGCGACTGCAAGAGCTTCTGGCGGGAGCCCACCTGGAGTCAGACTTGAGTTGGTTAGGTTTGAAATGAGTGACAGATCGTTAGGTTGACAGTGACCATCCAACAAAACGACAACTTCAGCGGGCCAACTCCTACAAAGACCTCTGTAGGAGGTTGACAGTGACCATCCAACAAAACGACAACTTCAGCGGTCCGACTCCTACACAGACCTCGATGGGTTTGTTAGGTTGACAGTGACCTTCCAACAAAACGACAACTTCAGCGGTCAGACTGCTACACAGACCTCGGTAGGTTCGTTAGGTTGACAGTGACCATCCAACAAAACGAAGTTGGTGCCTCCCGCCCCCGTGGCCATAGTTTTCTCATCGCTCCTTAAGTCCCCGCCCTTTGTCCCGCCAGTTTAGGCGATTAATTTCATTTTTTGGAAAAGTGAGGTTAGAAACTTTAAAAAATCATAACTCCAAAAGGGGGGGGTTCCGCAAGTTTTCCTTCAAGGGGGGTGTTCTCCACCCCTCCCCCACCCCCCTCACCCCCACCCCAAAATCGATTGGTGTTAATCTAAAGTCCTACCATATAATCTATACATCTATCTTCTATTCTATCTATACATATAATAAAAACGTAGAGATAAAAAAATCTGTATTTTCGAGATAACAAAAAAAAAACACAGGGCGCCTTAAAATAAGCAGCTGAACACGAAAGGACAGTTTTTAGAAGTTTTGTCTGTTTGTTTGTCCGCGCACATCTCCTAAACCACTGGACGGATTTAAATGCGGTTTTCACGAATATCCTTAGAAATTACCAGATTAAAACATACGCTATGTTATATCATTTATTTTAGTTCTTTTTTATTACATAAACGAAATTAAAAAATCAATGATTATTTTCTTCGTTACCCGAAACGTAATATGAGGTCCAAAGTAAAGAGAATGTTATTGACATAGCCATTATAAAAAAATTAAACTGTCATTCAGATAATCAGTCTAAATTTACAGAACGTTCCTTAACCTTCTTAGATGAATGAACGTGTAGATCAAGGATGTTATAAAATGTCAATGATCAAGGATATAAAATGATGATCAAGGATGTTATAAAATGTCAGGGTTCCGTGGCCAAAGCCATACTTGTGGTCGTATTCATATAGTTCAGAAATTGCATGGTCATAGAAAAATTCGAACGAGCGAAGCTGGACAGTCAAATTTCAGAGATGTATCATCCCGACATGATATGATATACTTTTTATGCTTTAGACCAGGGGTCTCCAAACTACGGCCCGCGGGCCAAATCCGGCCCGCCACTGCCATCAATCCGGCCCGCGACAGGAATTGAAACTCTAGGAATTGTCGGTGATTCAGCCCTGTGGATCTGATAAAATTAACAACTGATATGACTGGTCTTAGAAATTCAGACAATTCCAAACATTTTCCGCACAAGGACTGAAGACTGTAGCTGGAATAGATAGTACCTAGAACCGTACATAGTATCACTACTCGACACTAGATGTAGCTACGTGTCACAATACATAATCAATAGTAATTGAAATGCAATAAAAGCCTATGTTTGCTTAGGTGGGCAGAAAAATTAAAATTGTTACGGCCCTTGCAACATACTGAAAAAAATATTATGGCCCCAAGGCTTCAAATTTTGGAGACCCCTGGTTTAGATAAAAAGAAAACTCAAAACATGCTCTGCACTGTGGTCACATTATCTTTTTGATTTGAAAACTGTTGACGGTGTTTTTACTTTTATGCTTCTATCAATACATCACACAGGGCGACTTAAAATAAGCAGCTGAACATGTTAAGGCAGTTTTTAGAATCTTTGTTTGTTCACGCCCATCGCCTAAACCCCTGAAAGAAAATGCGGACGGATTTAAATGCGGTTTTCACGAATATGCTTAGCTATGACCAGATTGAAGTATAGGCTATGTTATTTTGCGCAAGGGCCGGATTAAGGGAAGAAAAAAGGATTGAAGGTTTATATGAAAATCTACGCGTACGAAGTCGCGGGCAAAAAAACTAGTGTCTTAATAATTGGAATTTGTGTATTAAAACATTCCTATTTCATGTAAATTACGTCTATGTATTGTCAAGTCATGATTTACAAACTTCAAGTTGTATAATATCATTCTTATTTTTAAACATTTAGAAAAATAGCGGCTACCACATGACGTACGCGTGAGTTTTATGTTCGGAACCACCACAATCTTCTTTAGACGATCAAAACTGTTGATTTAAGATCATGAAAGTTTACAAAATTATTATTGGTTAGTGAATATTTTATTTATTTATATTTATTTAATTTTGAAAACATACAGTGATTAATAATAATAGATTACTTTTAAATATATTAAATAATTAAACACCATTTAGCAGTTTCCGCATATTGACGGAGAAAATATATTAATATATTGCACATGTCATGTCGTTATGCAATTTTAACACTGAAAATAAACAATAAACCACAGACATTTATAATACCATGTCTGTGCAATAAACCAAAAAAACAAATAGAGACATTATGGGATACAAGACAGTTGGGGAGACACACCAAACCACCTTTTACCACAGACCTACTACCTACCTTTTACTAATATTTTGTCTGAATTAATGACAAAGTGGCAGTCATTGAAAGTGTTTTTTTTTTTTTTTAATTGTTAAAAAATAAATATGTTTAAGCTCCCACGCCAATGTTGTCCCTCCAGTGCCAATATAGGGCAGCCTATAAGGGGAGCCATTTAAGACATGAGGTATAATTTTATTGGCGGATACCGTTCCTCATGCCATAAACCAGCTGAACACCACCAAGAAATTATAAAACACAATATCAACCATAATAGCCTCTCTAGAATTTTTCAATCCTATAATGAACTTACTTTAAAATAGTTTAATTTCATATTCTCTTTTCACACAATTGTGTATTAAATAGAGCCTCTTAGTTAGATGTTGGCTTCAGCCCCACCGAGTACCTCTCAAAAGTCAGGGATTGGTCCGATATTGAAAATAAACAATAATAATATTTTTGTTTCTTTGAAAGTAATTTACGTTAATTACACACCGATTTTTATTTGAATCTACTGTATTTTTAATCTTTTAATAAATAAAATACTCCAGATTTTGGCCATACATAGCAACACTACGGCCATTTTTCTTACCTATGTCATGTAATGACATGACATGAATTGTCATGTCAATTTGTCCTCTCTTGCTGAACAGAACGATCGATTTTAATTTTTGATTTTCTCGAGTCGATTAGTCTTTTACTTGTGTCGTTTCACCCACGTCGGATGTGGGTGTTCTTATTAGTGTGAAGGTGTTTTTGGTCAACATGCGGTCCATCATGATGATTCTGGGCTTGCTATTTATAGCCCTCTGCCATCCTTCCTTCGCACAAAGTAAGTATTAATTTGTAACTATTGGTTGGTTAGTGTCTGAGCATGGTGTTCGATGCGCATATGATGTAGCGCTAGCGGTGACCGCGCCCGAGTTGCACGCATGGCTCGGCGTAACTCAGCACCCATAGCCATTGTCTCCGTTGCGCGCAACCATGACGTCATTCCATTAATAATCCTTGTCCTCTAAATAGTTGTTCAATTTGCCTGTTTAGTAAGTAGGTCACGTCACATCAATCTACTCCCTCCCAGACTACAGGAGAACGAGTTGACGCTTGATGTAAATATGTATGATATTTGTTCGACCATAGGATGCCTACATTTCATCTGATCTATAAGAAATTGTTAAGTTTGAATGTTTGATGGGAAACTGCTGAAGATATTGGGGTGCGAGGTCACTATCACCAGGCTAGCTACAGTAGGTACCTACATGAATATTGTGTTATCTAGATGAGCTAAATGAGTAAGATTAAACGAAGGAGTATTTATTGATAAGATTGTATGTTGCTGTCTGTATTCCAGTTGGAGAGGACAGCTAAATATTGTTATCTATATACATATTACGCGTCAAGAAAACCAATTGTAGAAACACTACTATTGAATTCTCTCTGGAGTCCCGTTCGGGGGCCACTTCCTCAGTTAATAACACACGTCGCCAATGTATTTTCTTGAGCTGATAACTCAGCCAGCCTCTGTTCAGTTCTCTGGCCAGGCCGGTGAGAACTTTTGCAAAAAGAAAGATAGGAAGTGAGCCAGGTATATGTATTGATTGGAAAAAATTACATTTTTTAATATTATACATTTAGTTTCATAGGCACACAATTGATACTCGCCGTTTACAGAATAGCTGTATGCGCACATACAGATGTTCTGTATATATTCAGATTTGTAATGTAGGTGGAGTACTGGTATTAATGAATATAAATGATAGCCATGTCGAGGAGTTCTATCAGTTCATTAGGTATGTGTGACTCCCATCTCTAATCTCAGTTAAACTTGTGTAAATGCAAGGTGGAGATTCCATCCTGTTATTGTGTGCGCGTTATCTAGTTGTAAATAGTGTGCCCCGTGTTGTATTTGTTTAAGGTGAAACGTTTCACGTTTGGCGGGAAGTTCAAATTTCAAACAGTTTTTTTGTTCTTGTAGCTAGGCCGTGTAATTATTGTAAATGATCATGATGTTTGCGAAAATTGATTATTATTCTCTACAAACTCGTGTAAAGTTATTTATCTCCAATGCACATTATTACATACATTTGTCAATAAACAAATTTTTGCTGTTTCAAACGGTTTATTGCCAAATGTAAGTAATGTACCAAATTTTGAGCGGCCCTTAGCTTGTACTTACCTAATATGGTAATAAGAAAATGAAACCAAGATATAGGTACTCAAAAGGATAGATTTATTAAACGAATGAAGTTAAGTTATAAACAAAAGAATAGATCAAAATTTAGAAAAGTGAATTTACCAGAATATAGCTCAGAAGGAGTTTGAACATACAGTTTATAGGGTCGTGGTTGTTCAACCTGAAGATTCGCCTGTTTCTACTTCCGCAGCGCAGTACTACCCTATATTGTAAGTCTGCTCGAAGATGGTAGGTGGCCTCCGGGTCAGCAGGGGAAGTGCCCTCGGCACTAGGACGGCAGTGAGGTTGGTTCAGCCGAAGATACGATGACCAAATCGTGAGGTTTTGAAAATCAACCGCACACGGGTCGGACTGGTGGTAGCACCCCAACTCGGACTACGCAATGTGTGAGGGATGTCCTTCCGTGAAATTGGTCCTGGAATCGACAAACCAAATAATTAAGATTTGGCTCATCTAACTTCCGTTACTGAGGGCCCACCACGGCATCACAAATAATGTGGGTAGTTACATGCATAGTTGTTTTGTCGTGGTGGTAACTACTATCAGAACGGAGTTGCATTGTAGTACCTAGATGTGCTGAAGGCTTAAGCGATACATAAAATGAAATGAACAATGTGTTTGAAATGCTGAAGGCTATCTAAATGCGTACATTTAGTAAAATAAATAAAAAAAACAAGGTAGTTATAAAAATTTATTGAAGTGATTTTAAAGGAAATTTCCAAGATATAAGCAAGCTAAACATATGAAATAGTACAGTGAAAAAGAAAACTGAAATATAATATTTTTACACAAATTGTACAATTATACACAGAATAAAAGCAAACTCACCCTATGATGGGAAATCACTCTCATAGAGAGGCACACAATAATAACAGCTAGATCGCTGGTATTAATGCGAATTAAAACCACTTGTCTGCTAGAACGCTAAACAAGTGTCAACCGTAGAATCGCTTGGAATGGCCGCTACTCGCTAGGCGCGCAGTCAGCTGGCTTGCTCCCCTCATACCTCAAGTGATGCCCCGCCTGTAGGTAGATGTACTAAACTAAGGAAATTAAAGTATTTTATTTGTTTATTTGTTCTGTGTATGTTTTGTAAATAATGACCCCAAACTAAGCAAAGCTTGTAATATGGCTGCCAGAGACTGATATACATACATATATATTTTTAAATACATACTTAAATAGATATTAACACCCAGACATAGAACAAATAATTAATAATAATTTTAATGTATTTATAGTTACATAAATATGTAACGTTTTGTTTGTTACAGTAATATGGTGAGTAACTGATTAATAGCTGTACATGATAATGTAAAGAACAATCAACAATTTTCGCAAACACTATGCCATTTCACAATAATTACCCGGTCTAGCTACAAGGACAAAAAACTGTTTGAAATTTGATTTTCCCGCCAAACGTGAAACGTTTCACCTAAACGTATCTCTCTTGATTGTCCTGTCGTACACACGGCGTCCTGTCGTACCGGCGGGTCGTGTGACCAGTGTAAGGTGTACCGGCGGGTCGTGTGACCAGTGTAAGGCGCCTCCCTCTGGAGCTCGTAGGCCGAGTTGGACCCGAGATTCTATATAGACTGCTTTATTTCTTAAACGTATCTCTCTTGATTGTCCTGTCGTACACACGGCGTCCTGTCGTACCGGCGGGTCGTGTGACCAGTGTAAGGCGCCTCCCTCTGGAGCTCGTAGGCCGAGTTGGACCCGAGATTCTATATAGACTGCTTTATTTCTTAAACGTATCTCTCTTGATTGTCCTGTCGTACACACGGCGTCCTGTCGTACCGGCGGGTCGTGTGACCAGTGTAAGGCGCCTCCCTCTGGAGCTCGTAGGCCGAGTTGGACCCGAGATTCTATATAGACTGCTTTATTTCTTAAACGTATCTCTCTTGATTGTCCTGTCGTACACACGGCGTCCTGTCGTACCGGCGGGTCGTGTGACCAGTGTAAGGCGCCTCCCTCTGGAGCTCGTAGGCCGAGTTGGACCCGAGATTCTATATAGACTGCTTTATTTAAACGTATCTCTCTTGATTGTCCTGTCGTACACACGGCGTCCTGTCGTACCGGCGGGTCGTGTGACCAGTGTAAGGCGCCTCCCTCTGGAGCTCGTAGGCCGAGTTGGACCCGAGATTCTATATAGACTGCTTTATTTAAACGTATCTCTCTTGATTGTCCTGTCGTACACACGGCGTCCTGTCGTACCGGCGGGTCGTGTGACCAGTGTAAGGCGCCTCCCTCTGGAGCTCGTAGGCCGAGTTGGACCCGAGATTCTATATAGACTGCTTTATTTAAACGTATCTCTCTTGATTGTCCTGTCGTACACACGGCGTCCTGTCGTACCGGCGGGTCGTGTGACCAGTGTAAGGCGCCTCCCTCTGGAGCTCGTAGGCCGAGTTGGACCCGAGATTCTATATAGACTGCTTTATTTAAACGTATCTCTCTTGATTGTCCTGTCGTACACACGGCGTCCTGTCGTACCGGCGGGTCGTGTGACCAGTGTAAGGCGCCTCCCTCTGGAGCTCGTAGGCCGAGTTGGACCCGAGATTCTATATAGACTGCTTTATTTAAACGTATCTCTCTTGATTGTCCTGTCGTACACACGGCGTCCTGTCGTACCGGCGGGTCGTGTGACCAGTGTAAGGCGCCTCCCTCTGGAGCTCGTAGGCCGAGTTGGACCCGAGATTCTATATAGACTGCTTTATTTAAACGTATCTCTCTTGATTGTCCTGTCGTACACACGGCGTCCTGTCGTACCGGCGGGTCGTGTGACCAGTGTAAGGTGTACCGGCGGGTCGTGTGACCAGTGTAAGGCGCCTCCCTCTGGAGCTCGTAGGCCGAGTTGGACCCGAGATTCTATATAGACTGCTTTATTTCTTAAACGTATCTCTCTTGATTGTCCTGTCGTACACACGGCGTCCTGTCGTACCGGCGGGTCGTGTGACCAGTGTAAGGCGCCTCCCTCTGGAGCTCGTAGGCCGAGTTGGACCCGAGATTCTATATAGACTGCTTTATTTAAACGTATCTCTCTTGATTGTCCTG
Organism: Agriopis leucophaearia; assembly: GCA_949125355.1. Lineage (NCBI taxonomy): Eukaryota > Metazoa > Arthropoda > Insecta > Lepidoptera > Geometridae > Agriopis > Agriopis leucophaearia. The sequence continues at coordinate 128,185 of OX421278.1, read as the reverse complement.
TCGTACACACGGCGTCCTGTCGTACCGGCGGGTCGTGTGACCAGTGTAAGGCGCCTCCCTCTGGAGCTCGTAGGCCGAGTTGGACCCGAGATTCTATATAGACTGCTTTATTTCTTTGTCCTTTGATTTCAGTCTAACTTAATTATTTAAAAGCTTTACAAATCAGTTTCTACAAGTGTTACTGCACGCTCAGACCGTCTCGGGGCTAGAAGTGAGCCCAGGAAAGGTTTTCATTACACAATACTGTATATACCACGGTTGCCTGGAAGAGATCGCTTTAAGCGATAAGGCCGCCTGTTAAAAGCCTATATAATTACTGTAATGTATAATGTTATCCTTGTTTTTATGGTTTTTAATAAAGAGTTATTGTATTGTATTGTGTTGTGTTGTGTACTAGTGACTGCTATCAATATTGTATAACATATATATTATAGCTCTGCAATATACAATATTATAGTTTTACAATATGAATAGTGTTGTGTTGTGTTGTGATCATACATACACGTTGAGGCATTACAACATGTAGGTACACAACTATACTATACCTGGCACCTGGCTGCCTCCTCACCTACTGACAGACGCTGCTGTAAGTAACAGCATGTGCTCTGGTTCATTAGGAACTTCATGGATTCAGTTGGAATAACTTTTGTATGGATATTAAATTAACATAAAAATCTATACATACATAATTACATACTTACATGGGGGCTGCTCACTCAGCCACAAATGTAATATTTATAATCTGAATCTATTGGGAGTGGGGAGTGAGCAGATGGGGTAGGGTAGGGCGGGGCAGGAGCTGGGCATGTGTGGGTCGGTGTCGGTGGTGAGGGTGTCGTCTGGCGCGCAGAGTCGGAGGAGCAGGCGGTGCGCGTGGTGGAGGGCGAGCCGCTCACGGTGGAGTGCCCGCTGCGCGTGGAGCAGCGCGCGCTGTGGCGGCGCGACGGCGGCGCGCTGCCACACGACCTGCGGCCGGCGGGCGAGGCGCCCGCGCCCGGCGGCGGCGGTGCCGTGTCTGCGCGCCTGCACGCGGCCGCTGCGCGCGCGTCGCACGCCGGCGTGTACACGTGCGCGCGCGGCCCGGAGGCGGCGCGCGTGCGCGTGCTGGTGCTGCCGCTGCCGCTGACACGTACCGGTACCGCCGACACGCGACTTGCGACTCCTCGAGTAGTTAGCTTGCAGTGTTGTTCATGTATTTAGTGTTCACACCGTCTGATATCATTTTGCAGTAGTGATTGTTGCGGACGGGCGGAGGCGGAGGCGGAGGGACGATTAGATTGTATCTTTCTTTATGCTTTAGATAGATACAGTACGTCAGACCGTGCTCCACTCCATGTCTCCAGTGAGAGATTAAACACTATTCCAAACTTTCTTTGTCTTCCCTCTTCTTTGCCTCTTCACCAGATCTTCAGGATTGTCGATGTTCCGATCATCACCCACGGTCAGATCATCGTCCCACGGTCAGACCATTGTCCGATGTTCCGATCATCACCCACGGTCAGATCATCGTCCCACGGTCAGACCATTGTCCGCTGTTCCGATCATCACCCACGGTCAGATCATCGTCCCACGGTCAGACCATTGTCCGATGTTCCGATCATCACCCACGGTCAGATCATCGTCCCACGGTCAGACCATTGTCCGCTGTTCCGATCATCACCCACGGTCAGATCATCGTCCCACGGTCAGACCATTGTCCGATGTTCCGATCATCACCCACGGTCAGATCATCGTCCCACGGTCAGACCATTGTCCGCTGTTCCGATCATCACCCACGGTCAGATCATCGTCCCACGGTCAGACCATTGTCCGCTGTTCCGATCATCACCCACGGTCAGATCATCGTCCCACGGTCAGACCATTGTCCGATGTTCCGATCATCACCTCACAGTCCTATCCTCGTCCGATGTTCCGATAATTGTACATCAAGTAATTAATAAGTCGGTGAACTGCACATTCCTCGTTCCGTGGTGGTTTCTATTATTGTTCCCTGGCCGTGTAAGTGCCCAGTAAGTGCAGGGCGAGGGCCGAGGGCTGCCGTCTCGTCTCCTGGATCCGCCATCGACACAGTGTAGAGTAGTCCTCGCGGCGCGACTAGTGTCACCTGCCATTCATAATTAAGTTAGTCGCTTGTATGGTCGCGCGTCGTCAGTCGCCACTCGCCACTGCCGCCACTCGCAACTCGTCAGTCGCCTCGTGTAGAAGTTGCTGTAATATGTCGCATTATATGGTTCGTTGGGCGACTGATTTTATTATCGTCGGCGTATATGTTGTTTCGATACCCGCAGATTTAATAACAAAGTAGGGGGGGGGGGGGGTACTTACGAAGTTATGATGCGAAATGTTAGAGCGTAGTTTGAAGAAGCTTGTATTATTGCCGTTGAGTAAATAAGAATGTTATCTGTCTGAGCCGCGGCGGGCGGCGGGCGGCGGGCGGCGGGCGGCGGGCGGCGGGCGGCGGGCGGCGGGCGCTGATCTAGTCACATTAACGAAGCAGCCTTATCGCAGGCGGCAGCCGTGTCGTCTCTCTGCCGCACTGCGGTGTGGGCCGCCGCCCGCACCCCGCACCCCGCCGCCCGTGCGTACAGGGTCACACGGGAAGGATTTTATGAGTGATAAGAATATGAGTCGGGCTCATAGTAAAAGTTTTTCGTTATGATGAGTACAATGAGCTGCTCTCGGCGCGGTACTCCCTTCCCGTGGAACCCTGTAGATTATACCACGAAGACGGTGGGAGCCCACCCTTTCTCCCGTCAATGATTGAAGTCGACGGTGCAATGTTCTACTAGCCAACTAAATAGGAATGTTCCCGTAACAGGAACAGAACTGTTAGCTCTTTATGTTTCACACACTGGCGTCCGCCGGCGCCGGCGCCGGCGCAGCACACAGTTCCACGGTGGAACAGTGTATTGTAACTGCACGTATCGTGCGACCGACGACGAGCTGAGAGTCTAACTTGTCCCCCGTGCATGGTTGCAGGCACCGAGGCCGCCGCCGCAGCCCCGGCCGCCGCGCCGTCCGCGCCCACCGTCGCGCCCGAGCCGCTTGACATGGCCCCGCCCCAGTGGCTGGACCAAGTGTACGAACTGCACCGCCCCTTCGAGCTGAACTGCAAGCCCGGCGGTGGCGCCGATGTACCCGCTGGCAACACAGTCTGGTGAGTGCACCACCCCCCACAACCGCTG